>JAVLUX010000023.1:6430000-7792500 GCA_032164185.1 Moxostoma hubbsi
AAACCCTGACGGTTTTGTGCCCAGCCTTGTGGGGGTAGCCCCCCCTTGGGATGGGTCACGTGAAACATCCACCTGTACCCTCCCGATACCCCCACAAAACAGCTCCATTCCCACCACCTCTGGTGTTTCGGGAGTTAGCGGTTTCCAGCGAAATGTTGGGTATTCCGTTGCTTCCTGCCGTAGTCCAGGACACGGGATACTCGACATCCCCTCAACGGGAAGTTTCAGAATCGATACCCATCTCAGAGAACCTGGCAGTGTGGAAACTACTGCCAGGTGTTTCTATGTGTGTCCTAAGACCAATAGAAAAAGGCTAAAGAATATCATTTGTTCGCCATCCTCCGCATGTCAACGATGTGGTTCCCACTAACGTGAAACCAGGAGCAAGCATGTTTACTGTGGAAAGAACTGCAAAATATCTTGGTCAAAGGGGCCATAGAACACGTTCCCCTTCCAGAGAGATAGTCAGGTTACTACAGCAGATACTTCCTGGTCCCCAAGAAGGATGGGGGGTTGGGTCCGATTTTAGACCTTTGAGGCTTGAATTGCTCCGAGGGCGTTCAAGTTCAAGATTCTAAACGTCAAGACAGTCGTGTCTCAAATCCAACATCACGTTTGGTTGGTAATGATTGATCTCATGGACGCGTACATTCATATAGAAATCTGCCACAACACAGGAAGTTCCTGAGGTTCGCTTTCGGGGGCGAAGCTTTCCAATATCGGGTCCTTCCATTTGGTCTAGCCTTATCACCCCGCAAATTCACTGAATGCATGGATGCAGCACTGGCTCCTTTGCAACTCCGGGGCATCCACATTCTGAATTACAAAGACGACTGGCTGATACTAGCACAGTCACAAGAACTGGCATTACAGCACAGGGAAATCATCTTAGCTCATCTGGTTTCTCTGGGGTTGAAGCTCAACGCCAAGGAAAGCGTCCTCTCGCCCACTCAGAAAACTACCTATCTGGGGATCATATGGTATTCGATCACAATGCGGGCACAATTGTCTCCCGCTCAAGTCGAGTCCATTCAGAACACCCTCAGCAAAGTCATGCTAGGCCAAGGTTGCACTGTTGTCAGTATCAACGACTACTAGGTCTCATGGCAACTGTGTCCTCGGTGAACCCTTTGGGCCTTTCTCACCATTTCAGTTGTGCTCAAAGCCAGGGGATTTCATCCAAGGTCACGCCGCATGCTACGTACCCTTTCTATGTGGTTCAGACCCCGGTTCCTCACTTTGGGTCCCACTCTAGGTGCGTCTTGCCGTCGCAGGTTGCTAATGACAGACACCTCCCTGACGGGCTGGGTAGCGGTCTTAAGTGGTCGTCCAGCTCAAGGGGAATGGGAATGTCGTCAGCTTGATTGTCACATTAACTGTCTCGACTTGATGGCTGTATTTCTGGCCCTGAAATACTTCCTCCAGAGGCTGCCATGTCTTGTTGCGGGTGGACATCACAGCAGTAGTCTCTTACATAAACCATCAAGGAGGTCTACGGTCACGCCAGCTGAACAGACTGGCATGGCAGATTCTCCTTAGGGCCCAGGGCAAGCTCCTGTTCGTCAGAGCAGCTTATATCCCTGGATTCCTAAATGGGAGCAGATTTACCATACCGACGGGGGAGTGGAAACTCCACCCCGAGGTAGTGGAACAAATCTGGTTGAGATTTTACAAGAGCAGAAGTGGACCTCTTCACCTCCCAACTGACAGCACATTGTCCCCTCTACTTCTCTCTGAGTCACCCAGCCCCCAATGTGCAAGGGCTCCCTCTACTAGAAGTTACGCCAATAAATAGGGTGTCTTTGAAAGATGGTGCATTGCACATAATGCAGATCCAGTTTACTGACAGATTGCTTCAGTTCTGGACTTTCTGCAGGAAAAATTATCAGAAGGCACATGCCCTGCCACTCTCAGGGTTACGTGGCCGATCTTTTGGCTTGCAACGCCTTGATTGATGGGGTGTCTTTGGGGAGACCTCACTCGCTTTGTTCGTGGAGCCATGCGACTGAGACCTCCTGCTAGGACCAGGATCCCTTCATGGGAATTATCAATAGTCCTTGAGGGTCTGGTTGAGACCCCCTTCGAACCTCTAGAGTCAGCGTCTGATAAACTTCTGACTCTCATGATGGTTTTTCTTATGGCTATTACTTCTCTAAAAAGAACTGGTGATCTGCAGGCTCTGTCTTGCCAGCCTGCTTAGATTTTGCCCCAGGAATGGCTAAAGCAATTTTGCACCCTCATCCTGACTACATGCCTGAGGTTCCTTTCTTGACTGTACATCCGGTCACTCTCGAAGCCTTCTGCTCCCCACTGTTTACAACGCCAGAGCAGGAAAGATTTCACAGACTTTGTCCAGTCTGTGCCCTTCAGACTTATGTCCACTGCCTAGCCAGTGCATTCAGTGCAACTATTCGTTTGCCATGGGTCCACAACAGGGGGGCAGCCGCCACCAAGCAGACTGTTGCATTGGGTGAGGGACGCTATTGTGCTGGCCTACGAGGCGCGCGGTCAAGCTTCGCCAGTAGGTATCAGGGCTCAATCTACCATAGGGGTCGCCTCATCTAAAGCCTTGGCTAGAGGTGTCCCTCTGCATCATGTTTTTGATGCGGCAGGCTGGTCTCCTCTGCACACATTCATAAGATTTTATAGTTTGGATGTTCATGCCACTCTTATGCCCTTGAGTGTACATCACAAGCTCATGTCTGAGACGTCTTGTGCTCTTGTGAGCACAGCTACACAACCGTAAGGGGTCCAGACATCCACAGTGCGGCAGCGTGGGTATTCTCGTTCCCAAAGCGCTAAAATCAGTGCAGCATCAAAGTGTAGCTTTTTGACAGGGAAAATCTTGGGTTACTTAACTGTAACCCCTGTTCCCTGATTAAAGCGGAACGAGATGCTGCACTTCATTGCCGCACTGGGATGCCCCAGGACTGCTCTTCACACAAAATACCTGACGATGCACTTGTGACACATCTTTTATAGCCCTGCTACAGGTGCATCCAATTGATGTCACCAGCAGAGGCTATAAATTCTAGTCAATTTCATGGACATGTTGCACACATATTCACAGCTGATCACACCTAAAGCTGTTCCCATCTCGTTCCGCTTTTATCAGGGAACAGGGGTTACAGTTAAGTAACCCAAGATGTTTCTCACCCACAACTATTATATTGCTTGGGAAGACATGGATTTAACCGCTGGACTTGTATGGATTATTTTTATGCTGCCTTTATATGCTTTTTGGAGCTTTTGGAGTTATGGCCACTATTCACTAGCTCTTATCACAGAATATAAAGACAATAATTTGCAATGTTTAAAACAGGATCATGAATGTGATTAAATATTCATTGAAACGTACAGAAAGCTGTTTATAAATTCCATTAAGCAAACTCTTGTTCTACTAAATCCCTTCATCAGCATTTTTATTAAGTTGTGAAGCGACAACTCGGTTCTTCTTCAAATTAAAAGTTGTTTGCAAGGTTAAGATGCTGTCTAGGCATATAACAGATCTGAATTTTGAAAGAATATCCTAGACATCTTTGTACCCAGTATCCCTGCCGTCTGCAGCTGGGCACTATCATTCACCTGTACTTCAGACCACCTCGACTAAAAAATATCATTGTTGTTATTACAAGATTTACCAAACATTTACTAAGCCATATGGGACATCTAAGGGAGCTAATGCACTTCACTTGAGCTCTAAATATTGTTTGAGATGTGTAGTAGTCTGTAAAATGTGTACATGTTGCATTTGTGCATTGTGCATTGTACATGCACAATACACAGTTACTCTACTGCATTTATGTAGCAATTCAAGCAAACAGTACAGCCTAGGTTTTATGTGTTTGGAGCACAAGTTTTAAATGCCTAATAATAAGCTGCCCAAATATCTCAACTTCCCTTTACAAGGATGTGACTTTGGGCAGTTGCAGATGTTACCCAGAGGCAGAGACATCTGATTTGTAGTATTCTTCAATTTTTCGCAAACTAATGGGGCTAATTTTATTCATTTTAATTTGGAATATGTTTCCTTACAGGATTTTTATTGGCATTAAAAAGCAATGACAACCTTGTGCCCATTATAAATACCATCAAATGGAAAATACGCTACATGGCCAAACATACTTTATGTGGAAATCCCATTCAAATTAATAGGTTTGACTATTCCAGTAAATCAAGTGAAGACAGATGTTATGGCATACAATAGCATTCTACAGAACTGTGTGCTTCTGTTCCAGTATGACATAATGAATTGGCTTAAAGAGTCTGAGAGAAATGTAAGCGCAGCGTAGTTCTAGCGGGAAGACTTGCAGCTGTACATCATTGCACAATTAGCAGGTTAATTCCTAGCCAATCACATGCAACCCATTGCTTTATAAGTCTGCTCACAATCTATCATATTGCTGTTTCAGTGTACTTACACGGCAATGTCCACCACTCCACCACCACCACCACCAGAGTCCCTTTCTGCATGGGGTTAGGCTCCTCGCCCCTGCCTCCTATCTCCGGCAGGATATGACGGTACTGAGTACAACTTCTTGGGATTGCCAGATGGGGCCTACGCCAAAGAGAGACATTACTTTTCTGTTTTATATTCATCAAATTAATGTCAATTTCACTCAAGTCTGCAAGTCTACCTGATATAACTTGTCTGGCCACTGTAATGGTGGCCAGCTAACAGATAGCTGTGCAATGTGTATAAACCTCACTTTTAGCCTCCTTGTTAGTGCAATGGTGCCGTGACCTAGATTGGAGTGGGGTTTAGGGGGGTGAGTGTAACGGTGGCCAGCTGATAGATAGCTGTGCAATGCGTAAATACCTCACTTTCCTGACCTCAAGAGGTGCACTAGCGACTGACGCTATGGTAGCATTTAGCCTCCTTGTTAGCGCAACCGCCTCCCACGCCGTAGATGCCAGTTCAAGTCCCATTCGGAGCAGGGTGACCAGGGCCGGTTACACCAGCAAAAAAGCCCACATTTGAACCCTACTGCACACTTTTGTAATGAATTGGAATGCCTGAACTCACTGATGCTCGTGTCTAAAAGGGATGCTGATGCTCGTGTCTAAAAGCAATTTTCCAACATCTAGAGGAAAGGCATCTTAGAAAAGTGGAAGCTGTTATAGTGGCAAAGGGATGGATTAATGCCTATTATTTTACAAAGCAAATGTTCAACAAGCACATGCACATTTTATTCAGGTGTCCACATATGTTTGTATATGTAGTGCATCTTAGATTTCGCCATGATTTGAACAGACTGCAGCATGATGATATAATTTCCTTATACTGTACTTCAGCCTCAGAATTCTAGAATACCACACTTTTCTTAAGTTTGTCAGCTCTGTCTGCTTTGATTTCCATGACAACCTTCAGAAGAAAGAGAAATAACAGAGAGATGATAAATGAATGTGCCTTAAAAAATAAATAAACAATCAGGGCTGCCATGCTGACAATAATAATCTATGTAGATATACACATTAACAACACTTATTGCACTGTCAACTAAATGTCATATCTGCTGGTTGGAATTACAACATTTGAATGAAATGCTTTATATTGTACAACAAAGTTTTAGTGCCACATTAAAATGAAAAAGATTTTAGCCCATTGTATTATGAAAATAAAGTCATAATATTTTGAGAAGGTCTAGGTTACGTATGTAACCTCCGTTCCCTGATGGAGGGAACAAGACGTTGTGTTGAAGAAGCGACACTAGGGGTCTCTCTTCAGCGCTGAATATGCCTCTGATCTATGAAAAAAGGCCAAGGAGAATTAGGCAGACAGTATTTGCATACCCCGCCCCCGGACATACGGGTATAAAGGTGGGGAAATACGTCGAGTTCATTCAGGATTTTTCTGAGGAGCCGGAAATGGTCCGGCCACCATAGTGGCTCAGCTCAGCGATGTGGCAGGGAGGACACAACGTCTCGTTCCCTCCATCAGGGAATGGAGGTTATATACGTAACCTAGACGTTCCCCATCTGTCGCTCACTTCAACATTGTGTCGAAGAAGCGACACCAGGGGTCCAATTTAAATCACGCCATGCACTGAGCCATGTACGTGTACTGCTGACACAGGAGCGGGCAGGAATTTTAGGTGCAAAGGCGACCATCTGTGTCAGACTGCACGTACCCTTCCCCAATGCCCCATAAAAGTTGTCGGAATCCTTCCGGTTACCCTAGACAGGGAACAAGGCGACGCTTGCCAACCTGGGAACGGGCTAAGCCTAGCAGGGCCTCTTTTCTCTCTATGTTTCTCGCATAGAGCCAAATGGCTGGGACACTTACGCATTGTGGGAAGGGGGTCTTACCAAGTTTCCTATTCTTTCAGGGGGAAAAGACCCCGCGGAGACAACACCTGTCCAGAGACAGGGAGGTAGAAGTGGCGAAATACATCACATGGGCCACTCAGGTCACATGTGGAAAAAATGGTGCGGTGGTAGATCCAGCCTCAAGGAGGAGGGAGTTGCTACAACACGGTGACCAGAGGGCAGCTGGAACTGCCTAAGGGTAAGGTCCCCACTTGTAAGGGTACCGTACCGTGGAATATAAACATAGGAGGAGTCCACGCAGGAGTCCCAACCTGTGGAGCACCTATTCCAGTACAGAGTAGATTTGAGTACCCACAGTGGATTGGGTTGGCAAATTCCTCCGCTGAATTAAGGACCCGCAGGGCTAGGTAGGAATCATCCAGGGATCCGAATGCTCACAGCTTTACCACGGCCGAGGGAAAGGGCGCTAAGTGCAAGCGATCCACCCGGCCAGTCCGTCAGTGTGTTACCGAGTTCTACTGGCTCGGACGTGAGAAAAAACATGACGAAACTGACTCAACTGATTGTAAAATCTTGCAAATGTATTAGGTGTTGCCCAACCCGCTTCTCTACATATGTCTGCCAGGGAGGTGCCTCTGGCCAGTGTCCACGAGGAAGCAACACTCCTTGTTGAGCGTTCCCTTTCCGCTGTCCACCAAAGCAGACAAAGAGCTGCTCAGAATGTCTAAAGCTCTGCGTGCGGTCCAGCATGTACCGGACACAGCAACGAAGGGGCTGGGTCTGCCTCCTCCTGGGGCAGCGCTTGCAGGTTCACTACCTGGTCACTGAAGGGTGTGGTAGGAACCTTGGGCACGTAGCCCGGTCACGGTCTTAGGATCACATGTGTGTCTGCCGGACCGTACTCCAGGCAAGTGTCGCTGCCAGAGAACAATTGCAGGTCCCCGACCCTCTTACTGGGTCGATCAGCAGGGCAGTCTTTAGAGAGAGGGCCTTGTGTCCAACTGATTCTAGTGGCTCGAAGGGGGGGTCTCTGAAGGCCTGTGAGGTCCACTGAGAGATCCCAGGAGGAGAACAGGCTTGGCCGGGAAGGATTTAACTTGCGGGTGCCTCTTAGGAACCCGATGATTAAGTCGTGCTTGCCCAAAGACTTGCTGTCTACTGTGTCATGGTGGGATGCAATAGCAGCAACAGACACCTTCAAGGTGGAAGGGGACAGCCTCCCCTCCAGCCTATCCTGCAGGAATAAGAGCACTGACCTAACTGCGCACCTCCATGGGTCTTCAGCCCGGAAAGATCACCAATTTGAGAGTTGCCTGGTAGAGGGGGCTCCGGCTTGGCCGATCGTGTCTACGACGGCAGGTGGTAGCCCAGCTAGATCTTCCGCATCCCGTCCAGGGGCCAGACGTGGAGGTTCCAGAGGTCTGGGTGCGGATGCCAGAGCGTGTCCCATCTCTGAGAAAGAAGGTCTTTCCTCAGGGGAATTCACCAGGGAGGGGCTGTCACGAGGAGTACGAGGTCTGAGAACCAGGCCCAGGTGGGCCAATAGGGAGCCACTAGGTTGACTTTTCCTCATCCTCCCTGACCTTGCACAGCACCTGTGCAAGAAGGCTCACTGGGGGAAATGCGTACTTGTGCAGCCCCGAGGGCCAGCTGTGTGCCAGTGCGTCTGGCCGAGGGGAGCCTCTGTTCGGGCATACCAGAGCGGGCAGTGTGAGGTCTCTCGGGAGGCAAACCTGGGCCTTGCCGATTCGTTCCCAATCAGCTGGACCGACTGGGGGTGAAGCCTCCACTCTCCACAGGGCCAGCGTTGTCGTGACACTTTGAGGTCGCAGGGGATGTGAGTGGCGCGCAGCAGTCTAGATTGTTGAGGTGTGGCGGCAGAGTGCCGTTAGAACGGCATTTGCCCAGCTAACGTCTTGGTCCCTGGGTCAATCGTCTCAGGAGTGCCCGGGAGCCTTGCGTGTCCTCGAGGGGATCCGTGACGGGGTGCTCGATGCATGAGCTGAGAGCTGGGGCCGGGTTGAGGCGGGGCAGGGTGTTTCTTTGCTCTTTTGGCGAGCAGATGGGGCATGGCCCATGGCGGCAGGTTTGCAGCAGGGCAGGATATGTGAGATGGCCTCCTTCGGTTTCTTCACCATGGAGAACTGCTGGATAAAGTCCTCGACGGTGTCGCCGAAGAGGCCACACTGGGAGACAGGGGTGTTGAGGAAGCGAACTTTGTCGGTCTCACGCATCTCGACCATTTTCAGCCACAGATCACATTCCTGGACCACGAATGTGGCCATTGTCTGCCCGAGTGACTGTGCTTTGACCTTCGTGGCTCTGAGGGCAAGGTCGGTCGCTGAGCACAGTTCCTGCATTACGTCGGGATCAGGGCTACCCCATGCAGATCTTTCAGTGCCTTGGCCTGGTGGACTTGCAGGAGGGCCATGGCATGCAGGGCAGGAGAAGTGTGTCCAGTGGTGCTGTAGGCTTTGGAAGTCAATGAAGACGTTGTCCTACAGGCCTTGGAGGGGAGTACAGGGCGACCCCGCCAGGTAGTAGGGTTCTCGGGACACAGGTGGAGCGCAACAGCCCTGTCCACCTGGGGAATCGCCATGTACCCGTGGGCCGCTCCGCCACTGAGGGTAGCGAGAGCGGATGAGCAAGTGGCTTTGTGACTTGTGGAGAGGGATGCCCTCCATGAAGACGTCAGCTCATCTTGCACCTCCGGGAAAAATGGGACCAGGGTGGGGTGCGGCTGTGAGTGGTGCGGAGCTCTCAGGAACCAGTCATCCAACCGTGATGGTTGTGGGGAGGACGGAGGGTTCCAGTCTAGCCCCACGCTGGCGGCGGCCCAGGCAAGCATATTGGACATCTGCGCATCAGCCTCAGCCTGGGTGTGTTGGCCCGAAGGTGAGAGCCCAGGGGAGTCATCAGCTTCAGACGCTGCGTTCTCCGATGCAGCAGCGAGCTCATCCACCTCGAGCTCTAGAGGATAGGCAGGCTGGCTGTGAGGCGAGACACTGTTGCCTCAAGCACGGACGGGAGTCAACAAGCGTGCCGGGAGGCGGGTTGGCCGAGGGGGCATACCCGGCGGAGCTGCACCCACTGCCATTCCCAGATTGCCTCCAACACCAGCCGCATCATCCTCAATTTCGTGGGAAGAAGGAGCGATGTGGGGGGTGGCTGGAGTGGCATGCTTTCTATTTAAAGCGAGCTGCGACCGCAACGTTGCCATGGTCATGCTCTCGCAGTGAACATGAACCATCCACAAATGCTGCCTCGGTGTAATCGCAACCCAGACTCACGAGACAACGCCTCTGGCCGTCTGAAGCGGAGAGCACTCTAATGCATCCAGGAACTACACAGGGGCAGAAAGGCATCTTTATAAAGACACATCCTGAAAAGGACATTCAACTCCAGCTGTGTATTGCTCTTTTAGAGGAAAATACTCTTTTAGTTTTTGTGCTGTTGAAGCGCCCAGGGGCAAACTGCACTGCCGTGCAGAGAAGGAGAAAGCCACTGAAGTGCGCCATAGATCCAACAGCAGGCAAGCATCAGAGGAACAGGAAAGGGTGTGTAACTCGCAGCTGACTGCATACATGACCATCGGCTCCGAAGAAAATTTCTGAATGAACTCGATGTATTTCCTTGCCTTTATACCTGTATGTCCGGGGGCGGGGTGTGCAAATACTGTCTGCCTAATTCTCATTGGCCTTTTTTCATAGATCAGAGGCATATTTGGCGCTCAAGAGAAACCCCTAGTGTCGCTTCTTCGACACAACGTCGAAGTGAGCGACAGACGGGGAACATGTCTTTTATAAGAATAAAGATATTAAGTTTCAAGAATAAATTCATAGCAGATTATGCAATATTTTGAGAATAAAGTAAAAATTATTAGAATAAAGTCATTGCTTTATGTGAATAAAGTAGTTTATTGGGTGAATAAAATCACAATATTACAGTGTAACATTATCACAATGAAAGAACGGATGCAAGTCAGCAGCTTCATTATTGCAAGACATGCATGTGAAGGATTAAGTTAATTCATACTTTGGATGATTTGGATAATATTTAGCGCTAAAGAAATCCTTGCTCTTGGTGTATCAGCACATAATTATTATTAGTATGCAAACACTGCAGCGGTTATATGTATTGTTTTTGTTCTCAGGGATGGACAATACAAAACAAAAAACAAAACAACAAAATTAAATTAAATAAATCAGACATGAGGAAACAAATGCATCCTGCTATAAATGTCCACATTGAGAAGTAACTAAAATCACCACCTCTCTATAATTAAAATACAATCTAAAAATACAATTCTAGTTAAAGATTCTAGTTAATGACATAGTCATCCAAAAATGAAAATTCTGTCACCATTCACCCTTACCCTCATGCTGTTCCAAACCCATAAGACTTTTTATATTCCATGATGTTAGGCAGAATGTTAGTTTCAGTCACCATTTACTTTCATTGCATCTTTTTTTTTTTATTAATTCAAAAAGTATGACAGAATTTTACATTTGGGTGATCTATTCCTTTAAAGAAAGAAGTTACAGTAATTGTACAGTTATTGTGCAGTGGTACAGTAGGCTCTATAAAATTAGCAAAGTGTCTTATATAGGCTAAAGAAAGGGATAATCCTTATAATGTTCATAATAAAATTTGAACAGAGTAGAGGTCCACCGAATTTCAATGTGGTCTACTCACTTAGAGATTTCTGAACTCATTGGTGACATTAGTGTGTGGAAATGATAAGGACAGATTTTGGGTTTCAACCAAGAGCACAATGGTGACGATATAACTTTAAATACAAAACCAAATATTCAAACCATATTCACAAAGCTCCTGACTCCTGGCAAAATCAAACAACTGCCTCAAAACCATTTAATCTATGCTTAAAATCAAACAATGTTTTCAGATCATACACAGCAAGTAAATATATCAACACTACAGAGCATTCATTAGACACAACATAAAAAATAGAGAACACAGCATCCAGGCCATGTAGTCACAGACTATTTTTTGATTGTTATTATTTTTTACTGTAAGTACTGCATGTAATACAGTATTGAATGTCTGTATATATGTCAGGACTTGCATACTGTAAGAATACAGTACTCAAACTGAAAAAGCCCAAAGAAAACGTAAATCAAAAGCACATTACAGCACACTCAGAAATGTGCAACTTCAAATCAAAGTCAATGAGAGATTAATTCTGCCTCAGCATCAAGTCTTTTTGCTTCATGTATTTTTTACAAATGGTTTGATCACATCATTAGAAACAAATGTGAACAAATTTCAGTCGTTGTGTTTAAACAATGACAACTGTGTTGTAGTTGTATTTACTGTAACTCTTGCAGCAAGTGCATCACAAATGTGAGCGAGAATGTGTTTAGAGTTTTGCAAAAAGAGTGGATGAGATTTGCAAATGGTGTCGAACTACATGAACTTGTTTGAGTTTTTACCAAAAGAGTAATTGATTCAACAAATGGGTTTAAGCTACTGAGCATGTGGTTCAGAGAATGGGGTTTAGTGTTTTAGCAATTCAGAAAAACTTTAATGTGGACAATTATTCTTAAAGCAAAATAAATTTGTGCAGTCTAACAAATTAAGATAATGCCTATTTTTCGCTTGTGACACTGTCATTTTATATTTAAAGGGCATGATTAGTTAATGGCATATCTTAATCATGTTGTCAAGTCATTGCGGCTTGTATCTATAATTGCATGAACAAAAGTAATGTTACTGAAGTTGTGAATCCAGCAATATTTTAACAGGATTTATTGTAGGTGGTATTGTCTTTAGTAAAAAAGATAATCACTTCCTGTGTATATGTATATGTATGCACGAGAGCACTTTTGTTTTAGTTAGTATAACATGTGGTACTACTGTGAGGCTATTCTCTTACATAATGAGACACATTATTTTCACCTAATCACCAACTGCCTTCTCGACACAACGACCCAACACTGCCGCCAGATCATTTATTCTCAGAAAGCTGCAAATGAGCTAAAGTTCTGCCAGCCGGTGAGTTGGAAGTGTTTCAGTTATACCATTTCCCCAATGTCCTCCAGTTCTTTCCAGAATCGTCAGCAAGGCCTCATATTAAAAGCCCCAAATTAGAAACACATGACTGTCTTTCCCATGAGCAAGCTCTAAATTGTTATGCCAGAGGGCTTTTTCAGTCTTTTTGTGTCATGAGGATACTGTGTCCCAGATGAGCATATAACGTTGCAAAGACAACATGGCAGGATATTTTTTTAGTGTGTGGGCAGTGCTGTCTAACTATTACTCCCAACAGAAACACCTGACCCTGCACTTCCTTTGTCAAAACTTGTTGTTATATGTGTCTCCAGGTAAAATTACCTGCTGTTTCCAGGTGAAATTAACATTAGAGGCACTACAACAACTGTGTTTTATTCACTTATTCACATAAATCATGAATTTAATGGCTGATTATGACTTTATATATGACTTATTTTTGTCTCTATTACTCAGACCCTAATATTTTATGATATAGACACAGTTTTACCCTAACGCATCTTTTGAAAACGAGTCTGTTATATGCTGTGCGATCTGTAAATAGCAACACTGTACTCTGTGTCATTACTACTGGGTCATATTACAATTCGGTGACAAGTATCTTCATGTTTCATCATTACAGAGACATGTTAAAGATTGTATTAGTCATACTGCTCAAGCTAAAAGCCTAAAAAATTCAGATGTACATCTGAATTAAAATGGGCAGTGTCAGGGTGGACAATAACAGGGTGGACATTCAAATCAAATCAAATCAAATCACTTTATTGTCACACTACTGTGTACACGAGTGCAACAGCAGGTGAAATTCTTGTGTGCAGTTCCGTGCAACAATGCAGTAATGACAGTGACAATAACAACATATTTACACAAAACAATTTACATAACAAATGTACACATACCTACACAACAATTTACATAACAAATGTACACAATACACACAATGTAGAATACACATACACTAGATACAGGTATAAATATATATAAACACTAATTGAATGGGAGAATATATTGACAGAATGAGGATTAATAAAGTGCAGTGCTGATTGTTGATCATGAGGGATCATGTGTTCAAAAGTCTTATTGCTTGTGGGAAGAAGCTGTCATGTAGTCGGGTGGTGCGGGTCCTGATGCTGCGATACCGCCTGCCTGATGGAAGCAGTGAGAGCAGCCCATGACTCGGGTGGCTGGAGTCTTTGATAATCCTCCGAGCTTTCTTCACACACCGTCTGTTATATATATCCTGGAGGGAGGGAAGCTCACCTCCGATGATATTTCTGGCCGTTCGCACCACCCTTTGCAGGTCTTTGCGGTTGTGGGCGGTGCTATTGCCGTACCAGGCGGTGATGCAGCCAGTCAGGATGCTCTCTACGGTGCTGGTGTAGAACCATGTGAGGATGTGGTGGTTCATTCCAAACTTCCTCAGCCGTCTCAGGAAGAAGAGGCGCTGGTGAGCCTTCTTCACAACGGCCTCAGTGTGGACGGACCATGTGAGTTCCTCAGTAATGTGGACACCGAGGAACTTGAAGCTGCTGACTCTCTCCACCGGTGCTCCATTAATGGTGATGGGGCTGTGTTCTCTGTCTTTCTTCCTGAAGTCCACCACAAGCTCCTTGGTTTTACTGACGTTGAGGGAGAGGTTGTGCTCCTGACACCAGCGCGTCAGAGTGTGCACCTCCTCTCTGTAGGCTGTTTCATCATTGTCAGTGATCAGACCTACAACCGTCGTATCGTCAGCAAACTTAATGATGGCATTGGAGCTATGTGTCGCCACACAGTCATGTGTGTAAAGGGAATACAGGAGTGGGCTGAGAACACAGCCCTGCGGGGCTCCAGTGTTGAGGGTCAGTGATGAGGAGATGTTGCTGCCCATTCTAACCACCTGACGTCTGCCTGACAGGAAATCCAGGATCCAGCTGCACAGCGAGCTGTGCAGTGGATAAATTAGCCTCTTCGTGGTCTGTTATTGATATCAAGCAAAAACATTTGTAAACTTATATTGATGATTTTATTTCAGTTAGCATTAATACTGTATCTTAAAGTTTTAAAATTCCATAAATTTCCCACATATCTTCCCATATCAGTATGGACATGTGCTTGACAACATATGACTAAAGCCTACTACACACTACACGACTTTCAAAGATGTCGGATCGTGGTACTATTCATATTACACAACTGTCTGTCTTGTCATATAAGTCGTAGCGTTATCAAATTACGGATTGGTGACAGGGGTGAACACATTACAAGACATTTCACTGTTGACGAATCCCCGACAGCTCTGCCTGGACTCGAAATTACGTTTCACAACAGAGTACACGCAAGAAGTGATACAAGATACAAAAACAAATGCATGATCACATTATGTTTTCAGAATATTATGTGTATGTTTTTAATCGCCTAAAGGCATCATATATTATATTGGTTACAATATGATAAAGTACCTCCTACTGAAAAATCGATCTATTTGCTCACCTGACTGTCCAAGAGAATTGGCAATTTCTCTCCAACTCTTCTCTTTCTCCACCCAGTTGTGGTACAATTCAGTTGAAATCTGGTGCTCCTGCCAATGTTCTACAAATTTTTCCACCATTGCTTTGGTCCAATGAGACTTTCTCGATACCGCAGCCTGTCGTAGGTACATCAAGCCTCCCACTGAAACTTCTAGTGGCATGTTTCTTGCTCTCTCATTGGCTGTAGGTCAACGCTGCAGTTGTATTCAGTCAAAACTTATTTCACATTGCTCCGGTTTCATGGTAGTGGGATTCGCCACGCTTTGTTTTTGAGCCTCCCATCTAGAAGGACCGGTGCGGGGCTGGGTGGCCGACAGCCCCTCCCCCTGAGTTTGGCTAGGAAGGAATTGCCGAAGGCTTTTTTAGAGAAAAGAGAAAGGTTTCTGCACACTGCCTAAAAAAATCTAACTCCTAACAGAGGAAAGTAGAAAGTTTCTGACAGGCTCATGAAGCACACACACACAGAGTGATCTGAAGACAAAAGATCTGACGATGCACCTGTGACACATCTATTTATAGGTGCTACAGGTGCATCCAATGATGTCACCAGCAGAGGCTATAAATTCTGATCAATTTCATTGACGTTTTGCACATATATTCACAGCTGAGAGCAAGAGTGACTTGTTCCTCGTCCTCCCTGACCTTGTACATCACCTCTGCAAGAAGGCTCACTGGGGGAAATGCGTACTTGCGCAGCCCCGAGGGCCAGCTGTGTGCCAGTGCGTCTTCCACGAGGGGAGCCTTTGTTCGGGCATAACAGAGTGGGCAGTGGGAGGTGTCCTGGGAGGCGAACAGGTCTACCTGAGCCTTGCCGAACCATTCCCAAATCAGCTGGACCGACTGGGGGGTGAAGCCTCCACTCTCCACCAGGCAAGCGTTGTCGTGATAGCACGTCCACTATCACATTGATGTTGCCGGGGATGTGACGGTCGAGTTGTGACATGTGGCGGGAGCGTACGCCGCCTCTGCAATTTATGTATGCCACCATCATTGTGCTGTCTGATCTGATCAATACGTGCTTGCCCTGAACTAGCGGGAGAAATCTTCGTAGGGCAAAAAATACAGCTAACATCTCTCGGCAGTTGATGTGCCAGGGACACCTTCCAATGGCCCTCAGCCCCAACCCAATTTGGAGGTGTCGGTCCTGACCAAGACGCGTCGGGACACCTGCTGCAAGGGGACTCCTGCCCGCAAAAAGCAGAGGTCTGTCCATGGTTTGAATGTATGGCGGCAAGCGGGGGTGACCATCACACGGGGCGTGCCGCGGCGCCATGCTCGTCTCGGGCCTTGAGTCTGGAGCCAGTGCTGAAGTGGTCTCATATGAATCAACCCCAGCGGTTCAACCACCGCGGAGGACGCCATATGCCCCAGGAGCCTCTGGAAAATTTTTAAGGGGACTGCAGTGCTTGGCCTGAAGGTGGCAAGGCGCTCCAGCACTGACTGTGCTCGCTCGTTGGTGAGGCGCGCTGACATTGAGACTGAGTCTAACTCCATGCCCAGAAAAGAGATGCTCTGAACCGGGGTGAGCTTGCTCTTTTCCCACTTGACCTGAAGATCTAAACTGCTGAGGTGCCTGAGCACCTGGTCCCTGTGGGCGCATAGTAACTCTTGGGAGTGGGCCAGGATGAGGTAGTTGAGTATGCGTATATCGGCTTCTTGGAGCGGGGCAAGGGCTGCCTCTGCGACCTTCGTAAAGATGCAAGGGGACAGGGACATGCCGAAGGGGAGGACCTTGTACTGATACGCCTGGCCATCGAACGCAAACCGTAGAAAGGGTCGATGTTGAGGCAATATTGAGACGTGGATGTACGCGTCCTTCACCTACACGGCCCTCTACCACTGCGAACCAATCTAGATGCGTAACTGTAACAAGGTTCTCGATAAGGCAGGGAAAAGAAGGACACGGTGACAGGCTTCTGCACACAGGTAAGGGTTTCTTTTAATTTGCCAGCGGGTAATTTAACATAACGTGAACTGAAACAGTGATAACATAAATTCTTTAGAATAACAGTGATAACATAAATTCTTTAGAATAGACACTCTTGGGCTGCCAACACTGGACTGGCGTGGAACTCCTGACTAGCGGTGCTGTGGCTCTTTTATGCCACTCTCCCCGTGCTCACTGAAATTAGAGACAGGTGTTAGACATAATTTAGCTCAGGTGCAAGCGCCTTTACCGCTTTCCCTCTCCGGACGGGTGCTTGACCACGCCCCCGCTGCCACAGTAACCTAAGATAAAATGTGTTTTTGTGTGAGCATTTTGAACGGGAGTTTGTGCAAAGCCCGGTTGAAAACTTGCAAGACCAAGATAGGTTGTAATCCGCCGCCTTTTGTGCAAAGCCAGACGGAAGTCAACGAGCGTCCCGGTTGACTTCAGTTGAAGTCGCAACTGCAAAGTTGCCATGGTCATGTTCTCGCAGTGAACAGTCAACCATCCACAAATGCTACCTCGGTGTGATCACAGCCCAAACACACGAGACAGCGCCTGTGGCTGTCTGAAGCGGAGAGCACTCTACCGCATCCAGGAACTACACAGGGGTGCAAGGGCATGTTTAAAAAGACGCGTTCTGAAAAGGACGTTCAACGCCGCTGTGTATTGCTCTTTCAGAGGAAAATACTCTTTTAGAGAAAATCACTCTTTTATTACAACACTTTTAGTTGTGCTGTTGAAGCGCCCAGGGGCAAACTGCACTGCCGTGCAGAGAAGGAGAAAGTCGCTGAAGTGCGCCATAGATACAACAGCAGATCACCAGAGGTAAGAGGAACAGGTGTCTGTGACTCGCAGCGCGCTGCATACACTATCATAGGCTCTGAAGAAAATTTCTGAATGAAACAGATGCATTTCCCCGCCTTTATACCAGTATGTCAGGGGGCGGGACATGCAAATTCTGTCTGCCAACTTCTCATTGGCCTTTTTTCATAGATCAGAGGTATATTCGGCGCTCAAGAGAGACCCCTAGTGTCGCTTCTTCGACACAACGTCGAAGTGAGTGACAGACGGGAAACTCTTTAGCTTCTTAACTTAATGGAGAGCATTTTTAAAATGATCCATTTTCAATGAAGGAAAATGCTGAGCCAGTCTATAAGTGAAGAGTTCAATTGTTTTCAAACAAAAAATTATTAGAATGGGCATGGCTTAAGAGACCTTTCAGATCTTACATGTTTTTGCACTAAAAAAATCTAGATGCAGAACTGAACGCAGGTGTCTCAAGAGGAGATTTTAAAAGTTGTAGTTATTTTGAATTTAACACGGTGTCTCAAAATATGCCACTCTTCATAAGACACACATTCTCTCTCAACAACACACTGGCAACTGACTATCAACCGACAGCCTGAATGTCAAAACAGCACAATACAACCTACTGTATATTTTATATATACAATTTTTATTGTATGCTGGGTATTCTATATTGTGTGTATGTGTATTCTATATTGTGTGTATTGTATACTGTTCATTGTATATTATTATTTGTATATTTTGTTATGTGTAATTATGTGTATATGTAAATTGTGTTGCGTAAATCTGATGTTTATTGTAAATTGGTATATGCCTCATCACTGTCATGACTGCTATGTTTCTCCGAACTGCACTCAAGACTTTCACCCACTGTTGAACTTGTGTACGTATATGGTTGAGTGACAATAAAGTGATTTGATTTGATTTTGAAGAGGACCTCAGGATAAAAAGAAATAAAATAAAAAATCATAATAATTTAAAAATGTATGATATGTAATGGAGCTGCATAATTTATCGGATTTTAACCCTGATCATAGTTTCCGCCAATCATGGTTAATTAATCATAAACGTCTGTGGTATTAGTGCGCTAGTAAGCAAAAATTAGCAGCCTGGTAAAGTGCTCCAGATTTGCTTTAATTAAACATTTACATAATTCAACAAGTTTTCAAACAAATGTGCAATCCAGTAATAATAAAAAAAAAAAGTTAGCAAATGACAGGATAATTAATCATGATTAAAATTTGGAACAAAATAATCATTTTTATCATTTTAACCATTATCATGCAGCCTTATATATGTTTTATATTATATGTGATCTTGATTGAATAATTAACTTTTTCTTTCCGCTTTTGTTTCAACAATTTTAGTTAATTATGACTTAAATGCATTTAATTATGCATTCTTCTTGTCATTTTGCATTTAAAATGGACAGATGAGACTAGTGTATTTTCCAGAATATTTCATAATCCGTTGAACTGTTTATGAGCGTGCTTATTGAGAGCTATCCACCTTTCACTCTGGATATTTTCGGTAGTGATATTTCACCCTGCACATGAAACAACCAGACAATGAAAGGTCACAGTGACGATGTCCCATCGAGTCTGGTGGGCTGAGGCAGGGGGGTTAATATACTCATGACATTTAAATTAGTGAGTCACGGCCTTGTTTCTCAAGTCCACCAAAGCTTCTTTAGCCCCGTACTCTGTGTAGAGAAATTATTATTTTATTTTATTTTATTTATCGGTATCTATGTCAGTCTTGAGTTGAAATTCTAGTGTTATTCTAGTGACGTCTTGATTGTGCAAGAGACATTCACATTTATAATAACTTTCTCTGATAGAAATTAGTGAGTTCAGCTAGGACAAGATTAACTTTGCTGTTTTAAGGAAATATCAGTGCTTGCAAGGTGTTGAATTTGAGGTTTTAGGCTTTGGCTCAAAGTTAACACAACAACCAGTATCTGTCTTGTTTTCGGTGAGCTGTGCACAAGAATCAAATCATAGTCATTGTGCAGCACTTCTGAAAAGTAGCTATTAAAGGTTATATGCAAATAAAACAAGATCAGAATTCAGTATGATAATATAAAAAAAAAAAAATACTAGTCACAATTTATAGCTATTGATTTTGAATGTCTAAGCATTCTATCGGTGTAAATCTAGGGAGATTTTCAAACTTAAATCTTAAAATTCTTAAAATGTAAAACAATGGAGTCTGTATATTAAACAATTTAGGGCTGAATTAAGTGCATAAGTATAATGCTTGCTGCTTTGCAAACAGAGTAATCATAGCAATAGCATATGTCTTGTTTTGCTAATAAGGATGTGCACTGTATCCATAATGCACATCTCAAAAATGCTTTGGAAAGGTTATGTTCCCTTTACAAAAAGCTTCACTTTGATGCTGCGCTGCTAAGCGCTATGGGGAAACAATCTTATTGTGAGCTGCTCTGAACATGTGTGTAACACGTCAATGAAATTGACTGGAATTTATAGCCTCGGTTGGTGAGATCATTGGACGCACCTGTGGCCAGGCTATAAATAGGAGGCGTCACCAGAGTGTCGTCAGACATTTTTCTTCAGAGCTTTCTCTCTGTGTGTTTTCACAAAACTCTTGTTAGAAAATTGTTTAAAAATCTAAGTCTTTTCCTTCCTTCTCTCTTTTTATATATATATATATATAAAAAAAGAAAAGAAAAAGGGGAAAATGGAGGAAAAACAGGGCAAACAATGCGTGTTTCCTTGTCAGCGTTCTATGTCTGACGGGGACACGCATCAATTTTGCTTTGTTTGCTTGGGGGAAGAGCACGCTACTCTCGCGTTGGAACAGGGCGGGTGCGCACATTGCGACCTACTTTCGGTCGGGATGCTTCGCGCTCGCCTTGCTTACTTCCGAGAGCCGGCACCCACACTTCATCCGTGGGGCTCTCGCATGGATCTGGCTGAGGAGCGAGAGACGGGTTCGCCCCTTTCGCTCGCTCTCTCCCCAGATCCTGCTGGTCCCTCGCGTGATCCTGAAGCGTGCCTCGGCGCCTCTTCAGTTCACGAGGGGGACCTCAATTCCCTTGGGTCAGATTCCGAGTTAACCGCATCTGAGCGCTCCAATCGCGATTCTAAATCTTCGGAGGAGCTGCTCGATGTGGTTACTCGCGCGGTGGCCAGGCTTCAAATAGACTGGCCACGTGACCAAGTTCCCCCCAAGCGCTCTAAGTTAGAGGACAGATTTCTGTCTGGTGACCAAGGGAAGGGAACACCTCATCAGTCCCTTCCCTTCTTTGATGATCTCCATGACGAGCTTTCTCGTTCTTGGAATAAACCTTATACCTCGCGCATTCACGTGCCCTCGACGTCAATATATTCGACTATCGTGGGCACTGAGGCGCGAGGGTATTTAAAGATGCCACCGGTCGAAGAGACACTTGCGGGTTATCTCTCGCCGGGTTCGGCATCGTCGCTTAATAAATCTGCTCTCCCTTCTAAGCCATGCAGGGTAACCTCCATGCTGGTCGGGAGAGCATATCAAGCGGCGGGTCAGGCTGGTGCTGCGCTGCACACCATGGCTGTCTTGCAGGCGTACCAGGCTGACCTACTAAAAGATTTGAGTGCTGGAAGAGGCCTCGACGACGAAGCTTTTTCTGAACTTCGTCGAGCTACGGATTTGTCTCTCCGTGCCACCAAGCAGTCAGCCCGTGCTATTGGCCGGTCTATGTCCGCTTTGGTTAGCACTGAGAGGCACTTATGGCTTAATCTATCCGGCATCAAGGATAAGGACAGAGTTTTCCTCCTTGATGCCCCAGTTTCGCCTTCTGGTCTCTTTGGAGACGCCATGAACACTGTTATCTCCAGATTCCAGGTGGCGAAAAGCCATGAGGAAGCCTTTGGGCAATTCCTTCCTCGTCGCACTCAGGGGGCGAGGCCGTCGGTCACCCAGTCTCGCCCTGATTCTGTTAGGAGGGAGGTTCAGAAACAGAGCGTGGCAAGTCGTGCTCCCCCTCGCAGAGATTGGGGACAGGCTTGTCGCCCTCAGCAACCTCCCAAACAAGACCTCAGGGCTTGTATTTCCAAGAGAAAGAAGCCCTGACGGTCTTGTATCCAACCCTGTGAGGGTAGTTCCCTTCGGGACGGGGCGCGTGTATCATTCACTTCGGCCCTCCCGATACCCTCACGAAACCTTTTCACTCCCGCCACCCTTGGTGTTTCGGGTGACAGGGGTTTCCAACAAAATGTTGAATGTACCGTTGCTCCCTGCCATAATCCAGGACACGGAACATTCGACACCCCCTCGACAGGAAGTCTTGAAATTAGTTCCCATCTCAGAGAACCTGGCAGCGTGGAAACTTCTGCCAGGTATTTCTATGTGGGTTCTAAAAACAGTAGAAAAAAGGCAGAATTCAGTTCGTTTGCCGCCCTCCGAGCTTCAACGGCGTGGTTTCCACTACCGTAAGCCCGGAACAGTCATGTCTACTTCAGGTAGAACTGCAAAATCTCTTGGAAAAAGGGGCCATAGAACATGTTCCCCTTCCAGAGAAAAAGTCTGGCTATTACAGCAGATACTTCTGGTCCCCAAGAAAGGGGCGGGGGGGGGGGGGGGGGTTGCGTCCCATCTTAGATCTTCGTGCCTTGAACCGCTCAGTCAAGACGCTCAAGTTCAAGATGCTAACAGTCAGGTCCGTCATGTCTCAGTTCCAACGTTTCGATTGGCTGGTCACGATCGACCTCATGGACGCATACTTTCATATTGGAATTCTGCCACAGCACAGGAAGTTCCTGAGGTTCGCTTTCGGGGACGAAGCCTTTCAGTATCGGGTCCTTCCATTCGGCCTAGCCCTATCACCCGGCACATTCACGAAATGCATGGATGCAGCACTGGCTCCGTTGCGACTCCAGGGCATCCGCATTCTGAATTATCTAGACGACTGGCTGATCCTAGCCCAGTCTCAAGAACTGGCAGTTCAGCACAGGGATATCGTCTTGGCTCATCTAGGTTCTCTGGGTCTGAGACTCAACGCCAAAAAGAGCGTTCTTTCCCCGACCCAGAAAATTTCCTATCTAGGGGTTATATGGAATTCGATCACGATGCAGGCACAGTTGTCTCCCGCTCGTGTCATCTCCATTCAGAACTCCCTGAGCATTCTCAGGCTAGGTCAAGGTTGCACTGTTCTTCAGTTCCAACGAAAATTAGGTCTCATGTCTGCGTCCACGGTGATTCCTTTGGGCCTTCTCCATATGAGACCGTTTCAGCTGTGGCTAAAAGCCAGGGGGTTTCATCCAAGGGCCAGTCCCCTCAGGCAAATAAGGGTTACGCGCCCAGTGCTTCGTTCCCTTTCTATGTGGTTCAGACCCCGGTTTCTCACCTTGGGTCCCACTCTTGGTGCGTTGTGTCGTCGCAGGATGCTTACGACAGACGCCTCCCTGACGGGTTGGGGTGCGGTCTTAAGTGGTCGTCCAGCCCAAGGGGAATGGGAGAGTCATCAACTCGATTGGCACATAAACCGCCTCGAGCTGATGGCAGTATTTCTGGCCCTGAAATACTTTCTCCAACATTTGAGAGGCTGCCATGTCCTTGTGCGGGTGGACAACACAGCAGCAGTCTCCTACATAAATCATCAAGGAGGCCTACGTTCTCGCCACCTCAATTTGCTGGCACGTCAGATTCTCCTTTGGGCCCAGGGCAAGTTACTGTCACTCAGGGCAGTCTATATCCCTGGACGCCTGAATGTGGGAGCAGATTTTCTGTCCAGACAAAACTTACCATCGGGCGAGTGGAAACTCCATCCCGAGGTAGTACAACAGATTTGGGAGAGATTTTACAGAGCCGAAGTGGATCTCTTCGCCTCTCAAGAGACTGCGCAATGTCCCCTCTACTTCTCTCTGAGTCACCCAGCCCCCCTGGGTCTGGACACGATGGCGCATACATGGCCCAGAATGCGCCTGTATGCGTTCCCTCCGGTTTCTCTGCTCCCGGGAGTCCTGGCCAGAGTTCGCCAGCAAGGGTCTTGCCTCTTATTGATAGCGCCTCGCTGGCCGAACAGGGTTTGGTTCTCAGAGATGATGTCTCTCCTAGACGGCTCGCCCTGGGCGATTCCGGACAGGAGGGACCTTCTGTCTCAAGCACAGGGGACAATATTTCATCCCCGGCCCGAATTGTGGAAACTTCACGTTTGGCCCCTGAAGGGTACCAACTGAGGGACACAGGACTGTCGCTTGGGGTTATTGAAACCATTCTTAGTGCTAGGGCTCCCTCCACCAGAAGAATTTACACCAATAAATGCGGTGTCTTCGAAAGGTGGTGCAGTTCACATGATGCAGATCCAGTTAACTGCCAAATTGTTTCAGTTCTGGAGTTTCTGCAGGAAAAACTGTCAGCAGGCATATGCCCCGCTACTCTCAGGGTTTATGTGGCCGCCATTTCGGCTTGCCACGCCTTGATTGACGGGGTGCCTTTAGGGAGACATCCTCTACTCGCCCTCTTCATTCGTGGAGCCAGGCGACTGAGGCCTCCCGTTAGGGCCAGAACTCCTTCGTGGGACTTAACAATAGTCCTGGAGGCTCTGTCTATTCTGCCGACCTGTTTAGAATTTGCCCCCGGTATGGCCAAAGCAATTTTGCATCCTCACCCTGATTACCTTCCTAAAGTTCCTTTTTCGATAATACATCCTGTCACTTTAGAAGCCTTCTGCTCCCTGCCATTTTTAACGCCGGAGCAGGAAAGACTTCACGGACTCTGCCCAGTCCGTGCCCTTCAGATTTATGTCCACCGCACAAGCCAGTGGCGTAAATCAGGGCAATTGTTTGTTTGCTATGGGGGCCGCAACAGGGGGGCGGCCGCTACTAAGCAGACTATGTCACTTTGGGTGAGGGATGCTATTGCCCTGGCCTATGAGGCGCTCGGTCAAGCTTCGCCAGTAGGTGTCAGGGCTCACTCCACCAGAGGGGTCGCTTCCTCTAAAGCCTTGGCTAGAGGGGTCCCTCTGCAGCAAGTTTGTGATGCGGCAGGTTGGTCCTCTCCGCACACATTCATTAAATTCTATAGTTTGGATGTTCATGCTACTCCGGGCTCTTACGTCCTCGAGTCGACATCTCAAACTCATGCAGGAACAAGTTTGTGACGTGGCGGGCTGGTCCTCTCCACGCACATTCTACAATTTTCTACATGGGCTAGGATGTTCTGCTACCCCGGACTATGTCCTTGGGTCGACATCCCAGGCTCATGCCAAATCCAAGTTCATGGTACGAACTTTTCAGTTAGAGCCCTTGGATCGGCTTCTCAAACACATCTTTTGACTTTGTGGGCTAGATGCTCCGCTACTCCGGACTCTTATGTCTTTGAGTCGACATCTCAAGCTCATGTCTAACCAGGTTTGTGATACGGCAGGCTAGTCCTTTCCGCACACACTCTTCGGATTTTATGGTGTTAGATGTTCTGCTACTCCGGGCTTATGCCCTTGAGTCGACATCTTAAGCTCATGTCTGGAACCTCTCGCGTTCTGTGAAAACACTTCACAAAGATCAGGGGTCCGGACAGCCCCAGTGCGGCGGCGTGGGCATTTCGTTCCCCATAGCGCTTAGCAGCGCAGCATCAAAGTGAAGCTTTTTGTAAAGGGAACGTCTCGGGTTACTTGTGTAACCCTTGTTCCCTGAAAAAAGCGGAACGAGATGCTGCGCTTCTTTTGCCGCACTGGGATGTCCCAGGACCGCTCTTCAGAAAAATAATCTGACGACACTCTGGTGACGCCTCCTATTTATAGCCTGGCCACAGGTGCGTCCAATGATCTCACCAACCGAGGCTATAAATTCCAGTCAGTTTCATTGACGTGTTACACACATGTTCAGAGCAGCTCACAATAAGATTGTTTCCCCATAGCGCTTAGCAGCGCAGCATCTCGTTCCGCTTTTTTCAGGGAACAAGGGTTACACAAGTAACCCGAGACGTTTTGCCTTAAACATAACATTTCCAAAGCTTTTTTTAGATGCATATTATGGATATAGTGCACATTGCAGAGCATTTAAAAAGAAACCAGGCCTTTGACACACCCTGTGGCTTTAAATGGTACATTTACTATCATATATTTAAGTCTCTGACAAGTGCCCCATGACAGCAGTAGCTCAATCAAATAGCTTTATCCAAGTAGTGTAAATGGCTTTGTTTGTGAGCAATAGAGCATCATGGATATTAATGGGAGAGAAATATTTGGAGGCATAATACAAAACAGTGTTTAAAATTGTATATGCCTCGGGCAGGTGAGTCTAGAAGATATATACTTTGTATACATTACCATTAAAAATTAAACAAGTTTGACATGGGCGAATACATACTTTTATTGAAGTTATGAAAATGTTCCTCCATTAAATTCAGCATGAATATGGAGGGAAGCTTTGCCCTGTTTATCATTTGTGCCACAATTATCTGATCTGCATAGAGACTCGTGTGAGATGGGGAGTTTGTATTTTTTATATAATCCAAAGAGTCTTAAGCCCCATAAAAGCATTCTGGTTTTCTCTGTGTCAGTGATGGTAATCTGCTAACTGTAACTTATACAACTGTTCATCAATTATTTACAAAGAGAACAAGGGCAATTTTTCTAATAGCAGATACTAAATAATAAATAAAAGCCTTTCTTTGACTTTTTTCTGGGAAGCAATGCCTGACCAGCCGGAATCACAGATGTAGAGTGCATTCATAGAGTGCTGTCAAATACTGATGGTCAGTCCCGTGTCAAGGGATATCATTTGTGACACAATCAAGAGGAGACCCAACACAGAACGAAAAAAAGTTTATAGTACAAAAGTAGACAAAAAAGTCCTTAAAGTTACAGGCTGAAAAGGAAAGCTGACCATCTTTTTAATACATTAATAACAACAAAAGTATGATTTACCAGGCTAATACGTGGAACAAATACTGAGCCAATATTGTGTTAGTATTAGCCATTATCAAGAGACAGATGAATTTGCACCAAAATACCATACAATCTTATTAGAACTATGGCTTTTGACATCAACAAAAACATGGAAGCATGTGTGAAAGCCTTTCAAGATTTGGTAGGCCTCTTTATTTTAACTATCTTAACTATTTATTATTATACAATATGGTTAGTAGCATTTTACAATTAGCATAGTTTTTTTGTTGTTGTTGTTTTTTCCTGCTCTCCACGATCCTATCAGAACACACCAGATGTCATGAGTGTTGATTGGTTAAGTTTGACATGTGCAGTGAGAGCATGTAAAAATTATTTTAGATTCATTATTAAATTGTTTCCACGTCAAATCACACACGTTGTTGACTCCGTTCATGACATAGTGTCAGAAGTTTGTTAGAAATTAGTGCAGTGTGACCCTTGTCAACCACAATGTCAAAGTATATTCCTCCAAAACTATTTGCTTTGGAAAACCCTTTGGAATGGACCGGATGGAGACTTCACTGTCACTTCAGAACCGCAACAAAATTACAAACAAAGATGACATCTCTATACAGGCCAGTTCTCTGGTCTATGCAATGGGAAGTGAGGCAGAGGTGATTCTAGCTTCCTTTACCTTTAATAATGAGGACAAAGACTAATTTGATATTGTATTGACGAACTCGAGGAGTACTTCAAACCGAAACAGAACCTAATACTTGAGCATGCATGTTTCTATCAGAGGAACAGCTACCGGGGGAGAAAGCGGAGACGTATGTTCGCTCGCTGTAGGAACATGCCGCAAATTGTGAGTTTGGTGACAAAAGAGATGAGCACATTCGCGACCATCTAGTGGTCAGAATAAGGGACAAAAGACTTTCACAGAAGTTTCAATAAATGCCTACATTGATGCTATCGGAAGCAATACAACATGTGAGGCCAGCAGAAGACATCGCAATGCAAGTTGGTATGCAAGCACATGAAATGCAGAGCGAGCTCATCCATCAATTCACACATGGAACTTCCATAAGAGGAAGGGGGAGACACGCACACAGACCAAGTGGAATGCAAGGAAAAAAGTCAAGTCAAGTCATTTTTATTTGTATAGTGCCTCTCACAACACACATTGTTTCAAAGCAGCTTTACAGAAGATCATGCAATAAAAATGTAATATATATATATATATATATATATATATATATATATATATATATATATATATATAGATATAATGTCTTAGATTCATCATTGTGTAGTTTCATAAAATACTATTGGGAATTGTGTTTAAAAATAAGTAATTAAATAATAATTGTATTTGTAACCCCAAGCTGAAGGTGACTGTGGCAAGGAACACAAAACTCCATAAGATGTTGGTTAATGGAGAAAAATTACCTTGGGAGAAACCAGACTCACTGTGGGGGCCAGTTCCCCTTGGACTAAAATCATGAATATAATGACAATATTACTTATGTATATAGCAATTCATAGTTTAAAATTATTATACTTAGTAAGTGTTAAGGGTCAGTGTTTAACAAAGATTTTTTGTGAACTGTAAGATTAATCACTAATGTCAGTGAAGTCCATCCTAGAATAACTGCAAACGTTAACGTAAATGAAATTGTCCTTGTTGGTTGGCTGATGAAGGTTTTTGTTGGCAATCAATTGATAGTCTATGTATTCCATTTCAAGAGTGTAGTCATCAATAGACCGAGGTGATACAGGCAGACACCTGGACGGTATTTGTAGTGGGGTCTGTCCTAAGTCCAAGGTTCAGGCAGTGGCATATGAAGTAGAGTTTGCATCAGTTCATCCTCTTAAGTCCATCGTAATAGACTGAAGTGATGATTGGCTGGCACCGGCTGCTATTAGTCATCATCACACAGCGACACGTAGCAGTTGAGTCCCACACAAAGAAGGAATGGAGCTGGATTCAGCCGGTTCTGGTGACCTCAAGATAGGAGTCCCGAGGTTGAGACAGTGAAACAAATGAAATAAATATTAGTATAGATTCCATTAAAATTATTGCAGCGTTAAAGATCATGATCACTGTTCCTGGCTCCGGCAGACCTAATTAAAGCAGCCTAATTGTTAGTTGAAGGATAAATTAGGTGTAGGCCTGGCTTAATAGATGAGACTTTAGTCTACACTTAAACTGAGTGAGTGTGTCTGCATCTCGAACAGTGTTAGGGAGAATATTCCACAGTTTAGGAGCCAAATATTAAAAGGATCTACCTCCTTTTGTGGATTTTGATATTTTAGGAATAATTAACAGGCCAGAATTTTGTGATCGTAATGAACGTGATGGAATATAGCGTTGTAGAAAGTCACTTAAGTACTGTGCAGCTAGACCATTCAATGCTTTGTATGTAGTTAACAGAATTCTTAAATTAATACGAAATTTAACAGGTAGCCAATGTAACGATGATAAAATGGGGCTAATATTATCATATTTCTTGGTTCTCGTCAGCACTCTGGCTGCTGCATTTTGAACCAATTGAAGTTTATTTATTGATCTTGCTGGACATCCTCCCAGTAATGCATTACAATAATCTAGTATTGAGGTCATGAACACATTAAATAGTTTTTTGGCATCAGCAACAGAGAGCATGTGTCTTAATTTAGCAATATTTCTTAGGTGGAAGAATACTGATCTACAAACATTGGTAATTAGATTTTTAAAGGACAGATTGGTATCAAATATAACACCTAAGAAATTCGCTGTTGAAGATGATGTAACAGTACATCAACACTCAAAATATTATTTTAGCCTATATTTAAGATTTATCCATTTCAACTGAATAACAAATTTCCATCTAATTGAATTGCCTAATCTTTAACTAAATAAAATGTATCAATCTTACAAAATGCATGTTTATTAATTACATTTTCTTCAAGACCATTCAATTCAATTAGATGGAAATGTGTTATTCAATTGAAATGGATAATTCTTAAAAATAGGCTAAAATATTTTGAGTGAATCGAGTCAAATTATGGTTTAGCGGCTTATTTTTAGTGGTTTTTGGTCCAATAATTAGTACCTGTGTTTTGTCGGAATTGAGTAGAAGAAAATTTCTGGCCATCCAATCATTTATGTCATTGATACACTCTGCTAATTTGGAGAATTGTGAAATCTCATCAGGTTTTGAAGAAATATAAAGTTGGGTATCGTCGGCATAACAGTGGAATCTTATTCCATGATACATGATTATATCTCCCAGGGAAAGCATATACAAGGTGAAAAGCAGAGGGCCTAAAACTGATCCCTGTGGCTCTCAATATTTTACTTTTGTTTGGTTTGACAATTTCACATTTACATAGACAAAGCGGTAGCGGATTGATAAATAGGTCCTTAACCATGCTAATGCAACTCCACAATTGCCAACCGATCCCCACAATCACCACCATTGTGTCCTTGAGCAAGGCACTTAACTCCAGGTTGCTCCGGGGGGATTGTCCCTGTAATAACTGCACTGTAAATCGCTTTGGATAAAAGCATCTGCCAAATGCATAAATGTAAATGTAAATAATTATCTAGCCTATTCTAGAGAATTTCTTGATCTATTGTGTCGAATGCAGCACTAAGATCTAAAAGCACTAAATGTGAAATGCATCTGTGACCAGAAGATAAGAGCAAGTCATTTATAACTCTGATAAGTGCAGTCTCTGTACCATGATGAGACCTAAATCCTGACTGAAATTGTTCATATATACTACTTCTCTGTAGAAATATGTTAATTTCTACAGAGAAATTTGCGGACCTTGCAACTTTTAGTGCCTTTCTGTAGCCACATACTCTATCCTTCCATGCACCGCAAAATTCCTCTAATTTTTATTCTTCAACTTGCACTCCATTTTCCTAGCTGCTCTCTTGAGAGCATGAGTGTGATCATTGTACCATGGTGCAAGGCTTTTTTCTTTCATTTTCTTTCATCGAAGTGGTGCGACAATATCAAGAGTGTTAGAAATTACTGTTTTTCTATTTTCTATTATTTCATCAAGTTCTTCTAGGCTTGGGGGTTTACTTAGTGTATGATATAGATATGGAAGATTATTAGTTAAGCTATCTTTAGTGGTCAAAAGAATAGTTCTACCTGAATGATAGCATGGTGTAGATTGAGTAACATTAGCTGATCGCAGTATTCAAGAGACAAGGTAATGATCTGAGATGTCATCGCTCTGTGGCAGAATTTCTATATTATCAACATCAACTCCATATGACAGAATTAAATCTAGGTATGATTATTGCGATGAGTTGGTCCTGTTACATTTTTGTCTGACTCCAAGAGAGTTTAGAATATCGATAAATGCTAATCCCAATGTGTCATTTTCATTATCTATGTGAATGTTAAAGTCACCAACAATTAAAGCTCTATATACAATGACTACAAGACCTGATAAAAAATTAGCAAATTAACCAAAGAAATCAGAATAAGGCCCAGGTGATCTATAAACTGTAGCAAGGGTAAAAGACAACATTTTTTTATTTATATCTGATGGTGTCACATTAACCATTATTATTTCAAAAGACTTAAATTTATATCCTGTCCTCTGAGTAACACAAAAAACTTCACTGTAAATTGTAGCAACACCTCCTCCTCGACCCTTCAGACAATGCTTGTGTTTATAACAATAACCTGAGGGAGTAGATTCATTTAAACTAATATATTCATCCGGTTTAAGCCAGGTTTCAGTCAACTGAGCACATCCAAACTATGATCAGTAATAATTTAATTTACAATTAGTGCTTTGGAAGAAAGAGATGTAATGTTTAGTAGCCCTACCTTTAAATTATGTTTAACTTCAAGTTGTTTGTTTTGTTCAAGTTTGACCTTAATCTAGTTCGAGGAACAGATACAATCTCTATGAGATATCTAGGGGATATAGTATCTATGTGTTGTTGTTTATGTGACCTGTGTGATGTCTCAAAGCAGCTAGCAGACGTTTGGTTTAACCAGTTTGTCTGCTTCCTGACCTGGGCCCCAGTTAGTGAAATATTATCATTATTAAGACTATGAGCCAAATTACTAGAGAGGAGAGCGGCACCTTCCCTGAAGGGATGGAGTCCGTCTCTCTTTAGCAGTTCAGGTCTACCCCAAAAACTCTTTCAATTGTCTACAAATCCTATTTTATTCTTCAGACACCACTCAGCCATTCAGTGACACTAATCTACAATAAACCTCATCACCACGACGAGCAGGGAGGGGGGCAAGAGCATATTACAGTGTCTCTGTATGCCAATGCTCTGGTACCCAAAATGCATTTAACAATAGTGGCTGGAGTCTCTATTTCCACGTTCCTTAGAATAGAATCACCTATAACAAGGGCTCTTTCAACATAATTCTCAGTGGGTGCATCACTGAGTGGGGAGAAATGATTGTGAACCCTAACAGGAATGGGAGAATGGTGTTGCTTTGCTGAGCGAGTATGCCGCCGCGATATTACACAAACGCCCTGCTGCAGGAGCTCTACAGCCGGAATAAAAGTGTGTGTGTTGCTCTCTGTACTGCCCGCATCTGAAACAGTATCTACCGGCTTCTCTTTCTCACTGACCTCCACTTGCATTCGGATGTGTTTCTCTAACTCATTATCCTTCTCCGTCAGCCTGACTATTCCTTAAATATCTCACATGAGAATCCCTTACTGCTGATGAAGGAGGCTATTGTAAACATGTGACATGCAGTGCAGGAAGAAATAACATGAGCGTATGTCATGACTTACAGCTGTTTGTTGTTGTTGGTTGTTCCTGAGCATGTAGGGTTTGAGACCAATGTGAATCCATCACGCAATTGTTTGTTTTTGTTGTTTGTTCATGATAAGTGGTGATTTGAGATCGCTGCAATAATTTTTGTGACACAGAGGAGAAAAACGGGTGCGTGCTGTAAAATGCACACAGTTTAATCGTGACAAATCACGATAGGACAAGAATGCAGGGGGGGAAACCTGATGCGTGCTGAAAAATGGAAGATGTTTAGGATTAAAGGCTGAAAACAGATATATATAAGCGATGCTAAAAAATCTGGCAGACTACAAACACAGACTCGAGCTAGGCACAAGTAGCAACAGGTAAAATACACGCAGATGAAACCGTAGAAAAAGTGGAAAAACCCAAAACACGCAGTAAAATGACAAATGATAAAAAAACGAATGTATGAGAATAAAATAATAAAAATAGGCAGTGCAAAGCAGGCTACAAACACTTGTGCAGCGTGACGTGACAGTGATGTAAACAGAGGAAGACACCTCTAAAGACCTATTCAAGTTTCCTTATGGAAACAGCACACAAAAGATGAAATAAGCTCTGCAACAAAAAGTACATGTAATAAATGCAATAATAAAGGACAATGGCAGTGGATGTGTAAATTGATGGTAAGAGAAATCACAGAAGGAGTGGAAAATGCCCTGTTCTTGGAAACAAGTGAGGAATTCTGGACATTACAAGTGAAAACAAGTCAGATACCACTTAACTTCAAAACTGATACAGGTGCTGATGCATGTGTGATAAGTGAGGAAATGTTTGAACAGCTGTCACCAAAGAAAGAACTGTTTCCACAGTAGCTTCACTCAGCACTACAGGGGGCAGATTCAAATACCTAGGTCAGTTTCATGCAGAAATGACGTGCAAAGGCAAATGTTACTCATATCCTGTGTATATACTTCCAGGGAAGGAGGCAAATAACCTGCTCAGCCGTGCAGCAGCCACAGAAATTGCTCTAGTGAAGCATGTAAACAAAATAAAAGATGTGCTTCAGTAGGGTGGAAAGTTGAAAACAGAACTGGTGAAAATTGTCTTAAAAGAGAGAGCTGAGCCCTATGTAATGCATGTAGCATGCTGGGTACCTATCCCTCTTCTGCCATATGTAAGGTGAAAGCTAAACTCAGCTGTATGGAGAAGGAAGGCATCATTGCCAAAGTAATCGCCAACTGAGTGGTGAGCAGCCATGGTTCCCATGATCAAACCCAGAGGAGATGTTCACATCTGCGCTGATCTGAGAAAGCTAAATAAGAAAAGAGATCAATTTGTTCTTCCCACAACAGAAGAGGTAATCTCTATACTCTTTGAATCTAAGATATTTAGCCCACTAGACGCAGCCAGTGGATTTGACAAACTACCTCTCGAGGAAAAAAGTAGTAAGCTGACCACTTTTATCACCCCATTTGATAGGCATTCCTTTAAACATCTCCCATTTGGAATACAATCGCCCCAGATATATATATATATATATATATATATATATATATATATATATACAGGGGCTTTTTATGGAGGATGTTCTAGTTTTCACTGAAGCAGAAAAAGAACATGACGAGTGAAAAAGTGCTAAAAGTCACGGAATCGGCTGAACCAAATTTGAACAAACAAAATTGCAGATTCAAGCAAAATCAAATTTGCTTCCTGGGACACACCATCAATGAACATGGAGTGTGGAATGACCCAGAGTCGACAGCATTGCTCTTTCCAGTACCCCATAACACACACAACTCAAACACTTTCTAACTTAGCCACTGTCATGGGTCATCACTGTCAGGTGGTGTGGAACTGGGGTCCAAGCCAAGACAAAGCCTTCCAGAGACTGAAAACTGCTCTGATGAGCACTCCTGTCCTCACTGTTTACAATGCAAAAAGACCTAAAGCAGTTTCTGTAGATGCAAGCAGCTATGGGGTGGGAGGTGTTCTGGTCCAGCAATATGATGGTGAGTGGAGACCAGTGGCATACTGTTCAAGGCTCCTAAGTGATGCTGAGACAAGGTATGCTCAAATAGAGAAGGAGTGTTTTGAAGGGGTCTGGGCCTGTGAACGTTTCGAGAAATACGTGTATGGACTAGACAACTTCAGATTAATCATGGACCACAAACCCCTTGTTCCACTCATCAACAGTAAAGACCTGGATACTGTTCCACAAAGGTGCCAAAGGCTTTTAATGAGACTAACGTGATACAGTTTCATTGCAGAGTATGCACCTGGGAAGACACTGACTGTAGCTGACGCATTATCAAGGGGCCCAGACAACACCACAGAGCGCACGGACACCACAATGAGGTTAACTGCATACATTACTCTGTTGTCAATAACCCACCTGCAACTCCACAGAAAATGGAGCTCGTCAGGATAAACACTAAATCAGACATCCAGCTGCAGTCAGTCTTCTGGTTCATCAGGAAAGGTTATGCAGCAAGAACACCGGAGGGCATCCAAGAGTATTTTCAGGTGAGAGGAGAGCTGTCTGAACACCAAGGCTTTATTGTGAGTGGCAGATGTATAGTTATTGTAAGGATCTCCTCTTTTGGGGTTCTGTTCTCCTCCAGACCAACAGAGGGTGCTCACCCTGGACCTCCCGTGCCATGCTCCTCTCCTCTATTGCAGATGGCACCATTTATTCATTTACATTTATTCATTTGGCAGACGCTTTTATCCAAAGCGACTTACAAAAGAGGAAAAACATAAGCGAATCATCTTAAGGAGACAGTGGTACGAAAAGTGCCATACTACAAAGTTTCACTATCATCACAATAGTATACAAAACCGATATAAGTGCAACAAGAATTGTTAATACATTTAGAAACATTTTTTTTTTTTTAGCGACTGGTTAAATACTCTTGGAAAAGATGTGTATTTAGACGTTTTTTGAAGATAGAGAGTGAGTCAGCTTCACGGATTGAGTTGGGGAGGTCATTCCACCAACGTGGTATGATAAAACTGAAAGTCCGGAAAAGTGTTTTGGTGCCTCTTTGTTTTGGTACAACAAGGCGCCGCTCATTTGCCGACCGCAGGCTTCTGGTGGGAGTGTAGCTCTGCATAAATGTTTTTAGGTATGCTGGTTAGGGGCACCAATGCCCCTAACCCGTTTTAACCATCTGCTCATCAACCCTCATTCCCTTCACCTGTACATAGCCCTATATAAGCCTGCTTGTTTCTCACCCATGTGTTCAGTCTTGAGCCTTTGTACCATGTTCCTCCTGTTACCAGCTCTCTAGGTAAGTCTTATCCTTGATCATCCCAGTTTATTTGTATTTTTGACCCTTGTGTCTCTTTTTGTTTCTCTGTTTTATGGAAGCTCGGCTTTCCTATTTTATTTGTACTTTGCTATCCTCTACAATTAAAATAGACTCTTTGCTCTTTGGTAGAACACCACACACTCGAGCACCACAGACTCGGGTTCGATCCCCGCCTACGGCAGCCTTGTCACAGCAAGACTGAACCATGGAAGCGAGCCCAGCGAAAGACCTTGAACGGATTCTGTCAGCCCTCTCAGACCAAGCCGTGACTATTCAGAGGCATGACCAGGCTCTGTCAGAGATCCTTCACCTTCTGAGTCGCCAGTCCCAAGGCACTTCATCCTGATATCCTCCTCCTGATGCTTCACCAAGACCTATGCCTTCTTTACCTTCTGAGCCCAGACTACCAGCCTCTGAAAGATTCAATGGCAGCCCGGAGAGGTGTAGAGGTTTCATCACTCAGTGTACTCTGGCCTTCCAGCTCTAGCCCAGCAGCTTTCCTGCCGAGAGTAGTAAGGTGGCTTACATCATAACCCTTCTCACAGGCAAGGCTTTGGACTGGGCCTCAGCCTTATGGGACTAGAGATCTCCACTCACTACCAATTGTCAAGAATTCATTTCTGAGATGAGGAGAGTTTTCCTTCACCCAGGTAGTAAGTGAGATGTGGATCGTCGCCTGCTTCACCTCGCTCCAGAGTGTAGCACAATTTGCCATCGAGTTTCACACCCTTGCCACGACGCCCTCAGAGAGATGCTTTACAGATTCGTGTTTTTCTATCTGGATTCTATCATCTTCTCCCACAACGCCCAAGAACACATTCTTCATGTTCGGCAGGTTCTTGAGCAGTTACTTAAGCATAGACTCTTTGTGAAGTTGGAGAAGAGTGAGTTTCACGTCCCAGCAGTCTCTTTCCTTGGCTTCTGCATATCCAAGGGCTGCCTCCAAATGGAACCTGGCAAGATTCGGGCAGTCTTGGATTGGCCCCGTCCAACTTCTGTCAAGCAGGTACAGCGCTTTCTTGGCTTCTCCAACTTTTATAGAAGATTCATCAGAAACTTCCATTGCAGAGCTTCTTTCATCTCACCAAGAGATCTACTGGGCAGTTTACGTGGACCAACAGAGCAGAACAAGCCTTCAACAGGTTAAAGTGACTTTTCACATCTGCCCCCATCCTTACCCTCCCTGATCCAGAGATACCTTTTGTTTTGGAGGTGGATACCTCAGACATGTGAGTAAGTGCTTTCCTGTCTCAGAAGAGCAAGAGGGATAACAAGCTTCACCCGTGTGCATTCTTCTCATATCGGCTTACCCCAATGCAGAGGAACTACGATATTGGGAACAGGGAGCTGCTGGCCATTAAGATGGCATTGGAGGAGTGGAGGCATTGGCTGGAGGGGGCCAAGAACCCTTTCCTCAAATGGACAGACCACAGGAATCTCACCTACATCCAGGAGGCAAAGAGGTTGAACTCCTGACAGGCCTGTGTGGTGTATTTTTATCAAGTTAAGTATACATTAATCAGGAGTAATCAATGCAATTTTATTCTACAATTATTTCTGATGGTCAAGCAGGTCTTTTCCTCTGTGTGTGTGTGTGTGTGTGTTTTTGGAGGCCTGTACAGGAACAGAAATAGCCTCACATATGTGCTCTCATGACTGCTGAGAGAATATATGGTGGGGGCTCTTCCACAGGTGTCTCCTGTCCACTTCTTAAAATAATCAGACCAGAGTCAAAGAATAGGATGATGGATTATGGTGACACGTTTGAAGGGTATTAGCCCCACCTTGTATTAGACATGTATTTAAGTGAACCAAAACCCAGAGATTCTTCAGTTGTTCTGCAGGCAACTTGGCTTTATGGTCTGATAATAAAGTCTATTCTTCTGAAATCAAAATCCCTAAGACTTTGAGTGATTTTTCACAAATTGGGTAGCAACCACTACACCCGTTGGTCCCTCTTTTTTTAATCGGTTCAATTTCACTCTCTCCTATCCAGGAGGTTCTAAGGTCTCCATTCTAAGGTTTTGCAGTGGGCTCATGCCGCCCTTCCTTCTGGACATCCAGGAGCTTCCAGGACAAGCATGTCCAGAGGAAGTTCTGGTGGCCCAAACTGCAGAGCGACATCCGGGACTTCGTCGCAGCTTGCCCCATCTGTGCCCAGAACATGGAACCCAAGACCCGCCCTCAAGGCCTGCTGCACCCACTGCCCATCCCGAGATGCCCTTGGTCCCACATTTCTTTGGACTTCATCTCAGGCTTACCACAGTCCCAAGGTAATACAGTAGTTCTGGTGGTGGTGGTGGACAGATTCTCAAAGACTTGTTGCCTCTTACCTTTGCCCAAGCTCCCCGCAGCAAACCAAACAGCAGATCTGCTTTTGAGGCATGTGTTTAGGATCCACGGGTTCCCGCAGGATATGGTTTCCGACCGAGGCCCACAGTTCACGTCGCAGTTCTGGAAGGCGTTTGGTTGGCTCATCGGGTCTTCCATCAGTCTGTCTTCCGGCTTCCACCCCCAGTTCAATGGCCAGACAGAGAGAGTCAACCAGGACATCGAAAGGACAATTAGATGCCTGGTCTCCGACAACCACACTAATTGGAGTCCTCGATTAATCTGGGCTGAGTTTGCACACAACACCCTCTTCCATTCCTCCATAGGCATGTCCCCCTTTGAATGTCTGTACGCCCCCTCCCCCCCGTTTCCTGGAAAGGAGCCAGAGGTTGAAGTCCCTGCAGCCACACAACTGGTCCGCCGGTGCCGACACTCCTGGCAGAGAGCATGCACTGCCTTACTGAGATCCTCCCAACAACAACAGAGGCAGGCTAAACCCGAGGGAACTGAATGGAGAACGTCAGGAGCCATTCCTAGGAGAGGGACTCCTGTAAGGTTCTCCTCTTTTGGGGTGCTGTTCTCCTCCAGACCAATAGTGGGCACTCACCCTGGACATCCCGTACCATGCTCCTCTCCTCTCCTGCAGATGGCACCAATGCCCCTAACCCAGTTTAACCATCTGCTCATCAACCCTCATTCCCTTCACCTGTACATAGCCCTATATAAGCCTGCTTGTTTCTCACCCATGTGTTCAGTCTTGAGCCTTTGTACTGTGTTCCTCCTGTTACCAGCTCTCTAGTTAAGTCTCACCCTTGTTGTACCTTTTTGAACTTCGTGTCTCTTTTGTTTCTCAGAGCTCGGCTCTCCCAGTTTATTTGTATTTTTGACCCTCCTATTTTATTTGTATTTTGCTATCCTCTACAATTAAATTTTATTTATTTTTGGAAGTAACGCAAGTTTCCAGACTCTTTTCTCTTCTGCTCTTGGGTTCAACTATCGAGGAGTTAGCTCAGTGGTAGAACACGATACACTCGAGCACCACAGACCTGGGTTTGATCCCTGCCTAAGACAGCCCTGTCACAGTTATTCCTACCTGTATGAGGAAAGAAATCCTTGACAGGATCCATGATGGACATCAAGGATCAGGTGATGTCAAAAAAGGTGTTGTGAAAGAGCTTACTAGTCAGATTGGTGGCCTAACTTCTCACAGGACATTAAACAGCATGTACAAGAGTGCTTTTACTGCAGCGAGACAAGGGCAGCACAGTGCAAAGATCCATTGATTTGATTTCAAGTGAATTACCCTGTAGATCCTGGGAGAAGATAGCTGTAGACCTGTGTGAACTCAATAAATGCCATTACCTAGTAGTATCAGATTACTAGTTCTAGTTTGGTGTTCTACCCGCTCGAAAAACCCTTTTAGGCATGAACAATACCCCCAACAAAGCCCCATACCGCTCAACAACTTTTGGGTGGAGGGGGATAATTGGCCCCAGGGCATTTGCAAGTCATAATCTGACCCTCCTTACAGGACCAACCCATCTGCATCCACTGGGTTTAGGAAGAGGATCAGAATCACACTCCCTACACCGGAGGGGACTCTGAAACCTGCGTGGCCTGAAGATCAGAAATTCAGATGCCCTGGCAAAAGGTAAACAAGAATTCTTCTACAACCGCCTAAATGGAGGACCATAAACCTGCATTACGGCCAAAGAGATACTACCCATGTCAGAGTAGATGGTCAAAAAGCCTGGGCCAACCAAGGGACAATTCAAGGTTCTTTTTCTACAATAAGGTCTTATGTAATGAAAATTCCTGAAGGGAGGCTAATCAGGAGGAAGCGCTGGCACCTTCAGAAAGAACATGCTCATTCAGCAGTGCCAGTCGGATCATGAATTTATGGATCTTGTGGATTTTAGTGGAATAACCGCACCCATACAGACACAGTATACAACCACCTTGACACAAAAGGCACCTACAGAGACACATGCTGGTTTTACATCTCACCAGGGACTGTACAAAAGTAATTGTCAGCTACAGTAACTCGCTCAGGGAGAGTGTGAAAGCCTTTTCAGACACTGAATTTATAAGCTGTTCAAGGATCTTTATATCACAAATGGGACTGTTAAGTCCAGAACTGAACTGTTGATCTCCACAAAAAAGAGAAAGTTTAATGTTCAAGTTAATTTGTGTTTCTTGCAACCCATCTTTTCATGCTTAGTGGGTAAATTGATTAGAGAAAAACAAGACTAACTTCTGTAAAGTTTCTGTATTCTTGGGTTTAATGTCAAACTCATGTAAGTAGTACAACTCAAGGAATCTTCAAAAAGGGGGGAGATGTCATGAGTGCTGATTGGTTGAAAGTTGGTCATGTGGAGAGAGAGCATGTAAAAAGGATTAGCACTCTATATTCATACTTAAATTGTTCCCATGTCGAATTGCACGCATTGTTGACTCCAGAGACCCATTTTTTGGAGTTGCGACCTGCTGTAGATCATGTATTTAAACTATTCAGTAAAAATTAGGTTTTACAACAGTGTAGCAAAAGACCAAAGTCTATAAACAAAGCTATTATAAATAGTGCATGACTCTGGGTAAGAATGATCTATGTGCTGTTACTCTAAATAGATGGTAATATATAACCTGGAAAATATTAGGTAGTTGGAAACAAATTCAGTGTTACTTAATCAAAAGCCAGTGGAGGTTGGAAATAATTTCCTTTTTGTCAACAGCTCATGAAAAACATTTTGCTGTTCTAAATGTTCTGTCACTGTGACATGCCTTTATTGCTTTGGCTTCCTACCTTGACAGAGTTTCATAATGACTCCACAATCTTAATTACACAAACAAATGAAGGAAGATATTTTAATAATATATGGAAAAAGGTGAAAGAGTTTTCTGTTGGTTCTGATTAGGGACACTGCAAAATGAGGAGATTCTCTGCATGATTAATTGATAAATTTAGCTCATTTGGTGGATCAAGCCTTTTTAAACAGACATGTAAATCCATCTTAACTTCATACAGTAAAATAATATGAAAATGAAAAGGAGGGGTTAGTTACTGGGCAGCCCTGGGAATAAAGATAAAATTAGAGAGAAAAAAAAACATGGAAACATTGAAAGACAGTGTTTCCTGCATGCATGGAATAACCTACTACATTTACAATATCCAACTAAAGGTTTTTGAATAAAATAAAGTAACCAATCCAAAATGTATCCAGTTTAATACAGCATTCAATACAGTAACCAGCAGTTGAATCCAGAATCCAAAACAGTATCTATTCTAAAACAGTATCTATTCCAATACAGTATTCAGTCAGATACAGTATTGAATCCAACAGTATCCTGTCCGATACAGTATGCAGTCCAATAAAGTATCCAATTCAATGTAATACAGTATGCAGTCCAATAGTGTCTAATCCAGTTCAGTTTCCAATTCAGCACAGTATCCAGTTGACTATAATATCCAATCAATACAATATCCAATACAGTATCCAATTAAAACAAATGCAAGTATGATGAATAAAAATAGATCATGACGGAAATTATAAAACTCTATCCATCAGAGTAATAAAGATTGTTTTCTAATGCAACAGCTATGACACATGATTTGTTTGAAGAGCAGAGAACAGCATGGCATTTATGTAGAATCTGTGAAACACAGATGTGGTCATGAATAATATGGAAAAACACAGTTTTAAAATGATAATTTTCTCCAAATGTGTAAAAGCTTAATGAACACTCCTGATTGGTCAACTTCAGGAAGATTGCCAATTTGGCACATTCTACCACACTCACACCTCACGAATTCAAGCTGACAGTGCCTGAATTTTTTAGACAGTATTACAAATTATCGGGAGGTTGTGAGCTGCTGTAAGTTGCTCAGCTCTGCTTGTAATTCTTCTCACACAATGCCAGCTGTGACCACATGAGCTCCCACGATTTCCTCGCATTCTCACCCGACTGGAAAGAATTTGGCCAGGAGCTCGCACGACAGCCAAAAATCGCACTGTGTACGCCCTCCATAAACCATGCAATTACCTTCATTGGTGATGTGAATATAAATGTGGTCAGCTTAACGAGACGGACAGACAAGCTCCACTATAAAATCATCACTTCTGTGGTCAGGAATTCAACATTGCGGTCAGGTTGGTTTATGGATCCTTATGTGTGAATTGTGTGCAACAGTTGGTGTTAATGTGTTAAAAGACAATTTAAGAAGTGGAAAATGTGTATGATATAGTATGATATAGTATCTTGGTTAATGTGACTCTTGACAAGATTCGATTTCTGAGACGTGCACAATTAATAGAGACTGAAACGTAATCAAGAATGTGGTGATCCAATGAACTTGAAATCACACCATACGCATTTTCATTCATAAGGTTTACACTGCAGTAATATCGACTACCCAGACTCATCATTACTTTGTAATTTTGGATGCTTATTTAAAATATCTAATACCTGTGCTCGTTGGATGATCAGTCTTTTGTATTATTCAAATTAATTTTTTATTCATTTTGAAGTCATTAATTGTGCTTTTCCGAATAAGGTATTCAGCTTCGGGCACATCCCTACTATCTAGATATTTTTAACCACAATGGATTAAACATGTAATTTTTTAATTAGCATACTGCATACTATTTCACAAATTATTATATATTTTTTTACATTTGCAGGCATTGTACAGTACATACTGTGCAGTGTGCTAGTGTTCCATTGTGAATATAGCCATCGACGTGCTTGAGGCTTCTTTTCAAGAGAGCCACTTGGCAGAACTCTCTAGTTAAAAAGCAGACAATGTGTCTACCATTTACAGTATGACCCAACATTGTTTAGCAACAAAATTAAATCAATTTACAATATTCACAAGACCAATTCACAAGAATTAGTTTATGGGCAAAAAAGTTAATAGTTGGTAATCCGAATAAAACAATACTGTAATCATCGCTATTTGTGTCCTCAACATCACCTCCTTTTACACAAATTATGTCTCTTTAATTGTGCGGAGGTGGGAGTATTTTCCCTGCAGCCTCTGGTCAGCCTCAGTGGGAGGCAGTATGACAAGAGACACAGATGCAAAATGTTGAACTTGAAGGAGACAAGCAAGCTTGGTGCATGCTAAAGAAGAGAGACCTCACTGTGTGAGCCAGTGCAAATTCAGACAACATTCACAGTGGAGTGTGCCAAGGGCTCTGCTGTTTAAAACCTCCCCCTCATTATATCTCCCCTTATGCCACATTAAAGTCTTTACTTTTCAGATTCAGTTTAAAAAGGCTTGATAAGAATAGATAAAAACAGAGCATGCACAATCTGCCATGGGGTTAAACTTAAGCCCAGTCTTTTCAAGGTCTTTTAAGGATATTTGTAAGGCTGATTATGACAGTTTTTAGATGTATCAAGGTTACCTGTGCTACACAGAAGATGTTCTCTCTTTGTTGTCCCACTTAACGGACATTAATCCTAATTTAGATGTGTTTCTCAACTAAGAGTTGTGACATGCAAGGGGAGCGAGGACATGCGAGGGGAGCGTAACCCGCCTTGGCAGTTGACGTAAGCGACCGCCGCCATGTTGTTTGAACCAACATGTGCTTGCCCTGGATCAATGGCCGGAACCTCCGCAGGGCAAGCAGTATTGCCAGCAACTCGAGGCAGTTGATGTGCCAACGTAGCCGCGGTCCCGTCCTGGGGCCAGCAGCCGCGTGCCCGTTGCATGTGGCGCCCCAGTCTGTCTTGGAGGTGTCAGTTGTGACCATGGTGTGCCTGGAGATCTTCTCTAGGAGAACCCCTGCCCATAAAAATGCGAGGTCGTTCCAAGGGCTGAAGAGACGGCGACAAATCGGCGTGATGGCCACGCGATGTGTGCCGCCATGCCCATCTCGGTACTCAAGTCCGGAGCCAGTGCTGAAGCGGTCTCATATGCATCAACCCGAGCGGTGTGGCCACCGCCGAGGATGCCATATGCCCCATGAGCCTCTGAAATAGTTTCAGTGGAACCGCAGTCCTCTGTCTGAACGCCTTCAGACAGGTCAGCACTGACTGGGCACTCTTGTTCGTGAGGCACGCCATCATCGAGACTGAGTCCAACTCCAAACCGAGAAAAGTGATGCTCTGAACCTGGAGGAGCTTTCTCTTTTCCCAGTTGACCCGAAGCCCTAGCCGGCAGAGGTGTGTGAGTACCAGGTCCCTGTGTGCACACAACACATCCCAAGAGTGAGCTAGGATTAGCCAGTCGTTGAGTTAGTTGAGAATGCGGATGCCCACTTCCCTTAATGGGACAAGGGCAGCCTCTGCGATCTTCATGAAGACATGAGGGGAGAAGGACAGGCTGTGTAAGACCAGGTTCAGAACTTGCATGTCCAAGATTTGCCGCAACCCACCGCCTTTTTTCAGTACAATGAAGTAGGGGCTGTAGAACCCTTTCTTCATTTCGGATGGAGGGACTGGCTCTATTGTGTGCTTCCATTGAAGTGTGGCGATTTCCACGCGCACTGTGATGGCATTCTTGGCATTCACCATGGTGAAGTGGATGCCGGCAAACCTGGGCGGGCACCTGCCGAATTAAATCACGTAGCCGAGTCGGACGATCCGGGTCAGCCATCGCGATGGGTTGGAAAGTGTGAGCCGGTCGTCCAGACTCCGGGTGAGGGGGACCAGGGGATTGATTTCGTCGGACGTACCAGCGGGTGGGGCCTCGCAATGGGGCAGAGCCAGGGAGGTCAAACTGACGGGGTTTGAGCCCAGTGGCGGTGCTGTGTCGAGAGACATCAAAGCACTTACCTGTATCCGGGTGCTCACCGGTGGATCTTTTCTTTCAGTAACGTTATATCAATGTGATATGGCTAAATTTAATCAAAGTAAAGCAGCGAAAGGGTGAAAGCAGGGGAAAACACTTGTTGGTTTTTGCACATTATTTCAGACGTGTAAGTTATCTGTACATTATAACATAATCGAGTCGGGTACAAATAAACTGGAAATGCACATAGATATGACAATGTTAAATTCATAACACCCAGACTACATAAAGGCATGTCATAACTGTAACAAATTGAAATACACAGTCCTATATTCCTGTATACTAATGTTATAATAAATAAAATCAGACAAAATTTGGCTTTATTCACACCACTGAACTACAATGTAAACATATTAACCATATGCCTTGGTTGTTCCCTTTACAAAAAGCTTCACTTTGATGCTGCGCTGCTAAGCGCTATGGGGAAACAATCTTATTGTGAGCTGCTTCTGAACATGTGTGTAACACGTCAATGAAATTGACTGGAATTTATAGCCTCGGTTGGTGAGATCATTGGACGCACCTGTGACCAGGCTATAAATAGGAGGCGTCACCAGAGTGTCGTCTCACATTTTTCTTCAGAGCTTTCTCTCTGTGTGTTTTCACGAAACTCTTGCTAGAAATTGTTTAAAAATCTTAAGCCTTTCCTTCTTTCTCTCTTTATATATATATATATATATATATATATATATATATATATATATATATATATATATATATATAAAAAAAAAAAGAAGGGGAAAATGGCAGAAAAGCAGGGCAAACAATGCGTGTTTCCTTGTCAGCGTTCTATGTCTGACAGGGACACGCATCAATTTTGCTTTGTTTGCTTGGGGGAAGAGCAAGCTACTCTTGCGTTGGAACAGGGCGGGTGCGCGCATTGCGACCTACTTTCGGTCGGGATGCTTCGCGCTCGCCTTGCTTACTTCCGAAAGCCGGCACCCACACTTCATTCGTGGGGCTCTCGCATGGATCTGGCTGAGGAGCGAGAGACGGGTTCGCCCCTTTCGCTCGCTCTCTCCCCAGATCCTGCTGGTCCCTCGCGTGATCCTGAAGCGTGCTTCGGCGCTTCTTCAGTTCACGAGGGGGACCTCCATTCCCTTGGGTCAGATTTAGAGTTAACCGCATCTAAGCGCTCCAATCGCGATTCTAAATCTTCGGAGGAGCTGCTCGATGTGATTACTCGCGCGGTGGCCAGGCTTCAAATAGACTGGCCACGTGACCAAGTTCCCCCCAAGCGCTCAAAGTTAGAGGACAGATTTCTGTCTGGTGACCAAGGGAAGGGAACACCTCATCAGTCCCTTCCCTTCTTTGATGATCTCCATGACGAGCTTTCTCGTTCTTGGACTAAGCCTTATACCTCGCGCATTCACGTGCCCTCGACGTCAATATATTCGACTATCGTGGGCGCTGAGGCGCGAGGGTATTTAAAGATGCCACCGGTCAAAGAGACACTTGCGGGTTATCTCTCGCCGGGTTCGGCATCATCACTTAATAAATCTGCTCTCCCTTCTAAGCCATGCAGGTTAACCTCCATGCTGGTCGGGAGAGCATATCAAGCGGCTGGTCAGGCTGGTGCTGCGCTGCACACCATGGCTGTTTTGCAGGCATACCAGGCTGACCTGCTAAAAGATTTGAGTGCTGGAAGAAGTCTCGACGATGAAGCTTTCTCTGAGCTTCGTCGAGCTACTGATTTGTCTCTCCGTGCCACCAAGCAGTCAGCCCGTGCTATTGGCCGGTCTATGTCCGCTTTGGTTAGCGTGGCAAGTCGTGCTCCCCCTCGTAAAGATTGGGGACAGGCTCGTCGCCCTCAGCAACCTCCCAAACAAGACCTCAGGGCTTGTATCTCCAAGAGAAAGAAGCCCTGACGGTCTTGTATCCAACCCTGTGAGGGTAGTTCCCTTTGGGACGGGGCGCGTGTATCATTCACTTCGGCCCTCCCGATACCCTCACGAAACCTCTTCACTCCCGCCACCCTTGGTGTTTCGGGTGACAGGGGTTTCCAACAAAATGTTGAATGTACCGTCGCTCCCTGCCTTATTCCAGGACACGGAACATTCGACACCCCCTCGACAGGAAGTCTTGAAATTAGTTCCCATCTCAGAGAACCTGGCAGCGTGGAAACTTCTGCCAGGTATTTCTATGTGGGTTCTAAAAACAGTGAAAAAGGCTACAGAATTCAGTTCGCTTGCCGCCCTCCGAGCTTCAACGGCGTGGTTTCCACTACCGTAAGCCCGGAACAGGCATGTCTACTTCAGGTAGAACTGCAAAATCTCTTGGAGAAAGGGGCCATAGAACATGTTCCCCTTCCAGAGAAAATGTCTGGCTATTACAGCAGATACTTCCTGGTCCCCAAGAAGGGGGGGGGGGGGGGGGGTTGCGTCCCATCTTGGATCTTCGTGCCTTGAACCGCTCGGTCAAGACGCTCAGGTTCAAGATGCTAACAGTCAGGTCCGTCGTGTCTCAGTTCCAACGTTTCGATTGGCTGGTCACGATCGACCTCATGGACGCATACTTTCATATTGGAATTCTGCCACAGCACAGGAAGTTCCTGAGGTTCGCTTTCGGGGACAAAGCCTTCCAGTATCGGGTCCTTCCATTCGGCCTAGCCCTATCACCCGGCACATTCACGAAATGCATGGATGCAGCACTGGCTCCGTTGCGACTCCAGGGCATCCGCATTCTGAATTATCTAGACGACTGGCTGATCCTAGCCCAGTCTCAAGAACTGGCAGTTCAGCACAGGGATATCGTCTTGGCTCATCTAGGTTCTCTGGGTCTGAGACTCAACGCCAAAAAGAGCGTTCTTTCCCCGACCCAGAAAATTTCCTATCTGGGGGTTATATGGAATTCGGTCACGATGCAGGCACAGTTGTCTCCCGCTCGTGTCATCTCCATTCAGAACTCCCTGAGCATTCTCAGGCTAGGTCAAGTTTGCACTGTTCTTCAGTTCCAACGAATATTAGGTCTCATGGCGTCTGCGTCCACGGTGATTCCTTTGGGCCTTCTCCATATGAGACCGTTTCAGCTGTGGCTAAAAGCCAGGGGGTTTCATCCAAGGGCCAGTCCCCTCAGGCAAATAAGGGTTACGCGCCCAGTGCTTCGTTCCCTCTCTATGTGGTTCAGACCCCGGTTTCTCACCTTGGGTCCCACTCTTGGTGCGTTGTGTCGTCGCAGGATGCTTACGACAGACGCCTCCCTGACGGGTTGGGATGCGGTCTTAAGTGGTCGTCCAGCCCAAGGGGAATGGGAGAGTCATCAACTCGATTGGCACATAAATCGCCTCGAGCTGATGGCAGTATTTCTGGCCCTGAAATACTTTCTCCAACATTTGAGAGGCTGCCATGTCCTTGTGCGGGTGGACAACACGGCAGCAGTCTCCTACATAAATCATCAAGGAGGCCTACGTTCTCGCCACCTCAATTTGCTGGCACGTCGGATTCTCCTTTGGGCCCTGGGCAAGTTACTGTCACTCAGGGCAGTCTATATCCCTGGACGCCTGAATATGGGAGCAGATTTTCTATCCAGACGAATCTTACCGTCGGGCGAGTGGAAACTCCATCCCGAGGTAGTACAACAGATCTGGGAGAGATTTTACAGAGCCGAAGTGGACCTCTTCGCCTCTCAAGAGACTGCGCAATGTCCCCTCTACTTCTCTCTGAGTCACCCAGCCCCCCTGGGTCTGGACGCTATGGCGCATACATGGCCCAGAATGCGCCTGTATGCGTTCCCTCCGGTTTCTCTGCTCCCGGGAGTCCTAGCCAGAGTTCGCCAGCAAGGGTCTTGCCTCTTATTGATAGCGCCTCGCTGGCCAAACAGGGTTTGGTTCTCAGAGTTGATGTCTCTCCTAGACGGCTCGCTCTGGGCGATTCCGGACAGGAGGGACCTTCTGTCTCAAGCACAGGGGACAATATTTCATCCCCGGCCCGAATTATGGAAACTTCACGTTTGGCCCCTGAAGGGTACCAACTGAGGGACACAGGGCTGTCGCTTGGGGTTATTGAAACCATTCTTAGTGCTAGAGCTCCCTCCACCGGAAGAATTTACACCAATAAATGGGGTGTCTTCGAAAGGTGGTGCAGTTCACATGATGCAGATCCAGTTAACTGCCAAATTGTTTCAGTTCTGGAGTTTCTGCAAGAAAAACTGTCAGCAGGCATATGCCCCGCTACTCTCAGGGTTTATGTGGCCGCCATTTTGGCTTGCCACGCCTTGATTGACGGGGTGCCTTTAGGGAGACATCCTCTACTCGCCCGCTTCATTCGTGGAGCCAGGCAACTGAGGCCTCCCGTTAGGACCAGAACTCCTTCGTGGGACTTAACAATAGTCCTGGAGGCTCTGGTCGAGACCCCTTTTGAACCTCTGGAGTCAGCGTCTGACAGACTTCTGACTCTCAAGATGGTCTTCCTTATGGCTATTACCTCTCTTAAGAGGATCGGGGATCTACAGGCCCTGTCTGTTTTGCCGACCTGCTTAGAATTTGCCCCCGGTATGGCCAAAGCAATTTTGCATCCTCACCCTGATTATCTTCCTAAAGTTCCTTTTTCGACAATACATCCTGTCAATTTAGAAGCCTTCTGCTCCCCGCCGTTTTTAACGCCGGAGCAGGAAAGACTTCACGGACTCTGCCCAGTCCATGCCCTTCAGATTTATGTCCACCGCACAAGCCAGTGGCGTAAATCAGGGCAATTGTTTGTTTGCTATGGGGGCCGCAACAAGGGGGCGGCCGCTACTAAGCAGACTATGTCACATTGGGTGAGGGATGCTATTGCCCTGGCCTATGAGGCGCGCGGTCAAGCTTCGCCAGTAGGTGTCAGGGCTCACTCCACCAGAGGGGTCGCTTCCTCTAAAGCCTTGGCTAGAGGGGTTCCTCTGCAGCAAGTTTGTGATGCGGCAGGTTGGTCCTCTCCGCACACATTCATTAAATTCTATAGTTTGGATGTTCATGCTACTCCGGGCTCTTACGTCCTTGAGTCGACATCTCAAACTCATGCAGGAACAAGTTTGTGACGTGGCGGGCTGGTCCTCTCCACGCACATTCTACAATTTCTACATGGGCTAGGATGTTTTTGCTACCCCGGACTATGTCCTTGAGTCGACATCTCAAGCTCATGTCTAAACCAGGTTTGTGATACGGCAGGCTAGTCCTTTCCGTACACACTCTTCGGATTTTATGGTGTTAGATGTTCTGCTACTCCGGGCTTATGCCCTTGAGTCGACATCTCAAGCTCATGTCTGGAACCTCTCGCGTTCTGTGAAAACACTTCACAACGATCAGGGGTCCGGACAGCCCCAGTGCGGTGGCGTGGGCATTTCGTTCCCCATAGCGCTTAGCAGCGCAGCATCAAAGTGAAGCTTTTTGTAAAGGGAACGTCTCGGGTTACTTGTGTAACCCTTGTTCCCTGAAAAAAGCAGAACGAGATGCTGCGCTTCTTTTGCCGCACTGGGACGTCCCAGGACCGCTCTTCAGAAAAATAATCTGACGACACTCTGGTGACGCCTCCTATTTATAGCCTGGTCACAGGTGCGTCCAATGATCTCACCAACCGAGGCTATAAATTCCAGTCAATTTCATTGACGTGTTACACACATGTTCAGAAGCAGCTCACAATAAGATTGTTTCCCCATAGCGCTTAGCAGCGCAGCATCTCGTTCCGCTTTTTCCAGGGAACAAGGGTTACACAAGTAACCCGAGACGTTTTCTGTGTATTCTTTATGAGTTAAAAGCAGCTCTTAAATTCATACCGACAGAATCATCACAGACGTTTTGTAATATTGTGACATAATCAGAGCAGAAAATAACACAAAACATTGATAAAATATATTTAAATGTTCGTAGGTGTCAAATTTGACATTATCTGTGCAGAATCTTGACCTGTTTAAACTTTTCCATTCACTGCCATTGCTTCCGTCCTTGTTTATAGTCACATGTGGCAGATGCGAGGAAAAAGTGACATAACTGAAAGTCAATAGTGCATAAAACTCTGAAAAATGTGTTTCTGAGACAAAGTGAGTCAGAGGGCTCTATTTTTGGGAATGCACAAAGATATGTGCAATGACATTGTGCTGCCTCTTATCAAATTTTCGCGAGAGCACTATTTGTAAGTGCAATTTTTGTGCCAGCGCAAGTAGCGGTGTGTGGGAGGTCTGTGGGTGTATGTGCGCAAACTATGGGTGTTATATGTGAATGAAGTGCCACGCAGCACAATTTGTTTTTTTTCTAGGTCATTAGGTTTATTTTTCAGCCAATATTATTATGTTAATCTTTCTAATTGTATTTATGAATTAATTTGTATTGGTATTTTTCCACCTGTTGTTGTAGAGTGATTTTTAAGTTTGAAAAACAATTGGGATTTGAAATGTGTTTTTTTTCTTCTTTTTATTTTATGATATCATCATTTTGATTATTTTGGTTATTTTGACATGACATGTGCTTTGTCCAACCAGCAAGGTCTACTTGTTATACCCATGGCTGCCGCATGGCCAAATTGATGCCTTATACAGAGCTCTGGGATCGTTGGGTGGTGGGGGTTGTGAGTTGTGTGGTGCGATGTGAAAGTTGCGAGGCGCAGAACAAGCGTGAGATAGTGTTCCGCAACTGCTACAGCACCCTTGAATAACACACAACATGTGAGTAAGGACAGCCGGTGGTGTTTCTGGTGCCTCCCTAGGGTGAGATGGTGCCCTAAGCAGACTGCATTATATGCGTATAGGGACCAACGGTACTTTACCAATCTCTGCACAGTTGGCTGTTTTAGAATATAGTAATGTGGCTCTCTCCTTCCTGTAGAGGCTATGACAAATCATTAGGGACATTAGAAGCTACATGGAGATATGTACTATATATGCAAAACATTACTACACACCATTAGCTGTTTTCAAACTACTCATGTGACTACTTACGTCTTTTGCAAACACGGCAAGATATAAAATGAGCTAACATTCAAGAGACAAAGAAAGGTCAACACAATAGTAAGTGCAAGTGTTACTAGCATATTGCAAAGTGTAAACCAAAACCAAAACAACAAGAGATTATTTTAAAAAGAGAAGAAAGTACTTTTTCTTTTTCATTTAATCACCCATGATATTTTAAAAGAGAAAATATATATTTTTTACAACACAATTTTACTAATTTCCAAACAGCCCTTTATATTTATTTTGATTATATGACATTTTAAAAAATAAAACAGGAAATAATCATTGCTTAATTAATTTTACATTCAGTAGGTTTGAGATTACTAAATTGTATTTATCATGTTTATATGTTGATTGTATTGTGAATGCAAAAAAAAAATAAAATAAAATAAGAAAAAAAAAAAAAAAAAAAAAATATATATATATATATATATATATATATATATATATATATATATATATATATTCTGTCCTGTAGATGAAGTTACTGTTTACAAACAAACACTCGGCTGTGGCATATCCAGGTTTTTTGGCGCTTCAAACGAACTGCTTTCAATAGGCGCATCGCCTAAATTGAGCTGGCAATGCCAAAAATTATTAAATAAATAAATATTAAAATAAAAAAATAAAACAGAAACAACTGCTCGTTAAAACATCCCAATTCCAAAAGATTATTGGATATTTGGGCTTCTTTAGATTTCCATCAGAATCGGCGGATCAGGACAAAATCAAGGAATTTGTCATTGTTAACGCCTGCTTTAATAAGACTCATTCACCCCACAGCTACTGTTCGTAGATTTTAACCTTTCACAAAGGAATCACACAAACTCACAAATAGCAGCACGACTACTGTGACAGATTTGAGGCCAAACACAATGTAATGATGACCATAGTATGGGACGACCCAAACCCTGTCTTCTGTGAAAACAATGTCTTTGCATATATTTTGCATGCTTGCACAATCAGAAACATCATCTTATTTTTACTGTATGTGAAACAATATATGAAGCAGTAAAGATGCATATCTTGCATGTCTAATAGTAGTTTTCATTTTTATTTGCCACTTTTTGCGCTGAGAATGTGTATTCTTTAACCTGTTACATGTCTGACATAATCATACCGGCCTATTTCTTCGCTATAAACTATACATAAGATTGCATTTTAAAAAAAAAGATGCATTTAAAAATCACATTTATTAACATTAACAAACATAATTACATTACATAATGCTTAACATATAATAAAAATGACAGCACTGCCCACTGTGACATCATCTGACATCATCAACTGTGACACATTTCCATTTGCACTGGCAAAATTCCAAAAGTTCACTAAAGTTCTATAACATCATAAGTCAAAACAACAGAATTGTAATTTCAGTGTTCAGACTCAGAAAAGGCTTGGAATACAATTAATGTGTACACATGGTATTGGACTGCACTTTTTGAAGAATTCTTGCTCACTTCAATAGAAAAATGGCTTATCAAAACCTGTCGAGTGATGCTCCATCTGGTGCAGAAAGCTATGATGGCTGTTACGAGTTCTCTCAACGAGCTTTAATACGACAGAGGCTGGCATTGGACACCCAAGCCTGTTTCAAGCTTGGGGCAGACGCCATAAGGGGGGCTACACCGGAGGACACGGGCATTGAGAGAACTCCCAAAAAGAGACTTCTCTTAAGTTCTGGAAACAGACCGACCAATGCCAAGAAGGGCAAGAGTCAGAAGACCACTGAGAAGGGCTTTGTTCTCTTTTCCATAAAGGAGTGCAAAAAACTCCTTAAAGCAAGGGAAGGGAAGTGTCTGGAGGTGAGGAAACGTCCCCATGGACATACATCCATGGACAATTCAACCAATTATGGACCAACTGCAAAGAAAGCCAAAGGAGATCTGACACTTCAACACTGTGGGTCTGTAAGCAAAAATAATGTAAGCCAGAGCAGCCCAACAAGACCTGAGACAGGATCCTCTACATATGTCCCCTTCTGCCATCCCTTGAGTGCAATGGATAATGGATGTTTATCCTCCAAAACCACCAATGAGTGTCGACGAACAAACAAATCTCATCATAATGGATCTTTCCATTGCAAAGAGATGTCCTCGCAAGTCCTCTCCTGGATAGAGGGAGAGATGAAGCTAAGGAAGCTAATGGCTCAACGGGAACGGCATGAGGCTGCTCGCATCACTAGGATGGGCCTGGACTGCACAATACTTGTCGATAGAACAGACTACAATTTTGACAGTTGGATGAACTAGGTGACATTCTAAAGAAAATAAAAAATATGCACAATATTATATAACAATACAATTATTTATATATGTGTAAGAAAAAAATGAAAGCAATTTACACTTTCTGCAGTGTGTTGTCTTAGTTTAGACTTAAATTTGCGCAAATTTTTTACTTGCTGTTCATGAATGTAGATCAACTAAATGGAAACAACAACCTTGAGTTAAGGCATATTTATTCTTCATGTGTGTCTTAGAATCACTGTGTGAAGGCAGATCTGCGATGTGGAAGTTGGCATTATCTTTGTAGCTCCAATAAGAGGTTCCCCTTTTGTTGCATGGTGACCAACCAGTGTAAATGTTTTTTACACATTATATTTTCTTCATTATTTTTCCACTAAAATGTACTGTTTAAAAGCTAATACCTAATTGTATGATTAGGGAGACATCCTTGCAAAATTACATTACGTGGTTCATTAGATCTATTGCGGCAGTTCCAAGGTGAAATGTCCATTGTGTGGCACTAAAAGCATGTTAAAAGTTCACCCAAACAGATGAGATTTTTAGGGTAATGCTCTATCTTGTTTTTAAATCAACAAAAAGACCTTTCTACCTAAACCTAACCAAATGTGTAATAAAAAGCAAATGCGAGATGAAAAACACAACGTTGTTTTGAGGTGCTTATTTGACATGTGTTGACTTTCGTGTTCTTCAGGATTCGTAACCTGATCCTTTGCATCATATTTGAGCAACTGCACTATTTGATCGCACTCAGTACCGCCACTCCCTATACATGTACTACGCAGTCTGCGTACGGCACCAACTCCCTAGGTGGGCATCTTACTCTAGGAGGGAACCAGAAAGTCCACCGGCTGCCCTTACTCGCACATTACACGTTATTGAAGGACCCGAAAGCAGTTGCGGAACACAGACGAAGTCATGTACTATAGTGAAATTGTTGAGATGTCCTAAGATAGCATTGTGTGTGGAACAGGGCGAAAATTATGTGTACATAGAGCCTTGCAGAAATAATTTAGCAAAAATGTATGCATAATAACGTGATTCTATGAGACCAGGTTGCATTAATAGCAAGTAATTTTGAAGCCAGTTTCTCAGTGAAGTTGTAGTTACAGTGTTTGGCCTTTTTAGGGCACAATGCAGTGAAAACCAATTTCTCACCGTGTATTGTCTTATTTTTCAGTAAAATCTCTAAACTTTTTATTTTTTTTAAGAAACATTTACTTGAGAAGCATAATGACAAAGTATTAAATTTTCAGATAAATCTAATAACATTTTGTGAGCTTTATGCTTAAAGCAAAAAAAAAAAAAAAAAACTTAATTCAAAGGGAATTTTTATCATACCACTGGCAATTATTTTGCAGACTGTTCTACAGACTACTTAATTAACGGTCAAGAAGTAAGTTCATCGAAATCAGTACTACTTCCTACTAAGTATGGGAATTCAGATGCAGCTTGCATGGCAATTAAGATGGAGGAGCAATCCATCCCAGCATGCAGCATGCAAAGAGGTGGGAGGTTTTGGCACCTTTCACTTCAGTGGCCTCCTTTATTTCACATTTATCTTGCCTGGCATGATTGACAGGTTGTGAGCTGTCAGTCAGCTCAAATGAGAAAAGCCATCTGTCTAAATAAAATAATGCAGCTTCCAGAGCGCCCACGACACATTTGACAATGCTCTCCACCAGGAAATAGTTGAGAGAAAGTGTTCTGTCAATCTGTGCATAAGCATTGCATTATGTTCAGTACTACCTTATTGATCTTTATGCAAGTCGTACGATGATGAGTGTGTGCTTTTCAGGCTCCAGGCTGCTAACATGACACCTGAACAGTGTGAGATACCATTCTTTAGTCACACCTTGTGTAACACGCTGAAAAGATGTCATGGAAACAAGCATATAAACAACAAATTTGGCAGAGAATAATATTTTGCTATGATAAACAAGAAGTAATTATCCTGTTTTTCTTCTTTCTCATTTTCTTTCTTTTTCCAAAAATGGATGTTGCAGAATAACACATTTCCTTACATTATAAATAAATAAATAAAAAATAAAATCATTCTATTGAAGGGATAGTTCACCTATAGATAGTTCATATTTCACTGTATTATCAACTTTTGTAAATAAACCACCTTGTTTTTGGACCAAATCATTATTGTTTGGTTATCTATTTGTCCCACACATTAATTATTTTTTTTTAAAATTTCATATTCCCTTTTATATATATATATATATATGAGTCAAGTCAAGTCAAGTCAATTTTATTTGTATAGCGCCTTTCACAACACACATCGTTTCAAAGCAGCTTTACAGAAGTTCAGCATTAACAGACGATAAAAATGTAATGTCTATAAAGTCGATAAATCATCATCCTTGTGCAGGGCTCCAAACTGCAACTAAAAATGGTCGCATTTGTGACCAAATAAATTTATTTGTGAGTGTAATTTCTGTCAAGGTCGCCATTGGCGACAGTAAAAGTTTACTCCCTTTGATTTTAAAATTTGCATTACATTTCCCGAGATACATTACAAAAGTTTATATCAAAGAAATAGCGGGGAAAACGGAGTTCATTGCAGGAACTAACCATTTCAAAAAAGAGACTGTTAGAAAACACGGTGACAGTAACAAGCATAAAAAATGCACGTGATCACAAAATTGCGAATAATGCTCCACAGACTACACTGTTAGCGAGCTGCGGGACGAAAAGGAATGGAAGGAGTTAAAAATGAAAAGAAAAAAAAAAAAAAAAAAAAAAAAAAAATTTGGCGCCTGTTTTTTCCCCCTATAGGAGCCAATCGCTCCTTAATTGATTTTTTTTTTTGTTTGGAGCCCTGTTGTGGAATTAGATAAGATATGATTCTTTATCGTGTTTAAAAATAATCAAATAATAATTGTATTAATAATTGTATTAATAACCCCAGTGAGCAAGCCGAAGGCGACTGTGGCAAGGAACACAAAACTCCAAAAGATGATGGTTAATGGAGAAAAATAACCTTGGGAGAAACCAGACTCACTGTGGGGGCCAGTTCCCCTCTGGCTAACATCATGAATAATGTAAATAAGAATTATTTATAGTTAAAAAACATGATTTAAAAAAATTATTAAACTTATTAAGTGCTAAGGGTCAGTATTTAGACAGTGATTGTGTTTGAACTGCAAGATTAGTGACCAGTGTCTTTGAAGTCCATCCTTGATTAAATTCCAGAAGTTCACTTAGATGCAATTGTCCTTGTTTGGCTGATGAAGGCTTTTGTTGGCAATAGTTAGTCTATGTATCCCATTTCAAGATCGTAGTCCATGGTGATGGGGCATCTGAAGTCTCTGTGAGAGGCTGGATACAAACTGGAGCTGACGAACGCTATTTACCTCGGGACTGGCGTCCCGAGATAACAGCAGAAAAGCAGATGGGAAATAATTAGCATAGCTGATGTTCATAATATTAATGCATTATAACTGATTCAGCAGTAGTATAAAAAGTAAGCATTATGTGAATGCTTGGTTAAAGAGATGCGTCTTTAATCTAGTTTTAAACTGGGACAGCGAGTCTGAGCCTCGAACAATATCAGGAAGGCTATTCCAGAGTTTAGGAGCTAAATGTGAGAACGCCCTCCCTCCATTAGTGGACTTAGATATCCTAGGTATGACCAGAAGCCTCGAATTTAGTGATCTTAAAGAGCGCGATGGATTGTATGGCGATAGAAGATCCGTTAAATACACCGGAGATAAACCATTTAGGGCTTTATAGGTCAGTAGTAATACTTTGTAATTGATACGGAACTTAATAGGTAGCCAGTGTAGAGATGATAAAATCGGTGTTATATGATCATATTTTCTTGACCTAGTAAGAACTCTAGCGGCTGCATTTTGGACTAACTGTAGCTTGTTTATTGAGGATGCAGGGCAACCAGCTAATAAAGCATTACAGTAATCTAGTCTCGAGGTCATGAATGCATGAACTAACTTTTCTGCATCAGAAACAGATAGCATGTTACGTAGCTTAGCAATGTTTCTAAGATGGAAAAAGGCTGTTTTCGTAACAGATGAAATATGATTTTCGAAAGTCAAGTTGCGGTCTAGTATAACACCCAGGTCTTTTACTGTAGTGGATAATGTAACAGGACATCCTTCTAAATTAAAGTTGTATTGTAAGGGATTTTGTGGGTAGTTTTTTGGACCAATAAGTAATACCTCCGTTTTATCGGAATTTAATAACAGGAAATTACACGTCATCCAGCATTTTATATCTTTAAGACACTCTGTCAAGTTAGATAAGTTAGTGTTTTCATCTGGTCGTGATGAGATATATAATTGAGTGTCATCAGCATAACAGTGGAAATTAATTCCATGTTTTCTTATAATTTTACCAAGTGGCAGCATATATATTGAGAATAATAGAGGGCCTAACACAGATCCTTGTGGCACTCCATAGTCTACTGACGTTATTTTTGATTTTTCCCCATTGAGTGTGTGTATACAGGGTTGGGAGGGTTACTTTTTCAATGTATTCCACTACAGATTACAGAATACATGCTGTAAAATGTAAATTATAAAGTATTACATTAGATTACTCAAGGTCAGTAATACAAGGTCTAAATACTTTGGATTACTTCTTCAGCACTGGTAGATTTTTTTCACTTGTTTTGACTCTAAAAATCCAGTACAGTAAGACAAAATACACATTTTAAAAATACACTTTATGAAAAACCTAAATATCTTATTTAATATATTGTTATTTCTAAAACAAGATAAATCAAATTGATCTTGTTTTAAGGATTTTTAGATCATTTTACAGGAAAACAATGTATAAGATTTTCCCTAATATCAAAGGTCTTACTATGCCTGATCTTCTGTAAAGCTGCTTTGAAACAATGTGTGTTGTGAAAGATTTCTAGGTAAGTTGGTGACTCAGCGGTTAAGGCTCTGGGTTACTGACCAGAAGGTCGGGGGTTCAAGCCCCAGCACTGCCAAGACACCACTGTGTGACCCTTGAGCAAGGCCCTTGATCCTATCTGCTCCAGGGGTGCTGAATCATGGCTGACCCTGCACTCTGACCCCAGCTTAGCTGGGATATGTGAAAAATAAATAATTTCACTGTATATATGCAGAAATGTATGTATAATGTGTGACAATTGATCAATTTATTTATTATTATTTAAAAAATATGATTGTGCCTGGTAACGTGCAAGTAAAATGGCTAGAAACATTTGACAATAAAGTGCAAAGTAATCTCTTCAGTAATCAAATTATTTTTTGAACGTAACGTAACGTAATCTAATTACCAATGATTTCAACTGTAAATGTAGTGGAATACTGTTACATATATTTAGTATTTTAAATACATAATCCCGTTACATATCTTCCATTACTCCCCAACCATGTGTTTGTGTATATTGTTTGGTTATCTATCTATCTATATATATCTATATATATATATATATATATATATATATATATATATATATATATATATATATATATAGTAATATCACAAGAGCAAGAGTGCGATATGGCCCTATATCAGCACTGCTGTGATTCGGCCGAGTGCTGTAGGTAATTACAGCAGTGCTGATGTAGGGCCATATTGCACGATTGCAAGTGTGATATTGCTTATATCACGGTAAGTATCACTCGGTAAGCACCTCGAGTTCTGCAATCAAACAGTCAGTTGTGTCTCTCAGCTGCAATAATCCTTATCTTCAAATTGTTAATTTAAAGCCGTTTAAAACAATGCTCTAGCTTAAGTAATGTAGTGGTACTATGAGCGATCGTGGAGTGCTGTTCTTTGTAAACAGTGACTAACGGATTCACTTTATGTCACCAACTGGCTCATATTACACACAAAAATTATCTTTTGCCACCACCTTCTGGCTAACATATGCAATTTCACTCCTAACAGATATATACTGCTCTTACACCTTAGTTTAGAATGGCACAAATACAAGCGGAGTGATACACACACAGTGAAGCGTCCGAGTGCTTATCCTGTCAGAACATCATTGCTCATGGAACGTCTCTCGTCCATTCACATTTGTGGTAAATCCACAGGTGTCTGTGAGATTTCAACAATATTTTAAGTGTTCCTGTACATTTCTTTTGACTTGATAGACACATGCAGTCAATAAACTGCCTGCAATGTCTGTCTTCTGTTTCTGAAAAGAACCCTTGTGAATACTGTGTTGATGTGTTAAATGTGCTTCCCTCAAACTAGAAGAATTAACAGTGCAGTCACAGCAGTCAAATTCCTTAACAATGCTACATAATTACTTGCATAATAATGACCATTAATCCAGTAATTGCAATCATCAGGCTGCCAGCACACATTGGCATTAATGAGCATTGTCTTGGAGTTACTGGGATCATCTGCTGACTTATGTTGCTCTTTAGAAAGGTAATTTTAAGATGCTGTGTGTATAATTGCTTGCTTTTATTTAAATTTTTTTTGGTTAGATGATTACACCTTGATCACTTTTTTCTCATGTTTCTCAGAAGCCTTTGGATATCTGTTGAATGTTGTTTAGTGGGAATGAAAACAGAGGCAATCAGGCTAAATACTGTCTCGTGATTTTTGACCCATGGATACGTACTCCATAACTTAACAGAGAGGCAAACACAGTATTTAAAGGGGTAGTACTCTTGTTCAAACCTACATGCTATGAAAACATGCTATATATATATATATATATATATATATATATATATATATATATATATATATATATAGAATATGTTTTTTATTATTTACATTTCGGGACAAAACCAGCTCAACCAATTGTAAAATCTCACAAAGGTATTGGGTGTTGCCCAGACCGCTGTCCTGCACATGTCTGCAAGAGAGGTGCCATTGGCCAGTGCCCACAAGGATGCCACACTCCTTGTAGAGTGTGCTCGAATTCCCAAAGGGTGGCCACGGACTGGGCCTGGTATGCCAAAGGGATGGCATACATGATCCAGTGGGCATGCCTCTGTTTGGAGACAGCATTCCCTTTCCGCCAAAGCAGACAAAGAGCTGCTCAGAGCGCATAAAGCTCTGCTTGCAGTCCAAGTAGATGCGCAAAGCATGCACAGGACAGAGTGATGACAATGCTGGGTCTGCCTCATCCAAGGGCAGTGTTTGCAGGCTCACCACCTGATCCCTGATGGGGGTTGGGGAACCTTGGGCAAGATTATGTGAGAGTCTTCCGGACCAAACTTAAAGGCAAGAATCGAGAGATAACGCCTGCAGGAGCGTTTTGCGGGCACAGGTGCAGCGCAACCGATTTGTCCACCAGGGGGACCTCCTTGTACCCATGGGGCGCCCCGCTGTCGAGGGTAGTGAGAGCGGACAAGCGAGGAGGTCGGTTTCAGGCAGAAAAAGGTGCCGAAACCGAAAGGTAAAAGGGACTTCGTCAGCTCGTCACGCACTTCCGGGAAGAAAGGTACAGGGGGGTGGCTGGAGTTTCATTTCCTTTCAGAAAGTAAAGCAGTGACCGCAACGTTGCCATGGTCAAATTCTCGCAGTGAGAACAAGAGCCATGCACAAACGCTGCCTCGGTGTGATCACAGCCTAGACACACGAGGCAGCGCCCATGACCGTCAGAAGCAGAGAGATATCTGCCGCATCCAGGAACATACCAAAGTCAGAAGGGTATCTTGAAAAAGACACGTCTTTAAAAAGACGTTCAACACCAGTGTGTAACTCTTTTAGAGAAAATACTCTTTTAGAGGGTGTTTGCTCTTTTAGAAGTGCTGTCGAAGCGGCCAGGGGCATAGACTGCACTTGTGTGTAGAGAAGAGAAAAGCCGCTGGTAACGCGTTGTAGATCCAACAGCAAAAGCTCTGTAGAGGTTAGTGGAACAGTAGTGGGAATGCCAGAACACACAACCGCTCGGCTCCGAAGAAAAAAATCTGACTTAGCAGATGCACGATTCCCTCCTTTTATACCCGTATGTCTGGGCGAGGGACATGCAAATTCTGTTTGCCAATTCTCATTGGCCTTTTCTCAAAGATCAGAGGCAACAAGGCTCTCAAGAGAGACCCCTAGTGTCACTACACATTCCCTCCATCAGGGAATGGGGGTTACAACAATAACCTAGACATTTTACTGTGGTGTGGCAACAATTTTTTATTTATTTATTTTTTTCTTTTTGGAGATAAGTATTCCTGTGTGATTAAGTGGTGCTCAGCACATGAGTATAAAAGCTTGAATCTATCTCATGGTGTATAAGCACAACAAAGCTCAGACAAAAAAATCACCTCTGAAATGAATGCAAACAACACTTTATGCTTGAGATAATTTGAGGGCAGAATCACACAATAGGACTTACAAAAAACTGAAAGAAGTGTTTAACAGACTTAATAATGAAAGTCTGTGAAACCTAAATGCACAAACTGCAAGAAAATACTTTCAATGGACTGTGGATGAATAAAAAAAAACAATATGATCCCAAATTTTAAACAGCATTAACAATAGTTTTCACATTGAGTAGAAACGTGTAAAGTGGAATACGAAAACTAAAGAAAAACATTATTGCGATGGACTGCCAGCGAAGACAAACCTGAAATCCCCTCAGTGGCCATTAACTAGATGGACAAAAATATATATATAATTCAGTGAAGACAAATCATAATGCTGTGACATACATTGTCAGTCTAGTGAGTTGTGTGCTTCCAACTTTGTGGCAAAAGTTTGGGAGTCCTCCTTTTTTGTTATAGCATTACATATGAACACACGCAAATTATAGTGTGTTTATGCGAACCTAATTTGACAATGTTCTTCTGAAACCGTAAAAATGGATTATACTCTGATTTGGCAAACAGTTCAGCATGAGCAACTTTATGTTTGCACAGCAGGAGTGGTACCATGCTTGTGTACTGTGGATGCTATTGATCGTCACACTTCATTTGCTGTAATAATCTTTGCTTCGCTCACAGTTGATAGATCATTCATGATCGCAAACATTGACTTCTTCTTACAGAGTAAGCTGAGCAGATGAGAACAAGAGAGATAGATAGAGTAGTACTGCCATTCTTTAGTGTCAACACAACTCCATGTTTCTTAATTGTTGAACTACCTTGAAATATTTAAACCCTAGTGACAATTCTTAAAGTAATATTCTCATTTTATTTAAGATCAATCGACAGTATTTGCAGCATAATATTATTATATATAAATTATGTATTAATATTAATACAGAATAATGTATTACAACAATTTATAAAAAATAAAAAAAAGGTTACAGTGAGGTCTTTACAATGGAAATGAATGGGGACAATTTTTAGAGGCTATAAAGGCAGAAATGTGAAGCTTATAATTTAATAAAAGCACTTATATTAATTATTCCATTAACACTCCCTTATTATTTGAGGTTTTAATTTATTAAATCACAGTTTATCAGGGTTTACAGGGTTATGTCATCATGGCAAGAAAGTTTTAAAGTTGGATGTATTTTTACACAGTAAAGAATATTAAGTAATTTCATCACACTTAAATCAAGTTAACAAGCATATTTTTTGTTTCATGTGGCTAAACTTTTGAAACAGTAAGTATTTTAACAGTAACGGATTGACCCTGTTCACTTCCATTGTAGTTGCCTCACTGTAACCTATATTTTTGCTTTTTTGGAGAAAATGAGGTAGAGTCAATAATTATTTTAAGGGATGAAGGCTAAACAATGCTTGAAATAGCCAAAAAACTGAAAGATTTCATTCAAAGGTGTACACTACAGTCTTCAAAGACAAAGGACAATTGGCTCTAACAAGGATAGAAAGAGATGTGGAAGGCCCATATGTGCAACTAAACAAGAGGATAAGTACATCAGAGTCTCTAGTTTGAGAAATAGATGCCTCACATGTCCTCAGCTGACAGCTTCATTGAATTCTACCCGCTCAACACCAGTTTCATGTACAACAGTAAAGAGAAGACTCAGGGGTGCAGGCCTTATGGGAAGAATTGCAAAGAAAATGCCACTTTTGAAAAAGAAAAAGAAAATTAAAGGATAGAGTGGGCAAAGAAACACAGACATTGGACAACAGATAATTGGAAAAGAGTGTTATGTAAGGTAAGCTAGACTGTAAGTTGCGTGAGAAGTGCCTGACAAGACATACACATCTATGGCAAGTGCTACAGGAAATGTGGAGTGAAATGTCACCTGAGTATCTGGACAAACTGATAGCTAGAATGCCAAAGATCTGCATAGCTGTCATTGCTTCAAGTGGAGGAATTTTTGATGAGAACTCTTTTTTTTCAAATTGTAATAGTAATTTTTTACATTATTAATGTCCTGAATATACATTGTGATCAGTTGATTGCCACTTTGGTGAATAAAAGTACCAATTTCTTTCCATATGAGCAAAATGTGTACATTATTCCAAACGTTTGGCTGCCAGTTAGAATGTATCTTGTTTTAAGGGTTTTGAGATTTTTATTGGAAAACATAAAAACAAAACACATTCAGAAATTACTTTGCATTGAGTAAATGAGAGGGAACTACATGCATTATAATAAACCTATCATAATTATATTTGTTCTTTGTTTAAAATAATAATAATAATAATAATAATAATAATAATGTTAAAAAGTGGTCCATGTGGTCACACTCTCTGGATTTTGATTGACCAGTTGCAACTGGAGTCCCTAAAATAATAACATTGAGTCAACAAAATGAAAGGTTACATCTGGAGATAGTTAACCATCATCTAGTCCCTTTTAAAAAGAAAAGCCATGACATGCATTTGTCCTAAATGTGGATTCATCAAATTAATTGAGCCAGGGGTGAAACCTAATTAGATTGCTTTATGCCTCTCTTATATCTCTATAATTAGTCCTGGGGTGATTATGAATGGAAGAGAGCAGACATGTTCCTTCTAATCAGCTTTATTGTCAGTACTGAAGTCAGGTCAAAAGCAGACCTTTTTACAGTATATTATAAAACAGAGAAAAATCTACATAAAGATATGACAAGAACTTAACACCCATTTTGAGTTGAGCACAATGGGCAAATGAACTAAACAGTTGTGCCACTTTTGCACGAGGTATTGCAGCACAGGAAACCACATCATATTCATGAATGTGATTAAATAGCACTGCACTACATTTAAATAATTATTTTCAGCATGCCTAATTTCTGTTTAAATCAGGCTTATTATTGATTGCACTGTAGTTACAAAACAGTTAACAGTTTAATTTAAAGAGATAGTATCATAAATTCACTTCCCTGCCCAGTAGGAGGCAATTTGCACAATAAATGTGAATCACCAAAAACAGAAGACGAAAAATGTGAAAGTAAAAGTGGAAATTCACTGAGCAGGGAAGAGAATTTATAAAAAGACTTAAATATTTATCTGTTTCTCACCCACACCTATCATATCACTTCTGAAGATATGGATTTAACCACCAGTGTTGTCTGGAGTACTTTTATATTGCCCTTATGTGGATTTTGGAGCTTCACAATTGTGAAACCCATTCACTTACATTGTATGGACCTACAGAACTGAGATATCTAAAATCCTTTGTTTGTGTTCTACTGAAGAAAAAAAGTCACACATCTGGGATGGCATGAGGGTGAGTAAATGATGAGAGAATTTTAATTTTTGAGTGAACTAACCCTTTAATGTTTTGCTATTATCATCTGCAAATAGCAAGCTGTAAACAGAATTACATTTAAAAGACACTTCAAGATCAGGAACTGAGGAGTGCAAATTCCATTCAACTCTAGATTTTTTGGCTTGTTTGTGCTTTTTCTATATTTGCATAATTCTTTTAGTAAATTGTGTGCTAAAATAACACAGAAAGCCCATAAACCATGCAATCAGAAGGCAATATTCATTCTTAGTGAATTCGCCTTACAGTGTGCAAATGTATTCCAGCGCATTTTTGAGGTGCAGAAAGGTTTTTTGCGACTGGGTAATGCTTCGATCCTCCCCAGTGTTGAAAATGAGCGCAGGTATCAGAGGCTCTCACAGCCTCCACTCTAATGTGTTTTTCATCACCTTCGTCAAAGCAAGGTCCCCATCAAAGACTCATGAAATTCAGATGCACAAGGCTTTTCTCGTTACCTCCCATCTTTGCCACATAATTCCCACAAAGCCTCAGTCGATGTCCCAGAAAGACTGACACGACTGCTCCACAACCTCTCACATCAGCTGCCTGTTTCCTTTGTTAACCTTCTTGGCACATATCATCTGTAAATCTCTGTGGTTTTAGCAGTTTGAGGTGTTTTTCAGCTTAAAAATGCCTATTTGATTAAATAGTCCAAATTTTGAAACACATTCAACTGACATACTTAAATAAACACATGCACAAAACCATGTACACAGACAAGATTACACTCTTGGCAAACCCTTATCATTGTTTCAGTCTGGGAAACAGAGCTTGTTGATGTGATTCCAATCTGACTGGACAGACATTTGGTCCAATTCAAATCTGACATCCAAACTTTTAGTTTTTGGGTTCTTTAGTTATTGGGTTCTTGGTCACCTCCCTGACTAAGGCCCTTCTCCCCCGATAGCTCAGTTTGGGCAGGCGGCCAGCTCTAGGAAGAGTCCTGGTGGTTCCAAACTTCTTCCATTTATGGATGATGGAGGCCACTGTGCTCATTGGGACCTTCAATGCTGCAGAAATTTTTCTGTACCCTTCCCCAGATCTGTGCCTCGATACAATCCTGTCTCGGAGGTCTACAGACAATTCCTTGGACTTCATGGCTTGGTTTGTGCTCTGACATGCACTGTTACTGTGGGACCTTATATTGACAGATGTCTATACAGACAGATGTGTGCCATTCCAATTCATGTCCAATCAACTGAATTTACCACAGGTGGACTCAAGTTGTTGAAACATCTCAAGGATGATCAGTTGAAACAGGATGCACCTGAGCTCAATTTTGAGTGTCATGGCAAAGGCTGTGAAATCTTATGTACATGTGATTTTTTTCGTTTTTATTTTTAATACATTTTCAAAGATTTCAAACAAACTTCTTTCACGTTGTCATTATGGGGTATTGTTTGTAGAATTTTGAGGAAAATAATGAATTCAATCCATTTTGGAATAAGGCTGTAACATAACAAAATATGGAAAAAGTGAAGAGATGTGAATACTTTCCGGATGCACTGTATGTATATATATATATATATATACACACACACAATATATTTCCAGGGTTTCAATAACCATGGGAACCCTGCTTCAGAAGACTTGTGATACAAAACAAGTTATATGGACTAGTTTTATAATAGTTGTATCCTGCTTTTTTGTCCTTTATGGAGCTTGACAGTGTAAATGATCATCCACTCTCAATAGTTATTGAAAATGATATTATTAGTCGATCATGTATATTAACATGCCATTGCATAATTTCAGTAAGAATGCTATGAACCACCTCCAATGTTATGTTAATTTCCCCATTTTCTTAATATACAGTATTTCTTTACATACAGTAAAGAATTAACATAAAAAAAATACAAATAAAATAAAATTACAAAGTTTACTCAAACGCACACACATAACATAATTTGGAATCGTTTGTTGTTAAATTCAGTGATGTCTTTACTTCTCACTTCCTGTTAGAGGAAGCACCGAGTTGTTTGATCATAAACTTAAGACATTCAGTATAACAATAAAACAGTAATACAATAAAATTGGTGAGCCCTCCCTAGCTGACATGTGTTTTGATTTGGCTGTTATGAAATATCATCTTAATTGGTTGATTGTAGTTCCTTTGTTGTTTCATAAATGTAGGCTAATTAATTTTACTACACAGTGGAGACTGTGATGCTATTAAGTGCGCTGTGTGATGCTTTCTGATGCATAAGAACAATGTTTTTGCAACTGAAATCAAGTCTTTGAAATATGGGATGTAGCCATTGTTGTTGTTGAGATAGGCATCATTTTAACTTTGAAGATAATAAGTGTGCCTGCTTTTGAAAGCAAGACAAAGGAAGCCTAAAATATAAAGGAACTGTAAAATCTGCTTTGCTTTATAATTATCTGTCAGAACAGTTTATGAACAAAGTTGATCCTCTTTTTCACTGTACAAATATCAAACAAAATTATTATCCCATCTGCATATTATTTCTTGTTTTAAGCTGTAAGGCTGGCACCACAATGTCTGCACCCAAAAGATGCTATTTCCAGTAAAAGACAAAGAACTCTGCGAGATCCAACGTCAAAAAATCTCACACGGAGGAGCATGTCCACCTGAGACAACGCACCCTACTGATTAAAGACCATAAAATGCAAATCTCACTCACATCTGCCCCCTCTTTCACCTCAGGTCACTCTAAGAACACCTAAGCACTTTAAGCACCTATCCTGTTCTGTAATGTAAAAGGTTTTCTGATCATACAGGTTTGGTCTTATTCAAGAGGTCTCAGTGCAGCTGGTAAAATGGCCTTTCCCTTTCAGCAAAGTCAAATCACAAGAAAAATTTAAGAACTTAGTAAGATACTATATTCCATCAGGGGCATGACTCCTCCCAGATCTCTCACAGAGACCAGATGCTGTATGCAGATTAGGTGCATTCTTTGTAAACATCAAACAACCTACTCGATCACAAGTTTCAACGGTCTACTTCCAACTCCCTAAATTGTAAACCAAGTCCTAAATAACATAAAACATACACATCTGAAATAACAATAGAATTGTTTGGTATTTAAGGAAGGATGGCAGAGGAGCTCAGGGTCTCTGTAGCCTGATGACCCACACAGAAAGCATTGTGTGTTGTTTTCTCTACCAGGAATCTATATTCAGATCTCCCACACAATTGCTTTGTTGTTTCTCTACCAGGTATGCAAATAAATTTGATAAAATGTCTAAATTTGACTTATTGTCTGATTGGAATTGATGAGTGGATTATTTTACCTGGGTTTGTTTGAGTTTATTCAGATTTACAATGAAACTATAGTCTTTAGTAGATTACGTTAAGTCCATGTTTCTGCAAATCTACAACCAGGTTAATAGCGGACTAAAGCTCAGTTCTGAGTGGAGCATGGGGCACACCGACAGAGACTTTAGAGCTCCAACTAACAAATCGACGTTATTTCTATTGTACTTAGAGTGTACAGGCTTGATATGGAATTTCCGCTCAGGACAACATGAAGTTGTCGACCAAGCCTAAAGAGGGTGAAGTCTAAACCTCAGGTTCTTGTAATATTTTCTAGCTAAGTGTACATAGGAAACTAAGGCATGATTATATAAAGTTATTTTAACTTAGGTATTGTTGGTCTATCTTTGTAAATTTTGTGGTCCTGACCTCTGGGTAAAATTAACGTTACTCAAATTAAGTGTTTACTATCTAAGGGGACTAAACAGAATACTTTTAGATAAAAGGGCAAGCGTGAGCAGCCATCTAATTAGTTTTTAGTCAATTACTGTTTTAATGACCAATACTCGTGTATTTGTGACCGTGAGATCCGCATCCATGGCCAGCGCAAGACTCTCTAAGCGACAGGAATCCGAATGAACGAGTAAAATATCAAATAGAGTTAAAAACAATGATCGAATATCAAATCAAATTTAATAAGAATAAATAAGATTGGAACATTGTAAAGGGATTAATGGAAAGGAAGAGGCGAGAACCAGCTTGATAATATAAATAATATTTAATGAATACCTGAACCAAAAGACAAACACACACACACAGGGGTCAGGCAGCTGCCCGTAAGTCTCTCTCTCTGTCGCACTGCCATCTCCGGTCAGCCCTTGTCCCTCTCGGAGGCTTGATTAGCTTGATTAGGGGCTGGGTGTGCGGAATCACGACCTGGCCCCGCCCTCCACCATGCCACAAACATTAATATATCCTTGGAAACTTTTAGAATTGGAGTCAGGTCAAATAAACAGGGATCATATAACGAATAATATAATTATTGGAATTATAATTGGAATGAAATAACTTAAACTGAATGTGCACGATAAGACGGAACATACAGGAGACCTTCAGCCACACCATTGGATAACATCCTTGTGCCAGTGGGTGGTGACTCCGATGTATCATAAACCAAAAATTTGGTTAGATTTATGCATGAGAAACAAGGTCAAAAAATGAGATAAAGATAAAACAAAAATACAAAATCTAGATATACTCTAGTATAGATATGCAAATCTGAATAACTAATGCAATATTGCTTCTCAAGTAAATGTATCTTGTTTTAAGGGTGTTGAGATATTTTATTGGAAAACAAGACAAAATACATATACCTAAATTATTTTGCATTGAATAAATGAGGGGGAACTGCAGGCATTATAATAAACCTATCAAGTTTATTTTTTGTTCATTGTAAAAAAAAAAACTTGAAAAAAAAACAGCACTATTATAGATTAACTAATGAACCCTTGATAACTAAAAGTGTAAAAAAAAAAGTATTTGAATCTATGTGTCCGCTGCAGTGTTATGCTGGTCTATCATTAAACTAATGCACTGGTTTCCAATCTGTTTAAAATAGAGCACAGATGAGAAACCATCTTGGCCTTGTCTAAGAAAATAATCCCCTGATGTTTGTTCAAGAACTGATTTGTTCATCTGGAGTAAGACTGAGCTTTGTTCTCGGGTTTATTCTTGTAAGACAGCACACACCAGTCATGCTGTCACTGGCGGTGGAAAACAGAAAGAAAAGTTACTCACCCCGGCACATATCCAGGCAACAGTTTTCTTCCTGCCCCAAAGGCAGCCCTGCAGATGTTTACTCTGTTTGACAACCCTACCTCAGAGAAAGAATAACATAAATAAAAAGAAAACAACAACAAAAAAAAATGCCTACATTAGCAAGTAAATATTTGCAGAATGAAGATATTTAATAAACTGCACAATCATCTTTGCCAAATTCTTTATATGTGAAACTATTTTGTCTTATTTCTTATTTACTACCTTACATCTACTAATATGTTCAGTTCTGGATTTCCACTGTTTGCACACATCCATAAAATTCTTGATCTACAGCAGGAGAACTTGGCTTGTCGAACAGTGTTGATGATTTGTTAAAAACTGACCTTAGGTGTGTTATAAATGTATCAACAATGTTTTTCTCAATAAATTCATTTTAAAACAGCACAGTAGACTTTTTCACTTATAGTTTGTTCAGGAGAAAAAAAAGTTTGGCTTCAACTCTAAAAAGTAGGCTATAGAATTACCTAATTTAAATGTATTTCATTTCATTTGATATATTAAATATTTGATATATTATTTTGTGGTTGGTTTTAATTGTTTGTTGTGTATTAGAAGTTAAAAAAATACATAATTTGCCATATAATTATATAATTGTTATTATGTGTGTGTTCATGCGTTTATTATAAAGCAGTTGTATGGGAAACTGTCTGTTTTATCTCTGTTCTGCTCTGTAAATAGCAGCACACATCAGTGCTATGACCAGTATACAGTGATTATTTCTAGTATCCACCACATATAAATGCTTTCATCATACACTGGGTAAGGGAATGTATTCATACATAAATGCATGATCACTCATAGATGCAATGAAAGAGCACTTAAAGAGATTTCATTGATGATACTGATTTAAAAGGCCTTTGGGTGATGTATTGATAAAAACTCCTAGGGTGCTATTTGATGGATGCATTCATGCTCACATATTTCATGCATTTAAATCATATCTGCACCGTTATAATCCTTTAGAAATGACTCCCGGTGGTCACATTTAATCAGACAATTTAAAGACAAGAGTGGAGGACTTTCATTTCAAGGGATAAATAATTATTTTACCCGATTGTCCAATAAAATCAGTATGGCATGATACAATCTGTGCGAGAGAGAGAAACTGCATGTTATAGAGCGCAACAGTGACCGCCCACGTTTTCAACAGCCTTGGTTCCAGAAGTATATTTGCAACTAATTTTCTCCAGGAATTTCAAAGTATTATTCAATATAGAGATATGAGCCATGACCCAAAACAACCAGTTCTGAGATCGTAAGAAAAAAAAAAGTATTCAAAAAGAAAAAGACAAAAAGGTGCAAATGTACTTAAATTACTGTATTAGAGAATTAACTATTTCAATGAACAATTGCAAATGACAATACAATAAAAAATAAAATATAATGTATTGTTAAACTAATAACTTAAATTAAAAGTTAATTCCAAAATATTCAATATGCAAATATTTTAGTAGCTTTATAGTGTATGAGATTGACTCGATACTTCATTTCGCAATGCTACCAACGTGGTCACTTGCGATTTTGCCAACATTTCCATGGTAACTGCGAATTCTCCAAATGGTGGATTGCAATTAACCATTGTGTTATGTTGGTAACACATTTTGTGTTCCCTGTTAAATGTGACCTCCCAAATAATATTGTTTATAAATCTCTCATATTGCATATATTAACACAAGATATTACATTAGATATTTTTATCAACTTCTTTAGTAATTATGACATGTTTGTGCTCCTTTTTTGAAGATGTTTTCATGTTTTTTATTTTTAGATATTTTTATTGATAGAAGTATTACTTGAACTGGGCCAGTGGGGGGCAATCCCTGCAGAAAACAAACAACTAATAAATTAATTAATAAAGAATAATTACATAATAAATTAATAACCACTTGCTTGATCTGAACAAACTATGCACCATTTTAAATCTTATAATCTGGACTTTACAATGGATACGTTTGAATGTAATGATTTTATTTGCTGACAAATAATAACTTTTTCATTCTCATCATTTGCAAATTTGTAATCAAACCAGTTATATTCAGAGTTGGTAAAACCATAAAAAAGATTAGATAGTCATGTTTATATATCATTGGAAAGTCTCAATTAGTAGAATGCAATAAGAAAATGTGTTTCATTCAGAGGCAAACTGCAGTATTATTGTGTGAAATTCCCTCTGACACACTTCTTCAGAAATGTATTTGCTGCACTCTAATGTGAAGAGCCAGTTCTAAAAGTTGTTTGAGAGCTTTACCACTGCTTACGTTTCACAAATATGACCTTATTTTATGTAAACACTATCCCCAAGGCCTGCTAATTATTTTACACACTATACCATTTATGGTATAAAATAAAATAAATGCACAGCTTAAATTATGCATGTCCATAACCAGATTTATAATGCAATCTAAAAACGTAATGTGGCATAATTTGCGAAGCTGTCGCTGGCCCAAAGAGTGAAATACTGCTGACGCAAGTCCCCTTCATGTGGCAGTTGCCTTGTGTGGCTGCTGACACATTCTGTGTCATGAGTGTGTCGGGCCTGGCAGCTGGTGTATCTGAATAAGAACGCATGTGTCACCACTTTCCGTGTCCACATATCTACACAGATCGCAACCTTACAACCTCACAACCTCCTACCCACACACCTCCATGCAGCCCAAACAAACATGCCCCCGCATTCTCCCCTACCTGACACCAGTGCATATAGCTCAAGGGTCTCAGACAAGGACAATTTTTTGCTGTGGATCAGCAGAACTGGAGATGCCTGTTATGAGTATGTATGAGGGTCATCTTCTCTTGCTACTATGGTTATTATTACACTTGACGTATGCTGTATATTTTCAGGACAAATGGCATGTCTGCAGGTGTGCTTTCACGGGGGAAGATTAGGACAATTCTAAGAGCCCTGGTCACCAGTGGTCAAACAGGGGGCCCAGCAGAACCCCATACTTTCCTGTATGATTTTGGTATTTAAATGGCCTATTTGCAAAATAATCTATTAAGAAGCACGCTATAATGAATGCCCTCAGACTGTGCCAAGTGCGTGTGTGTGTCCCTTTAAAATGTTGGCGGATTATTCAGAAACGCGCCTCTTTACAGTTATGAGTCGTAACACGCATCAGATAGATGGCAAGAGATGGCGCAGACAAAATTGGAATACCAAAAGAGTAAGGAAAAACGTGAAAATGTGGAGAGAGCAAGACAGTGAAGACAGCTAGTCTTTTTTTTTAAGGTGATTTATGTTCCCTGTTTTGTGCTATGATTCTGAAGCTAGCCTGTATGAAGAACAGTTTTGTTTGTATAAAAATAGAAATACTCAGTTACTCACCCCAGTGTTTATCCTTGGAAGTTGGAACACAATATTTCCAAGAATTTATGTTTTTCCATGCAATCAAGCAATAGTAATGGAGCAATGAGCTTAAAAAAGATGGAAAAGCACCAAGCGACAATAAAACTAGTCCAGGGTTGTATATATTCAAACTTCTCGAAGCCTTGCAACAGCTTTCTGTGAAGAATCAATCAAAATTTATGCTGTAATCATATAATTCTGCTTTAAATATCGCTGGTGAGTTTATGAGAGAAGTGGTGTAAAGATGCAGATTCATGAGTGAATCATTTGTTTGGTTCGGTTCATTTCAATGAATGATTCGTGAATGATTCATTCACGAATAGAACTGATTTGATTCTCGGGTTCAACTCACTGAATCAATGATCCTGTCGCTGTTTTAGCTAATTTCCACATTTCTTCCTGGATCTGCTGGTGTGTGAAACTTTTTATTCACTCAGAGAATGATAATAATAATAATACTAATAAAAATAATAATAATAATAGTAAAGTTTATTGTTCTTTTACAAGCTATTCCTTGACCTGTAAGCAACCCCTTCTGTGTCAGAAACAAGCACTGTGTCAGGAATAACCACTTGTCTTGACTGAAGAAAATCTGAGACCGGGGGAGGAGGATGTGAGTTCTTTGAGGCAGAAGGTGAGCTTTAGAAAACAAGTTTTATTGTTTTTGTTTAAATTTATTGAATTATTAAATTAATAATTTGAATGATGTCAGTGTGTTACAGCTCATGTGATATGTGTGCAGAAAGGATTTGTAAGTTGCTAATGAACATAGGATAGTTATCTTAATTTACAGACAAAGATTTACAGACTTATTTTCAGGGCTGGACTGGGAAGAGAAATCGGACAGGGATTTTACATAAGAACTGGCCCGCTCAGTTCTCCCGATGGCCAGTCTGCCCCTGATCAGATAAAATTAAGAATAAGTAGTTCCTGTCTACAAGGCTGACACATTATCTGAGTTCTGATATTCAAAATTAATTAATTGATGAGTGTGGGAAGAGAGTTTTAAAGACAAACCTGAAGGAAAGGGAAGATGCAATATATTTCTCAATTCAATGTGATGCAACTTTATTTCCCACACAGAGCAAAATGTGTTAATTCTGAGGCACTTCAAGCATGATGCCGTAAACAATGACTGGAAAATATCCGAACGCTTTATTCAATTCAAGGACTTCTGCAGAGAGACAGGGAATGAAATTGCAGATATGATTGAGAGTGTTCTGCAAGATCATAGCATAGATATAGTGGATTGCAGGGGCCAGGGTTATGACAACAGCTCAAATATGTCAGGCAGAATCAAAGGATTACAGGGTCACATAATATTAATAAAAAAAAGAAAAGCACTGTACACATACTCGCCTTCTGCAGCCCACACACTAAACCTTGTAGGTGTGCCTTCAGCAGAATCCAGTCCAGAGGTAGACACATTTTTGGAAACACAAACTGCCTTTTCAGCTCTAGCCTTGAACGTTGGGCCATTTTGAGAGAGAAGACAGGTTGCTCCTTACATAGGCTGTCAGATACCCACTGGAGTGCACAGATAGATGCCATCAGACCAATTGCAGAATATCTGCCATCTGTAATAGAGGCCCTTGAGAGCATATTTTTTAGTTGCAGTCTCACCAGAGAGGCTAAATCACAAGCCAGTGGTCTTATAAAAGTACTTAATGGTTTTTGAAGCCATTGTACTTCTTACAGTTTGGTGCAAAGTGCTCCAACACACTGTGGACCATAATTCAATCCTTCAATCTGGAAAGAGTTCACTGGATGTACAGGCAAAAAACATCGAGACCCTAAAGGAAGAGATGCTGACAATTAGAAAGAAATGGGACATCCTGCTTTCTGAAGGTTGACTGGTGGCAAATCAGATAGAGATTGAACCTAAATTCTCCAAAGAACATGGACACCACCGTAAAAGGAGATTCCATGATGAAATTGATGAAACAGAAGTAGCAATTATTGCATATTCAATGAGACAATAAAGAACTAAAATTTAACAATTTATTAAATGAATTGAAATTATGCATTTATAACTATATACAAATAACTATATATATACTATATACAGTACAAGTAATTAACACCATTGTACTCTCTCTCTCTCATACACAGACACTATAGAAACTCTGTGTAAAGACTTTACAAGAAGAAGGACACGGGAACAGGGTTCAAACACAAAGGTGAGGCTCTTTAATCACGGGGTGTAGACAGACAGGGGTAGTGCAAATACGTGCTATACATAAACGTTTCTAAACTTAAACTAACAATTTGGTGTTGTCTCTCTGTCGCCAACACTGGACTGGCAGCTCTCTCTCTCGACTGGAGGCACTGGTGCTCTTTTATGCCGCTCTCCCCATACTCACTGAAATTAGAGACAGGTGTTAGACATAATTTAGCTCAGGTGCAAGCGCCCTTACCGCTTTCTCCCCTTCGGACGGGCGCTTGACCACGCTCCCGCTGCCACATAGCCCCACCGCCCGACTCAGGCCGGGGCGTCATCCGGCCTGCCTACCACTCCCCCCCCCATTTCTGGAGAGGAAGTCGGCGACAGCCATCTGCACCCCCGGTCTGTGGACCACCTCGAACTTAAAAGGCTGGAGAGCCAGATACCAACGGGTGATCCGGGCATTAGTATCCTTCATGCGGTGGAGCCACTGCAGTGGGGCATGATCCGAGCAGAGAGTGAAGGCCCGCCCCAGCAGGTAGTATCGGAGTGTGAGGACCGCCCACTTGATGGCCAGACACTCCTTCTCTACAGTGCTGTACTTCGTTTCCCTTAAGGAGAGCTTCCGACTGATGTACAGCACCGGGCGCTCCTCCCCCTCCACCACCTGCGAGAGTACGGCCCCCAGCCCTCTGTCTGAAGCGTCCGTCTGTAATAAGAAAGGGAGAGAGAAGTTAGGTGAATACAAGAGCGGCCCTCCACAGAGTGCGGCTTTAATTCGTGTAAACGCCTGTTGGCACTGCTCCGACCATTGGACCGGATCTGGAGCCCCCTTTTTAGTGAGGTCAGTCAGCGGGCTGGTGACATCCGAATAATTAGGCACAAATCTTCTATAATAGCCAGCCAGCCCCAGGAACTGCCTCACCCCCTTTTTGGTCTTAGGTCTAGGGCAAGTCGCAATCGCCGCGGTCTTATCAATTTGGGGACGCACCTGGCCATGACCCAAGTGGAACCCCAGATACCGCACCTCCACACGCCCAATCGCGCACTTCTTGGGGTTTGCTGTGAGCCCCGCCCGCCGCAGCGACTTCAAGACCGCCCTCGGATGTTGTATATGCCGCTGCCAATCATTACTATAGATAATGATGTCATCTAAATAAGCAGCGGCGTAAGCGGAGTGCGGGCGGAGGATACGGTCCATCAGACGCTGGAACATGGCTGGGGCCCCGAACAAACCGAATGGAAGTGTCACAAATTGGTGTAATCCGAACGGCGTGGTGAAGGCTGTTTTCTCACGGGAAATTGGTGTCAAGGGGATCTGCCAATAACCCTTTGTCAAATCCAATGTCGAATAAAAGCGAGCGGTACATCAACCCGGGGCATTGGGTACGCATCAAATTTAGACACCGCATTGACTTTTCTGTAGTCCACACAGAACCGCACAGACCCGTCACTCTTGGGAACGAGAACAACCGGGCTGGACCAATCGCTGTGGGACTCTTCTATTACCCCCATATCAAGCATGGCATCCAATTCGTCCTGAACAATTTTCTTTTTATGCTCGGGGAGGCAATAAGGGCGGCTACGAACGACCACCCCCGGCTCGGTCTCGATATGGTGCTCGATGACGTTTGTGCGACCCGGTAGGGGAGAAAACACGTCTGAAAACTCTTCTTGCAACCTGGCAACCTCTGAACGTTGGCACGGGGAGAGGTGGTCTCCACAAATGACCGGGGCATTGAGATCGTTTTTTGAATTTACCTCCGGTCCGAGCTCCGCCCTCTCTCGAACCACCGTAGCCAATGACACAGGGACCGCCTCCCTCCATAATTTAAGGAGGTTGAGGTGGTAAATTTGACGCGCGTCCCCCCTATCGGTTCGTTTAACCTCATAATCGAGATCCCCCACTCGTCGTGTGACCTCAAAGGGCCCTTGCCACTTGGCGAGTAATTTGGAGCTCGATGTGGGGAGCAATACAAGAACTTTATCTCCCGGTGCAAACTCCCTTAGCTGTGTTCCCCTGTCATACAGTCGGCATTGACGTTCTTGGGCCCGGAGCAAATTCTCCTGTGTTAATTTCCCCAAAGTGTGGAGTTTTGCTCTGAGGTCAAGGACGTATTGAATTTCGTTTTTGCTATTCGAAGATCCCTCCTCCCAGCTTTCTCGTATAACATCTAAGACACCGCATGGGCGTCGCCCATACAGTAGCTCAAATGGAGAGAAGCCGGTTGAGGCTTGCGGGACCTCTCGCACTGCAAACAACAGGGGATCGAGCCATCTGTCCCAGTTTTTAGCATCCTCGTGTACGACCTTATGAATCATGTTCTTGAGCGTTCTGTTAAAACGTTCCACTAGGCCATCTGTCTGCGGATGGTACACGCTAGTGCGAATCGATTTAATGCCCAATAGATCGTAAAGTTCGCGAAGTGTGCGTGACATAAATGTTGTGCCTTGATCGGTGAGGATTTCTTTTGGAATCCCCACCCGGGAGATTATTTTGAAGAGTGCCCCAGCAACACTACGTGCTGAGATATTGCTTAGAGGCACTGCTTCCGGATATTGAGTTGCGTAATCCACTAGGACTAACACAAAGCGATGTCCGCGTGCTGTCCGCTCTAATGGCCCGACGAGGTCCATTCCAATTCTTTCGAAGGGAACCTCGATTAACGGAAGAGGGCGCAATGGCGCTTTTGGGGTAGCCGGTGGGTTTACCAGCTGGCATTCACGGCACGCCGCGCACCATCTGCGGACATCGCCAGCAATGCCCGGCCAATAAAAACGGGCTATTAGACGGAGAAGTGTTTTCCTTTCTCCTAGGTGACCCGCCATGGGATTATAATGAGCCGTCTGGAATAACATTTCGCGGCGGCTCCGTGGAATCAATAATTGTGTAACGTTTTCTTTTGTTGAGTGTCCTGCGTCACTCTGTATAACCGCTCATTTATAATCGCAAAATAGGGGTATGCGAGAGCGATGTCCGGCTGAAGACGCTGTCCATCAATCGTCTTCACCTGATCGAAGGCGTGCTTAAGGGTTTCATCCCGTGACTGCTCCAAAGGGAAATCTACGTCAGGGAATTCCCTACGAAGGGGAGGGGCGGAGGGCCCGCCCCTTCCCTCATCATCGTGATTTGGAACAGTCGAGGATGGCCCCGGCTCCGCCTCCCCTGCCAAAGCATCGCACATCGCACATCTCCCTATTTTAGTGCTGGACCCATCCGTGCATATTCCCCCTAAAATATCTCTAAATACAGGCCAATCGGTCCCCAAGATTAGAGGATGGGTGAGGCGGGAGCTAACCGCTGCCTCCACTCTATGTTTTCTCCCTCTGAATTTAATTAGTAAGGTCACCATCGGATAGTTGTGAACATCCCAATGCACACATCTCACCCTTACCCGTTTAGCCGCGCTCAAAGCCCCGGGTTGAACCAAGCGTTGATGGATGGTGGTCTGATTACAACCGGTATCCAGCAAAGCTTGGTGTGTACCCCCCTGGATTCTTACCGGAATCCGGTACGCTCCAGCCCGATCGGGGGCAGCATGTGGGAGATCGGAGACCCGAACCACCGTCCCCACCTTCATCAACGTACACCGATCGCGGAAGAGGCTCGGGTTCCCGGACCTCCGACAGGCTGGCCCACGCGCTACACCCGTACCTGTTTCGGTGGACGCCCCCACCTGAGGGGGAGAGCGGTTGTAGGTTGCGGGGGAAGGAGGTGATGTGGCAGATGACTGGGTTGATCCTAACCAGGCTCCTCGCCTGTGGGGGGCAGGAACGGGCCCTGGAGAGAGGACAGAGGGAGAGGGTTGAAGGGGATGGGAGAGAGCAGAAGAAAACACAGGGGGAGGGGGAAGAGAGGGAGAGAGAGAGAGAGGGCTCATCCGCTCTTGGAATCGCCACCATGTGGTCCTCTCCAAGCTGGACGGCCGCCTCCAGCGACGCCGGGCGTTGGCACTGGGCCCACTCCGCCGTTTTCCTGGGCAAGCATTGGACGAACTGCTCCAGCACCACCTGATCGATGAGTCCCTCGACGTCGCGGTCCCCCACTAGCAGCCACCTATGGTAGGCATCACGGAGCCACTGGGCAAAGGCGAACAGGCGGTCGGACTTTTCCAGTTTCATATCCCGGAAGAGTTGGCGGTTTTCTTCGGGGCTCCGACCAACCCGTTGCAAGATGGCTTTCCTCAAATCAGCATAGGCCAGGAGGTTTGTTGCCGGCAGTTGTTGAGCCGCGAGTTGGGCTTCCCCGGACAGAAGAGGAACAAGGCGGGCTGCCCACTGACTCTGCGGCCAGCCCCAAACTTCAGCGGTTCGTTCGAACAGAACCAGAAATGCTTCAGCATCGTCAGCCGCCCCCATCTTCTGTAACGTGGGCGGAGGCAACATGGCACGGGTGTCCGGGGTTGCGGCTGTGGTGGCCTCCTGGCTGAGGAGGCTCCGGATGGCCTGTCGATCCTCTGCTTGGGCCCGTACGATCTCACGGAATCGCCGATCTTGCTCCTCTCTGAGCTCAAGCAGGGACTGTTGGTGGTTTTGATGTAGGGCAGCGAGGGACTGGAGGACTTCGGCCAGCTGGGAGGACTCTACGGGGCGACTTTTCTCCATGATTTGGATGTAGAGGATCCAAATTTTTTCCTTTTCCCGGGTTTCGGCACCAGTGTAAAGACTTTACAAGAAGAAGGACACGGGAACAGGGTTCAAACACAAAGGTGAGGCTCTTTAATCACGGGGTGTAGACAGACAGGGGTAGTGCAAATACGTGCTATACATAAACATTTCTAAACTTAAACTAACAATTTGGTGTTGTCTCTCTGTCGCCAACACTGGACTGGCAGCTCTCTCTCTTGACTGGAGGCACTGGTGCTCGTTTATGCCGCTCTCCCCATACTCACTGAAATTAGAGACAGGTGTTAGACATAATTTAGCTCAGGTGCAAGCGCCCTTACCGCTTTCTCCCCTTCGGACGGGCGCTTGACCACGCTCCCGCTGCCACACTCTGTCTGAATGTCTTTATAAGCTGTCGACTTGTAATTTATTATTCCCCAAGTGCCAAGTTTTTCTGACAGCAAAATCTTTGATCAGATCATGGAAATCAAGTTGTCTTGCTATATTGTGTTCAATAGACAGCATGGACAGACCATTTAGTCTTTGAGGCTTTGTTGATCGGAGGTAGTTCTTTACTAATTTAAGCTTACTGAAGGCTCTCTCTCCACTTGCAATGGTCACAGGCAAAGTGCACAATATGCGCAAAGCAATGCACACTTCACTGAAAATATTCTGGAGCTTTTTGATTCAAAAGCTCAAGTGGGGGCAACTCTGAAGGGAAAGTAGCTGCACATGCAGCATTGAGATGTCTCATCTCATTAACCAACTCAGGTGTAAAATCACTGGTATTTTTGTGTTAGTTGATGGCACACAAAAGAGACGGCATCCTCACTCATACACCATATTTGCAGGACACTTGCAAAATCCTCGACTATAGCTGCGGTAGTAAGGAATTGTGTATACATGTCACTGATCAGGCTGTCCATGGCAGTATAAAATGTTTTATTTCTGAATGCTACGTCAACACTCTCCATGTTGGTATGAGTTTGGGCCATGACTCTCTGTTTGTCTGAACAATGCCAGATGGTGGCCTTTTTGAAAACAATCAATGTAATCATTCACAAAGTCAACATACTGTTATTCTATACAAACCTCAACCAATAAAGGGCTTTTTCAAAAATCTCGAAATCAAGACCAAATTTTCTAACTGCAATTCGTCCTAGAGCTTTCAAGCTTCATCCACCAAACTTGGCAGAGTCCTTTAGCCTGTTCTAGCATTCTGTGTCCTTTCTAACTGATCTTAGAAATCCCATAGACTTACTTTTATGGAATATTAACACAGGCCAAGACTATTCAAATTCCTACTGTCAAAAAATAAATAAATATATAAATAAAATGAAAATGTAAACATAAAATATTGTCAATAAGTTTCTAACTCACCTAGTATACACTTCCAAACAAGACTTTGCAATTGCATTTGGTGATGTGCAGGAATTACACACCTCACATTAAGAGATAACATGCATTGGATTGTTTCACCTTGATCTCTTGAATGTTGTCTTGCTGTTACCCTGAATGCATGAGACATCTACTTTCTCAATATATGGTGCATTACATATACATTGTGTGTCCTGCAAACCACTTAAGAACCACTTTAAAAATGAATCACATAAAGATCTCTAATGGTCAACATCTTTGCAACATGAACCAAGAGACTGCTAAAATATTCAAGTGCTGGTTGAATATTCTGCTTCTAAAAAAATAAATCAGCTGTAAAGTATATCAGATCTGAAATATATCACAACATATCCAATTTCAGTCTTAATGCAGCTCATTACAATGTTCATTTGTTTCTGAAATTGCTCGCTACATGCTGCTGTACACCAGTGACATACTACCTTTATTGGATTGTGGGGGTTGCTTGCTTTAAATTAATATTGCCTCTCGAGTTGATGAGTTTCTGTTATTAGCTTTCAGCAATCTTGATAATCTTGGTGAACATTATACAATTTTAGCAAGCATTCACATGTCATCTGTTTGAATTGTTTTGTATGAAGGTTGAGAGTGATTTCTGCATTAGAGGTATTCTCACTCATGAAAAAAATACTGTTTTAAAAGAGTAGTTTAATAATATGTCATTATGTACGTTCACTCATGTCTTTCCGAACCTGTTTGTTGTTTTTCCATGGAACGCAAAATTAGCTTTTCAAGAATCATTATGCTGCTCTTAAGCTACAGTGACAGCCCAAAAAGTTCGACTTTTGTTTTCCACTGAAAAAATAAATACATATTAACAATGAAGCTTTGGAACCACATGTGTTTGAGAAAATAATTACATAATTTTCAGTTTTGTGCGACCAATTCCTTTAAATAAGTTACCTCTTCAGCAGTGATTATGTTTCTCAGCTACCTGTTGTTTCAAAGTTTTTTTGTTGTTTTTGTTTTTTTTTATCCTGCAGAAAGCATATGTAGCACTGGGCTTATCATAAAATCCATTGCATTTTATTTCATCCATAATTTATGATCAAGTAGACCCGTTAGAACAGAGGGGATATGCTATTAATCTTGTGATAAGGATTTGAGATGCTAAAACCATACAGATTTTTACAACTTGTAAAGTTCTTCTCTCAGATGAATCTACAATTAACAACCTTTTCTGAAGTCAAGATGAAAATTGACATTTCAATTTAGACCACCCTAATCAATAACCAGCTCTCATTTGGCAGCAAACCATCAGACTTTCTATTAAAAACATTATCTATTTCCTGGTTATGTGGTGATGGTGACTAAAACAATTTTTCATTATGGCAACATGCACCTTCATTGCTTCTCAACCCCCCACCCCCCAATCCCTCAAAGTTAAAGCGATCTAGCTGAGTTTTGGTATGTGGTTAACCAGTTTTACTGGGTCTCCATCAACGAAAATGATCTACCAGATTGACCACAATTCCATCGATGGGTTGTCCATCTGATCAACCAACCAGTTTTGATCAGTCTGGACTACCTGACCATTGGACCTACTGGTCAACGTGGTAGATAATTTTGGCTAAACTGATGGAAACCTGGTTGAGCTGGATAAACCAGTTTGGAACAGCCAATGACCAGCTTCAAATGTCTGGAAAACATTTAAAACCAACTATTACTGTCATTTAGACACTCACAATTACAATTAAAGAAAAAGTATACCCAACAATGAAAGCCATTATTTACTTTTGTATCCTTTCAAAACTGTCAGGTAATGTAAGCGCTGCGTAGTTCTGTACATAATCACACCATTAGTTGGGTAATTCCTAGCCAATCACATGTAAGCCACTGCTTTATAAGTCTGCTCACAATCTATCACATTGCTGTTTCAGTGTGCTAACATGGCAACCTCCACCATCCCACCACCACCACTAGTCGAGTCCCGTCCTGCACGGGGGTAGGCTCCTCGCCCCTGACTCCTATCTCTGGCAGGTATCTCTGTTGCGAGTACAACTTCCTCGGACCGTCAGACAGGGCCTACGCCAAAGAGAGGCATTACATTTCTGTTTTATATTCATCAAATAAATGTCATCTTAAATTCCACACAAGTCTGCGAGTCTTCCTGATAGAAATATTATTATATTCTCATGAAACACAAAGGGAGAATTTTGGAAGAAAATAGGTCATTTTTTTTAGCTTCACCAGCCATTATTTATGGGACTGTTGTATGGAGAAGAGATAACAGCATATGAGTTTGGAATGACATGAGGGTGAGTAAATAAATAATGATTTTGATGATCATTTTTGGGTGAACTATTCCTTTTAAGACATTCAGCGGATGCTCCTAACCAGAGCAACAAAAAGTCAATGAACAGTATGCTGCCATGGTGAACATTTGACCACAAACCTTATAATGAGAGAAAATCCTTTCTATGGAAGCGGTGCATTTTTTCAAATGTCTACAAAACCCATCTGCAGATCCTCAAAGCAGTATTGGCCAAACTTGTGGTTGTCAAGGTTGAAAGAGAAAGAAAAATCAGTTCTATTGGAGCATGTGATAGTCGGCCCTATCAGTGGAGGAATATTGATTGGATCAGTCAGTGCAGACGGGATGGAGATGAAGCGAGAACATTGGCCTTCTATTGGGAGGGATTCTAAAGGATGATTCAAAAGCACCACAGGAGGATGAGCAAAGTGGCTGCACCACTGGACTTGCCAGTGGGAAATGAAAATCACTTCTAGCTTCTGTTCAAGAGTGGAAAAGAGACGAAAGAGATTAAAAAATGAGAGGAAAAGAGGGAGGGATGGGAGAGAATAGCTCTGTTCCAAATAAACCCTAGTGAGCTGCTTCATTGTTATCTGCACTTGCCACACAAATAGAACAAGAAATTAACAGCCGCAATTTATTTCAATTGAGTCTGGCATTATAATATTTCTAGGCTAATGACATGACAGGCCTACTTTAATAAGCACAAACATTTTTAGTACACTCAAACAATGGATAAAATAGTGCAAACTATTTTGAACTGTTTTTGTCAGTATTTTTCTCTACTGAATAAAATTTACAGTGGCCCCACAAAGTATTTAAATGGGTTTGTTAAACCAAAACCATCTGCTAAACTTATCTCAGATCTAACTTCACTCTTCCTAGTCAATTTTGCAATTACATTTAACCAGGGACCTATGGACCAGGGCTGCATTTCCCAAAAGCATTGTAAGCCTAAGCAGATCATAGAAACCATTGGTGCTAATGGTCTCTATGATCAACTTAAGCTAAGGTCATTTTAGTAGATGTATGAAGTCAGTTCCCCTCAAGTTCACATCGGTTTCCTAGCAGAGTTAACAAGTTAAAGAGTTTTTTTTGTTTTTTTATCACATTAACATTTAGTTTGACAACCAAACATTATCTAAATACGTTCTCATTTTGAACTATTTATTTATTGTTTTGTTATATAAAACTGCTTTTTGCTTGAAAAGTTAACTTGTGCTGTCTTTAAACTAAATGCTTGATATTTTGTCATATACAAATGCAAAGATATTTATACATGTTTAGGTGGCTTAATTGTCCAAATAATTTTTTGGGGCCATTGTAAACTCCATCCACTGCTTTTTCAAAAAGTTAGTTACAATCTGTGTAGGATACATGCAATGCTTTCTTCGATTTTGTCCAAAATTAGATATAAGGCAATATAATCTTTTATAGGGCGGCACGGTGGTGCAGTGGTTAGCACTGTCGCCTCACAGCAAGAAGGTCATGGGTTCAAACCCCGGTTGCCCCGGCCTTTCTGTGTGGAGTTTGCATGTTCTCCCCGTGTCTGCGTGGGTTCTCTCCGGGTGCTCCGGCTTCCTCCCACCATCCAAAGACATGCAGGCTAGGTTAATTGGTGTCTCCAAAAAATTGCCCTAGGTGTGGATGTGAGTATGAGTGTGTGTCTGTATATGTGTGGCCCTGCGATGGACTGGCGACCTGTCCAGGGTGTACCCCGCCTTTCGCCCAATGTTAGCTGGGATAGGCTCCAGCCCCCCGTGACCCTGTACAGGATAAGCGGTTGAAGATGAATGAATGAATAATCTTTTATAGCAGAATAATTTTGTTGCCTAATGTTTGAAACAGCCTTTGTGTCAGAAGAGTAATGGCTGATTTTTTTTTTACCTAGGTAGGTAGTCTACTAGGTTTTTAACAGTGAGAAGAGGGCAGTTACTTATGTAATAATACATTTTAAAGGAAAATTCCTGTTCAATACAATTTATCAGAGAACTGGTAAGGTTTTTTTTCAACTCTCTCTCTCCTCTCTCTCTCTCTCTCTCACTGCTGCTCCGCATTGGCCTTTTCCCTCTCTTTTAAATTTTAGTGTTTTTGGGGGTGTTCTACACTGTTACTTGAAGTACCCTCCCCCCATTTAATTATTTCTGTTTCCCTCCCCTTGTCCCCTCCCTCATCCAGGTAGATGGGGATGACCTGCCGGCAGACGGGGCGTAAGGCACGCCCCTCCCCAAGGAAAAGGGGGGGGGGGGGGGGCTGTACATCATGCCGGGGGCTCCCTAGTCTGAGAGAACGAGGGAGGAATGTGGCAGGGTGGAGGGTCATGAGTCTACACACCTTATTAGGCTAATCAAGCCTCTGAGGGGGATAAAGGTCGACTGCGGAGGATGGTGCGGGAGAGAGAGTTCGTCATGTGTGTGTGTTTGTGTCTTTTGTTAAGTTTCACATTAAACTATTATTTATATTGTCAAGCCGATTCTTGCCTCCTCCTTGCCCGTCTAAATCCATTTACAAATACGAAATATCCCTTTAATGTAATAAAACGTAGCAAAACATTCTTATGCTGGTGAACAAGATGACTATGCTGGTCCACCAGCAAGACCAACACCAAACAATGATAAACAAGTTCAGCATGGGAGTTGCACGCTGTTGAAGCTGGTATTTTCAGCAGGTTATTCAAACTTTCGCATTCCACATCATCTTCATTAGAACCAGTCCTGCTGAGCTAATAAATAATACAAAATAAATAAATTAACATCTGTATCTAATATACAGACCATAAAATGCTCCAGGAATTTGCAAATCAGCAGAAAGGAAGAACAGATACAACCAAGAAGGGATATTGTTGTCAGGGAAGTGAAAGAGATGCAGGCCTCTCTGTAAAAGACCCCCTACGAGAAGCAGAGAAAAAGCTGTAGTGTAAATCTCATTACACTATTCGGGCATGTATTTGTGCTACCATGATCTGGTCACTTAGGAGACCCTATTGAAGACACTCAAGCTGAAAATGGCACCCTAATTATTTGTGTTGCCTGTTTCAACATGAGTTAAAGATAAAATATGTTCCAATTCTAGTAGCTCAAATGACACTAGGAAAAGCTACAGAGTGTAGTCGGATACAAATCAATCTGAATCAGAATCAGAATGAGCTTTATTGACAAGTATGCTTACACATACAAGGAATTTTTCTTGGTGACAGAAGCTTCCGGTGCACAAACAATACAGCAACGATACAGAGATAATAATAATAAAAACAAATAAAATCAAATAAAACGTCAATAGAAAATATAAGTATATATAGAAATACACAGTAAGACAAATATATATATATATATATATATATATTCAACTTTGTGTCCCACTGTATAAATTCACTTTAGACATAAATTACTGCATTTACATTAAATCCTCACCAAGACGGGCATTGGTGGGATTATAAAGTGTATTTGATCGTTTAGGCGCATAACCACATTAGTGCTCAAACATTAGCCGCCTGTCAATCAAACAACACGCGCCTACAGATGTCATCTAGATCATCCAACCAGTGGTGCTCTTGCTATCGCGATTGATGTAATGAACACCCCAGTTCTAGATGTAGAACATAGGCTAAATATAACAAATTATTCAAAAATTTGATCGAGGACATCTCTCTTTTTTTCAGATAAACACCTAGATTATTTTATTGCCAGCCCTATTGATAACATTGCATTAATCTCTCACATAAACCCAATAATCTCAGTGGTAGATAGTTAAATTACAGGCTACGTTATAGACACACAAAATCTAGTAAGCAGAAATATTACATTTACCTTGATATGTTTCTTAAAATTAGAGGCAGGATAAATGCTGATATATGGCTTGAGCAAGTTAAACTCACATGACGCGATCAAGCAATTGGCCTTTTTCACTGTGAAAACCCCTTCCAGGTGTGGCCGTGATGTTCAGCTGTAAACTGTGCTTGAGGCATTTTCCACATCCATTACAGATGGCACCAAATCTGCAGCTGCCTTTCAAGTTTTTTACATTTGATTTGATGGGAGTCGAGACTTTCCCTAGCCAATCACGTTAATAGATAAAAATAAAATCAGTACAGGGAAGTAGTGAACACTGACGGAAAATAGTGCAGTAAAAGTACAGTTACAGCACTTAAAATGTACTGAAGTAAATGTAAAAGTATAAAATTTTTACACTTCTTAAAAAAGTACAATTCTTGGGAAAAAGTAGTTCATTACAGTAACGTGAGTATTTGTAATTTGTTACTTTACACCCCTGCGTATATCATTCACATCATTTTATGCATTTAACACATGCTAAACCAGACTTTAAGGACATGTATAACAGTTTAAACAATACAATTCTCATTGTACATATTTTCACATATAACACGTACTACACTTATTCACTAAACTGGAAAACACTCTGGGTATCATTAAATAAAACATGCTTTATTCATGCAACTGAATTTACAACTTCAAGTGATGAACCTTTATTTCCCTTATCCTTTATATTTTTAACACTGCTCTTAAAGCACTTAAATGTTTTCATCATACCTTATACCTGTAAGAACCACTCTAGAAATGTTTCTGGTACTCTAGTATGATGGTTGGAAGCATTACTCTGAAAGGTTTCCATGCCATTATGTCAAATTTAAATGCTTACATCAACAAGACACATAGCTCATGAGTCACTTGTGAGCATTTCAGAGCAAATTTACATGCTATGCAATTTCTTCTTGAGGCAGGAGAAGTGAGTGTAAGCTCCCTCACGAAACACTGAGTCATCATAACTAAGACATCACGGGTTATTGGACATAAAAGATATTGGACAAATATTTAAAACTGCCAGAGACAGACTTCCTGAGCCAGATTATCGGAAACATATAGAGGATTTTTTTTATGTATGTACTGTCAGTGACGATTAGAAGGCTTTAGAGTTTTAAAGTATATTTTAATGTAAAAATGCTATTGATTTATTACTATTCAAAAGTGCACCTCTTAGTTTTAAGCCATCACAAAATTCATTAAAACTACCATGATGATTTTCTATAAATATGCCTAAGCCATATCCAAGCCAGCAGAATAAAATAAATAAAATTAGAAAAAAATAATAAAGATACAAATAAAATAAAAAATAAAATACTGTCTTTTTATATCTGCTAGTTAATTGATTGCTTGCAGGTCCAGTGTAAATGGTAACAGACAGTTGTTTTCATCTAGCCGGACTTGCTGTCATCTGTGTCTCTTCTCACCTCCGCACATACTGTATATAAAATAGTACAGACAGACACATCAATGTTAATCTGGTTAAAATATTGTTGGCATGACATGCATATAAATTTGATCAGACATTCAAAGGAAGTGGTTTCATTGTCACAGCGAGCTCCACTATCAGTGGATTCACTCTCTCACACAAAAACACACTATGATTGACACAGCAGGATCAGAAGACTCCTGCCTCTTTTGTTACACCAAACAGAGAAAATGTTCTTAGTGTCAGAGTTACTTATTACTCTGTGGCAGACCTCACTGCTTTCCCTATCAAGATTATGTAGACTTTATGTACATACAGTTCACGTAGACACAACATACACAGTGCGCTCTGGCACACACATGCCGGCAGACATGCACACAGCTCTATGCGATGCTCACTCTGTAGACTTTTCATACCAACGCAGAATGCACACGATAAGCGAGCTGTGTGCAACTTTCTCTCTCTCGAACTGGTGTTCCCGGCTCCCCTTTATCTGTCTCCCATTGATTGGGTAACTCAGCTTCAGGAATCCACCCTGACGGCCCGGCCACGCCCTCCTCCTCGTCACATATTCATGCCTGTGCAGAACCCACGTTTCTGTTTAGTGTAGAATCCATCATTTTACAGTGCGAGAGTAATTGGATTTCAGATATGATTAGCTGTTCACAATATATCTCCATACCTATGCTAGCAGCACATGATTTATTGAGCTTGCAAAGGCAGAGCAGTATGGAAAGGCTCCTTCTTTGACAGGCTCTGACATACAGTCAATTACTTTATGAGAAATGCTAGAGGTGGCACTTCCTACTGGAAGATTGACTCAAGGGTTAATGCTCAGAGGATATGGCACTCCACATTGATGCCTGTTACAGAGGAAAAGGATGCAAGTTGATTCTCAGCCTGATGCAGTGCAAATAAGAAATTCATTTTTTTATCATTCCCACCCGACTTGCCTAGTGTGGCTGGGAGATTTCAATGCATCTGTAGCTGTCACGGTGGTAGGGGCCATGGGACAGTATGTTTGTGAATGCTCTCGGCCGAGATATTTTCACACTCTGCTGGAGTGGCAGCTTGACAATGATGACATAACAACCATCAGTCCAATCCTCTTCCTTTTAAATCACCAACCTATCAGTTTTGGGGAATACATATATAAAAGTAGTAACACTACTATTCTTAATACACTACAAAATGTGGCAACCCACAATTGTTACATCAAGGATATATTTCTACATGATCTAACCCATAAAAATAACTGACATCTACAGTATTTAAATTTGCATGTATTAATTTATAAGACGCTTTTATCCAAAGAAACTTACAAATGAGGAATATAACAAAAGCGATTTATCCAAATTGGAGGGATTAAAAGGACAAGTGCTCTACTGCAAAGTTGCAAACTCCACAAGTAGAGGAAGGTGAGCAATAATGATGAAATAATGTATTGAGAATTTTTTTTTTTAAAAAAAAGAAGAATAAAGAAGACAGAAATTGTAGGATTGGGTCAAGTGCTCAGGAAAGAGATGCATCTTTAGAAATACTTTTGTTGGTGTAACCTAGTTTTTCAGGTATAATTAATCATATTAAATTATATTTTTAAGTTAGCTAAAAACCAGTGGATTTAGATGTTACTACATGAAGCACATCTATTAGGTTACCTTACAAATACAGTGTACATTTTTCAGGTAGTAATACAGTTCAGCTGTTTCCAAATTTGTTTAGATTTTGCAGTAACAAGCTACTTTTCCCAAAAAGCTGATGTTATGCTGCTGTTTTTTTTTTTTATCGCATTGTATTGCGCATACAGCTTTACAGCCTAACAAAAAATCAAACACTCCTAAACTGACCAATTTACATGAACCAATTAAAAAAAGATGATCTGATTCTTTTTATAAAGGAAAGATTAACCAAGTCTCAGCACAGTCTTTGCAAAGCATTTTGCATGTGAAATAATACTACATAGATATATTATTATTATTATTATTACATTGCTGTACATCTATGATTTGGAATTGTATGGTTGTCCATCACTGTTTTTGTGTTATATATGTTGTATATACTGTATATATTTAGTCTGTATTTTTTTAAATGAGTCTTTATTTATTTTAGTTAGTGTAAATTTATATGATCTGTTTTAGAGGCCAACCATTACTGAGATCTGCACTGTTTTGTGCCTAGAGTAAATACTGCTCTGATTGCAGTTTTTAGTATTAAGTGTAAATGTATCTATTTAAGTAAAATGTCACCGTAATTGAGATCCTCATTGGTTTATACCAGATAAATACTGCTCTCATATAGTTAAAGCCTATATTTAAATAGAAACTCCACTTTGAAATATCTTCTATATAATTAGCTATTTTTTTCATCAGTATTTTGTGAATTAGCTTACTACCAAACTTGACTATATTTTAACTTACTATATTTTATTTATATTTTATTATATTTTGATTTATTGAGTGTCTTGTAGTTGAAAAACTAGTTGCGGTTTCAATATAGCTTCCCCAACTCCCATCCTCTTGCATTTTTTTTTTTTTTTTTACAGTTCTCTCTCTGCCTGAACTTCACAACCTTTCCCTGGCATTACAGAACAAGGTGAAGGAAGTACGGACCGAGAGTCAAGGGCTTCATATTAATAGGATTACCGAATTTGTATTGCCATAAATCCCTTATCTCGGCAACCCACATGTGATTGCTTTTTCTATGTGCCTGTTTACACCCTGATGGTCACAAGCTGCGTTATTCTAATTCACATCATTACCTGCTAATCCTTGCTCTACTCCCGTCTGCATCAGAACATGCCAAATGAAACTCTGCCATATGAAAGCACACTTACAAAGACTTTTTTGTATTGTGATTTTAACTTTTTTTGTTGTTGTTGCATATTTGTAAATATGCAAATTAAGCAATATTTCATTATATATGCACACATTTGAATATTTTAACAAAATTATAGAAACAAACAATCTGAAAAAAAAATCACAACTTTTTTGTTGATATAAAGTGATGTTTGAGATTATCAATACTTACTTTTCCCCCAAAATGCTTCTAACAAAATATTTATATAGAGATGAATAGATTTAGTTTTTATGTCCAATATAAATACTGATAAATGTAAGTGTTCGATAACATATGCCAAAATCAATTTATAATTATTGTTTTATTTCTGTTTTTTTTTCTTCTCCATATTAGGCTAATAAAATCCCTTTAATAATAATAATAATAATAATAATAAAGCTTGTGTGTGTATGTGTGTGTGTGTGTGGGGTATGTTTATTTGGTTAACGAGGACAGTTTTTTAGGTTACAAACTGGTAATTACAAGGGTGTTATGCTATAAATGTGGTTTATGAGGACATTTCTAGTGTCCCCATAATTTAAATATCTTAAACATATTAAATTATGTTTTATTGAAAATGTAAAAACGCAGAAAGTTTTTGGTGAGGGTTAGGTTTAGGGGTTGTGTAGGTTTAGGGGATATAATCTATAGTTTGTACAGTATAAAAATCATTATATCTATGGAAATTCCTCATAATAATAGGTAAACCAACATGTGTGTGTGCGCGTGTGTGTGTTTGGGGGGCACGTTTTAAATCTCATCAGCCTCTTATCGAGAATGTGATCTCTTTCGAATATGTTTCATGTTTTTAAGGATGTGTGATATAATTTGAAAGCATAACAATTGAACTTTGTAAGAAACAGCAGCATTTTTATGATATAACCTTAATAATTAAAACTAAAATGTAGCAACCATGCATGAATAGAAATGATCATATTACACAAAATAATTAATTTAATGGTTGTTGTCAAACATTTCAAACAGTGTTCATGTCAGCCAAAACCAAAGTATCGAAGCAGAAAAAGTATTCCTTAATGTCAGAGTCAAATATAACCTGACTTGAACAATTTCAGAAGCTTTTGTTGCCTCTTTGTCTATACTGTTGACTTGGTCAGCGTTCTTTTCTATCTTTTTTTTTTTTTTATAAAATAGATATGTCACAAAGATCACCACTACCATTAATCTGAATTTCATATAATTACCAAAAAAAAAAAGGGGGACATGTTCTTCCCAGTTTTAATGGTTGCTACGCCCCTGCTTGGATGTTATCTAAAAGCCTGGTAGATGACGTTACAAAATATTGCATAAATTCAGAATTGTTTAATATAACCAAAATAATAATTCATGCCTGTAATACCTGCCGTTAAACAAGCTAACTTAATATTCATTAGCACTACAGAGAATAATCAAAACCAAATTCAGTTATATATATAGTGGGCTCAGCCCATCTCGCTCTCCTATGGTTTGAAAATTCATTAAGATGCAGAATACAAATACAAAATGAAATTCTTTTTCCTTAATGAGCCAGGAACATTTACCAACCGTATTGTGTTTGGGCCCTGTTTAAAACAATACATCCTAATCCAATCTAGCAAGGGGCTGATAGGAGACTCATACGTGGTTTCAGATGTGTTTGAAGGCAGAGTTCTACATCTCTGCAGGCTGAGCCAGTGACCTCAGGCTTCATCGGTTCTGTAGCAGAAGTGTAATTCGCGGCCCATAGAGATGGCCCCTTCAAACAGACTGCATTGTTATTTAATTAATACGTATGAATGGTGTGCAGGTTTGGACACAGAGGGGCGGCAGATAAGGGCGGGGAACAGGCTCCCATGAGGAGACTGAACAATAGAGCCGTGTTTACCCACAATCACTGTGTGCAGACGGCACTGAGATGCAGCACAGGTGTTGTGCGCTTGAAAAGGTCCTGTGCTGATGAATTAAAAGAGAGATAGAAAGAGAAAGGCAAAGAGAGAGGCAAACAAATCCAGAACAAGAGACGTGTGAAGGTGGCAATGCTGACGGCTGGTTGAACTGGATCTCAAATGATTTGTTTTTTGAATGTGCCACCGTGGATAAAACTTCTGTACCGTTACCACATTTAGACTTGTTGTGCAATTCTGTAGCCAATGAGCACTGCCACATCAGGTAACAGTTCTCAGTACACTTCAGCCAGTCACTGAACACTAATTTCATTTCTGTGATGAGAAATTAATAAACATGCTGAAGGGTACATTAAATGTCAATTATAAGCAAATTAAGAAGTGCAGGCTAGCACGGATGCCCGCGCAAGACAAGGACAGAATGCCAGTGGCAGGGAGGACATGGTTGTCAGCGTGTAATTTGTATCTTCAGTAATGATTTGGACCCCACATGATAAGAAGTGTTGTTGCAGAGAATTTGATGAGAGAAGCTGTACAACTCATACTGGATTTCTCAGTCGAAATGGCTCCTGGATGTACTAGACATTGTATAGCAGGTGCCACAGATTATAAGCTATGATTACAGTTATGCTGTCTGGTACTGTAGCCAACTGGCTGAAATAATTCAGATTTTTCCACAGACAGATTTTTGTCATTGAGGCAACAACATGCTACTCAGCTGATTTTGAAGAATAACTGCTCAATGATTCTTGAGTACTGGGACAAAACAAGCTTTAAAACAGCAACAATAAAGGTTAATGTACCAAGAAATTATTTTGGATGCTTCTTTTCAACATGCTCAGAGGTATTCTATTCACCTATGTTTTGGTGCAAGTTCCTGCTTAATTTTCCTTACAATAATTATTCTTGCAAAATTTGTCCTTTTCTGTGCTTTTCTTCAATATGTGTCAGCAGGCAGATTATAGCAAGCTCTTTCAACAATTAATCTTGTGCATAATAGCAATTATAGATATCTACAATTAATTTTCACTGGTTAAAATGTTGATCAGAAATGGAATTACTACTAGTAAAATGCTAATTATTGAAATCAGTAAATACATTTGCACAAGTAAATTTGTTAATTATTGCAATATAAAAAATATGTCTTTACTCTTTACTGAAAGTCATTTGAACTAGTAAAAAAGTCATAATTACTGAAATCGGTATTACTGTTCAAAATACAATTACAGATTTATAATTAATTTCTTACTAGTTGAAATTCAAAATACACATATATGGGATGCACTTACTTAAACGACAAGTTTTGATGACTATAATTACATTTTAGTAGTACATATATCATTCCTAATATCAACAATTGAATAAAAAAAAAAATAATAAAAAATAAACAAATATATATATATATATATATATATATATATATATATATATATATACACACACACATACACACATACACACATACACACACACACTGTTGGCTAAATGTTTGGAATAATGGACAGATTTAGCTCTTATTGAAAGAAATTGGTACTTTTATTCACCAAAGTGGCATTCAACTGATCACAATGTATAGTCAGGACATTAATAATGTGAAAATTACTATTACAATTTGGAAAAAAAAAAGAAGATTTCAGAACTTTTTAAACTACTTCAAAGAGTTCTCATCAAAAAATCCTCCACATGCAGCAATGACAGCTTTGCAGATCCTTGGCATTCTAGCTGTCAGTTTGTCCAGATACTCACGCTTCCTGTAGCACTTGCCATAGATGTGGCTGTCTTGTCAGGCACTTCGCCCACACATTACAGTCTAGCTGATCCCACAAAAGCTCAATGGGGTTAAGATCCATAACACTCTTTTCTAATTAGCTGTTTCTTTGCCCACTCTAAACTTTTCTTTTGTTTTTCTATTTCAAAAGTGGCTTTTTCTTTGCAGATTGTTCCATAAGGCCTGCACCCCTGAGTTGTCTCTTTACTGTTGTACATGAAACTGGTGTTGAGTGTGTGTAATTCAATGAAGCTGTCAGCTGAGGACATATGAAGCGTCAATTTCTCAAACTAGAGACTCTGATGTACTTATCCTCTTGTTTAGTTGTACATATGGGCCTTCCACATCTATTTCTCTCCTTGTTTGAGCCAGTTGTCCTTTGTCTTTGAAGACTGAAAGGTACACCTTTCTATGAAATCTTTATTTTTTTTGCCAATTTTAAGCATTGTATAGCCTTCATTCCTCAAAACGTCTCGGGTTACTTAACTGTAACCCCTATTCCCTGATAAAAGCAGAACGAGATGCTGCGCTGAGTTAGCACTTTGGGAACAACTTTAGGTGTGACCAGCTGTGAATATGTGTGCAACACATCAATGAAAATTGACCGGAATTTATAGCCTCTGCCGGTGACATAATTGGATGCACCTGTACAAGGACTATAAATAGATGCGTCACAGGTGCATCGTCAGGTATTTTGTCTGAAGAGCAGTCCTGGGGCATCCCAGTGCAGCAATGAAGCACAGCATCTCGTTCCGCTTTTATCAGGGAACAGGGGTTACAGTTAAGTAACCCGAGATGTTCACTGTCAAAAAGCTGCACTTATGATGCTGTGCTGAGTTAGCGCTTTGGGAACGAGAATACCCACACCACCGCGCTGTGGATGTCTGGACCCCTTACGGTTGTGTAGTGTGCTCAAAAGACTGTGAGAGGTCACAGACATGAGCTTGTGATGTTGACTCAAGGACATAAGAGCCTGGAGTGGCATGAACATCCAAACTATAAAATCTTATGAATGTGTGCAGAGAGTACCAGCCTGCCACATCACAAAAATGCTGCAGAGGGACACCTCTAGCCAAGGATTTAGAGGAGGTGACCACTCTGGTAGAGTGAGCCCTGATACCTACTGGCGAAGCTTGAATGCGCGCCTCGTAGGCCAGGGCAATAGCGTCCCTCATCCAATGCGACAGTCTGCTTGATGGCGGCTGCCCCCCTGTTGCAGCCCCCATGGCAAACGAATAGTAGCCCTGACTTATGCCACTGGATAGTGCGGTGGACGTAAGTCTGAAGGGCACGGACTGGACAAAGTCTGCGAAGTCTTTCCTGCTCCGGCATTGTAAACGGCGGAGAGCAGAAGGCTTCGAGAGTGACCAGATGTAAAGTCGAGACAGGAACCTTAGGTAGGTAGTCAAGGTGAGGGTGCAAAATTTCTTTAGCCATTCCTGGGGCAAAATCTAAGCAGGCTGGCAAGACAGACAGAGCCTGTAGATCTCCAATTCTTTTTAGAGAGTTGATTGCCATAAGAAAAACCATCTTGAGAGTCAGAAGTTTATCAGACGCTCACTCTAGAGGTTCGAAGGGGGTCTCAACCAGACCCTCAAGGACTATTGCTAAGTCCAATTAAGGGGTCCTGGTCCTAGCAGGAGGCCACAGTCGCATAGCTCCACGAATGAAGCGAGCAAGTAGAGGATGTCTCCCCAACGGCACCCCGTCAATCAAGGCGTGGCAAGCCGAAATGGCAGCCACATAGACTCTGAGAGTGGCGGGGGGGGCATGTGCCTGCTGACAATTTTAACTTTAAAAAGTTAACTTCAGGTGAAAGCCCCTTCAGGGGCCAAACATGAAGGTTCCACAGCTTGGGCCGGGGATGAAATATTGTCCCTGCTCCTGAGACAGAAGGTCCCTCCTGTCTGGATTCGCCCAAGGCGTGCCGTCGAGGAGAGACATTATCTCCGAGAACCATTTCCTGTTCGGCCAGCGCGGCACATGTTTTTCCTGATTGGAAACATTTGAACTGAAATTGGCCACATACCCAAAGGTGTCTTGCGCCAATCAGAAATAACTTTTCAGAGTCACATGGTCAACTGGGCTGTCTTTTCCGACAGTTGATTTATGGTCCTTTGTTTCAGATTCTTACAAATCTCCCACTCAAAAATAGTGCATATTTAATCATGAATTTTATATCTTGAGAATGATACTAGAGACATGATTTTCTTTGTCATCAGCTTTCTCTGCATATGCCAGAGAATGCTTACATACTAAACATGGATATATTACATTTTCCGTGGATATTATACATGTAGATAACAAAACATGAAAATCCCTGGTTACAAATCATACTGGTTAATTCCTTGGTTATACAACATGGATAAAACACTACACATATTTTAAAGATTTACATAAGGCTATAATCATTCATTTGTCAGTTATACAAGTTACCGCAGTTCAAAGCAATTTTCTGAATTCCCTAGCAAGCCTAGGTATTGTATAATTTGTGGATTTAAATGCATTCTGTACATTTTATAGGATTGATTCAGCAAAGTACTGTGACATTGTGTGAGATGTTTCTGTATTAAGGAATGTCCCTTTTAAGATGCTTTTTGCTAAACAATGATCACAATGTCACGTGATCTGATGAGCCTAAGTGTAGCAAACTGGTTTATATCAGAGGACAGGATCTTGTGTGTCCCGAGTCTCTTGGGAACTCCAAGAATGTGTGTTCTGTCTTTTATTGCTTCGACCTTTGAATTTAGGGCCTCTTTGCGGAGAAGTTTTCAAGTCATATGGGATCTAGACAAGACTCTTTATTAGTTTTATTGGCCAGATGTGAGACTTAGTGGCACCTGAAGTTTTTCCATTTATGACGTTGTGGAATTCCAGGATTAAGTTTGGGTAAATCCTAGATTAAAATCATGTTGTTTCAATTCTTCTGCATGTATAATACAATAACATTGATTAATTTCAACTCGTCCCTCCTTTTCTTTAAAAAAAGCATGAGTCAACAAAAATGTTTTTGGTAATCAACATATTGCCACAAATGTTGGCGATTGAGCTTAACTTGTATTAAAAGTGGAATATTCTCACATAATAACCCACCGTGTTAGACGTCACTGTTTGTAACAGTCAACACATTTGTCAAAGTGTTTATTTTTTAACCTGTTCAGTTATCATATATCTCTTTTTCTCTAGGACCAATTTGTGTTGTTCTTTCCAGTGTGAAAAAAAGAGAATACCTTAAATGCAAGCATTTAAAATGAGCAAACGCTGAGACATCATTAAACATTTATCAAGGAGAGCTTGAGAGCGACTGGGAAAAAAACAGCAGTAAATTGAGCTGAATTCCCATTGCTCTTGTGAATTTTTGTTTGGCTGTCGGAAAAGCACAGTACAATGTCTGAGACGTTATAAAGGACTTTTCTATTTAACATGTTCCCCATTTTTTTCCCATAGAGAAGGGGCCATTAGAACAGAAGCCATTCTGGGTTTTTTTTATTATTATTTCATATGAAGTGTCTGTTTTCATCCGTGGCACCATCAATAATTGTGTTAAGAAGAAAGAGGAGGTTTTGTTGCATTGATTTGAATAAGCAGGATCAAAATAGACTACTTAAGAGGGTTCTGCAGGGTTTAGACTTTTTTTCAATGTAATCTACAGAAATATGAGAAAAGATTGTCTACTTAGTCACAAAAAAATAAATTGCAGCAGTTTTCCAACTCAAACATTTACTTTAACCAGCATCTAATGGCTCTACTATGTCCACAACTGTTATTTTTTTTACATGTTCTTGCTTAAAACCAGCCTAATCTTGCTGGTCTTAATTGAGAAGGCTGGTCAAGCTGGTCTCCCAGTCTAGCTAAACTGTTCTTAGCTCTACCAGCCAGTTCTTAGGTCTACAAGCCTGACCAGCTAACATGTTCCCAAACCCCCTCTAAAACCAGCAAACAGAACAGACTGACAAGACTGGAAGACCAGCTAAGACCGCAAACCATCTTAGGCTGATTTGAGCTTTGTTTTTAGCAGGGTTATTGTTTTTGCATAGGGTAACCAAACTTCAGACAATTAACTGAAATTTAAATATGTCCTGATTTCAGATGTTAGATAATTTAATTAATTCTCCATGTCCTTCTAGCTGCCATCTCATTTGTGGTTCCAAAACAAATTAAAAATTACTTTTGAATGATGAGCTGTATAAATCTCCCACAGAGTTAAATTGGACATTGAATTCCAACAGCCCAATGATAAAAATCTGTCTGTGGGAAAATCAGAGTTGTTTCAGCCAGTTGGCTCCAGTACCAGCACCTTACAGTACACCATTGTATGGTATTACATTGTGGCTCCAATGTTGTTAATATACAGTACTTGTTAATTATTTGTAGTATAAGTAAGTATTTCACTGTAAATACACTTTAAAACATACTGTTTGTATATATGTTACATTTGCATTTAATGTGCATTTTATTTGTATTTAGTTTTATTTGCATTTAATTAAATTAATAAATATTATTATTTTTATTTATAGGGGTCCACCCTATTTCTATTGGGTGGAACTTTGGCCACCTGATTAGAATATAAATAATGTATAAAATAAATAAAATATTTATTCTATAAAATTTTTATATTTCAGTATTCAGCAATGGCAGCATTTCACGCATTTTGCATTCACGCAGCAACATTGACTCAATCAATGGCATGAATTTAGAGTGAGAGTATCTGTTTGTTTGACCAATGGAAGACAGTAAGTGTATTCAGAAAAGCTGTTTGAAAATATTGTTAATTTTTGCGATTCCATTTGGTGATAGTAGTGGCGTAAACACTTCCCTTCTGGTTCTCTGTGAACACCCATCTCATCCGGCTTAAAACAGACCCAAAAGGGATCCAAACTGTGTCAGATTTAATGGTCTCTGTGAAGGTCTTGCCATCCCTCCTCTAATCAAAGGACCCAATGAAGTCTCAAAGGGTGAAATTGAGCCACGGGAGAGTAATGGAGTCCTTTAAAAGGAAGACGAACAGAGAGAGAGAGAGAGAGAGAGAGATGGATGGAAGAGGAAAACCTGCTTAGTAAGGCTGCTTGGAGATATTTACAGGGTTCTGCAGGCAGAAAATCTTTTTGAGAGAGTAACCAACCTAGAGATGGCTAATCCTGTCCTTTCTAAGAGTCCTTGTTTGCTGATTAAATGCAAAGCAAGGAAAGTGCCTTGAGCATATCTTGTCACAATGGGATCGTAAGTGAATGTATGTGAAAGCGTGTATATGTGTTGAAAGAGGTGCGAAGGGAGGCAGAATGGTGTTTAAATGAAGCTTATAAAGTGATAGGCTGTGTGATAGTGAGAAATGAGGTTTGTACGACTGGCAGAGACATATACTATATGTCAAAGTACCATCACAGGAATGTCATCAATCCCAACTGAAAACAGTTAAATTGTGTTACTGATGGGATAACAACCTCAGTGACATGGTGTGGCACGGTGGAGGGTCGGGACCGGGGCATGATTACGCACGCCCGGTCCCGTATTAGGCTGATCAAGCCGTCAAGAGGGATAAAGGCCACTCGCGGACGGCGGTGCGGGAGAGAGAGATCGTTCACGGACATGTCCGTTGCCTTATGTGTTTGTATTTTGAGTATTCCATTAAACCTTTGATTTATATGTTAAGCCGGTTTCTCGCCTCATCCTTACCCGTGAGTGTGAACTGTTTTACACTTGGGTTTTGGTACCATGGAAACCAGGAAGTAATCATGTTCACATAAACCATGATGAACATGATTTGGAGGTTGCATTGCCACTCATTTTTACTTTAGGGTTTAGAATTGGGGTTTTGATCTATGGTTGATAAAATATGCATTCCTGTTGACTGTATTACTTCATTTACAAACAAAAAATACAACTCGTTTTTGGCACCACTCTATGGAAAATTCACCCGGAAACTGGAGCTATCACATGCTCATTTGTTCAACTTTCCAACTTCAGTCACTGGGGGCTGTGGTTCGGAATTCGGTAAGCACAGACTTAACAGAATTATTGACCTACTCTCACTGAATTTACAGTCTGTATCAACTGAATTTGGTCAGTCAAACCAGAATAATATATAATCTTGGAGCTGGCTTGTTTATAAATTAATTTAATTAAAGCATCTATAAAATTATGCTTTTTTGAAAGCAAATACGGTCACAGTTAGAGTACTACTTGTTTGAGTGCCTTTCAGATTTGTAAGCATACATTTAATGTAACAATAATGCAGTATCATGCAGTAAATGAGTACTGTAGGCCTAGTGTTACACTGTTGTGTGCACCTTCATACTGAAATATTGCAGGTACAGTGAGCAGTGCTGTTCCACCAGTACGGATGTTCTTTATCCACAGTCACCATGGCAACATGATAGAAATCCCATTCCTGCCATTCAGTGTCTCGCCTTAGCCATTCACTTAGAACAACACCTTCACACCATAGAGAGCATCATGCACACACTCACACACACACACACACACACACACACACACACACACACACACATCCATGAGCCGTGTCACCTACTCAGGCAATCAGTGACAGTGTTAGCTGACTGACTGACAGAGTCTCTGTGAGGATCAAAACAGTGGAAGTAATAACCACACACAAGTCCTCTGTTGCCTGACCAGGCCTATATATCAGTCCCACATTGCTCAATGTACGAGTTAGTAGAAAGGGTTATTATTAAACGTGTTAAAGGAATTAGTTCTTTATAACATAAAGTAACAGTTCACCCAAAAATTTAATTACACACCCTCAAGTCGTTCTAACCAGGCCCCCATTAAGGTACTCCGGGGCCCCGGTGTTTACCATTTTGCTTAGCCCTGCCAGTCGCCGGAGTTACTCTTAGGTTAGGTACTCTTTGACCACGCGCTACACTGACAGGTTTCGCTATTGCGCACCATCTCCGTTAGCGATTCCCTTTGATCATATGCTTCCTCCTACAAACGTTGACGGGGAACAAAAGGGTGGTGGATGCTGAGACTTGTTCTGAATCCATACAGTAACTTTCTGAGTAACAAATGGTTACAAATGTTATAACAAACGTTATTCACTCATAATCTTTCACTCCACTTGGGAATAAGTGTGTGAATCATTTAATGGTATAACAACTTTTATTGTCTAAATTGTACTATTGAGATGACTACTTTCTAGGTGGAGAAACTTCTGGTAATGCATTACTAAAGTAAATATTTTGGTGGAGATTGCAAAACTTGGCTTTCTTGTAAATAAGCCTCCATTATATTATTGTAAATGCATGAGAGACTTTTTCAAAAAATCAGAGAATGAGATAGAATGAGAGAAAATAACATGATCATGAAGTTCAGCTCAATCGACAGCATTTGTTGCATAAGGTTGATTAGCACAAAAAAAAAAAAAAAAAAGAACAAAAAAAAGTACAAAAAATATTGACTCGTCCCTCCTTTTGTTTAAAAATCTGGGTTACGGTGAGGCGGGTTACAATGGAAATGAATGTGGTAAATTTTTGGAGGGTTTAATGGCAAAAATGTGATGCACATAATTTTATAAAAGCACTTAATTCTTCTGTTAAAACTCATGTATTATTTTAGCTATAAATTTGTTTAAATTGGGTTTTGGGGTTTCTTGACATTACATCGTCATGGCAACGGTGTTGTAAAATTGGCTAACTTTATATATACTGTGTGTGTATATATATATATATATATATATATATATATATATATATATATACTGTATATTCATGTAATATCTCCACATTTCTGTATTCATAAGGATGTCCATTTATTCTCAGCAACATCTGACTGTAATCTGAGCCTCATTCAAAAGCAAATTTATGATAAGCCAGTGCACTAGGGTAATAAAACAGCAGGGGTATCTCTTCAACAGAATATATTAATGAAGATTATCTCCATTGCTCTACTGTACACCTCTGCAATGATAAATGGTCAGACTGATTGAGCTGGAATTCACATCCCACCCTCTCAACGTATTCAGCATCATAAATACCACTGAAAATCCATCGTAAGGACCAATTATGACAGCCAAAGATTTGGAAGCCCAGCCAAGAGTAAAATTACTTGATAATCAGGGGAACAATAACAGGCTATAACTAGGAAAGGCATGAGATCCTACATTTTGACAATATCACCAATGTATTTGAGCATGTCTTTGTTGTGTATTTAAAATAATTAAAATAGGTACCTTCTGAAAGCTTGGTCTTTCAAAACAACACTGCAGGCACCAAAATGGTCAATACAGTATATATAATGTGTGTGTGTGTGTGTGTGTACAGTAACATTCCAAATTGTACACAAGTCTCAAGTCCCCGTGAACATTAACCAGCTAATCAGTATTTATATGAGACCAAATAGGTGGCTATGAGAATACAGTTTGATTGGTTGTGTACAATTTTTTATTTTCTATGGGTGAATTCACATACATTGGCCAAAGAAATAGCCAAGAATTGGGGTTATTTTTCATGTCACCTAAATCAACTTTCAGTGACCAGACATTTTAGCTCTATCAAGTTACACATTGTTTGCAAAGTAACACTGACCTGAAATATAATTTTGACTGCTGGGTGCCTGAAAAATGTTAACTTCTGCTCTGTGGCTCTAACAAGCTCTGCAGATACAATTTCATTACACTCTCAAGACTCTGATTCACTTTCAGTTACATACAGAAATGGATGGATAACTGTTTAACTATGCCCATGGCCTTCTAAATTTAAGCAATCTGACAAAATATTAAAATGGCTACAGAATAGATGTCTGCTTGTAGAACATTGGGTTGATGGCAATCAGGCAATGGTTTATTAGGCTGCAATTGTGAACCATGGAAAATGGGTCTATGAACCTAATGACCACTTCTATGACCTTTCCTCTCCACAATATAAACTCTCCAATGGGAATAACAAACTCAGTCCAGAAAAATTTGAGAGTGGGAGACATGAGCAAAAGTCTCCATTTGTTCTCCATTTAATCTAATTTATGTCTAAGAGAATCACCTGAGATATTGAAGAGATCTATATGTGATTTTTCTTTCTAATGAAACGATTTATTAAGAGTCAAGTTGCTTGTCCTTTATTGGGTTTTCTGCTTGTGATGATTCCAATTGCTTTTAATCTAAATGACAACATTGTCCTCTGTTAGTGCCATTTGTCCAGCTCAAAAAGGAATGAATTAAATCATAGTTTTGTGTGGACGTGCCAACTGTGCACTCCATCATTCATGACACATGGCCCTGGATCAGCTGAAACTATTGTGGATAGACTAATCGCCTTCATTAAATCAGAGCTCTTGTCTGTGTATTATCTTATTTTCACGTATGTATCCATCTGATGCTAATGGTATTAGAGGATTTAAATGCTGCACTGGCCTAGATCACAAATAGATTTGTCTGGGACGAATTAAATATAGACATCTGTTGTCTATGTGTATCCACTGAGGTAAGCTATTTTAACTCCTCTTTGCACTCAGATGACCACCCAAATCCATGCATATGCTGATTTGTTTGGGCTTGCCATTTTTTTATGGACTGTTACATTCTCATGCTTAGAATTTGCAAAGACTAGAATGAGGACTGAGCATCGTATACTGAAAAAGTTGTAAAAAGTAAGTTCTCAGACTCAACATGACATTGTTTTTTGGCCTTTGTCTGATTTGTTAGAGAGGTCTCTTTCAAAAAAGTGGCAGCAATAAGCCATTTTTATTAATAAATAACAATAAAAGAACATTTTACACTGTTTTCGTGTCTTCCCTACTGCTTTAATCTATTCTCTACTGTTCTCATCTCATCTAATTCATCCTGTTTTCTTGAACACTTTTCTTGTCTCATCATAGCCAATCTCTTCTCTACTGTTCTCATCTCATCTTGTCTCACCTCACCTCATCTCTGCTCTCATTTTTCTTATGTCTTCTCTACTGTTTTTATTTCGTCTAATCATAAATTGTCTCTTTTATCTGGTTCTCTCTACTGCTTTCCGTTCTTCTCATCTGTTCTTATCTAATCATATTTCTCTTCTCTTCTTTTCTCTTCTCGTCTCCTGTTCTCATCTTGTTTCTTCTGTTGTTTTCATCTTGTCTAATTTCTTCTCATCTCTTTTATATTATTCACATCCATCTCATTGTACTGTAACTTGTCTCTTCTCGTCTTTTCTTATCTTGTCTCTTTTTCTATACTCTTCTGCTCTCATTTCTTCTCATCTCATCCCATTTATTCTCATTTATTCTTCTTTTCTATTCCCTTCTGACATTCAAAGGTAGATCACACAGGATACATTCACACGTCACACAGAGAGCATGAATTCACAACCTTTTCAGCACAAAAACATGCAGAAAGCTGAGAGGCTATATGTTATGTATGATGTGACTAATTTCTCAGACTAAAAGTGCTCTGGTAACTCTAGGATCCATTTCCCCGAAGTGTAAGGAGCAGAGAGCAGGGCAAGAATAGGTCAGCTTCCATTAACAATGAAGCATGATGGAAAATGTCTCATGGGAACTGTATCTCAAACATAAAAGTACAACCAAGGAGAAGAACATGGAAAATAAATGCATAAGTCTGAGAGGACGAATGTGTATTCCCTGGTGCTATAAACAGTGCAACCTATGGAAAAATATTGGATCGCCAAAGTACAGCTGAAGGTAGAACATTTTTGACATACCATGGATTCTGACAATCAAATGAAAAATGACTTTTCCTTTTTTTTGAAAAGGAAATTACATTGCTGGGGGAAAAAAAAATGTAATCTTTCCCATATAGGGATGGAGTTCTTGATGTGCTAAATATCTCTTTAAATACATGTTGTCATATGAACAGCAGGTCAGTAATCAGACTGATTTTGGTCAATAGCACAATACACAATTACTATTCTTGGTCAATTTTGAGCTGGACATGATTGAGTATTTTGTCCAACTTATACAAATAACTGACTTTACACATTGTTCATTAGCACAATGACAAGTCTTTATCACTCATCACATTCACCTCAATGTAGACTGCCAACTCAGTAACAACTCAAAGTAAAAATTATTTATTTATTTTATTTTTATTTTTTTACCATTTATGTGCCGAGTCGAATGCCATGAAAAACAATTTCAGTTTTTTTATTTAAATGGATCTCCATTCCCAACCCTAACCTAATTAATTATCTTGATGAATATTTGATATTGTAGTGTCATTCTTGTTGCAGAAACAAATAATACATATTCAATAATAGGAGTAATATATGGGAAATGGCATTACCTTGCGTGAAATACACAACAACTTGTTTGGTATATAAATGTAATCATAATCCTTCAATTAAATCAATTTGCTGAGTCAGTCGAAACATGTTTGATGTAAATAACTATACATCCTTCTGGCTGTTTCAATAAGGGAGTGCTCAGAAGATTAAGACAGCACTTTCCTCTTGAGACTTCAGACTAAATTATTGATCCTCAGTTACAGAATGTGTATTGTCGGTAGCTGCAGTTTTCCCTTTTTGACCTTGCATTCTCTGTGGAAAATGATTCAGAGGTATCATGAACAGACAAGCTGCAGTTAGATTCTTTCTGGGCTGTAGGAGTTCTGCCAGGGCTGAGGGGGAAATTAAACATCGAAAGTTAGGGCGGAGAGGGCCAGCCATCCAAAGTGTCCAAGAGTTGCCCCCTGCTCTCATTCCAACAGACAATAACTGCCACCGCTGACAACATCCATTTTTCACAAGCACTTACCTAACAGAGAGAGAGAAAAGACAGCAACCCTAGAACAACTCGGTCTGGCAGCACAGTGTGGATTCCGACTGGAGCGACCGATTTCAAATCACGCCCTCTAATTATTTTCTCCAGCATGCTCTAAGAACAGAGAAGATATCCTCACAGAGACTGAACAATGTACAACTCATTAATATCCTGTTGTGACAGAGAATGCTGAACAGATCATTAGAATAAGGCTATGTTAGGAAAGAAATAGCATCTCAATATTATATAGTAAAAACCTTGCTATTTTGTTTACAATACTATGTTGAACAATTTGTAGTGTGCAATGATATATGTTTGATAAATGTTTGCTGTCACTTGACATCGCACAACATTGCATATTTAATTCAGTGAGTGTTATCGAGTTAACAAAAATACAGTTTTTTTTTTTGCATTTTTAAAGCTGCGTTCAGGTCGCCAGTGGCTGGCAGTTAGGTCGCTAGTGGGCGTTCCCGCTACTGGTTGCATAGTAACATTTATAAATGACATTCACGGATGCCATTCTATTGCTGTTGACAGAGAATCAGTTTTGTTGCCACTAAAAGCAAACATTTTGGAGGGAAAAGACTAAATATGAATGGAATCAGTACATAAAATGCTTTATATCAAAGATGGCCAAGAAACAAGGCGTACTCTTTGCCATAGCGGCTGTTTATCTTTGCTGAAAATGCAAACGCCAGTCTGTCTGGGTCCACAAAACCATTCAATCTCAGAGTCAGCACGGTGAGTACAACTGGCTGGTGCAGGAGGTGCAGCTGAATGAAGTCCGGTTCCAGGAGTACTTCAGGCTTGACAGGACCCAGTTTGATGAGCTACTACAGCAGGTGGGTCCCCTGATCTTTCCATTACAGCAGTGAGTCTACCGTCCTCTCTCGTATTGGCTGTCGCTCCCGTAAATCGCTCTTCATTTGAATCAAGTTAAACTTGTCTTAACTTTGTCACGTAGCTGGACACGCCCAGATCTGGTCACCAACGGTCGCGACAGCTCGTGTCGGCGGAAGTCACTGTGCTCACATGAATGGGGCGATGTTGCTGGCAGTGTGAATGCAGCTCAACAAATTTTTGTGTGAAAAAATGTGGAACAACTTTTGACAAATCGATCAAATGTGTTACAAAGGAGATAAATTGCAGCTGACATTTCTGCCATATAGTCATTACACTGGAAATGCAAGTTCATGTTTAGAATGCTGCATTGCACCTTTTGGCAAATATAGCAAGTGATCTGGTTATTGTACCAATATGACTGGTGTAATCTAATGTAGTAAGGTTAATTCAGTAATATGAAAGACTTTTTTTTCTCCCCTTTTCTTGCCCAATTCCCAATGCGCTCTAAGTCCTCACGTTGGCTTAGTGACTCACTTAAATCCGGGTGGCAGAGAACGAATCTCAGTTGCCTCCACATCTGAGACTCTCAATCAGTGCATCTTATCACATGGTTTGTTGAACATGTTACCATGGAGACATAGTGTGTGTGCAAGCTTCATGCTATTCTCCGCGGCATCCATGCACAACTCACTATGTGCCATACCAAGAGTGAGAACCACATTATAGCGACCAAAATGAGGTTACTGCACATGACTCCACCCTCCCTAGCAACTTGGCCAGTCACTCAGCATGCCCTGGATTCGAACTCATGACTCCAGGAGTGGTAGTAAGCATCTTTACTCAGGCCCCCAATATGAAATAATTTTAAATTAAATGGAACCAAGTAATGACAGTATTGGGTGTATCTGATTACAAAGTAATTAGTTACTGTAATCGTATTTCCTTTTTAGTTAGAAAGATGTGTAACAATAGCAATTGAACAAGTAGAAAATATAGACATTATTTTGATTTCTTTGAGTGGGGAAAAATCCTCTTTGTGACGACAGGCAATGAGAGAGGATCTATGTGCAGCTTAATTTAATCCAAAACAAGAAATAAAAGAAAACCACAGGGAACTTGCAAAACATAAAATAACAGACAAATGGACAGGGGGGGAAACAAGGGCTTAAATACACAAGGGAAAACTAGGAACACCTGGGGAAACAATCAGGGAAGGAGACAATCAGGGGAAAACCAATAAAAAAAACGGAACTACAAAAGGACTACAAGAACCAAACAGGAAACAGGAACTAAACAGGAATTTCAACATAAAAGCACAGAAAAAAAAGTCAACAGAATGTGACACTCTTTGTGAACATTGTTTTCCATATAGTATTCACTAGAATAATATTTGCCTTTACATTTATGCATTTGGCAGACGCTTTTATCCAAAGTGAATTACAGTGCACTTATTACAGGGACAATCTCCCTGGAGCAACCTGGAGATAAGTGCCTTGCTCAAGGGCACAATGGTGGTGGCTGTGGGTTTGAACCAGTGACCTTCTGATTACCAGTTATGTGCTGTAGCCCACTACGCTACCACCACTTCATATTATCAAGAATAGTGGATTACTATTTTTGAATAACTTATCCAACACTGATTAATTATATAGTTGTTACAGCATGTACAAGGTTTCCTGACTATACTTTTTTTATTATTTCAGTGTTCACACTGCATACTGCAGAAATACTAGCAGGTTAATATACCATTCTGAACACACCCAGTTCCTCAACCTGTTTCATTTTCAAGAGTTTGGTTTTTCATTACTATAGCAGCACAACAATAACGCTTCACTAAAAATTTATTTATGCTATCTAAACAATGTACTGATTATAACAAATAGCACGGATGTCTGATATGCATGTCTGAGCAATCTTAAAGACACCTGATATCAGCTCAGAAATGAGTAATGCACACACACACACTCCCAAACACACAAGCACATTCCAAATCCCCAAATATGAGATTATACTCTAATATAGAAGCTGACTTTTCTTTATCCAGAGTCAAGGTTAAAAACTGAATCTGCATTAGCACTTTTCCTTTAACCGCAGTGATAAACAATGCAGAAAGTTAAGTTGTCTAAATGCCAGATTCCGTTGATTGATTGTTAAAATTTTCTTTGAACTTTCAAATTGGCTTGTCAAAAGTTCTGCCACAGTATCAGAGAAGGGTTGCCTTGCATTAACTGCAGTGTTACTGATGCTGTCCACCTTCTCTCCCCTTTACCTGATAATACTACAGAGGGCTATGATACATAAGTGCAAAAGTAAATGGCCAGGTTTTCTGCAACTTGAAGTTTCTTTTTATGCTTTCATGATTCCCGAACATTTCCTCTTTATGCATCAAAAGCTTTTATCAATGGCAGAACATCTGCATTCAGCAATCTTTTTATTTATTTATGTATAATTCTCAAAGTCTGTAGCTCTGATAATAAAAGCTTTTCATGAAAAATCCATCAGTTGTATATTTGGCTGTCAGTATTGAAGAAATAACTCTGTGGCCATGGGGAAAGGCGAACACTAGATTCACTTTTAGATTTTGATCTTTTGTCACTATAGTAGCAAAACTTTAATGGGGGGGGGGTCAAGTTGTCATATAGGGAAGTTGTCAGAATGTCTCTCTGTACCTATTAAGTTTTGCATATAATGATGTGGCAGGGTGAGGAAAAGACAGAAACAGTGGGTGTGGAGATTATTTGAAATAAAAAATAACAGAACATTTCCAAAAAAGGTTTTAAAGAGATAGTTCACCCAAAAAATAAAATGCTCTCATGAATTACTTATCTTTAAACCATCCCAGATGTGTATGACTTTCCTTCTTCAGCATAACCAAAGTGAAGATTTTATGAGAACATTTTAGCTCAGTTTGTCCATACAGTGCATGTAGTGCCATCAGGCTGCTTGCTGTTTGACGGTCCAAAATTTAGACAGCATACAATTAATCCACACTCCAGTGGATCAATTCATGTCTTCTGAATCAAATCTATAGGTTTATGTAAAAAATAAATTGATCATTAAAACTGAGCTGCCACTTTGGGGTGTGTTTGTGATATGCAAAGCCAGTGTGTATTGTCTTTCATTATTTTCAGTACACAAACAATAATATAATATATTATTATATGAGATTACTGATGGAAAGATGCTAGCTTCATTTCCAAATGCCCACAATGTACAAACAATGTTGATTTATTACACGGTTGCTTACCCAGCCTCAGTATTGCCACAATGAATGCATGCAATCATCATTTGAAGTTGGAATTAAATATAAAGATGTGATTGAAACATTGAATACTGCAGAAATTCTAACATTTTCATAGTGCTTCTGACAGACGTCACTGATTTCAGCTCACGGTGATTGGCTTGTGCCCTATGTTTTCCGCTTCTTATTTGCATAAAGCTGAGAAATCAAAACATTTTTGAAATTCTTGGCAACTCCCAATGCTTGCGCTGCACCGTTGTTAATCCCACAATTCACCTCGAAAGCATGGAGCTCGGCTCCCATAGAAATAAATTGAAAATGCTTGCTTACACTCATTCTCCAGTGGAAATGTATGGTAAGGTAGGTGATTTCGGCTGTCACGTGAGCCCTCAACCAAAATGTTCCTGTTGCAAGTAATTGCTTAAAAGTCATTGGTGCTTGTGTGGTCATGCGTGAGTCTGGTGAAACCAAGGACAGTCCAGGGTGAAAATTCTACCTGTCAATTAACCACTGCGCTAAAACAAGATTTTAAAACTTTTCTGGTTACATGTGGGTTTTAAGCTCATTCACATGGACAATACCTCACGGATCTTCTTCGGTGTGTCAGTATAGTGCTTTTTTAACCTTAAAATTTTTCAAAGCGCTTTACATTGTGACTCATTCTCCCATTCACACACCAATGACGGCAGAGATGAAATGCAAGGCGCTAGCCTACCCCCCCCACACAGGTTAAGTTCTTCCCGGAAGTGCTTGACAAGCTGACGCGGTCATGGAGGGCACCTTTTACTGCCCAGAACCGACCCCTCCGCTCGTCCGCTGGGTGGGCGATGGCCACTCTCGTGGTCCAGGAGATCTGGCTGAACGTGTCGAGATGTGCGACATTAACAAGGCACGCTTTTCAACGCCCCTGTATCCCAGCTTTGGGATCCCATCAGTTTTCAGTGGTGAAGAAGCAGATGGCACATCTTGCCGTGGTGCTGCCAAACCAGCGCGCCCCACCTGCTCGCCAAGGGCGTCCCCATGCGGCTAAACAACAGGTAGCTCTGCCTCAACCCGGGCCCAGCTCTCAGCCCCAGCATCGAGCACCTCGCAGGCGGCATACACCCCCCGTCTCCAGGACCCCTTCCATGACCAGGAAAGCTCTGAAGCGCTCCTGAGATGGGCGACCCAGGCAGTCAGACGTTCGCTCCGGAGCTGGTACCAAGACCACTCCGTCCCCCGGTGGAGGGCTTGGAGGAGAATCCTTGTTTCATTTGCTGCACTGCCTTTGGGCTACGGCACCCACATTCTCAATAAAGAGTGATTTCCTCACTCCCTGGGTCATCCAGCTGGAGTGCACCATTCTCACGGCACCCCGGCCCCAAAACTCTAATGTCCTGGCTCCCTGGACACAGTTCCCTCGCCTCCGGCCCAACGACTGCTCAGCCCCGGCAGGCCAGCGTTGTCGAATTTGAAGACCCCTCTCTAGGACCTCTTCCTCAGTCTCTAACCCAACCCCTGCCAGGTGCGGAGAGCAAGGTAAGTGCTTTGAGTCTTTTCTCAGCATCCAAGCCTCGGGACACTCTTCTGCCTTCCGACGCAATATTACCTGCTTCCCCCACCGCGAAGCCCCGCCCGGTATGTCAAAATCGATCGTCCCGTTAGTACCCCTCGTGCGGAGTTTGGATGCGTGGCTTTCACTTCCAAATCCGTCACGCTGGCTGGCCAGGACCATCCGACTCGGCTACGTGACTCAGTTTGCCCGGCTCCTGCCTCATTTCAGCAGTGTTTGCTCCACTTCCGTGCGCACCAAGAAAGCCAGTGCCTTATGAGCAGAGATCACGACCTTGCTCCTCAAGGATGCGATAGAGCCTGCCCCTCCAGCCGAGATGGAGAAGGGTTTCTACAGCCCTTACTTCATTCTACCCAAAAAAAGTGGTGGGTTGCAACCAATCTTGGACCTGCGAGTTCTCAACCGGGCCTTAGACAGACTCCCATTCAAAATGCTCACGCAGAAACAGATTCTTACCTGCGTTCGACAACTAGATTGGTTCGGAGTGGTAGACCTGAATGACGCGTTCTTCCTCGTCTTCATTCTGACTCGACACTGACCCTTCTTACGGTTCGCGTTCGACCGCCAGGCGTATAAGTAACCTCCCCAGATGCAGCTCTTGCCCCACTAAGGGAAGTGGGAATCTGCATACTCAACTACCTCGATGACTGGCTCATCCTGGCTCACTCTTGAGAGTTACTGTGCACTCACAAGGACCAGGTGCTCAGGCACCTCAGCCATCTAGGGCTTCAGGTCAACTGGGAAAACAGCAAGCTCGTCCCTGTTCAGAGCATCTCTTTTCTCGGTACGGAGTTAGACTCAGTCTCAATGACAGCGCGTCTCACAAACAAGCATGCTTAGACAGTGCTCAGGGGCCTCGCTCGCTTCGAGCCCGGTACAATGGTTCCTGTAAAACAATTCCAGAGGCTCCTGGGGCATATGGCATCCTCAGCCGTGGCCGGGCCGTTTGGGTTGATGCATATGAGACCGCTTCAGCACTGGCTACATACTCAAGTCCTGAGATGGGCATGGTGCCTTTGCACATACCATGTGACAATCATCCCTTCTTGCCATCAGACTTTCAACCCTTGGACATACCTCTGCTTTCTGCAGACCGGCTACGTGACTCAGTTTGCCCAGCTCCTTACCTTCGGCAGATCTTATGCTCCTCGTGACCCCGCCTTCTCGATGTTGTGTCCGGTACGTGCTTTGCATATCTATTTGGACCGCACGCAGAGCTGTAGATGTTCTGAGCTGCTCTTTGTCTGCTTCTGTGGACGGCGGAAAGGGAACGCCGTCTCCAAACAGAGGTTAGCTCACTGGGTCGTTGATGCTATTTCCTTAGCTTATCACACCCAGGCCATGCCCGCCCCCTTGCGGGTTCGAGCACACTCCACGAGAAGTGTGGCATCCTCTTGGGCACTGGCCCATGGCACCTCCTTAGCAGACATCTGCAGAGCAGCGGGCTGGGCAACACTCAATACCTTTGCCAGATTTTACAATCTCAGGGCTGAGTCGGTCTCGTCCCGTGTTTTGTCAGGTCTGAGCTGGTAGAACACGGTAACGCAGCACAATCGACCTCCTCCTCCCTATCCTTCTCACAATAAACACAATAAAAATGCTGCAGTGATGCCACTATACTGTATGTTAGTATTTAAACAGGGGTGTAAGAGTATCTGCCACTATCTGCACTAGAGAGCGCAAAGATGCTTTTTGTTGCTTTTTACACTTTTGAAAACAGCATCTGTTAGTTTGCGTTCTGGTAAAGATGTTCTGCCACAATGTCTAATTAAATGTTTTCTCTAGAAGTGATCGTTACATTGGTTAAAAACCCTCTTAAATTTGAGTGATGTTTTGTGAATTCCACACTCCAAACTAAAATATTAAACATAAATATGTCAATACCAATACCATTATATTTTTGCTATATTTTTATATATACTGTATATATATATATATATATATATATATATATATATATATATATATACTCAAGTGAACAAAATAAAACCAGACTAGCATACTGTACTTTAAAGGAAGGTAAAACTATATAATGAAAACACAATATAATGTAATGTATATTATGAAGATTTTAACTGAACTGTGCACTCAGGACACATTTTTTATTTTATTTTAAAAATGTCATGTTGGGGCAAGTTTTTTTTTGTGACAAGGCCATATTTTTATTGTGTATGTTTAACAATTTAAATGTATTCATTGCTTAATGGCCCAAAATGTTTTGAAACTTTGTATGTTATCTTTTACATTTTACAGTTTCATTAAATGTTTAGAGTTTCATAATTGTTTAACTACTTAAAATTGCTGAAAGCTCATATTAGGTTGTGCAATGACAGTTACATTGTGACAGTTTACCCATAAAATTTGACAATATGCCCCACTATTGGGCATATTTCAAGAATTAATAGTATGTGAAATATTTAATAGCTTTTTTGCAGCTTGTACATCTAAATAAAATGTGTGACAACTTCACCTAGTCTCCCCTACTGCATGGATACAACTTTTACATTATTTTATGCAAGACCACACATTTACACATATTGTCAACATACCAAAGCATTTTTCATATTAGTATCTTCTAGGCACAATGTTGTTGAAAAGCACTATTACATCAAGCAATACATCTGAATATATGTTGAATAATGAATACTGACATTTCATTTGATAACTTGAACATCAAAGACAAAACTGTTAGATTCATCAGGTTACAAATATCTCGGCTGGACTTTTTGTTGTTTTTCTGTGTTGAGAGTAGTGCAGACGCTTCTTCATACAGGTATTCTTTTAAGTCTTGGAATGCTGCAGGTAGTGTTTTTTTCTTCAAAGGATAAGGTGGATTTGCATTCAACGTGACTTACAAGTGTGCATCAGGTTCCAGAGAGCCACAGAACATTTTTCAGATAAGATGGTGAAAAAAAAAACTAAAAACCTTTGAGCTCATTTTATGCACTACTGAGGACAAAAGATAAGGATTCAAAGAAGTATTTCTTGTCCCCAAGGGCCAATCAAATTCTATGTCACTGTGTTGAACACTCATTTGAAAGAAGGCAAGACACTGAAAAGTCAAACAATGCCATGAGCTAGCAGTGCTCAGGGTAAAAACATTTAGTCTCCATTCTTTTCACGATTTTTTCTGAGTATTTCAGTGTGTGTACGAGAGAGAGAGAGAGAGAGCGAGAGAGAGAGAGAGAGAGAGAGAGAGAGAGAGAGAGAGAGAGAGAGAGAATATGTGTGTTTTAAACCACAGTGGTATAAAGTGTTACATATTTAGTTAAAATATCATATTCATCATATTTTCATCATAGCACTTGGGTAAACAAACAGCAATGGCATACATTAAGACAATGGTCAACTATATTACAAATGGCAGATTTTTACTGAAACATTTAAATGTGTTCCTATGTCAAATGTATTTTTCCATCAAGGTTGTAATGTTTTTATCAGGCCAGGTTGTCACATGTGTTTTAAATGTTCTACATTTACTCAATTTATCAGTTTTTTTAGACGGCTGCTACTGGGGGAAGCTGTCACAAAAGGTCAATGTATGTTCAATGAACTGAAACTTTTTTCCTGGGCAATATCAGTGAAAATGTTCAGTAGCATTTTTGTAGTCAATGCTTTTTAAGAGATGTCTCATTTAATGTAGTTAGGAGATTTCAGAGAACATCTAGGCATCCTTCCTATTAAGGCAGGTCTCTCTGACATAGACACAGTTCCTCAATAATCTGTCCACCATTCACCAGCTATTTATCACATATAGTTGCCAAGAGAACAGACATTGCAGGGCCAACAAATAAGAAGACACACCGCAATAGAAAAGAGAGATGATTAACCTTTAGGACTTTTGCTGGCCTCACAGCATCCTCATTCATTCTCAGTATTGTGATTTCATGTATTAGCTGCACACCACCTGTTGCAGCTGTCACAATTTTGTGGTGTGATTTCAAAAGTATATAATAGAAGCATTTGAAGTACTGTAGGTGGTGGATAAATATGAAGAAATAAATGATAAATGAAGCACTGTTTGGGAGATTTACTTTTTTTTTGGTTAAAAACTGGTAAATACAAGACTATTATGCAATAAATGTGATTAATGAGGACATTTCTAGTCACCCCAAAATTTAAATCAATTAAAAAACACAATTTTTTAAACAATTTTTTTTTGTTTAGAAAATGTAAAAGTGCATTAAGTTTTTTTGTGAGGGTTAGGTTTAGGGGAAGGGTTAGGGGATAGAATCTATAGCTCGTACAGTATAAAATGTGTGTGTGTGTGTGTGTGTGTGTGTGTTCCATGAAAGAAAGAAATTGGGTTCCCTGTCAAAAAGCTACACGTTGATGCTGCGCTGATTTAGCGCTTTGGGATCAACTTTAGGTGTGACCAGCTGTGAATATGTGTGCAACACGTCAATGAAATTGACCAGAATTTATAGCCTCTGCTGGTGAAATCATTGGATGCACCTGTAGCAGGGCAATAAATAAATGCGTCACAGGTGAATCGTCAGATCTTTTGTCTTCAGATCATTCTGTGTGTGTGTTGTGCTTGTTGACTGTCAGAACTTTCTACTTTCCTCTGTTAGGAGTTAGAATTGTTAGGCATTGCATTTTCTTAAAAAAAAAAAAAAGAATGACTGATAAACAAAGCAAGCGGTGTGTGTTCCCATGTTCACGCTCTATGGCTGAAATGGACACACACTAGTTTTGTTTTGTGTGTTTGGGGGAAGAGCATGCTGCTCTTGCATTGGGGCAGGGCAGGTGCAAACATTGCGATCTGTTTACAGTCAAAATGCTTCACACTCGTCTCGCTTACTTCCAAGAGCCAGCGCCCACTCTTTCATCATGGGGCTCTTGCACAGATCTTGCTGAGGAGCGAGAGACGAGTCTGTCCCTATCGCTCGCTCTCTCCCCAGATCCAGCTGATAATTCTCGTAAGCCTGATGCGCGATTCGGCGCCTCTTCGGTTCACAAGGGGGACGCTGAACCTCTGAACATTCCATGCACAATAATAAAGTGGCTGAGGAATTACTCGAGGTGGTTACTCGGGCTGTGGCCAGACTACAGTTAGACTGGCCACATGAACAAGAGACCCCCAAACGCTCCAAACTAGAAGACATATTTCTGTCTGGTGGTCAAAAAATTAAAAATAAAAAATAAAAGGGAAGGGAACATTAAATCAGTCCCTTCCTTTCTTTGACGACCTCCATGACGAGCTCTCTCATTGAGGAAACCTTATACTTCCTGTGTCTGACATATTGGACTATCGTAGGTGCCGAGACACTTGCGGGTTATCTCTCACCTGGCTCTGCATCATCAATAAAGAGAACCACTCTCCCCACAAAGCATAGAAAGGACCACCTCCACACTTGTGGGGAAGACTTATCAGACAGCAGGTCAGGCTGGTGCTGCCCTGCTCACTATGGCAGTGTTACAGGTGTACCAGGCTGATCTGTTGAAGAACCTGAGTGTGGCACCATGGTCGATGAAGAGGCTTTCTCTGAGCTTCGTTGAGCCACTGATCTGTCTCTCCGTGCGACCAAGCAAAGGGCCAGTCAATGTTGTCTTTAGTCAGCACGGAGAGACTCTTATGGCTCAACCTGTCAGGCATCAGAGACAAGGACAAATTTTTCCTTCTCGATGCCCCGGTTTCGCCTTCTGGCGTATTTGATGATGCTATGAGTGTATGCATTATCACCAGGATCCAGGTGGCGAAAGTCACGAGGAAGCCTTCGGGCAATTCCTTCCTCGCCGCACTCAGGGGGAGGGGAAGCCCAGCCCCGCCCCAGTCCTTCTAGAAGGGAGGCTCAGAAACAAAGCGTGGCGAGTTGTGCTCCCCCTCATAGAGATTGGGGACCGGCTCATCACCCTCAGCAGCCCCCAAAGCAAGACCTCAGGGCAGTCATTTCTAAGAGGAAAAAAACAGTCTTGCGCCGAGCCTTATGCGGGTAGCCCCCTTGGGATGAGGTGTGTGTATAATCCACGTCGACCCTCCTAATACCCCACAAAACCTCTCCATTCTAGGTACAGGACACGGAACACTCAAGATCCACTCAACAGGAAGTGTTAAAATTAATACCCATCTCAGAGAACCTGGCAGCGTCGAAACTTCTGCCTGGTATTTCTATGTGGGTCCTAAGAACAGCAGAAAAAGGCTACAGAATTCAATTCACCCCGCACATTCACGAAATGCATGGATGCAGCACTGGCTCCTTTGCGACTCCGGGGCATCCGCATTCTGAATTACATAGACAACTGGCTGATACTAGCACAATCTCAAGAACTGGCAGTTCAGCACAGGGATATCATCTTAGCTCATCTGGTTTCTCTGAGACTCAATGTCAAAAATAGCATTCTCTCTCCCACTCTGGGAATTACCTATTTGGACGTTATATGGAATTCGATCACGATGCGGGCACAATTGTCTCCCACTCGAATAGTGTGCATTCAGAACACCCTGAGCAAAGTCAGGCTAGACCAAGGTTGCACTGTTCGTCAGTATCAAAGAATACTAGGTCTCATGGCATCTGCGTCCTCGGTGATCCCTTTGGGCCTTCTGCACATAAGCCCATTTCAGTTGTGGCTCAAAGCCAGGGGATTTCATCCAAGGGCCAGTCCCCTAAGGCTAATAAGGGTTACGCGCAGCACGGTTCGTACCCTTTCTATGTGGTTCAGACCCTGGTTCCTTACTTTTGATCCCACTCTAGGTGCGTATTGCCGTCACAAGTTGCTAACGACAGACGCCTCCCTGACAGGCTGGGGTGCGGCCTTAAGTGGTCCCCCAGCTCAAGTGGAATGGGAGGGTCATCAGCTCGATTGACACATCAACTGCCTCGAGTTGATGGCTGTATTTCTGGCCCTGAAATACTTCCTCCAGCATTTGAGAGGCTGCCATGTCCTGATGCAGGTGGACAACACAGCATCAGTCTCTTACATAAATCATCAAGGAGGTCTATGTTTACACCAGCTAAACACTCTGGCACGTCAGATTCTCCTTTGCGCCCAAGGCAAGCTCCTGTCAGTCAGGGCAGTTTATATCCCTGGATGCCTGAATGTGGGAGCAGATTTGCTGTCCAGACAGAAATACTGACGGGGGAGTGGAAACTCCACCCCGAGGTAGTGGAACAAATCTGGGTGAGATTTTACAGGGCAGAAGTGGACCTCTTCGCCTCTCAACAGACAGCGCAATGTCCCCTCTACGTCTCTCTGAGTCACCCAGCCTCCCTGTGTCTGGACGCGACGGCAAATACATGGCCCAGAATGCGCCTGTATGCGTTTCCCCCAGTTTCACTGCTCCCGAGAGTCTTGGCCAGATTTCGCCAGCAAGGGTCTTGCTTCTTACTGATATTGCCACGCTGGCCCAACAGTGTATGGTTCTCGGAGATAATGTCTCTCCTTGATGGCTTGCCTTGGGCGATTCTGGACAGGAGGGACCCTCTGTCTCAGGCGCAGCGGACAATATTTCATCCTCGGCCCGAGCTGTGGAACCTTCATGTTTGGCCCCTGAAGGGTACCAACTGAGGGACACAAGACCATTCTAAGTTCTAAGGCTCCCTCTACTAGAAAAAGTTACGCCAATAAATGGGGTGTCTTTGAAAGATGGTGCAGTGCACATAATGTAGATCCAGTTAACTGTCAGATTGCTTCAGTTCTGGACTTTCTGCAGGAAAAATTGTCAGCAGGCACATGCCCCACCACTCTCAGGGTTTAAGCTCTATCGGAGACATCCTCTGCTCGCTTGTTTCGTTCGTGGAGCCATACGACTGAGACCTCCTGCTAGGACCAGGATCCCTTCATGGGATAGATGTTGAGGGTCTGGTTGAGACCCCCTTCGAACCTCTAGAGTCAGCATCTGATAAACTTCTGACTCTCAAGATTTTTTTTCTTATGGCAATTACTTCTCTAAAAAGAATTGGGTATCTACAGGCTCTGTCTGTCTTGCCAGCCTGCTTAGATTTTTCCTAAGGAATGGCTAAAGCAATTTTGCACCATCATCCTGACTACCTGCCTAAGGTTCCTTTCCTGACTTTACATCCAGTCACTCTCGAAGCCTTCTGCTGCCCGCCGTTTACAACGCCCGAGCAAGAAAGACTTCACAGACTTTTTCCTGTCCATGCCCTTCAGACTTATGTCCACTGCACTAGCCAGTGGCGTAGGTCAGGGCAACTATTCATTTGCCATGGGGGCAGCAACAGGGGAGTGGCCCCCACCAGCAGACTATGTCGCATTGGGTGAGGGACGCTATTGCCCTGGCCTACGAGGCATGTGGTCAAGCTTTGCCAGTAGGTATCAGGGATCACTCTACCAGAGGGGTCGCCTCCTCTAAAGCCGAATCATAGAAGTGTCCCTCTGCAGGCTGGTCCTCTACACACATTCACAAGATTTTATAGTTTGGATGTTCATTCCACTCCGGGCTCTTATGTCCTTGAGTCAACATCACAAGGTCAGGACAACCACAGTGCGGCGGCGTGGGTATTCTCGTTCCCAAAGCACTAAATCAGTGCAGCATCAAAGTGTAGCTTTTTGACAGGGAATGTCTCAGGTTACATAACTGTAACCCCTGTTCCCTGATAAAAGCGGAACGAGATGCTGTGCTTCAGTGCTGCACTGGGATGCCCCAGGACTGCTCTTCAGACAAAATACCTGACGATGCACATGTGACGCATCTATTTATAGCCCTGCTACAGGTGCATCCAATGATGTCACCAGCAGAGGCTATAAATTCTGGTCAATTTAATTGATGTGTTGCACACATATTCACAGCTGGTCACACCTAAAGTTGTTCCCAAAGCGCTAAATCAGCGCAGCATCAACGTGTAGCTTTTTGACAGGGAACCCAATTTCTTTCTTTCATGGAACACACACCCACACACACACACACACACAAACACACACATTTTATACTATACATTCTATCCCCTAACCCTACCAGCACGTCATCTTGTTCAGTACAGCATCTTGTTCCGCTTTTATCAGGGAACAGGAGTTACAGTTAAGTAACCCGAGATGTTTGGAGCAACATAAGTAATAGAGTCAACAGGGTAAGTAAATAATTAATTTTCATTTTTGGTGTTTTAATATCAGCCACAGCCCATGCATTTTAAGTCTAGGCTAGTGTGATTCAGAAAACACAGTTTCACAGTGAATAAGATGCCATATGCCCATCATATATTACATGGCAGTCAACTAACAATACAAATTGACATTTTAAAAACACCAAAAACAAGGAGGTCTAATACCAAGAGGGTACCCTTTCATAAGGGTACACGGTTAGGGTACTGAATGCTCAAGCAGCCTAATTTACACTTAGAAAACTCTAACAATGCAAAAATCACTTACCAATTTGCCTGAAGTGAAAATCAGACTGTGGCAGGGCGGAGGGCGGGGCCGGGTCGTGATTATACACACCCGGTCCCGTATCAGGCTAATCAAGCCTCCGAGAGGGATAAAGGCCGATGGCAGATGGTGGTGCAACGAGAGAGAGAGAAAGAGAGAGAGAGAGAGAGAGAGAGATAGATAGATAGATAGATAGATAGATAGATATCGATCGATATCATTATCATTTACAGACATGTTCGTCATGTGTGTGTTTGTCCTTTGTTTTAAGTTTATGAGTAAAATATTATTTATATTGTCAAGCTGGTTCTCGCCTCCTCCTTTCCACTGAAATCCTTTACACAGACCTCCTTTCCTGTTTGGCAAAACCAGCAGTGATGACAGCTGACTCGTCAGCAAGATCTTGCGCTCTTCGCTTTCAAATGACATCAATTAAAGCATGATTGCATCACTCAACACAAGCTAGTATGCCTGGACTGGGACATATCCTAAAGACCACACCCACAAGAACAAATTAATCAATCTGATTAGCTGATGAATCTGACAATCTGACTTTAGATGTCTTTAGGGTTTCTGTGGAAATTCTGAAGGCCTTGAGCTCAGACTCACGTGCTGCTTCGGCTAACAAGCATGGCTTTGGGCATGCGATTTGTGAAAAAGTTGTCACACTTTGCTTATAAGCATAAAGGAAAAAATTGTGATTGGATACTTTTTTTGTTTTTTGCTATTCGTTTGAAGATTAATTAGGAGTTGAAAGCAAAAAGGTCTATGAGAATGAAAGAGGATGAAAAAATATTTATATATTAGGCATGTAACGCCAGCAGAGAAGGCTTTGCTGGCCCTGAGATATCGCCACTGTTTAAAATACAAATCAAATGGCGAACATACACTAGCAAAAATGTCATTAAAACCAAACATTAAAATTATTATAGTATTAATAATATCATAATATGCAGAATTACTAACATGTTTCAGATTGTCTGTTTGTTTTATAGAGTCTCCTGAATTTCAATCCATTCTTCTACCAAGGTACAAAATGAATCTGGGGCAAAATACAGCTCGAATAAATGCAAAGATTTAATGTCAAGAAATGGTTGCATTTTTATTTCCTTGCTCTCCGTGACACTATCTGAACAGACCTGTGACAGATTTTTTTAGTCACAACCCACCAATTGAGAACCACTTGACTATAGAATTCAAAGCATTTTGCCATTCCTAACATTTTACTTGACTAATGGTAGCAACAAATAAGTGCACTTCAAAATTGCCACATATCCAACATCTACAACAATGGTGATATGGATTTTAGGGACATATCCCTGTCCCAAATGGCATACTTGATGTGGACTTAAGGTCTCATGGCCTTCATTTGCTCATCCTAACGATGTCCACGAGATTATAGGGTGTCCCATTTGACATTTTAGCTATTGGAAGAGTGCTCACAAACACCTGCTGCTGATCCTCTTAACCAATCACAGCAGACTAGAGTTTCCGTGCTGGAGGAAAAATCATGGTGGACAAGGAATTGTCAATTGTGGATTAAATATTGATTTTAACAATCAATTTTTCCTGATTGTGAATGATGGATCACATGATTATCTTGTGTATATTGTATAATTTTTTTGGTCTGATGTGTAAAACTGGTTCAAAACTTTGGAATTACTTCCATTCAGTGCCTATTGAATATTTTTTTCAAAGGAAGTGTTCAATTCTAAAAAAAAAAAAAACTATTTATTGTGAGTCTCAAAAATATCAGAGAACACTTTCACAGGAGAGAACACTTTCCTGAGCATAGCTTAGCTTGTAAGATTTATTACTGTATATTTATTGATAAATACTATATCTGCAGAAGTGTGACTGTGTGTGTATATTATATATATGTTATATTATGTATATTTTGCAGTCTATGAATGTGTGTGAGAATCCAGTAAGATCTCCTTTCTTTACATTTGACTGTGTTTTAAACAACTGTAGTCAAGTTATTTGTTTTCCAAATATTTAAAACGATGGGGTTTCATTGTTGTAGTTATATGTGCGCTTTGTTTTTCAAAGGTTATGATTAAATTGTCTAATGCTTTATATTGAGTGTTTTGCTTGACATAATTTAATTCAAACAAATATTCAAGAGTGAGTTTGTTCATTTACCCTATCTATCAATGTCATGAAATTTCAAATAATAATTTGTAATGTTTATTAAAAAGAATCTGTATAAAAATGCATCATCCAACTGAAGTCTTGATGTCTGTCCCAAATGTTCACTTTTATAACACATGCACCCTCATGGCCTTTCTAAATAGCGCCCCATAGGCCTGCACTCTCTTACATCACCAAGTCTGAACTCAGAGGACGACCGCAATAGCGTAGGGTGCCACTTGAGAAAGGGGCATAGTCATGCTGCAAGCAGTCTGTAGTTGTGTGCATACATTCAGAGAAAATTCATTCTTGGGTTTCTCTTGCCTCTCCTTGAGAAGACAACATGATAAAAGCACATGATGTTCAAATCAGAAACAGAAGGCCGTATTGCACTGTCAAGTTTGTTCACTATCTTTCCAAAATCATCCTTCAAGGAAATTTGGTCTGCTATGAAAAGCCTTTCAAAATGAATGGCTTTTGTTTGGAGAAGAAGTTTTCATTTTAATAATGAGTCTGAAAATCAGATCTATGACTGATGTTATTGGCCACAGATCTCAGCCACACAGTAAGTAATCTTGTTATCTCTGCCAGAGTGACTTATAATGAGCAAATCAGATCTTTAATGCTGAAGAGGTCTGTCACAACTTTAGGCTAATAAGAAATTTAGACTAGGAGGAATGTTCCAGAAGTGCCCCATTAAGCAGCAAAATGCCTAATTCTTCGCGATTTGGCGCTTGAATTACACTCATCCAGGTCTCATTATACGTTTTGCAAACCAGATCGCATGAGTTCATTAGAAAAGCTCATCTGCTTGAGGACACAGCTCGTCACACATCGAAGAAACCAAAATGCATGCTTTTTGCAAAGCAACAAGACGAGCATTAGGATTCTGCATGCCTGGCCAAGTTAAAATTGTACATTAATTTGCTATTCAAAAATGTAAAGTGATTTTTGAAGTGAGTTAATGGAGAGTCTGAACACAGCGTACACACTAATTACTTTACTTACCACCCTTAATTCTCTTCAACAATTAGCAGTGCAGCATTAATATAATGTGCATGGCAAACGTCCAAACTTCATCAATGTTAGATCACAGAGGTGCTGTATGTAAGGAGTCATGGTCTGATTTACGAAGGTGGCTATTTCATGCAATAGAAAAGGTAGCCATTTTTCCCCCATGCAATAGAAACATTTGTAATTCTGTCTTATGTTTTGTTTTGTATTTATTTATACAGTATTTTATATTAACTTAACTTAACTTAACATAGTATTACTATTACTCTGTGTTGAAATATGTGCATACTGGAGGCTTCAGTCACCAAAAGAAAATTTCTTGAGTGTGAGAACGCACTGACAGGATCCTGACATCCATGTCTGTGTTTCGTTTTGAGCACATGGCTCTGTGTTTTTTTCCTGGCCATGTGCTTTGTGTTTGTGTTGCTGTGTGAGCACACGACTTGGGGTTTGATTTCCTTGCTGTACGCTCTTCTGTCTATGTTGTGTTTCATGCCCGGAGCATGGTGTCTGGATCCTGATTTTTCTGTCTAGTTCCGTTTTGGTTCTGGTGTCTGGATCCGGCTGCTCCTGCTCCATGTCTTGTCTTTGTGAGTGCATGGCTTCAGGTTTTTTTTAATTCACCACATAATCTTCTGTCTTGTCTATTGTGTTTGGTATGAGCACATGGCTTCTGTCAGGTCTGTTTGTCTCTCATACTGACCCAGCCCCCTTGTTATTAGTTTATTTGCTTCACCTGCCTTCTCTCGTTACCCACCTCATTTTCTTCCCTGTTTAATCTCCCTGTGTTCTCTGTTCTATGCCAGTTCATTGTTTAAATGTACATGTGTATTTTTACCCTGTTAGGTGTCTGTCTGTCTGTCTGTCTGTCTGTCTGTCTGTCTGTCTGTCGGTCGGTCGGTTGGTCTGTCTGTCCCAGCCCTGTTTCTCCAGCCCAGCCAGTCTACACTTCGCCTGCCCTGGACTGTGGAGTTTTCGCCCTACGTGGTAGTTTTTGTTGTTTATTGATATTTTTTTTTTTTGTTAATAAAGCCCTTTTAACTTACTCTGCACTTAAGTCCCCTCATCTCTACTCCCAAACCTGACAGAACGAACTGGCCATTATTGGACTCAGCAGAGTTATGGGCATCCTTCTTTTCTAATCTCCTGCCCCCCGGGGCTCCTTTTAGAGAGTGTTCAGATGAAGTTTGACGTGAGGGTTTTTGCCGACGAGTTCCTGAGAACAGTGGAGAGGCTGGTTTACAATGACGCTGCTCTCAAAGATCTGTTTAACATCTGCCTCGAGGAGTCTCTTGGGTCAAAGTAGATGGGAAGTTTTGGGTTATTGAGTTATCTGTCCCACAGGGAGGTTTGGATTACTCTGGACTATGGGCAGCCACCCAAGATTGACCAATCAAGAGCCAGGAGGCAGCCGAGCTCGTTGGTGACCACCAGGAGGTGGCCAAACTTGTTGGTGACTGCCAAGAGGTGGCTGAGCCCGCTGCTAACCACCAGGAGGCAGCAGCACCCACTGTTGGCCACCAGGAGGAAAAATCATTTACAGTCCCCCATGGCCATCAACGGGCCTGTCCAGTCACCCTGTGGCCATCTATGAACAGGTTCAGTCACCAGTGGCCACCACCAAATCTGAACCTTCTGACCCTTTGTCTGCGGTTGTTGTCCCGAGCCTGCCTGACCTCTGTCCAGCAGCAGCCGCCACCGCCCAGTCTGATTTTTCACCAGCGGCTGTTGCTGCACAGTCAGCCACTTCACCAGCAATCACCCCTGCCCTTCCTGACCCCTGTCCAGGGGCCGCTGCCCTGCATGGCCTCGTCCCTGTTCCAAGGTTTCCTGAAATTATCCCTTACCTAAGGCTGGTTGACCTCATCTCCAACCTGGAGCCTCCTCCCAGGCTGACGGACCCTGCCCCTACCTGGAGCCTCCTTCCAGGCTGTTGGACCCTGCACCCTACCTGGAGCCACATACAGACCCACTGGACTGGGTTTGATTTCCTTGCTCCGCACTCTTCTGTCTATGTTGTGTTTCATGCTCAGAGCATGGTGTCTGGATCCTGACTCTTCTGTCTAGTTTGGTTTTGTTTTTTGTTCTGGTGTCTGGATCTGGACTCTCATGCTCCATGTCTTGTCTTTGTGCAGTGTTTTTTGTGTGAGCACATGGCTTAAGATTCTGTTCATTTGCCATGTGCTTTTCTGTCTTGTCTATTTTGTTGATTTGAGCAAATGGCTTCTGTCAGGTTTGTTTGCCATGTGGTCTCCTGTCTCCTGTCCTGGTCCTGCTCCCTTGTTATTCACCTGTCTGGCCCTCCTCATTTCCTTCCCTATTTAATTTCCCTGTGTGCTCTGTTCTGTGCCAGTTCATTGTTGTAATATATATGTGGATTTGTACCCTGATGGGTGACTCTCAGTCTGTTCCTGTCTGTCCTTGTTTGTCTGTTCCAGCCCTGATTCTCCAGTCCAGTCAGTCTACTCTTCACCTGACCTGGACTGTGGAGTTGTCCCATACGTGGTAGTTTTTGTTTATATATTTATGTTAATAAAGCCCATTTTTTTTTCTTACTCAAGAACAGAGTCCTCTCATCTCTACTCTAGAAATTAACATGACCTAACAATGAACAATAATTTTGCAGTATTCATTAATCTTGTTAATGTTAATTACAACACATACTAATATTTTTTTTAGTTAATGCACTATGAACACTGTTAGTTAATGTTAATTGACTGAAAATGTTTTTTATGATACCTAATGCATTAAGTAATGATAACGAATGGAAACTTATTGAATAGCGTTGCAGAAAAACTTAAGACACAATTAAAATGTCCATGACTTCAAGAATTTTGTTGATTGTAATTACTTTTCCAGGTCTGAAATTATGATTTAAAAATGAAATCCATTAACTTTCCACATTTTCCATGACAATGGGAACCCTGCAAGGTTTACTGTAAGTAGAAGCTCCTTCAGTGGAGATCAGTTGCCACAGATGAAACCTAATCATGTGCCACAATGTCATACTTACAAATTGCTGTGGAAGTCACCACCTCCGTTGTTTGAATTGCAATTGCAGTGTGACTTTGCAGGCTGCAACTATTTTCTTTATAATGTACTTTCAAATTATAAATCTACATATAACCCTTAGGGTTATCTGAATTTGAGATGTTTCACCTTACATTTAAATTGCTTCATCAGTGGAGATCAATTCCCACTGTTCCCAGGTATCAGTTTCTACACATTTAAATCAAACCTACATTCAGTTCATTATACAGGGACTTACCTCACTGATAATTTCAATCGATAGTCTGACACTCCATAACAAAATACTTTTCAATTTATCTCCTCTCAGGACCCCTTAGTTGTCAATATAATAATGGACTTTATAGAGGTGTTTAATGAGCAAGTCTCGAGGCATTGTGGCGTGAAAAACAAATGCATTGAATTTTATTGTAAAATGTGATGGGACACTTACCTACAAACAGATGTGTCATGGTCATCAAATCTTTCTACTGCTCTTTCACCAGCTTGTTGTCAGGAAAAATACATTACTGTGGAGACAATTTTGCTAAATAATATTACATAGCTCTTTACATGTATTGCAGCAGATATGAGGTGAAATGTCCACTGTGTGAATGTTCTCTATATTGATGAGGTCTTAAAAAATAATGCTCTATCAAGTTTTAAATCAACAGAACCTACCTCCCTACCATAAACCCTATATAATGTGACATTCATTTAGTGGTGCTTCTATGACACACTTGCTTCTCGACATGTGGGTGCAATTTGTTATTGTGAATTCTCCCCATGTGTTATTTATGACATTGTGACTAATAACATATGTCCACAGCAGTGGTGAATTCTCAGGGCCAGCAAAGCCTTCTCTGTTGGCCTAACATCCCTAATAAATACATATTTTTCATCCTTTCATTCTCATTCAATCTTTTTAACTATGTATATAAAATCACTTTCCACTCCTAATTCATCTACAAATGAATAGCAAAAAATTAAAAGTGTATCAATTCAGAATTTATTCCTTGATGTTTACAAGCCAAGCGTGATGGCTGTTTCACAAATTGCATTCCCAAAGCCGAGCTCGTTAGCCGAAGTAGCACGTGATTCTGAGCTCCACCCCGTCAGGCCTTCAGAATTTGTTTTAATTCCTCAACAGTGCAGTGAATAGGCATATAAAGTCATATTGTCAGATTCATCAGCCAATTTTTGGATTGATTTATCTGTTCTTGGTGGGTGTGGTCTTTAGGATATGTCCCAGGAGAGGCCTTCTAGCTGGCTTAAGTGACACAATCATGCTTTAAGTGATGTACATTCTCTGCAAAGTGCTCCACACATTCGCTAATCAATGCACTGTAAGGCTCTATTGACATGTGTCTAGAGCGCTTCTAATTGACCGTGTGGGAATAGCGAGCTGAATCAGCCAGCATAACTGATTTACATATCCAACCATGGTTTGATTAAACGCTACAATACTTGTTTGCTTGTTTTACAAGCATGCAGGTTTATTGATGTTTATATGCACAGCTGGTACATTGGTCTCTCTTTCTCACAATAACATTGAAGTATGATGTAAGGAGGGGCAAGTCTGAAAGAAGGTGCTTGAATTAGCCAAGTAGAATTTGAATGCAACTTCAAAAAAAAAAAAAAAAAAAGTGATGTGGCAACATTTTTGCAAAAGGACATGGCTTCTTACGTGTATCGTAGCAGTTCCGAGGTGAAATGGTGCTAAAAGAAAGTCATATTTTCTCCCAAACTGAAATGATAATTGTTAGTACTCTATCGAGTTTTTAATCAAAACAAGCTAGCTCTCTACACTAAACCTTAAAACTAACTCTAACCGATAGTGTAAGAAAAAGCAAATGTGAGATGAAAAACACAATCACTGAAGCAACAACATTATTTTGTGGTGTTTCTATTAAACTTTCAGCTCACGTGTCATCTTGCATGCTGTTCAGGACTCATACCTGTAGCAGCTGACATTCTTCACACCTCTTGCAACGCAACTCATGGCACCAGTGGTGGAAAGAACACTGATTATTTTATTTAAGTAAAAAAAAACTGCTACTGAGAAATAATTCACTTGAGCACAAGTAGAAGTACTGAGAAATATTTTGACTCTATTTTATTATTTTATATTATATGTTTTGATGTTTTAAAATAGCACTGTGTAAGGGAAAGGTCATAAACTGATGATCTGCACTTTTCACTGGCGAAATCTGTGAACCTGTTTTAGCGCCTCTAGTGTTTGTTTCACCAGGAAACTGCAGTGGTACGTTCAATGAGCCACAATAAAATTATTTAAAACATTTAGGTATAGTAACTTGATTCTTTGAGATCATGTTGGTCAGTCACTAGCATTCTCCTTTACTCATGTGTTCATGTGGAAAAGTTTGGAACAACATGAGGGTGAGTAAATGACAACTTTAACTATAACTTTCCCACCAGACTAACATGTCCTAAAGTTTTATACAGAATCAGGAAGTGTTTTTTTTTCCTAGGTTGTCAAGGGTACCAAGAGAGCCAGGTCTATCACTGTTGCCCCCTAAAATAAATAGGTATTTGATGCCCCTGATGACATCCAAGTAACAACAGTTCTGTTCTGTATTTCAAACAGAACTCACAGAGAGATGTAATATTTCAATACACTATAATCATATTCACTGAACAACATCATAATTTCAATGTGCCGATGTTGATGTGATCATAAAGCCCCTTAACCCTTGTGTGAAAATGAAATAGAAAAAATGCAAAGTAGATGTTGTTTCCTCTCATCACAAACAAGTAATTTCAGGGTTTGCGAGAGGTGGGAGATTTATCTGATTTGTTTTGTGAATATGATAACATAGTACACAAAGTGACTTTCACTGTGACATTGTCAAACAGGCTATGCAATATATTTGTATTGTGTTGCCATAGAAATGACAGAGAGCCTGCACTTTTTTTTTGTGTGGGCACATACCAAAACCCTAATGGGAGGTGAGGACTAATTTGCAAACAGGAATACAGAAGGCATCCTAATTTATTTATCTATTTTTACAAAGGGTCAATAAACGCAAATATTCTGATACAACAGGTTATAAAAAAATGTATTGCATGCTAATGTTGACAGCTTCCTGTGAGTGGGATTTATTTGTGCTTTAGTATTTGAATTAAACAAAAGGTTTGCATTTGGGTGACTCACATATGGTTTTTATTTTACACTGCACATTAAAACAAATCAGTAAAACAGTTTTTTTTTTTTTTTTTTCATATTTACAAAGCTGTACATTATTCTAAACTTTTGGCAACCAGTGTGTATATCTACTTTACACAGCATATACATGGTAAAAACATATGAAAAAAAAAAAACATAATGCAGATGTACAGATTACCATGTTAGATTAACTATTATTAACAACATTGAGATATAGATACATGGATACCACATGGCTTATGAGGGGGAACAAATATTTTTATCCAAATTTTAGAAATAACGTTTAGCTATTTTTACACTTCTCAGATATTCAAAATGTTGCTTTATCTGCATAAGTCTATGTGCTGTTATGTAACTGTATCTAAACGGCTTTCATTTAGTACATGCATGTTCAATTGGATTGACTTTTAACTTGTATACTAAAAAATTTTGAAGTTATTGTGACCTAGTCACATTTAACTAATAGATTTTGCTCTTATGGAAAGAAATTGTTACTTTTATTCACCAAAGTGGCATTCAACTGATCACAATATATAGTCAGGACATTACTAACTTGAAAATGTACAATTACAATTTAAAAAAAAAAAAATCAGAACTTCTTAAACTGCTTCAAAGAGTTCTCATCCAAAAAATTCCTTCACATGCAGCAATGCCAGCTTTGCAGATCCTTGGCATTCAAGCTGTCAGTTTGTCCGGATACTCAATGTTTCCTGTTGCAGTCTATTGCATACTGTGGCAACTAAAAAACATGAAGACAATGTTAAGCTTCATTTAATGAACCAAATAGCTTTCAACTCTGTTTGATACAAAGGCAAGTAATTTTCTAGTACCAAATTAGCAATTAGCCTGATTACTCAAGGATAATGTGTTGGAGTGATGGCTGCTGGAAATGGGGCCTGTCAAGATTTTTGTATTTTTTATATATATATATATATATTTCATATTACATTTCCACCTGCCTCGACTGGCGGCACGTTGCATTAGCTGCTTGTGAGACTAGGTTTCAAAGCCAGACAGTAAGTCTATGTGACAGCCTCTCTCAGACAGCACAGAGCATGACAATGAGCAAGACCCTCATAAGTAACAAAAACAAGCTTATTCAAAAATCTGACAAAGTAAGAAACCTGCGGTTACATGAGATTATTAAATACATATTATTCTCTGGTTCAGCCTGATCTCACAGTGAAATTGAAAATTTCAATTTTCTTTCGTCCAAATTGGTATACTTTGACCAAAACATTGAAACACTCACCCCAGTGGGAAAAGCAGTAAGTGTTATAGGGCAAATGGGCACGTGTGAGATCCATTTATGTCCAGGATAGGTTTCCAAAAGCTAGTAGTGAAGCAAGTTGTTTTCAGCTTTACAGGACAATATACAGTACAGCATATATTTATAGATTATATCCCCCTGTCCAAACCTTATCTTAACCTTAAGTGGAGAAAAAAAATTATGTTAGAGGGAAAAGTGAAACCTCCAAATCATGCTCGTCATTGATTACTCAAACATGGTTACTGTCTGGCTTTGAAACCTAGTCTCACAAGCAGCTAATGCAACGTGCCGCCAGTCGAGGCAGGTGGAAATGTAAACACATTGAAACAACTGCAAACATGTCTGATAAGAATGCTGCATGTCAGCGCATACCGATCCTAGTGTACCAAAACTATCGTAAACATCATGCCGACTTCACGTGTGATCATGTTGTTTGGTTTTGACGTAGAAATGTAAACATGCCGGTAATGTTTACATGCAACGTGGAACAGGGGGAAGAGGGCAAAACAATACGTGTGCCGATCGGTTTTTGCCCACGTTGCTAAATAATATTGGATTTTGTTCATGTATCATAAATCCAGGTTCCTTTTTTTTTCTCCACTAAATAGCATTAACATATTTTTTCCTTGCTACCATCACATTAGCTTGATTTCTGAGGGCTTTACTCAGTAAAGCAGTAGTTTTGTAGCCATTCAAGACACCATCCTCCAACACTGTAGGGAACCAACTGTAGAGGAGGTGTGCCGTGTCTTCCAGAAACAAAAGACAAGGAAAGCATGGTGCCCAGATGTTGTTTCACCCACTTGTCTAAAATCATGTGCTGACCAGCAGGCCCCTGTCTTCACACAGATCTTCAACAGATCACTGGAGCAGTACTTAATAACAGACCTGTCGCTCTGACGTCTGTGGTCAAGAAGTCATTTGAGAGATGGATGTTGGCTCACCTGAAGGACATCACTGGACCATTTCTAGATCCCCTTCAATGTGCTTATAGAGCAAAAAGGTCTGTGGATGATGCAGTCAACATGGGATTGCATCATATCCAGCAAAATTTGGATAGACCAGAGACATATGCAAGGATCCTTTTTGTGGACTTCAGTTCAGCTTTTAACACCATCATTCCAGCAATTCTCCGGACTAAATTACACCAACTCTCTGTTCCCACATCTATCTGTCAGTGGATCAACAGCTTTCTGACAGATAGGCAGCAGCAAGAGACAGGGGAAATTCACTTCCAGCAAACGAACGATCAGCACTGGTGCCCCCCAGGGATGTGTGCTCTCCCCACTACTCTTCTTCCTGTTTATCAATGACTGCACCAACAAGGACCCCTCTGTCAAGAACCCATCTGTCAATATGAGTCTGTATACAGAAGGGAGGTTGAACGGCTGGCTCACTGGTGCAGTCACAACAACATGGAGCTGAACACATTGAAAACAGTGGAGATGATAGTGGTCTTTAGGAGGAACATCCCGACATGGACCCTGCTTACCATTCTAACAGCACTGTGGCAGCAGTGGAGTCATTCAGGTTCCAGGGCACTACCATCACACAGGACCTGAAGTTGGAGACCCACATTGACTCCACTGTGAAAAAGGCCCAGCAGAGGTTGTACTTCCTTCATCAGCTTAGGGATTTCAACCTGCCACAGGCGCTGCTGATACAGTTCTACTCAGCAGTAATTGAGTCTGTCCTCTGCACTTCAGATATAAGAAGACTAAAAAGGACAGTTCAGACTGCTGAGGAGATTATTGGTTGCCCCCTAACCTCCCTTCAGAACTGTACATTTCCAGAGTGAGGAAAAGGGCTGGAAAAATCTCTCTTGACCCCACTCACCCAGCCCAATACCTTTTTTAACTGTTGCCTTCCGTCAGGCGCTATAGAACACTGAGCACCAGAACCATCAGGCACAGGAAAAACATTTTCCCTCAGGATATTCATCTCATGAATAGTTGAAACTGCCCCATTTAGCAATAATTATTTGCAGTACACAGTTTAGTCTATTTATTTTAATCCAAAATACCCCCTGTCATGTTTATTCTGTTGGTTCATGTTTTTTCATGTCTTTTATTTTCAAGTTTATTTCCTGTTCCTGTCATGTCATGTGATTTCCTATTCCCTCATGTGATCTTGTCATGTGTTTCCCCTATTCATGTGTCTTGTTTTCATTGGTTCATTGTTTTATTACTTTGGTATTAGTCTTGTATTTTCATTGGTTATAGTTAATGTAGTCTTGTAATCTTGTTTATAGTTTAGTCTTGTTATTAGTTGTCTCTTTTATCTGTTACCCATTTTCTTGTGTTTAAGCCCTCATGTTTGCCATTGTCTGGTGTCAGGTATTGTGTATGTAACTTTGTTTTGTTCAAGTCTAGTCAAGCCATAGTCAAGTCATGTCAAGTCTAGTTTTTGTCAAGATTAGTTAGGCCTATGTTTATGTTTTTGTTTTATTCACATTTATAATTAGGGATACTGATTACAACGTTTGAAAAATAAAACTGCACTTGGGTTCCTCATCACGTCATCACCATCATCTCTGCCTGTTTCCAGCAATGTAACAGAATACCTGACCACCCATAATGAACCCAGCAGTTCGGCTCCTGCGCCTACATCAGGGTAATCAATCCCAGGAAGAATATGTGAGGTACTTCTGCTCTCTGGCCAGCGAGGTTGGCTTTAATGAGGTTGCCCTCAAAGACTGTTTTCATTTTGGATTGAGTGAGCCAATCTCATCTTTGATGCCTGGCAGTTACAGTCCCCTCAATCTGGCTCAATATATCGACCTCGCCCTGCAGATCATTGGAGGCGGATGCCAAGCCATAGTTCCATGACATGGCCACTGAGCCAGAGTTCCACAATATGGCCGCTGAGCCAGAGTTTCACGTCATGGTCGCCAAGCCAGAGTTTCACGTCATGGCTGCCAAGACAGAGTCCCACATCATGGCCGCCAAGCCAGAGTCCCACGTCATGGTTGCCAAGCCAGAGTCCCATTTCATGGTCGACGAGCAAACATCCCATGCCATGGCCCACGAGCCAAAGTCCCATGCCACGGCCGACGAGCCAATGTCCCACGCCACGACCGATGAGCCAATGTTCCACGCCACGGCCGATGAGCCAACACCCATGCCTGCCACAGCCAATGAGCCAACACCCATGCCTGCCACAGCCAATGAGCCAACACCCACGCCTGCCACGGCCAATGAGCCAATGCCCACGCCTGCCACAGCCAATGAGCCAACACCCACGTCTGTCATGGCCAACCAGCTGGAAGCATCGTCCATTCCTGAGCCAGCGTTTTCAATCTCGTCCATCCAAGGGCAAGTGTTGCCAGCCTCGTCCGTCCCAGAGCCAGCGTTGCCAAATTTGGCATCTCGGAAGATGAAGAGAAAGACTTTTGTTTCCAAGTCTCTGTCCATGTAAATGACCACAGAGGTCATTTCCAAATCTCTGCCCATTTTCATGACCACAGAGGTTGTCTCAGAGTCTCTGCCCATGAACACGACCACAGAGGTCATTTCCATGTCTCTGCCCATGTATACAACCACGGAGGTTTTTTCCATGACTCTGTCTATGCCCACGACCACAGAGGTCATTCCTGAGACTCTGTTCATGTTCATGACCACTGAGGTCTTTTCCCAGTCATCCAGGACTCTTAGTTTTGAGCCTCCCATGGCTCTGCCTTCCACGACTTTGCCCCAGGTCATGGCACCCACTCCAGAATCAGCTCCAGGCCATGTCACAGTCACACCAGAGTCAGCTCCAGGCCATGTAACAGCCATGCCAGAGTCAGCTCCAGGCCATGCCAGAGTCAGCTCCAGGCCATGTCACAGCCATGCCAGAGTCAGCTCCAGGCCATGTCACAGCCACGCCAGAGTCAGCTCCAGGCCATGTCACAGCCATGCCAGAGTCAGCTCCAGGCCATGCCAGAGTCAGCTCCAGGCCATGTCACAGCCATGCCAGAGTCAGCTCTAGGCCATGTCACAGCCATGCCAGAGTCAGCTCCAGGCCATGTCACAGCCATGCCAGAGTCAGCTACATACTATGTTACAATCAGGCTTCAGCCTGCCCCATGCCATGTCTCAGCCAAGCCCCAGACTGCTCCAAGCCTTGTCACATGCAAGCCCCAGAATGCTCCATGCCTTGTCACAAGCAAGACACACCCCACACCTTGTCTCACCAATCCACGTCTCAAGATTTTTTAGTATCTCTGTCTTGTTGTTGTATTGTTTGTGCTTGTTTTTGTGTCAACAAGATAAATTCCTTGTATTTGTAAGCATACAAGGCAATAAAGCTTATTCTGATTCTGATTGTAGAAATTTTGTATTCACTGTCAGCCATGATTACTTTAACCATTGAGTGAAAGTGTCAAATAACAATACAGTTATTGAGATTAAGTGAGTAGTATTTGGCTTGTCATGTGATTCTAGCATGGCAGCCCCCATGTGCTGCTTTGAAAGGATGCGTTTTGTGAAAAGTGCTATACAAATATAAAAGAACTGAGTGTAGACAAACTATTTTTTTTCTAGAGAAAAACATGAAAATTGTGAGTTCATATGAGTTTTTCTCATTACAATCAAACAAAATAAATGCAGTGCTGGTGTTTGTTACTTTTTTATAGAGCTCTACTTTTTGCTGCCAATGTCAGACTCTGTTGTGTCATTTATGATTTGAAAGACATTTATGTTTAATCCTTGAGTAAGTTTTAGAGAAACATTTGTGGGCGCTGTTTTATTTTTATTTATTTTTTTGATCGTATTGTATAATGAAATTTATGTATCGTTACACGCCTAATATATATGCATGCTATCTATTGCATGGGTTAATTCAGTGTTATTAATAACATGACATTTCTTTAACTATCTTTATAAAAATTAATCATATGTTGCTATTTATCCTGAGAAGGGCCACCAAATAAAGATTATTCATAATATTATTATTGTTGTAAATTTTTTAAGACTGGCCTGCACCAAAAGTGGGGCCTTGTGAAATGTGTTTTATTCAATCTAAATATAGTATAGGCTTACCTATTAAATAAGCACTTTGGTTAAATCAATAACTGAGATGTGGAAAGGCTTGTGCTGTGTTAATGTAATATGTAATTTTAAAAGGCTAAAAGTGAAACACTTGTCTGTTCAGCTGTACAAATTTCAGATAATCCATAGTTTTATTACATTTTTTGATGCCAAATACAATTATATTGATTAGGTGTCCAGAATGCTGTGGTTTTAGTGAAACTCTCTCTGTGGCTCAGCTCAGAAGTTACAATATAAAAGATGAAAGGAAGCTTGGAGCAACTAACCATTGCCAAGCATAAATGGCCAGTGAGGAATTAATCACAGTGATCGATCAAAGACCAAAATGTCTTTTGTCAGTTGGTCGATCGGTCCATTGTCCATCCGCCCATCAGTCCATCCGTCTCAAATCACATGTTTTGAACATGATTATAAAAATGTTCATTGTGGAGCAGTGGTTCATAACTGCATTGCCTTGGACCTAAATTTATGTTAAACATTTTTGGTCGTTTTTTGGTCTGTTTTCTCAGTAGAGAAAGAGTGTAAATCTTAAATTTATACATAACTTGTTGAAGTACACTATCATATAGACAACATTAAAGCTTACAGACTAAAAGCCTTAAAAGTCCTATTTTGATTTCTTTAAAAAGATCCAATCCAAATTTGATGACATTGCCTGGATTGCAACCGTGAATGAACACAGTTCATCATCATAAAGACAACAACACTTGATTGCAGTGTAGTGACGTGCACTTGTTTAAGGAAACGGATGCATTAAAGAATATTTGCATTTGTGTTTTTTGACCTTGTGTATTGCAGATCACTGTAATGTATATGTACAAGGAAATAAAAGTGCTAAGACAAGTTTTTTCCATTGTGAAAGAGTAAACTGTTAGTGCTGTCTCCTCTCTAAACTCTGTGTTATCAACCAACACAACACCATTACTCCTTGCAAGGGGCAGCCATACATAAGAAAGTTCTGTCTGTTTGATAGTGTTATAGCATACAGTTTCTACATAAAAAAACAACACAGCTTACATGCATCTGAAGTTTTGGTTTTATCTCAAGTGGAATATAAATGAGCGAAAGTAAGAAACAAAGATGTTTGAACTCTGTAAACCTTGACTTGGTGCAGGCAAGGTCTGCTTGATCTGATGAGCACAAAAATGCATTTGGCACTCAAACTGATGATGAAATTCCCACTGAGTTCCTATCACATTCCAACTCTCAAATGGAGACGAAAGTGTTCCTTTTCTCCCCTGGAAGCAAATCCAGCTACAGCCACAAATCTGTTTTCCACCCAAATAAATAAGAAAACAAAACAACAACATTGCCCACTCCATATGCACCAAGGCAATCTCTGATTAACTCTACTATAGCCATTACACAAAGCTATAGAAACAATGAAAGGCTTTTCAAAAGCAGTTGTCTCCAGAGTGTAAATTTATGGAAAATGGCTCTTTAGGATTTTGTGAAGCAGACGTTTTATTGATTTCTCTTTGTTTCTACATGCTGTAAAGCACTTTTACAGACACCTTTTCAATATATCACCCACACAAAGCAAGGTAATGAGACATTATTTTAGCAAAATCATTGCAAAGCGCATGGATCAATGAAAACACAATGCCCAACCAACCAGAATGCTGAGGTGAAAAAGCTATAGTCTTGCCTTTCACTTAGAGAGAAAGAGAGAATGATGAGGAAAACTTAAGAGGAAGTAGGAAGTACAGTAGGTACAGTACACTAATTTTTTTACTCCACAACAGAAGTATAATCAGAAACTGATGTGACTTTGCCAAAGTCTTCTGCCCTCATTGTAGTTATATCAATACCAATCACTGAACGATGGCTTGCTTGGTGCCACAGAATTAATTACTTCATGTTAGACTGCCAGCACTGGGCACAGTGCCTGGGATGTCCAGAGGGTGACTCTTCCAACAGGAAGAGTCTGGTTGGACCACAAACTTCTGTTCATGTTCAGCAGTTACATTAATCGATTGATTGATTGAATGATTGATTGATTGATTGACAATTTCTGGCTGATTGACAGTAGTGGATTATGATACTTCACTATCATTAAAAACAACCTAACAGTTCATTTATTTTGCAATAATCAGAAAACGTTTGACTTGGAGAACTATATGGTTCACATAAAAGCTTATTCTATACAAGAACTTCCCTCTGAAGGCACCAGCATACTTACGGAGAAGTTATTCTTCATTGTTCTTTCAGAGGTAAAAAGAAGTCCAAAACAGCTGAGCAAAAACAAACTGTTTGCGTACATTAAGACAACAGCTGGGGAGGCGTTTATAGGAGCATTCAAATATGAGGACTTTTAAGACTGCATGTAAAACATACCGTAAACTAATGTGACATTAAAATGTGCTATTAATGACTTCATGCATCATTCTATGAGTACACTTCACACAATATCAGTAAAAGAAGCTCTCTACTTGATGATATGAAGTAAAATATATGCAGTAGATTATATGTAGTATGTAAAGTTGACATTTTACATTTATAGTGCTGATGCGCTAACACGCTGTACAGTACACGTCCATAATATGCATCGATTTCACTGTTATTGTAATTTATTACACTGATACAACTGCAAAGATGGGCGCACAAAAAAGTATTAATGGGTATAATACAGACAATAGAAAAAAGATCTTTTGATCTTAACTTTGGGTAGATGTGTGAATGGCATTCGGCTACAGATGGCACATGAGGGAATGGTAGCTGACTATTTGAGTTGATTTGATTCTTTTTTTAGACTAATTAAAAAAAATGTAATAAATAAAACACAACATATAGGCCTACTTGGAAAATGTCTCTATGTGAACGATCATACAGATGTAGGTAAATTTGTGTCAGCATCCATCTAGTCTTGTTTTTTTTTTTACTTTTGTGGCAGGATACTGACACTCTTGTTGTTGTTGTTTTTTATTTTGGGATGTTCAGTTTTATTCATGAGTTTCTCTTTCTCTGCTTGTTTCTGTTTCATCTCATGTCATGGCCCCACCCCCTCTTTTATCTGATCTTCTGTTTATTTGCTTCACCTGCCCCTCTTGTTTGCCTGCCTGATTTCTCCCTATTTCCTCCATGTCCTCTGACCTGTGCTGGATTCTTCTTCTTGTTTCAGTCTGTTTTATTTCTCATGCTTAGTCCTTGTTGGTTTTGTATTTCAGTTAATTGATAGATCTCTGTTGTGTTTGTTTTATTTTTAGTTTTGCCCCCTGATGGGAAGATTTTGTTTACATTTTCTTTAATAAAGTATTTTTGAAGAGCTGTCTGTCTGCAATTCCTGCAACAAACCATGACAAATTTGCACCAGCTTGCTATTTCTCTGCAAGCCTGTGTGTTCATGTTGACATCTTGGTTACGGATGTAACCTCCGTTCCCTTTACAAAAAGCTTCACTTTGATGCTGCGCTGCTAAGCGCTATGGGGAAGCAATCTTATTGTGAGCTGCTTCTGAACATGTGTGTAACACATCAATGAAATTGACTGGAATTTATAGCCTCGGTTGGTGAGATCATTGGACGCACCTGTGACGAGGCTATAAATAGAAGGCGTCACCAGAGTGTCGTCAGACATTTTTCTTCAGAGCTTTCTCTCTGTGTGTTTTCACGAGACTCTTGCTAGAAATTGCTTAAACTCTTAAGCCTTTCCTTCTTTCTCTCTTTATATATATATATATATATATATATATTAAAAAAAAAAAAAAAAAAGGGGAAAATGGCGGAAAAGCAGGGCAAACAATGCGTGTTTCCATGTCAGCGTTCTATGTCTGACAGGGACACGCATCAATTTTGCTTTGTTTGCTTGGGGGAAGAGCACGCTACTCTCGCGTTGGAACAGGGCGGGTGTGAGCATTGTGACCTACTTTCGGTCGGGATGCTTCGCGCTCGCCTTGCTTACTTCCGAGAGCCGGCACCCACACTTCATTCGTGGGGCTCTCGCGTGGATCTGGCTGAGGAGCGAGAGACGGGTTCGCCCCTTTCGCTCGCTCTCTCCCCAGATCCTGCTGGTCCCTCGCGTGATCCTGAAGCGCGCTTCGGCGCCTCTTCAGTTCACGAGGGGGACCTCCTTTCCCTTGGGTCGGATTTAGAGTTAACCGCATCTGAGCGCTCCAATCGCGATTCAAAATCTTCGGAGGAGCTGCTCGATGTGATTACTCGCGCGGTGGCCAGGCTTCAAATAGACTGGCCACGTGACCAAGTTCCCCCCAAGCGCTCTAAATTAGAGGACAGATTTCTGTCTGGTGACCAAGGGAAGGGAACACCTCGTCAGTCCCTTCCCTTCTTTGATGATCTCCATGACGAACTTTCTCGTTCTTGGAACAAGCCTTATACTTCGCGCATTCACGTGCCTTCGATGTCAATATATTCGACTATCGTCGGCGCTGAGGCGCGAGGGTATTTAAGGATGCCACCGGTCGAAGAGACACTTGCGGGTTATCTCTCGCCGGGTTCTACGTCATCTCTTAATAAATCTGCTCTCCCTTCTAAGCCATGCAGGGTAACCTCCATGCTGGTCGGGAGAGCATATCAAGCGGCTGGTCAGGCTGGTGCTGCGTTGCACACCATGGCTGTTTTGCAGGCATACCAGGCTGACCTGCTAAAAGATTTGAGTGCGGGAAGGAGTCTCGACGATGAAGCTTTCTCTGAGCTTCGTCGAGCTACTGATTTGTCTCTCCGTGCCACCAAGCAGTCAGCCCGTGCTATTGGCTGGTCTATGTCCGCTTTGGTTAGCACTGAAAGGCACTTGTGGCTGAATCTATCCGGCATCAAGGATAAGGACAGGGTTTTCCTTCTTGATGCCCCAGTTTCGCCTTCTGGTCTCTTTGGAGACGCCATGAATACGGTCATCTCCAGATTCCAGGAGGCGAAAAGCCATGAGGAGGCTTTTGGAAAATTCCTTCCTCGTCGCACTCAGGGGGCGAGGCCGTCGGTCACCCAGTCTCGCCCTGATTCTGTGAGGAGGGAGGTTCAGAAGCAGAGCGTGGCAAGTCGTGCTCCCCCTCGTAAAGATTGGGGACAGACTCGTCGTTCTCAGCAACCTCCCAAACAAGACCTCAGGGCTGTTATCTCTAAGAGAAAGAAGCCCTGACGTCTTTGTTTCCAACCTTGTGAGGGTAGTTCCCTTCGGGACGGGGCGCGTGTATCATTCACTTCGGCCCTCCCGATACCCTCACGAAACCTCTTCACTCCCGCAACCCTTGGTGTTTCGGGTGACAGGGGTTTCCAACAAAATGTTGAATGTACCGTCGCTTCCTGCCATATTCCAGGACACGGAACATTCTACACCCCCTCGACAGGAAGTCTTGAAATTAGTTCCCATCTCAGAGAACCTGGCAGCGTGGAAACTTCTGCCAGGTATTTCTATGTGGGTTCTAAAAACAGTAGAAAAAGGCTACAGAATTCAGTTCGCTTGCCGCCCTCCGAGCTTCAACGGCGTGCTTTCCACTACCGTAAGCCCGAAACAGGCATCTCTACTTCAGGTAGAACTGCGAAATCTCTTGGAGAAAGGGGCCATAGAACATGTTCCCCTTCCAGAGAAAGAGTCTGGCTATTACAGCAGATACTTCCTGGTCCCCAAGAAGGGGGGGGGGGGGGGGGGGGGGTTGCGTCCCATCTTGGATCTTCGTGCCTTGAACCGCTCTGTCAAGACGCTCAGGTTCAAGATGCTAACAGTCAGGTCCATCGTGTCTCAGTTCCAACGCTTCGATTGGATGGTCACGATCGACCTCATGGACGCATACTTTCATATTGGAATTCTGCCACAGCACAGGAAGTTCCTGAGGTTCGCTTTCGGGGACGAAGCCTTCCAGTATCGGGTCCTTCCATTCGGTCTAGCCTTATCACCCGGCACATTCACGAAATGCATGGATGCAGCACTGGCTCCGTTGCGACTCCAGGGCATCCGCGTTCTGAATTATCTAGACGACTGGCTGATCCTAGCCCAGTCTCAAGAACTGGCAGTTCAGCACAGGGATATCGTCTTAGCTCATCTAGGTTCTCTGGGTCTGAGACTCAACGCCAAAAAGAGCGTTCTTTCCCCGACCCAGAAAATTTCCTATCTGGGGGTTATATGGAATTCGGTCACGATGCAGGCACAGTTGTCTCCCGCTCGTGTCACCTCCATTCAGAACTCCCTGAGCATTCTCAGGCTAGGTCAAGTTTGCACTGTTCTTCAGTTCCAACGAATTTTGGGTCTCATGGCGTCTGCGTCCACGGTGATTCCTTTGGGCCTTCTCCATATGAGACCGTTTCAGCTGTGGCTAAAAGCCAGAGGGTTTCATCCAAGGGCCAGTCCCCTCAGGCAAATAAGGGTTACGCGCCCAGTGCTTCGTTCCCTTTCTATGTGGTTCAGACCCCGGTTTCTCACCTTGGGTCCCACTCTTGGTGCGTTGTGTCGTCGCAGGATGCTTACGACAGACGCCTCCCTGACGGGTTGGGGTGCGGTCTTAAGTGGTCGTCCAGCCCAAGGGGTATGGGAGAGTCATCAACTCGATTGGCACATAAATCGCCTCGAGCTGATGGCAGTATTTCTGGCCCTGAAATACTTTCTCCAACATTTGAGAGGCTGCCACGTCCTTGTGCGGGTGGACAACACAGCGGCAGTCTCCTACATAAATCATCAAGGAGGCCTACGTTCTCGCCACCTCAATTTGCTGGCACGTCGGATTCTCCTTTGGGCCCAGGGCAAGTTACTGTCACTCAGGGCAGTCTATATCCCTGGACGCCTGAATGTGGGAGCAGATTTTCTGTCCAGACGAATCTTACCATCGGGCGAGTGGAAACTCCATCCCGAGGTAGTACAACAGATCTGGGAGAGATTTTACAGAGCCGAAGTGGACCTCTTCGCCTCTCAAGAGACTGCGCAATGTCCCCTCTACTTCTCTCTGAGTCACCCAGCCCCTCTGGGTCTGGACGCGATGGCGCATACATGGCCCAGAATGCGCCTGTATGCGTTCCCTCCGATCTCTCTGCTCCCGGGATTCCTGGGCAGAGTTCGCCAGCAAGGGTCTTGCCTCTTATTGATAGCGCCTCGCTGGCCGAACAGGGTTTGGTTCTCCGAGATGATGCCTCTCCTAGACGGCTCGCCCTGGGCGATTCCGGACAGGAAGGACCTTCTGTCTCAAGCACAGGGGACAATATTTCATCCCCGGCCCGAGTTGTGGAGACTTCACGTTTGGCCCCTGAAGGGTACCAACTGAGGGACACAGGGCTGTCGCTTGGGGTTATTGAAACCATTCTTAGTGCTAGGGCTCCCTCCACCAGAAGAATTTACTCCAATAAATGGGGTGTCTTCGAAAGGTGGTGCAGTTCACACGATGCAGATCCAGTTAACTGCCAAATTGTTTCAGTTCTGGAGTTTCTGCAAGAGAAACTGTCAGCAGGCATGTGCCCCACTACTCTCAGGGTTTATGTGGCCGCCATTTCAGCTTGCCACGCCCTGATTGACGGGGTGCCTTTAGGGAGACATCCTCTACTCGCCCGCTTCATTCGTGGAGCCAGGCGACTGAGACCTCCCGTTAGGGCCAGAACTTCTTCGTGGGACTTAACTATAGTCCTGGAGGCTCTGGTCGAGACCCCTTTTGAACCTCTGGAATCAGCATCTGACAGACTTCTGACTCTCAAGATGGTCTTCCTTATGGCTATTACCTCTCTTAAGAGGATTGGGGATCTACAGGCTCTGTCTATTCTGCCGGCCTGCTTAGAATTTGCCCCCGGTATGGCAAAAGCTATATTGCATCCTCACCCTGATTATCTTCCTAAAGTTCCTTTTTCGACAGTACATCCTGTCACTTTAGAAGCCTTCTGCTCCCCGCCGTTTTTAACGCCGGAGCAGGAAAGACTTCATGGACTTTGCCCAGTCCGTGCCCTTCAGATTTATGTCCACCGCACAAGCCAGTGGCGTAAGTCAGGGCAATTGTTTGTTTGCTATGGGGGCCGCAACAAGGGGGCGGCCGCTAGTAAGCAGACTATGTCACATTGGGTGAGGGATGCTATTGCCCTGGCCTATGAGGCGCGCGGTCAAGCTTCGCCAGTAGGTGTCAGGGCTCACTCCACCAGAGGGGTCGCTTCCTCTAAAGCCTTGGCTAGAGGGGTCCCTCTGCAGCAAGTTTGTGATGCGGCAGGCTGGTCCTTTCCGCACACATTCATTAAATTCTATAGTTTGGATGTTCATGCTACTCCGGGCTCTTACGTCCTTGAGTCGACATCTCAAACTCATGCAGGAGCAAGTTTATGACGTGGCGGGCTAGTCCCCTCCACACACATTCTACAATTTCTACATTGGCTGGGATGTTTTGCTACCCCGGACTATGTCCTTGGGTCAACATCCCGGGCTCATGCCAAATCCAAGTTCATGGTACGAACTTTTGAGTTAGAGCCTTTGAATCGGCTTCTAAAACTCATCTTTTGACTTTGTAGGCTAGATGCTCCGCTACTCCGGACTCTTATGTCCTTGAGTCGACATCTCAAGCTCATGTCTAAACCAGGTTTGTGATACGGCAGGTTAGTCCTTTCCGTACACACTCTTCGGATTTTATGGTGTTAGATGTTCTGCTACTCCGGGCTTATGCCCTTGAGTCGACATCTCAAGCTCATGTCTGGAGCCTCTCGCGTTCTGTGAAAACACTTCACAACGGTCAGGGGTCCGGACAGCCCCAGTGCGGCGGCGTGGGCATTTCGTTCCCCATAGCGCTTAGCAGCGCAGCATCAAAGTGAAGCTTTTTGTAAAGGGAACGTCTCGGGTTACTTGTGTAACCCTTGTTCCCTGAAAAAAGCGGAACGAGATGCTGCGCTTCTTTTGCCGCACTGGGACGTCCCAGGACCGCTCTTCAGAAAAATAATCTGATGACACTCTGGTGACGCCTTCTATTTATAGCCTCGTCACAGGTGCGTCCAATGATCTCACCAACCGAGGCTATAAATTCCAGTCAATTTCATTGACGTGTTACACACATGTTCAGAAGCAGCTCACAATAAGATTGTTTCCCCATAGCGCTTAGCAGCGCAGCATCTCGTTCCGCTTTTTTCAGGGAACAAGGGTTACACAAGTAACCCGAGACGTTCCCTGATGGAGGGAACGAGACGTTGTGTTTAAGAAGTGACACTAGGGGTCTCTCTTGAGCGCCTTTTGCATCTCTGATCTATGAGAAAAGGCCAATGAGAAATTGGCAGACAGAAACATAAAGGGAGGGAAATGCGTCTGTTTCATTCAGGATTTTTCTGAGGAGCTGACAATGAGGTTCGGCCGCAACAGTGGCTCGGTTCAGCGACATGGCCGGGAGGACACAACGTCTATTACATCCGTAACCTAGACGTTCCCCGTCTGTCACTCACTTCGACATTGTGTCGAAGAAGTGACACAAGGGGTCCAATTTAAATCACGCCATGTGCTGAGCTGTGTGTACGTGTACTGCTGACACAGGAGTGGGCAGGAATTTGCGAACAAGTGCCACTTCAGGGCGTAAAGTTGCCTGGTAGCGGGGGCTCTGGCTTGGTAGATTGTGTCTACGACGGCTGGTGGTAGATCAGCTAGATCTTCTGCATCCTGTCCAGGGGCCAGACGTGGAGGTTCCAGAGGTCTGGGTGTGGGTGCCAGAGCGTGCCCCGTCCCTGAGGAAGAAGGTCCTTCCCCTGAGGAAGAAGGCCCTTCCTCAGGGGAATTCGCTAGGGAGGGGCTGTCGCGAGAACCGAGAACCAACTCCGAGTGGGCCAATAGGAGGCCACTAGAGTGACTTGTTCCTCGTCCTCCCTGACCTTGCACAGCACCTGTGCAAGAAGGCTCACTGGGGGAAATGCGTACTTGCGCAGCCCCGTGGGCCAGCTGTGTTCCAGAGCGTCTTCCCCTAGGGGAGCCTCCATTCGGGCGTACCAGAGTGGGCAGTGGGAGGTCTCTCAGGAGGCGAACAGGTCTACCTGAGCCTTGCCGAACCATTCCGAAATCAGCTGGACCGATTGGGGGTGAAGCCTCCACTCTCCTCTGGGCAAGCATTGTCATGATAGCGCATCCGCCACCACATTGAGGTTGCCTGGTATGTGAGTGGCATGCAGCAAATTGAGTCACTACTGGTTCCAAAGGAGGAGACAACGGGCAAGTTGTGACATGTGGCGGGAGCGTACGCCGCCTTGGCGATTTATGTACGCTATCATGGTGGTGCTGTCTGATCAGATCAAGATGTGTTTGCCCTAAATTAGCGGGAGAAACCTCCGCAGCAGGCAAAAAGTACAGCCTACAATTCTAGGCAGTAATGTGCCAGCGCAGCGACGCCTCCCAATTTGGAGGCGTCGGTAGTGACCAGGACGCGTTGGGACATCTACTGCAAGGGGAATCCTGTCTGCAGAAAGCAGTAGTCTGTCCAGGGTTTGAATGTTTGGCGGCAGTCGGGAGTGATGATCACACGGTGCGTGCAGAGGCGCCATGCTCATCTCAGGACTCGAGTCTCGAGTCAGTGCTGAAGCGGTCTCATATGCATAAACCCCAGTGGCACGACCACCGCGGAGGATGCCATATGCACCAGGAGCCTCTGGAAATTTTTAAAGGGACCACTGTGCCCGGCCTGAAGGTGGCGAGGCATTTCAGCACTGACTGTGCATGCTCGTTGGTGAGGCGCGCTGACATTGAGACTGAGTCTAACTCCATGCCAAGAAAAGAGATGCTCTGAACCGAGGCATGCTTGCTCTTTTCCCAGTTGACCTGAAGCCCTAAACGGTTGAGGTGCCTGAGCACTTGGGGTCACTGTGGGTGCATAGTAAAATGTGTTTTTGCATGAACATTTTGAATGGGATTTTGTGCAAGGCCCAGTTAAAAACTTGCAAGTCCAAGATCGGTCGTAAGCCGCCGCCTTTCTTGGGTACGATGCAGTGTGGGCTGTAGAAACCCTTCTTCATCTCGGTTGAAGGGACAGGCTCTAACGCGTCTTTGAATAAGATAGTCGCGGTTTCCACATGCAGGGATTTGGCATGTTCACCGTGTACTGCGGGAAAGCGGACACCCCAAAGTCGGGAGGCAAGGGTGCATCCCGAGGCTCTGGTGCTGAGAGAAGACTCGAAGCACTTACCTGCCTCCGCACACCCGGCAGGGGGCAGGTTAGTGACTGAGGAGGAGGTCCTGTGGAGGCGTCCTCTGGAATCATCAGAACCGGCCGGCCGGGGAATAGTCGTGGGGCTGAAGGTGAGAGGTCTGCATCCAGGGACTGTTGAGGTGTGATGGCAGAGTGCCGTGAGAATGGCATTTGCTGGCCAGGTGACCCAGGGACAAAGGAAATATCTCTTGGGCCGCTCCGCAGTCGAGGGTAGTGAGAGCGGATGAGAAAGAGGCCTTGTGATGGGTGGAGAAGGGTGTCCTCCACAAACTCATCAGCTCATCATGCACTTCCGGGAAGAAAGGGACCGGGTGGGGCATGGCTGTGAGCGGCGCGCAGACCCGAGGAACCAACCATCCAGCCGCGAAGGCTGTGGGGAGGACGAAGGGTTCCAGTCCAGCCCCACACTGACGGCGGTCCCGGGAAGCCTGTCGGACATCTGCGCGTCAGCCTCAGACTGTGAGTGCTGGTCCGAAGGCAGCAGCCCAGTCGAGTCATCTGCGTCAGACGCCAGACCGCTCTCCAATGCAGCAGTGAGCTCATCCGGCTCGGAGGGTTCAATAGTATAGGCAGCTTGGCTGTGAGACAATCCGCTTTTTCCTCGAGTCCAGACGGAAGTCAACGAGCATGCCAGGGAGCGGGTGGTTTCGCCGGGATGTACCCGGTGAAACCGAGCCCACTGCCATCCCCAAATCGCCTCCATCTCCAGCCGTGTCATCCTCAAACCTTTGGGAAGAAGGAGTGATGCGGGGGGTGGCTGGAGTGGCATTCCTTCTGAGGAAGGAAAGCCTCGACCGCAATGATACCATGGTCATGTTCTCACATTGAGAACATGAGCCATCCACAAACTCTGCCTCGGTGTGATCGCTGCCCAGACACACGAGACAGTGCCTGTGGCCGTCAGGAGCAGAGAGCACTCTACCGCATCCAGGAACTACACAGGGGCGGAAGGGCATCTTTATAAAGACGCGTCCTGAAAAGGACGTTCAATGCCAGCTGTGTAATAAACTCTTTTAACTGCGCTGTCGAAGCACCCAGAGGCAAAGCTGCACTGCCGTGCATAAATGGGAGAAAGCCGCTGATATATGCTGTAGATCCAACAGCAATCGCACTCAGAGATGGGAGGAACAGTGTGTGACTCGCAGCTCGCTGCAAACATAACCAGTCGGCTCCGAAGAAAATTTCTGAATGAAACAGACGCATTTCCCTCCCGTTATACCCGTATGTCTGGGGGCGAGACATGCAAATTCTGTCTGCCAATTTCTCATTGGCATTTTCTCATAGATCAGAGATGCAAAATGCGCTCAAGAGAGACCCCTAGTGTTGCTTCTTCGACACAACGTGGAAGTGAGCGATAGACTTGGAACTAATTTTAACTAAGTTAACAGTAATGAGGTATTGGCCTCAAAGTAGGTGGAGCTCCAGGTCACACCTTCAGAAAAGATTTCCTCAGGTAATCGTTGCCTTGATTAAAACAACCTAACAATGTAGATATCAAAGCAATTAGCAGAACATCCACTGAGATCATGTATTTGTATTCAAAGAAAAGAGCATTAGCCATACAGTAACTAAAAATGACTAAAGAGCAGCATGTGCTATTCAATAAATGTACTGCTTTGTTGGTCCCGCTGAATCATGTAAAGAATGGTAAAACCTTAGATTAGAGATAACATTTTGGTCACAGGATGACCTTTTGTTGCAGACAGCTGTGGTTACATTTAAGTAACTGAATCTCCATTTCAGACAGCTAGGACTGCAGTATTTTAAGGACTAACTATATGTGTTCTGGATCTTGTGAAGTCTTCTATGAGAACTATGGAAATGTATGGTTGATAGATATAAAAGAGAGAAATAGGCAAGGGGGTTCAGAGCAAGTAGTACAATTAAAATGTTTATATTGGGTTAAAATTATACAAAAAAGTAAACATCACATATTTACATATGGTGTCTGCTAGACACCTAAATAACATTCAAATGTAGAGACTGTGAAGAACCAGAATCATCTCACGGTGAAATTAGGAACAGTAGGTTGTATTTTTTTTGCTACAATCGGTCTGAAATGTGAAAAACTGACTCCAGTGGCCAAAACGGTAAGTGTTAATTGGCGTGAGCACAAGTGAGCTCCAGTCTCCAGGTGTATTGTCCACGGAGGGCCACCAAAAGCGAAGTGTGAAGCAAGTTATTTTCAGCTGAACAGGCTGTTAGACAGTGAAGAGGAATGCATATTTTTATAACTGTACCCCCAACACAAACACCAAACTTAAACATAACCATCAGTGAAGAAGAAATATAATGTTAGAGAGAAAAATGCAACCTCAGAAGAGCGATCGTCATTGATCGTCGCGATTGCTTCCTGGATTCAATGCAGTATCTGGACCCAGGTCTCCCATGCTGCTTAAGCAACATGCTTCCGGTCACATCACAATGACAATGATAAACATGCTAGAGCCGATGCAAACATGTCTGAATAAGTGTTATTTATGCGTTTATGATAAGATGAAAATAGGTGGAGATTTGTTAATGTTTAATATTCAGCTATACTGGTATTTTAAAAGAGAGTCTGTTAGGCTGGAGTTTTGAGAGTTACCATTGTGTTTGATTGATTGGCACTTGTGCTTAGGTGAGGATGGATTTGAGTGCTGCTTAGCTCTATAAGCAGTTGCAATCCAACTAAAAGGTCAACAGTTTCACTGTCCTTACTCTTGCTCACCTGGCATATACTACTGATTAATACAATAAATTAAGTTGGACCAACATAAGAAAATTAACTAAATTAAATATTATTAAATTGAGTTTGTGGAGTTGAGTTAAAACTACTATAGTACCTTGATTTGATTGAATTAAACAAAATTAAGTTGGCTCAATAAAACTCAATTAATTAACTAAATTGAATTGCTTATAAATAAGTTCTCAAATTCAATTCAGTAAGGGCAATGACATCACTTTACCCGGAAGTCTTGGAAACATGCAGATTTCCTGTACAATCATGCAAAGTATTTGTCACCCTATAGACCTACACTACCAGTCAAAAGTTTGGATACACTTATGCTCTTAAAAAGCTTTTGATTTAAAGGCGTATGCATGCTTCAAATTAGCTTATGTCTTTTTCTTTACAAATCAACATTTTACAATTTTTTTTTAATGATTAGTTGGAACAGATATTGAAGGAAAAGAAGACAACAAGTGTCCAGCATATGGGGAAACTTTTTCAATACTGTTTTAAAAGAATCTCATGAGTTTGTTTGGGATGCAAGCTATTTTCAAGGCAAAGTATAGCAACTTTAAAGAAGCTAAAATAGAAGACAGATTTGATTTGTTTAACATTTTCTGGTCACAACATATTGCCATACTACCATTTGTGTTTTTCTTAGATTCATAGTGACTTCACTATTATTTAAAGATGTGTAGTAGTACTAATTGCTTTGTACAATTTGGTATGATCGACCTTTGACTGACAGTGTAAGTGCCACATATCCTTTGAGAAACAGACTTTTTTGTATGTAATTTTATGATGAATGTGTTTCAGGTCATCGGGAACACAGAACACAAAATGTTGAATAAATTATTATAAAAGCCTGAAATTACGGTAATTGCAATAAACGCTCTCCTTAAGGAACACATGCAATTATGTAGCATGAATCATCATCTTTCCATGTAAAAGTTCAGGAGACATTTTGTGCTGCTTTTATGTTTAAGAGATAGGCTATGTGCCTGGTTAAGGTTTTATCTAACAGTTATGTTAGTAACCAGCTACTATAAAAACTTACATGACTCTTTGCTCTTTAATTGCTGTTGCAATAATCTGTGCTGAGATTTCAAACAACTTGGGTAACAATGCAATTTAGCATTATGTAGTCACCCAAGCATTTTTTTTTATTTTTTTATTATTATTATTTTTTTAACTTTTAGGTAACATTGGGTAATCATAGAACTTTTCTAAAACTCACCAAAATCACATCATCACCTTACCGAAACGAAGTCATAGCACAAAATGATGCAAAAAACACAGCAATCCATAAGATTCAGGGCTCATCCTCACATATATATGATGAATGATATCTTCCTTCTAACCTATCTGAATTGAATTGAAGAATAACTAGGAATTTATTGTACAAGAGAGAGTCATTTCTCAAAGGATGAGCTCAAGGTGGGATTTCTTTGCCCCAGTGTATGTGCCTCTGTACATAGACCTATAGCACCACTATAAATATTAAACATCCTCCCACTATAGAATATTTCTATGGCCTTCATCTAAGATGAAATATCATTAGGAATGAGAAACCTTTATCACAGAGCAAACTGCATACAGTTATAATTATTGCACCTATTCCATTATACAGTGGTCTGTCATTTACAGTATATAGTCTATTTGTATATAGAGTCTGAGACCACATAAAAAATAAAAAACAAACAGTTTTAAATGAGAATTTAAAAAAAAAAAAAAATAGAAGCATTTTCTGAGTGGCCTCAGATAGATTTGATATTGTCTTTTTTGGTTGGAAAACCTGCAAGACATCAAAGAACAAACTGATTTATGAAAATCATATAAAATCCCCACTGCAGCAAATTGTAAAAATACTGACCTCCGTTTATTATTTTCAAGTCTGTCAGGGGGCTAAGTTCTGTGCATGGATGGCTGACCTCCAGTGGAGCATATACTGTATACTAACAGAAGCTCTGTCTGCAAGCATAATGAAGTCATTTTCATGTGATTTACTGCACACTATCTACAAGCCATTTTCATCTCAATCCTGACCTGCTTCAGATCTTACTCAGTGCTTGTGATATGTCTGGAGAGTGATCTATGTGCCTGCCATTAGCCATACAGACCCACAGAAAGCTTTAAAATCTGTCTGCTGCCTAACCTTCACTGCTTCTGCTAGCTCTGAAACTGAAAGTGCCTGTTAAGTTAAAATTGAGTGAAAACTCAATAGAACAAATAGCATTCGCATATAAGCATTGTTTATGAAATCTATTTAATACAAATGCAATAGATTACCATCTTTCTGCTGACTGAGCTGCTCGATGACAACTGTTAACAGTATGTTTCTTAAATGTTCACATATGTTTTTGTTCAAAAACCAAACAAGCACTACACCTAAGTTAAGTAAAAGTCCAATTTGTCAATTTTGAGAATTATTCGGAATAAAATGCTATTTCAGGCAACAACTGTTCAACAATTTAATGTTAAAAGGACAAAAATAACAAATGATGTGTACACATTTAAAATAGGTGATAACTCTTATTGTGAAAACAAATGTTATTATAAATATCATAAACCTACATACTTCAAATTCTATAGATGAAATAATAACACTATATTGACATATGAAAATATGAAAATGAAAATATAGGAAAACTTAAAGGTGCTGTAAGCAGTTTTAGCATTCTGAAGCTTTCATGTGACTGAGCAGCTGAATTAGCCATGCCCCCTCATTCCAAAACTCCACCCTCCAAAGAAAATTTAAGACCAAAACTGAAGAGCAGCATTGTTTGTTCCTGTGGCTGTCAACAGTGGCACAATAGCACCCTCAACTGACAAACATTATGAATCATAGCCTCAATCATCCTCTTCAAATACAACACTATAAGAACGAGCAAAATGATTGACAGGTGAAAAGCGTAATTTCTGTTTGCTGTTTAAATAGTCTGCAGCTGTCACAGAGACCGGTGAGATATCTCAGGACATTAATATTATTAAGGGAGTAGGACAATTTTTTGCATACTTTTTCATTATTATTATTATTATTATTATTATTATTATTATTATTTTAAATAATCAGCACAATACATCTCCAAACCATTTCTTATGTATTCTAAATGCTCAGTCACATTCACTCTTGCACAGCAAAATACAATCAGCTAAATTGGAATCCATGCAATCAAGAGTTTTGCATGATGGGACTTCTGGTGGCAAAGTAATATCTGGACACAAAGTTTGTGTGGGATTTGGTGTGCTTTGACTTGCTAATTTGCATTGATTAATAAAAACAAAGCAAATTTTCATGTCATAAAAAAATAAAAATAAATATATAAATAAATATATATACATTTATTTATTAATTTATTCAGTTATTTCAGGTGTGGTGTGCACTTAGTTTTCTTTTGAGTGATGAACTTGAACCCTGCAAAAACAGAACTGTATGTCCACTCCGAAGAGCTTAAATCTTTATGGATTCCCATCTTGATGCATTCCTGGCTCAAGATGTAATCCCTCTTGAAGGTAAAATTTCTCGGAGGATTTACACCAGTGATTGAAGATCACAGGCTTTTCTGTTTTTAACACAGCACTACCTATTATGGGTGAATGACATTAGATTAACCAAGGCAAATGTCATGCCGTGTTGTGCATAATGCTTGAAACACAAAGCACAAAAAAGATACGACTGCAGCATTTCTTTACAATATAAATAAGCAATTAATATCATATTGATGCTTCCCAAATCCTGCTTCATTTGAACTAAATAAAAGTAATTTCATGTCTGATCCCATCATGAAACTTGAAAGTGGAAAGATGATATACAAATGCAAAGGACAGATTTAATAATAAATATAGCTATTGACTCATGAACAATATGGCTGGCCATAAGCAGACGTTTGCACTCGAGGACTGCAAAATTTTTTAAATGTATGAGTACTGAAATCAGCCTAGACATCATATAGATAGCTATTTAAATCAAATCAATAAACACTCACTGTAAGTGAATACTCCTAACATAATAGAAATTGAAAGGTTGATTTTAATAAGTATTGCTTATACTGGTTCACTCAGGGCTCGAGTTGAGGGGGTATGCAAGGGGATGTCATCCCCTTGATGCAAGAAATACCAATTTGGTATCCCCTTTGTTAAATCACCCCTTACCATCCCCGTTAGAGCAGTTGTTTAATGTATTACATAGAATTAATCATAATATTGAATACTCTACGTTTGATAAATAACAGACTTAAAATATTAGGGATTAGCCGACCAGAATTAGACTGACATGTTTGGGTTTGCTAGATTTCAAGAGGTGAAATCCTCCAATCAGATCTTTACACTTGCACAGTTTGGAAATACTATGCCAGTGTGATGCTTTAGTTGGGCAATCTGGCAACTATGAGACTGTGAGCTCTCTCGTCATTGCGAAAAGGCGCCAGTTTTCTGAAAAGACTGGCAAACAGGTATATCGGAGTTTAGCAATGGTTTGACTTGTCCTTCTCAGTGTTCACAAGAAACTTGCACCACTGAATGTAATGCAATTTTTCAAAAGTTTTGCAGACTTGCAGAAATGGCAAAGAGAACAATTAAGGGTCTTTCTTTAAAAAGAAGAGAACAGAAGGTAAGATAATGCATGACCATGTTGTTACAAAACTGGGAAGGACTTAATGAGAGAGTGGGGTCCAACTGCAGAACTCTTCATTACGGAACTCAGAAGATGAATGAAGGGAGCAAAGATAAAACTAAAACTCTGGAGCAAAAGGGAACTCATACATAACAGCAGTTTGCTGGCTAATGAGGTAAGTAACATCATAAACTATGTGCTAACAAACTAACAAAACTGACACAGACTAAGGGGAACATGAGGGCTATATATACACACGTGGGTGATGACAAAACATAGAACACCTAGGAACAAAGGTGTGGAACAGGTGTGTGTGTGTGATCAACAAGGTGCATCATGGGCAGGGTTGGGGAGTAATGGAATACACTTAACGGGAATACATATTTAAAATACAAAATATAAGTAACTGTATTGCACTACAGTTATAATTTAAATTATTGGTATTTAGAATACAGTTACATTAATTTTGATTATTTATTTGATTTTGATTACTGAAGAGATTACTTTGCATTTTATTGTCTTTTTTTATTTCATATTTTGTCCTTTCAGAAGGAGAACATTTATACATATAAATGATGCGATCCAAAGTGGTGAAACACTTTCTTATGATGTGTTCATGCTGGATCATAATTTCTAGTAAGACCTTTGATATTAGGGCAAAAATTGTATTCTTGATAATAATTCATGTTTTGTTTTCAAGTAAAAATATCTAAAAATCCTTAAAACTAGATCAATTTGATTTATCTTGTTTTAGAAGCAACACTGTATAAGATATTTAGGCTTTATTTTTAACATGTGTATTTGGTCAAGTTTGTGTAGTCAAAACAAGTCAAATAATCTACCAGTGCTGAATAAGTAATCCAAACTATTTAGAATGTGTTACTGACCTTGAGTAATCTAACGAAATACATTACAAATGACATTTTACAGTATGTATTCTGTAATCTGTAGTGGAATACATTTAGACATTATAAAAGTAACCCTCGCAACCCTGATCTAACAGTCAAAAGTAGTCTAGTCTATCATTCCAAACTGTAGTCTAACAGTCCAAACATATGGGGAAGGAATGGAATAAACACAAGGAAGTTCAGGGTTTTTTTTCAGGTTTTTAACTCAAACAATTTTCATAAAATGCTTTTGTATGTAGATCATCTTTTTGCATGTGTTTAAACAGTGTTTAAGCATCCTTCATATAAACAGCACAAACTTCCATTTTAATTTGTTTATTGGAGTAGAAACAAATGCATGTGTGTCTGTTTATTTACATAACATGGATTTTATTCACAAAATTATTCATAATATACAATAATAGAGGGTAACAGGTGTATATTATGGCCATGTTTAAGGGTCAATGACGTGACGTTAATTTTTTTTCTCCAGCTCTATTAAACTAAAAAATACGTAAAAATGCCACATTACATTTTTTAAATTGTTACAATTTTTGTAGAAAATGCTGTAAAGGTTTTTTCAAACATGTATGATGTATATTTTTAACTACTCAGACAAGCATTAAAGATAATTTGTTTGTCATTTTTTGCTAGACAGCAGGGGGCGATATGCAGAGAAGAATGTCAATCAACAAAAACACAAGAAGAAGAATGTGAAAGTGAACTGTTTCTCTACACCTATCGCATCATTTCTGAAGATACTGATTTAACCACTAGTGTTTTATGGATTACTTTTATGCTGACTTATGTTGGTTTGTTTAGCTTTAAAATGTTGCCACCCATTCACTTGCATTGTATGGACCTACAGAGATGAGAAATTCTTTAAAAATATTTATCTAGGTTCAACAGAAGAAAGAAAGTCATACACATCTGAGATTTCATGAGGGTGAGTAAATAATAAGAATTGTAATTTTTGGGTGAACTCTCCCTTTAAGGGCTCTTGTCAGATCTGGATGAATTTGTCAAAAAGAAGAGAGGTTTAGAAGAATTTCTAGAAATTATTACAGTGAAAACATGAAAATGTTCCATAAGGACATTATATATAATGCTGAAATGTAAACCAAAGAAAGATCATGCTTTATTAATGCCTTGTTTCACTATTTCATAGCTTTTAAAGTCCTGTGTGGATTCTTATTTCAGTGTAGTTACAGTTTTCAGTGTCATAATTATTTAGATCATTAGTTCTGTACAGCAGTACCACCGCTTTCTAAATGCTGAGTGCGCAGCCTATGTAGGGCACCAACCCCAGTCACGGAACTCTCGCTGTGTCTGAAACTGCCCCATCCACTATATAGTGCACTATTTCGAGTGTTTGCTATTTTGTAGGAGTGTCTGCATTCTGAGTGAGCCACTCCTTCCCTGCTTTTGTTCACTCATTCCTACCCACAATGCACTCTAATTTCAAGTGTACATTTCAAGTACAGTCGATAATGGTTAATTTCCCACAATCCACCACAGGGAAGACGTAAGAGCTGGGAGTTTACTGCTTCCTCCACTTCACATGTTTTATTTAATGCTGAATATAGTAAATTACTTTTTGACAAATCATTACTTGATTAACATAACATAATAACATTTAGAGAGACAAAACTTACAGATACATTTTAAAATGTACTCTTTATTTGATCAAATGTGTTTACAGATTATATTAACACACAGTATATATTAAAAATGACAAACAGAATGAAGATTTATTGTGTTAATATATTATTTAATAAGAATAACAAGAAAGGTCCAAGTATATTAAAATTTAATATGTGACGTTTCTGCACCAGCCCCAGAGCTCCGACACTCACATCCGAATTCACTCATTTAGTTCACTTACTATATAGGAAAATAGTGAATGAGTGAACGATTGCAGACACAGCCACTCTCATCGCCATGATTGCCCTCCCGCCGCACATCTCCCACACGCTTACCCCACGCACCTCGCTGTGGACGCACAGAAATGCTGTCTGTTCGCACTCCAGTTGTCGATCATGTGAATGGCAGTGATTTACACTTAACTTGGACCTTTATATACATTTATACAGTTAATCTGCCTGAAATAGCTGTGATAGTTTCCAGTAGCCCCACGAGGGCACACTGCTTATGACATGAATGACAAAGCACAATTACATATTGGTGCACTGATTTAAAAATGTACACTTAAAAACTGGTCATAAGAGCCCAGTTACATTATCACCCATCAAGCCCACGTTAGATTTAGAGCAAAAACTTACCTCATTGTGCTGCCTTACGTTGGAGTTGTGATTTTAATATTGAAATATCAGCTTGTCTTGGTGTTAAATGAAGGCATTGCATGACAAAACTATTATTTTTTCCATTGTGTGGAGCGAAGAAAGTGTTTCAATTTGAAGAGGTTGATGTTGCTGCAGTGATTGAGTTATAGTCTGTGACACTGGCTCAGTGTGCAGCTACGTGAACTTCTGCTCTCGTAAAAGTCCCATTTAATAATCTCTCAATAAATTACACATTAATTCAAATTAAACCCAGTAATGTAACAACAGTAACGCCAAACATTGTAAAGAAGTAAAAGTAAAAAAAATTCATTCAAAATTTCCTTGAGTGAGAGTAAAAATTATTTTTTTTCCCAAAAAGTTATTCAAGTAAATGTAACATGTTACTACCCACCTCTTCATCACCATTGTAACAGTAAGTGTCCCTGCCTCGTCTCCTCCACGTTTTGCGTTCACTATCAAAATACTTGTCTTAACTATCATGGGACCACAGACAGTTTACATAGGCTACATCACAGCTAGAGTTTAATCTTCACCTTGCGTGCTGCGACTGAGACACAAAACCTGCGTTTATACACAGAAACCCATTAGTTATTTAGTAAAATGTGATTCAAATTTGAAGTGATTAATACAGTTAAGTTACGAATCTGAAAATAGCAATATATACTGAACAGTTATGCTCTACATTCATGTTCATAAATGTTATTTACTGATATAAAAAGGTCACATATATTCATACATTATATATAACATATATTTCAAAATATGACACAAATTGCCATTTTCATATATTTAACTTTTTTTTTTTTTTTTTTTTTTTTTTAAACATTTGTGGTATTACAATTTGTACATAAATGCTCAAATATGTGAACTCTTAATTGTATGTGCCATCTAAATCTGGCCATATATCAGATTTCAATATCAGACAATGTAATAATTGGCAGGCCCAATGAATCCTCGTTTGTGTTTTTAGTTGACAGATTTATTGCACGTCTATTTTAAACTCAGAGAAGTTTTCCTGCATTGTCTGAGGCAGAACATTTGAATACAAAAATAATTAAGAATCTTACAATGCCCACAGGTCTCACCTAAATGTAGCCTATTTTTATTTAATTAACAATTAAGTATTTACATTTAATTGTTATAGTATTATACATGCAGAAGAATTGAAACCACATGATTTGAAACTAGGATTTACCCAATCTTAAACCTGGAATTCCACAACGTCAAAATTAGATGGCCCCGGCATCAGCATTGCTCAGAAAGGCCCCTCTACAAGACCTCCTGAACTTCCATACAGAGTTAAAGCAGATTTCTCTTTGAAAGGTTTCCAAAATACCATCAGATTTGCATGACTGGAATACTAACACATTTCATCTTATTCCAGGAACATTTTACACAAAGTCACCGTACTTTACCGATTTAACCTTGTACATAATGCATTTAAATCCACAATATATACAATACCTAGGCTTGCTAGGGAATTCGGAAAATTGCTTTGTGGTAACTTGTATAACTGACAAATTAATGATTATAGCCTGATTTACCTCTTTAAAATGTGTGTAATGTTTTATCCATGTTGTATAACCAATTAATTAACCAGTATTATTTGTAACCAGGGATTGTCAGGTTTTGTTACCTACGCATATAATATCCATGAAAAAAATTTCAAGTTTAGTATGTAAGCGTTTGCTGGTGAATGCAGAGAAAGCTGATGAAAACGAATATGATGTCTCTTGTACCATTCTCAAGATATAAAAGTTCATGATTAAATATACACTATTATTGTATAATAACAACGGTCGGAAAAGACAGCCCAGTTGACCATGTGACTGAAAAGTCACTTCTGGTGCAGGACACCTTTGGGGATGTTTCCAAACAGGAAAAACACTCCCTCTTCCTATCTTCTCTTCTGTCATCTCTCTCATCTCTCCTGCTCCGCTGGCTGCTCAGACTTCGCTCTGACTCTTCCCTCATGGTATTCTCGTGATCTCGTCAGAACCAGGTCCATGCCATGTGAGGTCCAAGGAAGCTCGGGACTCGACGTCCCGAGAAAGCTTGTCACTCTCTATGGTTCACACACCCATGAGAAGGCCTCGCTTCAAAGCCAACCTCATCATTCATACAGACAATAACTATATGGTCTTACAGAGGTCCAAAACATCGACAGAATGAACTTTCGACCAAGAACCAAGCAACACAAAGAACGCAAGGAAGCACCACTACACGCAAGTACATCTCCAATATTGTGCACAGAGTGCTGTTGTGTTAATTAAATAATTTAGGTAATCCGATAGCAAACCGATGTAGACTCAAAGAAGGATAAATGGTTCTTAAGGTATTGTCAACAGACTCCATAATGTTTTCATTGTATTGATCATTTATTTCACATTCTGTCACTCTTTTCACCAACCTGTATCATGTATATATATATATATATGTTAGATTAGATTTATGTTTAGAATAGCAATAAAGCTTGTCTGTATTCAAAGATGAATGACCGTGGTATATTTTGATAAATAATCTCTTTTAATAATCTTATTAAAGCCAATTCCTTACAGTATAAATTTTGAGCAGATACTACACAACATTGTATTACGATATCAATGGTGGAGAATTTTATAATGTCAAATAATCTAGTTCTTTGTCATTTATCTAATTTATAATGGTTAGAAATACCGCAACTAATTCCATTATACATTTCATTACTGATAATGTACAATAAGGACAGTTTAATTTAGTTCATAGCTCACATATTTGTAGACCCTAAATTATCTTACATATAATGGTGTGAGAATGAGGGCACTTTAAATTCCCTTCTAAATTAATCAACCCCTAAATATCTTACATTGTAGTTACAATGAAATTAACATAATTACAGAGAAATATAATGATGATTTGGGAGTTTTCACTGCAAAACATCCCAAAATAATGCTGCAAATTGCATCGCAAAATTTAAGAAAAGCCGCAGAAAGTTGTAATTTTGGGCCGCAAAATCAGGAAAAAGTGCCACGAAATCCTGGTGGGACTGAACAACAATAAAACGAATTGCACTTGAACCTAAAGATTCAAACTGAGGCTGCTGAAGAGTAAAATATTAATGCGGCAGAGAGTAAAGCCTATTTTTTACACTTAAGCCCCACCCATTCCAATGAAAAAGTTATGTGTTCAGATCGAGAAGGAGACACAAAGGACAGTGATGCAACAAGAGTGAGATGCAAAGAAAGGTGATGCATCATGAGGAAGATGCAAAGAACGGTGATGCATCAAGAGGGAGACACAAAGAAAGGTGACGCATAAAGAGGGAGATGCAAGGAACAATGAAGCATCGAGAGGGAGATGCAAATAACGGTGACACATTGAGAGGGAGACGCATAGAAATGTCACGCATCAAGAGGGAGATGCAAAGAACTGTGACGATCGAGAGGGAGATGCAAAGAAATGTGACGGATCGAGAGGGAGACCAAAAGAAAGGTGTCGCATGGTGAGGGAGACGCAAAGAACGGTGACACATCGAGAGGGAGACACAAAGATAGGTGACGCATCGAGAGGGAGACGCAAAGGAAGGTGACGCATCGAGAGGGAGATGCACAGAACGGAGACACATCGAGAAGGAGATGCAAAGAACAGCGAAACATCGAGAGAGAGTTGCAAAGAACGGGGACACATTGAGAGGGAGACGCAAAGAATGGTGACACATCGAGAGGGAGATGCAAAGAATGGTGATGCATCGAGAGGGAGATGCAAATAATGGTGACACATCGAGAGGGAGATGCAAATAAAGGTGACACTTTGAGAGGGAGATGCAAAGAACAGCTTTGAGTGAGAGCTGTCTGAGAGCTGTCTGAGAGCTGTCAACATCGCGATTGGAGAAAGGTGCCCCAAATCATGGAGCCCTGGCATCACACAGAGCTCACAAGATCGCGATGGGAGATAAGTGCCGCAAATCATGCCACCCTGCCCCAGCACAGCTTGCAAGATCACGATGGGAGAAAGGTGCCCCGACAGGCTACTCAGCCTTAAAGGGTCTATATATGGCTAGGAATATGGATGTTCATAATGTATTCTTTTACAAACATAATACAACCATGATAAACAGTAGGCTAATAGTTGGGCTACACCATGACACAGGATCTTCTTAGTGGTCAAAGTCATTGATGATTTTGCATCAATGAAAACTAGGAAGGAAACATTTTATTTAAAATTAGGGTTTAGTTGTGATGGCACAGAGTAGCAGCAATCTTTAAGAATTATGCAATATACAGTATTTTATTTATTGACTCATAATTTGGTTGTGCAGTTAAAGTTATGTACTGTGTATATGATGTCAATGTTAATAGAATGTTATGGGGGGAGGGGAAGGGGGCATATCCAATCTCACCTTGGGCACCAAGAAAGCCTGAACCGCCACTGATACATTAGAATTACAATTAAATGTATGTCAAAGTACAGCATAGCATGGCAATCTCTACATTCTAAATTCTGCAGACTCCAAATACCACAGAGAATCAACAATTACATTTGGTCTTATTTGTACAGTCCTAAAACACTACGCAGTTTTGGTCTGACTAATGACCTTACCCATTGAACTGCCAAAGTACTTAACATGAATCCTGAGCAATGATTTGCACCACAGCGGCTACATTTATTCTTGTTAATTCTTTAATTAAAACCTATTATGTGCACTGCCACATTGAAAGAGGTTGTGATGCATATGGCTACATCTAATCAATTCCACTATAAGGCTCATTTGTGCTCATTTCATAAGTCCATATTTAGCATGTTTTGTTTTTTTTTGTAAGGCTGTGTAAAATACCTACCGTCTTTGTGAATGCTAATGGTATAGATTTTTTCACCACTGTAATGCTATTCCTGATCAATATGAAATGTCCTTTTGAGACCTTTCAAAATCATTTTTCACATCCAAGCAAATGAGACTAGAATGACTCACATTGCCCCGTGACTCTGCAAGAGATTGATGGACAGGTGTTAGCAAGCTGTGATTGACAGGCGACAGATTTGTCTGACTTGAAAATTAAATGTGTCATCAAAAATGTTACAAACAATATGGCAGTCATATAAGGCAATTATTTTGGAAGATTTAAAAAATATTTAAAAAAAAATACAAAAAAAAATTATAAAAAAAAAATATATATTTAAAACATAGCTCCATTTCAAGTACTTGTTAAAGGAATATTTCACCAAAAAATTATATTTCTCTCATCGTTCACCCTCATTTCATCTTAAACTTGTATGAATTTCTTTTATTTGAAAGAGTTACATTTTGGTATGTTTCTCTCCCAAAACTGATCGTATTGCTTCATAAGTCCTGAGTTTAGCCATGTCCACTATGGAGCTTGAAAGTTTTGGATCCCAGAAAGTCATATGAGTTTGAGATGGCATAAATGACAGTTACATTTGGTAAAAATTGGGATTACTAGCAGGATTACAATTTTCAATATATAAAAAAATAAACAAAATATCCTCCTGACATAAAAAGATAAAGACTGCTGCTTGCTTTAGAGTGGTACAGATATGATCAGACGTTTCTGATATGACCTCATCTGGTTCTCTCTCGTGCCTCAAGCTGGTGCCACTTACTGTCGCATGCACAAATAACACCTGTCTTACATCAACACTGTCCTCTCCAAATGAGGTCAAACCATTAGGGCTGTTTCATAGCAATGGCCACTGGTGAAGCCGCGGGTCCAGACGGCATTCCGGGCCGCGTCATCAGAGCATGCGCGAACCAACTGGCTGGTGTTTTTACGGACATTTTCAACTTGTCCCTATCCCTGTCTGTAGTCCCCACATGCTTCAAAACATCAACCATTGTGCCTGTACCGAAGCAATCAAAAATCACTTGCTTAAATGACTGGCGTCCTGTTGCCCTCACCCCCATCATCAGCAAATGCTTTGAGAGGTTGATCAGAGATCACATCTGCTCTGTTCTGCCCACCTCTTTGGACCCATTGCAGTTTGCCTACCGCAACAACCGCTCCACTGATGATGCCATTGCATCTACAATACACACTGCTCTTTCCCACCTGGAAAAAAGGAACACATATGTGAGAATGCTGTTTGTAGACTACAGCTCAGCATTCAACACCATAGTGCCCTCCAAGCTTGATGAGAAACTCCGGGCTCTGGGCTTAAACAGCTCGCTGTGCAGCTGGATCCTGGATTTCCTGTCAGGCAGACGTCAGGTGGTTAGAATGGGCAGCAACATCTCCTCATCACTGACCCACAACACTGGAGCACCACAGGGCTGTGTTCTCAGCCCACTCCTGTATTCCCTTTACACACATGACTGTGTGGCGACACATAGCTCCAATGCCATCATTAAGTTTGCTGACAATACGACGGTTGTAGGTCTGATCACTGACAATGATGAAACAGCCTACAGAGAGGAGGTGCACACTCTGACACGCTGGTGTCAGGAGCACAACCTCTCCCTCAACGTCAGTAAAACCAAGGAGCTTGTGGTGGACTTCAGGAAGAAAGACAGAGAACACAGCCCCGTCACCATTAATGGAGCACTGGTGGAGAGAGTCAGCAGCTTCAAGTTCCTCGGTGTCCACATCACTGAGGAACTCACATGGTCCGTCCACACTGAGGCCGTTGTGAAGAAGGCTCACCAGCGCCTCTTCTTCCTGAGACGGCTGAGGAAGTTTGGAATGAACCACCACATCCTCACACGGTTCTACACCAGTACTGTAGAGAGCATCCTGACTGGCTGCATCACCGCCTGGTACTGCAATAGCACCGCCCACAACCGCAAAGACCTGCAAAGGGTGGTGCGAACGGCCAGAAACATCATCGGAGGTGAGCTTCCCTCCCTCCAGGATATATATAACAGACGGTGTGTGAATAAAGCTCGGAGGATCATCAGAGACTCCAGTCACCCGAGTCATGGGCTGCTCTCACTGCTTCCATCAGGCAGGCGGTATCGCAGCATCAGGACCCGCACCACCCGACTACATGACAGCTTCTTCCCACAAGCAATAAGACTTTTGAACACATGATCTCTCACGATCATCAATCAGCACTGCACTTTATTAATCCTCATTCTGTCAATATATTCTCCCAATTCAATTAGTGTTTATATATATTTATACCCGTATCTAGTGTATGTGTATTCTACATTGTGTGTATTGTGTACATTTGTTATGCAAATTGTTGTGTAAGTACGTGTACATTTGTTATGTAAATTGTTTTGTGTAAATATGTTGTTTATTGTAAAGTGGTTTATGCCTCGTCACTGTCATGACTGCTATGTTACTCGGAACTGCACACAAGAATTTCACCTACTGTTGCACTCGTGTACACAGTAGTGTGACAAAGTGATTTGATTTGATTTGATTTGATTTGGTGAAATATGATTATTTTTGTGGAAATTCCAACATTCTTGTCACTTCAGTGGAGAAAAGGGAAACAATATTACAATTCAGTGCAATTTATACCTTCCAGATGTATACATAATTTAAAGAAACATTTAATGGTAAGACCCATATAAAAATCATGTTAGTTAGGATAGTTTAAATTAGTCATAAATGTTCCCTAATTTCGCCATCAGACTGTCTTTCTATTGTTTTCACGGGAGCAGGAATAGAAGCGGAGAAATGACCACTCCCCCGGTGAACTACCAGGTTTCCGGTATGCGGGACTGTGACAGGGTGGTGGGCGGGGCCGGGTTGTGATGCTACACACCCGGCCCCTAATCAGGCTAATCAAGCCTCAGAGAGTGATAAAGGCTGACTGGAGACTGCAGTGAGACAGAGAGAGATTTACGGGCAGCTGTCTGACACCTTTGTGTGTTTGTCTTTTTGGGATGCACCGTAGTAGAGTCCTCGCCACTAACATCCACCACAACAGAGCGGACGAACGGGCCATCGACCGCAAAGGCAGAAGGGACTTCTAACCGACCACCTGGAGTGGTCAGGGCCACTGCCAGGGGCAGAGGAGACCCTTTCTGTTTCCCGAGAACACGACGAGGCATTCCGTCTGCCAGGGCTGGAAGGCTACCTTTGATCCGTCTGGGGAGGCGCAGCTGTCATCCGTTGGAGGAGAGGCCGAGGACCAAGCTATGGTGTAATGGAGAACCGGCGAGTAAGTGTTTCTCTCTCTCTCTCTCTCTCTCTCTCTCTCTCTCTCTCCCACTGCCGCTCCATGTTGGCCTATCCCTCTCTTTTTTAAAATGTTTTTGTTAATTTGGCACGATCGCCATTACGGCGTGTAGGTGCCACCTTTTATTTTTGTTTCCCTCCCCTTCCAGGTAGATGGGGATGACCTGCCAGCAGACAGGGTGTTGAAAGGAAAGGGTGGGGGGGGGTGGGGTGTACGTCATGCCTGAGAGAACGAGGGAGGTATGTGACAGGGCGGAGGGCGGGGTCGGGTCATGATGCTACACACCAGGCTCCTAATCAGGCTAATCAAGCCTCAGAGAGGGATAAAGTCCAACTGGAGACTGCAGTGGGACAGAGAGAGAGATTTACGGGCAGCTGTCCAACACCTTTGTGTGTTTGTCTTTTTGGTTGAGTTTCATATTACAATATTATTTACACTGTCAAGCCGGTTCCAGCCTCCTCCATTAATACCTTTACAGGGATGCCAACTGTCGAAACTTTAGTGTGACTTCTCATTTCCATCCTAACTTAAGTTGAAACTCTAAAATTATTCTCTAAAATGTGTTCATGTTGTATTGACAACTGTAATTGTCACAGCATTTCTTTTTGTCTTTGTTGAAAATCCAAATTGTACACATGAATACCAAATGTCTTGGAAATGTTACTAAGTTCTTAGGGGAAAGTGCAATGGATTATTTATCTGATTTTAATACTTATTATAAATATATCGTTCAAAGGTAAGTGTGAGGGAGAAATACTGGCAAATGTGGTATTTAAAAACTCATAGACAGTAGGAATAAGTATATCAAGACACACTAAAAAGGTTTAAATCTATTTGTATGTATTCTTTAAAAACAATATATATTTATTGGTATTTAATAAATTTTTTGTAATTAAAATTGTACTTGTAATTGTACGTAAACACAGAATCTACCATAAACGTTAGCTGGTGATTTTTGACTGTGGACAGGACTGGTAATCTGGCATTCCGGGCATTTTCCCAGTGGGCCGTACGCACTTTGGGGGCGATCAGGGGCAGACTGGACATCAGGAGAACTGAGCGGGCCGGTGGGTCGGCCACGAAATGGGGCAAAATAAGCTAAAATTAACTGCCACGTTATGCAGAATGGACCACAAAAGTGCGTCGCGATGTGCAGAAAAGGACAGCGGCAAGCAGAGGACAGGCACTGGAGGCATTAATAACAATGATGATGATGATGATGATGATGATGATGATGAAAAAGAAGATTTCCTATTGCAGTCGGAAGTTAATGAATGGTCAGTGCCAATTAGTCTACATGCTAACTGCAATACATGGCAGAATTAATCTTTGTAGTGTTTTTGAATGTCATATTCCCTGTTGTTTTTGGTCTTGTCTTTTTTGTTTTAATTCTTTTTTAGTCCCTGATTCCTGTTAATTTTTGTAGTCATTTTGTAGTTTCATTTTATGATTGGTTTCCCTTGATTGAGTTCCTCATTCCCTGATTGTTTCCCCAGGTGTTTCTTGTTTTCCCTTGTGTATTTAAAGGGATACTTCACCTCTGGGAAGATGAATGTGTATTTAAAATTGGTCATTTATATAGTATAAATGTGAAATTATTTTTGAATTTGAAGCATTCTAGACTGAGAAAAGGCAGAAAATTTATTTTTTACACATGTGGCTGAAAGACAACAACTCCCAGAATGCACTTGCTTTGCTGCCCTTACGAGGCCACTCCCAAACCACGCCTACCGGTTACAGGCGGCAGTATCTGAAAATATGATACAAATATGATACATCGAGTTAGTTGATAAATTGACTGACTACGCGGGAAGAACATTATAATTCCGTGTGTCCAAACTCTGTACATGACGTCTCAGTAACAAAAAAGAAAAACAAACAAAATACTCACTTTACACTAAGCCGTCCGTTTGTCCCTGCGGGCTTCGGCTGGCGTTTCCAATTTATCTTCGGGATCCTAAAATATGTTTCCAGGACTCCCCTGTCCATGTGTGATACAAAACTTGGGTGCTCAGTTATACATGCTCATGTTATCAGTGCAGTTTCATCAGCGGATTCAGCGATCTCGTCCAGTATCGCTGAAATTCGCGACAGCAATAGGACACTCTATCTGTTTCCATAGGCGCACAGCGAGAGCACTGACACCACCAGTCCGCCCCAACTCGAGTCTGAATATAATTTAACACTCTCTTCCTCCTGCCTGCCAAGCAGGTTTTGCTCCCCTGCTACAGCAGCTGCTCCAGCCTCTGTTCATCGCTGTATTGCGGCTCGTACAGGTAGCGCGAGCATCAGATTCTCGCAACAGATCTTCGAAATCCCCTTCTGCCATTTCAACTTCAAAACTACATTCCGCCATCGTGATTAGCCTACTTGTATACAAACTTTCTACACAGAGCAAGAGCCTGTTTTCTTAGCTTCTACAGAAAGATGGCTGACACTATCTTCACATTCTGTGAGTGAGATCCCGCCCCATATGGGCGTGGTGAAAACATGCGGAATACTGGCTGTAGTTTTAAGCCTCTGGACCAAAAATCCTCCGATGACGCAAAATGACGATTTTTGCGTCATCGGAGGATTTTTTCCAGACTAAAAATAAATAAATCTCTCGTCTCAGGGGGATATGAGGGGGGGGGGAGCTCGGTAATTAGAAAATACTACTGGTTTTCTACTGATACAAAGCTTAATGCTAAATCCTGAAATATCCCTTTAAGCCTTTGTTTCCCCTTGTTAGTTTGTCAGTCTTTGCATGTATTGTCTATGCTTGGTTCCATGTGTTTGGTGTTTTATTCTGAGTAGCTTGTTTATCTTTCAGTTAAATAAAGCTGCATTTAGATCCTCCTTCCTCATCACATTGAATCTGAGGTACATCCTATCATATTTTGTTATCCAAGACAATTCAGCGCATCTGTTCTAACTGCATTTGCTTGATGAGAAAATAAACTATTTTCTGTAACAGATCACCTGATGTGGGTAAAAATGTTGTAATCAAAAAGTAACCAAAAGAAGTTACTGAATACATTTTTACTAAGTACTCTGAATTTGTTACAGATTACATTTAAAAAAGTAACCCTCCAACAGATTGTCTGCACACATAAATCAGTTTGTTGGTTGAACATTTGTAGTATAATAATATGTGTAGTATTTGGATCAATGAATAAAGCCATGCTGCTAAATCAGCTATTTCAGCTTTGAATTATTGCTTTTGATAGCAATATTAACTTTTCAAAGAAGGACAAAAAATTAAAAAAAACTGTATTTAAGGATGTGCACAGTAGCCATATTGTGGATGTATTCACAGCAGAGTGAAGGGAACTCTCAAAAAACACAGTAAAGAGACTTCAAAGGAAACAACAGGGTAAGTGTCATATCAACAGGAAACCATGAGATGACAGAGATCTAGACAGTCATCTTGGGGTGATGGCTGTCTGACATGTCTGATCCATCCTCAGGGGATATGTACACATTTCCAGTTTCTAGAGAGTTCTGACAGACCACTGACTCCACGTTGAAGTTTATTATGACCATTTTCCAGCCTGATCTCATGAAAATCATGTGATTGTTGCAGAATTTTTGCTAAATTATATTACATGGTTCTTTGCACGTATCGCAGAAGGTATGAGGTGAAATTTTCTCCAAAACTGGTGAGGTTTTTAAGGTTAATACTATATCAACTGTGAAATGAAAAATGCAATTCCTGGAGCAACCATGTCATTTTGCTGTGCTTCTTTGACACTTTCAGCTGACATGTCGACTTGCATGCTCTTCAGGACTCATACCCCAGTCCTTTGCATATAAGTGCAACACTTTTGTGTTATCAGTTGAGCTACCACGTGATTTGATCACACTTGAACAAAGTTTTATAAAGCTGGTTATGTAATGCAAACATTAAAATATGTCGCCTGACAAGTCATACAGTATATTAAAATGGTGTTGATATTATTAGACAGCATTGTGTAAGGATCAGGGCAAACATTATGTTTTTATGAGTGGATAACCTTTATCTCATTATTTGTGTGAAAGGAAATAAAAGTCATCGTTGTTTTAGTGTCTCCAGTGTTCATTTTACTATAAAACTGTTGTGATCCATACATCGAGTCATGCAAAAATAATTACGCAAAAATTAAGATGACTGGTTGCTATTTGCTATATATAAAAAGGTAATTCGATATGTTGCACCCAAACTTCCTGTTTCATACACAAATCTGTGCTTGTTATGTGATTTATGAGGATTTTAATGTGCTATTTGGCCTAGATCCATTATATCCTGCAGTTATACAGGTCTAATTGAACAATCCGCACAGGGCATAATAGATGTTATATATTACACGAGATCTGCAGAGACCTCTATAGTCCCGGATCCATCAAGAGCTTGATTACACTTAAATCCTTCCATTTCCCCTTTCTCAGCCAGGATTATTCACCAAAACGAGCACAGAGGTTTTCCCAATGGCAATCCTTTTATTCAGAAATGATGATTGGTAGTAGGGGGTGATTTTGTTTTTGTTTTTGCAGTTTTCTGTATTATAGAAGTGTCTTTAAAATAATTTTTTTGATTGGCTGACGATGTGTTCAATGTATTAATTCATGCACAATTTCCACGTTACTCTCAACAGGGTTTTGATGTCTAGTGCAATGAGTTGTACCAATATCAAGCAAAATAGAATAAAGGTTATTAGTATTCCATGGAAATTGAGCACCCCTTGAAAAAGTCTGAGTGAGAGAGGATAAAAAAAAAAAGTCCTGATTTCCAGTTGCCCTGGTTACCAGTTGAGTCTAAGCTGTCTGATTACCACCTCAGTGCTTGCTGTGAGCTTTTCATTACAACACAGCCACTACATGAGACTCAACCAGACTTTTAATGAAGAGAAGATGTGGAACCGATAAAACCCATCCGATATGGAGCCCCTTCCACTTTAAAAAAAAAAAAAAACATGTTTACAGTCTTCTTATGACCATTTAGCACCTAAATATTATAACATTTTAAAATGTAAAAAGCACATGTTTTATAGAACTGTGCAACATGGGAAAGCTAAGGGAAGTTTATTTTTTTTAAAATTACGCACCTCCAAAAATTGTTTGAAACCAGGTGCACAACCCAAAAAAATATATCTAAAAAAAAAATAAAAAAAATTATAATAAATAATTCACATCAAAGTCAGCACACTGTTGCTCCAAAATCAAAGTACTGAGCACTCATTAAATTAATTTGACCAACAGTGTGCCGTCTTTGAAGAGTGTTTTTAGGCTAATGAAAGTCTCATGAAACACACAAAAAAGGATTTATGCATTTCAATTTCATAACATTTCAACAAATTGAATTAAATAATTTATAATAAAATAAGATAAAAAAAAAACATTATTTTAGATTAACATAAATGACATTTTATTAATACATTTTTTGTTAAACATTACACAGTTGCATTTTCTAGAATTGTCATAAAAGTTAAATGCGTAAATATAAAAAAGGCTACATACAAAAAAGCTGTATAACATACATTGTGGCAGATCACCAACCGTGTGTGTTGCTTCACAAACAGAGTCCAGGCAGAGCTCAAGCAACAGGTTTCTTTTTAATCATCAACTCAAACTTCCAACAGAAAGAACACACTTTCCCTAGTCTTTCTACAGAACCAACAATTATCTGTGTCCTGTCTCATCAAGAGCTCTTCTTCTATCTATCCATCTATCTATCCATCTATCTATCTATCTATCTATAGAGAGAGAGAGAGAGAGAGAGAGAGAGAGAGAGAGAGAAAAATACACATACAATAATTGCTTTACATTATCTAACATGATAATGAAACAAATGCAAATACACAAAAAACAACAAATGCAATCCTTAAAAATCTGAAATAAGATAATCTAAAATAATGGGTTTTGAGACATGATTTAAAAGTTAGCAGAGTAGAGCTATTTATTGTAGGGCTCTCCAGGTCTCCGTCTAACCATCAGGTGTTAGCCAAAGCTGAAAACTAGACTAATCAGAGAAGATGCCCTTACTCCAGTCCTTTACGGTCCAACCCTTATGTTCTTTTGCAAACCTCAGCCAGGCTCTTCTGATTCTCATTGATGAAGGGCTTTTATTTCTAACTTTGCGTGTCTTCAGCCCTGCCCCTAGGAGCCTGTTTCGAACCATCCTCACCATGCACCAGCTGTCGTTTGCCATTCTTTTTATAGATCACTTGATGTCATCCTACAGTTGTGGAGTGACATTCAAATGAGTTGGCAGTTATCCCAGTCAGTGGAGAGTCCTTTTCACCCTCTGCTGGTCTGTAGCTTTGCTGTCCCCAATGTCTGTTGCTTGACCTTGTTCTTATGAACTTTGAAATTTTAAAGATGGAAGCAACCTGATGCTTACTCTATCCTTCTGCCAGTAAAGTCATAATTGATCCCTTCTTTTCCTAAATGAAAACTTTTCTTTTCAACTCTTTTGGCACGGTCAATATTTATTTATGTTATTCCAATTATTTTTGAGGTACTACTAGCAGTGATTTGCCATCCAGCTGGTCCTATTGCAAGAGGATAGTGATGACCACAGCAGTGATTTTTATACTTTTCCTCATTAAATAAGATTTGATTCAGGTGATCACCCAATCAGTACCTCATTAATTAGAATGAGGTATGCTTGTTTTGCAACTAAACAGACACTGGAATGGAACAGCTGCCATACAAGTGGAGATGCTGATTTAAGAAAAAACTGGAGTAGTCTCTTAGAGTGTATAAATAAATCTAATATATATATATATATATATATATATATATATATAGGCAAAATTCCACAGATGAACTGGTGAACAACCAGAGCGAGCAAATGCTATTCTTCAAATATCGGAAGTTATTGCCAAAAATTTATGGAAAGGGCAAACAGAGCAGATGGTGTGAACACAGTCTACACACAAGTACAAAAAGGCTTATAATGTTGAGTGAAGCCAAAGAAAATTACTTTTAATGTTTATTCCCTACAAAGAAAGCGTAAAGAAAATCCATTATCTAGGTGTCTGAGCAATATAAAGGAACTTATTGCACCATGCAAAAATGACATTTTATTATTGCTGCCACTATCCTCTTCACACATACTGATTTTTAGTATGATAGTCTTTGAATATGTCAGGGTGTGTATAGCTAGCTTATGAGGCAATTGAACTGTATGAAAACTTAGGCCTTTCTTACAATTAAAAGTTCAGTCATTCTTTGCATCATCTTAGGTTCAACAAAGAATTATCTTCTTATCAAGAACAATTTTTAATGTATAGGATTCTTAAATTTGCATATATTGTTCTCTGGAGACAAAAAGTAATATTAAACAATATGTACTTGAGATGTGAGTGTGAGTGGTTGTCTGTATATGTGTGGCCCTGCGATGGACTGGCAACCTGTCCAGGGTGTACCCCGCCTTTCGCCCAGTGTTAGCTGGGATAGGCTCCAGCCCCCCGCGACCCTGTACAGGATAAGCGGTTGATGAAGGATGGATGGATGGATGTACTTGAGATCAGCTTATTGCTTTCTGAATTATTTACATACTGTAAATGGCTTTTAAAGGAACTGAAGACCAATGATTCCAAACCGGGGGTATTAGGGGGTAATCATGTAGGCCTAAAAATATATTTATTTTAAATATGTTTTCCAATTATGTAACATTACATACAGTATAACACAACATGGTTGTGTTTTTGTAGTTGATGATGAATAAATGCCATATCTGACCATGTATTTTTGAAAATCAGGGATTTTACAAAATTCATGATGTTAACAATATTTGTCCTTTGGTAAACATCTTTAGTTTTGTGTCGATGAAGGGGTACTTGAACCTACTGATAGTGCTGTGGGGGTATTTACAGCAAAAAAGTTTGGGAAACACTGCTATAGATAGCAAAGTTCTTTATGGAACTTGAAAAGGTCATGAATAGTAACTTGAGTATGGTTTATATTAGTATAGTATTCAAAGTGACCAAAGTTATCAGTGAATTTTATTAATTCTAAGATCACTCTTTTACAAATGACAATTAAGTTCAGTTAGGAAACTGTACGCGGCATTCATTGGCTGATAGATCGAACAGACACAGCTCTCTCTATGCACCCAATCAGAAGATTTTTCCTCAGGTCAAAATATAAACAACTGGTACTCACCTCATAAAAAACACTGGGAACCGGCTACAGCGCCATTACGTGTAGGGTTCTCCCTCCATCTCCCCACCAACACCTGCCTAGATCTGCTTTATGGTAGCTTTATCTTGATGTTTGTACAGTAGCAGCAGCATGTCTCTTCAGCAGCATATTGACTCATGTCCAACAGCAGAATCATGCGTGAAGCAGATCTAGTCTGCCAAGACCAAACCTACTCCATTGAGGGTAGTTGTATTTGCCATTGGGGGGGTTGTATTTGTTTGGTAAGTGTTGTTTCGTTACAACACATGCCGCGTGTGAGGTTTTGAAGGTTAGATTCCCATCTGACAAAAAAAAAATGTGCACATTTTCTTATGCGACAGCACTGATACAAAAAATGTATATCATATAACAATTATCTAAAGTCTAAGTGGACATATTTCTGGGGGATATCTGGATGCTAAGGGAAGCCCTATAACTAGAAAACCTCCAAATAAAAAAAAAGGGGGTAGAGATGCTCCAATCTAGGGCAAGATACTGCTTATATGCCTTCCAACTCATTGATGTGCTAATAGAACCGGAATGCTTCAAAAGTGTGTAAATCTACGAATATTTTCGGTGCACAACATGTAGTTCATGGTATTAAGCAGTTTTTTCTTCTGCATCAGTTTATTAAAGCAACCCATTGTCTGTCAGACACCCCAACATAAAGAACTGGCAACAGACTCTAAATACTGTCCACATCACCTTACAAATAAACCTGTGGACTATGCATAATAATGGGAACATTGCTTACAGCAGGCAGTTTAAAGTCCGATCATGATTAAAATTGACATTTATTGTTGATCGCGGTGAATTTGAACATTACAAAAAGTGGCATCTTTAATTCATCACTTTAAAATCAACACAGCTAAAAACCTTAAACTTTCTAGTTTGTTTTTGGATGACTAGTGGAGCATCCTGTCCCATTTTTAAAGTGTGTTTCTTACTAGGACTTCTGTCTGCTTGTTTTACATTCGTTGCCTTCAGTCAGTCATTTAAAAGCTGCCAACCAGCCGATATAAATTGTTTTTTTGATGAATATGAGTCTGGTAGATCGAATTCCTCTGAAGCTTAAACACATGAATTCCAAAACATAAGTTTCATGTGAATGGAACGTTCATGTTTAGTTTGCGACACATGGCCATTAAAATACCACGCGGCCACAGTCCGTAACAATAGCAACTACTCCAGTACCCACACAAGCACAAGAGTTTTCCCATATAGGCTTACAAAATCTTAACCTTTTAAACATCCTGCAATATTTGCCAAAAACGCCTAAAAAAGGCCTACCCAAATTAAAATGCATGCTGTTCTTGAACCCTTTGGAGTATATGCATGCTTTTGGTCTCTTTTGAAAGGGGAGACTTTGAGGTTTGTTCCTGAATAGTCAGAATCACTGTAAGTCTTACTTGTATTGAGTAATAGAACTTTGAACACACTCAAAAAGGGGAAATAAACTCCGCCTACATTTTTTTTTTTGTAAAAAGATGCCTGCAGATAACTACAGCTGGGAGGACATAGCTGGAAAACACAATTAGATCATAGCATGAAGCCTTACCAAACCCAATATAAAATTTGATAACAATACATTAGAAAATGAGTGTTTTACACATGTTTATCCAAGTGTATGTATAGGCTTCAAGGATATTGATACCTGGCCACACCTCTAAAATGCACCGACTGGCTAAAATGACCTGTCCATCTAAAGTCCAGGGGTCAGCGGACATTTTGACATAAAAATATCTGTAATGTTTACATGTTCAAGGTAGATTCATCAAAGAATACAAAGTTGTGTCAGCTCTGTCGGTTAGCTCGAAATGCTACGTCTATACTACGTGGGTGTTTATTGATATATAAATGTGTTATGGACCAAAAACTTTGTTGAATTGGATTGTATGGACCCTTTACAGTGTAACTAAACCATTTTTGATGGAATGAAGTGGATCAGTAGAGTAAGATGAGCATTATAAGTGAGTTTCTACCATTTTGGATTCGTTTATTTTGCTGTAAGTGGTCTGAGAAATACACCGATTGTACCCGCTGTGTTAAGTGTATATTAAAATGGTTTACATCGTTCGAATCACAAGAGTCTCAGCTTTCCAACGATGTAAGATATGTGTATCTTTTAATTTTTGAGTTTTTGCATTTCGTGAAGTTATTGCGCAATAGTCGACCGGGCCCGCAGACGACCCGACGGGCTGTTAAAAGTTAATAAAACTCTTTTATATTATATATTTATACATTATATATAATATTTTGCCACATTTAAGGAAAGCATTTTACGTTTTTTAACCGTGGATTCTAAATTCTTGTGGTTAAATTAACCATGATATTTTTAATCGCTTTTACTAGTAAAATTGTGTAATTGCATCATCCCTAATTCAATGCATACTCTTAAATATTTATACACTGTATCATATCAAACATTCAGAAAAAGCATTATGGTTAATGTTTCATAAAAAATGTACCATAACCTGCTTATCTGAAATGCCTGTCTGCTTTCCTTACCTCGAAAAACAACTGATCATTTCAATGGATGCCTTTAACATCTCCACTGTCACCACATATGACTCATGATGAATTTCATGTTTTATAAATTCATACAAAAGTTTTGAGTGGGTTACAGAGCTACAGACCAAAATTGAACGTTGTCAGCCACAGTCTGTCTAGGGTGTGTAATTCCTGCAGGGGGCGCTTGACCCTTCAAAAACAAATCCTCCATTAATCCGCATTTAAATCTAAGAAGGCGTTATATCCATCTGGAGATAATCACTGATAGACACTGGACAGTTATTTTTAACAGAAACTGAAAATCGCAAGGATTCATACCTGTGAATGAAATTCACCTCAGCATTATCTACAAAAGCATATTTTAAAATCCTCATCCTGTAATAATAAACTACTGTGAGTTCATGCACCCTAACCAGTGCTGAGAAAAGTAACAAGTACCATGTGACACCGCCATCTACAACAGAGGAGGGAATTCAATATTTCAGACTCACAGCCAAGCATATGCAAGATATCTAATTTGAAATTATCTTCTGCCTTGATAAAAATATAGAAACAAGGACAGATGACGCTGACGTACATTAATAGAATAAGAAGATTATTTTATTTTAAATGAATTGTAGATTGTGTGTGATCTTGATGGGAAAAGTTCAATGAAAAACTGTCAAAGTAAGCACAATGCAGTAATTGAATACTGAATTGTTCTGGTTGTGGTTTTATGCAATAAAATAATGGAAGTTTTTCCATTATATTAATAAACAGCAAGTGAAAATGTGTTAGATCAGTCTACAGTTATTGTATCAATTATTTTATGAATCTATTACATATGTCTTAAACTTTAATATGTGTAATAACATAAATGCATAGTATTACAAAATAAAGTTAATGGCAAATTTTGGATATGTGCCAGACACTGTTAAAACTGTATCACAGATGACTTGTCATTTTTTTTAGAACATCAATTGATAAAAAATTTACTTATACTGAAGTTTACTGATCAAATATTTTTAATTACACAATTACTACAATGTAACAACATGCAATTTCATAGGATTGTTAGATAAACGCTATAGAAAATGGCTGAAATATGACAGATGACTCTAAATCTTCTTGAAACATAGTGATAAAGTTTGCTGCTTATAAGTAAGTTAGATAAAATGTGTAGGGAGAGAGAATGATCTGTAAAGATTGTTTATCACCCAAAAAATGAAACACATTTACTGCTCTGCTACTTTACCTTATTTTCCATAATGGGCTCTCATCTTACACCTGACATTTAAGCACATGTGTCTGACAGAAGGATTCAGGTACTCATTTGTTAAACTTTCTTTATGAATAATTTTTCTAAAAAATACTTAAAAAAAAAAAAAAAAAAAAAAACTCTTAAAAAACACACCTCCTACCCACGTGCAAGAAGAACAAAAGAGGAAATTGTTAGACTATTTTTATAGTTGTTCTTCCTGAGTAGAACATTCCATAGGAAAATATATAAGTGAAGCAGGTGCCTCTTTCTCCTCCATTAACCATCTACTGATACTTATAAGTTTGGGGAAAAAAAGTAGTCTAGAATCTCTGCAAAATAAAATACATGAATCGATCCAAATCAATAGAATGATCATTTTGACTGGTTCACAACTCTGTAAAATAATGTCACTGGACATTATCAGCAATGTCTTTTTTGTTTCACAAAATTAATTGCTCTTTATATCATGTCCCTTATATAAGCAATGTTTGACATGAAGGTGGATAAGGATGTTTCTATATTAACATGTTTTCTATATTTTAATAGTTTTTGAATTTCCCCCTTGGGTTCTTACTTCTTGGAGATGGATCTCCCTGCATAGTTCGAACACTAACATAACTGCAAATCTTTTTCAAGTGATCCCAAGTCCCTGATTAGCTGGTTATTGTTTGCTGGATTAAGCACCTATGCCTTACACTTTCCAAATTCGAATACTGTGCTTTCAGTTACAAATCACCAAACTGAAAAGGAAAGGGAGTGAAAATCTGACAAAAATCGTTAGTTGTAATTAAAATGACCAAAGACACTGTAACCTTCAAATGCTAAGGCTTTCAAACACAATGTATATGTAGCTGTAAAATTGTGTGCCATGTCCTTCTTTAGCACAGCAGAGTATAATGCTAACTCCAATAAAACATATTTGAAAGCCTGCTAATGCAGTTTATTTTTATTTTATTTATTTATTTATAGCAATATATTTTTGCATCTAAATAATACATATTCTCTAAAGATGACCCTGATTATGCCAGTATGATGTTCGGCTACAGCGAACACATTATAAGTGAAACCAGAGCACAGAAATTAGTACAGGTCTGAAAGAATCTGTTTAACAATATTTTAATATTTGTAATGTAAATAGTACAGCAGGCTAACCAAGCTATACATGAGATAGAAACATGTAAGATTTAAATATGTAATAAATTAACCTTTTAACCTCACCATGAGGTGATGCCAACCCATATAAAAATACTATGGCAACCACTGTTTTCAGCAAAATACCAGCTTGTCTTTACGCCTGTAAAACTATGGTAAAGTTTTATCCACCTCTTATTAAACAAGAAAGGCAGAATGATTATGTAAGCTTAAGATAGCATATTACTTAAGAATGATCCCTTTAAAGGAATATTTCAGGTTCAATACAAGTTAAACATAATAGCGGCATAATGTTGATTTCCACAAAAAAACAAAAAAATAAATAAATAAATAAATAACAAATCATTCCTTATTTATTGAAGAAAAAGCAAAAATGAGGTTCCAGTAAGACACTTAGAATGGAAGTGAATTTGGCCAACCATATATACTAAAATGCCCACTATTTCAAAAGCATAGCCACAAGATGTAAATATTGAGAATGTTAGCATTTATGGACCAGCACCATTCACTTCCCATTTCCCATTCACAAATCCATTACTGTAAATGTGACCTTTTATTAATAACTTCAAATTATGAACCATCCCTTTACATTTAAGAATTTATTTAAGTTGTATTTAAGAATTAAGACTTAAGACTTAACAAAGTTGAAAATAGCAATTCAGAATTCTAGTCACATAAGACCCTGAAGGTTTGTCTGAAAACTGCATTACATTACAGACACATTTTACATCTCAAACACATTTAATATATTTGATTCCAAACAAGCACTCAGACCTCTGCAGTGTGGTGTTCTATTTGCTAATTACCAACGACCATTAAAAATGGAACTCTACAGCAGGTGTTTCTGGAAATATAAGAAAAAGTCTTGTTTTCTCAGTAAGCAGACAATGGCTGAAAACATGAACACTAAATTCTAATCTAGTTCTCACTAATAGTGTGTGAGGAATCCAGCCGGGCTGCTCTCAGAAGCAGAATGAGAACAAGAACTACACTTATATGTTTTCTAAAGAAAATGTTAGTAGCGGTTGCTAGGGTGTTCTGGGTGGTTTCATATTGCCCCAAGTCAAAAGAGCTTACCCCCAAGTCTCTATTTTCTTGTCCCTAGATATGGCTCAAATCCCTTGTCTATGTATCTATGGGATTTATGGATTTTTGTTTTTTTTGTTTGTTTTTTTTGCTTATTTTATTGTCCAACAGGTGAAAATCATTTAGGAAAGTAACAGCCCACTTCCCCTCAGCAAGAACACGATTTGTTGTATCATTCACATCCATAGCATAAACATGCTGGACAAATTTCGCACCAAAATAAAATACTAAGGGTTACATGTTTGTTTAAATTGATTATTATGGTATTAGGGGAGTAAGTAATCTGTCAGTAGCTTGGGCTATGAAAACTAGGTTTGTCACAATACCATATTTATACAGTTGAAGTCAGAAATGTACATACACTTAGGTTGATGTCATTAAAACTCATTTTTAACTACTGCACAGATTTAATATTAGTTTAAATATAGCTTTGGCAAGTCATTTTGGACATCTACTTTTTGTATGACATGAGTAAATTTTCCAACAATTGTTTACAGACAGATTGTTTCACTTGTAATTGAATATATAAAAATTCCAGTGGGTCAGTTTACATACAGTAAGTTAACTGTGCTTTTAAACAGCTCGGAACATGGTGTCAATCCTTTAGACAATTGGCCAATTAGCTTCTGATAGGAGGTGTACTGAATTGGAGGTGATACTTTGGATGTATTTAAATATAAACCTACCTTCAAATTCAGTGCCTCTTTGCTTGACATTTACATTTACATTTACATTTATTCATTTGGCAGACACTTTTATCCAAAGCGACTTACAAAAGAGGAAAAACATAAGCGAATCATCTTAAGGAGACAGTGGTACGAAAAGTGCCATACTACAAAGTTTCACTATCATCAGAATAGTATACAAAACCGATTTAAGTGCAACAAGAATTGTTAAATCATTTTTTTTTTTTTTTTTTTTTTTTTTTTTAGTTTTTTTTTTTTTTTAGTTTTAGTTTCCCATGATTGACATCATGGGAAAATCAACAGAAATCAGCCAAGATCTCAGAAAATATTTGTGGACCTCCACAAGTTTTTTTCATCCTTGGGAGCAATTTTCAAATGCCTGAAGCTACCTTATACGTCCATCTGTACAAACAATAGTATTTATAAACACCATGAGACCATGCAGCCATCATACCGCTCAGGAAGGAGATGAATTCTGTTTTATAGAGATGAACATAGTTTAGTGCGAAAAGTGTAATTCAATCTCAGACCAAGAGCAAAGGTCCTTGTGAAGTTGCTGGGGGAAACAGGTAGACAAGTATCTATATCCACAGTGAAACGAGTCACTATATTGGCATAACCTGAATTGCTGCTCGGCAAGGAAGAAGCCACAGCTCCAAAACTGCCATAACAAAGCCAGATTACAGTTTGCAAGTGCACATGGGGACAAAGTTTTCTTAATTTTTGGAGAAATGGCCTCTGGTCTAATGAAACAATAATTGAACTGTTTGGCCATAATGAACATCGTTATGTTTGGAGGAAAATGGGTGAGGCTTGCAAGCTGGAGAACATCATCCCAACCATGAAGCATGGTGGTGGCAGCATCACGTTATGGGGTGCTTTGTTGCAGGAGGGACTGGTGCACTTCACAAAATAGATGTCATCACGAAGAAGGAAAATTATATGGATATATTAAAGCAACATCTCAATACATTACCCAGGATGTTAAAGCCTGGTCGCAAATGGGTCTTCCCAAAAATGACCCCAAGCTTACCTCCAAAATTGTGGCAAAATGGATTAATGACAACAAAGTCCATCACAATCTCCTGACCTCAATCCGATTTGTGGGAAGAACCGAGAAAATGCATGTGAGCAAGGAGGCCTAAACAGCTGACTCAGTTAAACCAGTTCTGTCTGGAGAACTTATTGTGAGAAGCATGTGGAAGGCTACCCAAAACGTTTGAATCAGGTTTAACAATTTAAAGCAATGCTACCAAATACTAACAAATTGTATGTAAACTTCTGACCCACTGGGAATATGCTAAAATAAATAAAAGCTGAAATAAATAAATCTCTCTACTATTATTCTGACATTTCACATTCTTAAAATAAAGTAGTGATCCTAACTGTCCAAAGACAGGGAATGTTTTCTACTATTAAATGTCAGGAATATTGAAAAACTAAGTTTAAATGTATTTGGCTAAGGTTTATGTAAACTTCTGACTTCAACTGAATAAGTTGCACTTTATATTACAGTATGTGCTTTCAGTATACTTACAGTGTACTTACCCAAGAAAGTACTAAGACATATTACGTAACTACATATACTTAATATGGGTTAAGGTTATCAACGCTGTGTGATTAACACTGATTGTTCCCATGGGAACGCTGATCACACCACTAATTAGCATGATAGCAGCACCTGTCTCTCCACTAATTCACTGCCCATTGTCATGTACTTTGCTACTCTGCTGTCTCCCCTTTCAAGTCTTGTGTTTCATTGCAGGATGAACTGGCAGATTTATCCAGAGGTGGAAGGAGGAGGGGCGGGTTTTTCTTTGTGGAGAAGAAGGACAGCTCGCTTAGACCTTGCATAGATTATCGGGGGCTGAATAACATCAAGGTGAAGAATCTTTATCCTTTGCCATTGATGTCCTCAGCCTTCGAACTCTTGAATGGAGCGTCCGTCTTTACAAAGTTGGACTTACGCAATGCTTAGCACCTTGACCAGATTAGGGAGGAGTGGTTATGCCTTTCGGATTTGTCAACACCCCCGCTGTCTTCCAGGGGCTCATGAATGACGTGCTTAGAGACATGGTTGACCGTTTTGTGTTTGTCTATTTAGATTATATTCTGATTTTTATCCCATAATATCCAGGACCTTGTTCAGCACGTCAGGCAGGTGCTTCAGTGACTGCTAGAGTATCAGCTGTTCATCAAGGTGGAGATGTGTGCTTTTCATGCACAGTCGATTCCGTTCCGAGGGAGTGCGCTTAGACCCTGCCAAGGTCAGAGCCGTCTCCGATTAGCCAACCCCAGATTCTCGCAAGGCTTTGCAGAGGTTCGCTAATTTCTATTGTAGGTTTATTCATAATTACAGCCTACTCGCCATGCCTCTGACGGATCTCACCTCCACTCGCACTGACTTTTTTTGGTCCCTGTTGGCTTAGGCTACATTTTCTAAATTAAAGCAGTTTTCTAGCACACCAAATTTGATAACTCCCAACACTGCATGTCAGTTTGTGCTAGAGGTGGATGTGTTGGAGGTTGGTGTCAGAGCGGTCCCGTCGTAGCGCTCTTCGTCGGATGGAAAGATGCTTCCATGTGCTTTTTATTTGCACCGCTGAATGGAACTACGATGTCAGTAACAGAGAATTTCTATCTGTCTGGCTGCCTTTGTGTGTGTGGCATCATTAATTAGAGGGTTTGGGGGTACCTTTTGTGATCTGGACTGATCATAAAACCTAGAGTACATTTGTAGTGCTAAACATCTTAACTCTTAATCACTGTTTTTCACCTGTTTCAACTTCGTCCTTTCGTCTCGCCTGGGCTCTAAAAACATCAAGCCTGATTCATTGTCTCAATGTTTCAAAATCGACACCTCTACCATCCCACCGGATACCATTCTTCCCACCACACGGGTGGTGGAACGCTGATCACGCCACTAATTAGCATGATAGCAGCATCTGTCTCTCCACTAATTCACTGCCCATTTAAATCCTTCATTATGTCATGTTCTTTGCTAGATTGTTGTTTGGTGCTGAAGTAACTCACCTCACTCTCTCTTCCTAGTTAATCCTGACTCTTTTGTTTTGGTTTTCCATCTCTGTCCACGTTTCAGGAGTGTGGTGCCTTCCAGTTTTCTGAACACCTGTTCTCTTCATCCACATCTCTTCAATGGAGGATTCCTCCGAAATCTGCTCCTGACTACCACAACACTTTCTCTCACCTACGAACACACTCTTCACGAAGGATTCATTACGAATCTCTGAGCAGAATAGCCAGCATCAGCCGGGACAGAACATAAATGTGTTGTAATAAATAGCTACAGTGGTCATCTGGCAACTGTTGTTCTTGATTGATGACATGTGAAAAGCAGATGGTCTTGCCCTACCATGATGAGCTCCATCAGTCTCTGTGGTCCATCATCTGGCAGTAGAACTTAGCCTGTTGTTAGCACTTCCTAAGGGGGTAGCATATGTGAAGGCAACTACAGTATGAGAAGGGACTGGATTTTCTTTTTAAACTCTAACTGTTTACAGCGGATAACGAATATTTCCCTACAGAGCCAAAATGTGGTAAATTTTTACAAACACTAAATCTGGCATCAAAGTTTTATCATTCTACAGCCAAAATTGATGTGCAGTGTAGTCACAAAAGTGGATACTTTTTTAAAAAAATTTTTTATACACAATACATTGTAAATTGTGCAAGCAGCATCTTCTATTTTAGTACCAAGTAAGTAACCAATAATATGCTGTTTTTAAGATGCATGACTTTTGATTTTCTCTTCAATATTTTCCTTGGGACACCCTTACAACATAGACACAAGAAGTAGTGTTCAACAAATTGCTCTATTAAACCCATTTCGTACATCATGATTTTTTTAGGCATCTTTCATAAGTTAAATGATTAGTTCACCCAAGTGTATAAATCCAGCAATTAATTAAAGACTATTCATTTTATTCAAAGAGAATTTAATAATTTTCAATATTTTTATTTATTTTTTTAAGTTTTGGACCTTATGGTACAAAGTTGCCATATGGCAATGTTTCCAGTTGTGTACTTTTTTTTTTATTAGAGCTCTTTTTACCTCTGAAAAGCAAATGCGAATAAATATTCAACCAGTAGAACATAATGTGCACCAGATAACAGATATGATCAATAAAACACTCCAGAAGCTGTCCATAATGCATTGATATTGTAAATAATAGTTTGTATTCAAATTTAAAGAAATGTGCAGGTGCAACTATTACCCTTTACATATGATGCACAATATGGTAACTGTATTGGTATAGGCCAATATTTGTGTTTTTTAAATGGCACTGCTTTTATGAGGGCAATATTGGAAGCAGAAATATCATGCTTACTGTGTCCTGTTCAAACAGTACAATATTTTCCTGTTACAGGTTACAAAATTATTAAACAGTCTGACTGATGCACTGTGAAATTTAAATTACTGACCTTCAAATTACTGCCCCCAGTGGCCGAAGTTGAAGTATTGTTGAGCTCCTTTTTTCAGATGAAATATTCACAGAATGTTGCCAAAAGTGAGTTGTATTTTAATTGTAAATAATGTATTACAGTCAACAGGAATCTATATTTTATTAACTTAAATCTGAACCCCAACCGTAAACCTTACCATCAGTGGAGTAAAATGGTATTTTAGAGCAAACACACAACATCTGAATCATGCTCACAATTGTTTATGTGAAGGCAATTACTTCCTGGTTTCCATGAGACCAGAACCCATGTCTGGAGGCTGCTCACACAATAAACTATCAATTAACACAGTTAAATTGATGCAAAGATGTCTGATGAGAAATTTTGCTTGTCAGTAATTCGGCAGAATAGGGTCAATTTCAGGGAACATGATTATTTGGAAGCAGCATGTAGATTCTTGATGTCTGTAGTTTAAACATGTAAATTATAGATATTTATATAAATGTTTTTATTATTATTATTATTATTATTATTATTATTATTATAAATAACAGCCATAACAGTATATATTTAATAATATAATTGATACAAAATGATCACCTCATATGTGAAAGTTTTCTACTAGTATTGCATTTGAAAGAGGGCCTAACTTTAAGAATTTTGCATCGAAACTGTTCTTTGATTTCAATTCTGAATTTACTCAGTATATTTCTAAGGAACAATGGATCTGATTAGACAGAGCAAGCAGCCAAATGTTAATCAACCCTGTGAAAAGGCTCATATTTTGATATGTATACACCCTGCAAATTATTCTTTGCATTTGTAAACAACTGCAAATATTTTGAAATATTGTCTCTCTGGGTTTCCAGAGAGAGAGGCCAGATATGATTAACTATTATTATGTGTTTAATTGGTTCTTGACTGAACAAATTATATGTTTACCCTATAATTACAGATTAGAAAGAAATCCTGGATATTTTTTTTTTTTTCATTTGCTAAATCAGGGCTTTCCGGCTTTGAATGTTTCACAGTGCTGAAGGACACATCCAATAAAGTGATTTTATTCTTAAATCTATAATTGTATTGATGTAACAAGCAAAACATTAGATGTCTCTGACCGCATGAATATTGTTTACGGAACACCATCTGGACTTGCTCTTTGCTCTGGGGTAATTAAAAACTCTGATGGAGGCAGCTGGCCATAAGAGGTTAATAATTCAGCTTGTTTGACTCTTTCAGGGTCCAGCCTGTTCATCTACATCAGTTTGTCTTTTATGTGTATGCAATATGCCACCTCATGGACACACCTGAGCAGAGGCTCACACACACACACACAAACACACACACACACACACACACACACACACACACACACAGACTTTGGTGTGGCTATCCTTATGAGGACTCTCCATAGACATAATGATTTTTATACATTATGAACCATAAAGATTCCATCCCCTATCTCTACCCCTATACCTAACCCTCACAAAAAAACTTTCTGCATTTTTACGTAAAAAACAAAATAATATTTTAGTGTGTTTTTTAAGCATTTTGAATTATGGGGACACTAGAAATGTCCTCATAAACCACATTTATAGCATAATACCCTTGTAATTACCAGTTTATAACCTAACAATATGTCCTTGTAAACCACACAAACCCGCCCACACATACACACATACACACACACAGTAGTCAACCATAAACCATCATACATCTGTTAGTCTCTAATAAATGTTGTTATATCAATGCAAACAAATCCCATTTTTTTTTATTTAAATATACCATATGCATGGTCCAAACTTATTTACACATCAAGCACCAAATATGAGTAAAAAACTGGCTTTGGTGAGTTAATAACTGACCAGATGGATGGTACCTTAGTAAAGAACTTCAAAATAATATTATAAGAATGAAAATATTAGCGATTCAATTCAAAATATCTATTTGTATATCATAATGTCTATTATAAAAAAAATATTAATTTTCAAATTAATAACATTTGTCACAACTTTTGAATCTTCTAACAAGTTATTTTCCCAAAACAGTAAATATTCCTCACATATGCCACCAAATCTAAAATATTATGATGAAAATCTTGATGTGTCCTGATGTTTCTGTGACAGGTGTTTTACCAAGAGAAACAGACTGACTCATCTTGTATACAATGTTGTGAGTGATAGCATGACCTGCACTGTTTGTTACAGCTAAAGAGTAAAATCAAATCATAAGGATAAACAGATGTGTTTAATAGAAATAATTCAAAAATACAGTTTCAGCCAACATATTTTCTGAATTCACTCCACTGGTACAGTATGTACATCAGATATAGGGCTGAAACGATTAGTCCAAGTTATCGACAACGTCGACAAAAACAAAATTAGACAAAAATGTTCAAATAGTCGTTTGATCTCATTTAACGTAACATGATATCATATGAAGCTAATGATGACACATGTATGAGAAGTGTACTGAAGCTTGTGCCTTGATTCGCGTGATATGAGCACTAAGCGATCATCTGTGTTCCATAACTGCTTTCGGGTCCTTGAATAACGTATAACGTGTGTGTAAGGGCAGCCAGTGGACTTTCTGGTGCCCTCCTAGGGTAAGATGGTGCCCCCCTAGGGAGTTGGTGCATTATGCAGACTGCGTAGTTTGCTTATAGGGGACGGCGGTACTGAGAAAGCAGGTCACGTGATTAATTACAAACTCCTAATCTGGCATTTCTGTGTCCTGTCAGCATTTCTTCTATGAGTCGCATGAATAAAGTTTGTTTTTTGTGAGTTTAAGATGGATCAATGTGATGATCAAAATGAACAAAATGGTGAGAAAGGGTAGTCTTCACCCATAATACTACAACACATTTTTGATTTGTTGTTATTTTGGTTTTGTTTGGTAATATAATATTACATAATTAAATATTTTATAATATCTAAAAATCCTTAAAGCAAGATACATTGACCTAAGAAGCAACATATAAGTAATTTTTAGAATTGCTGTCAGAGACTATATCTTGAATACAAGTATATTTTGACTTTACTGCACTGGTGGTGCAGCGGTTAGCACTGTCGCCTCACAGCAAGAAGGTCGTGGGTTCAAACCCTGGTTGCCCCGGCCTTTCTGTGTGGAGTTTGCATGTTCTCTCCGGGTGCTCTGGCTTCCTCCCACCATCCAAAGACATGCAGGCTAGGGTAATTGATGTCTCCAAAAATTGTCCTAGGTGTGTATGTATGTATATATGTGAGTGAGTGTGTGTCTGTCTATGTGTGGCCCTGCGATGGACTGGCGACCTATCCAGGGTGTACCCCGCCTTTCGCCCAAAGTTAGCTGGGATAGGCTCCAGCCCCCCGCGACCCTGTACAGGATAAGCAGTTGTCAATGGATGGATAAACTACCAGTCAATATTTTTGAAACACTTGAATGAAATATGTCTCATGATCTTAAAAATCTTTTGTTCTGAAGGCGTGTGCTTATATGTTTGAAATGAGTTCATTCATTTAATTAATAGTCATTAGTTCATTAATTATAAAAAATAAAATGTAATTAAAAAAAAAAGTTTTTGAAATTGATAACTTGGACCAAATATTAAAGAAAAGCAGTCAATAAGTGCCCAACATAGAATGGGATATATATTGAGGGTGATACCTCAAGAAGTTGGTTGAGATAATGTCAAGAGTACATGTCTGCAAATTCTGGGCTAAAATATAACATAGTTTTGATTTATTTTGGATTTTGTTTGGTATCAACACAATTTCCATAGTTCCATTTATGTTATTCCATAGTTTTGATGACTTTACTATTATTCTAAAATGTAAAAAAAAAAAAAGAATTATATATATATATATATATATATATATATATATATATATGTGTGTGTGTGTGTGTGTGCATTGATTTCTTTACTAAATTAAACAATGCATTTTTTCCTTAAATTCTGTGAATGTCATTTACAGGTATTTTTAAAAGATTATTGTGTCCTCTTTATTGTTAGTGAGCACGTTTAATACAACATTTTAAGTCAAGGCACAAGCTGAATAGTTAGTTAAGTGCTTTTGATACATTTTTGCAATATTTCACAAACTGTGTTTTCTTTTTCTGAATTTCTTATTGAACAGTTAATTTAAATTGTATCACCAAAAGTGTCTATATAAATAATCCATTAAAACTTTAATCAAATAAAGCAGAACAGTTAATTTTACAAACATAACATTGTTGAAATAAGTTCCCTGTCAAAAGCTACACTTAATGCTGCGCTTTATTCAGCACTTTTGGAATGTCTTTTAAGAGTGACCAGCTGTGAATATGTGTGCAACACATCAATGAATTTGACTAGAACCTTTATATTCTCTGTTGGTGACATCTTCATAATGCACCAGTACCAGGGCTATAAAAAAATGTGCCACAGGTGCATCGTCAGGTCTTTTGTCTTCAGACCACTTTGAAGTGGTTCCCACTACCGTGAAACCGGAACAAGCACATTTACTGTCACAAGAGCTGCAATATCCTCTGGTCAGGGGGTCCATAGGTCATGTTCACCTTCTAGAGAGAGAGTTAGGTTGCTACAGCAGATACTTCCTGGTTCCCAAGAAGGATGGGGGATTGTGTCCGATTTTAGATCTGCGATGCTTGAACCGCTGAGTCAAGGCGCTCAAGTTCAAGATCCTAACTGTCAAGACGATCCTGTCACAAATTCAACATTATGATTGGTTAGTCACGATCTATCTCATGGACGCATAATTTCATATAGAAATACTACCACAACACAGGAAGTTCCTGAGGTTTTCTTTCGGGGGTGAAACTTACCAATATCAGGTTCTTCCATTCGGCCTAGCCATATCACCTTGCACATACATAAAGTACATGGATGCAGCACTGACTCCATTGTGACTCTAGGGCATCTGCATTTGTAATTATTTAGACAACTGGCTGATATTAGTACAGTCGCAAGAACTGGCATTACAGCACAGAAATATTGTTTTAGCTCATCTGCCTTATTCCTTATTCAGATGAGACCATTCCAGTTGTGGCTCAAAGCCAGGGGATTTCATCCAAGGGCCAATCCCCAAAGGCAGATAAGGGTTACACGCTGCAAGCTACATACCCTCTCTACATGGTTCAGACCCCGGTTCCTCATTTTGGGTCCCAATCTAGGTGCGTCTTGCCATCACAGATTGTTAACAACAGACTCCTACCTGATGGGCTGGGGAGCGGTCTTAAGTGATCGTCCAGCTCAAGGAGAATGGGAGGGTCATTAGCTCGATTGGCACATCAACCGTCGAGTTGACGGCTGTATTTCTGGCCCTGAAATACTTCCTCCAGCATCTGAGAGGCTGCCATGTCCTGGTGCGGGTGGACAACACAGCGGCAGTCTCTTACATAAATCACCAAGGAGGTCTGCGGTTGCGCCAGCTAAACAGACAAGCCTGGTAGATTTTACTTTGAGCCCAGGGCAAGCTCCTGTCATTCAGAGCAGTTTATATCTCTGGATGCCTCAATGTGGGAGCGGATTTACTGTCCAGACAGAAAATACTGACAGGAATGGAAACTCTACCCCAAGGTAGTGAAACAAATCTGGATAAGATTTTACGAAGCAGAGGTGGAATTCTTCGCCTCCCAGCTGACAGCGCAATGTCCCATCTACTTCTCTCTGAGTCACCCAGCCCCATGGGTCTAGACACGATGGTGCATACATGGCCCAAAATGCACCTGTATGCGTTTCCTCCTTATTCTCTGCTCCCAGGAGTTCTAGCCAGAATTCTGCAACAAGGATCTTGCCTATTACTGATAGCACCGAGTTGGTAGAACAGAGTATGGTTTTATGAGATCATATTTCTCCTCGAGGTCTACTGTCCTCCGCCGTTTACAAATCCGGATCAGGAGAAACTTTTCAGACCGTGTCCAGTCTGAGCTCTTCAGGTCTACGTCCACCATACTTGCCAGTGGCATAAATCAGGGCAACTCTTTGTTTATCATGGTGGCCGTAACAAGGGGGCGGCCTCCACAAAACAGACAATGTCACATTGGGTGAGGGACACTATTGCCCTTGCCTATGAGGTGCGAGGTCAAGCTTCGCCAGTAGGCATCAGGGCTCATTCTACCAGGGGGGTTGCCTCCTCTAAAGCCGTGGCTAGAGGTGTCCCTCTGCACCATGTTTGTGATGCGGCAGGCTGGTCCTCTCCACACACATTCATAAGATTTTATAGTTTGGATGTTCATGCCACTCCGGGGTCTCACATCCTTGAGTCAACATCACAAGCTCATGTCTGAGGCATTTTCGTGTTCTTTTGAGCACAAGCTTCACAACCGTAAGGGGTCCATACACCCACAGTGCAATCAAGCACAGCATTAAGTGTAGCTTTTGACAGGGAACGTCTCAGGTTACTTAACTTTAAACCTTGTTCCCTGAAAAAGCGGAACAAGATGTTGCGCTTCATTGCTGCACTGAGGATGTCCCAAGACTGCTCTTCAGACAAATATACCTGATGATGCACCTGTGGCACATCTTTTTATAGTCCTGTTACAGGTGCATTATGATGATGTCACCAACTGAGGCTATAAATGTTCTAGTCAATTTCATTGATGTGTTGCACACATATTCACAGCTGGTCACCCATAAAAGACGTTCCCAATCCGCTGAATCAAGCACAGCATCTTGTTCCGCTTTTTCAGGGAACAGGGGTTACAGATAAGTACAATCCAAAATACAAAGTTGGAGTCTTTGTTTGTTAAAAAAAAGTGCTGCACAATATAGCATCACATATGTGAGATATTTCTTAAAATAACACAATTATATTTTATTGATTATTAGTAGAAGTATAACACTGTGTAACACAATTTTTGTTCCTGGGTTGTAAGTGTTATTTCCTAATTGCTTTTGCCTCAAAAGTATAGAAAATGGCTATTATTTCCCACAAACGTTGCTTTTGTGACAAGGGCAGTGATATTTTGAAATTTACCTATTTCTTATGAGAAAACTTTTTGTTCACATAAAGTCAGAAAAAAACAACATATTAATCTTTTTATAATTACGATTATACTGTAAATCACTTTCACGAATCAGCCCCAAAATGTACTCATTATACTTCAAGGCATCCAGCAAGGTCTTGATGCTGTTGTAATCCTCTTTGAGGTGCACCGAGTGAACCAGGGGAAGAGACGGGCACTTCTTATGATTATGGAGCAGCACAGCTTTGAGGCTCCTGGATGAGCTGTCAATGAATAGGGGCCACTCATTCTGGTTACAGGCGATTCCGATTGCCTCAAACAGACTAGTCACATTGTGGCAGAAGCAGAGCCCATCTTTACAGGTGAAGAAGCTGGAAAAAGTTGATGACACTCCCTCTGATCTGCGACTTGCATACTTTCGTCCAACAAGTTCCACTGCTTGAGCATAAACATCAAAAGCTCTGCATTGGACTTGGTGAGACAAAGATCTCTAATCAAGTCGTTGAGGTCTTTTGGGTTGGGGTAGTATGGGTTTCTCTCCTCAGCTCCACCTCTGAAATTGTCATCTGGATCTACAACATCTTCCTCGCTCTCTGACTTGCTGCTCTCTCTCTGGAGGAGTGGGTACAGGGAGTTCATGGCAGCGTGGCACCGGGGCGATGGATGAATGAAGGTCCGGATATGTGATAGCAGGTGCATTCTTCAAGGGTCCACCATGCAGAAGTAGCAGTTGCTTGAGTGGTCAGGGTGTTCCCACAAAAAACTTCATGGCTCTCTTTTCCCCTCTGTACCATCCTACAAAAATACATTTATTTCACCCATGACTAATGTGTAAGAGATTCTCACAACATTTTTCATTTTTAATATATTTTTTCAATAACATTGAAAATTGTAAAACATTTTAAAATTAAAAACTTTTACAATTGAAAAAAATATTTTTTTTTAGAACATACAATTCTAAGCAACAATTGTCCATCTTACCTTCCAGAGTTTTTTTTTTTTGCAGTGCTCGCATGTGAAATGAGGTGCCAAGGGTTTGTCTTGATCCACGACAGGCATGCTGAAATATGCCTTGTAGACCTCACACATCTTAGCAGACGCTTCCATTGAGTACTTTTTCGCTCTTGTCTTGATGAATTGGCCACAGACATAGCAAAATGTGTCTGCCGGATGCTTGCAGCCTCTTGATGCCATCTCAGAAAAATGCAGATATGTATCCACTTAGGCAGCTGGAGCTAAACTGAACTGGTAGGCTTAAGGCCCCTGTATTTATACTAATATTTATATTACTGGAAATTTCTAGAAAGTTCTAGAAGTTTCTCCAAGTTTACTCAGCACTGAATCTATCTGAAATGTTAAGTAAAACAGGTACATTTCAAAATATCATTGTCCTGGTCACAAAAGCTAATTTTGTGGGGTATATTTTCTATTCTTTTGAGGCATAAGCAATTAACAAATAACACCTAATAATACCTAGGAACCAAAAAAGAAAGAAATTGTTACATGGTGTAATTATTGTTATTTAAGTGAATATTGCAAAACTATGCACTAGTGACACTGAATATTTATTTTTATTCTTTTTTCTCTTTCTCATTTAAATGGCGCTTTTATTTTGGCTGAAAACCAAGTGAAGCCCTTTTAGTTTTTGTGTTTTTGACCGCAGCTTCACACCTCCAGAAAAGCAGGTCGCTACATGATCTAGTGTGTTTATTAAACCGCAAAAGGCTATGATTTAATTAAATACATGTGCTGTCTGTATGCGTTCCATGATGTAGAGATTAGCCAAGTAAATAATAAATAAAAAAAGTCTATGCTAAATGTCAAAAAATAAATAAATAAATAATCTGTCTTCCACTTAAAACAGTAGTTCATTCCAGTCACGTATTTAAAGATTTATCATTGAATTATTAAAAAATCATCATATTTCAGGCATTGGAGCAATTCACCAATAATGATCAATGTGCCATACAATGGATGACTGATGATAAATGTTTGGCAATACATATTTCTATCAATAATATGAAACAGTATGAATTAACAAAGGCATAGCTATATGGCTTTATAATAGATTTGTTAGTGCACATTATAATTTTAGAGCGTAAATGCACTCTCTGAGGGCAGGGGCAGATTATGACAACAAGGGCCCTTGGGCCAATTTTCTTGAAGGGCCCCGCCGGTCCAATTATCTTTTAAAGTTGAGATCTACGCAATCTATTTTCATTGATTTAAGTCTCTTTTAATAACTGCTCTGTTATTTATAGTCAGATTAATTCAAACACACAGCATGGATGTGGTGAACATACCACTCGATCAAAACATGTTTGCTGAACAGCCATTGTTCTTAAAGAGACAGTACCATTTTAACGTTTGTTATACATAATGCAAACTCAATGTAAATACTACAAATTATAAATACAAAATGCATATATTTAAATGGGCCACAATAAATTGTGAAATATTTAAATTAAAACACTTTAAATATTGATGAATTGAACAAATACAGTAGGCTCCTACAGTATCTATGCAAGGGTTTAGTGAAATTCAGCAAAGAATTCAGGCAGTTTTGGCTCGTGCAGCGATATCATTAACGTAGATCATTTCTACTCATCTGAATGATGGGGTGCATTCCATTCAGAAGAGATCATCCCTACATCCTGTTTCCTTCAAAGACTTTACCCTCCATTGTGTGAACTTTGAAGGGCTGAAATTTATGGGGCTCAAAAATAGTGGTCATTTGGCCACTTTTGGGGAAATTCCATTTGGAACAACCCTACAGCATGGCTAGCATTATCATTCTTCAAAAATACCCTAGACCAAGGGTTTTCAAAGTGTGGGGGGCGCTAGAGCATGTCAGGGGAGCTGTAGAGGCTTTAGAAAGTAATGTATCAAATATGATATGCATGGCATTTTAAGGTGAAAGAGTTGCTGAATAAATTTCTTACAAACAGGAAGGTAAAAGGGTCCTATAAAAGGGCTAGGGGCCCTCATGGTCACATGGGCCTGTTGAGGGGGCCTTTTATAAGCTCTGGGGCCTACATATGTATGCATATATAAACATTTGTTTGAAAGTACATGAGACCTTGCAGCCCAGGCCCTGATGGTCAAGGGCCACTGGGCACTGACCCGGTCCATAATTCACCCATCTCAGAGAGAGAGCAAGGAGATTTCATAGGGCAGTGTGTATTATTAGTAAATTCAAGTTCACACATGCTACAGATGTTTATATAATGTTATATTGTAATGATATGCATGCGTTCATGACATTTAACAGAATTATAACACCATAGAGATACTGTCTATTGAGCTAGACTAAGGTCTATTAATCCAGTTATTCTCATTTGCCTTCACACTACATTTATATTGTATTTATTTGTTTATCTTATGATTTTATTTGGTGAATTGACATGCCCTAACGCACCCCTGTGGAGGTGCTATTTCCGTTTTGAAAACCGTGGATGTACAGTAACTGATGGCTCTGCTGTCTGTCATCTACAACACACATAGTGTGTGATGCTCATGATGTGTTGTTTTTAGTGTAAGAGCAGCCAGTTTCACACATTTACTATGAAGCGTGCAGCACTGGCAGCCTGTATATTTGTTTAATTAAATCACAGCCTTTGTGGTTTAATTATCAAACTAGGACATCTCAATATTAATTTTTCACTGCAAGTTCAAGCAATTACATTCATACAGTACATCAGACAGCATAATATTTTTGGTATAAACAATTTATGAGTACGAGTACAAGTATGTGAATTGTGTATCTTAAAATTGTGGCAGATTTTCACCTGACATTCTTTCTGTCAGATTCAAGTAATGAATACAACTTCATGCTTACTACATTAGCCATGAGAAATTAAGCTTTTTGATAGAAAACTCCATTCACATTCATTCATTCAAACAAAAAAATGACAATGACTCCACTCTCCAATTGGAACATAAACACAAATTTAAACAATAGATGACAGAGTTTTGGACTTTCACCCAAGTGACTACCTTGGTAAGATTTGTATATTTATTACATCACTTCAAATTACATTTTCTATTTGCTTGCTTATTTATTTTTAGTCCTCACTGTGGGGAGTTTTGTTAATGGTGGAATTATCAGATTAGTTTCCTATTATTAAGGTAAACACATCAATATTTATTATGGCCTCAAGGTTGAAGAGCAAACACCATTGTCCTCTAGATGTGCAAAAGTACTTACCAATAAAGTAAGTTTGTCTTAATGTCTTATTTTATTTTAGGGTCTCCTTGTCTCCATCAATCCAGGCAGAAATACACTGGTTTTAGAATGTTGTCCTGTAATTAAAGAATTTGGTCAGACAGAATATTATATATACTGAATATATCAGGGATGTGCATTTAAAGTAAAAGTTTTAGTCGAGTACTCTAAGATATAAAAAAACAGAGTAATCGATTACTTGGAATTTAGAATTTAAGTTCAACCTTAATTTCCGATTGCCTCTAATTCCTTCAAATTAGCACTATGCATTAACAACATCTAGATTGATAATCAACATCATGCATCCACAGCGGGGTGACAGCTGCAGCACCCTAAAAATGAGTTTTGCCACCCCACATGTAACCCCAGCTCGGACCCCGCTCACATACTGGAAACAGCGGCTTAACCCGTCCGTGTCGTGCGTGGTTCCATGCAGCGTGGTCCCTTAACACTCTTGTCTACTATTGGTGGGAGAAATAGATAGTCCTGCCCCAGTCTCACACCACTGGTTGAGACTTTTTCAATGTGTTGGGCTGGGCTGTTCTTAAACACACCAAGTGAACTTTAATTGCATCAAAGAGCCACAATGTTTACACTTTCAGAGGAAATCAGCCAACAAATTGCTGTATAAAATGAATGTGGTTACATTAAGCTGGAATTTTTTTTTTTTTTTTTTCATTAATAAAATAACATGCTTAACCTTTAATGCTGTTTTGTTCTTTTGGAGTAAAAGGAAACTAACCTGAATAACTTTTCCATCAGTGCATGTCTACATGGACACTACCAACTTACTGAAAGGCACCTCAAGGTAATTGGTTATCAGCCATTCAAGCTCTCCAGAATAAACAAGAAACAATGGCAGTATTTCCTCTCCCATGTGCTTTGAGGTGCCCAAGGGACCTGCAAGACTCTGTGCATTTCAGGTGGAACAAACCTGGCTACTCCATGCACGCAAATCCGTTTAGTTTTCATTCATATGGTAACCTGTTGTAAGGTTGCAAACAGCATGTTGTAAACTGCGATACGAACAGCTTTTCTCTCAGCTTAGGAGGTACTTTGAAACCTCTACTTTGAAGGAAATCTAAATAGTTTGTAATGCCTTAAACCACATGCATTTTGATTCAACATTAGTTTTTTCAGAACACTGACCCTAAAAATGTCCTCTATGAGGACAAGTGTGAAATGAGGACAGTTACCTGAAGGGGAATGGATCATATTTCTACTGTGAGATAAAGGAGACCTAAAGAATGTCACTGTTCTGAATTTAAAGATGTGAGAATATTCTTAAGGTATTTTCAAGGTTGTCAGAATACAAATTATTGTCTTTCATTTACACAAACATTGCAATGTTTTTAATGAACTTCAAGAGAAAAGTCAGGCTGGAGAGACTGATAATAAATTGATTAGAGAAAGTAGTACAGACTAGGTCAAATGATCATCATATTGCTGTAAAATTAAAATTAAAATTGAATGCCTATAATAAAGTTAATGCATGTCGCAATTTTCTTGAATTACAGGGAATTGGAAAAAGCAGAATTAAAAGGGTCATATAAAGAGAAATCTAACAAACTGATCTTTTAAAATAAAAATGTTTTCATGTACAATGAAAATGCACTGTAACATTCACTATTACTATTACATTCACCATTACTATTTCTAAGAAAGGAATAGGCATTACACAGTATACATTGTATAGAGTACAATATTCAATAAGTATTAACCTGCAGTAGTGCTCCATTTTAAAGGGGTCATGTCATGAGGAATCAAATGTTCCTTGATATTTTGACAAATAAGAGGTCCTTCTACTATAAAAACATACATTACATTTTAGAACTCAAAACTTAATCCCCAATTCAATAAAAGCATTTATTGAAACCAAGCTGCAAAAATGCTTCCTTCTCTACAACCATATATTAGTGATGTCACAAAGGGAACTCATTAAATCATGACTGCCTCTTCAGCAAAAACATCAACACCTACTTTACATCATCGCACCCATGGCCCCACTCACTGGGGGTCAGTTCGTAAAGAGAGAGTGACAGAGCAGGATATAGGCCTACTGCTCTGCCTCTTATTGTTTTGTGCATTAAACTGTTCAACAAACTGTTCTTTCATGCATTTGTGCTATTTTTAATTGTTGGTGTATGTAAACACACACTAGATGGATGTCTTTGACCGCTTTGAATCATTTTCGGTGATGTGCACCTCAGTGCAGGATAATACCGGAAACTGGATGTGTGCGTTTTCAGAGTGTTTTGGACTATGTATGTGCGTAATGTGGATGTGCTATTGGCGTATTTCAGCATGAATTGCATGATTTGTCAACTGATATCAGCATGTGGATTGCTTGAATTTATCCAAGCTCTACCAAGTAATTGTCATTACATTACATAAAACATTACAACCTCAACATTTTTTTTTTTAATCTTTGAATGAGTTTCATTTCAGTGTGATGTCATTTTTCATTATGTGCTCTCCTGTCTAAATTCTGAACCATCTGAATAAACTATGTAATCCCATGGATTATTTAATCTGCAGCCTGAGCATTTATAAGCCTCCTCCTTGCCCATTTCAGACTCCTATGCATGGTTTCAATTCTGCAAATGTAAATATAATGTACAAATAGTTGTGAGAATGAGTACATCAATGCTTTTCCAATACTGGCAACACACACACAACTTTTCAGGAGTTTGGAATCACTAAGAATGTTTTTTTCACATTTTGAAAGACTTTGTTGTTTAGTTAGCTTGCAGCGTTTTTGAAAACCAATAGCCAGTTTAGTTTGTCACCTAGCTGTTAAACCTGAACACAAACTCTGAGTCAAATTCTGTGTCAGTAGTTGAATACAGGGGCATTTTTAGAGTTTGAAAAGACTAGAGGCTTAGCCCAGACACAGACCCACTGCACCCCAATCGCAAAATACAGTTAAATGCATTGCTGACAAATTGCATGTATTGGAAGAACACTTTATTCTGTTTCAGTAACAACTCCTGTATCTAGCCTTTTCTGTTAATTCACACCATACTCTTTGTCTTTCATGGTGTCTATATCATATTTTTACTAATTGTTGTCTGTCACTGTGTCTTTCCTGGTGTCTCCATCTATTTGTTGTCTGTGTCTCTGTTTCCTTGTGTCTCCATCATATTGTACTATTTGTTGTCTTTCTGTGTCTTTCCTGGTCTCAACTGAGTATTCAAGCCAATCAAAAATTTCAAACCATTTGTGTTGAAAGGCCCTTTTTTTGCAATCTCATGCATCTCAACCCCCATAGATCTAAAAGATGTGGAAAAGATCAAAAGTGTGGCTACATTTCACCAGGCTCGATGCCAAAAGTGTGCAATGCAATATATATATAAATAAAAGATAATTGCTGCCAAGACCTGCAACACGACAAATCTGATGAAGCACTTGACAGTGCACAGAATAATCTTAAGAGCATAAAGTTGCTCCGTCTTTGACTGCAAGAAGACCGAGCCGGTGCAGTTATCCTCTCAGTGTCCTGCCACAGAGCTTCCTTCAAAACTACTGATGAATGCAGTGCCGCTATGACTGGGACTCCTACAGGTAAGGTTAATGTTTAGCAAACAAACCAACAATCTAAATCGGCTAACTTGTAGTGGTACATGCTTGTGTACATGTTAAAATAACATTTCTGTGCACGTTGACATAGTCCTATAAACTGGGACCTACATAACGTTAGCTATTGTTTGGATGTATGGCTAGAGATAGCTAGCTAAATCGATGCTAAAAATGCTTTAAGGTTGACAGTAACTGATGAAGTTTAATGTAAATTAAACTAGTTATCTTGTTAAACCGTACTTATCATTAGGGTTGCCTGAATTAACAGTTTAGCTTTCTTGTTTTTTTTTCCTCTTCACATTAATGTTATAGCCTCTGCCCCTGCCGACCCTGGCATGAGGAGACCAGAAGGCTCAGGAGATGAGTCTTTGAGTCTGTAAAAAAATGTCAACAAACTTAAAAATGAATTTTTTTTTGAGGTAATGTGTAATATTTGTAGTCTTGTATTCTAAAACGTATTTCATAAAGGTATCGAAAAAGTATCGTTTAGGAACCGGTATCGAGATATCGTATTGATATAATTTTTTTTTTAGCGATACCCAGCCCTAGTCTGAACTGAATGAAATCTCTCAATTGGGGTTTTTTCAAATGAGACTGAGATTATAGAGTCTGGAATCTAGTGGTCAATATGACTACTATGGCCATTCTAGTCCAGTAGTTTCGTGTTCTCCCAAAGAAATGCTTACTTAACCGTTGTTATGCTGAGCCCTAAGGTTAGCTAGCTACAAACACAAACCCTGCACAAACCTGTAGCCACTAGCTCTGTCTCTGCTGCTACACTTTGAGTTTCTGGCACGCTCTTGGCTTTCCATATTTTACACCCTTGTGCGCAAAAAATCTCCTGTGCATGCAATACAACCTCTCGCATGCTAGGAAACCGCTGCCGCGTGAGCAAGATCATTCTTCTGTCTTTGCTCGTGTGAACATCTTTTAATTTTGTTAGTCGTGGGGAAGGCCCTTAGTGTTTTGTTTGTAACCTCAAATTTAATAGGTTATTCTCCTTTTCCCTAATTTTGTTGTGATTGCCTCCCTTTTACTATGAAGTACTATAACAAACTCACCTGTTCTTCGTGAGAGACATGGTTTCATCAAGGGAATGTGCGTCATGACAATTTTTTTTGTTGCTATTTTTTTTTTTCAATTAATAGGGCTGATTTCATACTATGTAATGTTTATATTTGCCAGACACTTTAAAAACAGTAAATGTACTACCAGTTTACTAGCTAGCTGTTGCATTCTTGTGATGCTAGGTAGAACTACATAGAACAATTTGTCTTTTATAAATTGTAGTACTCCAGTAATAAGACTCCAGTAAGTGGCAAATCAAGACAGTCGATTCAGCAGGATGGCTGATCAACAGGGGACGTGTGTGTGGAGAACATAGACTGCAGGTTGTTCATCATTTTATTTTAACATTATTATTAGTTTTTTATGGTCATTTTCTTGTCCTTTATTGTGACATTACAATTTTGCGGCAATGCTGCTGCCTCTTCAATCAGCTAACTGTCTGACTGGGCTTGTATCCTGCAGCCTGTTAACATAATATTGCATTTTATCATCAGGTCATAAAACACTAAGTGGCCCAGATATCTTCCGAAAATATTCAAAAGAGATCTGTAATTACTCAGGTCAAGTGCCTTGGAATAAAGCATTAATTCATCATCTTTATCTAGCATCGTGGCATACTGTGAGAAGGCCACATACCTCAGACTAATATATTTTACAACACATTATTTTCATGGGAGAAACATTAAGATTAAAAATAAAAACATTAAAAAAATGGAAATGTAATGATTTGGTGCAGTATACTACAGCTATTAATTACAGTTTAGGCACAATTCAGGCCTAAAAGCATAGCTGTGTGTGACATGTAGGTAGGAACCCTTGTACAAGGGATGGAAAGCATATAAAACACAATCAACCATGCATAATGACAAGATGGCAATATCTAGGCTGATAACAAAACAAACAAAACAAAAAAAAAAAAAACGCTTTCTCTCATTTTATATTGCATGCTCATTTATGTACAAGTAATGTACTTTTTTAAGTAACTTACATTATGCAAATTAAAGATAGTCCCCTAATAAACACTTTGAAATCAGTGGTTTAAAGTCACAATGTAGATGCATACACTTACACAACACACCCTGTTAATAAGGATATTATTCATTTTCCTGGGCTCACAACTTTTCAATTAATTATAAAGAGTCTTACAACTTCAATGACAGAAGTCAGATTATATATTATATTGTATATAAATAAATGGCAGTTCTATATAATAACATTACAAGAATGCAACAGCTAGTTAGTAACCTACTTGTTTTTAAAGTGTCTTCCAAAGATACACAGTACTTGCATACATTATATAACATTAAATCAGGCCTGTTATTATCTGAAGAATTAGCAGCAAATAAAGTAATAAAGACTAACATGAAGAGGGTCCCTTGATGAAGCCATGTCTCTTACAAAGCACAGGTGAATTTATGCTTCATTGTATTAACAGGGAGCCAATCACAACTGACTTCCGGAAAAAGGTAATAACTAATGATAATTGAAGAATTACCTTGCTCGTGTGGCAGGTTTCCTTGTGCACGGAATGTTGTATTAAAACTATTTAAAAAAAAGAGCATTTCATGATCCCTTTAAAAATAGCCACAGTCTCTCTCTCCCTGTCTCTCTCTATCTGTCATTTTTGCACAGTTATGCCATAATCTTGTGACCTTTTCTGTGGCGATGTCTTGAAAAGGACATTTGGCATGCCCTGAAAATCACATGAAGGTGAACAACGACAGGTGACACAGGCTAGCAGAGTTTTTAAAGGTGCGAGCATGTAAGTGCTGAGAAACTTCCTAAAACCTGAAACGCTGAAGTATACCTGCTGTCAGAGCAAATGCCAAACAGCCTGCCCAATTCTGTCACACTGCCTCCATGTCAACTCACACTACTGGGAAAAGCGCAGCAAAACATTTTGTTTTGGTCAGTGGAGTCAGAAAACAGAATTCATACTAAAGGAAATATCTGTTTTTCACAAGATATTGCATGGGGTTCAAAAGTCTAACACCACTAATGAAAATACACCTATTTTGATATTATACAAAAACATCTAACTTTCATTATAAAGTAAATTATCAGCATAACAATTTGAGTGGAAAAATTAATATTAATTTAATAACTTTTCAGTATTTGAATATAACAGAATTTGTTTTAATGACAAAATGCACTCAAACTGGCATAGGCTCCACAAGTTTGTGCATAATGATCCATGTTATCCAGCATGATTAGCAAATCTTCCACAGAGCCTGTTGTGTGCTTCGATAGAAGTAAGGAACTTTTGTTAGATTTGTTAGGAGTTCACATGATCAGTGTTACAAATTTGCTAAACATCTGATTAGTGACCTAGAAATAGAGCAGAATCTTAAATAATCTTTTTGTAGCTGGTGGGTTGTAAAGAAAAAAACATGGATGCAAAAAATATATTTTAGGGTTTTATTCTGATGGCGGTTTATAAAAAAAGAGAAACAACATGCTTATATCATTCACAGAATTTTATGCATTTAACACATGCTTAAATCACTCAAAGTATTTTATGCATTTTAAACCAGGCAAGGACATGTATAACAGTCTCAACAATACCACTCATATTTTCACATATTACACATCTTGCACTTATTCACTAAACTGTAAAACACTCTGGGCTGTAAATCTTTAAATAAGATATGATTAATTCTAAATTTACATTCTCAGTCCTTGCATGTGCACCAAAATGTGGTCAAACTCCACACATATAAAATATAAAAATAATATTATATTTACAACAATTATACCTTATATAAGACCTGACTGTAACATAAAACAGCACAAAGAAAGATTAATTGAGCAGAAACAACAGGATGCATAAACATAGAGAAATTCAAATGTGCCACAGTCCTTTAGCTATCAGACATCAGTTCCCCACCGTCACACTCATGACAGATATTTCAAGGACGTTTTAGTAGTTGTTTGACAGCATGTTAATGGAGGGTACTGCGTTTGAAGAAGAATCTTTGCTATGGTAATGCATCCTTCCTTTTCTGATACTTTCTGAATATTAAACATCACTCTATTTGAAAGTCAACAACAAGGTGCAGAACTGGAATAATAGAAACAACAAACGAATGAAGCATTTCATGGACTGAATGTGGGTGTTCGTATTCTTTTATCCACCTTTTTCCTGAATGTGTTCCACAATTCACAACAGAAGCCTGTTTTCGTTTTCCAGTCTCCAGTGTGTTCACTTGCATTGGCATATAATTTAGTGGATAATGTGATGTTTAGTGAATAAAATTTGTAAATTAAATCGCCAAATACATTTTTTTTATAAATGTGTCCAATAGTGCTGATAATTTTTAGTCAAAGTGCCCATCTTTTGACACTGCCGTCATGAGGCAATGGCCAGAGGTTAGTTATGAGATATTTCTGGCAGGGCGGAGGGCAGGACCGGGGCGTGATTACGTACGCCCAGTCCCGTATTATGCTGATCAAGCCGCCAAGAGGGATAAGGGCCAATCGCGGAGGGCGGTGTGTCAGAGAGAGATCATTAAGGACATGTCTGTTGTCTTATGTGTTTGTATTTTGAGTTCTCTATTAAACTACGATTTCATGTGTCAAGCCGGTTTCTCACCTCTTCCTTGCCCGTGAGCCTGAACTGTTTTACATTGGTGTCGAAGCCTGGGAAGGAAGAGGGATACGCCGTAGCAGAGCTCTTGCCACTGCCCAGCGGAGCAGCCGACCGCGAGGGGAGAAGGGGCTCCTGGCCGACCGCCTGGAGCGGTTAGGGCCGCTGCCAGGGGCGGGGGAGTCCCCTACTAGCCGCTGGAACGCGGCGGGGCGTTCCGTCCGCCAGGGGCTGAGGACTGCCTCCGATCTGCCCGGAGAGGCGCGGTTGTCGTCCTGTAGAGAGTGGAGAAGTGGCTGAGGAACGAGCTAAGGCGTATCAGAGAACCGGCGAGTAAGTTTTTTTTTTTTTTTTTTTTTCATCTCTCTCTCCTCTCTCTCTCACTGCCGCTCTGCATTGGCCTTTTCCCTCTTTTTTAAATTATGGTGTTTGTGGGAGGGGAGGTACTGCTCAGTGCAGGTAGGACCCCCCCCCCAACACACATTTTTAATTATTGTTGTTTCCCTCCCCTTGTCCCCTCCCTCATCCAGGTAGATGGGGATGACCTGCCGGCAGCCAGCGCGGGAGGCGCGACCACCCCCCCTATGGGAGGGGGGGGTGGGGGGGGGGGGGGTGTACGTCAGGCTGTGATTACGCACGCCCGGTCCTGTATTAGGCTGATCATCCCCGCCAAGAGGGATAAAGGCCAATCGCGGAGGGTGGTGTGTCAGAGAGAGATCATTACGGACATGTCCGTTGTCTTATGTGTTTGTATTTTGAGTTCTCTATTAATCTATGATTTCATGTGTCAAGCCGGTTTCTCGCCTCTTCCTTGCCCGTGAGCCTGAAATGTTTTACAATATTGTTAACTACTTTGAGTTAAAAACTGCAAAAGTTGAGTTTATATCATCTTAGAAAGTTGAATAAGTTGAGTAAACAAATTTTTACTCTATACAACACTTAAAATTGTTATTCTCTGTCTGGATCGCTTGTTTTAGTGGCTTTGCATTGCTTCTAATGGACACCAAAACCAGAATACAGTCCAGCATTAATCAGTATCATCATGGCACTGCCCAGTGATTGGTCATGAAAACTGTAGATATGTGAAAAAATGAAAAACAAATCTGCGCTATTAGCATCACCAAACACTCACTTCTGTCTGCCCTTGGTCAACAAACAGATTGCCTTGCCCCAAACTCATGCCATTGGTTGACTCCATGTTACTACTGTATGGTGTCTTCCTTGGGAGCCTCGCATACCTCTGAACTTGAGAAAAGGCCAATGTGAAATTGGCAGACAGAATTTGCATGCCCTGCCCCCAGACATATAGGTATAAAGGGAAGCGGGTGTGCGTCTGTTAGTCAGAATTTTTCTTCGGAACCGAGCGGTTGTGCAACTGCAAAGCTCACCAGTTCACCACTGTTCCACTCACCTACTGGTGAGAGGCACTGCTGTTGGATCCTACGCTGCATTTCAGGCTGGCGTTCTCTCTCTCTGCACGCTGTGCAGTTCACGCTCCTGGGTGCTTCGATAGCGCTTTCACTGCCTAAAAGAGTGTTCTCCCCTCCTAAAAGAGTTTGTTTCTCTAAAAGAGTTTGAGTTTTCACTCATAAAAGAGCAATACACCGCAGGCGTTGAATGTCCTTTCTAGGACGCATCTTTTTAAAGATGTCTTTCCGCCTCTGTATAGTTCCTGGATGTGGTCGATTTCTCTCCACCTCTGATGTCATAAAAGCTGCCTCGCATGCCTGGGATGCAATCACATGCAGGCAGCATTTTATTAATGGCTCATGCTCTCAGTGCGAGAACATAGCCATGGCAACATTGTGGTCATGGCATTTTTTCTTCATGAAATAAAGCAACTTCAACAGCCCCCGCGTCATTCCTCCTTCTCACGGGATTGAGGATGACCCGGCTGGCGATGAAGGCGATTTGGGGATGATGACAGGCTTGGTTTCGCCAGGTAAACCCCCCAGGAGAATCCTTGTTTCTTTTTCCACACCACCTTCAGGCTGCTGTACCCACATTCTCAATAAAAGAGCGATTTCCTCACTCCCTGGGTCATCTAGCCAGTGCGCGCCATTCTCACGGCACCCCGGTTCCAAAACTCGACAGTCCCGGCTCCCCGGACACATCTTCCTCGCCTCCAGACCCATGACTGCTCAGCCACAGCAGGCCAGTGCTGACGAGTTACGAAGATGCCTTTCCTGGACCTCTTTCTCAGTCTCTAACCCTCCCCCTGCCGGATGCACGGAGGTAGGTAAGTGCTTTAAGCCTTCTCTCAGCACCCAAACCTCGGGATGCTCTTCTGCCTCCCAACATGCTATTACCTTCTCCCCCCCGCTGCGAAGTCTCACACGGTATGTCAAAAGCGATCATCCTGTTAGTGCCCCTAGCACGGATTTTGGATGCGCGGTTTTCGCTGCCCAACCCATAACGCTGATTGGCCAGGACCATCAGACTCGGCCTCGTTTTGGCAGTATTTGCTCCACCTCCGTACGTGCCAAAAAAGTTGCTTCCTGGATGTTCTCCTCCCTTGCCTTCTGGCCTGCGAATTCAGCAGAGCAATTCGCGTCCAGACCCACTATGAGCCACAGGGGCTCTGTACTGGGGTAGGGCTCCACGGGCTTAGTTCCCTCTTCAGGCAACTCCCAGTGATGTATTTTCCACGGTATGGTCCCCCTGTTGGCGGACCCGCGTCTCCCTTGGGCATTCCCACTGCCCCCGGTCGCCGTGCTTGTAGATCTCCCCCCTCATTAGGCAGGACCTACCACCACGGCACTCCCACCTACGGCTTCACAAACCTTGTGGTGTATTTGCCACATGTTACCTCCCCCTAGCCTGGGCAGGATGTGGCCTCCGCAGGGTCTTTTCCCCCTGAAGGAATAGGACCGGGAAAGACCACCTTCCCCAGCCGCTTCACATCCTATGCGAGAGACATAGAAAGAGAAAAGGCCACGGCTGCAGGGATTGCTCCCATGCTAGTCATTTAGCACCTGTACCCCCCTCAAGGGTGCTGAGAACCTAAGGTCTGTATATGACATCTCTTTTGGGGTGTTGTGGAGGGCTATCTGCAACTGACACAGTTGCCTCTAGCATTCAGAAGCCTGCTTGCACCTGTCTCGTCAGATCACAAAACACGGACTAGTGCGTGGCGCTTTTGAATGGGACCCCTTGTGTCACTTCATTCGACACAACGTTGAGTGAGTGACAGAAGGGGAATTTCATGGTTACTGTTGTAACCTCAGGGAACGAGACATTGTGTCCCTCCTGCCACAGCACTAGACCTACCACTGTAAACCTCAGTGCAAAATCTTGACTGACATACGCACGCCTGCTTCCCTTTATACCTGTATGTCTGGGGGTGGGGCATGAAAATTCTGTCTGCCAATTTCACATTGGCCTTTTCTCAAGTTCAGAGGTATGCGAGGCTCCCAAGGAAGACCCCTTGTGTCACTTCATTTGACAAAATGTCTCGTTCCCTCCCTCAGGGAACAGAGATTATGACAGTAACCATGATGTTTTTACTATATTCAGGAGAAATCAACATACAAACAGCATACTTGTAGTTGTTTATCCACATTAAACTAGGAAAAGTGGAACTATTTTAACATTGCGAGTTACACACTTTACTTTATATCAATTTCAAACACTGCCCACCAAAGAATGTGCAGTGTATTTATTATTTTTTCATAATACCATGGGGGTTCCATTGGGGGGTGATAGCAATATACAGGTTTACAATGACATGATGATACATCATGACAGAATGGGGTTGGGGTTGAACTATTCCTCTGAACGCTGTACATGTATGTCAACTAATGAACCACAGTGACTAACTTTTCTAAAAGGCATGTAGAAAAAAAGTTTTCACCCTTTCTTAATTCCAAAGAGAACGGACTTAATCAAGATGGCCTATTTATGCCTTAGACCTTATGCAGACTTTTGCTTTCCAAAATGAATTAGTTCTTTCATCACAAATATTTGCAGTGTGGCTACTGGAAGAGAAAAGCGGTATGTTCTCTCAAGAAGCACTTTAATCACTAAACCAAGTTTAACATTCAAACTCTTACTGCTAAAAGTACCCTCTGAAGTTGTTATTGCCTTGTTTGTGCTGATTAAATGGAGCTCTATGCTTTTGAAATGGTAGGGCTAGCTGCCTCGTGCTACAAGTTTAATGGTGTCGAGGCAGCTTTACCAGCTCTTCTGGAAAATCGTGGCTCAGATATTCATTTTTACAACCTGAGGTAGGTAATATCAATGACTTGCAGGGGAATAGACTTTCAAATAAACAAAATTAAAAATGTAATCGTATGCTTTTAGAAATGAAAAGTAAAATAGATTAAAAAAAAAAAAACTTTTAAAAGAATTTAAGCATACTGCAATGACTGCTACAAAAACAAGATGCAAAATATACACCACGGTAACATAATTCAAGACAGAGATATGTAGATATATTGTATAGATATATCCCCCTTAACACATTCAGTGGTTTAATCGCAAAACCCCTGCATAACACTCCATCAGCTAGTTGGCAAGAGAGGTTGCAACCAAAATTAGGATACCAGAAACAGACAGAGAAATAGAAGAGAGAGGATAAAGCAAGTGTAATGGGTCGTGTTACTTATAATTTAGTTTCTCCCCTTTGGACAAATTAGCAGTTCAGAAGACCACTAAGCTCGGCAAAGGAGGTAGAGGTAAATGGAGGTATTGCTGAGGGATGACAGCAGAACGAAATTAAGGTAAGTATTAAATAATTATTTTAATAAACTGTTCCCTTAAACTGTAAACCTTTCTCCTTTTTAAAATAAATAAAATACATTTAATAAAATCAAATGAAAAGAGTAAACAATTCAAAGTAAATTACATCAATTCAACAAAAGAAAGGAAAACAATTAAATCACTGTTAAGTTACAAGATACATTTACCACATACCCATACAGTGAAATATAGCACAGATTTGTTCAGATCCAACAAACTCAAAATCACTGTCTGCATGTGTTGTTCAATTTCAAATGTCACATATGATATCAGTTTCTTCTTTTACTTATCTCAGTTTCAAATTCCATATACAAAGAACCACAGTCCCTATCCAGGAATTATTTTACCTTGTGCAAGGAAAAGAGGAAATCAAGATACTGTTTTGGTCCTGTGTGATGTGTTTTCTTCTTTATTTTCCAGTGTGTGATTTAGATTGGCTCGCCATCAACAAAGATCAACTCCACTTAGGGAAAAAATCCCTGACCTGTTCAAAAAAAAAAAAAGAAATATATATATATATATATATATATATATATATATATATAAGTGATGGGTCATCCGTGAACGAGTCGGCACTAATGGTGCATTCACATACAACACAAAGAACATTTTCACAAGTAATGTGAACCCCTGAGTATTACCCCTTCTCTTCCGGAAAAGGACATGAGGAGGGGCTTAGTAAAGTACAACCAATAGCTGGAATCAAGTAGACGTGCATATTTACAGAACTTACCAGGTAATCTAACTTCCTCACTCACTTTCCTCCATGCAATGTCTTTTTTCATCCAGTCCCTGTACATGTATGATGTTGTGTCATACAATTCCAGGTTCCCACCGCTACAAAAAAAAAATGTCATCCACTTTTCCAGATTTCTTCTGCTACTACGTCAGTACATCAGTGACATCCGTACAATCTCAATGCTGATAGGCTTTCGCAACAACACATCACGCGAATGAAGCAATTTTGCATGTTTGAGTCACGTCATTTGCGCCGCCCGGCCTGAATTCTTGTCAATTCATGTCTATTTGCATCTGCACTGACTTTGTATGTTATCGCGCCATGCAAAATGCTCGCTTCGTGTTGTATGTGAACGCACCATAAGGGCCAGCTCTTGTAGATGAACATTGGGAGCCGGCTCGCATATCAGAAGAGCCGAATCTATTTATAAAATAATTTTTAAAAAATTAAGATATGAATAATCAAAAGATTTAAATGAATAGAATTAACCAATTCAAAGAATGAAAAAATAAATAAAATAATATAGGCCTGAATGCTCAAGCACACACACGGTCGTTCTGACTGTCTGCTCAGACTAAAAGCCTCACCTGTTGTTCCTCTCAATCAGACATGCAGCATCAACCAATGAACCAAAGATGCATGAGGGAGGGTGGAGCCAAATTGTTCATATCATATTCATTTTGAATTGTTACATTTATATGCACTTTGTTTACAGTATATATTAAAAAAGTTTATACTTTAAATGCACATGTGAAATAGCATCCTTCTTTCTTACATTTATTTCAGTTTGTGAGATGCTTAAGTTTTGCAAATTGTTATTTAAACTCCCCTAAAGGATTATTATAACACCTGTTCAATTTCTCATTAATGCAATTATCTAATCAACCAATCACATGGCAGTTGCTTCAATGCATTTAGGGGTGTGGTCCTGGTCAAGACAATCTCCTGAACTCCAAACTGAATGTCAGAATGGGAAAGAAAGGTGATTTAAGCAATTTTGAGCGTGGCATGGTTGTTGGTGCCAGACGGGCCGGTCTGAGTATTTCACAATCTACTCAGTTACTGGGATTTTCACGCACAACCATTTCTAGGGTTTACAAAGAATGGTGTGAAAAGGGAAAAACATCCAGTATGCGGCAGTCCTGTGGGCGAAAATGCCTTGTTGATGCTAGAGGTCAGAGGAGAATGGGCCGACTGATTCAAGCTGATAGAAGAGCAACTTTGACAGAAATAACCACTCGTTACAACCGAGGTATGCAGCAAAGCATTTGTGAAGCCACAACACGCACAACCTTGAGGCGGATGGGCTACAACAGCAGAAGACCCCACCGGGTACCACTCATCTCCACTACAAATAGGAAAAAGAGGCTACAATTTACAAGAGCTCACCAAAATTGGACAGTTGAAGACTGGAAAAATGTTGCCTGGTCTGATGAGTCTCGATTTCTGTTGAGACATTCAGATGGTAGAGTCAGAATTTGGCGTAAACAGAATGAGAACATGGATCCATCATGCCTTGTTACCACTGTGGAAGCTGGTGGTGGTGGTGTAATGGTGTGGGGGATGTTTTCTTGGCACACTTTAGGCCCCTTAGTGCCAGTTGGGCATCGTTTAAATGTCACGGCCTACCTGAGCATTGTTTCTGACCATGTCCATCCCTTTATGGCCACCATGTACCCATCCTCTGATGGCTACTTCCAGCAGGATAATGCACCATGTCACAAAGCTCGAATTATTTCAAATTGGTTTCTTGAACATGACAATGAGTTCACTGTACTAAAATGGCCCCCACAGTCACCAGATCTCAACCCAATAGAGCATCTTTGGGATGTGGTGGAACGGGAGCTTCGTGCCCTGAATGTGCATCCCACAAATCTCCATCAACTGCAAGATGCTATCCTATCAATATGGGCCAACATTTCTAAAGAATGCTTTCAGCACCTTGTTGAATCAATGCCACGTAGAATTAAGGCAGTTCTGAAGGCGAAAGGGGGTCAAACACAGTATTAGTATGGTGTTCCTAATAATCCTTTAGGTGAGTGTATTTTTCTTTGATATGGTGCAATATTCTATTATGCTGTTCAGACTGTATTCGTTTTGAATGGTTAGATTTACATGCACTTTGTTTATATACAATAAAAAGTTTATACTTTTTATAATACTTTAAATGCAAATGTTTAATAGCAGTCTTTTTCATAACAAACCAATGTATTTTTAAATACATTGTGGTTAAGGTAGTGTATGACTTCATGTAATAATTTAAAAAGAACTGTTTTAACACCAATTATAGTCAAACTGTTTGACTTGGAAAAAAAAAATATTTAAGAATCGTTAGGGAGATAAAAGAACTGGCTCTTTTTGGTGAGCTGAACCGAATGAGCCGGCTCTCTGAAAAGAGCTGGAATGCCCATTACTAATCTGCATCTGCTAGCTCAGCAAGTAGGTGGGCTCTATCGCACAATGTTCTGATTGGTTAAGTCACTAACTCACTTAATAATTAGAAACAATTTTCATCACACGTTTTATTTATGAGATATATTCGATAGCCTCACCGATCCTTAAGTTATTTATTATTATTGGTCAACCTCATTAATTTATATTAATATATATTATTTTCAATTAGTCTGGGTTACACAAGGCAGGGAAGCATGATTCAAAATTAACACCCGCTAAGCACCTAACACAAGTAAAAATAGGTAGCGCTGCCAGTTTTTACTTGTTGGTTGGTAGTCAACCTCAGATGGCATGCCCATGCTCCTCCCACAGTCCGTGCACTAACCATCTGATTCATATTGCACACAAAAAATGCTTTCTTGATCCAAGAAGCCCTAATCTGATTGAATGTTTTGCTGCAATTTCCGTTAGTAAAAGTAGAATACAAAGGACCTCTTTTTACCAGTCCGCATGGAGCAGAGTGTTGTAATTATTACTGGATTTCAAAAGTTTGGCATGTTAGTAACATTTATTTTTTAAAGAACTCTTTGTGTCCATGGAAAATTATGACAATGTTTTTTTGTTTGTTTTTTATTTTTAGGTGAATTATGCCTTTATGATGAAGAGAGTGATGGTTGACGGTTGCCTACCGTCAGCATGCAGCATTATGAAAACGGAATAGATTTCAGTTAACAATGCCATTGGGGAAATTGAATATTCGCAGTCAGCTGCAGCCACGATTCATTTATTAAATGAATCACTGCTGACTGTGAATGGTGAACATGTCAGATAACAGAGCATATCCTGAAATTAAAGAAGTAATTTACGGCTGCTCATGTGATCCCAACATGGCGGCCCCCATGAGGGGACCCTCTCCATATAGAAAAACAAATACAGCTTTTATAAGTTTTCTGATATGACTGAAGTCTTCAAATCAAGTGAATGGCCATAATTTTAAAACAGATGTTTAAATTACTTTTCTTTAGAAATAAAACATTTTTATGGAGGAAAAAACCTCAATAGTGAAACTTTAAGCATTATGTTTGTCTTTTCAGCAATATTCAACTAAAGCTATAAAGCTTCTTTTTTTTTTTTAACTGTAGAGTAAACTTTATATTTAATCCTGCATTGGAAAAGCATTTTGAATGATTTTAATCAGAACTCATATATCAGGATACAAGAAAAAGAGAGAAAAATAATCAGAGCTAAAAGTTATAACATCCGGTAATGTAATGCAAGTATGATTTCAAGCAAACAGACAGCAGGAAGCTTGTTTTCAATAATTAAACAGGGTAAATCAACAGTCTTGGTGATAGAAAGTCATCTGTTGACATTCATGACAGAGATAAATATAGAGGCCCTACGGTGTAAGTCAGAGTCAAATACAAAATATTGTATGTCAGCCAATCTCCTATTCCTGCAGTGATTACATTTACCTGTCATGCCCATCCAGGAATAATACAATGAAGATATTCTGGGAACCATTCTATCTCATATACCTACTGCATTCTTTTTAATATTTTAGATAAAACATAGAGCTGAATTTTACATAATTAAACAACTTAGGCCAAATTAATTTAAGAAATTATAATAAAAACTGACAATGTATTACAAAATATTCCAGTTTTTCTCTTTTTTCTTTTATCTAATGGAAGATTTTCAGTCAAAAAATAGAGAACATTGTTTATTTGGTAACAGTTTTTTTTTTATATATATATATATATATATCTGCCATATCACTTTCCATCATTCAGTATTTTATAATATACCTTCAACTAGCAAAATCCAGTTTCATCATGACATGATCCTCCAGGAAATTACATACATTTTGGTTGGAAAACATCTCGGTTACATATGTAACCTCCGTTCCCTGATGGAGAGAACGAGACGTTGTGTCGAAGAAGCGACACTAAGGGTCTCTATTGAGTGCCGAATATGCCTCTGATCTATGAAAAAAGGCCAGTGAGAAGTTGGCAGACAGTATTTGCATAAAGGCGGGGAAATACTTCTAGTTCATTCAGGATTTTTCTGAGGAGCCGGAAATGGTCCAGCCACAACAGTGGCTCTGCTCAGCAACGTGGCCGTGAGGACACAACGTCTCATTCCCTCCATCAGGGAACGGAGGTTACATACGTAACCTAGACGTTCCCAGTCTGTCACTCACTTCCTCGTTATGTCGAATTCTTATTTTAAAACTTTTGTATTATTTGAGCTGTAAAGTTGTTTATAATGTAATTTTACAGTCGTTGTAGGATTTTAGGGTTTGTTGACATTACATCGTCAAACAAAACAAAGTTGTAAAATTGGCTACAACTTTACACAGAAAAGATTAACAAGTGAATTTATCACACTAAAATCATGTTAACACATATTGTTTATGCCTTGTGAGAATCTGGGGTTGGCCACTTGGTGACGGCTTTCACCTTGGCCGGGTCCATACATACTCCCTCGGACGAAACGATGAACCACAAAAATGGAATCGACTGTGCAAAAAAAGTGCACTTCTCCACCTTCACAAACAGACGGTTCTCCAACAGCCGCTTAAGCACCTGCCTGACATGCCTATATGGTCCTGCATATTCTGGGAGAAGATTAGAATATCGTCAAGATAAAAAAAAAAAAAAAAAAAAAAACACTGATCAACCATGTCTCTAAGCACATAATTCACGAGCCCCTGGAAGACCGTGGGGGTATTGACCAATCCAAAAAGCATGACCATATATTCAAAGTGCCCCCTATGTGCGTTAAATGCCATCTTCCACTCATCCACCTTCCTGATACGGACCAGGTGATAAGTGTTGCGTAGGTCCAACTTCGTAAAGACGGATGGCCCTGCAAGAGTTCGAAGGCTGAGAACATCAACAGCAATGAATAACGGTTCTTCATCATGATGTCATTCATCCCTTGATAATCTATGCAGGGTCTAAGCGAGTCATCCTTCTTATCCATGAAGAAGAACCCTGCCCCTGGCGATGAGGAATGGCGGATGAGACCGGCTGCTAAAGATTAATTTATATAACTGTTCATTGCCTGCCTCTCAGGAGCCGGGACTGAATACAGCTGTCCTCATGCAGGAGAGGTGCCAGGAAGCAATTCTATAGCACAGTCATACGGGCGATGAGGAGGGAGGGTCGCGGTGCAGGACCGGCTGAACACCGTCCTCAAGTCGTGGAATGCCAATGGTACTCCGGACAAATCCGCCGGCTCATCCTGCACTGAAATACAAGACTGGACAGGGGAAACAGCAGAGTTAATACACTGTGAGGAACAAAAAGAGCTCCAAGCAAGGACTTTGTTGGTTTCTCAATCTTTGTGTACACCAGTTTATTGTTTGCTGTCAAGTGGTAACTGTGCTCTCTTGGTTAGTTAGAACTTACTTGTGTGCCTGTTGGTTGCCTGTCTGTAGAGGTGTGGTTACCTTCCTGTTTGCCTTCACCGGTCCTGTTGCCCAATTCCTGTGGATAAGGATTCCTCAGTCTCTGCCCAAGTCTCAGGAGAGAATATCATCTGGGCTTTGCTTCACTCCACACCAGCTTCAGCGGACACACAAGAAACACAAGGAATAAGTAGGTAGTGTAATCAGAGTGAAGCAGGTAGAACGGCCAAGTAAATCATTGCCGTGATCAGCGCTTCCCCAAGAATGATCAGCGTTACCATGGAAACGCTGATCACGCATGCCAGCGCCACCTGTGAGACATGAGGGAGAGAGAAAAACTAACAATAGTATGAGCCGGAACAAATGCCAGAACCGTGACAGCTACATGACAAAGAGAGAGGATGTTTAGGTGAGTACGTCAGATTATTTCCTGGCCTCCATTGTTGCATTCGCAATATAATGTGACAAATTAAGCATTTTGTTACTGCTCTACTAATTGAAAAATGTACCTTGTTGTGGAAAGTCTGAACCATTGTCAAAATAGCTGAGCTACTGTCCCAGTAATGAAAAATGTGCCACTACTTTTAGTTACCTACTCCCCAAATACTGCTACCCACATTTCATGATTTTCAGTGATTTTCTCCCATGCAAATTTTGACACATTTAATTGTCATGTTGTGTATTTCAGATAACCACGCCCTTAAAACAAAAAGGGCTATGGTTGGTGTCTTTACATGTTGGATAGACAGTCTCTCTCAAAGTACCATGTTAGAGACATTTTTAACCAGTAAATTAATACAGAATTATAATTTTTGGGGGTAAACAATTATTTTAATGCAGTGCCATCTTTAAAAATGTAACAGCATGAAAATATTTCACTCCTGTCAAAAGATGAAACACATCAATCTTTAACAATGTTTAGTGATAAAGTTTAACATGCAGATGCAATCGTATCACTTCAAAAAGGAAATGTTGAGTTAATAAATTGAAAAGTGTTTATGAAAGGACACACTTTTTTCAATCTGCTACACTGCTAACAATGTGCTTTGCAGGTTAGAATGCATGTCTCTACTAAAAATAATCTGTTTAACTCAACAATAAAAGCATAATAGATGACCCCAACCCAATTCTACTGAATGAGCATGTCAAATGGATCATTTCAGTATGCTAATGTAATGTAAATTAGTTGGTTTTATGTATACATGTGTCATGTGTACATTCCCTCATCCTGATGTGCATTATTTGTTGTTTAGGAGAGGAAGATGAATGTGCCAACGCAGGTCCAGCCAACATAGTGATTAATGTGCCTCTTTTAAAAATGCAAATGACTTGGTGGCTGCCGATACTGTTGGTTTGGGCAAGCTGTAATTTTGGCATTTTTGGGGCCTGAATACCGCTACTCTGACTTGTGTTGGGTCAGAATTTAATCCACAAGGTTGATTCATTTGATAAAAGGATATTCCATTGGTTCTGAACCAGGGGGAAATGAAAGAGAAGAACTTGCTCAATAGCTTCAGAAAAGCAAGTTGACACATGCAAATGAGCAATCCATGGAAGTAATAGTTTTCATTTTTTCTAGAATGTGCAGGTAACTTTTGACGTATTTCATTTTCATGCATGATAAAATATACCATTCACAGAATCTCGTTACGAACGCCCTTTATGTGAACTGAAAAAAGCAATAATGCTACTTCCCTGCCGGTAGATTAACGTTTGATTCTTATTCAAGGTAAGCACAGTGAGATCTACGGTGTATTCTGTTCTGTTTTGCCTTCGATTCATTTTCCCGAAACATCAAAAAATCAGTATGCAAGGGCCAAAGCATTACAACAAAGATAAATTGAAATGTCATTTTTTATTCATGTGAAGAGATTGTAGGTGTGGGGTGGCCCAGTGCAGGAAAAGTGCAACACAAATGAGGGCTGACAGGACACACCGGCCCCGGCAGCCTGTTTTAGTCTGATAACTCCTGGCTGGTTATTGTATAGAGATGTTTTTGTGTGTGTTGTTGGCTTGGAGACTGATATTTAAAAGTATTTATAGAAATATGAAGTCACCTCACGAATTTGGTAAGAGCACTGTGTACGAAAGATCAATGTAGACATACTAATTTCAAAACAACCTTAATTGCACTTCCAGTTCTATTTACGCTAATTGAGAATTCACATTTTACATTTGCCCAACATGGCACATACAGCACATTCACTGTTGTCATTAAAGGGATAGTATAGCCAAAATTTAATCAGCCTCATGTTGTTCTAAACCTGTATCACTTTCCCTCTTCTGACCAACACATAATGAGATGTAAGTCCGAATGATAGGGACTGATGGCCTCAGTCACAATTTTTCAACTATGCAAGTGAGTGGGGACTTAATCTGTTATTCTGTCAAACATCTCTAATAACTATCTAATAATTAAACTCAACTTGAAATGTCAGGTTTCAGACTAAATCATATATTGATGTTCCTTTAAGATCTATGGCTTCAAAAACCATAATATGAAATAAAATATATAAAAAGCAACAAAAAATAAATACAAAATAATCAAGCGCAAGTAGTCATGTTTTGTGTAAATTCACAGTCTCCCCTCTGGGGAAATTTGTTCCTAATTAATTCATGGCATTTCTCTCCAAATAAATGCAAATAGTTGACAAAAGTGCAGTAATTGTGGAGAATCAAGTGTTCAATTTAGACCACAGATGCCTTTTTTTATATAATTTTGAGCTCATGTCATTTAAAATAATGACAATGTAATTGCAAATCTGAGTTTAAGGGATAGTTCACCCAAAAATGACAATTCTGTCATCATTATTTTCTCAAGTAAAATTATTGGGTTTACACTGTTCAGGTGCTTCAGTTTAATTTGAAGGAAGCTGATCCATTTCTAAAATAAGCAGAGATTTGACTGTGAAGCAGCTCCCTGTTGATCTTCTTGGTTGAGCTTAGCTTTTCTGGCTTCTCTCACAACAGAGACAGCAGCAAAATGCCGGATAATACACTAACGTGTACACTGGCAAAGGAGATTCTCAAAATGCTTCATCCTACTACTCCAGAATCAAATTTTAAAGATGATTTAGTATGCATTCCCCTCTTGATGAAGAGAATGAACGGGATTAATTGAGTAATCGAGTGGGGAAGGTGCAGCCACATCAGCTGTACAATCTTTACTTCTGCAGGGCAGAAATTGAACTTTCTAAAATTCAATTTTTTCACGCCAAAAGAATACATAATGCATAAAATCAATAATAAGCCTATATTTTAGTGTCTTTTTAGCCCAAGGGCACATCCAGACTACTACCATTTTGATTTAAAACACATTCATTTTGCTACTTGCACCTCTCATTCACAAGTTGCTTTCACACATGGTTAGATTGCTTGGTTCTCTTCCCCCTGCCCCACTGGTGTCTGTTCACATCATATTATTTGTGTCTGAACCGTGGTCCAGTTGCGTCATTAACATGAGTACATGCAGCAGCTGTTTATTATTGTAACTAGAGAACAGCTTAAAGAAATAGTTTGTGCAAAAAATAAAATTCTCTCATTATTTACTCACCTTTATACCATCCCAGATGTGACTTTTTTTCATCTGCTGAACTCAAATTAAGATTTTTAGAAAATTTAGCTCTTTTGGTCCATACAATGCAAGTGATTGGGTGCCAAAATTTTGAAGCTCCAAAAAATCACATAAGTCAGCATAAAAGTAATCCATATGACACCAGTGTTCAAATCAATATCTTTCTTCTTCTAGTGATTTTGGTGATTCACATTCTTCATGCAGATCGCCCCCTACTGGGCAGGAAGAAGAATTCAAAGCTAAAAATGACTTAAATATGTATCTGTTTCTCATCCACACCTATCATATCACTTCTGAAAATATGGATTAAAACACTGGAGTCGTATGGATTACTTTTATTAATCCTTTATTGAATTTTTGGAGTGTCAAAATTTTGGCACCCATTCACTTGCATTGTATGAACCTAAAGAGCTGAGATGTTCTTCTAAAAATCAAAATTTGTGTTCTGCAGAAGAAAGAAAGTCATACACATCTGGGATGGTAAGAATATTCCTTTTTGGGTGAACTATCCCTTTAATAATATGTCAGCTTAACTGTGTTCATTATTAAAGTCTTTAAAACTTTTCATGCACAGAATGACACTTATGTTTGCCTGCCACCGATGCATTAAATGTGCAATGATGTGAAGAATGTTAATGTTTGTCTGCCGTGAGCCCACGGATGCATTGCACGAGATGTGAAAAATGTAAACTACTCCCTGAAAGCTCTTTACTTGGAGACAAGTAGGTATGCATTATACCATAATAATTGAGATCAGAAGCCTGCAAAGATGTGAAATATATGTAATTATTAGCGTACCCCAGACCACAGCGTACCCCAGAGCAATCTCAGGTGTGGTTCTCTGGTGCAAACCCGAGTCCAGAAAACAGAGTTCACATCATCCAAACAAACCGAACTTTGAGGTCAAACGAATCCGGGTGCGCATTAAAAGTGCTAGTGTGTAAGCACATAGTGACCCAAATCTGATGCATAAATGGAATTGGTCAACAGTGTAAATGCGGCCTCACAGTCACTGCAATTTAGTCAAAGGATAATGTTTGCTACTGTACCTTTAAGACATACTGTTTGCGTGTTGGCATAGTGGGCTAAAGCACATAACAGTTAATCTGAAGGTCGCTGGTTCGAGCCCCACGTCCACCACCATTATGTCCTTGAGCAAGGCACTTAACTCCTGGTTGCTCCGGGGGATTGTCCCTGTAATACGTGCACTGTAAGTCGCTTTGGATAAAAGCGTCTGCCAAATGCATAAATGTAAATGTTATAACTGGCAAACCTCTTAGCACATGAAAAGTACCTGTGTAGTTCTTACTGTCATAGATACTGATATTTACAGTAAACATGCACAGCCATTTGTTTATGTGCTTAATGTTGTAACATCAGAACCATACATTTTTGCATCTTCATTTCTGTAACTGTGCTAAGTGGACTGGGCATGGAGATTTGTCTACAGGATATATCTAGGGAGGACATTTTTATTTTAAAAAATCAAGAAAAAAAATTAATACATGATAAAATACACATCCATAATATGGCCCTTTTCAAGAAAAAAATGTGTGTATCCCTTCCAAAAAGGTATTGAGCCAAAAGCTTTAATATGCTTTCAACAGATCTAAAAACATCCTTCAATAGTTTTTACCTCAGGTTATCCACACACAAAAAAGGTACATTTTCCCTTTTCTAATGCACAAGGCTATGGCAGAAAGTTAGCTTGCAGTTTTAGGCAAAGCTGAATTAACTGCACCTAATCTAATAATACGACAAGTGATAAAAACTTTTGCTTGCTTGTGTAGATGTAATTTAGAGTGAGTTCATGACTCTGTGCCATTTGAGTAACATATCTCCAGCCCTACCCACCCATTTTATCCATCCATGTCTGGTTTAATTTAAGGTGCAGGCTGCCTGCTGTAGCCATTCGCTTGAAATCCATCACATTCCAGCTTTCTGATAAATGTCCAAGAGATAACCCAGCTCATGGCTCTACAGCACAAAGCCACTACCAATAAGCTCCATTAATTAAACAAAATCCTGCTCAGGAATTAAGCAGCCAGTGATCTATATACTTTTCAAAACGGACTTTTTCAAAGATTGAGCTTTTTTTTTCCCTCCCATTTTCGTTTTTTTTTTTTTTTTCTTTCTTCTCACCACAGAAGAACAATGATGAGCCAAGCACTCCCTTCACTTCCTCTACATTCTAAACCTCTGCAGGCCTGCAGAATTATCGCTTGTCTTGGCAGAATATTGGGCTTCCTGACTTTGCCAGCCCCTAATATTAAACATAATTTGAGAATATCTATTTCACATTAAAGCCAGTATGAGATTTTGTGCACAGTTCACACAAAAAATTTATTTTTGTCATCATTTTCAGTACTCACCCTCATGTTGTTACAAATGTGCATGACTTATTCTCTTCTGTGGAACAAAAAATAAGTTATTTTTAGAAGAATGTTCGAGCAGCTCCTTTCTACCCAATTAAAGTGAATGGTGACAATGACTGTGAAGCCAGATGTTCAGCGAATGAGCAGTCTTCAGAGAACTTCACAAATTTTAAGGACTATGTCTAGAAAATGTTTTTTTTTTTTTTTTTTTGAGCTTGACAGCCACTGATCCCCATCCATTTTCATTTAATTGAAAAGAGCAGCTTGGAAATTCAGCTACACATCTCCTTTTGAGTTCCACAGATAAAAGTCATTGAGTTTTTTTAACCAAATTAGAATAAGTAAAATAAAATAGAGCTCTGTTTTTCACTGGCAGAATTTATTTAGCTTTCTTACAGCCCATCAACAAACTTGGAAAAAAAAACGAGTGACAAAAACGAGTGAGAAACAGCGTTCTTACAGCTACTAATTATCACATCTTAATCATATGTTGTGAAGTGCTTTGTTTCACTCACTAAGAGCACATATTTTCTATTGGGGTGTAAAAACTTGAATTTTGTCGAGGCTGTGATATGCAAAAATAGAGATGAATTTGTGAACTTGATCTGTTTGCTTGATTTACACAAAATAGCGACAAAAATAAAATAATATAAATTCTTCCATAAGATCCCAAGAAACAAAATAAAATACTTCAAACCAGGGCCTCAAAATGCCCTGATACATCAAATACATTTTTCTCTCCTTTGAGAACAAACAGATTGTCTCACTCACTTTCTCTCTTTGTTTGAGATCACTGTGGAATATAGAAGATCTGTATGGAATCATCTCAGTAAAAGAGATGTTTCAGACAGCTCAATCATGACAGCAGATTCTGACAGACTCTTCTGCTGGTCAGACCTCAAACAATGGTTTTAAACTCAAGAAACCCAGCCATGGATTGATTGTTATGTCTATCTTATGTTCAGTTTAATCTGGCCAACAACCACCCACATAGACAGAAATTGCGCTTCTGACTGACATGTAAAACGACCAACCACATTCAGTGTTCAAATTCAGTAAATAGTTCCTCATCTAAAGCACTAACTGTAGCAGTTTGAGAAGTGGTAAACACAACTTAATATCCTGATGGGCTGATAAAAACCAGCAAACCCTGACTGGAAACTGAATTATTAGATCTTATTATGATTGGGCCATTTTATGTCTAAAATACACATTAGGCGGACTGCGAAAAATCTATGTCTCTGCCGTTTCATGATAATAGTAATATTTACATTGTCAAACAACACATATGTGTATCACAATGTCAATAAGGTATCATGCAGGTTCCCACCAAAAAATACATAAATCGTAATACCTTTTCTGTGTGCCTAAACACAAACACACATTGAACAAGAGTTGACAGCAGTCATCAGACATCTCCTTCAGATCTTTACTTATTAATTGTAATTTATCCCAGGGGTATGAGATGCCAAAACAGCTTGTCAGATAGATTTGTTTAACTGGCAAATGCTTGTCCAAAAGGCACATCCCCTCTCTTGGCAGATAAGCAGAGAGGGATGATGTGTGATAAAGACAGAGGCGTATTGTCTCCCTGGTGTTACTCACTCATCCCTCTCTGTCTCCACTCTTTCTGCCTCTCCTGTATGCTATTACGCTGCCCTTGGGCTTACCCATCACATGCATCAAATTCAGCTTGCCTGCTCCAAGATGTGGCATGTAAATTATTCAACACAGAAAGCACTTCAGATGGAGCAATCAAAGTATAGACCAGCCTCTTCCAGGACTGTTGTGTGAGAAAGAAAGAAAGAAAGAAAGAAAGAAAGAAAGAAAGAAAAAGTCATTGCTTGCCTTGTCAATATTACTGACGCCTGTATTCAAAGTGATGTGTGACGAAACCCCCATCTGCTTATATTCTCTCTCTGTCTTCACAAGTCAAGTCATTTTTATTTGTATAGTGCCTTTCACAACACACCTTGTTTCAAAGCAGCTTTACAGAAGATCAGGCATTAACAGAAAATAAAACTGTAATGTTTATAATGTCTATGAGTCATCATTGTGTAGTTTGATAAAATATGATGTGAATTGTGTTTAAAAATAAGTAGTCAAATAATAATTGTATCTTTAACCCCAGTGAACATGCCGAAGGCGACTGTGGCAAGGAACACAAAACTCCATAAGATGTTGGTTAATGGAGTAAAATAACATTGGGAGAAACCACACTCACTGTTGGCTGATGAATGGTTTTGTTGGTAATTAATTGATAATCGATGTATTCCATTTCAAGAGTGTAGTCCATCATTAGACCGATGTGCTGCATGCAGAGATCAGTGAGGTGCATAGTACTTCAACCTGGCCAGTAATTTCGGTGAAGTCTATCCTAAGTCAAAGGTTCAGGCAATGGCATATAAGTATCCAATGTCTTATGGTTGGAGTTGGCATCAGTTCGTCCTCTGAAGTCCATCGTAATAGACTGAAGTGATGTTTGGCTGGCACCGGCTGCTATTAGTCATCATCACACAGCGACACTATAGCAGTGGAGTCCAACACGAAGCAGGAATGGAGCTGGATCCAGCTGGTTCTGATAACCTCAGGATAGGAGTCCTGAGGTTGAGACAGGGAAACAAATAAAATAATATTAGCATAGATGCCATTCAATTTATTATATATAGTTGGATGGATAAAGTGGGTGGGTAGGGCTGGAGATTTTCTGTTTTCTGATTCCGGCAGACTTACTAAAAGCAGCCTAATTGTGAGTTGAAGGATAAATTAGGTATAGGTGTGTGGCAGGGCGGAGGGCGGGGCTGGTAGTGATCCTACACGCCTAGCCCCGTACTCCGCCCTGCCACATGGTGTATCTGCATCTCGAACAGTGTTAGGGAGACTATTCCGTAGTTTAGGAGCAGAACATAATAGAGTGGTGGTGGCATAGTGGGCTAAAGCACATAACTGTTAATCAGAAGGTTGCTGGTTCGATCCCCACGTCCACCACTGTCCTTGAGCAAGGCACTTAACTCCAGGTTGCTCCAGGTGGATTGTCCCTGTAATAAGTACACTCTAAGTTGCTTTGGATAAGCGTCTGCCAAATGCATAAATGTAAATATGAAAAGGATCTACCTCATTTTGTGGATTTTTATATTCTCGGAACTATTAACAGGCCAGAATTTTGCGAGCGTAATGAATGTGATGGAATATAGTGTAGTAGAAGGTCACTTAAATATTGCAGAGCTAGACCATTCAAAGCTTTGTACATAGTTAACAGAATTTAAAAATTAATATGAATTTTAACAGGTAGCCAATGTAACAATGATAAAATGGGGCTAATATGGTTATAATTCATGGTTCTCGTCAGCGCTCTGGCTGCTGCAGTTTGAACCAATTGAAGTTTATTTATTGATCTTTATGGACATCCTCCCAGTAATGCATTACAATAATCTAGTCTTGAGGTCATGAATGCAATAATTAGTTTTTAGGCATCAGCAACAGAGAGCATGTGTAGTAATTTAGCAATGTTTCTTAGGTGGAAGAACACTGTTCTACAAAATTTGGTAATTGGATTTTCAAAAGACAGATTGGTATCAAATATAACACCTAAGTTCTTCGCTGTTGAAGAATCTTTTATTTAATTGATACACTCTGCTATTATCGAAAACTTTTGTTTGGTTTGACAATTCCATATCTAAATAGGACCTAAATCATGCTAATGCAACTCCACAAATGCCAACATAATTCTCTAGCCTATTCAAGAGAATGTTATTATCTATCGTGTTGACTGCAGCACTAAGATCTAAAAGCACTAGAAGTGAAATGTCAGTCTCTTTATTGTGATGAGGTCTAAATCTTGACTGAAATTGTTCATATATACTATTTCTCTGTAGAAATGAACATGTTTGGGAGGATACTACCTTTTCTAGTATTTTAGACATAAACAGGATATTTGAAATTGGTCTATAATTTACCAGTTCTCCAGGATATAGTTCTGGCTAAATAATAAGTGGTTTGAAAACCGCCATTTTAAAGTTTCTTGGGACATGTCCCAAGTATAGCGAGGAGTTAAAAATATTAAGAAGAGGTTCTGAAATGACAGGAAATACCTCTTTTAAGAGCTTAGTTTGTATTGGATTTAACAAACATGTTGTGGCTTTTGATGTTTCGATAAGTTTTGTTAGCTCTTCATGACCTATGAGAGCGAAGGATTGAAGTTGCATATGATGAAAATTATCACTATTTTCTGAGGTGATTTCAAAGATAATTGCATAATTCCAATTTTATTTTTGATTATTTCAACTTGGTAAAGAAATTCATGAAGTTTTTACTCTTGTGCTGCGACATAATATCTAGTTATAATGAGGCTTTATTCCTATCCAATTTAGCCACAGTACTGAATAAACACCTAGGATTGTTGGGGTTATTTTCTATGAGTTTGTTAAAATATGCTGACCTGTCTGTAGCTACTATCCTTCCATGCACAGTGAAATACTTCTCATTTTGCTCCATTTTCAAAGCTGCTCTCTTGAGAGCTTGAGTGTGATCATTGTACTATGGTGCAGGGCTTATTTCTTTAATTTTCTTTAATCGAAGGGGGGGGTTTGGACACAATCAAGAGTGCTAGAGATGACTGTATTTATATTTTCTGTTATTGCATCAAGTTCTTCTAGGCTTTGGGGTTTACTGAGTGTATGAGATAGATCTGGAAGATTATTAGAGAAGCTATCTTTAGTGGTCCAAAGAATAGTTCTACCTGAATGATATTGTTGTGTAGATTGAGTAACATTAGATGATCGCAGCATACAAGAGATGAGTTAATGAACCGAGATGTCATCGCTCTGCTGCAGAATTTCTATATTATCAACATCAACTCCATATGACAGAATTAAATCTAGTTTATGATTATGGCGATGAGTTGGTCCTGCTAAATTTTGTCCTACTCCATGAGAGTTGAGAATATCGATACACTCTAATCCCAATGTGTCATTTTCATTATCTATGTGAATGTTGAAGTCACCAACAATTAAATCATATCGGGTTACTTAAGTGTAACCCTTGTTCCCTGAAAAAAGCGGAACGAAATGCTGCTCTGAGAAAAGCGCTTTGGGAACATCTATAGGTTTGACCAGCTGTGAATATGTGTGCAACATGTCAATGAACATTGACCGGAATTTATAGCCTCTGCCGGTGTAATCAATGGACACCCCTGGGGCAGTGCTATAAATAGATGCGTCAAAGGAGCATCGTCAGGTATTTTGTCTTAAGAGCAGTTCTGGGGGATCCCAGTGCGGCAGTGAAGCACAGCATCTCGTTCAACTTTTTTCAGGGAACAAGGGTTACACATAAGTAACCTGAGACGTTCCCTTTACAAAAAGCTTCACTTATGAACTTTACAAACTTTATAAACTTTTTTTTGATCCAAGATGGTGGCACGGTAGCACGCAGCGGCCACTCCGGATCCAAAATGGTGCTATTTTTGTTTAAAAAGCCAGACTTTGCGGCACATGGACATTGGAGCAACCGGTGTTCGTGTCTACCATCGCCAAACACAACTAAGATATAAGACACATGCAAAAACCAAGCAGCATGATGAACTGCGGGAGGCGCTACGCGTACTCGGCTTGCTACGGAGACCAGGCCTCAAGGCCTCGGCGCCACCTGATGCCGGTGGCCGGGAGAGAGGACGTCGTAAGCGGTGTGCAAGAAAGTGGAAGAGCGGCAAGAGGGCGGGGGTCCATGCGAGGCTAAAAACAAACCCTAGCCGTCCGGCTCTCCCGTCTATCCTGCTCTCAAATGTTTGCTCCCTGGACAATAAACTGGACTATATCCGACTCCAGCAGGCTACGCAGCGTGAGTTTAGAGACTGCTGCGTCTTTGTTTTAACGGAGACACGGCTCAGCGACAGAGTTCCAGACGCCGCTCTCTGCGGTAAGACTCGCGGTGGTGGCTTGTATGTTTACATCAACACGGAATGGTGCAAGAACTCTGTGCTAGTCTCTAGCTACTGTTCATTGCTGTTGGAGCTTGTGACTGTTAGATGCAGACCTTTTTATTTACCATGGGAATTCACCACTGTTTGCATAACCGGAGTTTACATTCCCCCCAGTGCTAACGTTAAGGAAGCGCTCTTTGAACTGTATGGGGCTATAAGCGAACTGCAGAACGCTCACCCCGACGGACTATTTATTGTCGCCGGAGATTTCAACCATGCGAATCTCAAGACAGTGCTCCCTAAATTCCATCAGTATGTGGACTTTTCAACGAGAGGGGCGAACGCGTTTGATCTTGTTTACACGAACATCCCAGGCGAGTACCGGGCGGAGCCCCGCCCCCACCGCGGGTACTCAGACCACATCTCTGTTATGCTAATTCCAGCATACAGACCGCTCGTCAGACGCACAAAACCGCTTTAGAAGCAGGTGAAAACCTGGCCAGCAGGAGCCATCCCTGCTCTTCAGGACTGTTTTGAGTGTACTGACTGGCACATGTTTAGGGAGGCTACAACATATGGCGATTCTACCAACTTGGAGGAAAACACAGCATCAGTGACTAGCTTCATCAGCAAGTGTATTGATGATGTCACATTCTCCAAGACCATCACAACACGCTCCAACCAGAAGCCGTGGATGACTGCGGAGGTGGGCACGCTGCTGAAGACCCGAGACTCCGCCTTCAGAGCAGGCAATAAGGCAGCCCTAAGAACAGCTAGCGCCAAACTGTCCCAGGCAATCAGAGGCGCAAAGCGTGCACACGCCCAGAGAATCCACAGTCACTTCCAGGACAGCGGTGACATGCGGCGCATGTGGCAGAGCATCCAGGCCATCACCAACTACAGGACAACATCCGTTGCCTGTGACAAAGATGCCTCCCTTCCAGATGCGCTGAACGACTTCTACGCTCGGTTTAAAATGCAGAACGACGTGGTGGCGAGGAAGACCACCCCTCCTCCCAATGACCAGGTGCTCTGTCTCACCACGGCAGATGTGAGGAAAACTCTACATAGAGTCAACCCACGGAAGGCCACTGGACCAGACAACATTCCTGGCAGAGTGCTCAGAGGATGAGCAGACCAGCTGGCAGATGTTCTTACCGACATCTTCAACATCTCTCTGAGCAGCACCATCGTTCCAACGTGCTTCAAGGCCACCACCATCCTTCCCATGCCAAGTCTTCAGTGTCCTGCCTCAATGACTACCGTCCCATTGCACTCACACCAATCATCATGAAGTGCTTCGGGAGGCTCGTCATGAGGCACATTAAGACCCAGCTGTCCCCCTCAACCGTTCAACGAACAACGCCATCGCCACAACCCTCCATCTGGCCCTCACCCACCTAGACAAAAAGGACTCATATGTTCGAATGCTGTTCATAGACTTCAGCTCAGCATTCAACACAATAATTCCTCAGCACCTGATTGGAAAGCTGAACCTGCTGAGCCTGGACACCTCCCTCTGCAACTGGATCCTGGACTTCCTGACTGGGAGACCTCAGTCAGTCCGGATTGGAAACAGCATCTCCACCACCATCACACTGAGCACCGGGGCCCCCCAGGGCTGTGTGCTCAGTCCACTGCTGTTCACTCTGCTGACTCACGACTGTGCAGCAATGCACAGCTCGAATCACATCATCAAGTTCGCCGATGATACGACCGTGGTGGGTCTCATCAGCAACATCGATGGCTCCTCTGTGGAGATCATCAAGAGCACCAAATTCCTTGGTGTTCACCTGGCGGAGAACCTCACTTGGTCCCTCAACACCAGCTCTATCACCAAGAAAGCCCAGCAGCGTCTCTACTTTCTTCGAAGGCTGAGGAAAGCAAATCTCCCACCCCCTACGTCCTATAGAGGGACTATTGAGAGCATCCTGAGCAGCTGCATCACTGCCTGGTTTGGGACTTGCACCGTTTCGGACCGCAAAGCCCTGCAGAGGATAATGAGGACAGCTGAGAAGATCATCGGGGTCTTTCTTCCCTCCATCAAAGACATTTACAAAAACACTGCATCCGCAAAGTAACCAGCATTGTGGACGACCCCACACACCCCTCACACAAACTCTTTACCCACCTGCCATCTGGCAAGAGGTACCGAAGCATTCGGACCCTCACGACCAGACTGTGTAACAGCTTCTTCCCCCAAGCCATCAGACTCCTCAATACTCAGAGACTGGTTTGACACACACACACATGTGTCCTGAGTTGCACTTTAATAACTGCCACTTTATAACTCTCTGCTACCTCAATAACTGCTATGTGCACAGAACACTATATAATAGTATGTTATGTTTACATTTGGCATTTTTAGTAACTGTCATCTTTTTGCACTACTGTATACTGGTCGGTGCTGCACTGTCTATCACTGTGCCTATTGTAATGTTCATTGTTAGAAATTTATTGTGCTGTCCCGTACTTTTGCACACGTTTTTGCACGTGCACTTTATATAGGTATTATATAGGTATTTTATATAGGTATTTTTATTTAGTCTGTGTAGTCTCATGTGGTTCTGTGTTTGTCCTATGTTGTTTTATGTAGCACCATGGTCCTGGAGGAACGTTGTCTCGTTTCACTGTGTACTGTACTAACTGTATATGGTTGAAACGACAATTAAAAACCACTTGACTTGACTTGACTTGATGCTGTGCTGAGAAAAGCGCTTTGGGAACGAGAATACCCACGCCGCTGCACTGTGGCTGTCCGGACCCCCTATGGTTGTGTAGTGTGCTCACAAGAGCGTGAGAGAGCTCAGATATGAGCTTGAGATATCGACTCAAGGACATAATAGCCCGGAGTGGCATGAACATCCAAACTGTAGAATCTAATGAATGTGTGCAGTGAGGACCAGTCTGCCGCATCACAAACATGCTGCAGAGGGACCCCTCTGGCCAAGGCTTCAGAGGAGGTGAACCCTCTGGTAGAGTGAGCCCTGATGCCTACTGGCGAAGCTTGACCGTGCGCCTCGTAGTCCACGTCAATAGCGTCCCTCACCCAATGCGACGTAGTCTGCTTGGTGGCGGCCGCCCCCCTGTTGCGGCCCCCATGGCAAACAAATAGTTGCCCTGACTTACACCACTGGCTAGTGCGGTGGACATAAGTCTGAAGGGGACAGACTGGACAAAGTCTTTCCTGCTCCGGCGTAGTGAACGGTAGGGAGCAGAAGGCTTCAAGAGTTACCGGGTGTAAGGTTGAGAAAGGCACCTTAGGCAGGTAGTCAGGATGAGGGTGCAAAATTGCTTTGGTCATTCCTGGGGCAAACTCTAAGCAGGCTGGCAAGACAGACAGAGCCTGTAGGTCCCCAATTCTCTTTAGAGAGATAATTGACATAAGAAAAACCATCTTGAGGGTCAGAAGTCTGTCAGACGCTGACTCCAGAGGTTCAAAGTGGGTCTCAACCAGACCCTAAGTCCCATGAAGGGGTCCTGGTCCTAGCAGGAGGCCTTAGTTGCCTAGCTCCACAAATGAAACAAGCAAGTAGAGGATGTCTCCCCAACGGCACCCCGTCCATCAGGGCGTAGCAAGCCGAAATAGCGGCCACATAAACCCTGAGAGTGGCGGGGCATATGCCTGCTTACAGTTTTTCCTGCAGAAAGTCCAGAACTGACAATCTGGCAGTTAACTGGATCTGCATTATGTGTACTGCACCATTTTTCAAAGACACCTCATTTATTGGCGTAGATCCTTCTGGTACAGGAAGACCTAGCACTTAAAATGGTCTCGATAACCTTAGGTGAAAGCCCTGTGTCCCTCAGTTGGTACCCTTCAGGGGCCAAACATGAAGGTTCCACAGCTCGGGCCAGGGATGAAATATTGTCCCCTGTGCCTAAGACAAAAGGTCCCTCCTGTTCGGAATCGCCAAAGGCGAGCCGTCGAGGAGAGACATTATATCCGAGAACCATACCCCGTTCGGCCAGTGCAGCGCTATCGGAAAGAGGCAAGACCCTTGCTGGCGAAATCTGGCCAATACTCCCGGGAGCTGCGAAACCGGGGGAAACGCATACAGATGCATTCTGTTTCCACTCCCCTGTCAGTATTTTCTGTCTGGACAGTAAATCTGCTCCCATATTCAGACATCCAGGGATATAAAATGCCCTATGTGACAGGAACTTGCCCTGGGCCCAGAGGAGAATCCGACATGCCAGGGAATTCAGCTGACGTAAACGTAGCCCTCCTTGATGATTTATGTAGAAGACTGCTGTTGTGTTGTCCACCCCGCACCAGGACATGGCAGCTTTTCAGATGCTGGAGGAAGTATTTCAGGGCCAGAAATACCGCCATCAACTCGAGGCAGTTGATGTGCCAATCAAGCTGATGACTCTCCCATTCCCATTGGGCTGGATGACCACTTAAGACTGCTCCCCAGCCCCTCAGAGAGGCATCTGTCGTTAGCAGCCTGCGACGACAAGATGCACCAAGAGTGGGACCCAAGGCAAGAAACCGGGGTCTGAACCGCGTGGAAAATGCATGCAAATGAATTGTGATAAGAGAATAATGTGGGGGAAAACCCGATGCATGCTGAAAAATGGCAGATTTTAAGGATTAAAGTCTGAAAACGGATATAAGCAATGCTAAAAAAGTTAGCAGTCTACAAACACAGACTCGAGCTAGGCGCCAGCAGCAACAGGTAATTTACACAGAAATGAAACAGTAGAAAAGCATAAAAACAAAACAAAACACTCAGTAAAATGACAAAGGATAAAAAGACGAACATATGCTAATCATGCTACAAACACTCGTGTAGCATGCCATCAGCAACAGGAACGGGCAATAAGAGCTCACTCAGCTCCAAATTAGAGTAACAGCAGGTTTCGGAAGACAAAGTCTGTTTTAATGCACAGAGGCATGCTGGAAAAGCGTCCCAGCCGGATCGAAATGGCAAAGTGCTGATGCAAAGTGGTTTATCTAAACTCCAGCATCCATTTGTTGACATGGATATGCTTGGAAAGTCAGTGTATCCATGTCACAACAAGTGTATCCAAGTCACGACCCTGTATAGCAAAAAAAATAGCACTGTATTGTAAGCTCTTTGAAAGCTCTTTAGTCCAAATTGAGCTATTTTCCCTCTAATTGGCTCAGCTTTGGAAAAATCAACTATGATGCAGACAGTTGTGAACTTGATAATACTTCAAAAAAGACCTTAGAGGGTAATATCATTACTGTGATGAAATGGAAGGTCTGGTAGAGTGTCACTTTAGTCTTCTGCACTTTTGCTGAGAGAGAAAATGACTTATGTTAATACTGTACCTCAGAGCAGAGAGTTCACACCTGAAATCTGCATGTTGAGTCTGTTTGACAATATTCATGTACTGAGATTGGGAGAAAGAAGTTATAGTGGGCACTTTCATCATCCTTATGATAAAACAAGGCATTTTATTCTTCGCCAACAAAGCTTTGCAGATCTACCTCCTTGTATTTTTTCAAGTGGTTGACTGCAAAACTGAAAGAAATTTAAAAAAAAAATGACAGCCTGTTTTTAAATGTATCTCAAAATATCAGCTGGTGAAAACACAGAAGAATTCTCATTACCTTTTTATATATTTAATTTACAACTTTACAACTTCTCTTTTTAGCCATGTTAACTGGGATTAACTTCTCAACATTTTTTGAAGGAAGAAATGACTTGGCATCGTTTTTAAAATATGGCAGGTGTTGTATAGGAATCAACATCCTATTTAACCCTGAATGATTTCCTGTATTGTGAGTTGGGTCTTAACCATGTGGAATGCCAGTCAATTCTTATCTAGGAGCCTGTTTAACATCCTAGTCGAATCTGTGTTTAGATTGAGCTCTAAAGCAAATAGAACTTGCAGTCTAGTGGTCTTAACTTGTGCACATTAGTGACATCCAGAACTTTTGTCTCTTTAGCTGAGCTCACACCCCTTGATCAACATCTTTTGTTCAACATTCCAACAACATTACATAAATGTAAATGTAAATGTAATTCCTGTTAAACAAATGCAGTCCTCTCTAATGCTAACGCTAATCTTAATCCTAGTCCTAACTCAAATCCTATCCCAAAAATACCCCTAAAATCAGAGGGAAATGTAAGGTTGATTAGAATGTTGCTGTGCCCTAACTCCAGCCCTAAACCTAAACCTTATCCTAACTCTAAACCTAAAATTGGATTGGTTGACAATAAAATTGTTCCTGATCCAAGAAAACATAGAGGAACATGTCCTACTTGGTAAAACCATGGTCACTTTTCCTCCTTGTATCCCTCTTGTCTTTCTTTTACTTTTAACCCCCTGAAATCATTCTTGCCTTCTTCCCTTTTCTTCCTCTACAACCCTGGTAAAGTATTGTGTAATTGTGACCTTTTCAAGTCTCTACATTAGTGAAGTGGTTGTTTGGCCCCCAGGTGAAACTCTGCAACACTATAAGTCTGCCCAGGATCCCCTGTGACCCAGATGTCTACACTGGCATTTGTCCAGACCAGCTGCTTCTGACCCCCCTGGTATTAGCTTAAGCTTTGTCTTTTCACCTCTTAACCCAAATCATCTGCCATGGCCTATTGTTATGCAAACAGACTGCTTTAGGTCATATACAACATTGGTTTAATTGCAACCATTTAAGTGGGAAAGGGTTCATCTCAGCAGCACCTGCTGTTCAACAGATCAGACAAGCTCTCCACTATCTATTGGAATATCTGTGCACGTGTGTGAATATATTTCAAATAGGCACAGGGGATATACAAAATTTCACACAGATGATTAGAGATTAATCAGAATGGGTTGTCACTTTAGCCCAAAACACCATGCCAGTATGTGAACCCAAAGCTTCTAGCTGTACAAGCTGGATTTCATGAGCTTTTAACTTTGTATTCTGAATGTGTTACATTTTCAGTGTTTCCACAAAGGGTCACTACATCTGTTCAAATTGCAAGTGATTTGTGGCCAGGTCACTTCTGACAGCATGTCCATCGTCATAGTATTGACAAAAGCTAGAATAGGTTTACTAGGTGTAAAACATTAAATACATGTTTTAGACATGTTTTTATAGAAAGAGCTTCTTGTCACGACTCACAACACCTGACGTTACAATTTGCACAGCGAAATATGAAAAACAGATGAAAGCCGATCTGAGTGTTCAAACTGAAATGCATTAACAAAATATGAGTTTAACAGATTTCAAACCACTTATGAAGGTGGTCAGGCTTTTTTTGTATGTTTTTTTGTTGTTGTTTTTTCATCTTCAGAAAACAAAATACTCATATTTTTGCATAGGCAAAAAAAAAGAAAGAAATGTTTTTGCTAAAAGTCCAAACAAGGCCCTACTAGTAACGTTCGCTGCCAATGACAGGCAGATGAAGACAATGATGAAGGGAGAACCCAAGTGCAGTTATTTACAACATGAAATATATTACAGAATGTGAAATCCAAACATAAAACCAAAACAAAACATAAACAAACTTGACTTGACTTGAACAACATTACACCAAACAATTACTGACAAAAGACAATGGCAAACATGAGGGCTTAAATACAAGGACATGGGCAAACACATGACAATGACAAACAATAACAAGACTACTAAAACATGAACCAATGAAAAGACAAGACTAATCAACAAGATATTCAAACAATGAACCAATGAAAACAAGACACGTGAACAGAGGAATCACATGACAAAATCACTTGAGGGAACTCGCATGACAATAAAATAGAAGACTAAAAAATATAAGACATGAACACAAAACATGAAGAGACAGGTCATGGAGCATGGCCTGGCGAGACAGGGTGTGGAGCTGGATACCAGGGCGGAGCCATGGAGGGTGGAGCCATAAGGGGCTTGAGGGGCAGAGACATGGAAAGTAGAGCTGTGAGAGGCTCGGAAGACTGAGGCGGAGCCAATGGGGCTGAGGACCAAGGCGGAGCTGTGGGGATGGAGGTCCCCAGCTGAGCTGAAGGATCAAAGAGCCAAGGCACAGCTGGAGGATCGGAGAGCCAAGGCAGAGTCAGGTGACCGACAGACCAAGGAGGAGCTGGAGGGACAAGAAGCCCCTGTGAAGCAATAGGCTGGAGGACCGCAGTGGAGCCAAGATAATATAGAGCCAAGATGATGTTGAGGGATCAAAGAGCCAAAGAGGAGTCCAGGGCTCGGAGGGTCTAGGCGGAGTTGGAGGGTCGGAAGTTCCCCTTTTCTGAGATGTCACAGGGGGGCAATGGTCGCATCTGGTAGCTTGGGGGGATCTGGCTGATCAGGAGAACTCAGGGTGGGCATAAGGGCAGGAACCAACTCCAGGTCTAATAGCCCAGTGAGAGCTGGCTCAGGGACGGACAAGGCTTGCAACGCTAGCTCTAAGATGGATGAGGCTTGCAATACTGGTTCGTTGGAATTGTATTTAAGCCTGTGGCAGGCGTGGACGCTGACTCATTGATCGTGGCAGGCATAGGTGTTGGCTCATTGAACGTGGCAGGTGTGAGTGTTGGCTCGTTTACCATGGCAGGCTTGGGTGTTGGTTCGTTGACCATGGCAGGCTTGGGCATTGGCTCGTTGGAAGTGGCAGGCATGGGTGTTGGCTCGTGGACCAGAGGCGAGCCTGTGTCATGGCATGGAGTAGACTGAGGCTTGGCTATGCCATGGCATGGAGCAGACTCAGGTGTGGCTGTGACATAGCATGGAGCAGACTCAGGCATGGCTGTGACATAACATGAAGCAGACTCAGGCATGGAAGTGACATAGCAAGGAGCAGAGTGAGGCATGGCTGTGACAAAGCATGGAGCAAACTCAGGCATGGCTATGACATGGCATGGAGTAGACTCAGGCGTGGCTGTGACATGGCACAGAGTAGACTCAGGATCCGGGGCAGAAGGTGGTGCAAGCTCTGCGACCATGACGTGGGACCCTGACTCGGCAACCATGACATGGTACCCTGGCTCGGCTACCATGGGAGTGGATGGCTCTGACATGGCAGTCACTGTAGGAGTGCATAGTTCCTCATCAGCCACAGTGAAAGATGAACTTCTCAGTTGTAGGGCTAAATCCATGAATTGAGCCAGATTGAGGGTAATCTGACCATCAGGCATCATGGAGGAGAACCCAAGTGCAGTTTATTTAAATGTGAAATATAAACCAAAACAAAACATGGACTTGACTTGACCTGACTTGAACAACATTACAACAAATAATACCTGACAAAAGACAATGGCAAACATGAGGGCTTAAATAGAAGGACATGGGCAAACACATGACAATAACAACCAATTACAAGACAAAACTAATAACACGATAACAAGACTACTAAAACTTAAACCAATGAAAACAAGACACATGAACAGGGGAAACACATGCCAATAAAACAAAATAAAAAAATTAAAAATTAAAAACTAAGAAACTAAACTAAAAAATAAAAGATATGAACATAAAACATGAACAAAACACATTTAAACATGACACTACTGACATAGTGGACCAACAGTTTGAAAAGAATCTAGCTGAAACTGGAGCTAGAATTGGAAATATGTATGACGGATTTTCAGCATTGCCTCAAGAGGCACTACAGTTGAAAATAGCGTAAACCATCATCTATAGTTATAGATTCTTGGATATGGATTATTGTCTTGATTTGTACCTCTAAGGGTACAGGTATTTAACAACCTTTTGAATTCAGAAATTTGTTTGGTGTTATTTTGTTTAGTTTTTGTTGATGGATAGATGTTCAAGTAGGTTCAGTTAGGCAAATGAAAATTGCTCTGTTTTAGTTTGTGAATAACAGTATAGCACATCCTATTATGCAGTCATTGACTCACACACGGGGCTACTTATTTAATTATTTATTTTCTGCTAAATATGCCAATTATATAAGGAAAACATCAGCATTAGGCAGCGTTTTTATTTCAGCATGCAAATTGTTCACACAGTCTCAATTGATTTTTTCACCAATACATATAAGACCAATGAAACCAATTAGAAATACAAACAGCCCACATTCAACAAACAATAACCCCAAAACACTCAAATAATCTTCCACTTACATTACCCTTGCAATATTCAATGCATCAAAATATGTTAGAATACAAAGCATATCACATAAACTCTATTAAACCTCTTAGATACCCATAAATTGTGTGAAAACTCTTAAAGTAACAACAGCTACAGGGATTCCGACTGAAACGCTGAGATCAAGGGCTGCTCTAGGGTCATTGGACGTCTGACACTCAGGGCTTTTCCTGAAACATCAGGGGTTTAAGCCCGGTATGCCACCATTAGCGCCGCCCCTTGTTGAGACTTAATAGCCCATGCTATTGATTTATGTGCAAGAGCTCATTTATTGTAACTATAATCAATTTAGAAACATGTGTATGTGTTTAACACCACAGTGATTAATATTCAGAACATTAGTGCAATGTTTGAAAGTTTTCTCCAACTTACCTGTCTAATATCAGAGTATTAAACAATGCTCTGATTTCATCATACAAACTGTTCATACAGAGTCTCACTTTTAGGACTTTAAGGGAGAAAATGAAAATGAAATCTTGCAGAATCAAAGATTTCCATTTATTTTTGTAAGTGTCTCTTTTGTAAGATAGCTATCAGTAGCAGACCATTCAAAATTCTAAAAATATTATACATCATGGAAACCAAGGTAAAAGTTCATGCATTGATGCTGACAAAAGTTGGTGTATGTCTTGCATCTTTTATTATCCAATTTTTTCTAGTGTATTGAAGCAACACTGAACCACACACAGTGAAATAATAATTTGATATTTTCCAGCTCATTATGATTCATGGGTTATTTTAGCAGAATGTCGCTATTTCTTTATTTTTCTAACAATTTTCAGTTATGAGAAGACCTTATTCAAATCAAAGTATTGTCTATAGGGTTTGCAGTGCAATGTAATTAGAACTTGATATATATATATATATATTAACTTTGCAATCTTGGAGAAAATATTGTTTTTAAGAACACATTTTTCTACAAAAAAGAGATTTCAAGCGAGCCCAATTTGGGTATGTGGAAGCTTTTCTTGCAGAGTTTTCATTAAGTTTCTGTGTCCTCATTTGTTTTGGTTTCATCAAAAGTATTAAAATCCAAAAAGTCAAAAATACAACATAACTTTAAACAACAGCAAACCCTCTTACAACTGCATGGACTGCCAATTCTGGCTAATACAAACATCCCTCAAAAACTGCTTTTCTGATGTTTGATCAAAGCATAAATTGAAGTTTGTTTATGAACAAATGTCATTTCAAAAGCCATATTTAGTTCTAAAACAATTTTTTCTCTGAAGGTCACGTAAAGAATGTATACACTGCCTGCACAATTATTAGGCAAGTGAGTATTCTGATCTTATCAATATTTCCATGCAAATTTTCCAACTCCAAACCATATAAACTTGAATGCTTATTGGATTCAATGATTTTCAGGTGATATATATTTGTGTAATAAAATATGCATAATTATTAGGCAGCTGCATTAACTCATTACCCCAAAAAAGAGATTTAACTGGCACTGAAAAGTAAAAAATTGTAAAATGCCTTTCAGACGGAGGCAACACTCTTGAAATAGCTAAACTGTAGATGCGTGACTACCGGACAATCAAAGAATTACCTGAAGACAGATTTTTCAAAGGTTTTATGGACAGATGAAATGAGAGTGACTCTTGATGGACCAGATGGATAGGCCTGTGGCTGGATCACTAATGGACACAGGGTGTGTATATGCTGTTGTGACTGCAAACATAGAATTTTAAGGGATTGTCATTCCAAACCCGTATGACCTTCTTTTTCTCCATGAAACACAAAATTATCTACAATTAGGACTGTCAATCACTTAAAAATTTTAATCTAAATAATTACATAAAATGATTAATTAATCGCAATTAATCCCGATTAATCACAAGTATAAATATCTGCTGAGAAAGACCCTCTAATAATAATTCAGTATGCAATGATTAAATCATTCTAAGTAGTTATTATATGTTAATTATAAATATAATACTGTATATATTAATAATATACAGTATATAAAATAATAAAAATAATTTTAATGCAATACATTATTGTGGCAGACGAGTAATCCATTACTAAGCAATACAAAAAGTATTTAGAAGGCAATATATTTTTTATTTCAATATTTTTTAACTTAAGTTTATCAGAGTACTGATAAACTTAAGAGTCAACTGCAGTCCATTTTGCAATTGAATTCGTCAATCCGTGCAATATTGATTTGTTAGTGCTTTTCTAAGGATGCATCAATTGGATGCTTTTGGAGCGTTTAACTTTGGTTGCACAGTGTCTATACTCAGTGTTCCAATATCGCTATATCAAGTTAAACGTTGTCTGAAATGAAGAAAAACACGTCTCGAGATCCATGCATCTGGAACTGAACTCTGTACAACTGTGTTCGAATTCAAGGATGCAGCCTCATCTTGTGCTATCATCTTGAGCAATGTCAAGCAAGCCTGGGTGTAGCTGTGTGTTGCCTATAAAACTGGTGTTTCACTTACTGTCAGGTGGTACTTCAAGTTTGAATTGCTCCAATGGTAGGAATATTCCTTATTACTGTCCAGAAACATGATTAATTGCATTCATTGTTTAATACATTCATTTTTATCTAATTAATCTCTCTGAATTAACACAATAATTCAATAGCCCAAGTAAGAACATAAGGAACTGACAGCCTCAGTCACCATTCACTTTCAATGTACAGAAAAAATGCGAAAATCAAATGGGTTTGGATCACTTTAAGGGTTAGAAAATGAAGGCAGAATTTACATTTTTTTTTGGTGAAAAATCTGTTTAATAGAAATGATAAAAAATGGTAAATGATTAGAATTTTTTTCTTTTTAAAGACTGTGGAAGGAAATGTAGCCACGTCCTATGTCTTTCTACAATGGATATTCAGCTCACACTATTTGATGTCAGTTCAAACATTGAATGCTTGCAGCTGATTTTTTTCGAACAGACTATTTCTTTTGTGACCTCTATTAAGTCCACCGTGATATTGCTTGGCCCTCGGCTCTTGCTTTGGGGCAGATATGAGGACTTGGTCTGGATGTTTGATTAAAAGCGATTCTCTTTACAGCGGTCCAACACCCCCATCTACTTTGGCATACATAACATCATGGGTCTTAACAAATTACAGAGTCCCAAGAAATGTTGTTGTTATCTAGCTAACGAACGCTGGCCAATCATGTGGGCAACACGTCCTGCAGTTGTGCCTAAAGTGGAGTGCATACACAATCCTAATTAGGACGTGCTATCTCGGTATGTTGCAAATGGTCAGCCATGAACCCTGCAATATCCTTGACTGCTAGAGGAGACTAATAAGAAAACACAAGTCTGTGATTACCATCCTTATTTGCAGTTTAGATCAGCAACTGAATAATCTACTAACCATGGGCCACAAGGAGGAGCTAAATATAGAATTAGACAATATAAAATCTTATTTTGAAATGTATGTGCTCTCAACTGCTTGCACAAACACATTATGGACTCTCAAAACAATCATCTACAATGTATTGCCTGTATTGCTATATGCTATACTAATACATCACTGGCGGCAAAAAATCTGCAAACATGATATTTTGAGCTCTAGTCAATATAATATCTGGGGGGGGGGCCTTGAATCATGCCGTTTTACTGAGTGTCATTTGTGTTTGATTATCTCACATTTTGGCCCATTTCTGGCAATCAGGCATTTTTGCAACAATGCATACACTGTAATAAATTGCTATAAATTTATGGCCAAATTCCTACAGCAATCTCCTGTGATTCTTAAATACATTAGTTTGCAGTTAAAAATGTTGCACTGGGAGATTAAGAACATCTATATCATGATGCTTCTGACCAACTCCTCTGTTCTTTATCATCTCATATCAGCCTTCACTTGTCTGTCTAATGAGAATTAAAATAAAAAAAATCAACCTTTGAAGCAATGTACATATTAAAATGTACAGTTCTGCCAGGATTGAACTGATTGATTTTTTTTTTATGAAAAAACAAAAAACAACAACCTGTACACAGTAAAATAACAATATAGCACTGCATTTTGGGTTATAATTTTAAAATACCCATAAGACTTTGCGCTTGAATAAGGTATGTAACAAACATACTTTTACGTAAAAAAGTAAAAGCTGAACATTAAAATACAAGTAACATAGACTGCAACAAAAACAACGTCAAAATGAACCAGCAAATAGTAAAAAATCGAAGTAAATTCTTTATGCCGCTGTGCATGCTGGGAACATAGCTGTTAATTTCAACAACAGTAGATAGTAAGTAATTTATATACTGTAGCTGTCAAAAACAGTATCTTGCTGTTAATTTCAAGAATGGTAACACACTGTATTTTTACAGTATACTGCTAGCAACCACAGCTGCCAGTAGTTTACTGTTTTTTTTTACAGTGTACATACCCTCATCACACACATCCACACATTTGCACTGCTGCACACATATGCACATTCTCTACATGACAAGCACTTGGATACAGATTGTAATTAAACACTCCATTAGTTTCTATAATTTTCTCTCACCCTCGCTGTGGAAATAGATTAAGAAGTACAGTGTGTTTAAGTTCAGAGCATTACACACCCACACAGGCCAACAACATTTAACAATCAAATCACACTCAGAATTTTTTTCTGCCATTTTCATATAAACCTTTGGAGCATTACATGGAACAGTAATGTTATCAGATGGTAATACCATTGTTCTTTGATATTTATTGTATATAACAAATTCATAGGCCATGGTATGTACAGTTCATGGTACTTTATGTACTTTAAAGTAACAACCAACTGGTCAATTAGTAAGGTCGAATCATTTTAGATTGTGTGTGTGTATATATATATATATATATATATATATCCATCCATCCATCCATCCATCCATCGACAACCGCTTATCCTGTACAGGGTCGCGGGGGGCTGGAGCCTATCCCAGCTAACTTTGGGCGAAAGGCGGGGTACACCCTGGACAGGTCGCCAGTCCATCGCAGTATATATATATATATATATATATATATATATATATATATATATATATATATATTACTGTATAGTACTGTGCAAAAGTTTTAGGCACTTGTGAAAAATGTTGCATAGTGAGGATGTCTTCAAAAATAATGCCATAAATAGTTTAAATTTGTCAATTAACATCATACAAAGTCCAATAAACATAAAAAAAAGCTAAATCAATATTTGGTGTGGCCACTTTTGCCTTTAAAACAGCCCCAATACACCTAGACACAGTTTTTCTTGGTTGTTGGCAGATAGGATGTTCCGAGCTTCTGGGAGAATTCACCACAGTTCTTCAATCTATATAGGCTGTCTCAATTGCGTCCGTCTCTTCATGTAATCCCAGACTGACTTGATGTTCATTGGGGGGCACTGTGGAGGCAATGCCATCTCTTGCAGAGCACCTTGTTCTTCTGTTTTAAACTTTTCTATTTGCAATTTGTAATTTTTGGGAGTCTAAAATGTAAAATCTATCTATCTATCTATCTATCTATCTATCTATGTACAGTATCTATCTATGATCTGTCTGCCTATCTAATGTGTGTATATATACACACACACAGGTCTCGTCTTGCAAACACCTGGTGCCATGGGGTATTATTTTTTGGTTTTTTAAGCACTTGTAATGGCCAAACATACAGTTCTTAAAATTACATTTGCGATTGAAGTAAATCTGGAGGCGCTTTTTAACATGGTCAGCGCATGTTAATGCCGCATATGAACCAACACAAAATCAAAGAACAGCTGTTCTGAATTTCTGTATAGTGCATAATGAGAGCAGGAATGAGATGGAATTTATGTCGATCGAGCATAGAACTGCTGTAAGGCTGCCTTCACACCGCAGCTAAATATGACCATAACTGATTTTTTTTTTCACTCATGTGACACAGATCTGTTAATTGGATGATCGTGTGAACAGCCAAAAACGCTCTGAATCTGACATTTTGAAATATGTTTAAGGCCACATTCATGTGGAAATAAATTAGGATATGTATTGGATTTTTGCCAATGTGTCTTCGGTGTGAACAGTCAGGTCAGATTCAATGAGATTTTTACATGAATATACCTCAACATTCCTCAACTGATTTCCAGCATAGGCCTATACACCTGTTATATTTTCAAAATTTTAAGTGCGAGTCATATCTGTCTAGTTAACGCATTTAGTTTCTTTTTAATGAAAGAAAATAAAACTATAGGCTTAACCAGTTGGGTTCAGCGATTTATTTGGATTGTATGTTAAATATGCATATGAAAATATATGCAGTGTAGATGTATATTTATATAGCGGTGCTCTTTGCACATGTCACCCACTCAGAAAACAAAGTTTCTACATTTCTCAAACTGTATCAAAATACGAATGCAAGCCAGTCAATGGAAATATGAAATAAATAAAGATGACTCCTCTTACCTTACATAAATGTAATCCTGTTTTTCCTGCTGTCTTTCAATATTATGGTGTATTTCGCTCGTAGGTAATATTATATTTGATATTCTATGATAATTTAAATCCCACACTGTTAAAAATGTCTGTAAATTTACATCGATTTCTAACAGCAATCTACTGTAATTCTTAAATACAACAGTTTGCTGTACAAAATAATGCATTCTGTGAGATAAAGAGCAGGCTCATTGTGAAGTGATTAGTTTAACAGTAAAAAGCTGCAATTTGCTAAGCATTTTGGGGAGATGAACATTAAAAATCCTAGTGCCATTTTGGTGAAAGCTAGTGACATTTTGAACAATATATTTTAAAAAACAAAGTGTAGTGTAGAACACATAAAAGCAATATTGGATCCAACCCTGTCAACCTCATTCTTCACTTGTCTTACCGTAATTAAACAAGTACAATAAAACCTTTTAAAAACCTGTGTAAATGTAAAATAAAAATTGTAAATTGTTAAGTACAAATCAGACCTTGCACTTGAACACGTTTTTTTAAGGTTTTATGGGGACATGTACAAAAGATTTAATTCAGAATTAATAGAGTTATTAGCTCCATTTAGTGTTTTTATTTATTTATTTACTTATTTTTATCCTAAATAGTTGTTTTGTATTGTGGTGATTGGTGTTCCCTTGGGCTGGGAACTTATATATTTTTTTCTTAATGTTCTTCCAACCAGTGATAATGTGTTGTAGTTAAATACAATAATTTGCAAGGAAAAAAGCTAGAATCTTGCAAAGTTATTAGGTGTTGCCCAATCCGCTACTCTGCATATGTCTGCCAGGGAGGTGCCTCTGGCCAGTGCCCACGAGGACGCAACACTCCTTGTTGAGTGTGCTCGGACCCGCAAAGAGGGGGGCACGGCCTGGGTGTGATAGGCCGATGAAATGGCATCCACCACCCAGTGGGAAAGCCTCTGTTTGGAGACAGCGTTCCCTTTCCGTTGTGCATCAAAGCAGACAAAGAGCTGCTCAGAAAGTCTAAAGCTCTGCGTGTGGTCCAAGTAGGTATGCAAAGCACGTACCGGTCACAGCAATGAAGGGGCTGGGTCTCCCTCCTCCTGGGGCAGTGCTTGCAGGTTCACTACTTGGTCTCTGAAGGGAGTCGTAGGAACCTTGGGCATGTAGCCCGGCCATGGTCTTAGGATCACATGAGTGTCTGCCGGACAGAGAACGCTTGCAGGTCCCCGACCCTCTTGATGGAGGCGAGCGCGATCAGCAGGGCCATCTTCAGGGAGAGGGCCCTGAGTCCAACTGATTCTAGAGGCTCAAAGGGAGGTCTCTGAAGACACGAGAGGACCACTGAGAGATCCCAGGAGGGGAACAGGCTTGGCCGGGAGGGATTTAGCCTCCGGGCGCCTCTTAGGAACCTGATAATTAAGTCGTGCTTACCCAAAGACTTGCCATCTACTGCGTTGTGGTGGGCCACGATAGCAGCTACATGCACCTTCAAGATGGAAGGGGACAGCCTCCCCTCCAACCTCTCCTGCAGTAATGAGAGCACTGACCTAACTGTGCATCTCTGTGGGTCAGTTAGAGCAGATGAGCGCATGGCTTTGTGACGAGTGGAGAGGGGTGCCCTCCATGAAGTCGTCAGCTCATCATGCACCTCTGGGAAATACGGGACCGGGGGGGGGATGGGGGGGGTAGGGTGCAGCTGTGAGCAGCACGCAGACCCCAGGAACCAGTCATCCAGCCACGATGGCTGAGCCCTACGCCCGGGCAAGCATGTCGGACATCTGCGCGTCAGCCTCAGCCTGGGCGTGCTGGCCCGAAGGCAGAAGCTCAGGGGAGGCGTCCGCGTTAGACACCGGACCGCTCTCCGATGCAGCGGCGAGCTCATCCACCTCGAGCTCTAGAGGATAGGCAGGCTGGCCGCGAGGCGAGCCGCTGTTGCCTCGAGCACGGACGGGAGTCAACAAGCATGCCGGGGGACGGGTGGTCCGTGGGGGCATGCCCGGCAGAACCGCACCAGCTGCCATCATCAGATCGCCTCCATCGCCAGCTGCATCATCATTAATCCTGTGGAAAGAAGGAGCAATGCGGGGGGTGGCTGGAGTGGCGTTCCTACGGTTGAAGGAAAGCCACGACTGCAACGTTGCCATGGTCATGTTCTCGGGGCCGAGTATGACTCAAGACCGAGTCCATAACAGGTCGAGTCCGAATGAATCTGTTCAAGAATCTGAATTAAAATTGTAGGTGTTAACACAACATCAATATTTTAAGCTTATTTAAAATATGTATATAAATAAAAAGAAAAATTATTAGTATCCTGCTGATTAAATTTTAAAGTTGAAAAATGTGCCTAGGGTGGGTAAGGGACCATCATATAAGAAAGGATATTCAATTTATATTAATAACGCATATTAAGAATTTATTGCTAAAACTAAGAGACATTTAAGTGTCCCTTATTTTAAAACTTCAAAAGTGGCAACCCTATGTCTTCCAGAACAATGAGGAGGCTTTTGACCCATATATTTTAATTAGACTGAGGTGATACCACAGCACTGTTGAGTGAATTGTGATTATTATAATTTGTAATAAGTGTACAGAGATTCTCTTTAAATGGGCATGGCAGGGGATCCTCTATAAATTCACAGTGTACACCACCTCTTCAGTGACTACTAAACCACTGCAGTATAGGTATGTATATGTATGTATATATATGTAGATGCATAGAGGGATAGAATAATAGATAGATGTATATATATGTAGATGTATGGAGGGATAGAATAATATATATATATATATATATATATATATATATATATATATGTGGATGGATGGATGGATGGATGGATAGAATAATAGATAGATGTATATATATATGTGCATGGATGGATGGATGGATGGATGTTTTATATATATTTATATTACCTTAGTAAAAACAACTTGGTAATACCATGTTATACCATACAGAAGACCTCCTACTTCAAAAGGATACCATGGTATTACCATCATGGTATTGTGCAAAAAAGATGGTATTACCATTATCCCATGTGAAGAAAAAACACACCTGCAAAGCAGCACATGGAGAAGTCCATTTTTTTCTGTAGGCTGTTTGATGAACAGGCGAGTGTGGGTGTGCAGACAGAAGTGTGGACTATAAAATGTAAGTGTTGCTCTGCCTGGGCTCGGTGCCATGACAGACTGAGGAATCAGGGTGGCTCAAAGAGAAGAGAATACCAGGAAGCATTAAGCACCACAGACAGGCAGTCAGCAACAGGGCACTCTGCATTCTGCTAAAGTTAGAGGGCCGTGGGCCGATCTGCAGGGGAGGTGACAGCACGTTTCAGATATATAAACAACAAACAAATAGTCAACACAGAAAGCTCTGACACCACACTGCGCTAAATTTCACAGAGTGTAGGCTTTTTAAATGACTGTATTTTCTTAGTACATGTGTACTCTAAAAATAGATGAATTTATAACACTGACATCAAGACATTTTGTTTTGCTGTTTAGCTGCAATATCCTGAGAATACTGGAAAAAATGCACAAATCTAAAAGGGTCGTAGAACTGCAGGAGTGAAATAGGTGAAACACGAGGCTCATTCAATATTAATGAGCAAACAATGCTATAAGTGAATTATAAATGTGGACACTTAAGTTTATGTTTTTTTTCTCTAGAAGTCCTGGGTTATACAAGAATTACAGTTGGCAACAATAGTTATATTACAAGCCTATGAGATGCCTCACTTTTTAGCATCTATAAAGGCAGCTACTGTACCTTCTAAGGCAGCAGCATAACTGAAATGGAACCTCATAATCAGGGGTCTAGTAAAAGTAGTTGAGTAAAAATACTTAGGTATTATACTATTTTTTTGGAATTTGTACTTTACTGGTGCAATTAAAATGAATACTTGTATTTTTACTTAATTACATTTTCAAAGAAAAATCTTTTACTCCTTACAATTTTATTCAAACTTGAAAAGTACGCATTACATTTTTGCAGATAATTTTCATTCATCTTACTGGATTGAAGCGGCCTTTTCACTGTATCTGACAAACGACAAACCAGAGGTCAATCATCGCAGAGGTGGATTTTCTGATCTGATTTAAGCTTCGGATATGCTGAAATATTTGTAAGATATGTGACCACACTATGAGCACGGAGTGAGAAACACTGATGGTTTTTTAACAAGTTTATTCTAAACAGCTGCTTTTACAAATGGACAGTTATAAAGTCAAAATTGATAATTCACATGTATATATATATATATATATATATATATATATATATATATTAGGGCTGTCAATCAATAAAAATTTAATTAATTACATGGTGTCCTGATTAATTAATTGCGATTAATCACATTTAATCGCGTATACAAATATTTGCTGAGAAAGCCCCTCATATAACAATAATTCAATATATAATGAGGAAATAATTATGTGTTTCACAGGTTGCAAATGCCACTGGGAAGAAATATGACTGTCATCAGAGGCAGTAAAAAAGTGACTTAACAAACCAATTGAATTTAACAAAATCGTCTCTCAAACAATCTTCTTTCTTGATTTCGTTCTAGTTATTTAATTAAATATATTTTAATACTTAAGTACAATTTAATGTGAATACTATTTTTCTTTTACTCAAGTACGTTTTTGGCTAGATATGTGGACTTTTAATCGAGTAAAATTTTCACTCAGTATCCACACTTTCGCTTAAGGATAATTTCTGAGTACGTTTTACACCCCTGCTCATTAGTGATTGATTCTGGACAGTAACTCTGTTAGCGGTCACTTACGAATGCCACACAAATAGTGCTTCAAAAAAAAAGTGCACAAGTGACTCGACTAACGCTCACAGTTGATCCATTTGAGTCCAATCTTAGCATCTGTCCACAGACAGTGCATTCACGGACCACTTAATGTATATATTGCACTTAAAATTTATAAGCATTTGCTAAAAATTGTGGCATCAAATTAGGAGTGCAACTATCCATTTACAGGGGTGTTTTAGAGAGATTGTTTGCTGACTGTCATGTGTTTGTGTCTTTTGGTTAAGTTTTTCATTCAAATATTATTTATATTGCCAAGCTGGTTCTCGCCTCCTCCTTTCCATTAATCCCTTTACAGTTACCTCTCAGAAATCTTCTCATATGAGTGGTTAGCATGATTGCATAACTTGAAATGGAAGAAAATATCTCAAGGAGTCTTTAAGGTAACTGCTTTGTCCTCTTCAAAGAAAATGAAGAGAAAATTAAACTTCTAGAAAAGAAAGCAGCTGACTCACTAAAAGTGGACAGTATTCAAATCACCTTCGAAAGTCATTATCCTTGTTCATTTGAGAAGCATGACTAATGAGCAGGCCATTTAAATTGACATTGACTTCCAATAGAGTCACTATTTGTGTTTTTCAGGACATCGTTAAGCTCACACCATCATTAGACAAATAACAGTGCTGCTCATTAGAGATGTTAAGACTGCATTGGCAACTCTTAGGCTTAGTCTGTTAAATATGTATCCAGGCAGTGAGAAAAAGCTGCAGTTGTTGATAAGGTCACAGGGTCTATTTAATCCCAGACTCTTGGCAGAGATTATAGCATTATATGCCGAGAGAGAGAGAGAGAGAGAGAGAGAGAGAGAGAGAGAGAGATGGTCATACTAGTCCCCCTGCCCCATACAGGGAGATCAGTGAAGCAAACTTTCCATTTCTGGGCAGGATTCCACAGCACCGTAGGGGCCATGACAGTGGCCCCACACACTTTCCTCTCTGCTTGCCTTTAAGGCCATCACTGAGAGCCCCATCTTTCCAAGACACACTGAGCTAATGCAGTTTAACTGAATTTCCCTCTGTCTGCTCTAATCACAGCCTAATTATACAGATCCACTCTCAGGTCATAGTATTGTTCATCAGGAAAGTTCCAAAGCCCTGACAGTGTCTTTCCATGAACACAGTGGTGAAGGATTGTCTTAATAATGTTTTAAATTGCACTTATGTTATATGAGGTTTCATAAACAATTAAAGTTGGTGTGGGAGATGTCCGTACATATTTGATAATGCATTTAGAATCACTGTGAGTGGGATGTTTCAATAACATTAAATGCATAATGCAGCATGCTTGATGGTACAATGTTGTACAGTCTCTTTTTACATTAAAATGTGTCCATGTTTTATCCAAATTTGATTTTACAGACTTCGATCAGAAACTGAAGTTTCTGTGTCAATATGCTCTTGAAATCACTATATATACAATTGCGGCAAAAAGTTTGGTGTAATGTACAGGTTTTGCTCTTATGGAAAGAATTTGGTACTTTTCACCAAAATGGCATTCAACTGATCACAATGTATAGTCAGGACATAAATAATGTGAAAAATTACTATTACAATTTGGAAAAATTTCAGAATCCTAAAACTACTTCAAAGAGTTCTCATCAAAAAAAAAAAAAAAAATCCTCCACTTGCAACAATGACATCTTTGCAGATCCTTGGCATTCTAGCAGTCAGTTTGTCCAGATACTCAGGTGACATTTCACTCCACACTTCCTGTAGCACTTGGCATAGGTGTGTCTTTTTGGGCACTTCTTACAGTCTAGCTGATCCCACAATAGCTCAATAGGTTTAAGATCCATAACACTCCTTTCCAATTATCTGTTGTCCAATGTCTTTTTCTTTGCCCACTCTAACCTTTTTTCTTTTTGTTTTTCTGTTACAAAAGTGGGTTTTTCTTTGCAATTCTTCCCATAAGGCCTGCACCCTGAGTCTTCTCTTTACTGTTGTACATGAAACTGGTGTTGAGTGGGTAGAATTCAATGAAGCTGTCAGCTGAGGACATGTGAGGCATCTATTTCTCAAACTAGACTCTCTGATGTACTTATCCTCTTGTTTAGATGTATCTGGGCCTTCCACTTCTCTTTCTGTCCTTGTTAGAGCCAGTTGTCCTTTGTCTTTGAAGATTGTAGTGTACACCTTTGAATGAAATCTTCAGTTTTTTTTTGTAATTTCAAGCATTGTATAGCCTTCGGTCCTCAAAACAATGATTGGCTGATGAGTTTCTAGAGAAAGCTGTTTCTTTTTTGCCATTTTTGACCAAATATTGACCTTAAGTCTGTTAATTAACCTATGCCAGTCTGTTGCATACTGTTGCAACTCCAAAACAAACACAAAGACAATACTAATCTTCATTTAACGAACCAAATAGCTTTCAGCAGTGTTTGATATAATGGTACGTGAGTTTATAGTACCAAATTAGCAATTTAGCATGATTACTCAAGGATAAGGTGTTGGAGTGATGGCTCCAAGAAATGAGGCCTGTCTAGATTTGATAAAATATGAAATTTTTCAAATAGTAATGGTGCTGTTATTTACATCAGTGATGTGGTGAATTAAAGTACCAAAAATCTGTACATTATTCCAAACGTTTGGCCACAGTGTGTTTGTGTGTGTGTGTGTGTGTGTGTGTGTGTGTGTGTATATATATATATATATACATTGAGCTTGATTTCATTAATACCATACCGATGTCTATGAAGTCAAAATCTGAGTGTTTTGAATGGTTTTCCCCTACAGTATGTCTACTTTTACTGTCACTGTTTGTAAATTCCATTTTTAAAGTTATTAATATAAAAAAAAAAATATTCTTTCAGTCAATAAATATTTCAGCTGTTCCTAATCAATTCTGGCAAGTGACCATGGTATAAGCAGTATAATCCACGGCTAGGTGTGTGCTTAACGATTTTAAATGCACGCCGTGAAGGTGAAGAACCACCTGATGCGAAGTGGAGTGTGGTTGCCTCTGCGAAGTGCATTTAAAAAACCTCTGGGGGTTATTCCATGTCAAATTAACCAAATTTAAGAACCATCACTGGCAGAAATTTTTTTGATTTTGTTAATACTTTTTCAAAAGAAATATAACCATAAGTGATGATGAAAGCTGCAATAATAAATACCATGGATTAATATTTATGAGTATTCCATTATTTTGTAGAGAGGGTCAAAATTAAAGTTTAAAAAAAAAAATTACAATTTGGGGCTCTCAATGTGGCTCCATCTGTAAATTGTTAAATGTTACATATTTTCAAAGGTCAAAAACCAAATGTGGTATAAAAATCTTTTAAAAAAAAAAAAAAAAAAAAAAAGTACAAACTTTGTAGAAACTATAATGTACCTTTATTCACTTAAACAAAAATGTCAAATCTCGATTTTTGAGAGTCCAAAAATACACTAAGAACAAGCGACACGTGGCTTTTCCTAAAGATATCTTATATTATTTTTATTTTTTATTTTTTTTTTCAGAAATCCAACAAATGATTAAAAGCTAATTTTTAAGCTGGGGAACTTTGAATATCCATTAAATAAAATATTTTTAATGACATTTAAACTCATATTTTATTGTTTTGTCGGCTGTCATTATCTAATAACTTATAAAAACTAATCTTATCATTTCTGTAAATATGAGAAACAATTTCCATTGCCAGTTATCTTAAACTTGAAATGGAGAAAACTTAAGATAATAGCACAATTTTGCTTTGTGTTGGATTTCAATATCAACATGGCAAAGATTAGGTTGAACTCATTGTAGTGTGTCCTGGTAGGCAATTAAATGGTCAGAATAACAGTGCACAGTCAATGAGCTAAAGTTGTCTCTTGTATTTTTTTTCTCGTAAACGAGTGCTTGACATTTTGTCCTCCACTCAGTAAGGAAGCAAGAAACACAAACCTTTTTTTAATGATCTCAGAACGATTATCCCAGCATTCCACTTATGAATTGCCATTAGATTCTCAGCTGAGATGACAAACTGACTCCTGGACTTTATCGCTGGTTTATTTCCCATTGTAGTAGTTAAGATGACATATTCTACAGACAACAGCTCCGAGGTCTTTCTCACTTAATTCTGTTAAAGTACCATTTCTTTGTGGTGTTATCTCAGAGGACCGCTACAAACTATTTCACCACAAATGATGCTTTCAGGAGTAGTTGCTTTCATTAAACTGCCATTTTCTGTCTCATTTTCTCATGAGCCCCTGTACAAAGGTTAAAAAATATCAATGAGAAAAGTTGTGGGTTTTTTATTTAAAAATTTCAAGGTACAATTATTGATAGAATGCGGCAAGGTGGCTCAGTGGATAGCACTGTTGCCCCACAGCAAGAAGGTCCCGGTTCGAGTCAGGGGAGTTTGCATGTTCTCCCTGTGTTCGTGTGGGTTTCCTGCTGGTGCTCTGATTTCCCCCACAGTCCAAAAAACATGCATGTTTAGTGGATTGGAAAATCTAAATTGCCCATCAGTGTGAATGTGTATGTCTTTGTGTATTAGCACTGTGATAGACTGGCCACCTGTCCAGGGTGTTTAACTGCCTTTGGCCTGAGACAGCTGGGATAGGCTCCAGCACTACACATGACCCTACATAAGACAAGCAGCAATAGAAGATGGATGGATGATTGATTGAACATATTTGGTTGTACCAGAGATATTTGGATGGCACAAGGTGACAGCACTTTTCAGATTTATGAACAAAACAACGTCACTCTGCAGAGGACAATGACACCAAAAGCATCTCTAAAAGTTTGGAAACTTCTAAAGCACATGATTTTAAAACAACTACACTTCCAAATACACTTGTGTATTCCAAATATAGATGAATTTAAGTCTGCAAAGAGATGCTGTTTTCCAATATCCTAAGGATACTTGCACAAATGGAACGAATGCTAAGAGAGATCACAGAGATGCAGGACTGAGATAAACGAAACATGAGTACCGTACATTATTAATGAGCAAACAATGTCATGAATTAATTATGAATAAGGGCATTTAAGTTGCCTCAGAAGGGCTGAGTAACACAAAGATAGAGCCACAAACAATGTGGTCAAGAGATGGTGTAGAATTCCTGAATAATAAGAGAATAACACACAAGTCCTTTTGATAGTCAAAATCATCATCACCTGAGAGAGCATTATATGAAGATCTTATTTGAGTTGCATATCAGTACATGAACAACTTATGTTTAATACATTATTATTATAATACATAGGGTCCATTTAGAACTTCATTCAAACTTTACCTCTCGTATTTACAGAGAACACTTACACATTCATTAGAAACCCTCGCATATACTATACACACAAAACGCATGCACATTTTCAAGAAATGCTCACATATACAAATACAGTGCATGCACATCCTTGATAATATAAATAATTTAACACTCACACATTCACTACTTTTACCGCTCACACACATAAAACACTCATGCATTGACTTATTTCACCACACACACGTAAAGCACTCGCACATTCATTACTTTTCCTCACACACACACACATAAAAAAACAGCTCGTAAATCGGAGCGATGCCCTTATTCTCAATTAATTTGTATTAACGTGAGGGCTGAATCATTTGAAGCACTTAGTAATGCAATAAAAACAGTAACAGGTTGCTTTAGAAGACAGAAAACAAAAACAATGCTGAATGAAGTGGGTATTTACTTACAACTCACTGAAATAAAAACCTGCAGCTGCATTCAGTAGTTTGCCAGTGATTAAGAAGGTCATGTGCGAGTGCGTGTGCATCCTTTAAACGATTGTCCACTTCTAAATAAAATTAGTTTAATTTATGCTACACAATATATGAAGGCTACTAATGGAAAAGTTCATGTTCATTTTCTAAATAAAAGTGTATCAAAATATTTACATGAAGTACTTAAAACTGCCAAAAATTGCCAAGCCAATACCATGTTTATTGGACATGTTCCTTGGAGTAGCCTACCAGATAAATCTTGATAGATTATCAAAGATACCACGGTTTTACCATATTGTACCATCACTGTACCATGATACTGCTACAGCAGGTTGGGACGAGGAAGAGGGTGTGGCCGGGCCGTGATGGAGCATGGCCGGCACTGAAACAGCTGATTAGTGGGAGAACGAGATAAAGGGCATTAAGACACCAGTTTGAGAGAGAGAGAGAGAGAGAGACATGTTGTTATAAGGTCATTAATATCATTAAACCTTTATGTTGACTGTTCAGCCGGTTTCCGCCTCCTGTCCATTATACTGTTACAGTGGTGCCGAAACCCAGGAATGAGGAGGGATGGGCTGTTGTGGAGTCATGTGCCAGGGGAGCAGCCGTGGCCATCTGCCTGGGGACAGAGGGGTCACTGCTGGCAAGCAGAGTTGCATGTGTGTTAAACGTTTGTTTAAGTTCATTGTTTGAGTTCATTTAAGTATTAAAAGTCTATGTTGATTGTTCAGCCAGTTCCCGCCTCCTCCTTGCCCAACCTTTACCTGTTACATTGGCTCAGAAGTGTAAATTTGATAAACATTATCTTGTGCTGTGTAATGTGAAAAGGTGTCTATATGTTTTTAGTCCATAGTTTAATTTATGCTACACAATATATGAAGGCTACTAATGAAAATGTTCATATGATGCTCATAAAATCACCAGAAATTAATTATTTGGTGCTGTTTTTGAATGAATAAATGATTAAACAAATAAATAGATTGGTACAATAGATTGTGTACTTGATGGGCCCCAGACTCCCCAGTAACGATGAATGCCCCTACTGTGAAACATACTGTACAATGTGCATAGATCTTTAGGATAGTGCGCCTTTGCCCTTTTTTCTTTTTTGAACATCTTAGACCACTTGGTTTAGTTTACGTAATTTTATTTCTATAAAAGATGATACCATTTATGATGCATAAAGAAGCCACAACATGCACTTGCATATTTCTTCCAAACATTGTTTTTATTTATGTTTTGCTAGATTGAGTTTACTCCCATTTGTGATGTAATTATGTATTTATTTGTATTTTTTCAGGAGGGGAGGTTACTGGATGTTTTTTATTTTTGGTTGAATAAACCCTTTAAGCTTTTAATTAGATTTAAATAATGACTGCTAAACAGTAGGCCTACCTGACCATTGTCCCTGACAACATACCAATGCTAAGGATTTTTCTCACACGTCTTTTCATACCAATACAAGTAAGAATACTGTAGCACATTAGTGCCATCTAACCGAGTGGAAACATTTAACAAGGTTTGGGAACCCAGAATGGTTCCATTAAAAAAATAAAAAATAAAACCAGAACTGAATTATTTCTCTCATTACTTTTGTCTCAATAAACGAATTTGAACGATCATTCTCTCACCCATGCAGACAGAACATCATAATAAAACTTTTTTCTGCATTGCTATTCAGCGGTGCCGCAATGCCATCTACAGCCATGGCCAAAAGTATCAGCAGTGACATAAATTTTGTGTTTTGCAAAGTTTGCTGCTTAATATATTAATTTAATGATATGATAAATTTTTTTTCACATATTTCTATGTTATACTGGAAAAAAATGATAAGCATTTCATAAGTTTGAAAGGCTTTTATTGGCAAAAACATTCAACATATGCAAAGAGTCAATATTTACAGTGTTGACTCTTGTTCTTCATAACCTCTGCAATTTGCTCTGGCATGCTGGATATCAGATTCTGGGACAAATCCTGACTGATGGTGATCCATTCTTACCTTTTTAGTGCTCGGAGTTGATCACAATTTGTGGGCTTCTGCTTGTCCACTCGCCTTTTGAGGATTGACCACAGGTTCTCAATGGGATTAAGATCCGGGGAGTTCCCTAGCCACGGATCCAAAATTTCAATGCAATAATTTCCGAGCCACTTCATTATCACTCTTACCCTGTGACATAGTGCTCCATTATGCTGGAAAATGTACAGATCATAACCAAATTACTCCTGGATCGTTTGAAGAAGTTGCTCTTGCATGACGTTTTGATACCATTCTTTATTCATGGCTGTGTTTTTGGGCAGAATTGTGAGAGAATCCACTCACTTGGATGAAAAGCAACCCCGCACATGGATGGTCTCAGGATGCTTCACTGTTGGCATGACACAGGACTCATGGTAGTGTTCACCTTTTCTTCTCCAGACTATCGATTTTCCAGATCATCAGATTCATCAGAGAAAATAACTTTGCACCAGTCTTCTACTGTCCAATCCTTGTACTTCCAGCAGAATTTCAGTCTGTCCTTGATGTTTTTCTTGGAGAGAAGTGGCTTCTTTGCTGCCTTTCTTGACACCAGGCCATTGTCCAAAAGTCTTCACCTCACTGTGCTTGCAGATGCACTTACACCAACCTACTGCCAATACTGAGCAAGCTCTGCACTGGTGGTGACACAATTCCGTAGCTGACTCATCAGGAGGAGACAGTCCTGTTGCTTGCTGGACACTCTGGGATGTCCGTCCTGAAGCCTTCTTCACTGCAATTGAACCTCTCTCCTTGAAGTTCTTGATGATCCGGTAAATGGTTTTATCCAAAGCGACTTACAGTGGACTTATTACAGGGACAATCCCCCTGGAGCAACCTGGATTTAAGTGCCTTGCTCAAGGACACAATGGTGGTGGCAACCTTCCGATTACCAGTTATGTGCTTTAGCCCACTATGCCACCACCACTCCATACACCACAACAACTGAAGCAGAAAAATTTGCGAAACACAAAATTTACGTCACTGCCAATACTTTTGGCCATGTCTGTATAGTGCAAAACATACAGCGTAAACAATGGAGCCTTAATCACAAACGAATGACTCATATAAGCTGGTTATTTGACAACAAAACTGAAACATTCAGTGCAGCCCAATTTTGGAATTTTTGACTCATATTAGATTTTACATTTACATTTGGCAGACACTTATATCCAAAGCAACTTACAGAGCCCTTATTACAGGGACAATCCCTCCAGAGCAACCTGGAGTTAAGTGCCTTGTTCAAGGGCACAATGGTGGTGGCCGTGGGGTTTGAACCAGCGACCTTCTGATTAGCAGCCCTGTGCTCTAGCCACTACGCCGCCACTTTAGAATCCACACTGCACACTGCACTACCTCCCGAACAAACTATTATCAACTGGTTCATTTAGAAATAACATTTAAAAGATCTGTTTAAACATACAGTATCTTCTGCAAGAATATGTTCTGCCAAAATATGAAATTGATCAGAATTTATAGCCTCTGCTGGTGACATCATTGGATGCACCTTTAGCAGGGCTATAATTAGATGCGTCACAGGTGCATCGTCAGGGGCACCTGACTATGAGCAGTCCTGGGGCGTCCCAGTGCGGCAATGAATTACAGCATTTCATTCCGCTTTTATCAGGGAACAGGGGTTACAGTTAAGTAACCCGAGATGTTCCCTGTCAAAAAGCTACTCTTTGATGCTGTGCTGATTTAGCACTTTGGGAACGAGAATACCCACACCGCTGCACTGTGGATGTCCGGACCCCTTACGGTTGTGTAGTTATGCTCACAAGAGCGCGAGAGGGCAAAATATAAGCAGGCTGGCAAGACAGACAGCGCCTGTAGATCCCCAATTCTTTATAGAGAAATAATTGCCATAAGAAAAAACATCTTAAGAGTCAGAAGTTTATCAGACGCTGACTCTAGTGGTTCAAAGAGGGTCTCAACCAGACCCTCAAGGACTATTGCCCTAAGTCCAATGAAGGGGTCCTAGCATGAGGTCTCAGTCACATGGCTCCATGAATGAAGCGAGCAAGCAGAGGATGTCTCCCCAACGGCACCCCGTCAATCAAGGTGTGGCAAGCCGATAGATTGGCCACGTAAACCCTGATAGTGGCGGGGCATATGCCTGCTGACAATTTTTCCTGCAGAAAGTCCAGAACTGAAGCACTCTGGGAGTTAACTGGATCTGCACAGAGTGCACATAATTATTCGTTATTTTCTGTCTGGACAGTAAATCTGCCCCCGCATTCAGGCATCCAAGGATATAAACTGCCCTGTCTGACAGGAGCTTGCCCTGGGCCCAAAGGAGAATCTGAAGTGCCAGAGTGTTCAGCTAGCATGAACGTAGACCTCCTTGATGGTTTATGTAAGAGACAGCTGCTGTGTTGTCCACCCGCACCAGGAAATGGCAGCCACTCAAATGCTGGAAGAAGTATTTCAGGGACAGAAATACAGCCATCAACTCGAGGCAGCTGATGTGCCAATCGAGCTGATGACCCTCCCATTGCCCTTGAGCTGGACGACCACTTAAGACCGCTCCACAGCCCGTCAGGGAGGCGTCTTTCTTTAGCAACTTGTAACGGCAAGACGCACCTAGAGTGGCACCCAAAGTAAGGAACCAGGGTTCCGAAGCTTGTGGTGCGTAACCCTTATTAGCCTTAGGGGACTGGCCCTTGGATGAAATCCCCTGGCTTTGAGCCACAACTGAAATGGTCTTATGTGCAGAAGGCTTAAAGGGAACACCGAGGATGCAGATGCCAAGAGACCTAGTATTTGTTAATACTGATGAACAGTGCAACCTTGGCCTAGCCTGACTTTGCTCAGGGTGTTCTGAATGGACACGATTCGAGAGGGAGACAATTGTGCCCGCATCGTGATTGAATTCCATACAACGCCCAGATAGGTAATTCCCTGAGTGGTAAAGAGAACACTCTTTTTGACGTTGAGTCTCAGTCCCAGAGAAACCAGATGAGCTAAGAAGATATCCCTGTGCTGAACTGCCAGATCTTGAGACTGTGCTAGTATCAGCCAGTCGTCTATGTAATTCAGAATCTGGATGCCCTGGAGTTGCAAAGGAGCCAGTGCTGCATCCATGCATTTCGTGAATGTGCAGGGTGATAGGGCTAGGCCAAATGGAAGAACGCCATATTGGAAGGTTTCACCCCGAAAGCGAACCTCAGGAACTTCCTGTGTTGTGGACACACTTCATGTGACCATGAGATCGATCGTGACCAACCAATCGTGATGTTGGATTTGGGACACAACCGTCTTGATAGTTAGCATCTTGAACTTGAACACCCTGACTGAGTTATTCAAGCCTCGAAGATCGGACGCAACCCCCACCCTTCTTGGGAACCAGGAAGTATCTGCTGTAATAACCTGACTCTTTCTCTGGAAGGGTAACATGTTCTATGGCCCCTTTGACCAAGAGATTTTGCAGTTCTTTCCACAGTAGACATGCTTTCTCCGGTTTCACAGTAGTGGGAACCATGCCGTTGAAATGCGGAGGATGGCGATCTAATTGAATTCTGTAGCCTTTTTATACTGTTCTTAGTACCCACATAGAAATACATGGCAGAAGTTTCCATGCTGTGAGGTTCTCCAAGATGGGTATTAATTTTGACACTTCCTGTTGAGGGGATGTCGAGTGTTCCGTGTCCTGGACTAAAGCAGGAAGCAACGGTACACCCAACATTTCGCAGGAAGCCTCTAACACCCGAAGTTGTTCCCGAAAGCGCTAAATCAGCGCAGCATCAAAGTGTAGCTGAGGGAAGTGGCCCTAAATACAAATCAATACTTCCTCAAATCATAATAGAATCATAATCAAATGAGTAATCTAAATATAGAGTAATCGATTCCAATCCCTACAGTTAAAGTAACTACTTCGGAATACAGTATATTTCAATATATATATGTTAAATAATACCATTAATTAGAACAAGAATTTATTTTTAGACATCAATAGCGATATTAAAACAGAAACTTGCAACAAATTACAAGGGCGAAAAAAAAAATATCTGTGTCACATTCTGACAAATTATCAGGCCTCTCTGTTTAGGTGCAAACAAGAGTAGAAAAAATACACATCATGACAGATGTTTGTTCAGTCTCTGAAAACATTTGCTGGGACATGATTCTTTTGCGAGCTAGTAAATAGGAACATTACTCTATTAAGATGTGATAAATTGCTTTATTCTTCTCCTTGATTTGTGCTGTCCCACAGAAATGCCAGTTATTCCACACTGAAGGTCTCTGAGCACTGATGCACACACTTTAGCTTGGTTACCTTGGAAACATAGCTTGAAGTGAAGAAGGCATTTGAAGAGCGGACTGACACTGTCGATGAGGATTTCAGCTGGTATTGCTGTAAACATCTGACCCATATGCCATTAATATGACCAAATGAGTTTGGAGAGCATGGCTGATCTTATCAGACCAAAGAGCATTGTATTTTATAGCAGGTTCAGCTATAGAAAATTGTCTTTATTCGTCCATGGGCTTAAATTCAATTTTAAAAGCATTTTATGTCACTGCTTTACTGAAATGCTGATAAATAATCAAACCATGAAGAACATAAGAGCAAAATAAATTATTTTAATGTCTTTTTATCTATTCAATGATATCTTTATCACGGTCCATCAATTTTTTGTGAACTATAAAAACAACACATACAACTTTGTTGCTGACACGGTATGTATATAATACAATATGTAGTATGTTTACATATTATGAACTAGTATGTATAATTGTATGTAAGGAAGCGAAGCAGCCACAGAAAGGCTAATGAAGAAAACTGCCCAACTGAAATACAGATCACATGTTTGTTCAGGTCGCCTCCTGTCTGCAAATAAAATCTGAGACCTGTAATTATATTCTGTAAGAGGGCCTGAACCTCCACACTGTCCCTGCCATCACTTCTGCACACCCTCTTTTCACCTTTGGCTCTCTATATTAACAAGATTTTGAGATCCATTTACACTGTAAAGATGTTTCATTTGCACTATGTCACTGCTGCAGTAACAGCACTGTGACAAAGGAGGTTGTGTTATGTGTGAGCAGAGCAGCATGTTCAAGCTAATCATACAGAATCTGCCCTCTGCTTCCTAGAAGCTACCTAGTGGCCACACTAGGAAATAAAGATTGGCTGAAAAATTAAAAATAAATAATGAAACATTCTTGCCTGGCTTTTCATGGTGCCATATAGACTTTGTTTACAGTTTTCGAAGAAATCAAGCTGCAAATGGTTTTCTTGTAGTTGTCTCTGCAAATTAAGTTGTGATGTGAAAAAAGTATTTTAACATTTGAAAAAGTTATACAGTACACTTCAACATTAAAATCAGTGTTTCTAAACTTGTGGGTTTCAGGTCTGTTTAATGCAAATTATAAAAAATGACCATATAATCATGTATGGTCAGGATGACAAAATAAACAATATTAGAAATCACATTATTTATATATCAACACAGGACTATATTTTTGTGACTGCTATATAGGCGCAGCACTATGCACAACATTGTGTGCTATGTCTTATTAAATTTTCATGAGAGCACTACTTCTAGCCCAATTTTTGTGCCAGCGCAAGTGGGCAAGGGTGTAAGTGTTTGTGCTATCTGTGGGTGTATGCGGGCAAACTGTGGGTGCAAAGTAGGCTATGTTAATATGTCGCAAAATGCAGTTTGCTATTCTCATGAGAAATAGGTCTTTGTGTGAAGACATCTGAAATCCACGTCAATTCTCTGAGCAAAGTCTAATGCAGTACCTACATTTGCAGTTTGGGGATTCCACCAGCAGATTATATAAAACTAATAATAATATACAGTACTATTAATCATTTTTAATACTAGACATCATATGTCTGTCAGTAGTCATAAATATGGTTAGAATAAAAAAAAAGATATGTATAGCGCCTTTACAAAGCTCAAGGACGCTGTACAGACATACATTGCAAAACAATTGAAGAGAATCAATCCATATTTCAAGTAGGTGAAACACGGACGATAGAGAGCATCTAACATATACATCGTGGTCCGGAACAGCACAGACAACAATACAGCCACAGAGCAGGGGATGCATTGCATTCAGCCCACTTACACTACCAACTTCTTATGCATGGGCTGTCTTTATTTATATCAATGTTGCTTGACAGAAAATTTTATATACTGTATAAAAGGACACAGACAGTGAAATAACTGGAGAAGAAACTCAGAATTAAATTGCATATGACCCAGTCAATTAGCGCTTTGCACAAGTAATTTTGAAAACCCACTTGGGCCTATAGTGCATGCTTGCAAGAAAATATCAAAACTTAATGGTCATGCCCACTGACTTTGCATGTATGATATATCGCATATCACTGAGCTTAAGGTACAGCAATCTTAAAATAGGGCCCATAATCTAACGTTGTTAACTAATGTTTTATTCTTGTAAAATGCTACCTTTAACATTAAACAAGATTAATAAGTGCTTTAATGTTTGCTGTTAGTTCATTCATGTTTACTAATTTCATTGAACTAATGTTATTAAATACAACCTTACTTAAAGTGTTACCATTATATTCATGCCTATGTCACAATAATGTTGCATATTGTTTGGCCTATGCACTTCATGTTAATATTACATTACATACTGTACTTTATTTTAATGACATTTGTGTTCATTTTGTATTATTTTTGTATGATAACAATTGTGTTACTGTGCTGCATCATAGCTTTATGCAAAGTGTACATTTTCAGAGTCTGTAATATCTGATGTCTGACACGGAGATCAGAACCCATAGTCCATCACTAGATCAAACGAAGTGTCTTGTTTAAAAGCACAACACCAATGGTCACAGGAAGAGCCCAAAGACAGATGTAAACACGTGTTCAAATTCATGGTGACTGTAACCTCTGGGACCTTCATCCTGAAATCAGCATGATGTCAGTCTAAATATCAGCCATCATTCTTTTTTGATGACGGTTGACTTTGAAAGCAGAATACATTTGCATTTGCCTTAAAGCATATTTAGAAATATACTGTCACATTATAAATATAACAGTGGACATCATATTCTTGGAACCTGCTTCTTGACCTCAAACATAAGAAACGTTAATAAAATGATTCACGACCCATTGGACTAATTGTACTCTTTTGAAAGAAGACACTTGGGAGATTGTTGTCCAAAAGGCAGTATTAATTCAGAGTTATCCATAAAGAAAATTGTTAACAGGTGATATTTATTTGCATAAAATATTTTTAGAAAATAATATATATATATATATATATATATATATATATATATATATATATATATATATATATATATATACGTAGATTATGCATTTTATTATTATATTTGCAATACTTTGGGATAGTTCATTCCCTCATAAAAAAGACAAAGTATTAATTCTTGTACTTTTTTGTTTCAAATCAAATTTTGTTATGTTGTGATTCACCTCAAAGTTGGTTGATTTTGTTCATGGCTTAGTACTATATTATGAAGGATTTTATTAAATTTCAATGCAAAAAAATGAATGGGAATAAGACAATCTATAATGCAGAGACATGCGAAAGGGCCATGCCAGAGATTCAGCCCAAGCAGTCCAGATATTTCAACAGAGTTGTAGGAGCTTCCTCTTTCAAATGACAACCACATTATGGTTGAGCCTCTGCTCATGGTGTCCCAGATGTATTTTTGGCTAAGCTTGAGCAGCACCTGTGTTTTGAATGGTCAGAGTTCTGGCAATGGCTGTAATTGCACAGCAGTCCCTGATTATCCTTTGAGAGCTATTGAGATCCTCATGTTTACCATTCACTATGGCTGCACTTACACTGCCTTCCTCTGGACACCAATTAAGATGCTACTGCAACGGAAGGCATGCTCTTCCTGTGTCACTTAATGACAGACTTTGCATCTGTATAACCTTGGCTAAATGTAGTGCTTTTACAGATAAGACTCTTTTCAGGGGACGTGGAGGCATTCAATACTGTGGAGCAATGGCAAAAAATAAGCTTTAATGTTTGATCTTCAAGGGATTAGTGAGCTTGATATGCAGAGCTAAGCCACCCCTCCCATCAGACAAATTTCCATTCATGTTTTATTCATCAAATCCATTAAACAAGGCCTCACAACAGTAAAGGGGATTTGGGAGCAGTATTTAAGTAGCTGTAGAGTCTGCTGAATTGTGTCTGGATACGTGCATCTCTTTTCAAGCATCAGCTTCACTGGATGTACCCATTGCCTTTCCACATTTTTGTACACTTCATTAATTTGCGCATTGCTTGATCTGTTTGCTTTTTGTTTTTCATTCGGTGAAGCTGCCATGGGGATGTTTGCATTACACTTTGATCAACTGGACAGTAGAAAGTAAAACACTTGGGGAGAAGTTAACTAAAATTAGCTACGCCACTACCTTAACTACATCACCATATTTTTCACAAAAGTTTAGCTTAACCCGTTATGAACTACATTTTCAAATGAGTAGTACTGGTAAAACCAAATCATTTATGTGAATTAGTTCTTTTGGACAGTTCATATTAATGAACTGGTTAAAATAAAATAAAAAATCCCTTATATTTAGTGTTAGGAACTCTGATTCATGTTATTGAGTTGGTTCTTTCGTATGGTTCATATAGGCTACATGAACTATTTCACATTAATGATACACTGATTAACCTGAGTCCCACGCAGCCTTTATGGACTTTGCCCTTTTTTAAGTTAATTTTTTTGTGTATTGCTGCTGTTTATGACTACTGTCATTCGCTCATAGAAAATTGAGTGTTTTATTGTTCAGAGTATATTAAGTATATATGTTCAATTTAATGTTATCATCAACCTCATATATTTGGCCCTTGCGAAAATTAACCATGTTTTTTCTATAGTAATAATGAAGTAACCATGATTATAGTAACCATGGTGTTTTGGCGAAAACCATGGTTTTGACACAGTTCACTACAGTAATACCGTAGTGTCCATATAGTAACCATGTTTTTTAAATTCGTTTTTATAGTAATACTGTATTACCATGACTGAAAGTAACCATGGGTAATTTTGTGTTTACTTTCCTTGACAGCATAGACACATCACCAAAACGTCTATTAAATATGAGCTTTTTCATTTGGAAGACTATTTTTATTTTTTGAAAGAGAGAGAGTTTTCCTCATCTGCAATGTCTATGTTTTCTCTCGGATGTAAAAGGACATTCCACAGATGTCTTTGAGATGTTTTTTATTTAGAATGTATTTAAATCTACTCTTTTTAATATGTTTATCATATACTTGTACACAAAAATTTGAATGTCATGCTTTCCAGACAAAACACTCTTAAACAGACATCTTGGAGATATAAATGGACAATCTGAGCATGGTTTTACTTCAAATATCATGGTTAATTTGCAGGGAATTGGAATGTCACTACATAAATATAGACTATAACTATCAGGTCATCATCCAACTGTTAAATATCTCAAAACATGTTCTGCTTTAAATGTAGTTAGCAACTTTTTGTTAGTAACTTGTAGTGTAGCTTACTACTTTAGTAGCTTGACTGTAATTCAAGTTTAGGAAACTACAGTTTCAAAGATTATTTTCCCCAACACTGTTGCACACCAATCTATTGTACACTATGTGCAAATCCACTAGGGGAGTATTTAACCATTCAATTGCATACTGCTGGTGGTGACATTATTTATGAAAGTTTGAAACAGGAAAGAAATGATGGAACTAAAGACACTCTGATGTTGTTTTGGGCAGTCCTTTTATAGCATATTCTTTTTAAAACAGGTGGACTACAAGACTGATCACATTGTGAATCAGATGAAAGTAGGTCTAAAACTTTGCTGTTGGAATCAGTCTGTGCTTAACAAAATCAGAATCACGTGCGTTAATAGAATTTGCGGTAAACTTTTAGAGCAAAAATGCAACCTCCAAATCGTGCTCACTATTGTTAATGTGAGTACTATTACTTCCTGTTTCCCACAGGACCAGAAAGTCTCAGGTTGATGCAAAAATATCTGATTGGATATAGGGCCTGATGGCACTTAGACTAACTGGGGTGGATTTCAGGCTACATGAGATTATTTGGGAAGTGACTCCAAATGAGAGAAGAAAAAAAATAAAACTTGAACAGTAAAAATTTAATGGACAATCAGTTTATTTCCAAGCATACATGAAACACTCTTAAAAATATGGAGCTCTCTCCACTGCACTAAACTCCCAACAGTGGCTTCTACTCCCACAGACAAAAGTCTCTTCCTCTGCATATTCATTGTGACCTTGAGCGAGCTCTTAAATCAGAAGCAAACACAGGGGTCAGATAAACACCCACACTGTTTTTCTTTCCCAACAAAGGTGCAGGGCTATAGCAGAATATTGTGTAGAATACAGATTACGCAATTATGAGATGACATGATGGAGTGACTTGGCTCCTCCCTGGGCATACGGGGGAGATAGATTGCTGCCGTTCTAATTAGTCATACCGTTGAGGTAATTACTTTGCTTTCCTCAGGTTTGGACTTCCTCTACACCATCGTAAATCAGCTCAACTGCTTTGGTCTTGGCAAATGTTTGTCCTGTTCCAAGTTTAATTTCTAGCTAGTGCATCAACACCTCATAATGCAAAACAACAGACTGTGACTGTGAAGCTATGTAGTGATTTGAATAAATTACAAAGAGACAAGAACAAGTAAAGTAAAATTACAAAGGAACAAGATAAGCAATACTGTTGATGATTGAAATCTTCTCCAACCATTTATAAGTAAATCTTCAGGCTATGTTTGTCAGGGTAGTAATGGATTACATGTAATCTGGATTACGTATGTAATAAGATTATTAAATCAAGTATTTGTAATTGGATAAAATACACTATAAATTAATCAATCAGTTTGTTTACTTATTATATATACTGTGTACGTACTGTATATGCCTCAACCATAACTCTTACAAAGATTTGAAGACACTAACCTGGCAAGCTTTCCAGTTTTGTGTGCAACATGCATCAGATCACTCGCTGTCTGAAGGTCACTCTAGGCTTTGAGCATGTGAAATAACTTTTGACCCTACAACAAATATAGCAACAGGATATAATGTCATGCTCTAGGATTTCTGTTTTAAATAAATAATGAAATATGACAACTGGTGTTGCAGCAAGGCTAGTCCAATTGCTCAGTAAACAATGCCCAAAATATGCCATGGATGCTTTGCCAGAAGGGAGGGACACAATGTGTGTGGTTGGTGAAAAGCATTTGAGTAAAACCAACAAGCGAGTTCTGTAACCTTCTGCCACGGCAAACTTTGTGAGTGGCAGTGAGCAAGAGGGCCCTGGTTTTTATGTCAGGATGTATATGAATCAACTCTGCAAATGTAATTCTAAGATGTGTATTTATCATGCAGAATGTGTCACCTTTAGCCAAACTGCATTCATTCAACATCTTCCTCTGAAAGGGTATGAATATATCATCAGAAATTAAAGCAGCAGGAAAGAATTCCAAAAATGCCAGTATGCTTTAGTACAAAGTAGTTCTTTAAGTAGTTCTTCATAAGGGTGTAGGCTTTATTTACATGGGGGGAGGGGGGCACGTTGGTAATTTTTAGCCAATACTGAACACCAAAAAGAAGTCGGAACATGTTTTTCCAAATTATTTAAGAACGCCCAATTTCGGAGCAATACACAATATGCTTGGCAATGTGAACTGACTAGTGCTATTTTCAGTTTCATTAACATTAAAGAAGACAAAATGTTCAGGTTGTTTGCATGTTGTATGAATGATAGACCATTGCTAGAAAATGTTAGTGCTCTGAATTTCATATGCAATAACTCTAAATGTTAATCGCATCATTGTTGATATTTGCTTGTAACATGAGAATGATATACTGACCATTTATAAACATACAAAGTGAATGGCTACACAGTAATATTCAAAGTCCCTTCAACAAAGAACAATGCTTAAATTTGTGTATGTAATGAAATGAGTATTAGAAATGAAATGACTATTATTGATTAAAAATCTGTCTTATTTAAATTGCCGCAATAACCTAGGGATTGGCAAATGGGGAGAATGCAACTAAACAGAATTATTAAACATTGATTATCAGAATCGTTATTTTGTCTGATCTGATTGCTGATAAATTTTAAAATGCGCTCCGTTGGCTCTGATGCTACCGCTCTCTCTGAAAGTCCTGCCAACAGTATTATCGGATTGGTTATATGTCACGAATAAATGGCCAATCAACACTTTACTCTGTATTCGTGGGGGAGAGTTGGGAAAGAAGAAAGCAGCAAGAGAAAGATGCATCAGAGTGGACATGCTATTTTCAAAGGTAAGAATGCAGATACTCACAATACAACCCGATCTCATGAAAATTAGTACATAATTTATTCACAAAAGAAATGCTGCTTGGAGCTCCCAGTAATTTATTTTTGAAAAAACAATGTTGATTTGTTGTTTTCCAGTATCTTATAAAAGATATTGAAATGCTTAGTTTTGCAGTATTTCATTAAAAACATGTTCATTGGCATTTAAAGGACATTTTGTGTTGGAGTTTTTGTTAGTGTAAATTTTGACACTAAAATTATAATTTTTACTGCAAATGTATACTGGCCCCAAATTTCGGATATCGATCTTTGATTCCTTATATTCAGTATCGTACCGGCCCTGAAAAAACATATCGTTGACCTCTAGTTTGAAAGAATTTCAAGTGTTCTAGAACAGCCATTTTTAAGCTTATTTTCCCTTGCTCTTTGCTTTACTTTAGGGAATTTAGACTGAATAGTCAAGAGAGGCTGTGAGTTCAAGGATTTTCTATTTACAAATGGCCCTGTGATTCACTATCTAGGAGGATTTGAGCACAGATCTATGAAGGAACTGTGTTTGCTTGGTGTAGTCTTAAGTGAGTTGAGTAACAGTATTCAGTGATTCGCCACAACAACTAGTTTCATGTGGACCCCTCTATCTAATAAACAGTATATAAATTATGTTTATATGACATAATGACATTTGCACATGCTGTGTATGGCCCTTCTAAGATGAAGCATTTTGGTAATTAAACCATTTAAATCTAGAATATCGGTTTTCATCACATTACATGATATGCAGTAAATGCCGCTTCTCTCATGTGCACATTTACTCCCTTTATCTCCATGCTCACATTTGTGTGTGAGCAAGTGATCACTTTCCAAAGCGCTCATCAGTCATTCCTGACTTTTTTAAATGCATAATTCTAAATGTGTTCTGTCATACTGACAGAAAAAAAAAAAAAAAACTGAAAGTAAAGAAAGCCATTATGACATAATCAAATTAAAAACAATGGAAATATCTAAAAGTACTTATTTTAAGTTGTTGATTTTATTTGTACCATCCACTTCGCCCCTCCCGGTACCCCCACAAATCCTCTCCTTTCCCGCCGCCTCTGGTGTTTTGGGAGGCAGAGGCTTCCAACAAAAAGTTGGGTGTACCGCTTCTTCCTGCCTTATTCCAGGATGCAGAACACTCGACATCCCCTCAACAGGATATGTCGAAATGAATACCCATCTCAGAGAACCTGGCAGCGTGGAAACTTCTGCCCGGTATTTCTATGTGGGTCCTAAGAACAGTAGAAAAAGGCTACAGAATTCAATTCGCTCGCCGCCCTCCGTGTTTCAACGGCGTAGTCCCCACTACCGTGAAACCAGAGCAGGCATGTCTACTGTGGAAAGAACAGCAAAATCTCTTGGTCAAAGGGGCAATAGAACGTGTTCCCTAGGCTATTACAGCAAATATTTCCTGGTCCCCAAGAAAGGGGGGTTGCGTCCGATCTTAGATCCTCGAGGCTTGAACTGCTCAGTCAGGGTGTTCAAGTTCAAGATGCTAACTATCAAGACGGTCGTGTCACAAGCCCAACATAACGTTTTGGGCTTTCTCCCTTGATGACCTTTAAAATATGCTCTCATGTATTCTGATGAAATAAAATCATATATATACATGTAAAATCACAAAAACTCATTAAATTACAGTAGATGTTTTACCACTCACTGCGTGCCTGTTGCACAAGGCGCCCCAACCCAATCTGGAGGTGTCATTCGTGACCAGGACGCATCGGGACACCTGCTGCAAGGGGACTCCTGCCCGCAGAAAGCAGAGGTCTGTTTGGCAGTGACCATCACACGGTGCGTGCTGTGGCGCAATGCTCATCTTGGGACTCGAGTCTGTAGCCTGTGCTGAAGCAGTCTTATATGCATCAACCAAAGCGGCGCGACCGCCGCGGAGGATGCCATATGCCCCAGGAGCTTCTGGAAATGTTTTATAGGGACAGTTGTGCCTGGCCTGAAGGTGACAAGGCATTTCAGCACTGACTGAGAGCGCTCATTGGTGAGGCACGCTGGCATTGAGACTGAGTCTAACTCCATGCCCAGAAAGAGATGCTCTGAACCAGGGCAAGTTTGCTCTTTTCCCAGTTGACCTGAAGCCCTAAACGGCTGAGGTGCCTGAGCACCTGGTCCCTGTGGGCGCATAGGAACTCTAGGGAGTGAGCCAGGATGAGGCAGTCGTCGAGGTAGTTGAGTATGTGAATGCCGGCTTCTCAGAGCGGGGCAAGGGCTGCCTCTGCGACCTTCGTAAAGACGCGAGGGGACAGGGACATGCCGAAGGGGAGGACCTTGTACTGATATTCCTGGCCGTCGAATGCGAACCGTAGTAAGGGTCGATGTCGAGGCAGTATTGAGATGTGGAAGTATGCGTCCTTCAGGTCTACGGCTGCGAACCAATCTAGATGCTGGATGCAAGATAAAATATGTTTCTACGTGAGCATTTTGTACGGGAGTTTGTGCAAGGCCCGGTTGAAAACTCGAAAATCCAAGATCGGTCGTAAGCATCCGCCTTTCTTGGGTACGATGAAGTATGAGTTGTAGAGACCCTTCTTCATCTCGGTTGGAGGGACAGGCTCTATCGCGTCTTTGTGTAAGTGGGTCACGATTTCCGCGCGCAGGGATTTGGCATGTTCGCCGTGTACTGCGGAAAAGCGAACGCCCACGAAGGGGCAAACTGAATTGTGTAACTGAGTCAAATGGTCCTGGCCAGCCAGCGAGACGGGTTGGGAAGTGAAAGCCATGCATCCAAGCTCCTGCTAGGGGCACTAATGGGACAATTATTTTTGACGTACCCGGCGGGGCTTCGCAGCAGGCAGGGAGTAGGCAATACGGCATCGGGAGGCAAAAGTGTGTCGGGAGGCTCTAGTGCTGAGCAAAAACTCACTTACCTTGCTCCGCACACCTGGCAGGGGGTGGGTTAGTGACTGAGTAGGAGGTGTCCTCTAGACTCGTCAGAATCAGCCGGCCGGGGAACAGTCGTGGGGCTGAAGGCGAAGGGTCTGCATCCAGCACGTTGGGACTGTTGAGGTGTGGCGGCAGTGTGCCGTGAGAATGTCATTTGCTGGCCAGGTGACCCAGAGACCCTGTTATTGAGAATGTGGGTACTGCAGCCCAGAGGCGGTGCGGTAAATGAAATAAATTCAACAAAGAATTCTCCTCCCGACCCTCCACCATGGAACGGAGTGGTCTTACCCGCTCCGGAGCAAACGTCTTGGTCTCTGGGTCAGGCGTCTCAGGTATGATAGCTGTACATGGGTTGAGGCATAGCTGCGCGTTGTTTAGCCACAGGGGGACGCCCTCGGCAAGCAGACGGGGCATCACCCGTAGCGGCAGGTTTGCGGCGGGGCAGGATGTGTGAGATGGCCTCCGTCTGCTTTTTCCTCGCGGAGAACTGCTGGGTGAAGTCCTGAGAGAACTGGGAGACAGGGGGGTCAAGGAAGCGTGTCTTGTCCGTCTCAAGTATCACGACCAAGTTCAGCCACAGATGACGTTCCTGAACCACAAGTGTGGCCATCACCTGCCCGAGTGACTGCGCTGTGGCCTTCGTGGCCCTGAGGGTGTGGTCGGTCGCTGAGCGCAGTTCCTGCAGCACGTTGGTATCAGGACTACCCTCGTGCAGATCTTTGAGTGCCTTGGTCTTGTGGACTTGCAGGAGTGCCATGGCATGCAGTGTGGAAGCGGCCTGTCCAGTGGCATTGTAGGCTTTAGTGGCCAGTGCCAACGTCATCCTACAGGCCTTGGAGGGGAGCACAGGTTGACCCCGCCAGGTGGCGGCGTTCTCGGAGCATAGGTGAATCGCAACCGCCCTGTTCACCTGGGGAATCGCTGTGTACCCATGGGCTGCTCTGCAGTCGAGGGTAGTGAGAGCAGATGAGCAAGGGGCTCTATGACGAGTGGAGAAGGGTGCTCTCCATGCAGACATCAGCTTATCATGCACCTCCGGGAAGAAAGGGACCGGGAGGGACTGAGCAACGCGCAAACCCAAGGAACCAATCATCCAGCTGCGACGGCTGTGGGGAGGACGGAGGTTTACAGTCCAAGCCCATGCTGGCGGCGGCCCAGGCAAGCATGTCAGACATCTGGGCGTCAGCCTAATCCTGGGCATGCTGGCCCGAAGGCAGCAGTCCAGACGAGTCATCCGCGTCAGATGCCGGACCACTCTCCAATGCAGTGGCGAGCTCATCCAGCTCGTTGGGCTCAAGAGTATAGGCAGGCTGGCTGTGAGGCAAGCCGTTGTTGCCTCGAGCCCAGAGGGAAGTCAACGAGCATTCTGGGGGGTGGGCAGTTCGCGGGGACGTACCCGGCGAAGCCGTGCCCGCTGCCATCCCCAAATTGTCTCCATCGCCGGCCCCTTCATCCTCAATCCTGTGGGAAGAAGGAGCGATGCGGGGGGCGGCTGGAGTGGCGTTCCTTCGGTTGAAGGAAAGCCGCGACTGCAATGTGGCCATGGTCATGTTCTCGCAGTTAGAACATGAACCATCCACAAACGCTGCCTTGGTGTGATCGCAGCCCAAACACACGGGACAGCACCTGCGGCCATCTGAAGCGGATAGCACTCTACCGTATCCAGGAACTACACAGGAGCGGAAGGGCATCTTTATAAGATGCATCTTGAAAAGGACGTTCAACGCCGCGGTGTATTGCTCTTTTAGAGGAAAATACTCTTTTAGAGAAAATCACTCTTTTAATACAACTCTTTTAGTTGCGCTGTCGAGGCGCCCAGGGACAAACTGCACTGCTGTGCAGAGAAGGAGAAAGCCGCTGATGTGCACCGTAGATCCAACAGCAGATCAACCAGAGGTAAGAGGAACAGGTGTGTTTGACTCGCAGCTCGCTGCATGCATGACCATCTGCTCCGAAGCAAATTTCTGAATGTAACAGATGCATTTCTCACCTTTATACCGTATTTTCGGGGGGCGGTTCATGCAAATTCTGTCCGCCAACTTCTCATTGGCCTTTTTTCATAGATCAGAGGTATATTCGGCGCTTAAGAGTGACCCCTAAGAGTGTCGCTTCTTCGAGACAACGTTGAAGTGAGTGACAGACGGGGAACTATTATTCTCACACAATTCGAACTTGTCATGAGACTGGGTTGGCTTGTGCTATTTTTAAAATAAATTCCACTTGCTTTGATATTATGTTATCTAAAGCAATGACATCATCATAACACTTTGGCTTAATTTCCAACTTTTTAAGAACCACTCTTAATATATTTATTTTAATATTTAATATACTTTGGCCATGAATACATTCTATATGGTAATTTCAGCATTCATTTGAGTTAAGGAATAAAACTAGAAATATTTTGCAATGTTCTGTGACCAGTCAGAGTCCATTCCACCTTCCAATTTCAGGGCAGACAAAACACCCTTTCAACTGTCTGCTGCCAAAACAACTGTGAAATAGAGTTGCGAGAAAGAGCAAGGCGCGTTTGAAAACATCTAATCATTTTTGCTTCACTCTTTGAGTTTCCTGAAAAAGAAATATCTTATAGCAACAATAGCTACAGCATTACTTTTGTAAAGTGCAATATAGGGCACCTTTTGCATGTGAACATAACTTTAGACTTTTTTGGTAGGTTTGTTGGTAAGCTATATTCAAAACATGATAGAGGAAAACATCTTTAGTGAACAAGGCAAGCTGCTTTGTATGGGAACGTGTTCATGGAAACCAGGTCCGGGAGTCATTGCGCTACCCTTTATGTTTGCTCCGAGAGATACGTTCACGCAATTCCTCTTGAGCTGTATAATTTAGCTCTTTTTAGGCAGGAATGAAAAGCTCAGTTTTCTTTCACATATAATTGGTCTTTTTACAGTATTGAGAAGCAATTACAGTAGTTTAATTTAAAACATTAAAGGACTAATACACATTCGACAGAAGCTCAATCAACAGCATTTGTGGCATAATGTGACTCGTTCCTCCTTTTCTTTAAAAAAAGCAAACATCGAGGTTAAAGTGAGCCACTTACAATAGAAGTGAATAGGGCCAATCCGTAATTATTATATGCTCACTGTTTTAAAAGTATAGCCACAAGACATAAACAGTATGCATGTTAAAGTTATTTTAGTGTTATAAAATTGACAGTAGATCCAATTTTTCAACTATGTTGCCATGATTCCGTAATGTTGAGAACCCTAATACCCTAAAATGACTGTAAATACGATGATTTAAATAATTTAACAGCTCAAATAAATCACAAGTTTTAACAGAATAATTAATGTACAGTAAGCGTTTTTATAAAATTATATGTAGCCAAGTGAAGAAATGCAATGTAATTTAACTCTAGTAATCAATTGGACATGGCCCCTTGAAGAACCAGTGTTTTGTGTCACCTTCTTTTCGGTACTCTCTTGTGTTAAAGACATGAGAACATGTGTTGTGCAAAAGAGCTCCCAGTTTTGTTCAGTATGTAAATGTAGAACCAACCATATATTATTTAATGATTTAGCCCAGAGTGTTTTCCATTTAAGTGAACATGTAATGAGAATTTTATTGTTTAAACTGCTACATGTCCTTAAAGCCTGGTTAAGCATGTATTAAGATGATGTACGCTGAAGCATATGGGTATGCCCTATCTGTGCTTTCATTTAACATTAGCCTATATCGTATTTTATTGTACCATTTTTCATTTTTGTATTTAATTTTCATTATATATATATATATATATATATATATATATATATATATATATATATATATATATAAACATTCTCTATGTAAACAAGCAAGCATTTATATACTAAATATGAAATGTTTTCATGAATATTGTACATATAAGTAACAAAACATGAAAATCCCTGGTTACAAATCATACTGGTTAATTCATTGGTTTTACAAGATGGATAAAACATTACACATTATGAGAAACCTGATGGTCAGGCTATATTTTCAGATTTTAATAGTTATTATTCTTATTAGAATGAGATGAATAATACAAGTTTAATGATACTATTTATTGATTTGTTAGCTAGAAGTGATTACAAATCACTACACATATTTTAAAAAGGTACATCGGTTATAATCAATACTTTGTCAGTTATAAAAGTGATCACAGGTCATAGAGTCATTTTCAGAATTATCAAGCAAGGTAGGTATTGTGTACATTGTGGGTATAAATGCATTTTGTGTATTTTATAAAAACCCTCCTTTCTCTTCCTGATTTCATCTTAAAGTTCTATTTCAATTTAGTTTTATTTGTTACCCTGATAGCGACCAAACCTGTGAGAACCATCAGTATTTTGAGTAATAGTTTAACTACACATGTAGCCCCAGTCATTAGCTGATCCCGCTTACAACCAGTCAACAAAGATACTCAAACCTTTTATTTGTGTTCACCAACATAAAATCATATCAGCCTGAATTACTAGCTGCCGCATATTAGCTATTCACACCTTACACGGCACACATAGCCATTCCCCCCACACGGATAGCTTACCACCACTGTATGAACTTGCATTTGCCTTTTCTCTCTCATGTTCCCACAAGTGTGCCAGCATGCCTCAGACACCCAGCCCTGCCACCCACCAGGACCCCCTGGAGACCTGGCAGAGCAGTGTGATGGACATCTTTCAGCCCAAAGCAGAAAACAACCAGCAATGGCAGAGAAAGGAACAGTGAGACGGCAACACAAGCAGACACCCGATACCCAGCCTGATCCGTAAAGAGCTGACCAGCATCATCTTCTCCTTGGCCCATGCTCTCACGGGCCTCAGACAGGAGGTAAATGAACTAAATCTGCAAGTCACAGAGTTCCACAGGGATCCAAACCCCACTCAGCAAGAGAAAGCACAGGACAGATGCAAGCACCCTAACAGAATGGCTGGCATCGCTACATCAGATACATGCATTGCTGAAGAATTGCTCTTTAAAAGAACTGGAATGATATATTCCACACTGCAAACGGCTAAGCATGTATTTGTGCATTAAGATTTGCCTTGAATGTAATGAGATCATGACCACCACGTTAAGCTACAAGCTGAACCTGATGGCTGTGCTTTGTGCATTGTTGAATGCGCTGACATTCATGTGAATCGATGAAACTGTGTTTTCATTAGTGCTAGAAAAAAATCATAGCTCACTGGTGTTGGTTACTATGATGACAAAAGTTCATGGGAAGTCCTAAATAGACTCTTCCGGGGTAACTAACCATGCATGCGCATCCTGCCGACGATATATTGTCAACATAGCACAGCTAAGCTAATAGCACAGCTAAGCTATACTAACAAGTTAGCTGCATTTAATTGAAAGCTTATACTAAACCCTAGCATCAAAAGCCAGCAATTAGCATCCAGTGGCCTGTTACAGTTAAATACAGATTGTGTTTGAACAAACGTTAAGCAATTTAACCCTTTCACTTCTCAAACTTTAAACACACATTTGTCTCTCTCTTCTGCATTTTATAAAAACTTTCTCCTTCTCCATTATCTCCTGACACAAATTACTGTCTTAAGTACTTGAGTTACTTTAAGCAGAGTTGTGAGAGCCGATTAAAATTGATCTTTTCTTCACGCTTCATTTATTTCTACTTATCAATTTCTTATCAAAGCTGAACTACTTGATGATGATATTAACAAGTCTGGAACAGTGCAATTTTAAAGAAAGCTTGCAGCTGCCTCTCATTCTTATTATCTACCACCCATTAGTTTCCATCTTATTTTTAATTACTTATTGGCTGTTTTATTTTATTTTACTTTTGTGTGTTTGGCACTGAGCTGATTCTGTTCTATGTGGAGGGCCCCCACTCTGGACATAATCGACTCAATCTCCTGGCCATACAGAATAATATTTCCCCAATTGTGGAATTTTAATCTGATAAAATCCCTCCAATAAAATTATTTTACACAATCAAGATTAACAAGCACCAAGCCTCAATCTGAATCCCTGATAGTGCTATTAAGCATAACATCAGAAAGCTTTGTGATGGATTTTGTTAATTTAGTCTTTGTTTATTTTCCATTTATTTTCTCTCCCTACTGATTACAGTCTAGAGACAAAGCCTATGGAACCACAGATAATTCTGGTTAAAATATTTGTCATCATTAAGATTCATCTTGAAATGTCAAATCATTAACCAAATTTTGTGTGTTCGCCTTAGTCGTAACCTCATGCAACTACTTTCTTTGTGTTTATCAACGCAACCCTGTGCAGATCTGTGTCAGTCTCTCTCTCCCTAGTCTTCTACAACAGTGTGCCAACCTGTGAAAAGGGGGCACAGTCTGACACAGTTTACAACAGTATAGCATACATGTAAGTGCAGCGTAGGTCTAGTGGGAAGACTAGCAGCTGTACATCATCGCACTATTAGCTAGGTAACTCCTAGCCAATCACATGTAAGCCACTGCTTTATAAGTTTGCTCACAATCTATCACATTGCTGTTTCAGTGTGCTTACGCGACAACCTCCACCACCCCACCACCACCAGTTGAGTCCCGTCCTGCACAGGAGTAGGCTCCTCGCCCCTGCCTCCTATCTCCGGCAGGATATGACAGTTTAGAGTACTACAACTTTGGACCGCCAGACGGGGCCTACGCCAAAGAGAGACATTACTTTTCTGTTTTATATTCATCAAATAAATATCATCTTCAATTTCACTCAAGTATGCAAGTCTTCCTGATAGAAATGTTCTTACAACACACCTTTAAAGCACCAAAACACTATAGGGAAATATCAAACTGTTTTCCTCATAGATAAAGCACCCAACATTACTTTAACCCTTTCCAGCTTGAGCTCAAAATTCTGAAAATTCCATTCTGTGCCAGAATATGGTATTCATATCCAAATTCATATTATATTCATATTCATATTACATCACAAACCTGAACTTTATATATCATTTTGAAGAGAAGAACTTGGGCTTTCAAGGCTAAACATCATTTAGCAATAATATTTCACACAGCAATTTTTACAAAAATCTTCTCCGGCCACCATACTTCATCAGACAACTGCATTTTCAACCATTTTAATTACAAACTAGAGGGGAACTTAGAGTGTATGAAATATACATAATTGTGTGGGCAATGTAGAATCGCAGACAGATTAAGAAATATAATCTATTGTTTAAAAGTTATGACCATACTAGTGATTAGTGGGAAAATAGAATAAAACAAACATTTAGAATGTTAAGATACATTTCACATGACCACTCCTCAAATACTCCTTTTGAGCACCTGTAATAATATATTGAAATTGCATCTGAAACTGAAGGACAAAAACACTGAAATGTACATTTTATGTGTTCAATAAAACACACACTTTATTTAATTTGAACATTCGAATTACACACAAATTACATAGCAAAATATACAAAATCAAACTTTCTACATTTCTACAGTAAATACATTTATAATAAAGAGTGCAGGAACAGAATATATATAAATTCATAAATACTCAACAACTGCAATACCTGTGGGGAGAAGAGAGGGAGAAAAGAGGGGAAGTTGAGAACAACATCAGTAAACACAGCACAACCAAGGCCTCTTCGCAAATCTGGTCACACTCAGCTGAGTGCCAAGACTGAAAACAGTTAGTATCGCGAACCAAACAAAGTCTTTTGCCATTACATCCCGGCGCGCAACAAGCTACTTTAGTTTTATTTTCAGTCCTGCTTTTCGGAGAGCATAGCCAACATCTCTTAGAGGACTCTTCAAATGTAGGGACATGGGCTGTGTGGAGTGATAATGAAGGAAGGACTACAGGCTTAGTGTTTGCAAAGGGAAACTTGCGTGAATATCGATACCTCCCAGCTGACGAGCCAAGTTTTCTCTTAAATCTATCTGGGTCAAGTTCAATGGTCTACACTCATCCCCTGGTGCTGCATGAATGTGTTGCCATTCCTTAAACATGCCATTCAATATGAAACTATTGATGACAGCAAAGTCTATGAAGTGGAAAAAAAGAGTCTTCCACCACTTCTGAGTTTTTTGTAGGATGTCGTAAGATTTTATAATTTGGTCTGACCTATCAACACCGCCCAGATTTTTGTAATAATCACTGATGACAGTGGGCTGGAGGGCTACTTCTTTTGTCCAGTCACAATAATTTTGTATAAACCTAGTAATTTCGGTTGAGCCATTCACATTGTGGAAATTGGAGGGGCATGTAACTGCATGTGTGTCCTTCCACTAAATTACAAGTATATTCCCCTCAATCCTACACCACCTTATATCCCCACGAGCAGTCTTGCATTCCCATCTTTTGATGTCTTTAAATTCTGCAGGAAACAGTTTACGATTCACCCTGCATGTCCCACAGGCATTAGTTCCCATTTCTAACAACTTAACCATAAGAGCTGGGGATGAGTAAAAGTTGTCAAACCAAACATTGTGGCCTTGGTCTTTGAATGGCTGCAGTAACGATTCAACTACTTTGGTAGCCAAGTCAGTGACACGCCCATCATGACTACCTGTGTAAACATTAAAGTCAAGAGTATACCCCGAGTCTGATGTTACAATTACCCATAATTTAAAACCCCACTGAGTAGGCTTGCCCTTCATTTATTGTTTAAATCCTGACCGAGCTTTAGACTTGACCATACATTCATCTATTGCGAGATATTGGTAAGGCTGAAAGAGCTGCTGGCATTTTTGTTTGAGGTGGTCCATAAGATAACGCAGGATTATTCATGAGAAGATGGCGGTGGCGCGAACACATCGCTATGCTCAGTGTCTCTCCAGATTCTGCAAATTAGTGGTTTTATGCTTGTTTATCTCAAGTATTTTCTGCAAAAAACAGTTTAGCGTACATATCGTACACCCAACACGAACTCTTGGACATCGGTTCCTGCAATTCTGACACTGTTATTAGCGTACTTTCAGAGATCGCTAAACCAACGGGACCTCCGAACATCCCCCACACCGACTGGAGGGCTCTTCAGACGGACACGCAAACAACGGCGCAGGGGGTCACGTGGTGGAATTCGAGCGAGGCTAAAGCGAACTCCACATCGACTCGCTCTTCCAAGCCTTTTCCTCGCCAATGTTCGCTCGCTGGTGAACAAAATGGATGAATTGCGGCTGTGGATCACCACCCATAGAATGATTATGGACTGCAATATCATGATTTTCACAGAAACTTGGCTTAATAGTGGAATACCCAACAGCGCTATCGAGCTAGCTGGACGCTGCCTCCTCTGTGCGGACAGAACAGCTGATGACTGCGGTAAGACCCGAGGTGGGGGTTTGTGCATTTATGTCAACAAAACGTGGTGCACGAACACCACCATCACCGAGAGTCATTACTCAGCTAATCTTGAGTATCTCATGGTTAAGTGTAGACCTTTCTATTTGCCCAGAGAGTTTACATCAACTGTAGTAACAGCAGCCTACATACCACCAGATGCTAATGCCAAGATTGCCATGAAAGAACTGCATTCTGCTATCAGTAAACAACAAACTCTGCATCACGAGGCAGCCTACATTGTCACGGGTGACTTCAACCACTCGAATTTAAAGACTGTACTGCCTAAATTCCATCAAAATTTATCATGCCCCACAAGAGGAGGAAAGATTTTAGACCAAGTCTACACAAATATAACTGATGCATACAAAGCTGCTCCCCTCCCCCATCTCGGACACTCAGATCACCTCTCTTTGTTTCTACTGCCCAAGTATTTAGCACTCATCAAACAAGTGAAACCAACAGTAAGGACAGTCAAAGTGTGGCCAGAGGGAGCTAATTCGGCACTTCAGCAGCGTTTTAGAAACACTGACTGGAGAGTGTTCACAGCTCAGGCCACCCACGGACATTGATTCATATGCCTCCTCCGTTCTGGACTGCATCAACTCAAACATCAACAGTGTCACCACCCTCAAACGGATTACCACTTTCCCTAATCAGAAGCCATGGATGAACCGTGAGGTCAGACTCCTGCTGAAGGCACGAGACATTGCATTCAGATCAGGTGATGCTCAAGCCTATAGCTCATCCAGGGCTAACCTGAATAGGGGCATCAAAAAGGCCAAGCACAACCACAAGCTAAGGATTGAGGATCACTTCAAAAACAACTCTGACCCCCAACGCATGTGGCAAGGCATCCAGGCCATCACAGACTACAAAACTACTAACTCCACCTCCCCTGTCACCGACACCTCCTTGCCTGATGAGCTGAACCACTTCAATGGCCGCTTTGATAGGGACAACAAGGAAGTGGCCATCAAGGCTGTGGTCTCTGCAGTTCACCAGCCCCTCACACTCTCCACCACCGATGTGTGTGTGGCACTGAGCAGGATTAATGCACGCAAGGCTGCTGGTCCTGATTGTATCCCCGGATGCGTACTCAGGGCCTGTGCTGTGCAGCTGACTGAGGTTTGGACTGACATATTTAATCTGTCACTAGAGCAAGCAGCTGTCCCCGCGTGCTTTAAGATCACCTCCATCGTGCCGGTGCCAAAACACTCCAATGCAACAAGCCTTAGTACTTCCGTCCAGTTGCACTCACCCCCATCATTATGAAGTGCTTCGAGAGGCTGGTCCTGGCCCATCTCAAGACCTGCTTACCACCCTCACTGGACCCCTTCTAATTCACCTACCGTCAGAACAGGAGCACAGAGGATGCCATCTCCTTGGCACTTTACTCTGCCCTGTCCCACCTTGACAATAGCAACACCTATGTGAAAATGCTGTTCATTGACTTTAGTTCAGCATTCAACACCACTATCCCCTCCAAACTGATCACCAAACCCAGTGAACTGGGCATCAATTCCTCCCACTGTAACTGGATTCTGGACTTCCTAACCAACAGACCTCAGTCTGCTAGGTTAGCTAATCACACCTCCTAAACCATCACCCTGAACACCAGCGTTCCACAGGGATGTGTGCTGAGCCCTCTCCTTTACTCCCTCTTCACCTACGACCGCACACCTGTACATGGCTCTAACACCATTGTGAAGTTTGCAGAAGACACTACGGTGATTGGTCTCATCAGTAACAACGATGAGACGGCCTACAGGGAGGAGGTCCAGCACCTATCTTCGTGGTGCACTGACAACAACCTGGCTCTCAACACTAAGAAGACCAAAGAGCTCATTGTGGACTTCAGGAAGTCTAAAGCTGGCACACACACACCCATTCTTATCAACGGGACTGAGGTGGAGCGTGTCACCAGCTTCAAGTTTCTGGGTGTCCACATCTCTGAGGAAGTCTCTTGGAACCTCAACACCTCTACCCTGATCAAGAAGGCTCACCAGCGTCTCATCTTTCTGAGGAGACTCAAGAAGGTCCACCTCTCTCCTCAGATCCTGGTGAACTTCTACCGCTGCACCATCGAGAGCATCCTCACCAACTGTGTCACAGTTTGGTACAGCAACTGCTCTGCCCATGACCGGAAAGCACTGCAGAGGGTGGTGAAAACTGCCCAATGCATCACCGGTTCCTCACTCCCCTCCATCGAGGCCATCCAGGGTAAGCGATGCTTGCGTAAGGCGCACCACAGCATCATCAAAGACTGTTCCCACCACAACTACAGACTGTTCACCCCACTCCCCTCCGGGAGACATTTCAGGTCTCTCCGCCCCCATACCAGCAGGTTCATAGGAAGCTTCTTTCCTGCGGCTGTCACCCTACTGAACTCTAGCTCTGCATCCCGTTGACAATTGACTACAGCCCCACCCCCATCCACACACACACTACCCCCCCCCCCCCCCCCCCCCCGACACTACCGTATCCAACCCATTCTGTTCTATTTATTTATTTAAATGTACATACTGTAATTGCACCTATACATAGCCATATTATACTGCCCTTCATACTATTCATCCTGCACATACACATACACTTATTTTTACTGCTCTTATAATGTTATCACACTGCACATAGCTGTACATACAGTACATATCTGTCTATATGGTTCATACAGAATATCTGTATTTACTCTGTTTTCTTATTATATATTCTGCTAATACACTGCTATATTATTCTACTACTATTTTTAAATGTCACTGCTATTGCATTGCACATATCTGTACATGTTGTTCATACACTGTTCATATTACATAGCCATATTTATTCTGCTCTTATAACTCTGGGTATTTTGCTGGGGAGAGGATGATCCAGATTCAGGTGAGGTCCTTGCCTGAACCTCCAACTGAAGAAGACTGAACTGGTGTTGAAGTACCTTGAACCTCTTCTCTTGCCTGGTTGCCTCCTGATCCCATCGGGCCTCACGGGCTTGCTGCTGCCCCATGTGAGTCCGAACGATGTTTACCAGATCAGCGGTGGTTGGTTCTGCCTTATCTTTGTCCTCCATGCCAGTGCCTCCACCTTCATCTGCCTCATTGTCTGCTTGGTCTTCAGTTTCTGGTTGCGGCCCTCGTTCACCTCCAGTTCATTTATTCCCTCCTCTTCCTCAAAAAACCTCTGAATGATCCCACCACTGCCACCAATTGTCAGGGACCAAGCAGTAAAGGCAAGGACACACAGGTGTTATTAAGAAAGTTTAGGCTTTATTTAGCCAACTATGTTAATTAAAGTTCAAACAAAAATGCCTAAAGTGGGTCTTTTAACAAAACTGAGGTCAACATAACAAGACTACAACATGCATCTTAACATGACAAACATGACCTCCCGAATGACACAAAAGGAGGGGTATATATACACAAAGGCTAGCCTACAGCAAACACAAAGGGGAGACAACTTAACTTACTACAATTACCAAGACCCAAAATAAACCCAAAAACTAACCATAAGAAATGACTAAACAAACAAAACTACCAAAACCCAATATTAATCTCCCAAACAAATTATCCACAGAGTCCCCCACTGCCCACTGCCAGGAGTTGGTTACATCCACTTCCTGTGGTGGAGTATAAAAGGCAGTTTCAAACTCCAGCTCTCCCTTTGGCAGATGACTCAGCAGTAGCATGTGGAGAAACAAAAGACAGGAATAACTCATTAAACAAGTCTAATCAAATGAATACTATTATTAACCAAAATGCATGCACTCAGATTGGAAATTTTAGCATCATTTATGAAAAGAATAAACATATCTAAAGAAAATGTGTTTGTGGTTATTTGTAAACAAAACCCATTACCACCACTTTAAATGCTGGCGTTGATAAGGCCGTCACAGGGGGCGAGGGCCTGGCAAACTGAATTGCGTAACCGAGTCAGATGGTCTGGGCCAGCCAGTGTGATGGGTTGGGAAGTGAAAGTCACGCATCCAAACTCCATGCTAGGGGCACAAAGGGGACGGTACTCCCGAGTACGGCGTCGAAAGGCAAAGACGCGTCCCGAGGCTTTAGTGCTGAGAAAAGACTCAAAGCACTTACCTTGCTCCGCACACCCGGGGCGGGTTAGTGACTGAGGAGGAGTTCCGGTGTAGGTGTCATCTAGACTCGTCAGAACCGGCCGGCCGGGGAACAGTCGTGGGGCTGAAGGCGTCCATCATGCCGGGACTGTAAAGATCTGGCAGCAGAGTGCTGTGAGAATGGCATTTGGGGGGCCAGGTGACCCAGAGACAAAGGAAATAGCTCTGTTATTGAGAATTCGTCTCGGTCAAGCGTCTCAGGAGCGCCTGGGAGACTTGTGGGTCATCCAGGGGGTCAGTGAGACGGGGGTGTCTGCTTCCTGCAGTGTGCTCGACACTGGGGCTGAGAGCTGGGCCCGGGTTGAGGTGGAGCAGGGCGTTTCTTAGCCGCAGGAGGACACCCTCGGCGAGGATACGGGGTATGCCCCATGGTGGCAGGCTTGAGGTGGGTCAAAATTTGTGAAATGGCCTCCGTCTGCTTCTTCACTGTGGAAAACTGTTGGGCGAAGTCCTCGACGGTGTCGCCGAAGAGGCCGAACTGGGAGACAGGGGAGTTGAGAAAGCAAGCTTTGTCGGTCTCATGCATCTCGACCAAGTTTAGCCACAGATGACGTTCCTGGACCACGAGCGTGGCCATCACCTGCCCGTGTGACTGCGCTGTGACCTTCGTGGCTCTGAGGGCGAGGTCGGTCACTGAGCGCAGTTCCTGCAACACATCGGCATCAGGGCTACCCCCATGGAGATCTTTAAGTGCCTTGGCCTGGTGGACTTGCAGGAGGGCCATGGAGTGCAGGGCAGAAGCGGCATATCCGGCGGCGCTGTAGGCTTTGGTGGTGAATGAAGATGTCGGCCAACAGGCCTTGGAGGGGAGCACAGGGCGACCCCGCCAGGTGGTAGGGTTTCCGGGGCACAGGTGGAGCACAACAGCCCTATCCACCTGGGGAATCGCCGTATATCCGTGGGCCGCTCCGCCGTCAAGGGTAGCGAGACCAAGTGGCTTTGTGACAAGTGGAGAGGGGTACCGTCCACGAAGACATCAGCTCATCATGCACTTCCGGGAAAAACGGGACTGGGATATGCATCAAGGAACCAGTCATCCAACTGCGATGGCTGTGGGGAGGATAGAGGTTTCCAGTCCAGCCCCACGCTGGCGGCGGCCTGGAAAAGCATGTCGGTCATCTGTGCGTCAGCCTCAGCCCGGGCTTGCTGACCCGAAGGTGGCAGCCAAGGGGAGTCATCTGCATCAGACGCCATGCCTCTCCAATGCAGCGGCGAGCTCATCGACCACGAGCTCTAGAGGATAAGTGGGCTGGCCGTGAGGCGAGCCGCCATTACCTCGAGCATGGACGTGAGTCAACGAGCGTGCTGGGGGGCGGGTGGTCCGAGGGGGCATACCCGGCGGAGCTGCACCTGCTGCCATCCCTAGATCGCCTCCATTGCCAGCCGCATCATCCTCAATCCCGTGGGAAGAAGGAGCAATGCGGGGGGTGGCTGGAGTGGCAAGCTTTCTATTGAAAGCGAGCCGCATCCGCAACATTGCCATGGTCATGCTCTTGCAGTGAGAACATGAACCATCCACAAATGCTGCCTCGGTGTGATCGCTGCCCAGACACACGAGACAATGCCTGTGGCCGTTTGAAGCAGAGAGTACTCTACCACATCAAGGAACTACACAGGGGCGGAATGGCATCTTTATAAAGACACTTCCTGAAAAGGACGTTCAACGCCGCTGTGTAAATGCTCTTTTAGAGGAAAATACTCTTTTATAGAGAAAATCACTCTTTTAATAAACTCTTTTAGCACCCAGGGGCAAGCTGCACTGCTGTGCAGAGAAGGAGAAAAGCCACTGAAGTGCGCCATAGATCCAACAGCAGGTAGAGCATCAGAGGAACAAAGGCAGGAACAGGTGTGTGACTCGCAGCTGACTGCATACACAACCTTCGGCTCCGAAGAACATTTCTGAATGAAACAGACGTATTTCCCCGCCTTTATACCCGTATGTCCGGGGGCAGGGTATGCAAATACTGTCTGCCAACTTCTCACTGGCCTTTTTTCATAGATCAGAGGCATAATCGACGCTCAAGAGAGACCCCTAGTGTCAGTGAGCGACAGACGGGAAACCACAGACACTGAACACCATAATTTGCCTGCTCAATTGGTGGTTACATATTAAGTTTTTCAAGATTTTATCCACTAAACATAAAGTGCTGAATACCTGCAGCCTTCTCTGCAGGTTTTTTTTTTTTCGTCTCTTTGTAGAAAAAGGGACAATAGGCGGTGATTTATTTTTCTGGTTTGTTATTAGGCCTAAAGTTTGAGTGATGGGATGTGAGAGTCAAGAAATTTCAAGATATTTTTTATTTATTTTTTATTTTATTATTTGTCCATCCTTGTTTGAATTACAGTTTATGGACTATACAGAGCAGATTCTCCTAGTCCTAGAAAATCCTAGTCCACAATAAATTGCAATAAACTGGCAGAAAAAAGCTGTGCCCTCATGTTATGATGTCCTTCTTATAATAAAACTGTAACACTGCAATGCTCCACTGTAGCATCTTAAAAAAGGAATAATAAAAAAATAGATAAAAACTCTGACCGCCATCCTCCATAACCATGGTTACAGGTTATCTAGCCAACACTAGCTACTAAAGCCAACACTGGGGAAAAAAAAGAAATAAACTAATAATTACTAATTAACTAAATCTGCAATTAATTTAATTATCATTTTTATTCAAATAATATTACTTGGGAGTTGTGGGCTGGTGTAGTGGCAAAGCCTTAGGACATGTTTGGCCATCGCCATTAACCTTCATTTCAGCATTTAACTTCATTTTTAGAGTGTGTGTGTCTAACATGACAGCTTTTCAGTTCCAGTTAATTACCTGTCACTCAAGGTCTGCCTTACCCAAATTTTCTCTGAGCTCTATTACTATGCAAACCGTACTTGTCAGAGAAAGAGAGGGGTTGATATTCCTGACCTGACCTTCTCCTGTACAGCAGTATAGTTTAGTTTACTCCATTCTAATCATACAGAGTCAGAGTTTTACCCATTGGCATTAATTCTAGTTGACTTTGCAGCTTACTCTGGCCAAGAAATGACCACATACACAGGAATAGACTGCTGGATCAACATGTAAAATGACCAACCACATTGCTCAATCAGCATGGTCTCTCTGGATACCAGCATAAAAGCTTAGTACCAGTATCCAAAACATCACATGTGCTGGTGTTTAAAACAGGACACAGTCAATTATTTAACAGGACATTCAAGAGGCAGACAAAATATGAATATGACGATACCACAATAATAGATTGGAATATAAAATTGAGCTCAAGGATATCCAATTTTCTTGCTACTAGGTTTCTAAAACAATAACTTGTTTCAAGGCTAGATGTCACAAATCTCACAAACCTTTCTTCCTAGGAATTGCTCAATGTAGCAGCCTGGTATATTATAAAAACATGTTTGTTTGTTGCAGACCAATGAACCCTGACTCTGTGTAAAGTCAGCAAATCAGATTGCAGCAGTCTCCTTTATCTTATTCATCCAATCACACTTAGTAAGGAATTTTCTTGGAACAGTATCAGCTCTGATACTGATGTTTTTTACCTGGATCATGTATCGGTCCAAAAAGCCTGATCCAAATCTGATACCACATGTTAGTTATAGTTGTTACCATCAAACTCAAAGAGTGACATAAAATCTCCTTTAAAGCACAATTAAAGCAGTCCATTTAACTTGTGCATTTTGTTTAAAGGTATACGATAACGTTGTAATAGCAAAAAGCTTTTGTTTAATAAATAAATATACAGTCTGCATGCACAGCACACTTCCCTGAATAAGTACCACTTTGTTGACACATACGTGTAAGCTTCAAATTGCTTCAAAATTCTTTAGAATGTCAAGACACCTCTTATGTAAATTCGTATAGGGATATTTGAAATCTTAAATACCATGGCAATCACAATGCTTTTATTGTTATTATTCCTATCTTCCTATAATAGTTTTTTTAGGCACTTGGCATTCTTAAAATTTTAAAGAATTTTTGCACTCACATCATTATCATTGTGTATCACTAATTTTTTGAGATAGGAATTTTGGGTTTTCATGAGCTGTATGCCAAAATCATCAGTATTAAAACAATAAAAGACCTGAAATATTTCAGTTGGTGTGCAATGAATCTAAAATATATGTAAGTTTAATTTTTATCATTACATTATGGAAAATAATGAACTTTATCACAATATGCTAATTTTTTTAGAAGGACCTGTATACCAAGACATGGAAGATGCGAAATTGCGTACAGATTTTTGATATATAACGAGGGGTGTTGCCATGGCAAGGCATTAAACTCATGGCAAAAACTGGAAACGGGAAGGGTCTCATGTCTTCTGTGTGCAATGTGTGATTTAAATAAAAATGTATATGTATGTTTAGTCTTGGGGGCTAATCACATGGATATGACTATTTTGTCACAAAATTGGTATCGGATCGATATCGTCCGATACTGAGTTCCTGTACCGGAATCAAAACATCACGCATCCCTAAACTTAGCTCCCATTCACTTCCATTGCAAGTGCCTCACTGTAACCTCGATTTTTTATTTTTTAAAGAAAAGAGGGGACATTTCAAAATGTATATTGTTGTAGACAACATTAGACCACAAATGCTGTTGATTGAGCTTAATTTGTAATGAAACTGGAACATTTCTTTAAATATAAACATGCACATTATGAGGCAGAAAACTGGCCCTACAGCAAAGATGTTCTCTTTAATTCAAGCACTAATAAGTTAAAGTTAAAACTAAAATTAATTAAAGTTGAGGTAAGCAAAATATTGCAAATATTCCCTGTCAGACATACTGGCTAAATTAAAGAGGCTTTGGTTTAAGAATGTGAGAATGTGGTATCACGTAGTAGTTCTCCCCTGTTCCTACCTAGCCTGTGTGAACCCGGCTTGTCAAATCATCTAATTAAAAATCACAGTACTTTCAGCTCAGCGCCGGTTAGTTATGTAAGGCTAAATGAGGTCTGTCAGCACTGCTCTTTCTCAAGTCGGTAAAATTAATCGCTTTATAAAATTGTACCTTAAGCACAGAGATCTCTAGAAATTCAGTGTGTAGCTGGCTTTTTGTTGGTCCTAATTATACAGTTTTACCTGCAGATATATGTGAAATGGGTCATTCTGTGAAACCGCTAAAGGGCTGTCGCTGCTACCAGATTCTAAGAATTATATTATATATCATTTTTGTTTTGAATGCTTTTCGTGTGAATTGACCACAGCAGGAAGAATATGAGTCTTTTTCCAAAATCTAGTTAGCTGCCTTGATGCCTACATAGGCTGCTACCTTCTAAGGGATCATGCTAACAGAGATTACAAATCATATGTGATTGATTTGGAACATATAAACAGCATCTCGAATGTGCCACACAAATACCAATAGAGTTTGACATGAGTATGCTCAAAAGCTTGGCACCATTCTAGAATCACCACAATGCCCTAATATTAATAAAAAATAGGCTAAAATAGTGTTTTTAGAAATTAGATTATAAAATGTATTTAATTCGATTTGGCAATTTTTATCCATAGTTGTCAGTAATGCATGAATTAAAACAACATTTCTCTCGCTTGGTGCACTATTTTGGATTTTACACATCGCAATGCATTGTCCGCAAAGTATAAATGCAGTGCTGTTTGAAAATGTGGCCAAAACTAGGTATTTTAGGGGGTGTACACAGTGTTTGCTTCAGCATACACAGTGTTTTAATTGCTTTCTATGTAAACATGGGCTGGACGGATGTCTTTGACCGCTGCAACGTGTCTCACTGTTTATCCAGCATCACGCATTTAAGATGCCGTTTCAAGTTAAAAGAACTTAAAATTTTAAAATTGCATCTTGAGACAACAGCATTCTGTTTCATTTGTTGGATTGTGTCCATCTTTTTAAACACAGGAATGTGATCTGTGTGAATGGCCCCTAAGATATCTAGTTTTAGGTCAAATAATTATGCTGTCTACCATTTGGAACAACCTCTGCATCTGTAGCACTCCTATGATGCCACAAAATGCTGCCTCCGTAGACAGCTCACTAGGTTTTGGAACAGAGCTTATAATGACACTACAAAAGCACAAAAGGCCCTCTGATAAGGAATATCACAACCCTTTCAGTGACAGCTTCACATTGCTGTGGCTTTTCTTGTGGCACCAGAAGAAAGCCTGACATGTTCCCTTTACAAAAAGCTTCACTTTGATGCTGCGCTGCTAAGCGCTATGGGGAACAATCTTATTGTGAGCTGCTCTGAACATGTGTGTAACACGTCAATGAAATTGACTGGAATTTATAGCCTCGGTTGGTGAGATTATTGGACGCACCTGTGGCCAGGCTATAAATAGGAGGCGTCACCAGAGTGTCGTCAGACATTTTTCTTCAGAGCTTTCTCTCTGTGTGTTTTCACAAAACTCTTGTTAGAAATTTGTTAAAAAAATCTAAGTCTTTTCCTTCCTTCTCTCTTTTATATATATATAAAAAAGAAAAAGAATGGGGAAAATGGCGGAAAAACAGGGCAAACAATGCGTGTTTCCTTGTCAGCGTTCTATATCTGACAAGGACACGCATCAATTTTGCTTTGTTTGCTTGGGGGAAGAGCACGCTACTCTCGCGTTGGAACAGGGCGGGTGCGCGCATTGCGACCTACTTTCGGTCGGGATGCTTCGCGCTCGCCTTGCTTACTTCCGAGAGCCGGCACCCACACTTCATTCGTGGGGCTCTCGCATGGATCTGGCTGAGGAGCGAGAGACGGGTTCGTCCCTTTTGCTCGCTCTCTCCCCAGATCTTGCTGGTCCCTCACGTGATCCTGAAGTGTGCTTCGGCGCCTCTTCAGTTCGCGAGGGGGACCTCCATTCCCTTGGATCAGATTCAGAGTTAACCGCATCTGAGTGCTCCAATCGCGATTCTAAATCTTCGGAGGAGATGCTCGATGTGATTACTCGCGCGGTGGCCAGACTTAAAATAGATTGGCCACGTGACCAAGTTCCCCCCAAGCACTCTAAGTTAGAAGACAGATTTCTGTCTGGTGACCAAGGGAAGGGAACACCTCATCAGTCCCTTCCCTTCTTTGATGATCTCCACGACGAGCTTTCTCGTTCTTGGAATAAACCTTATACCTCGCGCATTCACGTGCCCTCCATGTCAGTATATTCGACTATCGTGGGCGCTGAGGCGCGAGGGTATTTAAAGATGCCACCGGTCGAAGAGACACTTGCGGGTTATCTCTCGCCGGGTTCGGCATCGTCGCTTAAGAAATCTGCTCTCCCCTCTAAGCCATGCAGGGTAACCTCCATGCTGGTTGGGAAAGCATATCAAGCGGCGGGTCAGGCTGGTGCTGCACTGCACACCATGGCTGTCTTGCAGGCGTACCAGGCTGACCTACTAAAAGACTTGAGTGCTGGAAGAGACCTCGACGACGAAGCTTTTTCTGAACTTCGTCGAGCTGCGGATTTGTCTCTCCGTGCCACCAAGCAGTCAGCCTGTGCTATTGGCCGGTCTATGTCCGCTTTGGTCAGCACTGAGAGGCACTTATGGCTTAATCTATCCGGCATCAAGGATAAGGACAGAGTTTTCCTCCTCGATGCCCCAGTTTCGCCTTCTGGTCTCTTTGGAGACGCCATGAATTCGGTTATCTCCAGATTCCAGGAGGCGAAAAGCCATGAGGAAGCCTTTGGGCAATTTCTTCCTCGTCGCACTCAGGGGGCGAGGCCGTCGGTCACCCAGTCTCGCCCTGATTCTGTTAGGAGGGAGGTTCAAAAACAGAGCGTGGCAAGTCGTGCTCCCCCTCGCAGTGATTGGGGACAGGCTCGTCGCCCTCAGCAACCTCCCAAACAAGACCTCAGGGCTTGTATCTCCAAGAGAAAGAAGCCCTGATGGTCCTGTATCCAACCCTGTGAGGGTAGTTCCCTTCGGGACGGGGCGCGTGTATCATTTACTTCGGCCCTCCCGATACCCTCACGAAACCTCTTCACTCCCGCCACCCTTGGTGTTTCGGGTGACAGAGGTTTCCAACAAGATGTTGAATGTACCGTTGCTCCCTGCCATAATCCAGGACATGGAACATTCGACACCCCCTCGACAGGAAGTCTTGAAATTAGTTCCCATCTCAGAGAACCTGGCAGCGTGGAAACTTCTGCCAGGTATTTCTATGTGGGTTCTAAAACAGTAGAAAAAGGCTTGCCGCCCTCCGAGCTTCAACGGCGTGGTTTCCACTACCGTAAGCCCGGAACAGGCATGTCTACTTCAGGTAGAACTGCAAATTCTCTTGGAAAAAAGGGGCCATAGAACATGTTCCCCTTCCTGAGAAAAAAAGTCAGGCTATTACAGCAGATACTTCCTGGTCCGGCCTAGCCCTGTCACCCCGCACATTCACGAAATGCATGGATGCAGCACTGGCTCCTTTGCGACTCCAGGGCATCCGCATTCTGAATTATCTAGACGACTGGCTGATCCTAGCCCAGTCTCAGAAACTGGCAGTTCAGCACAGGGATATCGTCTTGGCTCATCTAGCGTTCTTTCCCCGACCCAGAAAATTTCCTATTTAGGGGTCATATGGAATTTGATCACGATGCAGGCACAGTTGTCTCCCGCTCGTGTCATCTCCATTCAGAACTCCCTGAGCAATCTCAGGCTAGGTCAAGGTTGCACTGTTCTTCAGTATCAACGAATATTAGGTCTCATGGCGTCTGCGTCCACGGTGATTCCTTTGGGCCTTCTCCATATGAGACGTTTCAGCTCTGGCTAAAAGCCAGGGGGTTTCATCCAAGGGCCAGTCCCCTCAGGCAAATAAGGGTTACGCGCCCAGTGCTTCGTTCCCTTTCTATGTGGTTCAGACCCCGGTTCTTACCTTGGGTCCCACTCTAGGTGCGTCTTGTCGTCGCAGGCTGCTAACGACAGACGCCTCCCTGACGGGCTGGGTAGCGGCCTTAAGTGGTCGTCCGGCTTAAAGGGATAGGAGGGTCGTCAGTTCGGTTGTCACAGTAACTGTCTCGAGCTGATGGCCGTATTTCTGGCCCTGAAATACTTCCTCCTGAGGCTGCCATGTCTTGGTGCGGGTGGGCAATACAGTGGTAGCCTCTTACATAAACCATCGGGGGATCCATGTTCACGCCAGCTGAATTTCTGGCACGTTCGATCCTCCTTGGGGCCCAGGGCAGTTTCGTCCCTGGATGCCCGTGTGTGTGTGGGAGCAGATTTACTAATCTAGGGTAGAAGAGGACCTCTTCCCCTCTATGATAGCGCAATGTCTCCTCTACTTCTCCCTAAGTCACCCAGCCCCCTTAGGTCTGGGCTCAAAGGCACTTACGTGTCCCCCGGTTCTTCTGCTCCCGGGAGTCTTGGTAAGGTTCGCCAGCAAGGGTCTTGCCTCCTTTTAATGGCGCTGCGCTGGCCGAACAGGATATGTTTCTCGAATTCCTCTCCTTGACGGCTCGCCCTGGGCGATTCCGGACAGGAAGGACCTTCTCATCACTGGTCCGAATTGTGAAAACTCTCATGCTTGGCCCCTAAGGGTACCAACTGAGGTTCACAAGGCTTTCTATTGAAGTTTCCGAGAACATTTCAAGTGCTACGGCTCCCTCCACTTGGAACTGATCTGGGTAGATTTTACAGGGGAGAAGAGGACCTCTTCGCCTCTTCGCCTCTACTTCTCCCCGAGTCGCCCAGTTTCCCCCCTAAGTTCATATTACAGAACCAGCTAACTGCCAGTTTGCTTCAGTTCTGGATTTTCTGTAGAAAGAACTGTCAGCGGGCACTTGCCTCGCCACTGCCAGGTTCTATGTGGCTTCCACTGCGGTTTGCCACGCCTTGGTGGGCGGGGTGCCCCCTAAGAGGTGTCCTTGCTAGGACCTCTTCACAGGGTAAGACCCCTTTTTAGACCTCTAGAGTCAGCGTTTGGTAGACTTCTGACTCTCAGGATGGTTTTTCTTATGGCAATTACGTCTCTAAGGAGACTTGGGTACCTACAGGCTCTGTCTCTTTTGCCGGCCTGTTTAGAGTTTGCCCCAGAATGACCAAAAGCATTCTTTGCACCCTCACCCTAGCTACCTGCCCAAGGTGTCTTTAGCGTCCCTTGGCCGGTTATTTTCTAAGCCTTCTGCTCCCTGCCGTTTGTAACGCCGGAGCAGCTAAGACTTCTCAGACTCTGTCCAGTCTGTACCCTTCAGACTTATGTCCACCGCTTTTGCTAGTGGCGTAAAGTCAGGGCAGCAATTCTTCACTTGGAAGCCATGACCGGGGGCAGTCACTTCCTGGCAGACTATGTCACTTTGGGTGAGGTACATTTTTGCCCCGGCCTACGAGGCGCGCGGTCAAGCTTCGCCAGTAGGTTTTAGGGCGCACTCTACCAGAAGGCTGTCCTCCTTTAAAGCCTCGGCTAGAGGCCTCTCTCTCTGCAGCAAGTTTGTGATGCGGCAGGCTGGTCCTCCCCGCACACATTCATCTGGTTTCATGGTCATGTTTCTAGATGTTCATGCTACCCCGGGCTCTTATGCCCTTGGGTCGACATCTACGCTCATGTCTAAGCAAGTTTGTGATGCGGCAGGCTGGTCACCTCCGCACACATTCTTCAGGATCTATGGTTTGGCTAGATGCTCCTGCTACCCCGGTATGCCCTTGGGTCGACATCTACGCTAATGTCTAAACAAATTTGTGATGCGGCAGGCTGGTCCCCTCCGCACACATTCATTAGATTCTATAGTTTGGATGTCCATGCTACTCCGGGCTTTTACGCCCTCGAGTCGACATCTCAAACTCATGCAGGAACAAGTTTGTGACGTGGCGGGCTGGTCCTCTCCACGCACATTCTACAATTTTCTACATGGGCTAGGATGTTTTTTGTCGACCCAAGGACTATGTCCTTGGGTCGACATCCCAGGCTCATGCCAAATCCAAGTTCATGTACGAACTTTTGAGTTAGAGCCCTTGGGTCGGCTTCTCAAACTCATCTTTTGACTTTGTGGGCTAGATGCTCTGCTACTCCGGACTCTTATGTCTTTGAGTCGACATCTCAAGCTCATGTCTAACCAGGTTTGTGATACGGCAGGCTAGTCCTTTCCGCACACACTCTTCGGATTTTATGGTGTTAGATGTTCTGCCACTCCGGGCTTATGCCCTTGAGTCGACATCTCAAGCTCATGTCTGGAACCTCTCACGTTCTGTGAAAACACTTCACAACGATCAGGGGTCCGGACAACCCCAGTGCGGCGGCGTGGGCATTTCGTTCCCCATAGCGCTTAGCAGCGCAGCATCAAAGTGAAGCTTTTTGTAAAGGGAACGTCTCGGGTTACTTGTGTAACCCTTGTTCCCTGAAAAAAGCGGAACGAGATGATGCGCTTCTTTTGCCGCACTGGGACGACCCAGGACCGCTCTTCAGAAAAATAATCTGACGACACTCTGGTGACGCCTCCTATTTATAGCCTGGCCACAGGTGCATCCAATAATCTCACCAACCGAGGCTATAAATTCCAGTCAATTTCATTGACGTGTTACACACATGTTCAGAGCAGCTCACAATAAGATTGTTCCCCATAGCGCTTAGCAGCGCAGCATCTCGTTCCGCTTTTTTCAGGGAACAAGGGTTACACAAGTAACCCGAGACGTTTCCATTAAATAGCTGTATAAATTAGCTTAAATTCTGTTCTTTCTCATCTGCTAACTGAACAGCTAAAGCCAATCAGTGACAGTGCAGGTTATCAAACTTGTGCTGAATGAAATCCTCAGGGGGAATTCATCTCTGTGGACAAGATTAACACGGGCCACATATGGCAAGGAGACAGACTTCTGATTGAATACTGATTTGAGCACATAATGGAATCTTGGGCCCAGTCATTGATAGCGTGATCTCTGTCTGTGACTGTGAGGAACATCCATCAAAGTAGAGTTTCAAGTGTTTGGATCTGTTTTGTAGACAAGTCCGTTGTTAATGGGGTGAAAGGTGGGAATGATTTTAGGGACTGACGGGTATAGGGGGCCCCCATAAAAACTCCAGCAGGACTGATGTGAGATTCAGTAGAATTAATTAAATGTTAATTAAATGTTATTAATCCACAAATGTAATGAAAGTACTTTTTAATTGATAGTTTGCCCCAAAATTGTAATCATCAATTATTCACCCTCATGCCATTTCAAACTCGTATGACTTTTTTTCATCTGCAGAACACAGACTGCACACTATTTTGAAGCATGTCATGTATAATGTGTTTTTGTCTATACAACGTAAATTAATGGGGTTGAAAACATTTAAGACAAGGGACATGAAGGCAGCATAAAAGTAACCCAATTGACTCGAGTGGCTTAATCCAAGTCTTCTGAACTGATCGCTTTGAGTGACAAAATGTAAGTACTAATTGATTAGAGAAGTCCACCCCCTACTTAAAAAAGAAAGCAAATTCTCTCTTACATGTTTGTTTTTCATGTTATTACTACAAAACTTAAATGTAAAAGACCTGCTTATAGTTGTAATTTCTAGCTTTTCACTTAAATGGAGAGTTAACAATGAGAAATATGCTGTATCAGAAAAATGCTAAAAAAAAAAATCAATTTGTGAGTTGTTCATTGTTCACTATTGGAATGATGCTTCAGTAATGACTCATTCAGAGAAATGAAACAAATAAAATCGAAATGAACATATCTATAAATGCATGCCGAGGCTTACAACATTTGTTATTGAAGAGGCAAACATGGGTTACAAAAACTGACTCTTGATGCAGCAGCTTTGTATTCTGCTGAAATAGAATATAGTGTCACTATGAAGAGGTTGAGGGAGAGAGAATATTACTAAAAGAGGGTGAGGTAGAAAGAATGAGCAAACAGCAGAGAGAGCAATGCATTAATATCATTGCATGAATAATGCAGAGGGAATTTTCATACTGCTTTTTAATGCTTTGCAGGGACTTGTGTTTCCACTACAATCAGCATCTGTCAGGCATGTAGGAAACAAGATATTTTGATATATTACCTTTCTATAACACAGCAACAAAGACACATCAGATCCCTTAGCAGACACATGTTTGGAGTGCACATGCAAAATCTGCATACCAAATACACACTAAAAGATGCACATATTTATACATACCAATCACAGATCTAACAACAAACTTATTAAGACCTCAATGATAAAACACAATGAAAGTTAAAAGATAATTCAATGAAGTGTGTAATTTCTGTGCCACTAGCTTAAATAAACGGAATTGTAAAAAGAACTGTTTTTTTTTTTAACACTCTCCACATCTGCCATTGGTTGGTCAAAACCAGATACATTTAAATGTTTGGATTACATAACCAACTACATTTAGGAGTTTACAGGAGTGCGGTTATATCATGCAGTATTTCAACTGATAGAGTGTTGCATTTGCAATGTGAAGGACAAGGGTACGAGTCCTAAAGAATACGCTATTCAACACTTGAGCCAAAAGTGTCATAGAAGCACCACAAAATGACATGGTCACATTTGCTTTTTATGACATGGTTTTTATCGGTTAGATTTAAGGTTTGTGTAGGGAGGCTTAAACTCGAAACTTGGGAGAATATTTAACTAGCTTTTAGTGCTACACAGCGGACATTACACCTCGGAACTGCTGCGATACGTGCATGGAGCCTTATAATATAATTTTTCAAAATGTTCATCATTGTCACAATTTTAATGAGATCAGGCTCACATTTTCTTTATCAGAGTGTGTTAAGGAATCAGATCACAGGGACAATTTGAAAGCACTGGATTCATCACCATAATGCACATCTGAAGGTCAGCGGGTCTCTATATTATCGTCAAATTACTTGTATAATGCTTTAATAATTCCAGCCACCTGTGTGTCCCTTGAAGGCGGAATGGTGGGATGAGGTTGATCCAGCCAAAGAATCAAGCTCTGATTAAACAGACTGGACAATTAGAACATCTGAGGCACAGAGAGAGAGAAAGTGAGAGAGGATCGTCGAGAGGGAAGTGCAAAAGGGAATGTGCTCTGTGATTACTAATCAGGCATTGGGACTCAATGACTGACAATTGTGACCTTCCTCTTCAGAGAGCTTTCAGGTCTGAACTCGTCCGCTTAATGCCAAGCACAAGAAGGGAAAGCTAATGGTGTTTGGCTCAGCTCCAGGACTGCATGTAAAACACAGTGCAACTCTACATCCACATCTGCTATATGCCCACACCCAACAGACAGCTTTTTTGACAGCAGAGATACTGCTGCAACATGTCATTATCTAATTAAATCTCTGGTTGTCCCCGCTCACTATTTTCTCTCTCTGTCTCTCCCCCAAGCTGATGCAGAGTTGATTTCTTATCTTTCTCTCTGGCTGACTAACGGCATATTGATGGACAGGGACACAACACATATGGAACTATCCTCACTTCATGGTTGATTGAGATGCAAATGCATTCATAAAGTCAGGGATGCTCTGCATCGGCTTCATAACAAATCATCACACTGGATCCACTTCTAATTTAAAGTTGGAGAGGGGTATTTTAAATGGTAGCATAAAATAACTTTTTATAGTTATAAAATAACACAGTCTGATCTGAAAACGTTTGGCTGTATGAATCGCAAAAACAAATACATTAGTGTAGTCACTTTACTTGAAAAGTGTTAATATAATGTACTCATGCCTAGGGCTGTTTCTGATCATTCTGGCACCCTAGCCAAGATCCCTATTGGTGCCCCCGTTTGGGTGGGGTGGGGGGAGTTATTAGGGTGCATGGTGGCGGTTCAATGGGGACCAAACATCTAAAGCTACAAAAAAATTTGGAAATGGTTTTACATTTTGAATTCAATTAAAAATCTAATAAATAGATTTTTCACTACTGGTCTTGGATTTTTGAACTCCACTGTTTAATAAATAATAATATTTACAAGGGCTGTCGAATTAACATGTTAATTATATGTGATTAATTATGTGAAGAAAAAAAAAGTGTGTTAAAAATGTTAATGCAATGAATCATGCCCCTGACCATGAATTGTATGTAAATTTTGTAATAAGGAATGTTCATACAATCGGAGCATGTCAAGCTTTACAGTATATACCACCTTGATGCAGTAGGGGGCAATCAGACTCCAACTCTACAGGCAACACACCTCGTCAAACCAATAAATCAACAGGCAGCATAGCCTTCCACAGACTCACTTTTATGTTTAAAAACAGCTGGCCCAAACATGCAGGGATCTCGAGACAAAATGCAAGAGTCTCAAGCCGGTTATTTTTTTAATCTTCAAACTATACTTCACACAGCGTTTATGACTAGATGAAGAATGGAAAACTATTTAGTTTCTTACTAGATTTTTACAATACTAGTTTCTTCCTGCATTGCATGTCGCATGGAACATGCCAATAAAAGGTTATGTTCAATGATATAGAAAATAAACAATATTTCACATTTAAATCCACTTTTTGTATTGTCCAAATGCTTTTCTTGTCTTTTGCCACAATATTATGTTATGTATTTGAATTATCTGTATTATAATATGTATTAGATCTTCAGTTTGTTACATTTCAGCCTGGTCTCATGAAACTGAAATTACGTGCTGCATTACACATTTAGCTGCAGTTTACAAGTGAAATGTCCAGCGGGAAGTGCCAAAACCGAGCGAAAGGAGGTTGTGATCAGACAAGGTTTTTGAGGTGAATTTTAGATGGAGGATTTAAGAAGTTAACGTACCTCCCTAATCTAAAACTGTACCCTAAACTTAACCAATAGTGTCCGAAAAGATAAATAAGAGTTTTAATCAACCGCTAACTCTAACCAATAGTGTTTTAAAATGCAAATTAGAAATATAAAAAGAAAACTACACATTAACTGAAGCAGCCATAACATTTTGTGTCACTTCTATGCCACTTTCACTTTCATGCATCTTTGGCTTTACTCGAACTGTGGCCGTCGAGCTCAAATCAGGTGAGCTACCAAGTATGCTAATAACACAGGAATAAATGTGTGTATATGTAGGTGGGTCTGTAATACAAGTTTTAAGATGTTTTATTTTTCAAACCATGCGCTGAAGTAAAAGTGTACCGATATCATAACATAGCGGTGCAACCCTGTATCACGCCAAAGCGTGAAATAGACACGCTGGTCCACTAGCGGATGCGTGTCGGTGTCACGCTTTGCCTCCTCTAGGTGTGTGCATGACACGCGCGCGTCTAGGTAGAATACCAGCAGGGGGCAATTTCCTCAATGCCAACAACTCTCCGCGCACCAAAGAGAAAGCGATATATTGCGTTCTCCAATTCCGATTAGCAGGATATATATTTTTTTCATTTATAAGCTTATTTTTTACGTGACGATATAACATCAGCATAGGATACTCGACAACATCAGTATCGATATTTCAGGATCGAACGCTGCTTTCTGTGATTAATTTCCATTAACGTTATTGACCACAGTAACGTTAACAGCACCACAGATTAAACATCTGTCTCCACAGCCCACACACAAATATAACGTTAGGCTACAGCAACGTTAGGATTTCTTCATGACAGCACTATAATGAACAAACCCTTTATTGTCACATAGTCACAAGTGAAAGTAACCAGCGAAATTGGCCATCATCCTGCCCGTACGAACATACAATATGACAACGGTATCGCTTACTCTTTGGTGCGCGGAGAGTTGTTGGCGTTGAGGAAATGATTGCCCCCTGCTGGTATTGCAACTACACGCGCGCGTGTCATGCACACGCCTAGAGGAGGCAAAGCGTGACACCGACACGCATCCGCTAGTGGACCAGCGTGTCTATTTCACGCCTTGGCGTGATATCGGGTTGAGCGGTGAGTAAGTACTAGAATGAAAAATACGTTTTTATAAAATCAAAATCAGCAATTGTACTCATGATTTTTGTGACATTGAAAAAACCACACAGTTGTTGAAGCACCTCTAGTGTCCAATTCACCAGGAAACTGCAGCGAAATGTAGAAAGCAGCACATACAAGTCAGTTTGCAAAAATGTATGTAGATTATCATTCATTCTAATATTTAAAATTATTTTAATCAATGTAATAAATGACCTTTATTTGGGGGCCTTTCTCAGTAAATATTGGTCTGCAGTTAATTTGTTTAATTATCCAGCACATCATGTAATTAATTTTATTATATATATTATTCGAATGACAGCACTAAAATGTACCTATTCATTGTTATACCTTTAAAAAGTATTGGCTATAAAACATGAAAATCCCAAATTGCATGTTAAAATCAAACTGCAAAAATCCCAAATATTCAGAAAGTCCCACCATGAATACAAAAGCATGATAATGTATGATAATACGGAAAAAGAAAGGTATGGAAACCAAAGCAGTGGTTAAAATTATAAATGACAAAATTTTACAATATTATGCAGTGTTGGGTTACTCCAAAAAAGTAATCCACTTACAATTACTAATTTTTTCTCTTTAATGTTACTTATATAACCTGAGTTCTAGTGAAGTATTATCTAATATTCCAACATATATCATGCCATGACAGGAACATTAATAGTAGGGGAAACCTGAAAGGGTGACAACAGAACTTTGAATTTATTTTGAAGGGTTTTATGCAGAAAGGGGATGGTTTACTCCACAAACAGTGACTTTAACCTTCTACAGGCACATTGATGTAGAGGGCACATAAGGGTCAGTGCAACTTCAGCAGAGTGTAAGCAAAAGAAAAGAGAGAGCAAGAGATCAATGGAGTGTGAAAGTGATTAGACGAAAGAATGCCACTCTGCGAACAGAGAATGAGAACGGAAAGTAGGATACGTGGACGGATGGAATACGGAATGAGGGAACTAGAAAGTACGAAGAATGAAAAAGAGGAAATGCTGTGAGGATGAAAAAGGATGGATGAAAATAAGCAAACTAAAAATGGAAGGAAAATGAAAGGGGGGGTAAGGTAATGAGTGTTGAATTATGAATAGAGGAGAAAACAAAAAAAAGAATAGATGAGAGACGGGAGGGAGGATTTGAGAGATAACAGAGGAGGGGAAAAGAGAGCAGTATTAATGTGGGAAACTAGGGAGGAGAGAGCAATTTAGGAAACAGAGGGAAGGATCAGACATGGGGAGAAGGACAGAGAGATCACTAGGAGAAGAGAGTACAAAATCTAAAGAAAATAGTAGCAGTGAAACGGAAATATTGACTAAAGGCCGAAACATACTTCACGCAAGTACGCAAACGCAGATGCAAGTGCTTGACCAACGCATGGTGCCGTTGTACATACATTACGTGCGCTCTTGCATTGCTCTGGTGGTAACAAACCTCAGACAATAAAAGGGCAATAGATTTTTTAGGTGTGACCACCAAACTGGTGCTGCATCCAAAACCAGGACATTGCTACCTTAGTAGGCTGTATCCAGAGGCAGGATGAAAACAGGGTGCTTTTTAAACTGTTTGGAGTCCAGTTTCCAGAGTTCTATTAATTCAAAACAAAGCCATTAACCGATTAGGCAGTGAGTCAGCTGCATATGTTTTCGGATGCAGCCCAGAAGTGGTAGATGAGTCGATAGTTGTGGATTGGGCAGAGACATGGAGAAAAAACAAGTTCATTTGAATTTACTGGGAACAAAATTTGTATATATTTTTCAAGAAGATTTAACTCAAATTGCTGCCTGAGTCCGCCATGACGTGGCAGTTGTTGATTGAAAGAAGAAAATCCACTCTAGTGCCCCTTGTGGTTACTTTCGTCGTGTTATGAATTGAGCGCTGACACATTTCCCAATGCAACAATGCATGAAATCGAGCTTGCATAGAAAGGTGCGTCTGCATTTATGTACTTTCATAGAGTATGTTTGGGCTTTAAAAGGTGTTGAGGCAGTTCTCTAGAGAGAGGTAGAAATGGTTAAAAGGCAGAAAGTGAGTGAAAATAAGAGGCAAAACATGGTACGCTACCTAAAGGGTCGTTCACACAGAACAAGTTTTTGCACTTGTCTTCCCTGTTTTGTAATTGTTATTCTTTGAAAATATGTTCTTGATTTAAGTCTTTTAAACTCTTGCATTAATCGCAGTTTTTTCAGCTTCTCATGCATAAGCACAATGTTTTTTAGATGCTGCTTCAAGTTAAAAATAAAATTTAAGAACGTAGCATTAAAGATTAAATCTGGGTTACAGTAATGCACTTACAATGGAAGTGAATGGGGCCAATCCATAAACATTTCACCATTTTACTTGAGGGGCATTATATGTACGACTCACAGAGTTGCTGCATATGTACAGCTTCCCAAGTTGCTGGTGACTTGTGATGTCAAATTTCAGTTACTGCCTTTTAAGTAAGCTTCCTCCATAGGGCTGCTGATATCTACAATACAGTGGCCAGCTGCATTATCCAGCTCAGTGGTGAGCTAGGATGATCTGTATATAGTAATTCATAAGACTCAGCTCTGTGCACACAAACAGACATGATTTCCTCTGTACAAGTACACATGATTGAGAGGTCACCATATAGCAGGGTAAGAAGTGATATAGAACCCAAATGTCAACCACAATAATTTCTTCCTGTACCAGCAGCAGACAACTCAGTTAATTCTGTATTTATTGCTGTTCCAAGACACTGATCGTCCATCTACTTCAGGCATGTTGTCACAATCATCTATGAGACTCGGATCTCCCTATTAGTATATATGCATATAGACATGTGCATGAGTTGATTAGGAAAAGCAGTTGTAAATTCCAATGCAGTCTAGGCGTTAAGAATCTCAGCTGGCAACCAAAAGGTTGCATGTTTGTAAAATGCTAGAGGCAACCCTTAAAGGAAGGTTCTGGGTTCAATGCAAGTTAAGCTTAAATCAACAGCATTTGTGGCATGTTCATAAACCCTTATTTCGACTCGTCCCTTATTTATTGGAGAAAAAAATAGTGTTAAAAAAAATGTAGTACAGTAAGACACTTTCTTCTTTTAATGGATTGAACTGAAATCCAGTTTTGAAAAGCACATTTCTAGATAAATGATGTACATGTGATTCACAGCAACATGTTTCAGCACCATGGTCAGCGCGCACACCCAGAGCACAAGAACGGTTCAAGGTTTTCACCATGTACATTCAAATAACAGGCAAGACGATGTCCTAACGTCAAGATATCAAGTCAGTATAACTGATATAGACGGCATATAGTTTGAAAACTATGAATTTAAAAGTGATGTATTATTCCATTCAGTCAGTCACTTACAATTAAAGTGAATGGGGCCAATCAGTAAATGTTAAAGTACTCAGTGTTTCAAAAGTATAGCCACAAGACATAAACATTCTACATGTTAACATGATTTTAGTGTGACAATATGACTTACATTTTCCAATGTTACTTCCAATATTATAACTTTGTTGTCGTGATGACATAAAGCCTATAAACCCTGTAATCTGGTAAATACAGTAATGTCAGTAAATCCATGTGCATTTAAACAATTTTGGCCATCATAAGTGCCTTACTTTAACTATGATTTATTAGTTTATTTGTTTAGTTTTTTTTGAAGGATAAGTGGAAATATTTTTTGTATGTTATTATGCTGCAAATACTGCCAATTAAAAATAACTTGCATTGAACTTGGATCATTATTGTAATGTCATGTTGTGGGGATGAATAAAAACTACAGTATAACCTTAACCATGCAAATTGTGTATATGGGACCAATTACATGTTATAGTTCAGGAATACCACACATACTATAAACAAACACGCTTGATTACACTTGAGAATGATACTTAATCAAAGACAGGACAAGCTGGTCTGATGATGTCAACACATACTGCACTTTGCTATTAGCATGCCAAGAAACATGTCCCCTGATTAACCACACATGAGAGTACATTTGTAAATCACAGAATCACAGATGTCTAAACAGATGAAACTGCTGGAAAAACGTGCGCATTGACAAACAGAAAGACAGATGGGAAAACATTTAAAACTTGTTTTGTAAAGCACATTTCTAGATAATGAGGTGCATGTGATTCAGCTAAATATTTCAGCACCAAGGACAGCACACACATACCCAAAGCACAAGGAAACATTCAAGGTTTTCACCATATACATTAAAATAACTGGCAAGACAATCTCCATCAGTCAAGATATAAAGACAGTATAACTGATATAAACAGAATATTGTTTAAAAACTATGAATGTAAAATGTGCTGAGACAACTACGAGTAAGCCGATGGCTTGAGTTAAGGGTGGGACTACTATAATAAACTATTTGTGGGGAATTGACTTGCTGATCAATGACAAACAGTATAGGCAATTGAGTAACCTGTTTGGAAAGCATAATTCTTTTTGCAACCCTGTTTGCTGCCTGAAAAGCAGAGCTAATTTCAAATAAATTTTAGTGCATCCAGATCCTATAATTCAATACGACCATGGATATGTAATTATTAAATATGAAACTTCATAAGTACTAATATTTGTAGACTCGTAATAAAGAAGAGGGTAACTAAGGATATCAACAACCCACAAAATGTCATTTTATTAAGAACTCTAATCAATGTAGACTATAATTATGTATGTGTTTGAGTGTAGGCCCACATATACTATAGGCTTGCAGGAAATAAAACAGGGTGTGATATTTGAGCTTTTATTGAGAAGAAGTATACTTTGTGATTATATAGTATATACAGTATATAACATGCACATATGTTTAGATAGTACAAGCAAATCTTTATTGTCTCAGAAAATATAATAAATCTAAATCTGTTCATCCCTCGCATTCTATATATATATATATATATATATATATATATATATATATATATATATATATATATATATATATATATGATGTAAACATATTTTATACATTATGTTGGTATTTTTTGTATTAACTTTCATTTGTGTTGATGTATATAAAATAAAAGCATTGTATTAAAGTTGTTTGTCATACTGTAAAACATTACAAGAGTCATCTCCAAAATGTGATCTATTTCTGATTGAAAAAACATACCAAAATGAGAAAAATTAATAGGGTAGGACTATATTTTATTAATAGGGAATGTGAAAAGTAGGCGATTCCTTCCAGAATGGAGCAAGTCAGGCATTTTAGCATTATTTTGAATAATGTACACTAATATATCGGACATTAATAAGACCACATCACAAAGCAAAATACTCTGAAAGAGTTTTACTTGTGGAATGAACTGATGAAAAAAAAAAAATCTATTTGTTAGTTTTGTTGTCTGTGTCTGTGTGTGAAGTAATTGCTTCTATCACTTTGAACTCATATATCCACTTCTCTTTTATTCTTTGTCAATTATTCACACATCAATCATTGTTTTGCATCATGAGAAGCACTGACTAGACCTAATGAAAAAAGATACATCAAAGTATCTTAATTTGCAAATAAGCTTAAGTCTCAAATAAGTATTAAATGCAACGAATATAATAAATATTTGTTATTAGTGCTTTTTTCCAATAAAAGTCCAATAAACATAAAACACTGCAGCATTTTTTTATTTAAAGTATTGCTTCTTTTCAAGTCAATAAACTTGGAAAGGTTTATTCCACTGCATACATCAAATCAATGCAAGACTTCCACCCTTGTTATACATTTCTTCCTGCACACGCACAACCTCTCAGGACTCAATCAAGTCACATCAATAACTATGCATGCTCGCATAAAGATTTTATATATCAGAGCACTGTGCTCTGAATACTCTATAACATCTTCCACAGTTGCAACAAGACATTTTTATAAGGCCCTACTAGTGGGCTTTGGGTTCTTTTTTATTCCAAGAAATGAATTTTACCAAACAACATAAATAATTAAAACATTTTATTTATATTCATTGTTATTGCACTGGAAGTATGTAAATTACACATGAGCCTAAAATTAATTCAGGCTTAAACAGCTTGATGTTTTAGCTTTGGGTAAAATGTAAGCATTATTCTGCTGCTGCTGCTGCTGCTGGTTATTCTTGTTTAAACTTGTGCCAATGACCAGGAAAACAAAGCCGCCACTCACAAATGTCACAGATTTTTGAGCCTCTCAGGCAAATTCTAGGCCATATTATCTCAGCAGACCCAGCTTTAACAATTAACCCCGTCTCTTCTTTTTTAACGCTCTTTTTTTTTTTTCATTTCTCTAAGACTGTTCACCAGACTGCTTAATTGTCCATTAAGACAAAGTGTTCTGATGCTCCCTGCTGTTTTACATGGATTAGCTGATGTACAGTCAGTACAGAAACATGGGAGGACCAGCATGGAATTTGCACCTGCAGAGAAAGCTGAAAGCAAAAGCTCCACAGAATTTTAACAGCCATCAGCCACAATTAAAAATATAGCATAATGTGTTATACATTGACCCCTGTATGTCAGGTCATTTCATTATAATTGCATTTTGAAAGACTTCTGAAAAAATGTCAACATGAGATGAATTTAGATCATATATTATTTAAAAAAAAAATATTCCAGGTTCATTACAAGTTAAACTAAATTCACAGCATTTGTGGCATAATGTTGTTGAGGTGAGTAAACATGCCACCATGAGAACCTACTAAGTAAAGGGAATTGGGCATTCTATATTGGGAGAAAGGGGATACATTAAAAATTATAAATAAATAAAAATAAATAAAGTGCAAATTTCCTTCTGAAACAGCGAAATCGGTACAGTATTCCAATCTTTAGGTAGCTAGTATATATCTATATATATATATATATCTCTATCTATCTATCTATCTATCTATATATATATATATATATATATATATATATATATATATATTATATTATAATTTTATAAAAGCACTTTCATTAATTCTTATGTAAAAACTTGTGTATTATTTGAGCTGTGAAGTTTTATTAAATCATTGTTTTTACATAAGTTTAAGGGTTAGGGGGTTTAAAGTGTTACGTCGTCATACATATGTAATATAACTTTACACAGTAATGGTGAGTAAGTGATTTCATTGCACTAAAATCATGTTAACATGCATATTGTGTATGTATTGTGGCTATAATTTTAAAATAATAAAAAATTATTAAAAAAATAAAAAAATGTAGGGACAAGTCCAAAGTAATTTCTGTGGTGAAAAACATAATGCTGTCGATTGAGTTTAACGTGTACTGAACCCGGAATATTCCTTTAATAGACCTTCCTAGTTTTATTGTGCTTAATTCACTGTGCGCATTTCGAATGTTTGTCATTAATCTTCAATGATAATATAATAAACGAATAAACCCGCCTCTGAAATTACTTTTCGAACTAATTAATTCCGGATGGGGAAGACATATATATAGTGATCAGCCACAACATTAAAACCACCTACCTAATATTGTGTAGGTCCCCCTTGTGCCGCCAAAACAGCACCAACCAGCATCCCAGTATAACATTCTGAGATACTATTCTTCTCACCAAAAATGTACAGAGGGGTTATCTGAGTTACCGTAGACTTCAGTTCGAACCAAACTGGCCATTCTCTGCTGACCTCTCTCATCAATAAGGCATTTCCATCCACAGAACTGCCAATCACTGGATGCTTTTTTCTTTTGGCACTATTCGGAGTAAATACTAGAGACTGTTGTTCGTGAAAATCCCTGGAGATCAGCAGTTACAGGAATACTCAAACAGCTCATCTGGCACTATTCATTTGAAAAAAGTCATTTTAATCAAATCTAGAAAGGCCCCATTTCCAGCAGCCATCACTCCAACACCTTGTCCTTGACTAATCATGCTAAATTGCAAATTTGGTACTAGAAAATCTCTTGCCATTATATCAAACACAGTTGAAAGCTATTTGGTTTGTTAAATGAAGCTTAACATTGTCTTTGTGTTTGTTTTTGAGTTACCACATTATCCAATAGACTATCATTGTTTTGAGGAATGAAGGCTATACAATGCTTGAAATTGCCAAAAAACTGAAGATTTCATACAAAGGTGTACACTACAATCTTCAAAGACAAAAGACAACTGGCTCTAACAAGGACAGAAAGAGATGTGGAAGGCCAGATGTACAACTAAACAAGAGGATAATTACATCAGAGTCTCTAGTTTGAGAAACAGATGCCTCACATGTCCTCAGCTGACAGCTTCATTGAATTCTACCCGCTCAACACCAGTTTCATGTACAACAGTAAAGAGAAGACTCAGGGGTGCAGGCCTGCCACAGAAGAATTGGAAGAATTGGAAGAATTGTAAAGAAAGGCCATTTTTGAAACAAAAAGAAAAGGTTAGAGTGGGCAAAGAAACACAGACATTGGACAACAGATAATTTGAAAATAGTGTTATGGATCTTAACCCCATTGAGCTTTTCTGGGATCATCTAGACTGTAAGGTGTGTGAGAAGTGCCCGCCAAGACAGCCACACCTATGGCAAGTGCTACAGGAAGCATGGAGTGAAATGTCACCTGAGAATCTAGACAAACTGACTGCTAGTCATTGCTGCACTTGGAGGATTTTTTTTATGTGAACTCTGAAGTAGTTTAATACATTTGTCACATTATAAATGACCTGGCTATACATTGTGATCAGTGGAATGGCACTTTGGTTAATAAAAGTACCATTTTCTTTCATTATGAGCAAAATCTGTACATTATTCCCAGTATATGTGTGTGTGTGTGTGTGTGTGTGTGTGTGTGTGTGTGTGTGTGTGTGTGTGTGTGTGTTCTCATTGAATATCCTGCTTCGTTTAGAAATACATTATATTTAAAAAAAACAGTCGGATTGACTATAGAAAAAGTACGATTAAGTATAGTATTTTCAGTTTTCCTAATTTAATTTTGAATAACTGACATCTCAGTTTAATACATTTCACCATTTTCTGCATTTCAGACTTTCCACCACAGCACAGAAAATGTGAACAAAAATCATTTTGTGTGGATCTAATCATGGGCAATACAAATCAAATAAGACACTGTTTTCATACTTGTCTTTTATCTAAATGTATTGTTGAAATAATCAATAGTTAAAGAATAAATCCACTACAAGATGGGGACTAGCACCAAATATATACATTTCCTGATATACTGTTTTCTTTTAGAGCCAATTGGACCTTTGTACTCAGGTTAATTCTAAATGTCCTTTAAATCAATGTGATGGTGCAGTGACCAGCCTTGAATACTACTATGTGTAGAGCTGGATTGAACCAGGAATACATATTATATACAACATAATACATTATTTGAACAAAAACCTCTCAGCGTTTTGCATTCATTCACAGTCAATGACCTTGAGCAGAGAATACTGGAGGAGAGAGTGCTTTGAACACAGTCTGACAGGACCACAAATCTATATTGACCTAAATCTTTGAAATATGCTGGAAAGAAGAGATTTCTGCAACCTTGTGAACAGTAGGTATAGTGTCTTATTACTTTAACCTAAAAATCTTTGTAAATAGCTTCTCAATTGTATGTTCAGTAACTGTCACCCCAGAGCCCTGACTGCAAGACAGAAAAGGCGAAAGGATTTATAAATCTGTTTGTGGTTGTATCTTTTAAAATCCTCAAAATGACATCTCCAGCCTAGTTTCAACAAATATTTCAGCTGCTGAATATTTCATGGTGTCAGGGGTTCACATTGATTCTCATATTCCATTATGGTTCTGAAATTTTTAAATAGGGATCATGTCAGACAGTAGCCTGTTGGGGTCAAACTGAATGGGATAAATAATAGCTGACAGCAGGTGTTAGAGAGAACTCACACTGTAACTTGTTGTGCATCAAGTAAAAGTTTGGTCTATGTTTATGAAGAAAAAATAATGGCAAGGTTAAAATGAAAATCGTAATTAAATCAATGGAAAATCTATGTTTTTGCCTAGTCCTAATCTGCCCTAAATTTGAAGTGAACCGCTATGAATGGCATCTGCATCTTTGACGTTTGTGTAGCGCATGCTTACATTGAAAAACAATAAATAAGCAGTGCAGATGGATGCAAGAGCCCATATTCTGTGTGAAAGGGCACTTAGAGTCACTCTAAATGAAAGGAGCACAAAGACATAGACAGACGAAGAAAGAGAACACAGGGGCACGATTTATTGGTAGCAAGTCACAAGCTGACATAGGGAGAGTTGTGTGGTTTACCAGCTTAACCCGCTGGGGTATGAGCATTTGCTTAAGCATTATCAGACCGATAAATTACACACAAGGCTCGCAAAGTGCTCTGTTCTATCACACTTACACAAACTATCCTCATCTGCAGCATCTAGTCCCCCTGTGTCCAAAGCAACCCTCTCCCTTTTAATTACTGCAGGACTCTTCCTTCTTTTTTATCTCTCTAATTTTCACATTTTTCTCTTTACCAGACTCCTTTGTTCTCTGGCTCTTTGTTTCCCTCTCTCTCTGTCCTGCTCTCATTCTTTTTCCTCTCATGGTGACACTCTGGGGGTAATGCATTCTGCTGCTTTGCTCTGACTCAAGATAAAACTCTCATCTGTTTAAATTGAGCTCTGACATCAAACTCTCCATCCATATTAAAACCTGTCCCTTTCCTTGCAGAGTTTGAGTATACATGGCTACAGCAAAACGGCGTCTTCAGCCCAACAGCAGGCCAGCTTTAACACAGCAAAAACCTGCACTCACATTAACATCTCGGGCCGCACATACAGCCTAGGCTGTAATCGCCTCTCTGCTGTTATCTAATGCGGGTCATTAACTTCCTGCTGTCAGAAGAAACAAGGGATTTCACACACTGCAAACTACTTCACATCTCCCCCTGGGTCAATCAGTCTTGGAGAGAGAAGTAGATTGCAAGAAAGAAAACAAAAAATATTGAGACAGAATGAAACAATAAAAATGTATGAAAAAAGAATGTAAGAAGAAAGAAAAGATCACAGTGTGATATTAACACAGAATGAAAGAAAGAAAGACATTTTTACATAGGATTTTACAAAAGTTGAACGCTGTACTTTTCTGCATATCGCAGTGCCATTTTGTGATCCGTTCAGCATAACGCGCCGGCTCATTTTAGCTTGTTGCGGCCCATTCGGACTATTTCGCGGATGACCCACTGGCCCGCTCGGTTCTCCTGATGACCAATCCACCCCTGACCGGCCCCAAAGTGCATCGGCCCACCGAGAAATTGCCCGGTATGCCAGATTACCAGTCCAGCCCTGCATTCTAGTATACAAATGTATGCAATGCAAGATTTTCTTATTGATAAAACGGCAGCAACGTGTTCGCATTTCCATTTTGTTTCACTATGTTTTTATATGCTTGGGGGCCCACCTGTCACTGAAAATCTAACTAAACAGCTGAAAACTGCAACCTCAGAAACAGTTAAAATACATAACATAACAATCTGTTCATCTACTGCCATTTCCATAGAATATTCGAATTTCTGATGAGCAGAGAGTAAACTGTAGGTAGGAGAACCATCCAACAGCAGAACCACACATTTCACCTTCATCTTAAAAAGGAAGATCTGCCTCTTTTCTAATCTAAAAGCCCTGACAAAGGCATCTACTGCTTTAGTTTCTCCAGGCCTGTGGATTTTACACAGCACAACACCTCCAGTGCTAATGTGGATGATTTAACTGGCAGCTCCTTAAGGCAGCATGCAGCAGATGCAGAGAGAGAGAGATAATGGAGAATGGCTGTGTGTGAATGTTTGTAGAAGACATGCTGTCTTATGCACACATGTGAAACACATGTCTGATTTCCCCATATCAGCAGCTCTTAAGGATTTTCCCTGGTGGGAGTTCAACTTAATATTTCCTTAAGAACATATAGCAAACTTGTGGTGTGTTACTTTATGTTTCCTGTTATTTTTGAGAAGGAAATGATCTGCTGGGTTAATTTCAGTTTCTGTAAGACAATTTTTCATTGATAAATGTGAATTTTATCGAATCTCAAATTTACAATGTTCCAACAGTAGGTCATCATTCATGCAGCTGTGCTGTAAGGAACTGGCCATGGAGACGGTGTTAGGATCCATGTGCAGGATGTTTATTAAAAGAGACACGAGCAAACAATCCAAAACAGCAAGCAGAGAGATGTAGTCATAAAGCAGGCAGAAAAATCCAATAAACAAAATAGACAGTCCAACCAGGCAAACCAGGATAATCCAAAAATCAGTAAATCCAGAAAAACAGGCAATGGTCATAACCTGAATCAAGAAACAATTGCAATGGAAAAATGCTCGGTAAGGCAGGGTAAACTGGCAATACTTCACAATGAACAAGGGAACTGCATGGCTATATATAGATGTGGTAAACAGGAAATGAGCAGTGAAGAAATGGGTGAAGATCAGTATTCGGTAGAGGAACCAACCCTCTGGTGGTTGGCAGTTTAGGTAACAACCTTATATGTTACATGTGCGTTACTTTTGGAACTTTTTTCTTTCACTGAGCTTCCTTTGTGTATTGTTGGTGTTTATGAAGCTAACTGTACTTTCAGTATGGGCCAGATCATGATCTCTTTATTCTTGCTATTAACCTTTACCGGCCAGACTTTCTTATGGGTGTATTTCTTGCCATCCTCCTCATAAAGTCTGAGTTACAGATATGTTCCAAAATCCAACAAGTGAGGTTTCTGGTCCCACAGATGGGTGGTTAAAGATCTGGGCTGGTGACCAGAAGATTGAAGGCTATTATCATCATTCACTTGCACACTGCACTTAACCCTCGTTCCTCCAGTGGGACTGTCCCTGTAATAAAATGTACTATGCACTGTACACTTTTGGATAAAAGCATCTGCTAAATGTAACTTTTTGCTATATTCATAGCTTTTCTCCATTATAAGGTGCAGATGTTGTTGTTTCCTCTTTTAAGGTAATCTGGTAATTCATTAAATCTGTCAAATGAATTGGATGGTCTTCTTCAGGAAGCACAAATCACTACATTTCAGCAATATAACATAGATAAATCATCCACAATTTTGAATCTGGCTTCCATTCAAAAGAGCCACATGGTGCAAACCATTATATTCCCATTATAAAGGGAATCCATTGTAGAAATATCTGTAACCTATTTTTACACTACATCTACAATACAATCCACATTCTAGATTTCTAGTTGAACAAACAAATTGCTTAATGCAACAACTAACAAGGAGCCCAACACACATCGAGATCCCGGAGCACAAAGCCATCACTTACAGAATATTAAAAAAAATAGCTCTTTAGCAATATTGCCTTGTTCTTGTGAGTGTCTCTCTCTCTGTGCAGCTGGTTAGGCAAAATCAGAGTAAATGAATGTATTTATCAATGAATAATTGATTAAATATCTCCTATCGCAGTGAGCAAAGCAATCTAATGTGTGCCTCTTGTAGATGGGGCACAGAGGAAAATGCTATTAGCAGCATTGTGATACCAGCACAAAGTATGATCAGGGAATTTTAGAGATAGTGCAGGTCAATTTGAGACATGCAGGGAAGTCATCATATATTCATTTAGCATTTGTTTTTCTCCAGGAATCAGCACTGATCTGTAGATCTCGCCTCCTGTAGAGCTCCACAAATGACCAGCAAGGCTCATCAATAAGGATTATTTCAGCTTCTCCGATCAGGCCAGTAGTTTTTACTTGTCTTGCTGAAATTATTTTTTTTATTTTTTTTTGTACACAAAAAATTTGACATTTTATATGCCCATAAACATGTTTATATTTTATATAACTTGATTTTTAATTTACAATAATATCTGGAAATTGTACATCAATAAACTCATAATCATATAATGGAAAACATTACTGATGATTCTAAGACAAAGTCATTATAGCAATTTCAACAAGACATCATCTGTGTTAGCTTCTAGAGGCTTGGTGCTAAGTTTTATTTAGCATAATTTGCAACAACAACAACAGACTGATCGCACTGTGAATTTAGTAACATTAGGTCGAAAGTTCTGCTGCAGAAAACGTATGCATACCAAAATGTAAAACTTGTTGCGTCCCATTGGCCAAAGTTGGAAGTGTTGTAAAACCTATTGGTGACATGAGAGTTCCAGGTTCCAGGTTGAAACAAGAGTTTGTCCACAGAGTAGCGCCAAATGCAAGTTGTATTTTTAGTTGTAAAAATGTAATACAGTCAAGAGGAATGCATATCTTTTTGGCCCTACCGCCTAACTCAAACCCCAACCCTAAACATAACCATCAGTCGAGTAAAAACTTAATTTTAGAGTGAAAAGTAGACCTCCACATTGTGTTCACCATTGTTTATGTGAACGAAATTACTTCCTGGTTCCCCATAGGACCTGAACCAATGTCACGGAAATCACGCTATCAGTAGCGCTAGAGGCTAGAGGGAAATGTGCTTATACTAGTGTTAATGACTGATCAAAAATCAATGAATTTTCATTAATAATTTGATCGATTAAGCTTATTGGCCATTGATTCATTAATTTCAGAATAAATACGTCCAGTAGACATGACAGCAGATGTTGACAAGGCTGTCTATAAAGTCACCCGACACTAGAGGGCGCTTGCGTGCTGCATGTCATGGTTTATCCGTTAAAATAAAGAAGAAGAGCCACACTGATACACGGATCAAAGATAAAGTGGGCTCAATGTAAACAATGTTGGAGCTTTTCTCTACTAATGAACATTAATGTGTTTTACACACACCGTGATAGTGTTAAAGTACAACAACAACTGTTGATCTCCTTGTTTCATCCAAATGAACAATTACATAAGCGATCACTAGAAAAGCATGAAGGCACATTCAGCTGACATCTCACCATCACTAGAGAAGCGATAGTTTATGCAGCGTGTTATAATTTGACTTTATTTATAATAAAAAAATAAGTCCAAAGTTCCGAAATATCCCATGATCTACAACCTGAACTTTTTAATTAACTGAAATATCCATACAAGTGATATATCTTAAGTTATCTTAAGATATAAGTTATTTTTTAACAATTATTCATTAACAGTAATTAAACAATTCCCAAATTGGGCTAAACACAGCCTAAATGTATTAAATACACTGAAATAAGAATATTTTAAGATGAAAATGCTAATACTTGCATTCCTTAAGTGTATTCATTTAAATTATATTTAAAAAGTAGGCTACATGCACATATTATTTTGAGTCCAACATGTGCGTTTTGCACACTATTAACATTATCGATTCATTGATCGTTTATTTCTATGACGATCGATTATGAAAATGGCAAAAATTTACATAGCCTAGCTTATGCCTGAATTGATGCAAAACATCTGATGGGGGATTGTCAATAATTGGGTTGAATGGTCTTGATTTCAGGGTACATTAACTTTCTGAAGTCGATTTCCAAATGTTCTGTACATCACAGAAAACCAAATGTTTCATTTTACAATGCATAAAAACACATGTATGAGATCAACAAATGTAAGATTTAGAGAAGAGAAAGTCAACGGGCCAATAATCTCTCAAACTGGCACCAGGCCAGTAGGCCCTCCTCATTGTTGAGCCCTGGCCAAGGTCCACAACCCAGGGAAGATGAGAAGAATAGGGAGTGACTATGGTTCAGTCAAGGTCCTGTATTACTGGAACAGCACAGGACCGTGTGGAGTAGTGATGGGTGAAGACAAGCAGACAGCTAGCCTCCCATGAGCCCCTCTGGGCCGTAGAACTAAGAAGCTGATTGGCCAACACTGAGTCACAATGTTTGAGAGGACACATGAAAGAGCGCAAAGAAACATTGTAATTAAAAATGAAGACTGCCACTTCTCCAAAGGAAGAAAAAAAAATTAGAAACACAAGTGGAAGGAGGGGGAAAGGAAACTTTGATCTTATGAGTCAGTTTCATTGAAATTCTTCGTCTCATCTCTCCCCCACCCCTGGTTCTCCATGGTTGGCTCGTTCCTCTGTCTTTAAGGGATAACAAGCTCACACCGCTTGAAGGAAGATGCCTCACAGACTGCGGTGTCGACACAAGTGTTTGGATAGGAAGGGAGAGCAAAATCAAATGAACAGGAAGCAAGCATAGAATGGTAATGAGTATTCTGTTGACACTCAAAAAGAGCAAGTAACCCAACAATGGACCACTCATCTGTGTCTCTCGTTTACTCTAATGGGCTTATCACACTTGAAATTGTTAACCCAGGGTCATTATTAACCTTGGGTTCCATGTTTCACACTTGTCATATTTTACTCTGGGTTAGTAACCCACCTACAGTACTTACGCTTCAAAATGCACATCATTTTAAAATGTATTGCTCATGCTTCAAGACGCTGATAAGAGAGTAAGAAGGACAAAGACATCCACCGAAGTCATTGTCAGTGCTTTTATCATTTGAGTTTTAGCATTCAAATGTGTTTTTTTATTATAAAAGTGATGAATATAAACATTTCTAAAAAAAATATATATAAAATGCTTTATAGCCAAGTGAGCTGATGAAATAACAACACACTTTAACTGTTGTATTTAATGAAGGCTAAATTTATGGGTTTAATTTTTTAGTTTTTACTTTTTGTTTTGTGGTAAATAAATCACACTTATTACAAAGTTAAATATTAAAAAAAAAGTAATATACATTTGCTCATTTAAATAGCTCCAACTTAGTTAGCTATATGTTTTGTTAGTAGCTTGTAGTGAACTGTACCACTTTAAATTCTAAGTAGCTCGTACATGTCTTGACCAGATATAATTTCAATCTAGCTCTCCTAACACTGATAGCTGATATCTGATAACAAAGAATCTACATATTCTTGCTGTCTCTCTGTTTCTCACTTTCTGTAATTATCTCTCTCTCTCCCAGCATCCCGCTACAGATGGTGCAACCAGCATGACTCCCGCTTCCAATCACTTAACAAGCTATATAGCCAAGCTATAGAGATTCTGCTGTCTCAAGCCACAGGAACCTGGCTCTCTGAACCGGGGCTATCGACAGAAGAGAGGCTTCGTAACATGCATATAATCAAGCACACAATATTAATGGCACGAGACTCCACAAACCATGCCCTTATCTGAAATTTGACCGGGATCACCACAGTTTAATTTCCAGTTTTGCCTCACTAAACTAAATGTGTTAAATTGGCTGAACCTGGGGTTTTACGCATCATTACTGCAGGTACTTGTGAAGCATTTTCTTGATGTTCCTCCCTATGAGAGCACAGAAATATTTAAAGACACAGGAGTTATCTGAGTATTAGCGAGCAAGGGAGTCATAGAAAATTAATAGAATACTTGGAGATGGAAGAGTGTAGCAACTGTTTGCTCATGAAAAATAAAGATGGGACAGATGGTTCATAATTGCAGAATTAAAAAGGCACTGTAAAGAATTGATGTTTGCACTTCACACATACTAAGGATCTCTGGCACGTAGAGGTGCATGTTCTTCCAAGAACAGCATGGCACTATGTTGATCCATCAGATATGGCAGTGCATGTCAGCCCAGTTCAAGGCTGTAGGGACATTTGGGTATTTACAAAATGGTAACAGACATTGTGAACCCACAAAGACAAAATTGACAGACAACAATTCTTAACCTCTTTAATATAGTAGATCAACTGATATTGGTGTTTTAAAGGTCAACTATGATGTAGATATCTAGTGGCCGATGGCAGATATAATGTGATATGTGATTAAACCTATATGGTTTAATGAGGAATATACAATCGTTTACATGCATAAAAATCAGATTCTTAAAAAAAAATGACGATGTAAGAAACCCATGCGTACATGAGATGTGAAATCATTGAATTACAGTTTTTAACATCAAAATGTAAATAGGCATGTGCACCTGTGACACTGGATGAACCAGTAAGAACGGCAATAATGGATAAACCAGTAAGAACGGCGATAAAGGTGTTTACATGCAACATGTAAAATCAGGGTAAAGGACAAATATTTACATGTGCCAAACCATTTTTGCATAAACTGTTTATTAATTTACCATGATAAACGAATGCAATTTAAAGGGTCAGGCCATTACATCGGTCTATCTCTAGTTTAAAGATCTTTAAAATCAGCAACCAAAACATGTAAATAAAAGGTATTTTATTTTTTAGATTCCTCAAAGTCTTTGTTTAGAGTAGAGCTCTGCACATTCTATATATTTTCTCAACCAACATCATGAAGTGCCACCCAAGATGGTTTTTAAATAGTGTTAAAAGAGTTCACATTTCTGCTGGACACTTACTGGCCACTTTACTCTCATGTGCAACTCAAAGTATTATTTTATGTTTTGTTTTGAATTCATACATGCATATATACAATTAACATTTAAGCAATATCACATGAACAAGAGCGCAAAGTGTCCCTACATCAGGCCACAGGCCGAGTGCCGTAGGTACTCACAGCAGTGCTGATTTAGGGACAGATAGCACGATTGTGAGTGTGATATTGCTTATATATAACAATTCAATGAATAAGTACATTTTGTAAAAATTATGAAAAACTAAGCATGGTCTCAAAAAACGCCTTTGTGCATGGAACTACTTTCTTACATGACAGATCAGAATCTACAATTGCTGGTTCAAACCAAATGATGCTTTCAAGCCTCTCAAAAACATCACTTCAGAACTACTAGTATCACAGCTTCGGCTGTTTCTAGCATAGCATTGGAGAATCAAGTATGTGTGTGTGTGTGTGTGTGTGTGTGTGTGTGTGTGTGTGTGAGAGAGAGAGAGAGAGAGAGAGAGAGAGAGAGAGATGGAGCATGTGCTATCACCTGTTGATTATGCTGTAGTCTGTTAGTCAGCTTTCTGAAGATAATGTCATTTTGGTGAAATGCATCCTATTTTCTCAGTGGAAAAATAGCCATCCAAGCGTGGATATTTCACGGTAGCCGGTGCGCAAAGTCTTTCACTATAGAAACCACAATGACCTCAACCATTTTGTCCTCTCCAATGTGGAAACTCCAGTAAGCACCTTGAGATTGTGTAATTAATCAGTCTGTTGTGTCTCTCAGCTGGGATGAGCCTTAATGCTGAAGTTGTTAGTTTAAAGCCATTTATAAATATAAACACTAAGTGACACTGACTCACTTCACGTCTCATATTACATACAAAAATTTTCTTTTGCCTCCACCTGCTGGCTAATATATGTAATTTCACAAAATAAAATGTAAAGAGATGGCTCTTAACACATCTGCACTACGTTTACACTTTGGTTTACAATGGCATGAACACAAGTGATACACATAGTGAACATCTGAGTGCTGATGGTGTGAGGCAATCAATACTCATGGAATGTCTCTCATTCAATCAGATTCGAGGACAAGCGCTAACTGTTGTATATTTGTCTGCAAAACTAATTTCCAGAATTTTCGCATATGCCTTTAGATTAAAAGATTAAAAGTAGAGATACTATACACTGTGGCTGTGTCTCGTTTCGAAGGCTGCATCCTCAGGAGGTCGCATTTTAAGGCCGCATATGTAATAGAGGCTATCTCATTTCAGAAAAGCAGAATTCGGAGGATGTATGAGGATGTATGTATCCCTCACAACCCACAATTGTTTGCCTCAATGGAAATTAACTTCCATATGTCTAAATAAGATGATGCCAATTTGCTTGAAAATATGATGTTCAAATGCAAGTAATGTTAATTCCCATGTTGAAGTACCTCAGTATATGGGTGCAGAGTATATAATATGCATAATTATTTTAATATATAATTCAAGTAAAGTATTATAAAAGTACACCTGACAAATTTCTCTCTTTATCATTATATATCTCCTAAAATGTATCTAATACATTCCCTTACAAAAGTACTTTATTCCCTTCTCACTCAAAAAGAGTGCCATGCTGTCATAGCAACCATGATAAGTTCTGTTTCCATTTGTCCTAAGAAGGCTGTCTCATTTAAATAAGGCTTGTTTAAAGGAGGATACCCTGTATACTTCAGCCTAGGACGCGTCCTACCAAGTGCACAGCTGTCGAAACGAGACACAGTCACCGAGTCAGGTGTGTGTTTAAATTTTTGACTGGTGCTGTAGGTAACAAATCATTTGAAGATTCTTGGTGGATCTGTAATGCTTCAACGCAAACATGTGCTGTTAATATGTGGGTAAAATAAAATACAAATAAATAATAAATTAATATAAATACTAAAATAAAGTAAATAACTGTTCTCCTTCCACACTGCAAAATTAATTAACATTTTTGTCTTGGTTTTTATTCAAATATCAAGAAACAATCTTTGCTTATTGTTTTTTTTCTTCTCGTCTTCCTCTTTTTCTTCTTCTAAAATTATTTTGTTTTAAGGATGTTTACATATTTGTACTTCAAAACTATACACAAATACAAGTGGAGCAATTTCATGTAATTTTGCTCTTGTCGTGAGTTGGATGTGGTGCTCTTGTCATGAGTTGGACGTGGCACCTTTGAGAACTGGAGTTTTGCAACACCGGAGTTTTGTGCCGTTTCCACTCTCGTGTTAGAAATGTGAGAACATACATTGTGCAAGAGAGCTCCCGGTTTTGTTCATCGTTTGAGAATTTTTTGTTTAAATATCACATTTTACACAAAATGCTGATAAATTATATTAAATATGTGTTCAGAAGAGTTGTATGTTAAAATTGAGTATTTGTTATGGATTATTTTTGAAGGATGAAAATGGATTGCATGTGTGGAGTTAGGTAAATTTAGAATTAATCATATCTTATTTAATGATTTATAGCCCAGAGTGTTGTCCAGTTTAGTGAATAAGTGAAATATGTGTAATGAGAATTTTATTGTTTAAATTGTTATATACATATATCTTAAATCCTGGTTAGAAATGCATAAAATGCTTTGAGTGATTTAAGCATGTGTTAAATGCATAAAATACTGTGAGTGCTTAAGCATGACTTAAATGTAAAAGATGATTTGAGTGGTTAGAGCAAGTAGTGCATGGGAAGCTTTGAATGATATAGGTATGTGTTGAAGCATGTGGGTAGGCTACTGCCCTGTTTGTATTTTATTTTGACATTAGACTCTACTACATTTCATAACCATATTTCATTTGATGTATTTTATTTCTTTTCTTTTTTATATCTATATATGGCCCCATCGACCACTGGGTTTTTTTTCCTCTCTTTTTTGCAATCAGCTGTCAGAATAAAATCCAAAAATATATTTTTGTATCCTGTTATTTCTTTACAACCCACAGCTACATACTGATTAAGAAAATGTTTTTTGCAGTGTAGCACAGTATAATTTTTTATGATTTAATTTTGGATTCAATCTCTCTGTGGATTCTAGTCAATTCCTCCATGTTAAGAGTATATTTGAGAGTCTCCCTGTTTCTATGTCATGCATTTCTCTTTCTCTCTCTCTCTGGATGACCAAGCAGACTGCAAAAAGCTGATATTCTGATATGCTTTACCTCGCCTCAGAGACAGGGGGCCCTAGGGGCAAACAGCTTGAACTGGAGAGTATCTTTACCAATTTAGACAGGCCAGTTAGTGAAAAATAGAGAAATAGGTAGAGAGAGAGTGCAGTGTGGAGAAACAAATGTGGATGAAAAGAGAGAACAAGTTTGGTGAAATGTGCAACAATGTAAGCAGGAAAACTCAGCAAGGCCTGCAGTGCAGTTCTTTAATAAAAGCTGGGCTTTACTCAAGCGGTGGGAGCTGCTAAGGTCTTTGCAATGTTCTGCTGAGGGTTGTGGTGAGCAGGGCAGGGCCGAGCAGTGTCTGGGCAGAGCGTGGCCGGGAACATAAGTGGTGAAAGAGTTCCACCTGTGCACCACACCGGTCTTGCATTCCAGTGAGGGGTTGTGGGAGTATTTAAGGAGAGGAGACAGCAGCAGATGGGAAGAGAGAGGCACACAGAGTGTGTATGTTTGACGTGTCTGCGGGGAACAGCACATGGAGTTGTTTTATGTTATGTTTAAGTGAGAATAAATTAATATATGTTTTTTCAAGCCGGTCCCAGCTTCCTCCTCCTCATGCATTCCTTGAACCTTGTTACATTAGTGCCAAAACTCGGTAAGAATGCGCTGTAGTGGAGTCCTCACTGCTGCCGTCCACCAGGATGCAAGGCAACTGAGGACCAGTCTCTCTCTCCACTTTTTCTCTCCATCCTCCCCACCCTCTTCTCTCCCTCGTCCGAACATGGAGACAATCCTGACGTGCCAACACTCACTCCCTAGAAATGGAGGGGGGGGGGGGAGTCACAGGCCGGAGAATTCCCTGGACTGAGTTTAGCAATGGGGGTATGTGCATCTGGGCAGAGCTGGGCCAGGAAGATAAGTGGTGAACGAGTTCCACCTGTGCGCCACACTGGTCTCGCATTCCAGTGAGGGGCTGTGGGAGTATTTAAGGAGAGGACACAGGGGCAGACAGGGAGAGAGAGACGCACAGAGCTGTGAGTTCAACGTGTGTGAGGAAGCCAAGATCAGGCCAAAAGGCAGAATTCACCACAGGATAGGGAAAGAGTGCCTAAAGATGCCAGGTTAATCCAGCTTCTTGTGAAAATGACATGCACGTGAAGCATTAAATAGCTCAGAGACTTCACGGCTCTCATGGAACAAACAGCTCACAGGGAGACAGAAGCAACCACGCTGAAACCATGCTTCCACTTTATAACGCCACTGCTGATCAAATCATTAGTGTGCGCTAATCTCATAAATAGAACACATGTGTGCTCAATAAATATTTGAGCCTAGCGCATACCTTTACTAACAAGTATGCACCGAGCACGTCCAGCAAAGTTATTTTGTGGATCACACATGCATACCATTAACCCCGTTACAAGGGTGTACAGCTCAGCATCCTGTCAGCTGTCAGAAGAAAATGTTATAGAAAATGTTTCAGAGCTTCGGAGCAGTAGCGCGAGTGTCAGTAATAAGAGGTCAGAGGCCTTTTCACAGCCTAACCTGTGTGATGGGCCTCTTAGTACTATCCTTCCTACTTTATCCATGGAAGCAGGAACCTGGTTAAAAAATAGTAGCTTTTGTCCTTGTTCCCTTGGCATCTCCAAAGCTGAAAGTGTATTAGACTGGCCCCTCTCTCCCGTGATCAGGAAACTGTATACCATGCCCTATATAGCCCCAAAGGCCAGTTTAGCCCAGTTAAACTAATGTCAGATATTACTGAAGTAGGCAAAGAAGAGGTCATTAATTCAGCGGGAGATCACTGAAGGGGTATCTGCTTTAAGGGCCTCCCATTCAATAGTCAAGAGAGCACGAAGCAATGTCTTGGTCAAATTAAGAGTGTCTCTTTATGAGAATCCAAGTAAAGCACATGCAAACGAGCTCCAAAGGTATTCTGTACTTAGTGGGGAATGACTAAGGCCTTATGAAGGAACCCTTGTGCCTTTGGGGTGCTATTGCATAGTGGTTAAAGCTCTTGGCTGGAAATCGAAAGGTTCAACCTAGTTTCATATAATGAGCATTATTGTAATTGCAAACTGAGTTTTACGTGACACATTCTACTTTCCGCCACAGTTTCCTGGTGAAATTAAATCTAGGGGCGCTACAACAACTGTGTGTTTTACCCACTTTCACACCAATCACTAGTACTGATTATGGCTGATTATGGCTTTTTAAACACTTATTTTTGACACTATTTCTCACACATTGCTATGTTATGATATCAAAACACTTTTGCTTTTAACACATCATTTGAAAAACTATGCTTTCATTTCTCATTTTGTTTTTGGACAATATTGGTTAGGTTTAGGTTACAGTTTTAGGTTAGGGAGGTATGTTTTATTCATTAAAACCTCCATCTAATTTCACCTTGTAAAGAGTTACAGAGACGTGGGTTCTGATAATTCTTTCCTTTCTTTAATGGCCACAGTCTCATACAGCACTTCTTAAATAATCAACTTATGACACACACAATTCTAACTGAACATGAACATGAACATAAACAACAACGCTGGGCTGCCGTGTACATGTAGAACTCTCTCTCTCCTCTGTAGGTTCTGTGGCCGCTCTTATGCTGCTCTCCCCATGCTTACTGGAATTAGAGACAGGTGTTAGACATAATTTGGCTCAGGTGCAAGCGCCCTTACCGCTTTCTCTCCCCGGACGGACGCTTGACCACACCCCCGCTGCCACACACCTTAAAAACCTTGTCTGATTACAACACCATTTCACTCACTTTTGGTGCCCCCTGCTGAAGATTTCACTGGGAAACTGCAGGCAAAAGTGTAATAATTTTGTTTTGCAAAAAAATTGCCACGGCCACATAATGTTCATGAGACCAGGCTGGAAAGGTTATACGTCTGAATCCTGAAAGGGTGATCCATGAGCTATCTATGACCATGTGTTCTTGTATTAATTCCAGGTTGCCCCAAGAGGATTGTAATATGTGAACAAGGGCCCTATGACTTCCACGATGTGGAAAACATGACTTGTGTAATCCACTCATAAAAATGGAAATAACTACAAGACATGGAATTTAACAGAATTTGACATGTTTGGGATAAAATGAACACATGCATGCACAATTAATCAAATTACAATTTTGATAGCTAGCAGACTTTTTTGGTTTAATAATCACACTAGGCCATGTAGCAAACTACTTATCCATAGCTGAGAAACTACTGTCAAAAACCCATATTAACTGAAATATTTCAGTTTTTTCTGCCAAAATAAAAGCTTGAATTAACAAGATGCTTGAAAGTGTAAAAATATAATCAGAAATACATTACTATTGTATAGTAAAGTGTAATATTTAATATAGTACTATTGGTGCTACTACTACTACTAATAATGATAATAATAATATATCAATAGTAATTATATTTTAATAAGCTCACAAGCAAGAGTGACAATTAATTGAATATAACTTTTCTTTGTTTTCATTTATACCGCAATTTTCTTTTGTCCAGCACTGTATCTGACCAAAAAATAAAAATAAAAAATACAGTGTTGTGTCTGAATTATGCTGTATGGTTCCATAAAGAATTAAACATATACCACTGCTGCTTGCTAGTCGATCACAAAGAAAGCCATAGTGGCCACTACTGCACATTTATGACAATGACACATTTTAGAGCAAATATTGTCTTGCTGACAAAACAGCTTAAATCAGCCTAAGGTTGTTTGCTGGTCTTAGCTGGTCTCCCAGTCTGACTAAGCTGGTGATAAACTGGTGATTCTCCCTGCTTGACCAACTAAAAATTACCCAAAACCTTCTAAAACCATCAAAACAGATCAGCTAGAAGACTAGCAAAACACCTTAGATTTGTTTGTGCTGTCTTTATAGCATGTGTGCGATAAGCAAGAGCAAGACATCAGTTTAAGATTTCTTTTTTTTCCTTTTTTTTATGGATATGACATCGATCCGAGTCCTGAGCTCTGACTTCCGAGACAAATGGAGCAGCATAAAATAGTTGCTGGGCTAATGTGTTAGCCTGAACAAAAAAAAATCTTTCTTTTAAAAAAATAGAACAGAGATTGTTCAAACTACTGCTCTGCAGATTTCACTCTGCACCAACTCTAACCATCCCATATTCTCTCTGTCCTTTAGCAGTTTAGCCTACTAAAGCCTCTTTCCTGAATTAATTGTTTGAATTGTCACTTTTATGGTCATTTCAGGATTTTAGGTTTTAAAGCATTGTCACCATGGCAATTAAGTTGTAAAATGGGGTATAACTTTAACCAGAAAAGGTTGACAAGTGATTTTATACACTAAAATATCTTGTTTAAAAAGGGAGTATTTTAACATTTATTGAATATTCACATCCACTGTAAGTGCCTCAAAGTAACCCAGGTTTATCCTTTTTTTTAAAGAAAAGGAGGGATAAGTAGAAACATTTTTTTTAATGCTGTCGATTGAGCTTAACTTGTATTAAACCAGGAATATTCCTATAAGTCATTATTCATTTTCAAATCAAATCATTTGTAGTCCATAAACAACACTGAGCCAATATGGTGATGATGTCCATAACATTTCACTGGTCCTTGCAGGCTCATATCCAAACACCATGTTGCAAGAACCAATGAGTTTATGACGTCATGCCATCAAAAGGTGTGTAAGAACACTTCCAGAAGTGATTGGGACATGAACTACCTAATTACAATAGTTGCTACGCCCTTGTCCCTATCCCTCATGCTGCTTATTACAGAGCGGCAGAGTTCCCATGTTGTCAGGCAGTGTGGAAGTGAGGAAAGTCTGCTTTTACTGGTGCTCTGATATCTCTATTACTGAAACAGTGATGACTTGTAGATATGCGATGTAAGTAAGTGAGGGAGTGAGTGTGCAAGTTTTTCCGCAGCCATTCATAGCGTGGGTGCTGGGAATAGCCGAAGGCGCTTTTATAGCGCCTGTCATTCCAGCTGCATCGTTGAGTCTTGCTTTATGATTAAGACGCAATCATTGCTCTTTTGACAGACTGTGAAAGTGAAATAAGCAGGCAGAAATGGATGGGCAGCTAAGCAGCGTTCAGTGCCTGGAGTCAGCGGACAGCGCTGTGCACCTAATAGCCACTCTTACAGACACAGATCATATCACGAGCGTACACTTTGGCCAATGAGGTATGGCCAATTTGGCTGTTCCACATAGCTTGGATGCAGGCTTGCTGAAAATGTACAAGGGCTGCAGTACTGAAGAATGTGAATCTTTCGTCAGAATCAGCTCAGTAGATCTGCTATAGACAGGCATAACCATCATGTCCAAATGATTGGTCAAATGAGCAACAAATAAATTGCTAAGAAAACATTTTCTTTATATCAAAGCACGTGCTTTTATCAGAATAAGTGAACATGAAATCAAAATTACCCTTTTCTTCCTGCATTCTTACTGCATGTTTCTGGTCTTATTGTGCACACATTCTTCATTGCATTCATTATTCAAAGTAAAAACTGTCTATTGTAATCTTGAATCAAAATGTAATAACTCGCTCACTAATTCTTGTAGCTTATATAATGCCCATTTTTCACCATTCAAATTATTAGTGTAACACGTTAAAGGTTCGGGTATGGAAGGAGGATATGGGGAGCAGTGGCACACTTCAGGTAGGCTTTTTCTTTTCTGCCTTCAGACACTTTGAGTGCAGCCTTCTCAGGGCTTTTCTTATTTCAGTCAGTTCAATGTCACAAAAACGAAAAAAAAAAAAAAAAATTGATTGATTCCATACATAAAAATACAAAAATACAATATTAGGACAAACAGAACATAAATACATGAAATCATTTATATCCGTATTACCCCCCCCCCCCCCCCCCCCAAACTTGTCCCTCCCCCACCCCCAGTGGTCAAAAGAAATACAAATAAAGGACTTATTAATACATATTTTATGAATGCTCGAGGTAATGTTTAAATAAATATCCAGGTTAAACACTCTGCACACTTTTGTTCATAGTGTAACACTTCCCAGTGTGCAATGAATAATTCACAAAGGGGGTTGCACATTTAAAGGGTGTTTATTCTGCAAAACAGGAATAAATTGCATTTAGTTGCAGCTCTCGTGGTTATCACACACCATCACTCACGGAGATGTCTCGCTCTCAAACTCACGCGAGACTTCACACGTGAGTTCGGTTTCATAACCAACACCACGCAACATCGCTGCCACCTACTGGTGCGATATGAGACTGTAACACTTGTCACTATATTACATTTAACACAACACATTAAACATGACATTCTTGGAGTGTAATACTCAGTCATTGCGCTACACTCTCCCCTACTAAATTTAAAATGTTTACTACATTTAAGAATTGACTATAATTGACAATCAATTACTTTCACAGCCAACCCCCCCTAAAATAGTAGTGATGACTTCAATTCCAAACACTTGAAATACACTCTACAATTGGTCAAATTAACCTTTTGTTGCATTGTCCATTGTCGCCCAAGGATATTATATTTCCAGCAACAGTAAACACTTCTGACACAGTTGAAAAAGATCCGTTTTTTTCCCCTTTCCAAATCTATCATTGTCCATGAAAACATTAGTTTCCACTCAAGTCCTGATTAATTGTGGCCAATCAGTGTAAATTTAACTGGTAACCAACATTGTCCATGGTCGCCACAGTCTTTGGACAGCAGACTCTCTACTCACCTTTAGTCTATCTATAACAACTTCCACCACAGATGGCTGACCCAACGAGTCATAAGTCAGAGTCTTTGGACGGCGGCGTTCTCTCCTTGGATAAGAATGAGAAGGTATAGAGTTATCAACCTCACTCTCCCCTGATGCTTGTTCTTCCGATACCACCGACTGTACTGCAGGCATTCCAAGATACTCTTCCATCCGTGCCTCTGCCCCATCTTCTGCTATCTCCTCCTCTATCCTCTGTGACTCTCGTTCCCAGTGCTGTTGCACATTTGGCGTGAACGGTTCTACATCCGGATTGAGACTAACAGACTTCCAGCACTGCCTCAAGGAAGTAGGAACTTGTAGCACTAGCTCACCATCCTGAGAATCCTCGGTCTCTGACATATCACTCTGAACTTCTTCCAAGCATTTTCTGTCTTTTCTGCTTACTTTCGTCTCTCTCACTGTCTCTGGTTGTGTTGCTGCTACGGAGTTCTCCAATGGCAAACTGTCACAAGGGAGAAGTAGATTCCGATGTAACACTCTCATTTTCCCTCCTCCTTCCGGTACGACTTCGTACACCGGACTCTCATCACTCCTTCTTTTTACAATCATGTACACTCTGTTTTCCCAGTACGATCGGAGCTTACCGGGTCCCCCTCTCTCAGATAGATTTCGGACCAGCACTCGTCCCCCCGGCTGAAGGTCAATTCCATGAATTCTCCTGTCATATCCCTGCTTACTCCTTGATGTTTCCCTGTTAGCTGTTCTGGAAGCAATCTCATAAGCTTGACGCATCCTCGTTTGCCAGTTCTTCACATACTCAGCATGATTCTCATTTCCTTCTGCTGGCCGTAGGTTGAAGAGCAGATCGATTGGCAGAAGTGGGGAACGACCATAAAGCAAATAGAAAGGGGAAAACCCGGTGACCTCACAGCGAGTACAGTTATAAGCGTGAACCATCTTCTCCAGTGTCTTTCTCCACTGAGTTTTATCTGCATCTGTAAGGGTGCGTAGCATAGACAGTAATGTCCTGTTAAAGCGCTCTACCTGTCCATTTCCTTGTGGATGATAACAGGTAGTGTGAGACGCTCGCACATCACAACACTTCTGAAGTTGGTACATCAACTGGTTCTCGAATTCCTTACCCATATCATGGTGAATCTTTTCTGGGAATCCGAAACGTAAAACAAAATCATTAAAGATCTTATCCACCACCGTCTTGGCTGATTTGTTTCTAGTGGCATAAGCTTGTGCAAAACGAGTATAATGATCTATGACAACCAGAATGTACTCGTACCCTCCCTTACATGTTTCCAGATGTAAAAAGTCTATAGACACTAGCTCAAACGGTCGTGTGGTGACGATTGAGACAAGAGGAGCTCTTGTGGCCTTATGTGGTTTCTTCCGCATTAAACATTCACATACATTGGCAATGAAATGCTCTGTGTCACTATGCATACGAACCCAGTAAAACCGATCACCAATCAATTGCACTGTCCTCTCTACCCCTAAGTGTCCCATTTCCTTATGAAGCTCATGGAATACAGTCTGGTGATATTCTTTTGGCAAAACAAGCTGATCTCTTCTACCCGCTTTTCTGTAAAGTATGCCATGCTCATTGATGTACAGTTTTTGCCACTGTCTCAGAAGCATTTTCACATCTTTTGGCTCTGTTTTGACTACTTGTCTTGATGGTCTCTGATCATTAACTTTATACTGCAGAACTCGACCGATTACAGGATCTTTCCTTTGACTTTCTAAGATCTGCTGCAGTGTGAACGGTTTGCCTGATGTAGACACAGCAGTATCACTCACCATCTGGAGGGTTCGTACTTGAGTTGCCATCACCCATGCAAGCGGGGTGTCTATCCCCACCAACACCCCCTGGATAGACGCACTGATGACTTCTTGACTCACCCTTCCCGTGCACTGCTCCATGAATTGATCAATAGCTACTGGCATACGGGACAGACCATCAGCGTCCGCGTTACTCTTGCCCGGACGGTACTTTATAGAGAAGTTGAAATCTGCCAGCTGAGCCACCCATCTATGGCCAGTGGAGTTGAGCTTGGCTGTGGAGAGAACATAAGTCAAAGGATTATTATCAGTATACACTGTAAACTGTGGAGCATGGTACAGGTAGTCCCTAAAACGTTCACATATTGCCCATTTTAATGCTAAGAATTCTAACTTCCCTGAGTGAAGGTGGTAATTCTTCTCAGGTGCAGTTAGCGTTCTGGAAGCATAACCAATCACCACCAATTTACTATTTTGCCTCTGATACAACACGGCACCCAACCCCTCTTGTGATGCATCACAGTGCAAAATGAACGGTTGGGTGAGATCTGGATAGCCCAATATTGGTGGGGTGGTCAGTTTGTCAATGAGAAAGTTCAATATTTCCTGATGGCTTTGAGTCCACTGTATTGGTGTGTTTGATGGAAGACCACCTTTGTGTCGTCTGCTGATGCATTTTCCTCTTTCTTTTTTTTCTTTGGGTGATGTTTCTTCAGGGGGTGATGACAATAGCTGATACAGGGACTTCGCCCGTCTGGAAAAATCAGGTATGTATGCACGGTAATAAGAGATAAATCCAAGCAGCTTTCTCAAATCACCTATAGTGGCAGGAACTCGCTCTTTTAAGGCCTGCACAGCAGCCACTTCAGCAGGATCCATTGTATATCCTTCTCCTGACACCAGGCGTCCAAGAAATCTCACCTTCCTCTGAAAGATCTCACATTTACGAGGGGTGAGCTTTACACCATGCTGCTGGTATCTCTGTAAAACAGCTCTGAGGTGACTGACATGATCTTCAAAACTAGAGCTATGGACAAGATTATCGTCAAGGTAGGGTTGACACACAACATCTCTAAGACCTATCAGACACTCCTCCATACTCCGTTGGAATTCGGCTGGTGCGGAACTGAGGCCGAAAGGTATCCTCACCCAATGGTATAGTCCCCAGGGAGTTATGAAGGCAGTCAAGGGTCTGCTTTTCTCATCCAGGAACCCCTGGTGATAAGCTTTTCCCTGATCCAACACTGAAAACCAGGAACTACCGATTAAAGAGTCCAGCATGTCCTGTATTCTTGGGATTGGATGTCGATCAGGTACTGATTTTTTGTTTAATTCTCTGTAATCACAACACAATCTCAATGTCCCATCTTTCTTTCTTACACAGACCATCGGTGACGCATAGGGTGACCGGGACTTTTCAATCCACCCACGATTCAGTAAGTCTTGTAAGTACTCTTTCACTTCCTGATGTAACGGTTTTGGAACTGACACGTATGTTTTCTTCACTGGTGAGGTATCATGGAGTGTTATATGCAGGTTCAATGACGAAATACAGCCAATATCATCCTCATCAAAGCTGAAAGCATGACACTCCTCCCTCAACACCTGTCTCACCATCTCCTTCTGTGTTCCGCTCAGATGATCCAGGGGGACAGGAGGATCCCATTGACTAGGTTTTTGTCTCTGTGAATCTCCTTTACTCACTCTGTCCTTACTGTTACTGTCGTCAATGTTGCTCTGGCCTTCTCTGGCTGTGGACTCGCCCCTGTTTGTTTGTTCTGTAGCCACAGACAAAGCAGATTTCATTACTTGAAGATGACCCAGGACTATTCGACGATCTAAGGCAACAGCATAGTTATTGGTGTTAGCAATCGGCACTGGTACAACTGCAAATCTGTCAACGGGAACAGTAACTACTCCTTCATCAATAGTGACCCCTTCTGGCAGTGAAGGCTCTTCGCTTGGGACTAATAGTAGACTTTGACCTTTAAACTGAGACCCTGTATTGATCTTAACCAATGCAGTTGTGACTTGGTTAGCTGGTAAATGAATTAGTCTCCTTCCCGTCTGCACAATACCTACTTCACTTTCAGAATCTGTAGACTGAATTAACTTGAGCACTAACTTTGCCGTTTTGAATGGCACACAGAACGCTTTACTCACTTCGCAGATGGTATCTTTTCCTGACTTGTAGCCCCTCTTTTGACTGAGAACTGCCTCAATTACATTGAACCCAATGATAGGCTGTTCAGCTACCTGCGGGTCAGTGGATACTAATATTGGAACCAGTAACGGCGGAGTAGCACTTGAGTCTCTGCCTAAACTGAATTCAGCTTCAATCCAGCCCAGGAACGGTATCACAGTCTGATTTGCAGCTAACCCCACCAGGGTACCGGACTCCAGCAGTTCATGGAGAGGTCTTACTGTTCGATGAGGTACGTTCTCTTTTCTCCATGCCTCATTGATAACACTGGCCTGTGCACCCGTGTCCCACAAAACTTCTACGGGTTTTCCCTCTAGCAAACATTGAACCAGACATTTTCTGCCAATGAGGTTTATCAGTTTCACATTCTGGTAAAGAGGGATGTCATTAACAGTCTTTTCTAATTCCTTCAGCTTCACTGTCTGCTTGGAGTAATCGAGGGGGGACTTTGTCTCAAGGGCTACTGAGCGTCCCGACACAGCAGCCCTCTCCCATTTCCCTGCTGTTCTCTGGGTCTCCGACAACCTCTGGAAAGATGGCCCTCCTGTCCACAACGAAAACAATGTTCGCACTGCTCACCGACTCGTGCTTCCTGACAGGCTCGCTGTCTGCTGACATTTACAAGTGTCGCTCGTTCCGTTCTGCCACGCAGCTTAGCCGTCTCCATCGTCTCATTCATCATCTTTTTCATTTCTAATACTTCAGCTCTGAGCTGTTCAATCAGTTGGCTGGTGTTTGAATCTGCCCCCCCCCCCCCCCCCCCTTGACTTGAATCCTTCTGCTGTTGGTGGCTGAATCAGCTTTAACTGCAGGTACTCTGTCATTTCTGTTGGGTTCCATGCGACCTTGAGAATGTAGCTGGGACTCAAACGGACATATGTTAGTTTGTATTTCACTCAGTTATGGCGACTTACTCAGTACCGTCTTTTTCAGTTTTTGTTGTCGCTCTTGTTCTAAATTTGCAGCTTCATTCACTCGCTCTATCAGCTCATCATCTTTGATTCTGGGGTTGCTAAGGTAGGGCTTAAGTTGCATCTTCACCCCTTCACTTAGTAGGCCAGTCTCTATGGAGCGTAAAAATTTCCTTTGAATTAATTCTGGGCTAAACTGCTCACCTTCATCTTCCTCACTCAGCTTCCACAGCAACTTTTCTCTGAGCTCAATTCCTCTAAACAGAAAGTTCTGGACTGATTCTTTTGGGTCCTGTGACATGTTCATTAATTTTTGTAACAGATCAGATGGTGGATCAACTTTGAAATGTCCTCTCAAGATTGTCTTCAATGTCGGAAGTGTGAGATCTCGTTTTATTTCAAGCATGTCTCTTAAATGGAGGCCTGGGCTCACCGCGCGTGTCACAGCTTCAATTATTTCGGTCTCTAAATGACCCTTTCTCAGTGCGGACTCAATCTGGTTCATGAGGCTGGTGTAGGACAGTTTATCTCTCTGTCCTGCCTCCCCAATTTGTCCACAGATCCGGAACTCCCTCCTTAGAGTCACTTCAGAAAGCGCAGGTGGTGTCACTGTGACAGCTCTAGTTTCCTCCCTCCGTCTTTGCTCCAGTGCGAAAATCTCCTCTTCAAATATTTGACGGGCTTGAGCTTGTTCCATCTGCAATCTGGAATATTTCTCTTTCAGCATTTCTAACTCATTTGTCTCATCTGGTGTAATGGTCGACGCAGCTATTGTTGGCTGTATCAGAGAGTCTATTTGCCTCAACAGATCCTCGAGACACCGACGAAATACCTCCTCATCCTCTATCTCTTCTATGTCATCCAGCGTTTTCTCAACCAGTCTGATGAGGGCACGTCTTGTTTTGCTATCAAACCCTCCGACAGGCTCATCACATTTTAGGTGTCGACACACTGGAACAAGATCAGAGCTGTTCAGCTTCAGTATTGCTCGGCTGATCTGATCATGCAGCTCATCCATGCTTGCCATTTTACACTGCTGGCTGTCTAGATTCGTCTCTGGGACTCACACGTTGAAATTGGGGCTGGCTCGCCAAAATATGTAACACTTCCCAGTGTGCAATGAATAATTCACAAAGGGGGTTGCACATTTAAAGGGTGTTTATTCTGCAAAACAGGAATAAATTGCATTTAGTTGCAGCTCTCGTGGTTATCACACACCATCACTCACGGAGATGTCTCGCTCTCAAACTCACGCGAGACTTCACACGTGAGTTCGGTTTCATAACCAACACCATGCAACATCGCTGCCACCTACTGGTGCGATATGAGACTGTAACACTTGTCACTATATTACATTTAACACAACACATTAAACATGACATTCTTGGAGTGTAATACTCAGTCATTGCGCTACAATAGCACATGTAAATGTGAGATAACGGGGTGTGACTTAACTTCTCCGATTAGTTTGATTGAAAGGCTTTGCAGTGGCGAGACAGGGGCAAGATCTTCCTTTTCAATACAACACCAAGGAGGGGCTCCCCCAGGTGGAAGCGACCAATGAGCCAATTGTCTGAGACAGAATGCATAGTAAAAAAACTAATTCTTGGGTAAGCCTAACCCACCTTTGTCAATCCTATGTAATTTATTGAAATTTAACCTGGGACACACACGTTCCAAATGAAGGACTTCGCTATGCTATCAAATTGCTTGAAATAAGAGAGGGGGACATCTACAGGGAGAGAATGTAACAGGTAGTTGAATTTTGGAAAACATTTAATTTTAATAGCATTAATCTTCCCAATCATCGATAAATGTATGAAGCCCACCTGCCCACATCATTCGAAACCTTTTAATTAAGGGATCAAAATTAACTCTGACTAAATCAGACAAGTTTGCTGGGAATACAATTCCCAAATACTTAATGCACTGTTTGGGCCACTGGAACATGGAACACTGGAAGTGTATGACTGCACTTGTATTAATAAGTACGACCTTCAATGCAGCCAATGATGTCGCTGGACATCGTTTTCATCTAATATGCGACAGTTACTTGCTTCTGTCACACACACACAACAGCTTCCTATCATGTTTACACACTACTGATCAGGTAGATATGGGTTTTGGGTAATATCATAATATTGGTTAGCTTGTCCTTGACTCGCGCATGGAACTCGCTCTTACCTCCACATTGCAGATCTGGGCAGTTGCACGTGATGAAATTGTACAAATTCTTATGAACAAAATCATACAAAATGTCTGTCCTTGATGTTTTTCTTGGAGATAAGTGGGTTCTTTGCTGCCCTTCTTGACACCAGGTCATTGTTCAAAAGTCTTCGCCTCACTGTGTGTGCAGATGCGCTCACACCAACCTGCTGCTAATATTGAGCAAGCTCTGCACTGGCGGTGACACGATCCCGTAGCTGACTCTTGAGGAGGAGACGGTCCTGTAAATGGTTCTTTCAGGTGCAATATTCTTTGCAGCAATTTCCTTGCATGTGAAGCCATTTTGATGCAAAGCCATGATGGCTGCACATCTTTCTTTAGAGGTAACCATTGCGAACAAGAACACAATGATTGGAAGCACTTCTTCCCTCCTTTTACAGCAATCAGTCTGCTCTTATAATCCAATCAGAATGATAGAGTGATTTCACCTGACTAGTACTCTTTCACACTTTCCCAGGTGCTGCTGATATGATTAGTGAAATTATGTTAGCTAGTCATTTTGTGCCAGGGACAAAAAACAGTAAAATTTGGGTTTTTGTGGCCAATGAAGCTTTTCGAAAGCTTTTTATTTATTTATTTATTTTATTTTTTTATTTAAAATGCATCTGATCACTCTGCACAATAATCTAGAAACAATATGAATCAACACCACAACTGAAGCAGAAAACACGGCTGTACTCTTCACATTTTCTCAACCCACTTCTTGAGTTACTTTAACATTAAACAGCACTGCTGACTAATCCTGCTGCCAACACACACTAAAGACACCAAGGAAGATCCTTTCCAGCACAATTCCCCTGCTTGTAATCTAGGGAACAACAGAAATATTTGATGCTTCATTTGATTCAAACTTGTTTGATCACTTATAGAAGTCAGGGTCAAAGGACACTAATTAAGTGGAGAGCAGATTAGCAACGGACATTGTGTTTAGCACAAATACTTATTTTATTTTTGCTTAATCTACTTTACGGCTCTATATTTTGGGGAAAATGTTACATATAAGTGCATGAATAATCAGTCAATTTTACTCTGACAGAAATGTCCTTAACGTGGGCATGCCGGCAAGCGAGAAATTTACTCCAAAATCACAGACTTTAATATTACACCATTTAAAGTGAATTAACAACACAAAATATGCCCTTAATAAAAATAAGAATAGCAATTACTGTGCACATTTTGGTTCAACATCCATGCTACTTGCTCTTAAATGGATTGTTCACCTAAAAAATTCTGTCAACATTTTCTCACCCCCATGTTGTTCCAAACCTGTTTAACATTCTTTCTTCCATGGAACACATGAGGCAGAATGTTAGGGACCAACAGTGCCATTGACCATAGTAAAAGGTGACTGAGATTAACATTCAGCCTAACATCTTTTGTTTTCTACAGAAAAACGATATATACAGGTTTGGAACAACATGAGGGTGAGTGAATGTGACAGAATTTTCATTTTGTGTTAAAAATTAAATGAAAACTCTTTAACGGTTGATGCTTAATAGGACTAAAGCAACTGTGGCAGCTCTTTTTCATCTGCTGAAGGTATTGTATCCTGAAACATCTGTTCTCTCTCTTCAGTGTGCACCAGCCCATGCTAAGCACTATGTCAGAATGAGCAGCATGGTTACCCACGACACATTTGTCGGCAGTGTGGTACATTTATGCAAGAAATGCCTCCCCACTTATTTAGCTAACCATATGCCACGCTGGCCCACACTTCCTTGTGGTCCTAACGGAGACACGACAAGATGAATACCAAGCAGGCTCCAGGAGATTGACAAGGGAGGGAAAATGGAGCCTTCCAGCTGAGAAAAACAAAACTTTTAGAGCCATGTTTTCACAGAAGTCCCAGAAAATGCGAGCACTCCAGATAAACATTCTGACATATTACTCTTCAGAGCAATGCAGGCATACATGTGAACATTGGTGGCCTATTGTTAGTCAAGCAGCAATCTGGCATAATTTTTGCTTCTGAGCTTCATTCTGTATGTCCAGTTTCAGAATGTACTTTTTTTTAATTTGAGCAGAATACCTAAACATAAAACAAATTTTAAAAATGTTGTGCTGATACCTATAGTTTGGTATTTCAGCTTATTTTTCCTACCTTGTTTCATATCACTTAAATATAAGTCTCCTTTTGACAAGGAAAAAAAAATCTGTCCTGATCACCAGATGTTTTCAAATAATCGTCCGATGCCCGATGTGCAGATAATTGCTTTAAACAGCTGATACCAATGTTTGGCCATTACATTGGTGCATCTCTATTTACCATGAATTAAATTTTAGGGTATAAAGGTCTTCCTTGCAGTTACAAATAATAATAACTACCAAAAATACAGAACTTTATATTTACAACATATACATATGCTAATGGCATACGTGAAGATTTATAATCACAAAATGAATTGTGTTAAATAAAGCGCAACCTACTTCTGCACTCTCGATCACTCTGCACCTACTGAATGACAGCGATTGTGTTTTTTTATTCGAAATGCTGTCACTCATGCGGTTCAGCCCATTCAAGAGCTCGACCAATCACCAAAAGCTGGGCTTAGAGGCGGGAGAAAAATACATTGATTGAAAGTCCACTGTCCAATCAACAATCAGACAATTTTCCTCAAGTAATTGAATCTTATGAAGCTCCTGTAGACTCCAAAGATGCACAGTGAGCCTCTTGTCCAATGAACATTGATCTTTTGCTCTATGAGTTCTATGAGCCATGTGTCCACAAATTCTGATGGACATAATCTTGCAGATAACCTCAATGGAACAAACATTGTGAAAGTGTTCGCTTTGTTATCTAAACTACTGAACTGGGAGAATAATTATCTGAATTATAGAGAGATTATATACAATTTGATAAATTAGTCATAAAAAGTTAGTCATTAAAATTACGCAATGATATGCATTGCGTAATTTTAATGTAATTTTAAGAGAAGCCGTACTCCCTATGTAGTCTTAAAGCATTCACCACTGCTTCCATGAAACACAGAAAGATTTTAAACATTCAAAACTTGCCTCCTCAAGATGCATTGCGACATGTTTGATGTCAGTGATGTCAAATGCCGTTGGCTCTTGGATGTCTTGCAAAAGATTGCAACACACACTTTGAATGTATCTTTTTAAATTAGATTTGAAAGCCATGGCTGGTGAAGATTTAACTTAAACTTTTTCTCTGTTCCTAACACAAAGCTATTGTATGGCTTTAGAGAAGTCATGTTGTATGGACTTTCTTTAAGGTAATTTTATCTGCCTGTTACCTTTTTATATATTGTTGTGCAATGGTTAGGTTTAAGGGTGGAGTTTACGGGCTTGAAAAAATATTATATTACACTGATCAGCCAAAATATTAAAACCACTGAAATGTGAAGTGAATAACATTTCTTATCTTGTTGGGCCAAATTTTGATGGCTAGACGTCTGGGTCAGAGCATCTACAAAATGGCAGGAGCTGTGGGGTGTTTCCGGTATGCGTTGGTTAGTACCACCAAAAGTGATTCAAGGAAGGTCAACAGTTGAACTGGCGACAGGGTCATGGGCACCCAAGGCTCATTGATATGCTTGGGGAATGAAGGCTAGCCTGTCTGGTCCGATCCAACAGAAGAGTTACTGTAGCACAAATGACTGAAAAACTTAATACTGGCCATGATAGGGACCTGGGTAGCTCAGCAAGTAATGACACTGACTACCACACCTGGAGTCGGAAGTTCAAATCCAGGGCGTGCTGAGTGATTCCAGTCAGGCTTCCTAAGCAACCAATTGGCCCTGTTGCTAGGGTTGTTAGAGTCACGTTGGGTTAACTTCCTTGTGGTCACCATAATGTGGTTCTCGGTCTTGGTGGGGCATATGGTGAGTTGTGCATGGATACCACAGAGAATAGCGTGAAGCCTCCAAACATGCTGTCTCTGAGGGAGGCAGTGTGATAAGCTGGGCAATGTTCTGCTGGGAAACCTTGACACATCCCAACTACCTAAAGATTGTTTTAGACCACATACACCCATTCATGGCAATGGTATTCCCTAATGGCAGTGGCCTCTTTCAGCAGGATAATGCACCCTCCCACAATGCAAACATGGTTCAGGAATGGTTTGAGGATTATGACAAAGTGTTCAAGGTGTTGACTTGGCCTCCAAATTCCCCAGATCTCAATCCAAATGAGCAAATATTGGATGTGCTGGACAAACAAGTCCAATCCATGGAGGCCCCACCTTGCAATTTACAGGATTTAAAGTTAATATTTAATGTTTTACATAATAAACCACAATAAACATTCTGTTTTGCTGTGGTATTGAAATTACTTTAAGGGATTGTTAAATTTACTGGTAATTGTATAGTCTACTGAAATTAAGGTATTGTGACAACCCTACTTTGTAGACCACATTAGGTTCTCTGACGTCAACCCCATGTATTTAACCTTTTCCTTTGTGACGTTGCCGTTTTATTGCTCTCATTTAATTTGGCACTGCAGTAAACCCATGAGACCATCAGTGCTCCTGTAAACTTCAATGAAATGATAACGGGGTGTTGAGCTAAGGCAGCATGTAGTGTTGGGATATTTCTCATCTGTGTATTTTTGAGAGCCTGTAGTTCGGTCCCAGAGATCATTATACATAACTTGCTAGTACGGCACCTGTCAGTTGCTAAATAAATAATTTTTTTACTCATGAGCTTTTTGCCTTCCTAATGTACATGTAGTAAATATATACAGGAAATTGTAGGCAGAGAGGAGGGAATGGGATCAGGACATGATGTAGACCGTACTCGAACCTTAGTCACCATAAACATGCACAATATAGCACTACCCACTGCACCAGGGGCTATCCATCAGTTAAAACTTAGTCTAGTTGTTGAGTAAATGGGCATTAAGTCACAATTCACCCACTACTAAATATTTGAGCATTGCACCATTAAACTTGGGTAGAACGTAATCCTTAGTATAAACTAAATATTTATGGAAGCCTTTGACCAGGAGCAATGGTTGGAATAAACCATAATAGACTGATTTAATGAGATAAATGAGTTCATGTTTTGCATGACAGGATTCAATCCTTTCGACATACTCTATATGATGATGATGACATTAACACTCATTTACATTTACGAGAGATAATAATAATCCTATCAGGAAGACTTGCAGACTTCAGTGAAATTTAAGATGAAATTTATTTGATGAATAAAAATTTGTATGTCTCTCTTTGGTGTAAGCTCCGTCTGGCAGTCCAAAGAAGTTGTACACAGGAACCGTCATATCCTGCCGGAGATAGGAGGCAGGGGTGAGGAGCCTACCCCCATGCAGTACGGTATATAACTGGTGGTGGTGGAGTGGTGGAGGTTGCCGTGTAAGCACACTGAAACAGCAATGTGATAGATTGTGAGCAGACTTATAAAGCAGTGGCTTACATGTGATTGGCTAATTATTACCTAGCTAATGGTGCGATGATGTACAGCTACTAGTGTTTCCACTAGAACTACACTGCACTTACATGTAAAAAGCATACTTAACTGTCTCAAGTTTCAACACATAAAATATCTAGGATATAAAAATGAATAAATGTCTATTTTTTTTCATCCTGTTGTATTAGTATTTATTTATTGCCACTTATTATGGGGATATAATAGTTTAGTTTGCTTTTATTGTCCCCCTTAGGGGAATAGATTTGCAGCAAGGTGTCAAAATAGACTAACATTCTAATCACAATAAAACACTATACCCAAAAACAACTTGATTACAAATATAACAGTAAAACATAATACTACAAATTGCACAAAATCACAACATATGGTTAAGTTAATTTAGTCTGACCATGAGTTCAGTAACCCAATGGCCACTGACACAAAGGAGGTCTTAATTTGATTTGTTCTACCTCCTGGCACTCTAAAATGATGACCAGAAGGCATTATCTCAAATTCTTTCAGCAAGGGATGACCAGGAATACTAAGAATCGAGTGTGCCTTACTTAAAACCTGTCTATAAAAGATATCAATGGGCTGGGCTTGATTTACTCCAATGACTTTTCCTGCCACCATTAAAAGAGGAGTTAATCCATTTATATTTGACAAATTAAGAGTGCCAAACAAAAGGAAAACATTGATTCAATAAAACTTTTATAAAATAGGCTCATCATTGTAGAACATACAGTACATTCAATGTTTTAAACTTCCTTTAAAAGAAAAGTCTTTATTGATATATTACAGACAGCAGATATATTTGATTCAAAACTTGTCAATCACCATTCTTAAATATTTGTATTTGTCAATCATTGTATTATCTGATCCTTTTATATTTGTCAACAGTGGACTTGGTATTGCTTCTAAGATCAGTTACCATATCCTTTGTTTTGTTTTTTCACATTTAACTGAAAATATAATTTACTACTCCAAGTCATAAAATCATCCACCACAGGACCATGCCCCTGATCCTGTGCCTCAAGAAGTCATTAGTGTCCATAATATATAAAAGATGTGATAAGCAACATCCTTGAGGTGAACCAGCAGAACAAGATAATTGTTTAGAATATGCATCATTGACTCTAACACATTGTGATCTTCCAGTTAAAAATAAATTAAAAAAAATCAACATTCAAATCAAGATTAAAAAGGGAAATTAGAATCGTTATTAACAATATTAAACTATATAAATAGAAGTCTTGCATGTGCTTTAGGTTTTTCAAGATGTTTAAAAACAAGATTTAAAAGATAAAGAATAGCATCCTCATCACCTTAACTTCTCTACTGGCATACTGCAATGGATCAAGGCTAGCCTCAGTCTGCTATAAAATCACTTCCCTAACAATTTTTTCAAAACATTTCCTAATTAACAATGTTAAGACGACTGGTCTAATAATTTAATTCCATTGGAATACTATTTTTGCCACAGGGACTATAGTAGATTGCTTCCATTTTCTAGGCACTCTTTGTTCTCTGAGACTATGAACAAATATGCTGAAAAATGTCCCAATTGTTCCGCACAAATCTTTAGCACCCTGTCTCCGATATTATCAGGACCTGGGCTTTTCTTAACATCTATATGTTGAAAAAAAGCTTTTAACCTTATGAACTTTAATATTTGCAAATTTGCTCGATCTCATCCAAGGTTTTAAAACAGTAATTTCAGTATTAAAATCATAGTTACCAAACCATAAATATAACTCATTCAATTTATCAGCAAGATTCTTATCCAAATTAAAACCATCTGATTTAATCGCCTTAGTAGTGTTATCCTTACATCCCGCCATAGTTTTAATTCCCTGCCATGCTAATCTTAGATTGTTACCACCATTAACTGATTGTAATGTTGGGGTAGGCAGAGTGGATTCCATTTGCGGATATTTATTGGAAGGCTTCAACAAATAATACAGGCAGTATTCCTTAGACGTAGTCGGGTCACAGTCTTGGGTCAAATCGTAGGTAAATCGGTCCACAGGCAAGCAAATCCAAAACAGTAATTCTGAGCCGTACACCAATAAACGTAAGCAATGGACATAACAGTAGTCAGAAACAATGGCAGAGAAACAAATGCTTGGTAAGGCAGAAAACTGTCAATGCTTTGCAATATGGGAGTGTGAATGCAAGGCTTATATACAGAGCAAACAGGAAGTGACATGGCAGGAACTGATGTGGCAGGAAACAGGAAGAGACAGAGTTTAGTATTCAGGTTAGGGCTCCCTCTGGTGAACGGGAGCCTGCTCAGACGTTACACTGATCTTCAATCTTGTCTTTATATTTTTTATCTAGCTTTATTCATTTCTGCTCTCACAAACATACTGATTTCTCTCACTTTAAGTTTCCCAGCTGAAAATCTATTTTCTTTTTGTGCAAAAGATCGTTTGTGCCTTTTGAGATCCAAGGCTTATTGTTTGGAAATACTTTAAGCACCTTATAAGGAACAACACATTCAGTACAAAAGGAAACATATCCACATACAACCTCAGTGAGTTCATCGATTTTGTCCATAGCAGCTTGAAAGACAGTCCAATCTGTACACTCAAAATAACCCTGTAGGGTCTAGATACGGGCACAAGTACTTGGGTATTCGGAAGTGGCAGTAATGATCGTTCATGAAAACAATGATCAATAGTGATCACGCATGATGTGACTTTTCAGTTAATTCGAAATCCAGCTGCAATTAACTGACTAAACACAAACATGTCAAAGAGGGAGATAATTTTAAATTTTGTGACTGATTATGTTGTGACTTTGAGGGTACATTGATTATCAGAGACTTTCATGGCAAACAAACTGATACGATGCTGCAATGTTATCTCTACAATAATCAAAATAAAGAGAGTGTAATTAACCTTGTTTTGAACACCTGTCTCCGCAAAACGTTTGCTAAACACACTTTATTATCATTTAATGTAAGAACTTTGACTTGTTAATTGATATTATTTAATAAAAGTGAATGACTGTCTATGCCCTGCATGACATAACACACACCTGCATCTCGACGAAATTAATGAATATTTCCGCTCGAGTTTCCAAGTTAGATATCCTATATAAAGTGTCATTCCGTTGTGCTTTCCTCAGTTGAAAGGTGGAAATTCAGACTCTCCGAGTTGAATGGAACACTTCATGAATCACAGCAACAACAATACATGAGCGAACATTTGGGGACACACACACTTACACATTCACACCAGGCGTGTGTGGCAGTGTACAGCAGGCGAGTGTTTCAAACAGCTAGACATAGTGCAGTTACATGGAACACAATGCAACATCTTCAAAATTGAAATTCAACTTAACGCACATATTAAAACGCAATGGTTATGGCATAACACAGAATTGTGTCTTATTGCACCTTGGATGACAGGTGACATACTGAATGAAAGTGCTCAGTGACTTCTTTAAATTACAGTTATTAAAATCTCCAAGAAACAAATTTGTTGAATCTGGCGAAATTTATTGCAGTTTATGAATTACGTTTCCACTGCAACGTGATTATTTGCTCTCAGATGAATGTACATCACTGTGATAAATATCGTCTCGGGTTACTTAACTGTAACCCCCTGTTCCCTGATAAAAGCGGAACGAGATGCTGCGCTTAGTTAGCGCTTTGGGAGCTACTTTAGGTGTGACCAGCTGTGAATATGTGTGCAATACGTCAATGAAAATTTACCGGAATTTATAGCCTCTGCCGGTGACATCATTGGATGCACCTGTAGCAGGGCTATAAATAGATGTGTCACAGGTGCATCGTCAGATCTTTTGTCTTCAAATCAGTCTGTGTGTGTGTGCGCGCTTCATGAGCCTGTCAGAAACTTTCTACATTCCTCTGTTAGGAGTTAGAATTGTTAGGCAGTGCGCAGAAACCTTTCTCTTTCTCTTTTCTTTAAAAAAAAAAGAAGAAAAAGAATGACTGATAAACAAAGCAAGCGGTGTGTGTTCCCATTTTTACGCTCTATGGCTGAAACGGACACACACCAGTTTTTGTTTTGTGTTTTTAACCTACTAGTTAAGGCTTGCCTTTAAGGGATCATTCAGCCAAAAATGAAAATTCTCATAATTTTTTCACCCTCATGCCATCCCAGCTATGTATAACTTTCTTTCTTTTGCAGAACACAAATGATGATTTTTAAGAATATTTCAGCTCTGTATGTCCATCCAATGCAAGTGAATAGGTGCCAAAATTTTGAAACCCAAAAAAGCACATAAAGGCATCATAAAAGTAATCCATACAACTCCAGTGTTTTAATCCATATCTTCATTAGAGATATTATAGGTGTGGCTGAGAAACAGATTCATATTTAAGTATTTTTTTTTTTTTGCTATAAATTCATCTACCTGCCCAGTAGGAGGTGATATGCATGAAGAATGTGAAACACCAAAAACACAAGAAGAATTGGAAAGTGATCTGTTTCTCACACACATTTATCATATTGATTTTGAGAACATTGATTTCACCATTGGAGTCTTATGGATTCATTTTATGCTGATTAATGTGATTTTGTTTTCTGGCAGTTTTGGCACCCAATAACTTGCATTGTATGGAATAAAAGAGCATATAAATTCTTCTAAAAATCTTCATTTGAGTTCAGGAGATGAAAGAAAGTCATACACATCTGGGATGGCATGAGGGTGAGTAAAAGATGAGAGAATTTTCATTTTTGGGTGAAATATTTCTTTAAGAACAGATGGTGCAACCAAATTAAACAGTATTTGTCTTATTTGCAAACTAACTTCTAATTACTTAGCCCTTGTGAACTTTACGTCCCAACTTATGTGAGACTTTACAACTCATGAGTTGAAATTTGAATTTAATTGGCCACACCCAACAGGATGTTGAATTGAAACTTGAATTGAAAAATCAGGAAAAGGGTAAATCGGTGCATTCTGCAATGAAGTGTTCTTCTTCTTCTTCAAAAAATAAATAAATAAATAATAAATATATATATATATATATATATTTCATTTAGAAAATGAGATACATAATATTTATATATACAATATAAATTAAAAATACGCATTGCTATTTGTGGCGCTTAATCATTAATTAATAGTATGACATGATGTTTCTGTGTACTGTATGATAGCAGGGGCAATTCATACTCAATTAAATATATAATTAAAATTACAATACAGCAGTTATTCATTTCTTTAACTTTTGTTCCATTCTGATTCAAATTCTGAATTACAATTTTACATCCTGTATGGGTATTTTTTTATTTATTCAGTTCTGAATACAGACTGCTTTCCTGGGAAGTACTGTAACTGGTACTATGGTTGAAATTCAGCTTCAAGCTAATACTGTTACAATATGTATTGTGAATATTCCATAAAAAAAATTTATAATAATCTGTTTGGTACCTCAATTCAAATTTGAGGATTTGAATTGAAATTTAAAGGCATTCCAAATTCTTATTCAAATGATTAAATTAAATTATGAATGGTGCTTAGCTATGGCAAATCTGCAGGTAAAAATATCACTGACAATAAGACAGAAATAAGAATTTTCATGTCCTTGTATACTGCATTGTTACAGCGTAAAACAGCCAATAATCAAATTCTACCCATAAAATCTAAAGACACTTTAAATAAAGCAATGAAGTGTTTCAAATACATACATGCCAAGGCTATGCAAGCCCTATCTCTCCTCTGACAGAGAAACAAATGCACTCTCCATATTTCATCCTAATGATGGATGCAAGGAAAAGAGGGTGACAGACGAATCTTCCGCTAACAGGAAGAAGATAATAACCGGAATGATTTAAAAGTGCCTAATCTACATGTCTTGTTCTAGGGCAGGTTTCGCTAAACATTATGTTAACAAATCTTCTTGTCACTGACTGATAAAAAGAGAGAAAGAGCAAGTGAGAGAGAAAGAATCAATTATCGTGATATGTCACATGGTTACATCATGTTGTATATTGTAAACTCTGAGATGCGCAATGCTAACACGGCCTCTCATTCAACACAAGTCTGTAAATTTGGATTAGTGAGCAATTGCTGCACATTTACTCTGTCCTGCTGTCCAAAAATTAAAATTCTGTCATCATTGTGCTTCTATGTAAACCTGCGTTAGACAGACATCTTTGACCACTGAGCTGCGTCTCGCTGTTTTTCTAAGGCTAATAATTCTGCCTAGCATCTATTTTTATGTTATATGGAAGTATATTTTTTTGGTCCGAATAAATTGCTATCTTTGAATGGCCATCAATGAAGAAATTAACTTTGTTCCCATTATGTACAGTAGTTACAGCATTTACCAGTAGGGACAAACTGCCTATGCTAACCAGCAAAACCTTGACCTTCCTGAACGGACCATCGTGGCATCGTGTAAACTTTCTTTTCCAATCTATAATGTGTGAACAAACATAAATAAAAACCAATATTAAGGCATCTACCTTGCAGCATGAGTAGACGAACAACATGGTCTCTGCACTACATTTTTATAATAACAATCTGTCTGGCTGTATTTGATCAATAGATTTAAAAAATACAGGCCCACAGCTGCCATCCCTACCAGGGCTTTTGGCAGAGGAATCTCACCATTAATAACCATGTAATGAAGATGTCACAACACACTCCCGGTGCTGCTGGGAGAGCTTGTCATTGTGACTGCCCCCCCCACCAGCCCTCCACACACACATTCATTTTAGCAGTGCTCTGTGTGTTCACAACATGTGTCAGATGAAGATTTCATACTGGAGAGTGTGTTGGGGTAAGAATATGGGCAGCCCTCAGGAGCCTTCAAGTCATTACGTTGACTTCATTGTGAAAGAACTCAAAGTTCCCAGCAGCCTCTCCTGAACACTAAACTGTCCTCTGTATCAATGCTGTACACAACAGAGTCACAAGAGGATAGCAGACTAGCAAAGTATGAAAAGAGCACAAAATGCCAGCCTGCGTTTTAACACTAGTTTTTGGTGCGGACCTGAGTCTGAGTTTGATGTCAGAGTTTTGTTTGTTTGGTTGGCGTGAAACATTTTTTTACAAACTAAGAGATGTGTGCAAAGCAATCATAAGGATTTAAGTCAGGGTATAATTCATGTGGACAGTTTTTAAGTTGATACACAATACTGGTCAAAAGTTTTGAAACACCTGACTGAACTGTTTCTCATGATCTTAAAAATCTTTTGATCTGAAGGCGTTTGAAATTAGTTTTGTAGACAAAAATGTAATTTTGCCATAATATTAATTTATTTCATTATAAATCTAAAATGTAATAAAAAAAGGGTTTTGAAATGGATGACTTCAACCAATAATAAAGAAAATCAGCCAATATGTGCCCAACATAGATGGGAACTCCTTCAGTTTAAAAAGCATCTCAGGGTGATTCCTCAAAAAGTTGTTTGAGAAAATGTCAAGAGTACTTTGAAGATGCTAAAATATAACACAGTTTTTATTTATTTTGGATATTGTTTAGTCACAACTTAATCCCCAAAGTACCATGTATGTTATTCCATAGTTTTGGTGACATTACTACTATTCTAAAATGTGAAAAAAAATTATAATAAAGAATGAGTTATTGTTTCAAAACTTTTGACTGGTATTGTAAAAGCAATCTGTCCAAATATGTGGTTTTTAATAGAATTGAACATTATGGTTTCAAAAGTAAAAATCTAAATTATTTTACCATAAGGGAGCTGATTTTTTTAATAATAACTCATAAACCTTTAAGAAAGACCTACCATGAGCTCTGAGGTTGTTAATCGATGGTATATGCGTCTGCTGACGTCATCAGTCTGCTTTATTTTTTTACTTGGTGTAGAAACATTTCCAGTTATGCACTATACTACCCATTATCCTGTTGAGAAAAATCTGAGAGTCTTGGAAAACAAACCTCAGCAGCCACTAACTTCCATGACGCATTGTGAAAGGTGCTATCAAGTCTCCTTACTCTCCCAAACTACTTAAATATTTGTACTGTATACATTTTAATATTTTAGCAATAAACATGATATACATTTTTTCATTGTTTTTAATTTGTCATACGCAATGCTTTGTTGAATTGCTGCTCATTCCCCCATGAAATTGAAGTACTTCAATCTTGTAAATCTTACTTTTTGTCTGATTGCTTCAAATCAAAGCTTGTAACCTTGTGAATTATCTTGAAGCTGGTTGGTCTGGTTCATGGTTTAAAATGCTTTTGTGAAGACTTTCATTAAATCCCTATGGGGAAAAAAATGGGATAAACCCTTCTGGAAGATGGCTGAAATGGTGGTAGGCACTGTTGTGCTCTATTGGTATGAAAGCATTGTAGCCTAATTTGTGGAAGTTAATTTTCCAGTTTGCTCTAATTTATTCCAATTACTTCTGATCTTCATTAGAATGATCTGGATATTGATTCTTAAAATCCCAAGAACAATATTTTACTTTTACTTAAAATTTGAATTAGGTTATGGAACTGTTGATTATTAAATCTGTTACAAAATAGCTATTGAACTAAATAGTTTAGGCTATATTGTTAAAAAAATAACATTTAGCAATGTACCAATTTAGAAGGTGTCCTGTTTAATTCACAGCATTAGCTGAGAATTTATTTAATCTGTAAGCAAATTGGACATTATAACATAATGTACTTCCAAATGAATCAGAATAATATCAAATAGTGTACAAATTATACACACAGCCCTAGAACATTGTACAGCATTCTACACATCATGGAATAAATAAGCACAATTATTCAAAGTTAATGATGTAATTATTAATGTTTTGTTGTAAAACTTATGCTGGACTACTAAAATTCTTCAGTTTTGCGACCGTGCTTGATTTTTTTTTAAATAAATGAATATTCCGGATTCAATACAAGTTAAGCTCAATCGAAAGCATTTGTGCCATAATGTTGACTACCACAAAAATTTATTTTGACTCGTCCCCCCTTTTCTTTATAAAAAACAAAAATCGAGGTTACAGTGAGTGAGGCACTTACAATGGAAGTGAATGTGGCCAATTTTTGGAGGGTTTAAAAGGCAGAAGCTTATAATATGGAGTGGTGGTGGTGTAGTGGGCTAAAGCACAGAACTGGTAGCAGAAGGTCGCTGGTTCGATCCCCACAGCCACCACCATTGTATCCTGGATCTAGACACTTAACTTCAGGTTGCTCTGGGGGGATTGCCCATGTAATAAGGGCACTGTAAGCACTGATAAAAGTGTCTGCCAAATGCATAAATTCAAATGTAAATAACAATTAATTCTTCTTGTAAGACTCATGTATCATTTGAGCTGTAAAGTTGTTTAAATTGTAATTTTCACAACCATTTTAGGGTTTGTTGACATTACATCATCATGGCTATAATTTATACAGAAAAGTATGTGATTTTATCACACTAAAATCATGTGATCATATCATGTGGCTATATTTTGGAAAACTGAGTATTTTAACATTTAAAAATCCCCCCCCCCCCCCCCCCCATTCACTTTGCCTCACTGCAACCCATCACATGCCACTAGTGCCGTCGATAGAGCTTAACTTGTATTGAACCCAAAATATTCCTGAAAAACTGAATTCCAATTTGAACCCATGAACTAAAATTAGTTTTGTCCAACTCTGCAAATAATACAGTGTGAAAACAGACTTTTGAGCTGAGAAGGAGATGAATCAGACTTTAGCTTTGACTAAGTGTGAGAACTGCTGAAAATCTAATTGCCTGGTGCTGACATAAGAAGTCTTAGGACCCAAAAAGAGCTGAGGAGTTAGAGCCTGGCAGAGCGGGAACGCTTGCGTAAAACACTTGATTCTCTGGAGGCCAGATGGTCTTCTTTGAAGTACATTTGAGTCACATTGAATGAAATATACACTGGTGTGGAGAGAGCAACTAAAGCCTGCTTTCTTACAATCCCTAAGAAGAGGAAAGGTATGGAGGAATGTCTGTAAAAGTCTGAGGCAAAAGAAAACATTCCCTATGGGTGTCCCTGTCTTTTGGTTTCTGTGTGTGTAGGGGGGAAACAACTCTTGCAGCCCTGGGAGAGAGAGGGGAGGGGCACCACTCAAATCGACCAATGGGATGCAAGCACCTCAGGAGTGTCTTTTATCTGTCCACTGCAGACTTGGCTTTCTACCTGGCATAGTTTTATCTTGTTGACATATTGAGTGGACTTTGACAGGGCATGAGCTAGAAAACATATTATACCATTAATCTAGGCCACATACTGGGCTTTCTCTTCTTGTCCTACTTGAATCTCTCTCTCTATATCCCTCTACGTCCAGACCGAAGGTCCAGTAAGCATGATTTGTGGTGCCAAAATCAGACAGAATTCAATTACCAGAACCCACAGTGATTAGGGTTGGTGCCAGGATTTCTAATAATGGCTCTTGAATGAAAAAAAAAACAAACAATATAAAAGTTACAATTATTTTATTTTAAAGAAAGATAGCACAAGCACCTTTTTCAAGCAAACGTTGCTTTAAAAATATTCACATGAATAAGTTTTATAGGTTTTAAATAGAAATAAATATATGTACTGTATATTTATATTTCAGAATGAATATGAAAAGCATCTGGATACTTTCTGGTTGACATACTTAATGGAAGTTAGTTCTGTGAAGCGGTCTTGTATCCTTTAATTGCAAATGTAAATTTTGTTATCTAATGTAATTAAATTCAATGTAACTTTGGTTTCTACTGTAAATCAAAAATACTTTTGTAAAACCAAATACTTTTATAATTTTACTGCACACAGTCAACATTAGGATGAAACAGGCAGGCAAAGCTACCAACAGTAGCTTGAAGCATCTAATTGAATAAGCAACACTGGTCAAGTTCGGAACAGCATACAACTATTTCTGCAGTAAATAGCATAAAAATCTTCTTTGCTCAGTATATATGCAGTAAACAGAACATTAGTATTCCATTGGGAACATAGCCAGTTTCTAATTAGAGTGCAAAAGAGAAAACTTGCAGAATTGTGTAACTTTTTCCATGGTAAATGGTCTGTACTTATATAGAGCTTTTTTAACCTTAGTGGTTTTCAAAGCGCTTTACATTGTGATTCATTCACCCATTCATTCACGCACTCACCCACCAATGATGGCAGAGCTTCCATGCAAGGTGCTAGCCAGCCTTTGGAAGCAACTTGGTGTTTAGTGTCTTGCCCAAGGACACTTTGGCATGTGGAGTCGTGTGGGCCAGGAAACGAACCACCAACCCTGCGATTAGTGGCCAACACGCTCTACCACCTGAGTCACAGCCACACCTTGTTAATACTGTATACTTTCTTCTATCCCAGTATGCCATTCAAAAGTAAATTTTCTCTAAGCATTGTGTCCCTGCTGTGCTAAAAAAAAAAACTCAGTTTTTTTAATAGACCCATCTAGACTGACACAACAACAATGACTCAACCAATGGCCTGAGATGGAGGTGGGAATATCTGTATGCTCATTCAATGGCAGAATTTATATTCAGATGTCGATTTTATACATTTCAGACATTTTTGTATCGACTCCCGGATGTTTACTTTCCCCTGTGGTGCAAACAGAAGCACGTTGTGTCGGCAGCATGGGAGACTCTGGTTCAGATGCCTTGTTGAAACTAGAAAGTAATCGTGTTCGCATAGTCAGTGACATGCCCGATTCAGAAGAAGGGATGAGCGGAATGACTCATTTAGACGTTCAACGTCTAAAAGTAAGAAACCCTCAGAAACTGCAAACTACATAAAACATTGTGTGTTTGCATAGCCACAGAAAGTAGAGGTGCTGGAGCATCCACAATCAGCATTGCAGCACCCCCGTTAAGTCCTATTAATCTCGTTAATGAAAGTAATGACGAAAATTTTAAGGGGAATTTTTGTTATTTCCCCAGCAGAATCCAACCCTAAACCCCCCCAGTACCAAACGTAGCAGGTAAGCCAAATCTAGGAGAGAAAAAATTTACTGAAAAGTGCATTAGACATTGATCTAATATGACAGCTGTTCATTAAAGAACATTAACCAATAACAGTTACGAAGTAAAAAAATAAATAGCTATGATAGAAACATATAGTCCTGGCTGTGAGAAATGTACATGATGTTGGGTGCTGCCCCTTTAAGAACATTGATTGCGTGGGCTCATGTGATCGCCTAGGAAAAGGAGCCTTAAAAAAAAAAAAAACTGAGGAAGAAAGCCATGTTGTTCTTGTGTTGAGACTTGCTGAAATTCTGTAACAATACCAGATGAAACTATAATTTAAAACTATCTATTCCCAGCGTGGTGAGTAATAGTTTTCTGTAATACAGAGATTTTGTCTGTATTGATGGTTGTATCACATTTGTGATAATGTTTCATGCAAAAAATGTGATATTTTGCATTTTAGAGGATATCTTTGATTTATAAGCAAATATTTTAGTGTTTACCGTCTAAAAGCTGATGTTATAATTTGTATACATTTATTTGGTACAATACTGGATATTAATTGTGAATTGTTTTGTTTTACAGTTTGACCACATAAATGTGCCCATAAATACTCGAAACTACACTTAAACTACAACAACAGCAACTAAATGTGTACATTGTGAGTTCTGCACAAGAGGAATAAAAGACAAAATCAAAATCCAAGTTAATGCTATCATTTCATGGGTAACACATGATGTGCACACAGAATAAAAGACAGTTTAACCCATTAAGCAGTCGGCACATCATTGAAAATAGCATTCTTGACCAGCATGGTAAATATTATTTGCATACCTAGCCTAAAATATTTATTTTCTAGTCTAATTACTCATGGTGCACATTTTGATGAGCAAAATTAACAAGTCAAAGTGGTCTTCTGAAAGATGGGACCTGACTCTCCTCAGGCGATTATACTGCATTTGAAAATGCCAGTTCGGCTGGAAAAAACTTGTAAGCACTCACAGGTTTAAAGAAGACTCAAATGTGAAAACATCCATAGTGACTTGCAAGCCAACGTTTCGTAAATCTGCTTCCCACACCACCACTAATGTGATTTCAGTAACTACTTTGCTCGTCTTGCTTGAGGACATTTTCCTGCGCGTGTACACAGTGAGAGAAGTAAGAAGTACACATGGCCTGGGGTGAAATGAAAGTATACACCTGCTCCATATATAATTACTTTAAAAAAAAATATAACCGTAATAATTATTATTATTATTTGGAATTCTTTCATTAGTCACCCTTATGTCTAACATATGTTAACATTTTTGGGATCCACAAAATACAGAAAGTCACACAGTAACAGCCTTATCATTCATCACTGAAGCTAAGCAGGGTTGAGCCTGGCCAGTACCTGGATGGGAGACCTCCAGGGGAAAACTAAGGTTGCTGCTGGAAGAGGTGTTAGATATGCCAGCAAAGGGTGCTCACCCTGCAGTCTATGTGGGTCCTAATGCCCCAGTATAGTGATGGGGACACTTTACTGTAAAAAGGTACTGTACTTTGGATGAGATGTTAAACTGAGGTCCTGACTCTCTGTGGTCATTAATAATCAGTAGTGGTGAAAAAACAGTAGGGGTGTAACCCTGGTGTGCATGCCAAATACCCCACTTTGGCCTTCCTCAAACATATCCTCCTTATAATCCCCATCAATAAATTGACTCTGTAACTCTACTCTCTCTTCACCACCATTAGCTAGTGTGTGGTGAGTGACTATGGATGCTGTCGCATCATTCAGGTGGATGCTGCACACTGGTGGATGTTGAGAGTCCCTTGTTCCCTGTGTAAAGGACTATATAAATTCAACATTCAAACAAACATGAGGGTGGGAAAATAATATGGAACATTAATGTATGACTAACTGTCACTTTAAGGATGCTTGTGAGATTTGGATGAATCTTTCAATTAGAAGAGAAGTTTTTACTAGTTTCTAGTAATTATTACGGTAAAAAATGTGAACAAATCTCTAAATAAAAAGAACCCATAGTTACAGAATCCCCCTCTAAAGGGTCTGTAAAAATCAAACTGTAAATTTCCACTGTCATAAAAGTCTCATTCACAAATCTGTCAATAAATTATGCATTTATTAAAACTTATTTAATTAAAACCAGTAATGTAATAAAAGGAATGTTGCTCATTGTAACAAAGTAAATATATATATATATATATATATATATATATATATATATATTCAAAATTTACTTGAGTAAGAGTAAAAAGTACCAACTATTGAACCTACTCTTAAAAGGAAATTTTCTCCAAAAATGTACTTAAGTAAATGTAACCGAGTAAATGTAGCATGTTACTACACACCACTGTACCCAGAAAACAGAACTCACATGTGCCCATACACCCAACAACACTTACTACTTTGGCCACTTTTGAGGTAGTATCACATTTCAGTAAGCACAGACCGATTTTAGCTAAATAAAATTGAACCTACAGTTTCTGACTGACTTTAATATGAGATCAGTCTGCAATATCAATCCTAATGTATTTTCTCATGAAGAATGACAACTGTGAAAATTCTGATCTGCTTTTGCTCTAGCAAATGTCAGTTTTCACTGAAACAGACTTGAGAAGTAAAACTCTAGTATGGATCACCAGAACCCCTCTTTGAGCACTTTGAGATGCTCCTCCAGATAGCAGATAATCTTTTTTCAAACCTGTGAAATAAAGATGCAGGTCAAAGCAAACTTTAAAGGCCTATTGCCACAGCAAACTGCAGTCTAACTCCAAAGCTTCCTCAGCATTACAATAAGACTCTGGATTTAAACACATGGTCTGGACATAGTTTATGAGAACAAGTTTGAATTAGAATGATGATAAACCTCCACATTTACAATGGCATTATTGTAGTTTAATGAGACTGATGAGTATTACTGTTATCATAAGCATAATTTAGTGTATTGTGAAAGTGCTATACAAATAAAAATAATTGACTATTATAAGTGTTTTTCGCTGTGGTCCACTACTTATGATGGTCAAGGTATTTCGGACCAAAAATAGTCATTATTTTGTTTTTCACAATAATTTTACTCCCAGTCTTTGGGTTGTTTTATTCTTGTTATGCCATTTAAAACTTCTATATAAAAGCATTTTTCACAAAACCCATTCTCAGTTCCAAGGCATGAAATACTTCCTGTTGTGCAAGATCCAGCGTGCCAGTCTACAGACGCCAAAAGCACCCTCTAGCATCTGTTTCTGATACACAAGGCAGGTTAGCCCAAGGAAATATCAAAGGGAGGCGTCACTGTCAATCTTTGGATAGTCTATCATGTGTGCGTTACTGCAATATGCTTTATTATACTTATAAAATATATTATAAGATTTTTTTTGAAGAATATCTAAGCTTTGAGTCAATACAATGCAAGTGAATGGTGATCAGACATTTGCAGCTCCAAAAATCACATTAAGTAATCCATATGACTCTAGTGTTCAAATCTATATATTCAGAAGTGATACGATAGGTGTGGGTGAGAAACAGAATAATATTTTAGACCTTTTTTTAATCTAAATCATCTTTCAGGCACCACATATGACTTTCAGAAGTGAACGTGGAGATCTAGAGTAAAAAAAAAAAATATTTAAATTTTAACTGTTTCTCACCCACACTTATTATATCACTTCTGAAGATATAGATTTAACAATTGGAGTCTTATGGATTACTTCTATATTTCCTAAATGTGATTTTTGGAGCTATAAATTTCTGGTCACCATTCACTTGCATTGTATTGACTTCAAAGCCAAGATAATCTTCTAAATATCTTTGTTTGTCAAAGAAAGTCAGACACATCTGGGATGACATGAGGGTAAATTATTAAATAATTTACATTTTTGGGTGAACTATCCCTTTAAAATTTTGAAATCATCAGAGATCTTGTTTAAAACAACCTTAAGCCACTCTTTCCTAACATTGGGGTCTTTTAGAATAATATGAAAAGCGGTATGTGCAACAAACAGCCTATTTCCTCACATTTTACTCTAATAAGTTGTTCCAGAGTTTAGGATTTTTTTCATCATGTTTAATGGTATTTATTCTATTTCCTCTTTATGGCTTCACAACAACTGGCCGCCCAAGTCACTGAACACAGAATAGGCACTGTTAACAAATATGAGCTGTCACGGGAGTGAGCCCTTTTTTAGATTCTTTTTTGGACTGGGTAGGAAGTTATAAATTCTGAAAGTTAGATACGTTTTTATAGTACGTCTAACTCTCATTCCAAAAGATCAAGGAAATTAGATTGTTCATGACATGACCACTTTAACCCTTAACTATAAAGAGACAGATGAACTCACTGCCCTCTGAAGCATGGCTGATAAATGGTAGCCAGACTGATGTTCAGAGATTGGTCTTCAACTTTAAAGCAACAAAGTATGAAAATGGAGCGCATTGAAAGATGAATGGCCCTTTATTGCCTCCCACTTCCTTTCCAAACATTAAGAGTACTACTGAAAGAGTATTTTTTTCAGCTTCCCTTTGAGATCAATATACAGTAGTTGACTTCATTTTATCAGCACTACAAAAAACACGAACTAGAGCTTGTTATTTACCCTTTTTAAAATTTAAACACTTTAAAATGTAAACAGCAAATTTAAACACTTTAAGAATTAGAGTTGATTAATAAGTTTACTGACATGCATTATATAAAAACTCACATACATGACTGACAATTTGCTTACTTAAGTTTTTTACTTATGTCTTACTTAAGCAACTTAAGTTTTTACATTTGAGGTATGAATTAAGGTATGATTTGAGGTATACCGAACAGCAACAACATTAAAACCACCTGCCTAATATTGTGCAGGTCCCCCTCATGCCACAAAAACCGCTTGGAGGCCAAGTCAAGACCTTTAAATCTTTGTCATGTTCTGCAAACCATTCCTGAACAAATTTTGCAGTGTGGCAGGGAGCTTTTTCCTGCTGAAAGAGGCCACTGCCATCAGGGAATACCATTGCCATGAAGGGGTGTATGTGGTCTGCACCAATCTTTAGGTAGGTGGTACGTGTCAAAGTAACATCCACATGAATGCCAGAATCCAAGTTTTCCCAGCAAAACATTGCCCAGAGCATCACACTGCCGCCGCCGGCCTGCCTTCTTCCCTTAGTGAATACTGCTGCCATCACTTCCCCAGGTAAACAAACACAATTTGGTCCTTGTCAAAGTTTCTCAGATCCTTACACTTGCCCATTTTTCCTACTACCAACACATGAATTTCAAGAACTGACTGTTCACCTTCTGCCTAATATGTCCCACCCCTTGACAGGTGCCAGTGTAACTAGATAAATGTTATTCACTTCACCTGTCAGTGGTTTTAATGTTGTGAGTGATCAGAATGTGTAATTTCTGTTGTAAAATAAAATGTGAAAATCTCTTTAATGTTAACCACAGACCTTTACTCATAAATCGAAAACCGCTATTCTAAAAACCTATAAGAAATTACAGAGGGAACCAATGGCTTGAAAATGCTAATTCAAACTGAACAGCTCTACAGGACATAAGCAAACACAATTCTATAAAAAATTTAAAATTACACAAAATAGTCATTAGAAACTTTCCAAAGTACAGAAAGTGACAATAACGCCATCTCATTGCAGCTCTGGACTGGCACATCTTGGCCTATGTGGGTAATTTGTGTCTTTTTCTCAATGGCTATGAATCAATGTAAACCCATTCTCTCTTTTTCTCTGTGTTCTGGTTTCATGAGTTTCCAGCTGCAGGAGAAGGGTTAAAAAGCATCCACTCTCTAACCGTCTAGATGGAGGTCCAGGTGGGGCTGTTTGTTTTTAGGCATCTCCCTTTCTCACATACAGTCTTGTTTACCACCTCTCCCCTAGCCAATCAGTTCAATCATAACAGGCTGAATCAGATGCACCATATAACTACTCACTGATTTGAAGATTACACCATGATCTGGTGTATTCAGATACAGATGTGAACATAATTCAAATAGATTCAAATTTATTCAAATTATTTAGTGTTATTATTAGTCTGAATATAAAACATAGATAGGTCAGAGCTTTGGCCTAGTGGTTATCATGTGTGCTCTAACATACTGAGAGCTTTGGTGCTCATGTGGGCACTGCAAGTTTGAGTCCAACTCCACTCTCTCTCTCTCTCTCTCAGTTCAATTCAATGGGCTTTATTGGCATGAAAGTTTCAAAAACATATAGAATAAATAAAATAAAAGCATATATAATTGGACAGTATATAATTATTATTAATATATAAAAAAACATATAATATAAATTACTATTATTTATTTCACCACATCACTGTGTGTGTGTGTGTGTGTGTGTGTGTGTGTGTGTGTGTGTGTGTCTCTCATTTATAGTCCAATCTCAGCAATACCTATCAATAAATCAAATCAATGAATATGTAGGAAGTAGGTTACAACTGGTACACTGATCAATGCAGAACATGGTGCATCACAAGTTACCATGGAAATCACAAAATATATGGTTATCACCAGAGTTGTGCAAAATTGAGGAATTAAGATTTGGCCCATCATGATGAGTTGGGGATGGAGCTGAATTGAATGTTCAAAAAGAATGAGCATGTCAAGAATAATTTACTGAATTGTAATTCAAAGGAATTTTACACATTCACACAGTGAGGCATTTCATTAGTCCAACATAAGTTTTGTGACATAAATATGTAATAATATTACAATTTATTTGAATACATAAATTATGTACATCATTCATTTTGACTATGCTAATTTATTTCCTGAAATCTAGAACATGTGTCATTTTGTCCATTTTGAAGATGTTGGGGTAAATTTGAGCATTCTGGGAAAATAAATTATTCTACCATGGTCCATAAAATGAAAATGAATGAAAAATATATGTAGTTATATACAGATATTATACAGTATACATTATATAAATAAAATACACATTTCTACCATCTAACATTTTTCGGCATACCCCATGCATTACCCCATATGATATCATGTTTTTGGATAATTAACAGACAATAAAAAAAATTAAATATCTTTAAAAACTAAATTTATAGCTGTTTTCATTACATTTGAATTCTACTTCCTTTAATTAAAATATATATAACTGCAAACTAATTTCAAATTCAGGAATTGAATTGAAATTTAATAGGTATTCATAATTCAGTTCTAAATGGTGCACACTACCCTGATAATCACATTAAAGCAGAACAACCAAGCAGTTTCACTGACATTTTAACTTTCCATTGCTTGGGTAAGCCTTGACTGTTGCCATCATTTACAAGCATGTGTTTGGCTCACAGATGACCTCTCTCCACCTCAGAGGTCAGAGAGCCAGAGAAGCAAGGATGTCTCAGCCAGAATGCCATTAACCTCATAAGCCTGGACAAATGGAGGCACTGTGATCTCCCTGGTCTGTTAGAGCCTCTGGTTGATTGCTGTAGTATCACTCTCTGGGTTACTGAACGTTTGCTGAGCTGACCATTAATCCAGACAGAACCTCTCTATTCCCTCAACCAAACCCTTCAAATCTCTGCTTCAATTTATACGAGTATATTTAAACTCCTGGATGTTCAGGCAACTTTTGGCAATTTATGTCACATTGGTTTGCATTATTATGAGGAGATTTAGATTATTTTCTTTTTGTTATATGATGGTCACATTAATGCTGACGTCAAAACTTTTTACCATGCTTTCATCATTTGATTTTCGTCATTTTATAAAGTGTAGATGTGTAGATTTTATTGTTTTAGCTATGTCCCAGACCCTGATGTACTAGAAAAAAACTCTTCTTATATAATTCCATGGCAAATTTCTGTTATTTTATAGGGGTTAGCAATATGACAAAATCTTATATCATGATATGAGTAATTTTATAACACAATCATGATATATCACAATACAGTTACATTTTTCTGTAATTGGTTTATATAGTATATTATATAACCATATTGTACTGCTTATTTCTATATAATCCAGTCAGTTATATAAATGCGTTATAAGTGAACTTCTTTATTATTTTATTTATTTATATAGTTATTTATTTATTTGAAACTTGACAAATATAGTCAAAGTATAAAACAAAAAAGTAAAAATGGTTTTAAATCAACCTTACCATAATGCAAAATTTCACATCATGCCAAAATTCAGTCTGATGTAGTTATTACATCAATATTATTAATAATACAAACTTTGATCAAGAAACTCAGCATCTTCTCAAAGCAATGCAACAAAGGAAATAATATGTAAATAATAAAATATCCAATGAAAATAAACACGTCATTAGGCTCCTGAGTTATCTCAGTAGAGAATACATGAATATTCAAAGGCAAACAAAGACGATTTGTTTCCAAAAAATCTAAATTCATTTAAACAGAATTTTATTAAGGATGATGATGTTTAGTTTTTTTTTAAAAAAACCTGCATGACACATAATTGTTGGCGCATGACAAAGTGTTGTAGCTGTTTTCCTCATCAGTGGTGGTTAGAATGTCAGGCGTTTGAGGTGTTTGACTTCCTCAATAGAGCTTTAAGTTGAAAAAACTCTGTAAAATTCAAATGGGTCACTTAAAGGGATAGTTCACCCAAAAAATTAAAATTTGTGTGTGTTTGACTTTCTTTCTTCACCAGAACACATCTGAAGAAAATGTATGAAATATCTTAGCTCAGTAGGTCCTTAAAATCCCAATGGATGTGATCTGATTTTTGAGGCTCCAAAAATCACAGACAGTCAGCATAAACATCATCCATACGACTCCAGCTGTTAAATGAATGTCTTGTAAAGCAACACAATTGCTTTTGGTGCAGAAAGGATAAACATTTAAGTACTTTTCAGACACTAAATCATGCTTCCGGTTGGCAGCAATATGCGCGTGACGTAATTGCATTGGCATTTGAAACACGTGAGATCTGACGCATGTGAGTCACAGCCGGAAGAGCAGCGCTGTTTACAAGTGAGAAGGAGGAACGCTGTACAGTAGCTTGGTTGGTTTTGATCTGTATATGTATCTGCTTCTTTACTCACAATGGTAGAGTTGTGTGCTTATCTTGGATGTCTCAACCGAGTGGAGAATGTGAGATTACCTCTGTATCATGACAATGTGTATATGTCACATTCCACCCTTTCATGAAGCTTACGGGAAGCGATTATTTAGTTTTAAAAATGACTTAAAGATTTATCTTTATTCACTCCAAAAGTGATTATATAGCTTAAGAAGGCATTAATTTAACAGCTGGAGTTGTATCGATGACGTTTATACTGACTGTCTGTGGTTTTTGGAGCTTAAAAAATCGGATCACAACAACAATTTTAAGGACCTACTGAGCTAAGAACATTTTCAAATTTTCTTCAAATGTGTTCTGGTGAAGAGAGAATGGCATACACACCTGGGATATATTGAGGGTGAGTAAATAATGAGAGAATTTTTAGTTTTGGGTGAACTATCCCTTTAAGTTTTGAGTAAGTGACCCCGCTTTGTGTTTCCAGAGGCAGAAGAGCACAGAGATTTCGCAACTCAGCTGTGCATGTCAGATGAGAAGCAGATTTAGAACGTGAGATGGATGTCATTAATTTGGCTACAATGGCACAAAATTTTGCTTGAGCGGATGCCGAAAAATTGTCAGTGCTTAAAAAACCCTTTTCTGCAATTCTCACAGTCTCACGAGAAGCCGCTCCGCCACCCTCCTCCATTTGACAGAATGTGTATATGTTCGGTATATCGCCCACCCTGATGGCATACAGTAGTATCTAACACATATTTTATAATTAAATATTGAATGGAAATAATAAAGCTTTCCATATGTCAGGTCTTGGCCCCTGCTGTCTATAGCGTCAGTAACAAGCCCTGAAGCAGGTCATAATGTATTGCTGTATTTTCTGTGCTGAATCAATGTGCTCATCCCTAAACCCAGATTAAAGTCAACTCTGATCAGATTGCAGTCTAAGTTGAGAAGGAAATGCAATCTGGTCACATAGATTCCTTTTAACAAATCCTGCTGTGTGTTAATGTGTCTCGGTGGATGCCAAAGGTTCCAGGAAATAGAAGAGAGCCAGGAAATGGGATTTTCTACACTACCATGTGCTGGCATGTGAGCTCTGCTTATCGCTGCCCTGGAAATTGAATTTTTAAGTAAATTAAAGAAAAGTTGTGAGGCCAGGTACATCTGAGTGCTTGACTTACATTGGCCAGTAAATGGGGTGTCAGCCTGATCTATACTCTGATGGCAAAATCAAAGCAGGTTAGTCAAAAAAGTCTCAAACTCACCTCTCTCTCTCTATCTCTGTTCTTCTTCTATCTATCACCCTTATATTCGGTTATACTGTCTCCATTAGGGCTGTCACAGTTTGGAAATTCTGCTATTGACAATTGAATTGTCTATTTTGACTATGTGAGGTCTAACCTTAACACACATACACCCTTAAATGGATAGCACCCAAAAATGAAAATAATTTCATCATTCACTCATTTTACGTTGTTCCAAACTTGTATGACATTCTTTCTTCCGTGGAACACAAAATAAGATGTTAGGCAGAATGACCGCCTTTCTTGATCATTCACTTATAGCATTTTTATTCCAAACAGTGAAAGTAAACCACCATTTGTGTCATGTCTCTAAAATGGGCAGTTGACCAGTATATTGTTCTTTTCATCAACAGGAAAGTCCACATGTGATTCAGTGCATATGAACGGGCAAACTGAGGCTGTAACACATTTGCCAAGCATAAGGGAACCAAGTGTGTAAACAAGCTGTTCATACAAACTTCACTTGGCATTTTAACAAGCACTTATTACTTGCTCCAATAAACGACTACAAGCAAAATCAGAAATGATTTTCACAGCAAGCTTGCACTAAACAGAAAGGGAAAAGTAACCAAACAAGAAACCACAGGATCAACAAGCTATTGCTGTGCAATGCCTGATATTTGAATGACAGCACTTGCCAAATAAAGCAATTAATTTTGGTCAATTTACGCAGCCATAATGACAAGTGAGACACCGACACTCTCGAAAATGAGGGTTGTTTCATTTTAGAGACTGTTAAACTTGACACCATTAGGGAACTGCTTGTTTTCAAAGCAAACTAAAAGAGTATGACAGTGTGCTAGACTAATATTCCACTTTAATAAGGACTCCAATATTCATTGAGGAATATTAAACTATATGCTGTAAAAAATTAAAAATTAAAAACTGTTATGATTGTTTCCAATGTGCTTGTCAAATGCAGAGCAACAAGCTTTAAGTGTGATTAGCTCAAATTAATGAGTGTTAAAATAAACTCAGATCAATGAACAGTTAAAAAGGCACAATGCTGACTGTTAAGCTCAATATTGAAATACTTCTTATTCAAAAATGTAAAAGCATAACAACCTGAATTTATTGTAAAATCTCATTTTAATGTCAAAAGATGATGGGATTGACAGGTTCTAGCTGTGTGAGTGATATGGTCACCAGTATTAAACATTTTTGACAGGACTTCCTTTCAAGGATTTGAGGTATTGAGAGAAAATGTTGGTTTCTGAATCCCATTGAGTCCTGCTATACGTGAAGAATACTCACAACCATATATTAAGTCTTAAAGGAGGATTTGTTTAGGGGTAACGATTTCTTTCATCCAATTATTTCTAGCAGTAAGAAGCCAAACGTAAATCCAGGATCATAGCGGAAGCAAACACATGAATATGATCCTCAGTATCAAAATCAACCATTCCAGCAACGTGGAGAAAAACAGGATTATTCCTCTTCCAAGGTAGAAAAACTAGTTTGCCACATGCACATTTAAGTTTTATATTGCAAACAAAGAAAAACCTCAAGGTAAAGTAAATGTTTTGTGAGAGGTTTAGTGAGAAATATACAGTATAGGGTTGCTGTAGTGTTTTTAAAATCAAATTCAAGACTTTAAGACATTTTTCAATACCTGAACAAATAAAATTAATACTGTATCCCCATACTAAAACAAACCAACACAATCTCAAAATAAATAATGTATCACAGACTCTTAAACAGGCAGGGGCACACATGCAATATGGCCTTAACATTGCTTATCAGTAAAACACCTATATCAGACATATTTTCCACATATATCACATTCAAATTGGTTTATGTACCATTATATAAATAAATACAAATTAAGGGTTGACCGATATTGGATTGTGCTGAATCGATAATGAGTTGAAAGAAAGCCAGTTTATCTACCAATATTTATTTTTTCCTGTGATGGGGATGGCTAGACAGAGGCTACAGATGCACTTTATTGATTAATAGCATGGAACTTTTAACTTTAAGGCACTTTAACTTTGAAATACACAAGGGACTCTTATTTTGAAATGTTTGCACGTCATTGCTTCCAGCTGCTCTTTCAAACAAATAAGATAAATAAAATGTGCACTCCTTCAATAATCCACAACGTATTACAATAAAAACAATTAAAAATGAACATTGTCATATTTCATCAACACTATATCATCATCATCAACAGTTGAAATTTAGCAATAGCTTGTCAAAATTTCTGATATGGCCAACAGCTGAAAACTGATCTGCAACAGCTGAAAACACTCACAAGCCCCTGTGTGTTTGGAGAAATCACAACAGTGCCGCGTTTTCACTCTGAAGGACAAAGCGCATGCATTTATTTAATTAAATTGTGTTCTTTTGAAGTTTGAAAATCACATTAGGTCATATCACGATTCCTGTCTTTCCTCCCCAAAATTTGAGACATTTTAAATAAAAATTAAGACTTTTGTTGTATAATTTAAGATATTTAAGACTTTTTTGGAAAACTGAATTTAGGACATTTTAAGACTTTTTAAGGATCCACAGGAACCCTGTCACTGATTTTTCCAAAGCTCTGCCTTTCTAGAACACTATGATCCAACAACTCTAATGCAATTTCCTCAGCTGAACTCTAGCTACAAGTATTTGAATTGCATAAAAAGTTATCTTTCAAATTCCCAGTACTCTACAATGTTAATTAGCATTCATTTAAATGCGCCTGCTATAGATTTATCATGGAGCATGCTAATGCAGTAATTTGAGTGGGATCAAATGTAGCCCCTGCTGTCGTACCTTTAGGACAAGCATATCTGATGCAGTTCAGAAACATATTTAAAAACACATTTAGATTCTCAGCCTTGTTAAAAGTTAACATTTGCACTTGATCCAATTAAATTAAATAAAAAACAGGATATAAAAATAATATATTTGAAAACTATACCTATAATAATTGTGTACTGTATAATGAAAAATGTGTGCGTCCGTGTGTGTATTAGAGATGTGCTGGATGGTTGACTAATTGACTAGTCGTCCAACAACTGACTAGTCAATTAAAGGGCTTGACTACTAACATTAATATTTTTAATGGTGGTGGTTTTAATTTTCATGTGCTCCCTGTGTACATGCCGAATAAGTGAATTGGAAACTCTTATTTGCCTGTTGGTGAGAGTGAGAGTGTGAATGTGTATGTCTATGTGTGTTTGCCTGTGATGGACTGGCCACCTATCCAGAGTGTTTCCCTGCCTTCAGCCCGAGACAGCTGGGATAGGCCCCAGCACTAACTTTGACCCAACATAGGACAAGTGGCAATAGAAATTGGATGGATGGATGGATGGTTTTAATGGGTGATGCAATTGTCGAATTAACTGAGAGACGCATATTCTTCGAGACTTTTTATGCACGATGATAGCTTGCTGTGCTTAAAAGTGAATAAAAATTAGCTCATTAAAACCTTCTTCAGGAAGTTTAGTCCATTAATGCACCGCTCCTGTTTCAGCCATCAAAGCGCCGCATCAACTATACATTACAAGACGATAACTGACAGACGTTAAATTCTCTGCTGTGAGTAATCTTCCCATATTTGTCATGTGCTTTGGAGAGATTCAAGTCTTTTGCTGAATCTATCTGACACTGCTTAAATAAATAGTTGCAGTAAAGAAAGTTTGAACTACTTGATGTTGTGAACTAGATGTGTACCAGCATAATTATCTCACAGTTATGTGCTTTTGAATGCACAGTGAGGATCACCCTGAAACTCCCAAGTGTTCTGCTCACATTGAAGCACATCATTCTGCATTCAGGATGAACATAAGCGGATTTGTGCCACTCTGTACTGGACGCCTTTCTTATTTCTTACTTCTATTACTTTGATAGTTTTGTGCAATAGGATTTTATATTTAATTAGCTTATATTTTTGTTGAATATCTGTTAGTTACCATGTTGAAGTGCTGAGCTTAACATCCGTTTATCCCTCTGAAACTTGTCTGATCAGGTTCATGTGAATGAAACAGAGCCTACATATACATTATCACCCTTAACGACTAGTCGACTAACAACCCAAATTTCTGATGCTTTTTTGAAATATATTTCAAGATATGATATGGCTGTAATATTATGCTTTTCTATTACTCTTTTATATGTGTATCCTTGTGTTTGTCCTTTTTGCTCTTGTGTTATTGTATTATACTTTGTTAATGATTGTGAATTCCATTCATGTATGTATGTTATATGTTCTTCAATAAAAATAAAGAAAAGTTGTTCAAACAACCGTCCAACTAGTTGATTATGAAAATCGGTAGTTTTGCACATCCCTAGTGTATATACAGTATATAAATTAGGGATTCAAAATCTAATTTACACCAAAAACTAAATAATTTTCAGGATTTTGGAAACAAAAATCTATCAAATGTTACATGGTAAAATGAATAAGAAATGTTTCAGACTCCTGATTTCCTTGCTTAAAGTGAAGCACACAAGATGCTCTGTTAATTCTCAAATCATACTGGATCCCCCTCACCACACAACCCCCCCCCCCCCCCCATTTTAATCATGTGTGTTTGATGACTTCATTTTCTGTATGAAAGGTGAAATCCAGTTTTATAGCTTTGAACATTTTATCACTAGTAGAAAGCTACAGGGCCTGCAGCACAGCAAACATGCCTTCCATATTACCAATTTTCCACACTCTTATTTTCACCATCCCAGTGAAGCTTTTGTAGTTGCATTCATGCTGAGCTTGTAAAAAAAAAATCCAGTCCTAGGTTTCCGTACTCCACACACAGTTAACGTGTCACTTCTGAGCCCATTATCCCCATGGCTGCACTGAAAAGGACTAAGTGGAATAATGGAATACAGTCTCCACATTCCAGGTTACACAATTCAAACTTCAAATGAACACTACAGGCTCCCGTGACACATTACATTAAATGTAAGAGAAAATGCAAAGATTTATATTGCTGTGCATTGCTATAGCTTCCTATTTTTGTCATTATCTACAATTAAAGGGATAGTTCACTGAATCATGAGAATGATGTCATTAATTACTCAACCTCATTTTATTCCAAGCCTGTGGCGTGGGGACGTGGTTATGTGTCAGTCTGCTGGAGAGAGAGCGGTAAGGCTTGTCACCTGGTTCATAATTAACCCTAACACCTGTCTCTTGGTATAGTGATGCGGAGGGAGACATAAAAGGCATGCCGAGTGTCCAAACAGGGAGAGAGAGAGTGACCTAGAAGCCGATAGTTCTTCCCTTTGTTATCCCTTATTTTGATTCCGACGGTGACTGTGACTGTGTTTGTGTGTTGGCGAAATTAAAGACTGAACTTGAACCTGCGTTGCTGTCCACTGACTCCTCTATTGCCCCAAACAAAGAGCTTTTTACAAAGCCCAAATGAATTTTTCTTATGGGAAATACAAACAGAAATGTTTTAATGAATATTGCCGTCCGTCTTCCCAGTACAATGGCTGTTGAAAAATGGACTTACTTTGAAGCTTAAAAAGACCGAAAAGTATCAAGACTCATGCAACATATTCCAAGTCATCTGAAACCATATTAAGCATTTTTTCAGCATTAATGAGTGCTATGCGAGAAGCTTGTACACTCTGGCAAGCATATTGATGCAAGTACTTGCATTGTTTTAGACAGAGCTAAATGTGTTCTTGCACTTAAGGATCTCTCTCTTCCTTCAAATAATGGACAAAAATATTGATGACTCATCTTGGATTCATGGATGTATATACTTCAAGCAAGTAAATAGGGTCAGTTCTGATTTGATGTTGTCTTTAAACATTAAACCAATTTTTAGTGATTAAGTCTTTAGAAAATGTATATTTTTCCATTCAATTTGAAGTATGTAAAACAAAAATGGGTGTCTCCCAATCAGTTGCTGTTTTTAAAACAGGATGGGGATTTTTCAACGATCCAATGCAAGTAGGGAATCTTTATGTAGTGGCCATTTCCATACCAGGATGAGTGTTTCTCAACTATCCAATGAAAGTAGGAAATCTCTATGTGTTAGGCAAATTAAGTAAAGTGATTGAAAAATGCCCATGTTGGATTATACACGCAGAAGAATTGAAACGATATGACTTGAATCTAGTGTTTTCAACCTTTGCAGTCCTGGAATTCTTCACCGTTATAAATCAAACGGCCCAGGCATCCTGATTGGTCAGAAAGGCCCCTCTGCAACCTGATCTTCCACACAGAGTTAAAGCAGACTTCTCTTTTGTAAGGTTACAGAGACCGTCAGATTTGCACAACTCTAAGACATTTCATATTAATATAGACTTGCAAGATAATGCTGAAAATCCCTTTGAACTGTGGTAATGTTTGTACCTGACAAATGAATGATTATAGACTGATGGAACTATTATTGATAAATATAATCTTTAATTCTGTATGATTTATCTCATTCTACTATGAATGGTAACTATAAGGTTTAACTTGATAAAATGCAATGATGTGTAAAACCAATATGATTTTGTAACCAGAGATTATCATGTTTTATTACTTACACGTATAACATCCATAAAAACATGTCAATACATGTATCTATCAAGTATCTTGTACCATTCTCAAGATAGAAAAGATCATGATTAAATATGCACTATTTTTGAGCGGGACATTTTTAAGAGTCTGAAACAAAGGACAATAACTGTCGGAAAAGACCACGTGACTCTGATGAGTCACTTCTGATTGGCGCAGGACACCTTTGGGGGATGCGGCCAATTTCAGTTAAAATAGTTCCAAACAGGAAGAACTCACTCTCTTTCTCTTGCTTTTTCATCTCGTCTCTTCGGCTCTTCGCTCTTCTGCCTGCACGTGCCCATGTGAGATCCACGGGAGCTCGGGACTCGACATCAAGATAAGGAGTGAGAAGGCCTCGCTTCACAGCTAAACTAATTAATACAAACAATAAATTCGATCATACATATATGTCTCCAATATTGTGCTCAAAGTGCTGGTGTATGATTTTGGTAATCCGATAGCAAATAGATAAAGACCCAAAGAAGGATGAAATGGTTCTTACGGTATTGTCAACAGACTCCGTAAAGTTAATCTTCATTGTACTGATCAGTTATTTCACTTTCTGTCACTTTTCACCAACCTGTCTCATGTATATATGTGTTAGATTAGATTTATGTTTAGAATAGTAATAAAGTTTGTCTGTGTTCAAAGACGACTTGACTGTGGTATATTTGATAAATAATCTCATCCCTGTTTCTGAAAGATTTCGCTTCAACGCTGTACCTAAATACATGTGATATTATTTTCAATAAGCCATGAGAATAATATCACTCCAATAAGTGAATTAATCATAATTCACTTATTAAAGCTAATTTCTTACAGTAAAAATTGTGAGCTGATAGAATTAGATGTTGTATTGTGATTTTAATGGTGGAGAATCTATTAAGAAAAATAATCTAGTTATTTGTCATTTATCTAATTTATAATGGTTGTCGAACGTGACTAATTCCGTTATACATTTCCTTACCTAATAAGGACACTTTAATTTAGTTCATAGCTCACATATTTCGAGAACCTAAATTCCCTCGTAAATTTAGCATGCGCGCAAATAACCCTACATACAATGGTAGTAAAATGCGTGCAAAATACCCATTTTAACTGAGTCCACATCTCTAAATTATATATGTAATACCCTACACCCATCACAGTTAGAAAATGCCAATTGATTGAGAACCACCCATTTTTGTTCTGTAGAGACAACAGTCTCTTCAGTTTGGTTCAAAAAATATACTTAGGCAGGAGAGTAACGATAGAGACTTCTTTACACATGAGCTCTTAATCATGAGAAGTTTTACGACAGGTATTTGATGTGAAGGGAAAGAGGACTGGCTGTGCACTCAACACCTTTATGTTTTGAAAATGAAAAATTACACAGATGGACCTTTCTTTCACCCAAGCTGGTGGATCTAAGACAGGGCCTAGAGGGGCGAAAGGGCACTCTGCGATAACGATGTTATTAGTCTTCTTTCTCCACATTTCACTTTTCCAACAGATCTGAGCACTGATGTGTTATTTTGTTCAGTTTCTGATCCTGTGAAATTGCTGTCAGTATCAGCGGTGCCTTTGTGATGTCATCAGAATGCATTGTGAATGGCAGTCAGGCTGCAAATGGTAAATGCAAAAGAGCTTTTCTTTTACAAATTACCAAAGCAGAAAGCAGAAAACAAATCTTTTTCCAAACCCATTCTCTAGCACCCTTGATCTCTTGCAAACTCATTCTCACTTTCTAAATAAAAGTATCTAGACACCCGAGTCATTATCAGCAGAGAAGAGGAAGAGGCACAGAACTCGTGTCAGCATTTCTCTTTAAATTAAAAACTTTTTATGCCACTTTTTAAAGATCTGCACAAGCACAAAGGTTCGATGCACTTAACTTGCATTTTAAGGCTCCTACAGGCCCTGTTATGTTTAAAACATCTGACCCAATATCCTAATTATGAAAAATTAGAATGAAATGCCTAGAGAAATGCCAGAAAGTTAAGGACCAGAAACTGAGGGAGCCTCACAATTCAAATCAATAAAAAGTTATTTTATCCTTAATAAAGATAGATAGAGTGGAACAGCTTCTAAAAGCCTAAGTTTTAAAACTAGATTACAGAGGATGTGTCACTTGTATGTAAACAAAATGTTAGAAAACCGGAGTCTAAGGATGCCGGAGTCACACAGGACATGTTTTTGCATTCTGTATGTGCTATTTTTATATCTTTATATTTATATCTATATATATCTATATCTATATTTTTTTTTTTACATAATGACACTGAATCATGACTCAATCCAGTCTGTCGAGGTTGAAAAAAGGATATTAATATATTTTGCTTAAAGACAAGAAAACCACCATAGATGAATCAATATGACTCACTTACTATATTTCATGTCTTCTAAAGCAATACAATCACTTTAAACAAAATGTATGTGTTATTCACAGTTAAGTGGAATCATTAATAAAGAATTACAATCAAAAGTGGTGGTCAATAACATCAAACCTTACTGGTTCTCATCACATCTTATGACCAAAAACAAATCAATATGCCAATAAACTAGCATTCTGTTAAATTCCATTGCACTCTTATCAAGCGGTTTTTAATCACAAGCAGGGCTTGACATTAAAGTTCTGGCTTACCAGTCAGCTAGAGATATCAGCATTTTCACTAGCCAAAATCCCCTGGCCAACAAAAAGTGATAAAATTTCAGCAGGACACAGGCCTAATTAAGTCACCTTCAGAATATCTGAAAGCAAACAGTTAGAACAGGAGCATGAACTAACAGTAGGAAAACCTTTTTTTTCCATTTGTCCATTGAAGTCCAGATTTTACCCCTTTAAACTTTCTAAATTGTATTTGACTTGAAGGTTGAAGGTTTACCATTGTTCTTCCAATATGGCATTGCAATGATAAGGCCATAAGCACAGGACAGATCATTGATGGCTCATCATTACTGTGGTAAGGCTAATGTTAATAGTCTTTCTAAAAACAAACTATAGTATTTTGTCATTAAAAAAGTAATATCTAAAAACCTAAAAACAACTTTTACTGTTAAAAAATTAAATGGAGTACAAAAGGAGATGTTAGGTAGATTAAACTCAGTCACCATTCACTTGCATTGCTTTCATATATTAATCTTTTTTTCCATTCATAGGATTTGGAGCTAAAGGTGAACGAATGAAACATGAATAATTATTAATAATAAAGTGAAGACTTATAGATTTAGCCTAATCGGTTTAATATGCATTTATACCAGATACCAGTTAGTGTTACAGCACCTAAAACTTTTTATTTTGGATGATGATGAGTATTTTAAAAAAACCTTGTAATCAATGTTTATGTATGGCTCACTGTTCCCTGTCTGATGCTCACGTCGACGTTGTGTTGAAGAAGCGACACTAGGGGTCTCTCTTGAGCGCCTTTCAAATCTCTGATCTATGAGAAATGCCAATGCGAAATTGGCAGGCAGAATTTGCATGCTCCGCCCCCGGACATATGAGTATAGGGGAGGGGGGTTCGGAGTCTGTTTCATTCAGAAATTTTCTTTGGAGCCGATCGGTTTTGTATGCAGAGAGCTGTGAGTCACAGTCTGTTCCTCCCATCTCTGAGTGATTGCTGTTGGATCTACGGCACATATCAGTGGCTTTCTCCTTCCCTGCACGGCAGTGCAAGGAAGCCCCTGGGCGCTTCGACACCACAGTAAAAAGAGTGATTTTCTCTAAAAGAGTTATTTTCTCTAAAAGAGCAAATACACAGTGCCGTTGAACGTCCTTTTCAGGACGCGTCTTTATAAAGATGCCCTTCCGCCCCTGTGTAGTTCGTGGATGCGGTAGAGTGCTCTCCACTCCTGACGGCCACAGGCGCTGCCTCATGTCTGGGCAGCGATCACACCGAGGCAGCGTTTGTGGATGGCTCATGTTCTCACTGCGAGAATATGACCATGGCAATGTTGTGGTCGCGGCTTTCCTTCCTCAAAAGGAACGCCACTCCAGCTTCCCCCCGTGTCGCTCCTTCTTCCCACGGGATTGAGGATGACCCGGCTGGCGATGGAGGCGATTTGGGGATGGCAGCAGGCTCGGTTTCGCCAGGTACGCCCCCACGAACCACCCGCCCCCCGGCATGCTCATTGACTTCCGTCCGGGCTCAAGGCAACAGCGGGTCGCCTCACAGCCAGCCTGCCTATCTTCTTGAGCCCCCCGAGCTGGATGAGCTCGCCGCTGCATCGTAGAGTGGTCCGGCATCTGACGCAGATGACTCGACTGGGCTGCTGCCTTCGGGCCAGCACGCCCAGTCTGAGGCTGACGCCCAGATGTCTAACATGCTTGCCCGGCCCGCTGTCAGCGTGGGGCTGGACTGGAACCCTCCGTCTTCCACACAGCCTTCGCGGCTGGATGATTGGTTCCTCGGGTCTGCGCGCTGCTCACAGCCGAGAAAGGCGGAGGCTTACGACCGATCTTGGACTTACGAGTTTTCAACCTGGCCTTGCACAAACTCCTGTTCAAAATGCTCACGCAAAGACACATTCTAATTTGTGTCCAGCATCTAGATTGGTTGGCAGCGGTAGACCTGAAGGACGTGTACTTCCACATCTCAATATTGCCTCTACATCGACCCTTTCTACGGTTCGCGTTCAACGGCCAGGCGTATCAGTACAAGGTCCTCCTCTTTGGCATGTCCCTGCCCCTCACATCTTTACGGAGGTCACAGAGGCAGCCCTTACCCCGCTCCGGGAAGCAGGGTCTGCATACTCAACTACCTCGATGACTGGCTCATCCTGGCTCACTCATGAGAGTTACTATGCACCCACAGGGACCAGGTGCTCAGGCACCTCAGCTGTTTAGGGCTTCAGGTCAACTGGGAAAAGAGCAAGCTCACCCCGGTCCAGAGCATCTCTTTTCTCTGCAAGGAGTTAGACTCAGTCCACCGGTGCTGTGCAAGGTCAAGGAGGACGAGGAACAAGTCACTCTAGTGGCCCCCTATTGGTCCACTCTGACTTGGTTCTTGGATCTCGTGCTCCTCGCGACAGCTCCTCCCTAGCGAATTCCCCTGAGGAAGGACCTTTTTTCTCAGGGAATGGGCACCCTCTGGCATCTGCACCCAGACCTCTGCAACCTCCACGTCTGGCCCCTCGACGGGATGCAGAAGATCTAGCTGGTCTACCACCTGCCATCGTAGACACGATCAACCAAGCCAGAGCTCCCTCTACCAGGCAACTTTACACCCTGAAGTGGCGCTTGTTCGCAAATTGGTGTTCTTCCAGGGCTGAAGACCCACAGAGGTGCGCAGTTAGGTAAGTGCTCTCATTTCTGCAGGAGAGGTTGGAGGGGAGGCTGTCCCCCTCCACCTTGAAGGAGTATGTAGCTGTTATCGCGGCCCACCACGACACAGTAGACGGCAAGTCTTTGGGTAAGCACAACTTAATTATCAGGTTCCTAAGAGGTGCCCGGAGGTTAAATCCCTCCCGGCCAAGCCTGTTCCCCTCCTGGGATCTCTCAGTGGTCCTCTTGGGCCTTCAGAGACCCCCCTTCGAGCCGCTAGAATCAGTCGAATTCAAGGCCCTCTCCCTGAAGACGGCCCTCCTGATCGCACTAGCCTCCATCAAGAGGGTCGGGGCCCCAGGAGGAGGCATGCCCAGCCCCTTCGTTGCTGTGTCCGGTACATGCTTTGCGCATCTATTTGGACCACACACAGAGCTTTAGACGTTCTGAGCAGCTCTTTGTCTGCTTTGGTGGGCAGTGGAAAGGGAATGCTTTCTCCAAACAGAGGATTTCCCACTGGGTAGTGGACGCCATTACATTGGCCATGCCAATCACACCCAGGCCGTGCCCACCCCTTGCGGGTCCGAGTACATTCGACAAGAAGTGGGCACTGGCCAGAGGCACCTCCCTAGCAGACATATGCAGAGCAGCGGGTTGGGCAACACCCAATATGTTTACGAGATATTACAATCTCAGGGTCGAGTCGGTTTTGTCCCGTGTTTTCCCAGGTCCGAATCGGTAGAACTCGGTAACACGCTGACAACTGACCGGGTGGGCCGCTTGCACCTAGCGCCTTTTCCCTACACTGAGGTAAAACCGTGCGCTCTTATCCCAGGAGATCCCACTAACTCGAATTCAGCTGAGGAATTCGCCGACCAAAAACCAATGCAGGTACTCAATCTACCCTGTACTGGAATAGGTGCTCCACAGGTAGGGCTCCTACGTGGACTTCCCCTTGTGTGTATTTTCCGCGGTACGGTCCCCTTGCGAGCGGACCCACATCTCCCTTGGTCGCTGTGTCTGTAGCAACTCCTCCCTCCCAATGAGGCAGGATCTACCACCATGCCACTTTCCACATGTGACCTAAATGTGATGTATCTCACCATTCTTTACCTCCCCCACTCTGGGCAGGTGTGGTCTCCACAGGATCTTTCCCCCCTGAAAGAATAGGAACCGGGAAAGATCGCCTTCCCCGATGCGTAAAATGGCCCCAGCCACTTTAACTCTATGTGAGAAACATAGAGAGAGAAAAAGCGTGGATGGCGCAGCCTGCTCCCATGCTTGGCACGTCGCCTTGTTCCCCCCTATCTGGGGTAAAGAACCAGATGGTTTTGACGATTTTATGGGGCATTAGGGAAGGGTACATGCAGTCTGACACAGCCGGTCACTTTTACACGTAAAATACCTGTCCGCTCCTGTGTCAGCAGCCCACATACGCGGTTCAGTGCATGCCGTGATTTAAATTGCACCCGTAGTGTCGCTCCTTTGACACAACGTCGAAGTGAGCGACAGACGGGGAATGTCTAGGTTACTGTTGTAACTGAGACGTTGTGTCCTCCTGGCCATGTCGCTGAACCGAGCCACTGTTGCGGCCGAACCTCATTGTCGGCTCCTCAGAAAAATCCTGAATGAAACAGACACATTTCCCCCCCTATATACCCGTATGTCCGGGGGTGGGACATGCAAATTCTGTCTGCCAATTTCTCATTGGCCTTTTCGAAAAGCGAAAGGCGCTCAAGAGAGACCCCTAGTGTCGCTTCTTCGACACAACATCTTGTTCCCTCCATCAGGGAACGGAGGTTACAACAGTAACCTCGACGTTGTCTCTTTTCCTCATCATTGCAATTTATAATCTCAGAACTGTCTAGCAGATAGAGAGGTATGACTTTCACCTCATACCGCTTTATAATAGAATGTTCTCTGTAGAATTCACATTGGGTTAACATAAGTTTTATGGTCACAATTCACTTATGAATAAATGTAAATGTGACATTAGGAATAATGACAACAACATATCTCATTACAAATCGTCTAACAACAAATATTATAGTGATCTATTGTAACATGAAAGCAATATCAAATCATGTACTGATATTACAAATGTCCAGCATTAGGCATGCAAAGTATGCCTTTAACATTCTTTGATTTTTATCAAGAAAATACTTTGTTAGTAATACCTCCTGTCAGGTAGGAACTTAAATCACCTTGCCTGGAATCCCACTTTGTCAACAGTATTTTAAATTCTATTCACGAAATGTTAAGGTAATATATTCATGGGCAGACAAGAGTAAGAATTCCCAACTGCAGATGAATATGCATCAAGTGAACATGTGAAGAATGAAGGAGGGGGCGAAAACAATGTTGTACAGTCAAGACTGATACTGTATATGGTATCTGGATTTCCACATATGGCACACACATTCCACAACACTTCAGTGTCATTCAATTGCTAACTAGGGTTCATGTCTTTTGCCAGCTTGCTTTCATTTCTCAGTGTACATTTGTGTGCAAACAATTAGAGCACTTAACTTTATAAGGAAATACATAAATTGTTAGATAATTTAGGTTACGTTCACACATCAGTATACGGCTGTCAGTCCTATTCAAAAAGAGCCATTCAGATTTTACGAGTTTTTACGCTAAAAAAGCTAGATGCGACAAAACTAACAGAACAGAACGCAGATGGCTTGAGACGTATTTTTAAAGTCCAAGTTCTTTTAACTTCACACAGTCCATAAAAAACGTCTCAGGTTACATGTGTAACCCTTGTTCCCTGAAAAAATCGGAACGAGATGCTGCGCTGCTAAGCGCTATGGGGAACAATTTTATTGTGAGCTGCTCTGAACATGTGTGTAACACGTCAATGAAAATTGACCGGAATTTATAGCCTCGGTTGGTGAGATCATTGGATGCACCTGTGGCCAGGCTATAAATAGGAGGCGTCACCAGAGTGTCGTCAGATATTTTTCTGAAGAGCGGTCCTGGGACGTCCCAGTGCGGCAAAAGAAGCGCAGCATCTCGTTCCACTTTTTTCAGGGAACAAGCGTTACACATGTAACCCGAGACGTTCCCTTTACAAAAAGCTTCACTATGATGCTCCGCTGCTAAGCGCTATGGGGAACGCAATGCCCACGCCGCCGCACTGGGGCTGTCTGGACCCCTGACCGTTGTGAAGTGTTCTCACAAAACGCGAGAGGTCCCAGACATGAGCTTGAGATGTCGACTCAAGGGCATAAAAGCCCAGAGTAGCAAAAACATCTAACACCATAAAATCCGAAGAATGTGTGCGGAAAGGACTAGCCTGCCGTATCACAAACCTGTTCAGACATGAGCTTGAGATGTCGACTCAAGGACATAAGAGTCTGGAGTAGCGAAGCATCTAGCCCACAAAGTCAGAAATGAGTTTGAGAAGCCGACCCAAGGACATAAGAGTCCGGGGTAATCTAACTCAAAAGTTCGTACCATGAACTTGGATTTGGCATGAGCCTGAGATGTCGACCCAAGGACACAAGAGTCCGGGGTAGCAGAGCATCCAGCCCATGAAGAAATTGTAGAACGTGCGTGGAGAGGACCAGCCCGCCGCGTCACAAACTTGTTCCGGAATGAGTTTGAGATGTCGACTCAAGGACGTAAGAGCCCGGAGTAGCATGAACATCCAAACTATAGAATCTAATGAATGTGTGCGGAGAGGACCAGCCTGCCGCATCACAAACTTGCTGCAGAGGGACCCCCCTAGCCAAGGCTTTAGAGGAGGCGACCCCTCTGGTGGAGTGAGCCCTGACACCTACTGGCGAAGCTTGACCGCGCGCCTCATAGGCCAGGGCAATAGCATCCCTCACCCAATGTGACATAGTCTGCTTAGTAGCGGCCGCCCCCCTGTTGCGGCCCCCATAGCAAACAAACAATTTCCCTGATTTACGCCACTGGCTTGTGCGGTGGACATAAGTCTGAAGGGCACGGACTGGGCAGAGTCCGTGAAGTCTTTCCTGCTCCGGCGTTAGAAACGGCGGGGAGCAGAAGGCTTCCAAAGTGACAGGATGTATTGTCGAAAAAGGAACCTTAGGAAGGTAATCAGGGTGAGGATGCAAAATAGCTTTGGCCATACCTGGGGCAAATTCTAAACAGGTCGGCAAAATAGACAGAGCCTGTAGATCCCCAATCCTCTTAAGAGAGGTAATAGCCATAAGAAAGACCATCTTGAGAGTCAGAAGTCTGTCAGACGCTGACTCCAGAGGTTCAAAAGGGGTCTCAACCAGACCCTCCAGGACTATTGTTAAGTCCCATGAAGGAGTTCTGATCCTAACGGGAGGCCTCAGTCGCTTTGCTCCACGAATGAAGCGAGCGAGTAGAGGGTGCCTCCCTAAAGGCACCCCGTCAATCAAGGCGTGGCAAGCCGAAATGGCGGCCACATAAACCCTGAGAGTAGCGGGGCATATGCCTGCTGACAGTTTTTCCTTCAGAAAATCCAGAACTGAGACAATTTGGCAGTTAACTGGATCTGCACCATGTGAACTGCACCACCTTTCGAAGACACCCCATTTATTGGTGTAAATTCTTCTGGTGGAGGGAGCCCTAGCACTAAGAATGGTTTCAATAACCCCAAGCGACAGCCCTGTGTCCCTCAGCTGGTACCCTTCAGGGGCCAAACATGAAGTTTCCACAACTCGGGCCGGGGATGAAATATTGTCCCCTGTGCCTGAGACAGAAGGTCCCTCCTGTCCGGAATCGCCCAAGGTGAGCCGTCTAGGAGAGACATCATCTCTGAGAACCAAATCCTGTTTGGCCAGCGAGGCGCTATCAGTAAGAGGCAAGACCCTTGCTGGCGAACTCTGGCCAGGACTCCCTGGAGCAGAGAAACCGGGGGAAAAGCATACAGACACATTCTGGGCCATGTATGCGTCATCCAGGGATATAGACTGCCCTGAGTGACAGTAACTTGCCCTGGGCCCAAAGGAGAATCCGACGTGCCAGCAAATTGAGGTGGCGAGAACGTAGGCCCCCTTGATGATTTATGTTAGAGACTGCTGCTGTGTTGTCCACCCGCACAAGGACATGGCAGTCTCTCAAATGTTGGAGGAAATATTTCAGGGCCAGAAATACTGCCATCAGCTCAAGTGGTTTATGTGCCAATCGAGTTGATGACTCTCGCATTCCCCTTGGGCTGGACGACCACTTAAGACCGCACCCCAACCTGTCAGGGAGGCGTATGTCGTTAGCATCCTGCGACGACACAACGCACCAAGAGTGGGACCCAAGGTGAGAAACCGGGGTCTGAACCACATAGAAAGGGAACGAAGCGCTGGGTGCGTAACCCTTATTTGCCTGAGGGGACTGGCCCTTGGATGAAACCCCCTGGCTTTTAGCCACAGCTGAAACGGTCTCATATGGAGAAGGCCCAAAGGAATCACCGTGGACGCAGACGCCATGAGACCTAATATTCGTTGATACTGAAGAACAGTGCAACCCTGACCTAGCCTGAGATTGCTCAGGGAGTTCTGAATGGAGATGACACGAGCGGGAGACAGCCGGTCATCTAGATAATTCAGAATGCGGATGCCCTGGAGTCGCAAAGGAGCCAGTGCTGCATCCATGCATTTCGTGAATGTGCGGGGTGATAGGGCTAGGCCGAATGGAAGGACCCGATACTGGAAGGCTTCGTCCCCGAAAGCGAACCTCAGGAACTTCCTGTGCTGTGGCAGAATTCCAATATGAAAATATGCGTCCATGAGGTCGATCGTGACCAGCCAATCGTGACGTTGGAACTGAGACACGACGGACTTGACTGTTAGCATCTTGAACTTGAGCGTCTTGACCGAGCGATTCAAGCCACGCAACCCCCCCCCCCCCCCCCCCTTCTTGGGGACCAGGAAGTATCTGCTGTAATAGCCTGACTCTTTCTCTGGAAGGGGAACATGTTCTATGGCCCCTTTTTCCAAGAGATTTTGCAGTTCTACCCGAAGTAGACATGCCTGTTCCGGCCTTACGGTAGTGGAAACCACGCCGTTGAAGCTCGGAGGGCGGCAAGCGAACTGAATTCTGTAGCCTTTTTCTACTGTTTTTAGAACCCACATAGAAATACCTGGCAGAAGTTTCCACGCTGCCAGGTTCTCTGAGATGGGAACTAATTTCAACACTTCCTGTCGAGGGGGTGTCGAATGTTCCGTGTCCTGGATTATGGCAGGGAGCAACAGTACACTCAACATCTTGTTGGAAACCCCTGTCACCCGAAACACCAAGGGTGGTGGGAGTGAAGAGGTTTCGTGAGGGTATCGGGAGGGCCGAAGTGAATGATACACGCGCCCCGTCCCGAAGGGAACTACCCTCACAGGGCTGGATACAAGACCGTCAGGGCTTCTTTCTCTTAGAAATACCAGCCCTGAGGTCTTGTTTGGGAGGCTGCTGAGGGCGACGAGCCTGTCCCCAATCTTTGCGAGGGGGAGCACGACTTGCCACGCTGTGCTTTTGAGCCTCCCTCCTAACGGAATCAGGGCGAGACTGGGTGGCCGACGGCCTCGCCCCCTGAGTGCGGCGAGGAAGAAACTGCCCAAAGGCTTCCTCATGGCTTTTCGCCTCCTGGAATCTGGAGATAACCGTATTCATGGCGTCTCCAAAGAGACCAGAAGGCGAAATTGGGGCATCAAGGAGGAAAACTCTGTCCTTATCCTTGATGCCGGATAGGTTAAGCCATAAATGCCTCTCCGTGCTGACCAAAGCGGACATAGACCGGCCAATAGCACGGGCTGACTGCTTGGTGGCACGGAGAGACAAATCCGTAGCTCGACGAAGTTCCGAAAAAGCTTCGTCGTCGAGGTCTCTTCCTGCACTCAGGTCCTTTAGCAGGTCAGCCTGGTACGCCTGTAACACAGCCATGGTGTGCAGCGCAGCACCAGCCTGACCCGCCGCTTGATAAGCTCTCCTGACCAGCATGGAGGTAACCCTGCATGGCTTAGAGGGGAGAGCAGATTTTTTAAGCGACGATGCCGAACCCAGCGAGAGATAACCCGCAAGTGTCTCTTCGACCGGTGGCATCTTTGAATATCCTCGCGCCTCAGCGCCCACGATAGTCGAATACACTGACGTCGAGGGCACGTGAACGCGTGAGGTATAAGGTTTCTTCCACGAACGAGAAAGCTCGTCGTGGAGATCATCAAAGAAGGGAAGGGACTGATGAGGCGTTCCCTTCCCTTGGTCACCAGACAGAAATCTGTCCTCTAACTTGGAGCGCTTGGGGGGATCTTGGTCGCGTGGCCAGTCTAATTGAAGTCTGGCCACCGCACGAGTAACCACATCGAGCAACTCCTCCGAAGATTTTGAATCGCGATTGGAGTGTTCGGATGTGGTTAACTCAGAATCTGTACCAAGGGAATGGAGGTCCCCCTCGCGAACTGAAGAGGCGCCGAAGCACGCTTCAAGATCAAGCGAAGGACCAGCAGGATCTGGAGAGAGAGCGAGCGAAAGGGACGGACCCGTCTCTCACTCCTCAGCCAGATCCAAGCGAGAGCCCCACAAATGAAATGTGGGTGCTGGCTCTCGGAAGTAAGCAAGGCGAGCGCGAAGCATCCCGACCGAAAGTAGGTCACAATGCGCGCACCCGCCCTGCCTCAACGCGAGAGCAGCGTGCTCTTCCCCCAAGCAGACAAAGCAAAATTCATGCGTGTCCTTGTCAGTCATAGAGCGTTGACAAGGAAACACGCATTGTTTGCCCTGATTCTCCGCCATTTTCTTTCCCCTTTTTTTTTTTTTATATATATACTGTATATCACCCTCCAGGTCAGCTAGCTAACTTCCTTGAGGAGCTGGATGTCCAGCTATCCTCCTTCCCAGAAGTTGGTAGCCCATTAATGGTTCTTGGTGATTTCAACATACACCTAGACAAGCCCCAGGCCAGTGTACTTCATGGTCTTCTGGCCTCATTCATCTTGGAAAGGGTTTGCACTACTGCAACACACCAATCAGGCAACCGGCTGCACCTCATTTTTACACATAACTGAACCTCTAATAATGTTCTTGTCACTCCATTAGATGTTTCCGATCACTACTTTATTCAATTCAACATGACACTCCCATCTACACTAGCACATACTCCCCCTCTGGTTTCCTTTCACCGTAATTTCCGTTCTCTCACACCCACCCACCTTTCCATTGCTGACTCTACCTCTCTACAAATTGAAAATTACAGACCAGTCTATCTCCTCCCATTCATGGCAAAAACACTTGAAAGGGTAGATTTCAATCAGATCTCTGCCTTTCTCTCACAGAACAAGCTGCTAGAAGACAATCAGTCAGGCTTCAAAATTGGACATTCAACCAAGACTGCCTTGCTGTCAAACACCTAATCGCTGAGACAAGTGAGTGCTTGATCCAGATCATCAGTCCTTATTCTGCTGGACCTATCTGCAGCATTCAACTCAGTCGACCATCAGATTCTCCTATCCACACTCTCTACTCTGGGCATCAAAGGAACTGTGCTTGGCTGGTTCAAGTCCTATTTCTCAGATAGGTCTTTCAAGGTAGCCTGGAGATATGAGGTGTCCAAGTCACATCAGCTACTTACTGGGGTACCTCAGGGATCAGTGCTTAGCCTACTTCTCTTCTCTATATACACAATACAGTATCACTGGGACCCATTAATCAAGTACATGGGTTCTCTTTCCACTTCTATGCCAATGACACACAGCTCTATTTGTCTTTCCAACCCAATGACTCCACAGTGACTGCTCGGATCTCAGCCTGTTTGACAGACATCTCAGCTTGGATGAATGAACCCCACCTGCAAATCAACCTAGTAAAGATTGAGCTCCTCATCTTTCCAGCCAACACTGCTGTAGAGCACAACATTACTGTTTAGCTAGGTTTATCTACAATAACACCTTCCAAAATGGTCTGAAATCTAGAGGTTACCATCGACAACTACTCCATTTCACCGATCACATCTCAAAAACAGCACAATCATGTAGATTTGCACTATATAATATCAGGAAAATAAGACCCTTTCTCTCTGAATATGCCACACAACTCCTTGTTCATTCGCTTGTCATATCTAGACTGGACTACTGTAATGCTCTGTTAGCCAGCATTCCTGCATGCACAATTAGGCCTCTGCAAATGATCCAGAATGCAGCAGCAAGTCTGGTCTTCAGTGAACCCAAGAGAGCACACGTTACACCCTTCCTTGTCTCTACACTGGCTATCGGTTGCTGCATGTATCAAGCTCTGATGCTGGCTTACAGAAAGTCACTGGGTCTGCTCCAACTTACAATTATTTGCAGAGATATAATTACAATTATATGCAGAGATATGTTCTGTGGTCTGCAAATAAGCGGCACCATGTTGTACCAACATAAATAGGCACTAAATCACTTCCCTGGACTTTTGCTTCACTGTACCATATTGGTGTAATGACCTTCCCAACTCCATCCATGAAGCAGACACCATCTCTGTCTTCAAAAAGCGGCTAAAGGCACATCTTTTCCATGAGCACATGAACATACACTCATAATAATAATAAAATAATAAAAATAACGTCTCCTTAAGATGAATCACTTATGTTGTATTCTTCCTTTTATCTTTTTTTCATCTTTTTGTCATTTGCTTTGAATAAAAGCATCTGCCAAATGAATAAATGTAAATTAAATAATTATGTTTAATCAAATATATGTTGTTATATTAGAATTGGTTTATGATGCAATATATCAATGTCAATATATTAATAAAAAAAAGAGCTCCAAATACAGATACTGTATGTAATACCCCTATAGTAAATAAAAGGAAGTGTGCCAGACAGATTCCTCTCTCTTATCTAGCTGTTCAACAACGACAGAGCTGCGGAGGCCAAAAAACTGCCCTCTGCTCTTACGCAAACATCTTGAATGAAGAGCACCAAGCTGCCACGTGGCTTTTAATAGCAACACTAGCAATGTTCCCTGCAGTGGGAAAAGAATGTTTGTTATTGTGGTCTCATTTCTGTAAAGGACTAGTTGAACCAAAAAGTGAAATTCTGTTATTATTTTTGTCTTTCCAAACCCCTTTGCTGTAGGCTAATTAAAAAAATTATGAAGCTCTTGCAATAGAACAACAATCATGCTCCAAAAAGAAAAGAAAAAAAAAGTAGTCCATATGAAGTGAACGCTACATTCCAAGTCTTCTGAAGCCATACAATAAGTATGTGATGGGAAGGGACCCATATTTAAGTCATTATTCACTGAAAATCCCTCGAATCTCACATTCATAATGTATTTGTGACTACAATTCAAAAGTGGTGCATTGTGTTTCGTTACTACTCATGAAAACCAGTGCCATTTTAGTATCATGACACTGATGCACCATTTTTCAATCTAAACATGAGCTAGAATCATATGCTTCGTAGGGCCCAATGATTTCTGACATGTGGAAAGCACAGACAGAACCACGGAGTGCTGTATTGCTTTCGTCAATACTGTAATATTCCACTGTTTATCACTGTATTTGACAAATATTTGTCATTTGTTACATTCTGTGCAAATAGATGAATCTATGCATTTATTTGCATATTAGGCAGTTTTTTGATGATAAATATAATTAAAATGTAAATCATGGATTTAAACAGAAAACATGGAATGGGGGGGGGGGGGGGGGGGTTATAGGGCCCTAGCTTTAGCAGAGGTGAACTGTTCCACACACAAAGCTATTGTACTTGGAGACTTGGAATGCAGAGCACGAGTCACACATACTACTTTCATGGTGGTCTGTTTGGGCTTTTTTTTCCTTTTTGGAGCTTGACAGCCCCTAGTCACTAAAAACTGTTACAGAGCAAAAGCTCTGTAAGGATGCTTAAAAATTTTCAACCTTTTTGTTCCAAAGAAAAAAAACATACATTTATGTTTGTAATGGCATGAGACTAAATAATGACAGAATTAAAAATTTTCAGTGAACTATTCATTTAATGTAAATATAATCAAAACAGCATTCAGTAAGTCTTGACCTGAACAAACATATACTTGCTGTTGTCAGTGTTTCTTTTACATAAATATACAATAACATAATACACATTCAATTTTCGGGCAAATCCAGTGAGGAATATATAAATGTAAATATATGTTAGGTGAAAGCTCTGGGAAGTGCTTTTCAGTAAATATAAAATATTGATGGAGTCCAGAGGACCCTATCCTGGCCCACAAGAAAGCCACAAGGCTGCCGGCTTCCACAGCCTGTTTGAAATTACACACCTGCTTTCACAAAGGGAAAAAAATAAGCTCAACCCCCCCTAAAGAAATCCTTATGGGAGGAGAATAAAAAATGTTACCTCTACATGGTGACCCACCTGGGACAACCACATCCTTTGTTTCTCTGCTATACTGTAAATGTGCTTCTGTGTGGTTTAGTTCGGCAGAAAAACGAGTCAAGTAAACATAGTCAAATTGGACTTCTGTGCCCAAAATGTGCTGACTAACTACACACTCTCATGGTGAAATAATCATAAGGATTCATACAACTTTTAAAAATTTGGCTAATTCGTATGATATTGTAGGACTTTCACTACAAACAATGACGTCGCTGGACATCATTTCCATCTAATATGTGACAATTACTTGCTTCTGTCACACACAACAGCTTCCTATCATGTTTATAAACTCTACTGATCGTATAGGTTTAGATAAGGGGTTTGGGTAAGAGCATAATATTAATAAGCATGTTCTTAATGCCTTGTGCATGAAACTCTTACTTACTTCCACATTAGATATCCGGGCATTTGCACATGATGAAATCGTACAAATTTATACAAACAACTCTAATAATGAATTTTCATGAGACTGACACCCTATGAAAAGAACTGTATCATACCATTTAAAACAAGAAATTACATTAAGTTGAAGGATTTGTAAAAATTTGGGAGAGTAATGATGGAAAATGTAGCGTTCTTAGAGATTCTGCACTATTTCTTGGTCCCTAATCAAATATAAGCACATTTTTCACAATGGCCATGTTAACTGATTTCTACTAAAGCCGAACAGTCAGTAACATCAGATGTATGTTTGATTAGTTGATTCAAAATATTTTGCACAAACTTATATATTCCATGCCAGCTTAAAGGGGTGATGAGCATGAGCAATCAAGATTTCCTTATATGGACATATATGAGGTCATTGTACCATAAAAACATACTGTAAGTTTCAGAACTCAAAACTTCCTCATCACTGCAAAAGGAGCATTTGTTGAAACCAAGCTGTTAAAACGACTCATTCTCCCATCACAATGTGGACAATTTCTCCACATTGTGATATCACATTGTGGTATGCATATCTATTTGATGTGTACGCTATGTTCCAAATCTTCTGAAGCCATACAATAGGTATGTGACAGGAATGGAACAATATTTAAGTCATTATTCACTGATAATCCTAATAATTTTTGGAAACATTTTGGAAACAGCTTGACATTTCAAAGGCAAATAAGCTTTCACATGCCAAAACAGATGTTCATCATAAAATCTGTTTGTTTTAGAGCATTATTTTAAGGACATTATTTTTAAGACCACTGAGTTGGCAGCACCCTTCTCATATATTAGGCTTTGATAGTGGATTCCTTATAAAAACTCATTTGAATACAGCAGCATTTTCCCATTCAGAGCTCAATTTATCACTGCGCACATGCCCAGCATCAAATATTTGTGTCTGATAGTTTTTTAATAAGTATACATTTTCTTTCCAAACAAAACTCTTAGTTTGCTGTGTGAACAACAGCCTACAACATTCTACTGAAATTTTCATAAAAACTACTCATGTGAATACTAACAATTCTTGGGAAAAGTGTTTTTAGATGTCCTTAAAAGACTCTTTGATTCCTTTTAGCATCCATATGAGTGATCTAGATGCAAGCAACCTTCATCTGCAAGAATACCATCTAATTTACTGTACATGCATTGTTGAATTCACAAACAATAAAACAATCTAGTCTTGAATAAGTCATTAATGTCAACCAGAACCAGTTTGATTTTGCATTCCACACCAGCCTACAAGATCTAATGTTACTGATGAAAATTCATTCAAATGAACAATACCCTTGTGAAATCCCCAGGGAAAAGAACTTCAGAATGTCTTCTGGTAAAACAAATGTTTGCTTCTTTTCTTTCCTTAGTGCCAATTATGGTATCTCCATTCCTGTGTGTTATTTCTTCAAAAGTATTATGGGACAATCCCAATGTGAACTTTTGAATCTCTTGCCTTTGTTTATTCACACTGGACTAATTTAAAATCCATTATTCATCCCGGCTCCTCAGTCCTCTAATTTATGTGTCTTTAGTGCCACTGCCAAGTGTGACCAACCAAGAGACAAACATCATTAAAGATCCAGTATTACAGTGTACAATAAATATTTCAAACCAAAGCCTTCAAATTAGGTCCAAGTATATTAGAACATTGACATCAAAATCTGGCACAGAACACTGTGAACGGAAACCCCAACTGGGGAGAAAATGGTTTTAGTTCACAAGTTGGCTGTTCCTAATTCCAGAGAGCCTTTTAAAAAAGCAACAAAGATCAGAGGAATAAGTTGTTGCATCTTTATATATATATATATATATAGGAGTTGTGTTGTGACTAAAAAAATAAATCAAAACTGTGTTATATTTTAGCATCTTCAAAGTAGTCTCCCTTTGCATAGAATTTGCAGACATGTACTCTTGACATTTTCTCAACCAACTACCACGGGATGCTTTTTTTTTTTTTTTTTAATGAAATAAATTAATATGTTGGCACAATTATATTTTTGTCTACAAAACTAATTTCATCAGTTAACCATAAACCTAAAGATCATGAGAAACATTTCAGTCAAGTGACACCAAATGTATATATATATATATATATATACATTTGGTGTCACTTGACTGAAATGTTATATATATATATATATATATATATAATGCAAATATAATGTATTGTCAGGAGATAACTCTCGGGAAGCTTTTAGATAACATCTGCTTTATACAATGTAAATTGTTTTTTTTTTTCTTTATGCAAGCCAATATTTCAAAATAGCTTTTTTTAAAATAAGCTTTTTGCAAGTCAATATCTTAACGCTGACGGAAACAGACTGGGAATTAAAATGTGGCACATCTTGAAGCTGTGGTTGGGTAAAACAGATTTTGAGAAATTGTATACAGATATTCACAAAATGTCCAAATATAAACTGGCCTGGCTGATATCGGTCTGTCACTAGACTCAAACAGCCAGCAATATTGAAAACAGTACAGAGCTTACACTTTTCAGGGAAATCCACAAAATGACTTACATATAGGTGTCTGTGCATATTTAGATTTAGGAGAATGAATAGGAGAAGGTTATTTGTTTCCCATCTGTTGCTCACTTTGACGTTGTGTCAAAGAAGCGACACTAGGGGTCTCTCTTGAGAGCCTTTTGCATCTCTGATCAATGAGAAAAAAGCCAATGAGAAATTGGCATACTGAATTTGCATGTCCCGCCCCCGGACATTCGGGTATAAAGGGAGGGAAATGCGTCTGTTTCATTCCGAAATTTTCTTCGGAGCCGACTGGTTGTGTATGCAGTGAGCTGCGAGTCACACACTGTTCCTCCCATCTCTGAGCGATTGCTGTTGAATCTACGGCGCATATCAGCGGCTTTCTCGCTTCTCTGCACGGCAGTGCAGCTTTGCCCCTGGGTGAACGGCAGCACAGTAAAAGAGTTTATTTCTCTAAAAGAGCATATACACAGCTGGTGTTGAACGTCCATTTCTTTATAAAGATGCCCTTCCGCCCCTGTGTAGTTCCTGGATGCGGTAGAGTGCTCTCTGCTCCTGACAGCCACAGGCACTGTCTCGTGTGTCTGGGCAGCGATCACACCAAGGCAGCGTTTGTGGATGGCAACATTGCGGTCGCGGCTTTCCTTCCTCAGAAGGAACGCCACTCCAGTCGCCCCCCGCGATGCTCCTTCTTCCCACGGGATTGAGGATGACCCGGCTGGCGATGGAGGCAATTTGGGGATGGCAGCGGGCCGGGTATGCCCCCGCAATCCATCCACCCCCCGGCACGCTCGTTGACTTCCGTCCGGGCTCGAGGCAAGAGCGGCTCGCCTCACAGCCAGCCCGCCTATCCTCTGGAGCCCCCGAGCTGGATGAGCTCCCCGCTGCATCGGAGAGTAGTCCAGCATCTGACGCGGTTGACTCAACTGGGCTGCCGCCTTCGGGCCAGCACACCCAGTTTGCGACTGATGCCCAGATGTCCGACATGCTTGCCTGGGCCGCCGTCAGCGTGGAGCTGGACTGGATCCCTCCGTCCTCCCCACAGCCTTTGCGACTGGATGATTGGTTCTTCGCCCCAATGCGCAGCTCTGCCTTAACCCGGGCCAAGCTCTCAGCCCCCATCTCACGGACCCCTTCAAGGACCCGGAAGGCTCCCAAGTGGTCCTGAGACGCCCGACCCAGAATCCTCAGTTGAATTTATTTCCTTTGCCACACCCCCTTCGGGCTGCGGTACACACATTCTCAATATAAGAGCTATTTCCTTTGTCGAGGGGAGGCTGTCCCCCTCCACCTTGAATGTGTATGTAGCTTAGAGTAAGCACGACTTAATTATCAGGTTCCTAAGAGGCGCCCGGAGGTTAAATCCCTCCCCGGCTAAGTCTGTTCCCCTCCTGGGATCTCTCAGTGGTCCTCTTGGGCCTTCAGAGACCCCCCTTCAGGCCACTAGTATCAGTCAGACTCAAGGCCCTCTCCCTGAAGATGGCCTTCCTGATCGCGCTCGCCTCCATCAAAAGGGTCGAGGACCTGTAAGCGTTCTCTGTCAGTGACACCTGCCTGGAGTTCGGTCTGACAGACACTCATGTGATCCTAAGACCGTGACCGGGCTACATGCCCAAGGTTCCTACAACTCCCTTCAGGGATCAGGTGTTGAAACTGCAAGCGCTGCCCCGGGAGGAGGCAGGCCCAGCCCCTTCGTTGCTGTGTTCGGTACGTGCTTTCTGTATCTACTTGGACCGCACGCAGAGCCTTAGACGTTCTGAGCAGCTCTTTATCTGCTTTGGTGGACAGCGGAAAGGGAACGCTGTCTCAAAACAGAGGCTTTCCCACTGGGTAGTGGACACCATTACATTGGCCTATCACACCCAAGCCATGCCCACCCCCCTCGCGAATCCGAGCACACTCAACAAGAAGTGATGCATCCTCATGGGCACTGGCCAGAGGCACCTCCCTAGCAGACATATGCAGAGCAGTGGGTTGGGCAACACCCAATACCTTTGTGAGATTTTATTATCTCAGGGTTGAGTCGGTTTCGTCCCATGTTTTCTCATGTCCGAGCCGGTAGAACACGGTAACACACTGACAACCTGACCAGGTGGACCGCTTGCACCTAGCTCACTTTTCCTCTTCTGAGGTAAAACCATGTGCTCTTATCCCAGGAGATCCCACTAACTCGGCTCCCTTGATGACTCCTCCCGAGAACTCTGGTCCACGAATTCAGTGGAGGAAGTCACAGACCAAATACAATGCGGGTACTCAATCTACCCTGTACTGGAATAGGTGCTTCACAGGACGGGCTCCTATGTGGACTTATCCCCATGTGTGTGGTACGGTCCCCTTGCGAATGGACCTGCGTTTCCCTTGTCCCCTGGTCGCCGTGTCTGTAACAACTCCTCCCTCCAAATGAGGCAGGATCTACCACCACGCCACTTTCCACATGTGACCTAAAAGCCCATGTGATGTATTCACCAAGCTTTACCTCCCCCAGTCTGGGCAGGTGTGGTCTCCGCAGGGTCTTTTCCCCTTGAAAGATTAGGAACTAGGAAAGATTGCCTTCCCCAATGCGTAATGATAGTGTTAAGATGGCCCCAGCTGCTTTATCTCTATGCGAGAAACATAGAGAGAGAAAAGGTACAGCTGGCGCGGCCTGTCGGGGGTAAAGAACCAGTAGGCTTTGATGATTTTATGGGGCGTTGGGGAAGGGTATGTGCAGTCTGACACAGCCAGTCGCTTCGGCATGTAAAATACCTGCCTGCTCCTGTGTCAACTGTACACGTACTCGGCTCATTTAAATTGGACCCCTAGTGTCGCTTCTTCGAAACAATGTCGGAGAGAGCGACAGAAATGGAACGTCTAGGTTACGGACTTTACCTCCATTCCCTGATGGAGGGAACGAGATGTTGTCTCCTCCCGGCCACGTCGCTGAACCAAGCCACTGTTGAGGCCAAACATCATTGTTGGCTGAAAATCCTGAATGAAACAGACGCATTTCCCTCCCTTTATACCCGTATGTCCGGGGGCGGGACATGCAAATTCTGTCTGCCAATTTCTCATTGGCCTTTTCTCATGCAAAAGGCCAATGAGATGCAAAAGGCTCTCAAGAGAGACCCCTAGTGTTGCTTCTTCGACACAATGTCTCATTCCCTCCATCAGGGAATGGAGGTTACATCTGTAACCAAGACGTTTTTGACCTTGAAAAAATGACACACATCAGCTTTAAGACATGGTCGCACTTGTCTTAAACTGGCTGAATTATTCAAAGAATTGGGCCACCATAAGTTTTAATAGAGTTGTACAATTAACTAATAAGGATTAAAGCAGATTACAGAAAATGTACTGTATGTATTCTATACATAAACATAGGCTTGAAATTGTGTAAATGCATCACAGTGTTAATATTACATACTTCAAAAGAGCTCAAAAATAGGACTATGGACATTGCGTTTTATCTTGCATCAGTTTTTGTTTTTATAATAGTCACAAATGATGCAAGGAGCAGACTGAAGACACTGCGAATATTGTTTCACGGCAGTCCGAACAGATACTGTTTTTTGTTTTTATCTTAACTAGAATCGAAGTGATCTATATTGTATTTATTTTAAACCTTTTGCCTTGTCTTAGCACATTAGTCCAGACCTACTGTGAGGAGTCTCTCATGACAAAGCAGAAAAATAACATGAGATTACAAGAAATATAATTTTTGTGAAATGCACAGGCAAGTGGTGTCATCATACTGCATAGTCCTTTATGGAGACACCACAAAATAAATAGTCTGTTTGAACGCCTGGTACATATCCAGAAAGTTAATTAGAGAATGTCTTTGCTTGAGTAAGTACATAGTATGCTGCTCTAAAATTGTGCCAGCTATGCACTTTTCTTTTTTAGACTATATAGAGGAGATGCTGGCATTAGATGTAGCACTGTAAGGGCTGAATTCAATAAACAGTTGCAGCACTTTAGTGTACAGTATTTTTGTGGATAAACCAGCATCTTATTCACTAACCAACACCAATCTAGTTTAATCAGGTGCTTTCTGTGCAATTATTATTCAGCGCAAACACACAACTGCTCTAAATAAAAACACTTAATAGATTGCATGTCACTTACATTGATCAACAATTAATATTTCAAATTGTTGCCAACAGAAAAGGTAAGAAAAGCTTGTGTGTACACATGGTGATCTCAGTAGTAGTAATTCACCAAAAGATGGAGTATAGCGCAAAAACTGCTCATGTATTCAGATGAGCACACTTTCAACATTTTTAAGAGCCAAATTAAGTTTGTATTCAAAGGGCAAAATAAACATATTTCTTTCTGTGATACATTACATTTAGGTTAGGTTAAATTTGAGGTGCTTTTACGACACTTTTGGCTCAATTATACTCTGGTCCATCTCATAGCTAATGCAACACTCTGTCAGTTGAGCTGATGCACAACATGATTCCATTTTAATATGTTTGTAAATGTAGTTGGTTATGTAACACAAATGTTAATCTGAATCCTGTACAATACTAAAAGAGTTTCTATGTTATTTGATAGCATTGTGTGATAATCAGAGCGAAAAGTATGTGTTTATGAACTGATAATCTGACATTTTACTCGTGATTTGTATGAAAGTGAATAAGTAATTGTTGTTGTATCACCTGTGTTTATTTTGGCAGGAATCAGACGCAATACGTAGAACAAGCCACTTAAAAATTATTTTGAAAAAATATAGGTATAATAACAACTATGAGAGCAGGTTGCATTATTAAAATGGGAAGAGTACTGGCACTTCAGTACCAAGTTGGTACAAAATTAAAAAATATGTCACAATGGTATGCAGTAATGGTAGTATAGAGCAAAGACTCAATTCGATACCGCACACTGTCTGGCTGACACACAAATGTTTCCAAATGCTCACACACAAATATGACATATTTGGGGGGAAAAAATATGCACAATTAATAAAATCAAAATTGTGACAGTGTGATTATTTAACCACGAAAGACTGCAATATTAGTCTGCATGAGCTGCGTGCTATAAAGTGAATGTGAGTGGACAGCTCATAACTCCAAACTCCACACAAACATGCATGCTGTGTGTTGTATGAGATGACAGAGTAGAGCACTCATCCACTGTGAGGTGCGCAGCACATTCAAACTACATATTTTAGAAATAAATCACTGTCTTGCAAAGTGAAGGTATGGAACAAAATCACAGATGCCATTCAATAGAGGCCTTCTTGTAGACAAACAACACAGGCGGTGAAAATAGTGGATCCGCTGGTAATCACACAGGACTGAATCAGGTCCAAATGTCGAGCAGAGTCAGAGCCATTGAAAACATTCGTCTTGAAGAGGGGAGAGTGCAGTGAGGAGCTTTGGTGTGTACAGGATCCCGGGGTCTTAGGGCATAGTGAAGGGGTGGACACCTGGATATATATATCCTTTGAGTTAATTACATTTAAACTGATCAGCATTTAACCTAATGTGATAAAGTGAATTATTTTAGTGGAACTAATCACTATTTTCATCTCAAGTGTCTAAATATATTTTCTTTGTGGTTTCATGCTCGTACAAGCAGTTTTAGACAATTCAATATCTGACTTCATGCTTTAGTCTCCTGACTAAGAGGCCTAGGTCATGTAGGCCACTTCTCTTGTGTCTTCATGACACAATGTTATGAAAGTTTCTGTCAAGTTAACAAGGATACAACTCCTGAGAGAAAGTACAATTATCTCTATGATTTAAGTTCCAATAAGATAAGATCAGTCTCCAACAGAAGCTTTGTAGTATAAGACCTTGAATAGGAGAAACTGTGTGTGTGTGTGTGTGTGTGTGTGTGTGTGTGTGTGTGTGTGTGTGTGTGTGTGTGTGTGTGTGTGTGTGTGTGTGTTCTGATTCAGGAATTCAGTAAAGTGAGAATAGCAGTCGAGAGGTCAACAACTGGACCTCAGAGACCTACTACTGTCTATTAAGGGAAGATTGACCTTGGCCAAGGACCTGACTCGGATCATTGGATCCTATTCACAGAATTAAAGTGTCATGCCAACAATCAATGAGATAAACAATGTACACGATGACCATGTTCAGAAATGTTCTATGTTATCTGTGCTTGTAACCAATCAGAATTCTTGAAGCTATAGCATTAGCATCAGCTTGATGCTGTACCTGACTGTAAGTATTGTTGTTTTTGGACCTGAGTTCAGTTTGTGATTCTCCTGTCTTTGGCTTTTGTACTGGTGACTTCTGCCATTTGATTTTGCAAAGAACTCTCTTTAGTAAAATTCCAACTAATTTGATTGACACCTTGAATCCTGGTCTTCATTCCAAGCCTACTGGTCTACGGGCCAAAGATGTAATCCCCTACAATAGAGATGAGGCATATCCTGGGCTGGCAAACCACAGAGAGAGAGTGTACAAATGAGGGTGCCTAATCCAATACAGCTAGTGCACATAACATAGAAAAAAGGAGATCGCCGCCCAGGACGACAGAGAGGAAAAATAACAACGAGCAGAATAATCACTGGGAAATGAGAAGAGCTAAAAATAGAAGAGCAGGGTATCACTTAAAACATAGATCATTCTAAACAATAAGTGCTGAGAACACTTAACGAATGTCTAGAGGATGAAACGTTTAGAGAAAAACCAGTGAAGTAGTGAGAAAAGAGGGAATATCTACACGCAGCACAAATGAGAACCAGGTAAAGGAAGAGAAGCAGGTCAGCCCAGAATCCAACAGTACCAACCCCCTGGAGGAGCTTTACCTGGCGCTCCAAGATGAGCAGACCTGACGTCAGTTGAACTTATCAATGAGGGAACGGTCTAAGAAGGTCTGTATTATTTAAATTGAAATGTAATTTATTTAAATAGGTTAAAGGAGTGTGCTCAGTGGCACATTACCATATCAGCATATTTTTGCTGTTGTATCCAGGTATTGAGACCAGGAAATTTCACTGGTATTGGTACCGTCTACTGAAATTTTTGTATCGTGCCATCACAATTCAGCATAACGCACAGTATGCAGTAACCTCTAAACACCGTTCTTCCTTCACGTTCTGTTACAGATCATCCGCCACATAACTCTTTAGTATCTCAACATTCCTGTAATCCCCATGCAGATAACTATTAGAACCCTCTTCTCGACTTCCTGCTAATGTTCTTGCTGAGCAGCACTTGTATTGCAGCCGTCGAAAGAAAACTAATTTCTCAGCTGTTCTGCTTGCAATCGATACACAAGTGTTGAGTGCAGACACAGACAGATCAATGCAGCAACTGCAGCTGTCCATTTTTTTATAGAATCTAGCAGGGCCCCAGTATGATGGATGAAGCCGATGTTTGGGAGGAGGGTGCTTTGATCCACTCCCAGAACTCTGTCATTTGTCATGTGGAACCTCCAGGGGTGAAGAAGATGGCATTATTTTGCAGTTCATTTAAAAAGTCATCAGAACCCATCTCAGCCAATTAAGACATAAAGCAATCAAAGGAGATGAAGCACGCCGTGTGTTGGTACCGACAGATCTGAGAAATACACATAAATGGTAGATCAATCTTAAACAAAAACAATAAAGCCATGTGTTATCGCCATGTCGATATTTTGCTGGTCTTCTTACTTTGATCTTACAAGCTGCCCTCGATTTTTTTAGCTGTGTAATGAACATGTGCTGTCCAAGGTGCTGACCAGCCATTTCTCCAGGGTGCAGTGACATCTGTGCAGCATGCAGTGTTGGCCATAGAGGTGAGGTAGCAGGGCTTGCATTTGTGCTGGCTGAGCAGATTTTTCTTACAACACAGTGGCCCCAAAGGAACACAGTAAGATCATACAATGCAGCACAATGTCTAATTTCAGTACAGGCTCAATTACTCATTTGGAGAAACTAGACTTAAAATAGAGGCAGTCTAGTTAAGGGCACTTACATTTCTCATTTGAGGACATAATCACATCAGCAACGTTTCCCAAATAAACAGGTCTGTCATGTTTTGTTTCCTTGTATTATTAACTCATAAAGCTTTGCTAAGAAAGGCAGAAAAAAATCTGATTTTAGTCATGTCCGACTCAAATCTGCCAAATATTTGACCTTGTTCAAGAAATGTTAACCCATTAGTTACCTTAAAGATATGTTCAACAGTTGTAATATCTCCACATGGATTATAACAGGCCAAAAACACAGTCCTAACAAGAAATAAGTGCAACAGACTGGTTCCAGAAGTTAAAATCCCAATAGTTTGGTCCATAGGAGAATGGATTTTTTGCAATTACTTATAAATCTTTATTGACAGACCTACCATGAGCTCATGAGCTACTATGAATGCATTTGCAGAAGCCAACCGACTTCAACTGTGTTTAATAGCGAAATTGTTGGTGAATAACTAAACTGCCCATGATCCAGCAGAGAAATATCCACCAGTTTGAAAATTGCCACAAATAAAGTGCACCAACAGAGCTTTGCAGCCACCGCCCACTCTTATGACACATTGTGAATGATGCAATCGAGTTGGTCTCCCTACACACTCAAACTACTTTTATCTGAATATTTTACAATACACTTATAACATACTGTATTGTTTCTATCCCTATAACAGCTTTAAATCACTAGTTTTATATCATTCATTGTTTTTACTTCAATTGCATCATTCACAATGCATCATGGGATTGTAGTTCATGTCCGTCATGGAAAAACGATTGGAAACGAATTATCATATAATGATGATGTATATAATGATATACGTATATAATGGTGAATGGAAGTTATAGCTGATCATGGTCAAAATGTCTCTTTCAAAAAAGAAAAAAGGCAGACCTGCAATATACAGATGGTTTCAACAGCAGAAGGCATTTGAATATTTTTTTTTAAACAGTCTTTTGACTATGTTCGTAATGGGACTGCTACTTGCCTAATCTGCAAGGAAGAAATTGCAGGGCACCATAACTCCACGAGACATGTATGCTCGATATGAGGGAGACTAAATTGAGAGCACTAAAATACATTTAACAATAACAATTATAATTATGAAAATATCCATTTATATACGTAATTCATGGTTGTAAAAAATAATTATTTCTCATAATGAGTCCAACTGGTTATTATGGAGAACACCAGCTGGTCAGGAATGATGTAAATTAAGTTAACCTGATCACCTTCATGTTTCCGTGCAGTCCGGTTGGTCCTGTTTCCCTCTGCCATTCCCTGGATTACTTTTTCCCCTCATGGGATTTTGTTTCATTAATGTATTTTTGGTTTTCTCCTCTCCCCAAATCGTGACACACAGAGCTCCTCAGAAAGATATGGCTAAAAAATACTATAATGCCATAGCCTTTTCCAAAAATGCTAGTCTGGACATCAAACTCACCTTAACACTTTTGTGTGAAGCTATGAAAATGTTGCTACTACTGCTTAAATGCCAAGTGCCTTTTTTTCTGTTTCCTGCAGTATTACAGACAACAATCCTCTCAAATTAAAGCAATAAATTGATAGTAATATGTGAAAATGTTCACACATGATGCATTTGAGTTGGGTCATATTTTACTCTCCACCTAATATGTCTTAAAAGGTCTTTGACAACAGTATTGAATTCTATTGAACACCTTTGCACCTTTCATGTCAAAAGATATCAATCAAAAGCTGGCTTGCCAGCTTATCTCTTCTCAACACCATTCTTTCCAAAGCAGTTCTATCTGTCTCTTTAGTGTGAAGAAAATCCTCACCATCAGGGGCTTTAAAAGCTCTTCCTCCCTTTGCTTTCCTGAAGAAGTGAGACGGTTTTATCAAGGCAATTCATCTTAGTATCCCCTCCCCCTCACTGGGCCCTTTGGTACCCTCACATCCACCATCTGCAGTAAATACACATTATCTAAACCCTTGTTAAAATGGGTCATCAACCTTTCCACCCTTACAGCTTTTATAGAAACAAAAGCCATTCTTTTAGACTCACCTTTTTGTTTTGTTTATTTCTTCAGATAGAAAGATGCACTTTTCCGTAGCAATAAAAGCATGCATTTTGCAAACCTCTTTGCCTCATTTATTAAGAAAAATGGGCAGAATGGAGTAATGGAGTTTGTTCTCAAAGCACAGCAGTTCCTTCTCCCTTGCTAATAGTCCAAGTATTGAATTAATAAGCATTGGAGATTACTGTAATGACAGGCAAGTGAGTGGATAGACTATTTCAAAGAGCACTTTGTCTGTCTATACAGCATGAATTCCAGCAGTATTGCTGCCAGTAGTTTGAATTCAGATGCAGTTTAGGTGAAAAAACTGTGGCTATCTGTCATATGGGGAAGTTGCCACAATGGCAATATCACAGTAACTATATGGTTTTGAGGCAGATGTCCAATTACACAGAAGTAGGTTTTCTACAGCAGTATAACTCACACCGTTTCTGAACCTTTATATGTACATTTATACGTTTGTTCCTCTTATACAAAAATATACCTGCCCATTACATTTTTGTCTCCTTTAGGGAACAAGGGTGCCTCCCTAGTGACTGTTATTGTACCTTATAATGTATAGTTTATTACTCCCTTAGTTTGTTAGTTAGTTAGTTAGTAGGTTGACAACTTCCACAATGTGTTATCACCCCCCCTCCCTAAATAAGAGTACAAAGTGTGACTGGTCTTGGTCTCCCCTATACTGTAGCTGCAAGAACATTTTACTTCAGGAAGGCAACACAGACTAGAAAGCTTACATTTCAGCCACAAAGTGTGTGAAACATTAAAGTCACAATGAAAATAAAACTGGAATTACTGTACAAGCTCTGGCTGCTTTGGTTCTAAAATAACACCTTAGGAGCTTGACAGAAACTACAACTAGCTTTTATTCGTAGTGCTTATATGACTCATCCATGGATGGCCCACATCCTGTTCTTTGAATAGAGTATAAATAAGAGATTTCTGTCATACAGCACAGAGCACTTCAGAGAAATGTGGCTCAACAATACTAGAATGTCATGGCCTTTTCCACTCACATGACCTGAAACATAGTTGTCTGGACATCAAACTCACCTAGCACACTTTACAGTGAAGCTAAACCTTACTACTCCAGTTTAAATGTCAAGTGCGTCTTTGTGTTTTCCTGCTATGGTATTGACCACAATCATCTATTGTAGACCTAAAGTAATGAAGTGATTTCTACTTGACATCTAGCATGGGTATTCTTTTCTTTTTTTGTGCAGGAAAAAGCTAAATCTAGATCTCTAGAAATTGAAAATCTAGAAATTGGATTTGATTTGAAACCTATTTTAGTGGAATTTTTATGCATGGTATGACCAATTTAATTATAAATTAACAAAAATAAAAAGGATAATTTAAACATTGCAATGCATTTTTTTAAACATATGTAATAAAAGAGGGAGCATAACACTTTTTTCATGTTATGACTTCATGATTTGCAAATTAAACACTGACATCTAGTAATGTCATCAACTTTTAGCAATTATAATTATGCTCAATTTCAGACTCTGCTGGATATTTTTTATCATAAACATACAAAACAAAACAATCTTCTGAATAATTATGGACTTGCATATGGCTGATATGCTTGTATAGACTTGAGCAATGCCAAATTTTATGCTCAGGCAGTTTGTCATCGCAAGCTAAAGATGAACTGGAGCATCTGCTAAACATTGATCTTTCAGTAGGAAGCTGCCACCTATCTGTTTTGTTCTTACCGTCTGTCCATGATGGAGTCTTGTGGGTTTTTAAAACTTATTCTTAAGCGACACACCAGGGAAAACAACAGAGTTCGACGCATATGCTGCAACACTTTGCTTTCATTACATTCTGCTGTCTGATGGGGTATAAACACGAGTGTGAGCGTGAGTGTTAAGCATTGGAAAGCAGAATGTTATTGGAGTCGGCATTCCTGTTTCATCCTGTTAACAGCTGGGTGATTTAATGATTCTCTCTGTTCCTGACTCTCGCTTAGTATTGGTGAGCTCAAAGCACTCTCATCTCACTCGCACTCCACTGAATTTACCTTGATCTCATCTGCCTGCTCTTCCAGTGGTCTGGCTCCCAGATCAAAGTTCAAGGACCTGTGATTAAAACTTCAATTATGCTAAAACTGTGCTTTTTCCCAACTTCAATAAGAGATATCCATCTGTTGGTTGCCAATTTCCGCTTACAACATGAAAAGCATTACATTTATTTTCTCTTACCGATCAAATCCACAAAACCTTTTATCTTTTAACTGGACATCCCCAATGTAAACCTTTTTTTCATCAATAACTGCCAAGCACCACTAGATTTACAGTATACCACAGTGTTACCTTATAGTTTTACAGAAATATTGTTGTGAGCACAATACATTTAAAGCGCTCTGGAATTCTGCAAATTTGCAATTAGTGAATTTAGTGTTTCTCACAGGATTTGTGAGACAGTGGTGGGTGGTCCTCGGACTCTCTAGGGGGGGCATTTACCTCTGGAATAAAATGTTTTACAGTTTAAAGTTAAATTCCTCAATTTGGAGCAAATTGAGAGCAAAATTAAGTGGCTAGATCTATGTAGAACTTTGTGCTCTTGTAAACAATTTCGTGATTTAGTATTAATTTAATCATAACACATTGGTTGTATAGATATGAATAGTGATGACACAGCAAAAAAATCACACCCACAAAGCATAAATGAGATGGTGTTAAACGCAGTTCACAAATGGTCAAAACACAAAATCATCTAGAGCATAAAGTTGAGCCAGGGTTCAACATTAAATACATTATTGTCATGTGCTTGTCCTCCGGACAAAATTGATCATTCACTTGTCTGAGTAAAAACGTTATTTGTCCGAAGAGAAAAAAGGACATTTAAGTTAAGTAAATATACAGAGTTTATGTACAGTATCTCACAAAAGTGAGTACACCCTTCACATTTTTGTAAATATTTGATTATATTGTTTCATGTGACAACAATGAAGAAATTACACTTTGCTACAATGTAAAGAAGTGAGTGTACAGCTTGTATAACAGTGTACATTTGCTGTCCCCTCAAAATAACTCAACACACAGCCATTAATGTCTAAACCTCTGGCAACAAAAGTGAGTACACCCCTAAGTGAAAATGTCCAAATTGTGTCCAAAGTGCCAGTATTTTGTTTAGCCACCATTATTTTCCAGCACTGCTTTAACCCTCTTGGGCATGGAGTTCATCAGAGCTTCACAGGTTGCCACTGGAGTCCTCTTCCAGTCCTCCATGATGACATCATGGAGCTGGTGGATGTTAGAGACCTTGTGCTCCTCCACCTTCTGTATGAGGATGCCCCACAGATGCTCAATAGGGTTTAGGTCTGGAGACATGCTTGGCCAGTCCATCACCTTCACCCTCAGCTTCTTTAGCAAGGCAGTGGTCATCTTGGAGGTGTGTTTGGGGTCGTTATCATGATGGAATACTGGTCTGCTGCCCAGTCTCCGAAGGGAGGGGATCATGCTCTGCTTCAGTATGTCACAGTGCATGTTGGCATTCATGGTTCCCTCAATGAACTGTAGCTCCCCAGTGCCGGTAGCACTCATGCAGCCCCAGACCATGACACTCCCACCACCATGCTTGACTGTAGGCAAGACACACTTGTTTTTGTACTCCTCACCTGGTTTCCACCACACACGCTTGACACCATCTGAACCAAATAAGTTTATCTTGGTCACATCAGACCACAGGACATGGTTCCAGTAATCCATGTCCTTAGTCTGCTTGTCTTCAGCAAACTGTTTGCGGGCTTTCTTGTGCATCATCTTTAGAAGAGGCTTCCTTCTGAGCCATGCAGACCAATTTCATGCAGTGTGCGGCATATGGTCTGAGCACTGACAGGCTGACCCCCCCACCCCTTCAACCTCTGCAGCAATGCTGGCAACACTCATATGTCTATTTCCCAAAGACAACCTCTGGATATGACGCTGAGCATTCTTTGGTCGACCATGGCGAGGCCTGTTCTGAGTGGAACCTGTCCTGTTAAACCGCTGTATGGTCTTGGCCCCCGTCCTGCAGCTCAGTGTCAGGGTCTTGGCAATCTTCTTATAGCCTAGGCCATCTTTATGTAGAGCAACATTAATTTTTTTCAGATCCTCAGAGAGTTCTTTGCCATGAAGTGCCATGTTGAACTTCCAGTGACCAGTTTGAGGGAGTGTGAGAGCGATGACACCAAATTTAACACACATGCTCCCCATTCACACCTGAGACCTTGTAACACTAACGAGTTACATAACAACGGGGAGGGAAAATGTGTAATTGGGCCCAATTTGGACATTTTCACTTAGGGGTGTACTCACTTTTGTTGCCAGCGGTTTAGACATTAACGGCTGTGTGTTGAGTTATTTTGAGGGGACAGCAAATTTACACTGTTATACGAGCTGTACACTCACTACTTTAAATAGTAGCAAAGTGTCATTTCAAAATGACTTAATTTTGTTTAAAAAAAAAACACTTACTGAGGGTTTTTTAAATATTAATAATCATATTACAGTTTAAATCACAATATTTTTCAAAATAATCAAAATTAGATTTTGTTCAAATCATTCAGCCCTAGGCTCAATTTAAGTTAAGCTTAATCAACAGAATTTGTGGCACAAAAACTCATTTAGAATTAGTTTGAGCTCCTTGAACTTTTAATCTTGTTTTCTTTGTATGTTTAAATAATAATCATGAAGGATGTTTCTCATCAGAGCAAAAATGACCAATATACACATGATACATTTTTTCAGAATCAAAATAGCCTAATTTATGCTAAATTTGCCTGCTTCCATTCTTCCATTACGTGAATCAGATTTAAAATAAAATCCTTGGGTGAAAAATTACTTCTCATTCTTAAATTTGTACATATACATCTTACATTTGCCTTATTGTGCAAATAGGTTTGTGCTGTCTTAATTACAATATAACAGTGTTTACTTTCATCTGAGTAGATGTCAAATATGGCCAGGAACAAATCCAAAAGAGAAACAATAAATGAGCTCCTATCCCTCATTGTCTATATTCTATGCATTCTATATGCAGAGTGCTGAATTCAGAGGACACCTTGGGCACCAGGGACAGTTCTCTTTATCATATCGTAAGCCTGGCTGCCATTTCCAACAGTGTGGTGATTTCTCTGTCTCAAGGCCCTCTTTTATTATATCTGCCTATCTGTCGGTGACGGCAAGTTTTATGAGTTCATAATTCCCAGACCTAACAGTGGCCTAGGGTTCCATAAACGTCTGCCTCACCATCAGCCATGCTGAGGACTTACCAGGATGAGTGCACATCCTTCCAAATGTCTATTTGAGCATGGTGAAACTGAGAAGAAACCTGATTTGTATCTCCTCTTAGGCAGTACATTTCCATTTGCCCATTATGTATATTGGATGAAATATCAAACTCAAAATTCATATGATTGAAAATCATAATAGTTAGCTTCCCTTTATTACAAATTAAGTGTAAATAAGAGAGAATTTTGGTTTGATTAGATTTTTACATTTTCCCCAAGTCCCTGTGTGCTATGTGCCAATTTTTTACTTTAAATACTGTTAATTTATAGAGTGTTTTTAAAAATTTTTCCTGTTTCTAAATGAAAATGTTGCAGGCAAAACAAGTTTTCTTGGGAATATTGATTTAACTGGTAATGAATTGAGAGGTTTTTCCTGTGTTGTCAATTTTACTTTCCATGCTGTAAGAGGGACCGTTCACACAAAACTTGTTTTTGTTTTTCTATGCAAACATGCACAAGACTGATGTTTTGCTGTTTTTTCAGTATCATGAAAATGCATTTTTTTAAATGCCATTGCAGGTTTAAAAAGAAGAGACTTTTTTAAAGCATTCTGCATTCACCAGAATTCTACTCTATTCCTTGCACTGCATCTATTTTTACCACAAGAAAGCAATCAGTCTGAACAGACTCTTGCTAAAAAATTACACCTCCTTAATGACATCATAATGACAAGAAGTGTTATAAAAAACATGAGCAATTACTGGCAATGGATATAAGGAATTCCATGATGTTTAGTGGGATTAGTAGGGCCCTATGAAATCCGTTTTATTTTTTCCCAAATTCAGTGCTTTCCGTTTTAAATGTTCTAAATTCTGAAAAAAATACTTTTTTTTGTTCATAGAACTTAAATTAAAATGAAAACCAAACAATCTATTTTCAACAATCCATTGCTTTATTTTTATCAAATGAAGTGCTTGCAGATTCTCAAAGCAAATCCAAATCACAACATTCGATTTTTTTTCACGAACATGTTTTTTTTTTTTTTTTAAACAGTGCTGCACAATGAAATCCTACATATGAATGAAAGCATTGATGAACATTTTTATCAAGTACAAAAAACACTCTTAGCTTTTATATAATGTGATTACTATTGATATACTATTGTTAAACTTTTATTTTGGTGTGTAAGCCGAATAAAGGACTTTTAGTTTGTATGAGTTGTTGAATGATGACAGCTTCCCACTTCTAGCTAAGCTGTTTGCTACGTGGCTTAAAGGAATAGAAATGCAGAAATATGAGAAATATGCTCTGGTGTCTTTTTATTGTGTAAACATCTTCTAAACATTTGACTATCATACCAATTTTGTATGACAGTATGGAATGTTTTAAAGTTATACAAACCTGCTAATATAGAGCCCTATGGATTCTGCAATGTGGAAAACATGGATGAAATCGCAGAATCCAATCATATTTGGGATAAAAGAATGTATAAATGCACAATTAATTAGAAGGTAAAATAATGATATGGTGATGACAAATAGAATGATTAAACCACAAGAGGCTGAGATGTAAACATATAAATATGCAGTTTGCATGTGGTGCGCACTTCAAAATTAGAGTGTGAAGCCGGCCATTTATAGACTGATACCTCCTCATAATTATCATGTGTGCTCTGTGTGTATAATAGATGACAAACAGCAGAGCACTCATTTAATGTAAAGCATGTTTATATGATTTAATCAGGAATAAGGAATATTTCTCTCATCCTTTACTAACACTCATGCCATCAGATGTGTATGACTTTCTTTCTTCTGCTGAACACAAAGATTTTTAGAAGAATATCCAGATCTTCTGAAGCGATAGAATAGGTGTGGGTGAGAAACAGATCATTCTGGTATGGAAGGTATGGTTAGAAAAACAGATCATTCTGGTATGGGTCAGAGGAATCATGCTGGACCGTCCGGGGAGGAGTGGCTGTCGTCCGCCAGAGGGTTGAGGAGTGAGGGCCAAACTGTCCCAGGCCATCAGAGAGGCAAAGCGCGCACACGCCCAGAAAATCCACAGTCACTTCCAGGACAGCAGTGACACACGGCGTATGTGGCAGGGCATCCAGGCCATCACCAACTACGGGACAACATCAGTTGCCTGTGACAAAGATGTCTCCCTTCCAGATGCGCTGAATGACTTCTACGCTCGGTTTGAGGTGCAGAACGACGTGGTGGCGAGGAAGACCACCCCTCCTCCCAACGACAGGTGCTCTGTCTCACCACGGCTGATGTGAGGAAAACTCTACGTAGAGTCAACCCACGGAAGGCTGCTGGAGCAGACAACATTCCTGGCAGAGTGCTCAGAGGATGTGCAAACCAACTGGCAGATGTTCTTACCGACATCTTCAACATCTCTCTGAGCACATCTCTACTTTCTTCAAAGGCTGAGGAAAGCACATCTCCCAACCCCCATCCTCACTACATTCTGTAGAGGGACTATTGAGAGCATCCTGAACAGCTGCATCACTGCCTGGTTTGGGACTTGCATTGTTTCTGACCGCAAAGCCCTGCAGAGGATAGTGAGGACAGCTGAGAAGATCATCGGGGTCTCTCTTCCCTGCATCAAAGACATTTACAAAAAAAACTGCATCCGCAAAACCACCTGCATTGTGGACGACCCAACACACCCCTCACAAAAACTCTTCACCACCCTGCCGTCTGGCAAGAGGTACCAAAGGTTCACCGGCCTGAGGCAAAGTATGGAGGAGTGTGACGAGGATGATGGTGGGGATGGAGAGAGAGTTCAAGAGAGAGAGAGCCACATGCATATTTGTGTTTGTCACAAAATCACAATACAGAGGCAACTCTGTCATTTTCTTGAAGCACTCTAAGTTTTTCATCCAGCCTACCTAAATCACAGTAATAATACTGTGGTTCCTCCTGAAAACAGTCTTACAAAAGAGGTGGAGTGTGGTCAGTCCGTTAACAACAACCTGAAACAGCCACTCTGGCTAAATGATTGAATTCTCAAAACATATTCTGGATTGCTCAGAAAACCTTGTCGGAACACATTTGGACTGACATTTTTTTTTCTTTTCCCTTTTTCACTCAGCAGGACAAGTTGACAGCCACTAAACTAAAGGTCATCCACAAAATTGTCTCAGATGTTGGCGCTTTCCATTCCTCTGTACCTCCCATAAAAAGCGAAGACAGGTTGTTTATGCCAACACGATTCTAAATGATGGCTTTACGACAAGCTTCATAAAGGGAACTGCTGCCCGAGTTCAACGATTTACACATTTGCTTATTCATCTTCAACATTATACGTCCGTCCCTTGACGTCTCTGTGCCACGCACATCACACAGTCCGAAGCAGCCTCTTCTGACAGATGGGGGAAATCGTGTCATATCTCTCCTCTGACACACAAACAAATGAGAAACCCTGGTTGTGGTTCCAAAAAAACTGTAAATCATCAACATAAAAAATAAGAGGCCTGCTGTATGGAAAGAAAAGCTATTTGGGAACAAAAAGGTACAACTTTTATCCTCATAGAGATCAACCAATCAACAAAATAGTCATCACATTTTAGCTAGCCTCCTATCCAACACTTTACACAAAACATATTTTATTGAAACATTGCTCTGTTGGGTAGAGCATAATGACCAGCCTGACATAACAACATTGGCTCAACCAGTGGCATAAGTTTTGGACTGTTTTTGTCAATCCGGTCTCATGACAAGTTCTAATAAATAGCCGATATGAGATGGCAAAATCATAAGAAAATGATCGAGTTGGCTCATACAAAAATATATGACTTTTTCTCCCATAGAGAAAAATAAAAGAACCAATGTAGTTTAACCCCTAACTCAAACATAAAGTCGAACCCCTTGCTCAATCTCTAAACCTGCGTGATTTTAATAGAAAATAACTGTTGTGTACCATGTAAGCAATAGAAACAGTAGGTTATTGAACAAGCTTTCTTATGATTTTTCGTAAATGTAATCCCTTTCCCAAACCTAAATCTAAACTTAACCATGTCTTTAATAGGAAAATCACAGTGTTTTTACTTTTCGGATGAATCAACCAACGACCAGCTTACTTATAATTGTTTCTGTGTATTAAAATGAGATTGGAAAGTATTTTAACATCCAAAAAATTGCACACAATACCAGATATCGTATAGCCATTGGCAGTAACCTGGAATAGAAAATTGTAGCTTCTGTTCTTGTGTCAAAATGTGTCATAGTGGTAGTTTTGTTTACTACAGCCTATCCAGACATTGCCAGGGCAAACAGTTTCTTATGGTGTCTCCAGTAACACTTCTTTTCATGCCAGCTAGCACAATTAGATTAGCACCATCGTCATTATAATGTTTGTCCCTCCTACTCATTGTCTATTGTTTGCAGGCTCATGGGCTATTGCCAACTACTGCACTGACTGTTTATAATATTACAGTTAAGTAATCATATTCATGAATTACAATTTGTGGAGACCATGGGGAGTGAAATATTGAGATCAATATAATCGCAAACTGAAGATGTGAGGTCAGTAATGCAGAAAAATTAAGACCACAAATACCCATGCAGTCCAGCTTTGAACTGGGCGGTATGATGGAAAATAGAAATAGTACATCAAAAGTTTGAAATGTGTTGATTGGTACAGTACAGACAGGTGCTTAAAGTGTTGAACACTTTGATGATTTTTATTGGAGTTCTTTAGTTTTGACACATCGCAATGTTCTGCTCATTTTCAGTGTAAACACTGTTTAATTGTAGGTTGTTTACGGTTGCCAAGTAACGTCACAACTTTGCGATTTAATATAAATTTGAACTGAAGTTTAGTTAAAAACATGCATATATCAGTTATTTAACAATGGCTTTGAACATTTCTTAACCAATTAGATTTGTATTCCTGTTTTGGTTTTAACTCCTGTTTTGGTTTTATTGTACTGGTCGACTGATGTGGGTTTTTTAATGTCTGATGTCAATGACAAAATCCAGAGAGCAGGGTGGCCAATAGGCCGATACATTGCTGATATATCAAACAATTTAATATTGTAAATAACATAAACATAAAATTGCTTAAAAAAAATTACAATAATAATAATAAACTTTTTTTTTTTCACTTTCTTTGCTCAATTGCACACAAAACTTTGCAAAAAAAGTGAATAAAAAAATATTATTTTAAATGGTAGATAGCCGTTTCTTCTGAATTCTGTTTAGTCATCACATTTTTGAAAATGCATTTGCACATGAAGAAATTGTTAATACATTAGGAAGAATGAAATAACAGTACACACAGTAGGCCAGCAACCGTGGATAGTATGTCAACGTTAGCAATCGCATTATCTCAAAAAATACCAAATCAATCCAATTGTGCATACGGTGCATAGTGAATTAGACATTTACTTATAGCACACATGAAGCACTTTTACTTTGAAGTTGCACTTGCGTGCTTGAGCGTATCCAGCACGAGCAGCAATCTCCTGACAGTTTAAACAGCCTGGATCACCAACTTGAATTGTCACGGACTGACTGTCATGAACTTTTGATCCTGATGTTTTGATTCTGGCTGATAGAATATGCACTTCTAAGGAAGATATTAGATGAGCACTTAACGGGAAGAAAATGCTGGATTTTCGTGAGGTTCGTGAATTACATCTGTTTAAACGAGATCTCTGCATATTTGCAAACTATATAAAATAGAAGTTTTATTGATATTTGCCTTTTATCTTTAGAAAAGAAAGTTAAACATTACAGGGAACTGTTGAGGAGAGACTGATAGAATATGTGCTGAGGAGGTAAATAAATGCCTTGGCTCTGATATGCGGATCGTTTAAATGTTGCACACCGGACTATAATTGTAGTAACACGGTGGCATGTAACAAAAAACAAACCATGACTGATCGTTTACATGTCTCAGTCAATTCACATGTAAGCAGGCATTTTTTGATGCCCTCAAGAAACAAATTGGCTAAATGGGAAAATTTATTGGCCGATGCCAATAATGAGAAAAGTCAGAATATCGTCCGATTACTCGGCTTCGGTGATATATCGGTCGACCACTAAACTCAAGTGTTTCTTCAAATGATAAATTCTTTTGATTTGCATCCATCAATTTCAAAATGTAAAGAAGAAAAATATTAAAATGAGATGGGGTATGAGATTGGAGAGGCAGTACTTCATGATTATGTAGCATATATTACATATATTGTTGCTTTGAGTTTCCTAAAGAAAAAATTATTTTATCATGATATATACAATTACATGATTTAAAATGACTAATATCGTGAAATAACATTTTGGCCAAACCGCCCACCCCTACCACAAAGAATGATCCTTTCATCTAAACACTAATAATGACCAAAAAAAAAAAGTCTCTGATTTGTAATCTCCCTGTGATGTTGGATGTGCGTCTTCACAAACTTTAGGTGTGAGGAGTATCTAAACCAGCAATGCAGAGCGTGGGTGGGTGGATTGCAACTGGCACTAAAACATTGTGAATCACAGAATGAATCACTCCAAGGATGCTATCTTTAACGAGCACACATCTGTGTGTGGCCCATATAGTGTTAGTCATTTATTTTAAAGAGACAAAGACACATTTAACCTTAATTACCCCCGAATTCATCACTCGCTTTATCCATTAACCTTTAAACCTCTCATGAGCATTAAACCAACATTTACGTCTAAGATAAAAATAAAGCGACTTAAGAACGTTCCTAGGCGATTGCACCTCTCGTAATGACTGATTCTGGTCAGTGACTGGCCGTCTTTGAAACTGTAGTTTATCAAGCTACAAGCAACTCATAATTTACAGTATACAGAATGTGAACTAGTCAAGCTGCCCTTTTGAAAAATTAGTAAGCTACACTTCAAGCAACTAATAAAAAACGGTTAACCACACTTCCTGGGGGGCTTTTCAATAAAATTAGAAAACATGGTAATATCATAAAACCGAGTCAGAAACATAGTGATGTACAGCAGGATTTAACTACATATCATATTATTTGTAAAATGATTGTGGTAAATATTCTGATATTATTTTGTACCACTAACAAAACAAAACAAAACAAAAAGATAATGCAAAATGGACAAATTAATCAGTGAATCTGATTAATCCAGAATTTTGAACAGGTTCACTTAATTGAACTGTCTGAACAAATTTATTCACTAAAATGAATCAGACTTCCCAAACACTTCAAGAGAGTAAATATTTTAGACAAGTGCATTTGATATTTACCTCTATTCGCTCGGCTATAAAGCCGCGCACAGTGTTTCCCCATATGCATTTTGCAGCGAAAAAAATTATCAAAGTAGGTCAATTGCATGATATACATTTTTAGAAAACCTTTCAAAATTTGAAGAAAATATATTTTGATCACGCTCAGACTCTCATGATACAACACTGCTAAGAAAACACACAAAACGTGAGCGGTAAAATATTTTTTTCAGTTATTTTTCATGTTTGGCATTATACCTTTTAGACAGTAAGTATGGATGGTAAATTAACTTTGGTTTTGTTCTCCAGTATGTTCTCCAGTATGTCAGCTATACCAGGAAACAAATATGTTGCTGATAGTGTAAAGTAATCCAAAGATATAGCATTTGGAACCATGGTATATATATATATATATATATATATATATATATATATATATATATATATATATATATATATAAGACAAACTTATATAAACTAAGTGTCAAAAATAAATCTCAGCTCTCATGGGCAACTTAATTTATCACTTCATCCAACTGTCTCTAGACAGCCAATGAGGACGATCTGGCACATCTATCATGTAAAGTCTCGTTCCAAGAGAAACCATCATAGAGATGCCATTAGCCACCATTGCTTGTTAAAACAGAATATTTCAGGATCTACATATTGTATTACATTAAGTGTGAGCTTGATTTACCAGAGCCATCTGCTGTAAGTTGTGATATGCCATTTTCTACATCACATTTATTTTTCATGAAGTTATAAACCAAAATTATGACTATGATTCTGTTTTCTCTGTTTATAATACATGTGAATTTCATATGCAAATACAAACTTTAGTTTGATCTTTAAATGAAACAAAACTATTTGTCATATTCTACTAACCAAGACCTTTCAAAAGATACAGGACACATGGCTGTGTGATCTTTTGATCTTTTTACTGATTCTAAATATGATTGTTGCGATTGCAAATTTGCTTATTTGAGAATTGGCCAAATCCGCTACATTCATTGTAAATATATGAGTCTACACTTTAAAGCGACACCTATTTTGTGCAGATCAAGCAAGTGGTTGTTCAGTAATACCATAACATATCTATACATACAGTATATACATAATATACCAGGCCATGCCGAGTATAAGAGGTTAAAACAAACAGTTCAGAAACACCACATTCTAAATGGCTCTGACAAAGAAAACAGTAGAAAACATAAATTTGAAGGCTTTTCAATTCTCAGATCACAATGCTTAAAAACCCTTACCATGGATATACTGCAGTAACACTAACCGTATTGTATTACCTGTGGTAATTTTTCTAAATGTACAGTATTTAGACATAATTCTTTATATAGAAACCATAGTTACTAATCATGGTAGTGAGGCGCCATGCATGTTTTTACCTATGGTTATCGTAAACAATTACAAATATCACTGTTACAACTATGGATACTATGGCGCAGTTACATAATTATGGACCAAGCTATCAGTGTTCCATCTGTGTAAAATCTGTACTCTTGTAATGCTCTCTAATGGTAGGAAAATGTAAGTTGTTTTGTTTGCCTTCAGAAATTCCAAGACTTGGCTATAGTTTAAGAAGAAGGAGCCTAATGAAAGGAATCTGTAAAGAAGAACCAACTTATTCACACTGTCAGAATATTTCAGTTTAGCCATATAAAAATAATGTGTTCTGTTGTTAATATCATAATTTACATCTGCATCCCAACCTCAAAACCAATGCTGTACTATGTACATGTCAATGCACATAACATGTCATATTATTTGTATGGGTGCTACCAAAGCAGGTGCTGGTGCCACATTTTGAAAGGGCCCATTGAGGGCACAAAAAAACCCTGATGTGGCCCAGGCTGAAATCGAATTTGACACCCCTGTTTTAATCTATAATATGACCAACACACGTTATTACAGCTCCACTGTGTTTACCTTACTCTGGAAGCGCATTTGCATTAGCAGTGTGGAAATCCGGATTCGGATCCCGCATTAAAACCAGGAAGTAATCGCAAGTTGTTTGGGGCTGGTTTCAGTCCGGATCATCTGCTATTAGTAACAACATGACATTTCCCATATTGTGTTCTTCATGTTGTTTCATGAATCAATAAACGAAAGCGTGGCAAAAACATGCTACTTGGGGAAAATCATAATCGCTTACTTCATGAAACAGAAACAGAATATGAAGAATAGCACATCCAGGGCCATCCCTAGGGCGGTGCCCTGCAGCGATCGCTTCTACCACCCCCATCCCCCGGTGCAGTCCTCCCAGTAACCACAACCCACGGGGAGATTGTTATCGTGGGTGGCCCCGGAATGCGATCACTACCAATTTGGACAGGAACGCTCTCTCTGTGAGTCATCAGGATTACCATAAACACAAATGGGCACCATACTATTTATTCCTCATTCAAATCAGCATTAATTTGTAATGTAGGCATACTTCTGGTTCATGTTACATGTCCCATCACTCTAGGAAGAGTCCTGGTTGTTCCAGACTTTTTCCATTTAAGAATTATGAAGGACACTGTGCTCTTGGGAACATTCAGTGCAACCAAAAAAGATTTTTGTAGCCTTTCCCAGATCTGTTCCTTGATTCAATCCTGTCTCAGAGCTCTGCAGGCTCTGAGCTTCCTTTGACCTCATGGCTTGGTTTTTGCATATACATTTTCAGCTGTGAGACCTTATATAGACAGGCGTGTGCCTTTCCAAATAATTTCCAATCAATTGAATTTGCCACATGTGGACCCAATCAAAGTATAGAAGTATCTTGAAGATGATCAAGAGAAATGGGGTGCACCTGAGCTAAATTTCAAGTGTCATAGCAAAGGATCAGATCAGTTATGTCAATGTGATGTTTATCTTTTTCTTTTTAATAAATGTACAAAGTTGTCAAAAATCATTTTTTTTTTGCTTTTTCAATATGGGTTAATGAGTGTAGATTGATTTGAAAAATAAATATTTTAAGTTTTTCAGCATAAGGCTGCAACGTAACAAAATATGAAAAAATGAAGGGCTCTGAAAACTTTCTGAATGCACTATATATATATATGTTATTGGCCATAATGAACCGTGAATTATCTGTTATCATATCTGTCCATAAATTCCATATCAGTGCATCCCTAATTCAGAGGTTGCTTTTTTCTTCTAATATTACAATTTTACTACCCTTATGGTTAAGTTTAGATTTGGGATTTGGGTTAGCAGGAACAGCTTGTAAAATATGCATTCCTCTTCACTATTACAGCCTGTACAGCTGAAAACAACTTCCTTCACAGCTCACTTTTGGCACCCTACATTACACCTGGAAAATGAGGCTCACACATGCCCAACAATATTTAAGCCTACCACTTTGGTCATCGGAGGCAGTGTTTTGCATTTCGGTATGCACAGACCGAATTGAGTGAAAGAAAATTCAACTCACTGTTTTTGATTTCATTGTGAGATCAGTTTGAATCTACAGGGCTTGACTCTCTTTGAAAACTGCTTAGCTACTTTCATGCAATTAAATGTAGTTAATCTCCAACTCTGCTATCTGTAGTCCAGCATCCATGACAGGGCTGGCGGGATAAGCGGTGTAGAAACAGAATACAACCAGGCCATAGGACTATTTGAGGTCAACGTCATTTACTGAGCTCCCCTGAGCCTTTTGCCAGAGAAAGTACAAAATGCAATCAGATAGGGCTCTCAATAGCTGTATGGCCAAGAACCACAGTACTCTCCATTGTTTCACAGACACAAAGCAAAGGAGTAGGGCCGGGAATCCTGGATCTCTGGAGAGCTAATTATTTCATAAAGAGGAGGTTCCAACTTGCGTCATTCAACAATATTGTGAAAGCTTTCTCGTAAATAGAGTGTTAGAGATACAGGAAATATTTGCAGTCAAGATATTTTTTTAGAAATCAAGATAACTCAATTGAAGATAACAGGTAATTATATTTTATTCTAAGGTTGGATGATAATACATTCAAAACAATTGAATTCAAGACATTTGTGTACTGCAACAAAGATTTTCACATTTGTTGTGGATATGAAAAAACTGCATTCAAACAAAGTCTAACCTGTTTTGATGTTTGCTGGGCTCATTTAAAATAAGAATTATACAGACTTATTGTTTGCTAGGTATCATTGCTGTACGACTAATGGCCTCCCAACTGTGACATTTACAAACACACTTTTTTGAAGTCTGGCCAAAATCATAGATATAAATTGGAGGACAGAATTAGAACTTCCTGCAGTGTAGGATTTAATGAGTCTACCTCTCACTTCCTACAGACAGATAAATAGATGATGGCAGATCATGTGGGTTGCTTTTTCTCATGGGAGGCTTGAAAAATCAAATGCAAGTCACAAACTTTCTGCTTTGGATCTGTTGGTTTTTCTGTATTTCTCCCTAAAGCTTTGCACTGCCTGTGGTTTTCTATGTTACTAAACCTGAGTGCTTCAGAGCAACTCTCCTCTGCATGAACTATGATTGAAAGGGTGCAAACAGGGTTTGCACAAACAATTTATGTCCTGCCTGATGTACATGTCCTCTCACATGAGAGCTACAGACTCATTTGGCAAATATTTCCACAATTGATTGCAAATTTACCCTCAAATGAGGCTAAATTATAAAACTATAATTTTCTATGTCAAGATGAGCTGTTCGCAAACAAACAATATCAACGTGAATTCAAATAGAAGGACACTTCAAACATAGTCAACATAAAGTGCATCCAAAAGCACACACTTTTGCACTATTCTGTGTCCTTCTGAAGTGTAAGTAGTGCGAGTAGTAAGTTAACACTGAAAATGCAACAAAAAGAAATGCACTATAAGTACTAATAAGGTGTTGTGTATTGAAGTATACATAACACTAGATGCCGCTGTGTACTGTATGTATGTATATATAGAGAGAGGATACGAAGCGCAGAGGAAGAGAGTTATGAAGAGTTGTGAGATGTACAATAAAGAGCTTGTAGGTAATACGAGAATCCTGAAGTTATTCTGGAAAATACACCACACCCGGATGATGCACTTCTTTAACTTTCAAAGTGGTGTGTGGAATATCAGACACTTTATGCACTCAGCGCTCGCAGCTCGCAAAGGGGTGGAGTTCACTGGCTGCATTGCTGGTCTGACATAATCATTGTAAATAATGGAAAATGCAGCAACTTGCAAAACTTCATGGAGGCAGCATCTTACAAATGTAAGCTGAATGCTTTGCCATCTCCCCTTGCTGTGTGAAGATGTACAGTATGCACGTTGTTTGAGATACAATGAAGTGTTGAACTGAGGTTGGCTAACGCGCTAAAGCTTGTAGCAACACTTTGCATGCATTTGAAATGTCACATCTGTCAGCTGTTGAATGGTGAATACTTCCGTGTAGTATAAAAGTGTTACATTTGGGACAATACTACACTTTTAAAATTAATACACTACAGTGCAGAGTGCAGAGTGTACTGTATATTGTTAGTGCATAGTGCATCATTTGGGCACAGCTATTGACTGTTCACTGATGAATATTTCACACAAAACTTCACAAAAAGATTTCTCGACTGAAACGCAACTTCCAGGAGTGAGGGCTGACTGAACTTGTTTTACCATGTTATGTTTTACCATGTTATCACCTGTCTATTAGGCATTTAGTTTAGTAAAGTAAGATTTCATTGGAGCCACAAACCTCACTAATCCATTGATTAGTTCTACCTCTTAAGTGCTCAAGATATCAACCTGTTACCTCTTTAAACATTATTTTGTTTCCCATTGGATTGATAAAAACCTGTGCACAGGTGGTTGGCAGGTATGGTCAAAAGTTTGTGTCCTTCTCACCTACCCGCTCTATCCTGTGGCTGTGGAAAGAGCAGATTAAGAGCAATGTCCAGCAGACATCTTCTTCAGAGTGACAGGGTGGCATCACCCAGGCTCAGCATGGGTGTTTGTTGACAGGAACATCACCATATTAACTATTCATTATTCAGTGGTGGCAGGCCAGGCTTTTATCCACAGGTCCCTCGTCAGCACAGCTGGAGGCCAAGGTGATGTTCAGGGACTAAGAGGACATCGAAGTGAGATAATGGAATCACCGCAGCATCAGTATACCAAGAAACCTGCTTCAAAAGTATGTATCAAAAGTATGTGCCAGTCTAAAAGATAAATGAAGATCCAAAAGATGCATTAGTAGACATGCAGAGAAATTGAGTGCAAAAGAACCCTGCTGAAACCTGCAAGTTCAGTTAGGATCCATATATTAGATGGCATTAGCAAGGAAATATTATATCCTGCTATATGAATCACTTGGGAGGTAACTTGATTAGCTTTGCTCATTGGATTCCCATTCAAGAGCATTGTCAACCTTTACATCCAGACAAACACTTGCAAATGGACCATGACATCTTTCTGCTTCTATCATGTCATACTGTATGACTTGATGTCAGCAAGTCTTATAAATGTTACCACATCACGCTACACACAACCTATATGAAAAAGTGGCATGAGTAGAAACTGTGGCTGCTGTCATTTATGCCTAAAGGCAGACATTTACTCAGCAGATGTTAACGTTGTCTGTCAGATGTTCTGTCCATATGTACAAAATGCTATTGGCAAAAATAACAACTCTAAAGTTGTTATATTGTAGCCTACCTCCTGAAGCACCAAAACAGATATTGCCAGATTAATTTTGCTCACATTGTTTTTTGTTCTCAGGCAGTTCATTATTGCAAAGTTACAGTTTAATTGATTACAGTGGTTGTTTTTTAACCAAGTTTGTTGTATTTGTTGCAAAGGAACAGCCTATTATGCACAACAAGCTAAAGTGCCAGATTAACCAATTTCTAAAGATAATTCAAAGATAAACATTAATATTCATTTGCAAACTATGGTTGTCAACTGAGCAGAGAAACTAAGTTCGAGTTTTTCCCGTAAATGTTTTCAAAATTCAAGTAATATTAAATTGACATTGTTGACATTGACATTAGTCCACGATTAAATACATAAACCACGAAAAAACGCATTAAATACATAAACCATACAGCACTTTTAGATTATTGCATATAACATTCCTGGCTGTTAAAAAAAAGTGCTTCAATAGACAGTTCACATGGTGTCTCACTTACTGATGCCATAGTATACTACCCCCGTCATAATAATAGCGAAATACCACATTGTTTTTTATTCATTACAGTGTATGTGGGTAGCAATATTCCCTGATAGCAGTGGTATTCGGCTGAACTCGGTGGTGAAGCGGCTCAGACTAGGAGCCCAGGGAAGGGGTTGTTCAATCAAACGGAATGCAACAAAATGGAACCAAATGCAAGGATCTCGAGATAGACACACATTTCCACTCCTTTCCTAACAAAGCATTTAAAAAACGTATTGCTTAATTTGAGAAAGACTTATTAAGAGAGCAAGATGCAACAGCCAAGTACCTCCACCAATTCTAAGGGGCTGTTAACTTTTGCAATCATCCATTTGTTTTTCTATGTAAACGCACCCTAGACGAACATCTTGTTTCACTTTGGTTTTGTTTATTCAGCATCTAGTGCAGGAGCGTTGTTTTTTTAGATGCTGTGTCTACTTTAAAAAGAACTTTAAAAAGCTTCTTGTAAGAATGTGATCAATCTGAAGTCATTGTCAATGCTTGGCACACATCCAAAATTAGAATATATAGTTTTAGCATTCGAATGTGCATTTTTTTTTTCTTTAATCTGACGAATATTTTAAATTCGAAAATGTATTTGACAGCCCTAGTGCACAATTTGTAGCTTAAAAATGAGGAATGGTTAGAACAGAACTGTGTCCAAAAAAAAATTATTTTTTTTTGTTACAATTTACTTATTCATGTTGTTTCAAACCCATATGTTCATTTTTCTTCCATGAAACACAAAAGGAGATTTGCAGGTAAATGGTATTCTTAGTCACCATTCTCTTTCATTGCATCTGTTTTCCATACAAAGAAAGTGAATGAGGCCTTATTAGGATTTTTTTAACATGTCATGTACATGTACTGTAGGAACACAGTGAAACAAGGTTTTTGAAAACATCATCATGTTTTTTGGACCTTTATATTCCAAAATGTCTTTCCTCAATTGAAATACCATCCTACAAAATTAAATATGTAACATTGTTGATATTCTGCTGCAATTAATAACAGTTATTATAAGAGATACAGATATCTGTGCTGAAGTGAAGCGTGGAGATTTCCCTTCATTAGCAAACTAGAAGAAAATCTTCAAGATTTTATGAATTTCATCCCCTAAAGCTTTCTTCCAATATCACACGCGCGCACATGCACACACACACACACACACACACACACACACACACAGAGACACACAAACAAACTATTAATTAATGTTCTTCTGCCTCCATGTGGTAGACTTATTCCTGTCCTGATTCAGCCCATATTATGCAGGAATAACGCTTTTCTAAATCAATGTAGGAAACTACATTCTACAGCAGTTAATGGATGAGGGATGTTACAGACTCCTGACAGTGATTAATTTACTTTGATAAGTTGCATCAACAAATATTTAACTTGAGTAATAGCTAATATTATCTGTCACAGCCTGTTTCAGGGTCCAAAATTAACACTCGGCAAGCACCACACAAGAGCAGAAATTGCCTGTGTTGAGCAAATAAAACAGTGTTATTTACCAGTTGGCTGGTAACTTTATTAGGAACTGCAACATTACACTGTTTATAAAGAATTGTAAGAACAATAGTGAACAGTAAGAAATATTTTGGCTGGTCAATTTCCACAATTTACCAGCATTGCCAGGTGTAGCCAAAAGAGAAGTTTGGACCCTGGCCTGTATGTGACTCATAAAAAAATTGCTGTGACCGTACAATGGTACAGTGACTGTACTGGTAATGAATGATTCATATAATATACAAAAATATAATATAATATAATAATAATATAATTATATACATCAATGCCTATTTTTCGTCATTGCACCCTTGGCCCCACCAACGTGTGTTCAGTTATACAGGTGTAGGTGAGAGAGGGCCTGATATGAGAGATTAATCTACAGCAAAGGGGCCTATCTGGATTTAAATGTTTTTATACACAAGATGGATGGCTTTGACCGTAATATACATAATAGACAAAAAAAAACATCATATACAAAACCGGTGCAATATGTAATATATTTAATCTACTAAAGCATACAATTATCATAATATGTTATCAGAGATTAAGGAAACATGCTAAATTGAAATACTGGCTTCTCTGAAAACATTGCAAATGTATACATCTGCTGATCAACTTACAGTGTAAGGCTCGTCACTTGCCATTGTCAGTTTGCTCATTCCTGTTGCCTGTCCTCAACCTGGCAACCCGCGTGAGCTTCGAGTCTAGGGATGAGGGTGCGGAGGAGATAATTCTCTCCAATATTTTGAATTTGGATTGCAGTACCCATTTTAAATGCTTGAAGTCAATGTTACATATTGCTCCTTTAAAAACATAATACCATGGTTTTTCTGTGCTTTTTTTGTTAGTGGGGACATTTCTATATGTTTCGGCTTTAAAAGTCTCATTTTAAACAAATTCCCAACTAGTTTCAGTCTGGCGCCATAGAAAAAGCTCAGATGTTTTCAATCCAATAGTCAACCAGTGCACAGACTCACTATCCCCCTTGTCACCTTTGTTTACCCAATGATAACAGTACTATTAATGTTTCTCCAGGTTAAACAGATCTCGGTGGAGAGCAAGACTCCACTTATGGGATGTCTAAAGCCAGGCTCAGCAGACAGACTCAGTGTACCATAGAGTCTGTAAAGCATTGGTTTGTTTATGAAGGAAAAATACTGAATGAATAAGCCCTGCTTTTCTTACTTAAATAACACGTGTGGTTTTTGAAAAGAAACTGGAGAAATCATGCCAAAAAAAGAAATAAAAGCTATAATTATATATATATATATATATATATAATTCTGCTTTTTAAACCTATAAACATAAATTATGCCTTGAAATAAAAAAATAGGATTGTTAATTTATTAATATAATCATGAATAACATCTCTTTCTAAAGCCATAAGATTTTCTTAAAACACAACATTAGATTTTCAGATCTCCTCTTTCTTTTCCACATTCAGAATTGTAATGAATATGTGGTCAGTCTTCTTAATACAATGGCAATGGATAGAGCCTCATTTTAAAGCTTAAAAAAAGAACCAAAAGAATCGTTAAAAAAAATCAAGTGTCAAAGTCTAGTCCGACATATTTTGAAGCCTTCTGAAGTAGGAAGTCTTCTGGAGGCATATGATAGGATTCAACTGGGAATATGATGGAATAGGAGTCATATGGACAACTTTTATTATACTTTTGGGTCCTTTTTTTAAGCTTTAATGTGAGGCACTATCCACTGATGTTGTACTGAGAAGACAGACAGTGATATTCATAAGAAAGCCATACGGGTTTGGTGCAACATGAGGGTTAATAAATTATGATAGACATTACCATTTTTGGGTGCACTATTCCTTTACAGAAACAAAACAATATGTAGGAGTCAGCTCAGCAATTAGTTTGGATTGCAAGTTTGAAGTAAAACATATAAGCATGTATCAGGGTGAAAATTGCATAAAAATTGCATAATCGAGGCACCATTTTTGCAAAACTACAGACGTGTTTCAAGGCACATTTGGCTGCAGTTTCCAAGTGAAATGTGCAGCAGCGGCACCAAAAGGGTGTTCACCCCACCCACGGGTGTTCAGTTACACAGGTGTAGGGGAGAGAGGGCCTGTTATGGGAGATTCATCTACAGCAAAGGGGACTTAAACAGGACACCTTCATGTTCCTATCTGGATTTAAATGTTTTTATACACAAGATGTGTATAAAAGATGCATCTCATGCCTCTTTTAAAAGACACAATGTCAAGTTATAACTCTACAAAATGAGACTTCCATTCTATTTCATTCAGCTGCATTGTATCTTGCTGTTTTGAAGGCATCCTTGGCCATCTGTCCACCCATCTGTGCTATATTTAATTGATGTTCTTTTATAAACATGCACTGGATGGACGTCTTTGATTGTTTTGATGCATTTTTATCGTGCCACCTTTTAAGAGTGGTACAAACACAACTTTTAAAAACGTGTTTCATTCTGCTGTTGCCATGGGGAGAAACACATGCCATTGTGTGTGTAAACAAACATGGTAGATGTGAGATGTTACTACTGTGAAGACCAGCGTCTCAGCTTTGGCCTGTTGAAGCACCCAACATCACGATGGATTGTATTACGTTTGCGTATTCAGAACATTTCAGGGTGGATTGTGTGTGTATTTGGCTCAAACCAGCAAAGATTGCTTGTGAACCAGTCACGAAATGATTAAGATAACTGTGCAGCAGTTAAACACTACCAGACCCATGAGTAAACAGTTTCATTCACAAATGTTTCAAATGTCATGACTGTTTGATAGCTGCTGTGCTTGAGTGAACATGTTAATACATTCAGATTAAATGTGTTGGGTTACATTATGTGTTATCCCTGAAATTTAGTTTTATAAATTATAATGTGAAGCTTGTTCATTTTCTTCTGATTGAGTTTCAAATATAGCTGTATTTGAGGGGCTGCACGAAGTTAGCCAATCAGAACAGTGGACGTTTGCATTGATGTCTTAAAGGGCCAGATAGCTTAAAACCGAGTGTTTCAGACAGAGGGCTAGAGACAGGGGGGAAATAATCATATATTATTAAATTATGACTGTTGTGGGACAAAAACAAACTATTGACTTTATAAGTGGTCCTCATGGAAGATATTAAAATTGCAAAAAAACAATTAATAATAATAGCAAAAATGAGCACATCATGACCCTTTTAACATAATTAAAAAGGAGATGAAGCTTCTTAACATCCCTGTTTTTTTTACTATAGTGTTGGTTGTTTGTAGTTTAAAAGTGAATCATTGGACCAATAATGGCCAATTATATAAGCTAAAAGAAATTTTCTGGTTTTGAGTCAATTAAGTACTTGAGCCCTACTGATTTGGGCTGTGTGGGGTACACAAGAAAATAATGTTGGGAAACTACAACCCTACTATTTTTTTAGTAGTTCAAAATGTACAAAATGTTTTTAAAGGTCAAACACAAAGATACCTCTGACTTGCCTATAAAAGTAATTTAGCTTCTCCAATTCTTCCTTTAAAACTTGGTACAAATCAATAAGTTAAGGAATTTTAGTTGCAAACAGTACTGCCAAAAATAATGTACATTGTTTATTTCATGTGAAGCAGCAACACTGAGCTTTTTCTATCGAAATATTCCCCTCCAGTCATCTCTACAGAGACACCCGTAGAAAGGTTTTAAAATCTAACACTGCACTGCTAAGGGGACCTTATGAGGGAAAAATGTAATAAAACCCTGCTCAATAACCAGAGGAGGAAACAGCAGCCAACACAAACTCAGTTAAGCAGCTTTGAGATATTTTTCAAGAAGTACTATATGAAAACACATAGGCCCAATTCCAGCCAACATTACTTTCAGCTATTTACGGGATCTTGAGATTTCACAGAGACTCCTCTAACAGATAATAATAGTCAATCTTCATACAAATAACCCAACTGCAAAGAACATCAAAGCAGATGTCTAGTATAAATGCTGATGGTGCAGTCATGCACAACTTTAAAACTGATTTCCCTTTTTCACACTGGATTAGCTTTAACAAAGAAACACGGTTGTTTAATCTTAGCTATCTCTTCTCATCTCCATTTACTTCACCGATTTTAACTGGTGAGCAACTGCAGAGTTCTTCTTACAAGAGCCCATATGATTTAACATCTGGTTTATGTAATAATAACCAGAATGTTGGATAAATATTAATGAAAGGCAATAAATAAAAAAAGATGTGGTTAGCTAACATAAATCATTGACGTTGTATTGATTTATTTGAATGTCTAAATTAGGCCAATTTATTCATTAACAAGCATTAACATAATGTTATATCAAATAATTAGGATAATTTACTTTCTCTAAAATGAGGGTTAATTTCTTTATTTACAGATATCACCCTGCAATAGGTTTAAGGTTAAACAACTAGGCTACTAGATTTTTTAAAGTCAACATGAAATCAAAATAGACCCTTTTTTATTTTCTTAATACATGTTTCTGGTCTTACTGTGCATATTTCTTCAGTGCACATTATTCAAAAGAATAAGTCTATATAAGAATTTTAACTATTTAATATAGATAAATAGCTATTCATGCATAATTTTAAGCTACTGTTGTAGGTAATACACTCATACAAAAATCTTGCCAATTGTAAACACAACAATTTAATGCAGGTTAATGTAATAAAGGCTATGGCAATATCACCAAATAATGACAGATTTGAAAAACAAGTCACTATAGATAATCAAACACCACTGTCTCTTGCAAAGCCAATTGGATGCAAAAGTTTTAGAAAGTTAAGGAAGTGATTCACCTCTCCTGGACAATGCAATATCCTTTCACCAAACAAGCCACCTTATTTTGTAATGGAACAAGCACATGTGGTAAATAATGTGCTTGTTTCGTTACAAAATATTCCCATTCAGTTATGAAAAACCAGTATATTTTATACATTTTGAAATATTAAATTTCTCATATATGTAAGCACAAAATAACATCAGGATGACAAAACCTAGTATTAAGGTAAATGGTTTAATAAACCACTTGTTTGATCAAATAATGGTCCATATTCCAACAGAAAAACCTTATATGTGAACAAATATTTTTCTCATCTTCATTCAACATGAAACGGCAAGTCTGAAAATGACAAAAGGAATTCATTTTAGGTGGATTTGTAGGGATGGAAACAGGAAGACGATCGATTTTCAACAGTGCACACTGGACTGAAAGTTAGAACGTGTGCGGAAGCTTTAAACAAATCATATTTTGTCTGCGCTCTCTTCTATTCTCTAATACCCCTCCATCTCTCTTTTTTTCTCTCATACAATCACTCTTTCTCATTCTCTTAGGCTATGCAGTTTTTCTGTGTGGCTTTTAGTGCAATCAGACAGCAGCTGCACACTTGGCTATAGAACATGTAAACACAAACTGGATTAGACTTGGCAGAGCTGTTATGGCTGTGCTCCTGAGGACAACTAGCTTGACAGTTCACTTTTGACTGCCGAGCTTTTCCCCTCAGAGCGCCATTGTTTCCTTGTAACAGGCTTTCAGTTCTGCAGGCACAGAAGTGTAAGACATCGATTATGGCCTATGCGCTGCCTCTCTAGTCATTTGGCCATTGTTAGTTGAGCTCTGACAACCAGGTGTATTCAAGGCCTGCTATCAGAAGGAGAGAAAATCAATTGGATCTGATTTTATGCTACCCATAAGAATTGCCATGTTGGTTTGAGTTGTATAATTCAGAAAGCTTGGTGGAGTTACATTGGGATTGTTGGTGTACCTTGCTGTCCATCAAATGGCTGTAGAAAACAGAGGAAGAGAGAAACAAAAGCAGATGACGGAAACAAAAGCAGATGAACTCAAGTTGAGTAAAGACTTCCTTGATTGGTGAAGTTCTCCAGCAGTGGAATCTAGCACCTGCATTTATAGCAGCCTTGGTTCCAGAAGTACTTTTATTCTTCTATAAAAAGTTCTAAGTCCAAAATAAATACCATTTTGTTTTCAGAAAAAAAAGTATAATGAAATCCGACAAAAAGACAAAAGGATCAAGAGTGAACTATGTATTCCCATAAAGCACTGCAAATGATGTAAACAAATAAAAAATGACAGTACAACATATAAATACTGACTTAAAACTGCTTTGTTGAAATCTGCAAAGATCTCATCACAAATTGCATTTCTTATAAATATTTATTTCTGAAACGTAAATGGAATCATTAACGAATCGGAATTATTAAGGAGAAACAGACTATGAAACCCCAGTCTTTAAAGGGATAGTTCACCCAAAAATGAAAATTAGCTCATTTACTCACCCTCATCATATCCTAGGTGTATATGGCTTTCTTTCTTCACAGAACACATTTGAAGAAAAACAGAAAAATTCCTTAGCTCAGTAAGTCCTTAAAATGTAACTGAATTGCGATTTCTCTTTTAAAGTTCCAAAAATCACAGACAGTCAGCATTTGCAACACGCGAGAACTGGTGCACATGCATCACAGCCTGAAGAGCAGCGCTGTTTACAAGTGAGGAGGAGGAACACTGTACAGTTGCTTGGTTGATTTTGGTCTAGATCTGTTATCTGTTTCTTTATTCACAATGGTGCATTTGTGTGATTATCCTGGATGTCTCAACCGAGTGGAGAATGTGAGAATACATCGGTATCCATAGCAACACGAATACATCACACAAGAGATGGCTTAGACTCCACCCTCTCCTGAAGCATTGGATTATAGTTAAAAAGTACTTAAATATTGATATTGTTTTGCACCAAAAGCGATCGTATCACTTTAGAAGACATAATTTAACAGCTGCCGTCATATCGATAATGTATATGGTTACTATCTGTGTTTTTGGACCTCAAAAGAGAAATCGACATTCACTTGCATTTTAAGGACCTACTGAGCTGACATTTTTTTTCTTCAAATGTGTTCTGGTGAAGAAAGAAAGTCATACACACTTGGGATATCATGAGGGTAAGTAAATAATGAGAGAACTTACATTTTTGGATGAACTATCCCTTTAAGTTCCTACAATTCCCATCCCGATTGGTTGATATTTCCTCAAGATTGTAGTGTACTTCCATCACCAATTTTGCCATTGAATATTGAAATCACACTGACTTACGACTTCTACAGAAGCATACATCATATTGGAACTCATGGTAGGTCAGTCTTGAAAGGTTTATACTGCATGTTATTGTTAAAAATGTAATATTCTCCATGGGAAAATAGTGGTATTTTTTTCCAGTACCTCACTGTTGCACTCTTTTCTAAGGACAACAGAAGAATCGGTTGGAAAAAACTGGCACCAGAGACCATCTGTAAAGTGATGAATGTGCCTCTAGGGCCACCATAAATGCCACATCAGCAAATCAACCTGGCACAATATGCGGTCAAGGTAAGGTGAGCAGTAGAAGGGGACAAGGGGACCAGAACTTGTGTCTGAAAGGGAAGGCAGCTTTGTTCATACCTTCCCAGAGTGGGTCATTTATTGTGCCTCTGGGTGACGTGCATCCTGCCAGAAAGAGTCCTAAAACATGTCTGATTTAGCCCCTGTACTAACATTGGTAGGCAAAACCTTGGTGTCAGCAACTACTCTCTCACACAGGCAGTTTCATAAATCTCAGCCTTGCTTTCTGAAGAAAAGTGCCTTCAAACAAACTCGTTAAGAAGGAAATTGAGCTGTGATTTTGAGGTATACGTCAAAGTCCTGCAAGCATGTCTGGAAGGGTGAAGAAGGACTTAAGTAAGTGTTAAAGGCATTGCAGGTTGGCCAAAGGGAAGTATCTAGCTCTGGTCAAACAGGACATTGGACGAAAGGCTCTTACTCGCATAAGCTCTGCTAGCCAAGTGAGAGACATGATGATGTATTACCTCTGTTGCTAGGGTTCCATTGGCAGCAGGCACACAGAGACTTCCAACATGCCCTCCAGCACCAATTACAATTTAGGAGTGGCTCTCTACAGCAGGGTTTTTTTCCAATCAAGCTTCTCACATTTTGAAGGCACACAAAGCTTTGTGTCAATCCATCACTCCCCAATCTGTCCACTCTCCCTCTCTCTCATTCACTTGCTGTCTTACTCCACCATTTGCATTCACTCTTCCCCCAATCATCTCCTCTCTTTTTCTCTTTCACCAAGCAGATAAAATGAGTCCCTCGTTCCCTGTGGTCTGAAGTGTCTCTCCAGCAAGGAAACTGTAGTTTATCTGAAGTGTGGTATTTATTACTACATCATGCATTATGCAGGTCCCATTTCAAGCTCAATAATGTATCAAGTGTGCACTGTATCTTGTAGTCATTCCAGGTGACTGTAGTTTTGAAAGTGTAACTCGTGAGAATTGTAGTGTCTGATGTCGTAAAGACGTTGTGGATGTCTAACTTTCTCAGAAACACATTCACATGCAACATGCATCTAAAAAGGAGGCAGATAAACAATCCCAAACTGGTTACTTTTCTCACATGATACCAAAATGCTCAAATTCAAATTCTAGCCTCAAGCAAACTGTGCAATGTGAATAGTGGTTTCGCATGAAGTACTTCAATCATATAAAAATTTCAATTAGAAATGTGATATGTGCCACGCACAAGAGCCATACCCAACCGATAGTGTCAGAAAAAAGCAAATGTGAGATGAAAAACACAATTGCTGAAGCAACTACATCATTTTCCGGTACTTCTATGACACATTCAGCTCACGTTGACTCGTGTGCTCTTCAGGACTCGTACCCCAATCATTTGCATCACAAGTTCAATGCTTTATCAGTTGAGCTACCGTGCAATTTGGTTGCACCTGCACAAGATTATAAATGTAGTTGTTTAAATAATGTAAACGTTAAAATATATCACCTTACAAGTCATGTGCTCTAGCAAAAGTGTTTAGATATCATAAGATAGCATTGCATGAGGATCAGTGTGAAAAGTACATGTTTTTGAATTATTAATTCTGCTTTTTTATTTGTGATTTGTGTGAAAGTGAATAAAGTAATTGGTGCCTCTAGTGTTCATTTCACCAGGAAACTGTGTGAAAAAATATGTTAAAATTATTTTGTGAAAATGTAGGTTTAGTAATGTGATTTTATGAGACCAGGTAACTTGGTTTAATTAGACATGCTTGCCAAGGCAATTATTATTTTTGTTCATTCTTAGCTTAAGGAATTTCAACAAACCCCTAAATTTAAATAAATGACAGGCACACATATCGGCATCTCCTAAAATGAATCAACAGTACCATGCAAGTGTTCTTGATAAAGGAAGCATCTATAATGCCTAACTGATAAGATTAATGATATTAACTAATATGATTAAAGACAGAGTAGACTTTGCTTTTAATAAACAGCTATGCATACTGGCCATACAGCTATGCATATATATTAAAAGTAATATAGAATAGCACATTGCACGTTGACAAAAATATCCGCTCACCCAAAAAACCTGCCCCTTAGACATTTATGCTAATTGTTTGATCCCATCTGTGTTGTGCATCTGAGAGCAATAGAGCTGATTGAAATTTAGTAAATGATTTACTATTGACGTGAAGCCATAAAACAATTCTGCATTCCCACAACACTTCTTTATGTACCATGCAGGTTAAATATCCTATAAGCTCGTAGTAATTAGTCCCATCATAATGGTTTCATAATTAATATACATACTCTCCACATATCCTTTTACTCAGAGTCTGATCTTTACATCCACCCCCACCAACCCTTCTCCACAATCTCATTAACTTTAAGCCAGTCATTTCAACAGCTTAATAGAAAGTGATCTTCCAGAGTGGTATGGGTTTTCTAATATGTCTGCAAGCATTCTGGCATTCCTTTCTCTTGTGCAGCAGATGGGAGACGGTGGTGATGACAGCTCAAGATCCCTGCACACTCATGGCTCACTGTACTGTCTGCATCACAGACGTGGTTGGGTTTTAAACTTTTATTCACATCAGTCCCAAATAATCAAATGTCAGCTGCAATGGAACACACCCTTGGCATAACTATACTAACAAGGACAATAGTAGTAGATACAGCTATTTGGATTCCGAAAAACCTAAATGCTTTGTACAAACACACACCATGTAATGTTCAATAAAAGGATTATGCACTATAATCTGGGTGAATCACACAACCTGTCATGTACATGTCTGGGAAACATGTTTTAAGAAAAAAATACAAAAAGAAAAACAAATATCACTTAATAGAAAATTATTTGCTATTAATATTATAAGAGTCACAAATGTTGCTTATACTTTATAAATAATGGACTTTGGACAATTTTACATTTGATTATCTTTGTGTGAAGGTAATTTCTAGTTTCAACAGGATTTGTACTTTGTTGGACAAGAAACACTTCATGCCATGTGACCCACAGATGGTTTTCGAACAATGAAAATAAAATAAAAAATAATTTACACATGGAGCTTTGTTGAGAGCCCCATATCTCTGGTACTTAAGCAAATAGGGCCTTAATAATTAAGATACAAAAATGAAAGTTTGTTCTGAGCCAGAATCTCAAAGGATATTAAGATATCTTAAATAGTGAGTGTCAAGATGGCGCCGAGTATGGCTGCTGCGTCGCGAGCTCCGTCAAAACACTGCAGTTTATTGTTTGTTTTGTTTACAGTTCTGTGTTTTTTTGTCTTGGATGTTGTCTGCCTTATTGTGTACGACAGACAAACGCTTTTGGACATTGGTTCGGCAATCACACACCGAAAACCGGACTTCACATTCCTCAATGCCGACCCGCGGTTTACAAACACGCCAGCGGAGCCCTTTGTTTGGGCTGCCCGGCCGCGGAAACGCAGAAGGAAAAGAGGAAAAAGAGCCGGCGTTCTCATCAGATTAAGACGTCGCGCAAATCGCCCCCCGCTACCCAGTATACTACTGGCAAATGTTCAGTCTCTGGACAACAAGCTCTGCGAGCTGAGAGCGCGGATCTCTTTCCAACGAGAGACGAGAGAATGCTGTGTTATCTGTCTTACGGAAACCTGGTTGTCCGCGGAGATTCCAGACTCGGCCATCGAACCCACGGGTTTCTCCGTGCACCGAGCGGACAGAGCGAAAGACCTCTCAGGTAAAAGCAGAGGTGGAGGTGTATGTTTTATGATCAACAAATCATGGTGTGATCAGAGGAATGTACATTTTATCAGGTCTTTCTGCTCTCCTGATCTGGAATTTCTCATGCTTCTGTGTCGACCATTCTGGCTACCGAGGGAATTCACAGCGGTCATTATCACTGCTGTGTACATCCCCCCACAAGCCGACACAGACCGGGCACTTAGGGAACTGTATGGCAGTATAAGTGAGCAGGAAACCGCGCTCCCTGAGGCCGCGTTCATTGTTACCGGGGACTTCAACAAAGCCAACTTCAAAACAATAGCACCAAAATACCACCAACACATCAGCTTTAACACACGAGGGGACCGGGTTTTGGATCATTGCTATTCTCCTTTCCGGGATGGCTACAAATCCCTCCCCCGCCCACCATTTGGCAAATCTGACCACTCTTCCGTTCTGCTTCTGCCCGCTTACAGGCAGAAACTGAAACGGGAAGCACCCGCCCTCAGAATGATCCAGTGCTGGTCGGACCAATCAGACTCTGCGCTACAGGACTGTTTTGATCACGCGGACTGGGAGATGTTCCGGTCTGCCTCCGATGACAACATCGAGGTTTACGTTGATAGCGTAACGTGTTTCATCAGGAAGTGCGTAGAGGACGTTGTTCCGACGAAAAACATCCGGATCTACCCCAACCAGAAACCCTGGGTTAACGGCGATGTTCGCGCGGCACTTACTGCGCGGACCACCGCTTTTAATTCCGGGAACGCGGAGGAGCGTAAACAAGCCAGTTATGCCCTCCGTAAATCCATCAGCACAGCCAAACGCCAGTACAGGCACAAAATTGAAGGTCAGTTCAACACCACTGACTCCAGAAGTATGTGGAAGGGAATTAACATCATCACGGACTATAAACAGAATAAAAACTCCGCCATGAACACCGTTGCCTCTCTCCTGGACGAGCTTAATACATTTTATGCTCGTTTCGAGAACAACAACACCGCCCTCGCGGAGAGAGCACTCGCGGCCGATACTACAGATGATGGTTCACTCTCTGTCTCTGTTGCGGATGTAACCCGATCCTTTCGACGGGCGAACATCCGTAAAGCCGCGGGTCCAGACGGCATTCCGGGCCGTGTCATCAGAGCATGCGCGAACCAACTGGCTGGTGTTTTTACGGACATTTTCAACCTGTCCCTCTCCCTGTCTGTAGTCCCCACATGCTTCAAAACATCAACCATTGTGCCTGTACCGAAGCAAGCGAAAATCACTTGTTTAAATGACTGGCGTCCTGTTGCTCAGACCCCCATCATCAGCAAATGCTTTGAGAGGTTGATCAGAGATCACATCTGCTCTGTTCTGCCCACCTCTTTGGACCCATTGCAGTTTGCCTACCGTAACAACCGCTCCACTGATGATGCCATTGCATCTACAATACACACTGCTCTTTCCCACCTGGAAAAAAGGAACACATATGTGAGAATGCTGTTTGTAGACTACAGCTCAGCATTCAACACCATAGTGCCCTCCAAGCTTGATGTGAAACTCCGGGCTCTGGGCTTAAACAGCTCGCTGTGCAGCTGGATCCTGGATTTCCTGTCAGGCAGACGTCAGGTGGTTAGAATGGGCAGCAACATCTCCTCACCACTGACCCTCAACACTGGAGCCCCGCAGGGCTGTGTTCTCAGCACCCTCCTGTATTCCCTTTACACACATGACTGTGTGGCGACACATAGCTCCAATGCCATCATTAAGTTTGCTGACGATACGACGGTTGTAGGTCTGATCACTGACAATGATGAAACAGCCTACAGAGAGGAGGTGCACACTCTGACACGCTGGTGTCAGGAGCACAACCTCTCCCTCAACGTCAGTAAAACCAAGGAGCTTGTGGTGGACTTCAGGAAGAAAGACAGAGAACACAGCCCCATCACCATTAATGGAGCACCGGTGGAGAGAGTCAGCAGTTTCAAGTTCCTCAGTGTCCACATTACTGAGTGATTCACGTGGTCTGTCCACACTGAGGCCGTTGTGAAGAAGGCTCACCAGCGCCTCTTCTTCCTGAGACGGCTGAGGAAGTTTGGAATGAACCACCACATCCTCACACTGTTCTACACTAGTACTGTTGAGAGCATCTTGACTGGCTGCATCACCGCCTGGTACGGCAATAGCACCGCCCACAACTGCAAAGACCTGCAAAGGGTGGTGCGAACGGCCAGAAACATCATCGGAGGTGAGCTTCCCTCCCTCCAGGATATATGTAACAGACGGTGTGTGAAGAAAGCTCGGAGGATTATCAAAGACTCCAGCCACCCGAGTGCTCTCACTGCTTCCATCAGGCAGGCGGTATCGCAGCATCGGGACCCGCACCACCCGACTACATGACAGCTTCTTCCCACAAGCAATAAGACTTTTGAACACATGATCTCTCACGATCAACAATCAGCACTGCACTTTATTAATCATCACTCTGTCAATATATTCTCCCAATTCAGTTAGTGTATATATATATATATATTTATACCCGTATCTAGTGTGTGTATTCTACATTGTGTGTATTGTGTACATTTGTTATGTAAATTGTTGTGTAAGTTTGTTATGTAAATTGTTTTGTGTAATATGTTGTTTATTGTAAAGTGGTTTATGTCTCGTCACTGTCATTACTGCAATGTTGCTCGGAACTGCACACAAGAATTTCACCTACTGTTGCACTCGTGTACACAGTAGTGTGACAATAAAGTGATTTGATTTTGATTTGATTTGATACTTCTGGAGTTATAGGCACCATCTTATAAAATATTTTGTGCACACTTTGTACAACAATGGTTGCTGACATCATATGATTTTAGTAATAGACCCTGATCTCTGTAAAAAATTTAAATGATGCAACCACCTTAAAAGATATTTACCTGTATTTTTGCTCCAAAATTATCATTTTGACATCCCTCTACAAAGTAATGGATTTCTTAGTAAATATTGATTTAATATTTTGCTTTCATCATCATTTGTGTATCTTTCTTCAGAAGAAGTATAAAAAAAAGTTTCTGAAATTTGTTTATTTGACATGCTCAGCCACAACACTAAAACCATGTGGCTAATATTGTGTAGGTCCTCCTCGTGCCACCAAAACTGCACCAACCCACATCTCAGAATTGCATTCCGTCTCTAGAATTTACACCGAATAGTGCCAAAAACAAAAAACATTCAGTGAGGGGCAGTTCTGTGGATGGAAATGCCTTGTTGATGAGAGAGGTCAACGGAGAATGGCCAGATTGGTTTAAACTGACAAAGTCTACAGTAACTGAGAAAACCACTCTGTACAATTGTGGTGAGAAGAATAGCATCTCTGAATGTTATTCTGAGACGCTGGTTGGCGCTGTTTTGGTGGCACGAGGGGGATCTACACAATATTATCCAGGTGGTTTTAATGTTGTGGCTGATCGGTGTAGAATAACCCACTAAAAATTATACACTTTACCACCATTCTCATAACAGTAAAAATGTTATATTGTTTAAATTGTAAAATATGTACATGCAACATACTGTACACTTTATACTTTAATTTGATTTTCATATAAACTGGGACAAACTATTTTTGGTGAGATTTACCCAATAGGGATAGTTCATCCAAAAACAGTGAAAGTATATGGGGAATAGGGACAATTGTAGTCACCATTCACTTGCGTTGCATGAAAAGGAACATTGAACATTCTAGATAAGACATATGGTGGTACAAAATAAAGTCATATGGATTTGGAACAACATGAGGGTGACAAAATGATTAAATCTTTTTGTTTTACATAATTTTAGGATGAACTACCCCTTTAAGTGAGCCTTCTGTACCACCTAGACTATCAGACATAGAATTAAGCCCCATTACGTGCAACCATCATACGGTGAACTATTTATCCCATTTCCTCTTCTGACCAATAACTGTTGGTTTTCTGCAAAACAATATAAAAATAAAACAAAAAGCCAGCAATTTTTGAAAATTATCCATCCTTGCTTCCGCTGTGGAAACATTAAACTCACATTCCACTGGGCTATTGGTATGTAAGCTTTCATACTGTCACCGTATAGCATTTGACCTTGAATCATAGATACATTGTGCACATGATGCGTAATGTAACCCTGCTCTGAAACAAAGCCAAGTACTTTAATAGCACTACCTGTTCCATTATGCACAATCAAGCCTCATAATGGGCCTGTCTGCAAACTACATGGGAGACGGTCATATGCGACATCAAACACTCTTTGGCCTGGATGTGGGCACCCCAGCGATGTAAACAAGGACGGAGGGGAAGGACACTCACACGTACAAAGCCCTCTCTTGACCAGGGATACAAAAATGTGAATATTGCCAGCCCAGCCTAACATGACTAAACAAACCAGTTGAAGCTGCCATCTACCATCTAAAATAATTAAATCGATATTTTCTTATATAGTTTTTCTATTTTTGAGTACAATTTTGAGTAAAAATAATGCTAAATAAAAGTTTATTGAATTTTTAGCAATTTTATGTATGTCATTTACAATATAATAATTGTATTATATTTATCTCCATTACATCAGCCACCCTGCTATCTAGATATTGGCATTGGCCATTAAAAAACCCATAATTTTCTGTCTCTATAATGCACCAAAAATTGTTCCATCTATGATGACACAAACTACAAACTGTAGTAAATACTTAGAAAATTCAGATGGCCTGCATCTGAGAAAAATCTGTCACTGGATAAGAGGAAGTTTGCAAAGTTCATGCATAAAATCTTCCAAATATATTCAAGCATTAAATTTAAAGCATTTAGATCAACTAAATCTTCTCATTTGTCCCATGTTATATTTGTAACATTTCATTGTGAAGCAGCACCATTATTTGCTGTAAACCCTTTGCTAATCCGTGTATCTTCCTTATATTCCATATCCATTTTCAAATAAAAATAATAAAAAATGGAAAAGGAAAAAACAAATGGTCTTTTAATTTAGCAATTTTTTGCTTTGGTAAATTATTCACTAAAACAGGGTTTTTTTCCCTTTTATAAAAATGCATTATGCATTCGTGGAATTAGGTTTGAGAAAAATGACCTTAATACTGATTTTGTAAATTAGATTTTCCAATTTTCTGTAACTTATCTGTTGGCTGTTATTTCCTGAAATTATGTCCAGGAAGGTTGTATAAAGTCTAAAGAGGATTGTCACTTTTAGCCTACAGATGAAGTCAGACGTTTATATACACCTTAGACAAATACATTTAAACACAGTTTTCACAATTCCTTACATTTAATCATAGAAAACATTCCCTGTCTTAGCTTAGTTAGGATCACTATTTTAAGAATGTGAAATAACAGAATAATAATAGAGAGAATTATTTGTTTCAGCTTTTATTTCATTCATAATATTCCCAGCAGGTCAGAAGTTTACATACACTTTGTTAGTATTTGGTAGCATTGCTGTTAAAGAGCCCATATTATGCTAATTTACAGGTTCATAATTTTATTTTGGGGGTCTACTAGAATAAGTTTACATGCTTTAATGTTAAAAAAAAACACATAATATTTTTTGTACTGTACATTTCTTTTCCCCTCTCTTCATAGTCTCTCCGAAATGCTCTGATTTACCTCCTGTCTTTTTAAAGCCCCACTTTCCGAAAAGCCTAGTCTGCTCTGATTGGTCAGCTGGTCTAGTCTGTTGTGATAGGTCAACAGCGTAGGGCGTGTGTCAGAAATGTATCTCCCCTTACCAAAACGGAGTTTCAGCTCCCGCAACACTAATATAACTATGGTAAGAGTGGTGTCAGTTTTTGCCGTACCTGCTCTAGCCCGAGTCTGATAATGAATAAAATAATGAAAGTTTGGAAGAACAAGCTGATCGACCCAAACCACCTTCGCAAGCACAATTTGAACAGGACGTATCACAGTGGTAAGTTTTAATTTTGTAGCTTTCTTACAAGTACACTCTTGATTATTGTAAACCTAACAAAGCTTCAAGTAAAAGACACGTAGTGCATCTAAGTTAGTCATCTTTTGCTGGAATAATTGTAGCTGAACTTTTTTCAGTTGGACATTACAGAGGATATTACAGAGTTAGTGAGCAAGTTAGCCATGGAAAATCGATAGCGGCCATAAGATTAGAGCTTGTAATTATATAAATAAAGACTCTTGAGATTGACCATTTTGTTACACAGTTTTAGGTAAAAGCAGGCGCACAGCTGAATAGTAAACCCTTACCAAAACAATAACATTAAATTGCAAGTTAGCCAAGCACTACCGTGGATTGCAGATGTAAAATGACCGTATGTAAAAAATAAATGCATCTCCACACTTGATCACTATTCGTGATAGTAAGTATGACAAACAATCTGCATAATTCTACACAATTTTAGGTAAAAGTGGGTCAAATATTTTGGGTAACTTTCCACAAGCTTCTCACAATAAGTTGCTGGAATTTTGGCCCATTTCTTCAGACAGAACTGGTGCAACTGAGTCGGGTTTGTAGGCCTCGCACATGCTTTTTCAGTTCTGCCCACAAATATTCTATTGGATTGAGGTCAGGGCTTTGTGATAGCCAATCTAATACCCTGACTTTGTTGTCCTTAAGCCATTTTGCCACAACTTTGGAAGTATGCTTGGGGTCATTGTTCATTTGGAAGACCCGTTTGTGACAGAGCTTTAACTTCCTGCCTGATGTCTTGAGATGTTGCTTCAATATATCCACATAATTTTCATTCCTCATGATGCCATCTATTTTGTGAAGTGCACCAGTCCCTCCAACAGCAAAGCACCCCCACAACATGATGCTGCCACCCCCAAGCTTCACGGCCTGGATGGTGTTCTTCGACTCGCAAGCCTCACCATTTTCCTCCAAAAATAACGATGGTCATTATGGCCAAACAGTTCAATTCTTGTTTCATTAGACCAAAGGACATTTCTCCAAAAAGTAAGATCTTTGTTCCCATGTGCACTTGCAGACTGTAGTCTGGCTTTGTATGGTGTTTTTGGACCAGTGACTTCTTCCTTGTTGAGCAGCCTTTCAGATTATGTCGATATAGGAATCGTTTTACTGTGGATATAGATACTTGTCTACCTGTTTCCTCCAAAATCTTCACCAGGTCCTTTGCTGTTGTTCGGGCAGTCCTTTGCCGGGCAGTGACTGGGCGTGCATAGTCACTGCCCGTCCCCTTATGTGGCGACAGTGTGTAAACGCAGAAGACACAATCTCTATGATTTCTGCAGGCATCGCTAAAGTCTCATCATGCAAATCAACAGTAAATTTACAGACATCTGCAGTAATAACATACAGACATAACATTATCCCATCCAAATAGGGCTTTCCTTTCCTCTTAAAAGTCCCTTTAATGTTGACTCTGTACATTAATGGTTTGTTGTGTTATGTGTCATGCTGAAGGAGCAACCAATAAAAATGTAAAGCCCCTTTACTGTATATCCCTTAAAATCACCATGATAACAACAGTTTTCCACAAAATGCCATATTTACTATACTATTATTTATCATCTGAATGGTCACTCCTTTTACCACACGTACAATATATAATTGGTCTCTTATCTTTACCCTCCCTGCTGGTGACTTTTTTTAAATTGTTGATGTGAAGAGTAATGTAAATTAAAAATAGGATTTTGTTTTCGATTTTCTTATCTCCAATTTTAGTTTTGAGATGGGAGGATGAGAAACAAAAAATAGAAAAAAGCTATTTTTTTTAAATGAATCAATTTGTAGATGTTTGTTTTTTCTAGTGCAGAAAAAAGAAAACACCTGTTTGTTTGTTTTTTTGCTATCCATTTTTTTTTTTTTTTTTTTCAAAACAGAAATTGAATGAACGGAAGATTTTTGCTGTATGCTGGTTTATTAATGTGATGTTTTGGATTTCAGACTTACCTGTCCCTAAACCTTGCTTACAAAACTAGTTATTTGTGCTTTGATGTTTTACATGTCAATTAGACCACCCTTGCTGATTGGCCAGTTTTATTTGGCAATGCAACAATAGTCAGTTTTGGGAGATTAAATTAAATCAAGCAATAATTAAAAATATATAAAACGCAAGTCATTTTCTGTGTCTGAGATAAATTGCACATTCAAAATTTATCAAACATTTTCTATTCATTTTATTTTAGTTCACGGAAAATATTTTTCATTTATTCATCTTTTCATATATATATATATATTCATCAATATTAATCTTTCCAATAGTTTTATAATAGTTTAATTAACAATAATAACCCTTGCTCTGGACTCACATGCTCCTTGTAGCACAGCAAAAAAACCTACCTGTACAACTCTATGTGAGTGAGGTGTGGGGGAATGGCTGTAATTTGAGAGCAGTGTCGATGTGCTTGAACAAACAAAAAGTGAGCTGTAGGCAGAACTGTAGCACTTTGCCCCTGTTGCAGCTGTAGGAAATTATAGGCTGGGGCCCTTGAGAGGCTTTTTGTGGCCCCTGGGGTCAAAATCAAAAAGGAAAAGTTGATGTGTTCCACCAGATAGGCTTTAATATGAGTCTGTGTTTTGAAGAGCTTTACTCGAAACCTCTGCGATCCCCTGTTAAAGTTCTCCTAAGAGGCTGCAAGCTGTGAAGAGGCAGCCCACAGTTAGCTGCTCCAATCACAACCTAAACCCTAGAAGCCACGGCCATTCCCTTCACTCTGCAGCCCACATCAGCTAGTGGACCGGTGTCCAATTAAAATCACTCTGCTTGGACTTCTTCCCAGATCAGCTGCATTGCCAGAGCACAACAATTCAGACAGGGGAAGATGAAAACGGATGCAATCTCATTCAGACCAGCATTGCTGCTGCTTTTTTTATTTAATTTGAAAGGTGGAGATTGTCCTCAAATTTGATATTGAATGCAAACGCAATCTTGTGAAAATCACATATATTGCCAGGTATATGCTTTAAAGAGGCTTGCTGAGACTATTCTGACCTAGATATAGAAAATCATACCCTCAAATTGCAATTGGTTTGACACATTAGAAGACTAGCCACAGCTGTGCTGTACACCGAGACAGAAACTCCATATATTTTGAGAAAGAAAAAAACACAAGCAACACATTTTCTAGGTGCTTTGGTAAGGAAATCATTTGCAACACTGCAGTTCCAATCCAGCCTAATTGCGTCTCAAATCAGGGACGCTAAACCACTGTCTATAGTTTTACAAGGACCAACAGTGCCCTCTCTTGGACATCTGATGCAGGACACCCTCTCCAAGAGTTCATATCTCCACATCAAACCGCCTCATCTCCTTTCCATGTTCCTGAAGATTACAAGAAGGTATGAGGTTCAAACAGGCCCTCAAATGAAACATTATTACAGCAGCTAATCAGATCCATCAAAGCATTTCAACACATAAGCATTATCTAATATACAAAGCAATTATCTTCCTGACCAGCTCTCTCTGAGGAAACTTCAAATATTGTCAATGCTTCTTTGCAAAAATGTACAATGAAAATCATATTTTCTTATAAAAAAAAAAGGTAGCCTAAAAGACTTGTAATGAACAAAGAACCCAAGTCATAAAAGGGATGGCATGTTTACATATCTACCAGTAAACATACCCTAGCAACACCCTAAGAACCACACAAAGTACCCTAGCAACACTATAGTAACGCCATGGAAACCACGGTGGTACATTTTCAAAACTTTAAAGGTGCAATATGTAATATATTCACTGTACTAAGGCATAAAATTATCATAATATGTTGTCAGAGATTTAGGAAACATGCTAAATTGAAATACTCTTTTACGAAAACAATGCCAGTATATTCTACTTTGAAATGTCCATTATCAGAACAAGATCAACGGCACCACAGACATTCAAGGCTTGTTTAGAACATTCAACACACTTCTCTGCCTTCCCCCTCCACCACCTGACACATCACTAACAGCAGATGTCTTCGCCACATTTTTTACTAATAAGTTTACAACCACTTTAATAAGTGTTCTCTTCACTGACTGACACTGAGGTCTCTAAACTCCTCCTCTCCAACCACTCCACCACCTGTTCCATTGACCGCATTCCTTCACCTTCTCCAGGCCATCTCTCCATCCATCCTACCTCCACTCACACACATAATTAACACATCTCTACTTACAAGCACTTTTTCCACTACGTTTAACTAAAACTAATGCATGTTTATGCAATGCTGTACTATGGCCAATGTAGGCTGCAAAGCAAAATTGTGGACCAATGTGAAAATTCCATATATAAAGTGATTTGCAAGCCTGTAAATCCTTACTGTTTTACTAAATAGGCTGAAAAACATCTGTATGCACTTTTCAGTTTGTATCCATTATTATTCATAATTAATATTTTTTAGGATTCATCTAGAAAAACTGCACATGAGAAACTTGAGGTTGAAACTATTGAGACAAACATACTTTGAGAATGAATAATGAACCTACAGGATGATATCAGGACTAAAATATAATGTGAGTTTATCCACATTGTAAATCTGCTCCATCCTTTAAATGCAGTGGTTGTCTAAAATTCACTATCATCTCTGGAAGCAACTCAACTGCAGAATAGTGTAGGGAAATGGGAAACTTCTCAAGTAACTTTATTTTTTTGTTTTTGTTCTGTAAGCTTGCTTTACTTCAGCTAGAGAATGCAATGCCGCAAAGATGAATTGACTGCAGTCTGAGCTGAAAACTAAAGTACATGAGATAGAGTCCATGGAGGAGAGAGCAAATCCTCGAACAATAAAATACTGGTTATTTGTGAGTCTAAAACATGTAGAGCTTATGGAAATTTAGTGTTCTGACTGTTTGTATACTGTATGTTTTAGCTTTACAATAAAACTCCCAAACAATGGTACAATGCATGCCAAAGGAATAGTTCAAAATGAAAAAAAAAAAATAATAATTCTCTCATCATTTACTCCCCCTCATGCCATCCAATATGTGTATGACATTCTTTCTCCTGTTAAACACAAACAATGATTTTTAGAAGAATATCTCAGCTCTGTAGATCCAATTCAAGTGAATGGTGGCCAGAAATTTGAAACTCCAAAAAGTACATAGAGGCAGCATAAACGTAATCCATACAATTATAGTGGTTAAATCCATGTCTTTAGAAGAAATATGATAGCTGTGGGTGAGAAACAGATCAACATTTAAGTTCTTTCTTTACAAAAAATGTCCACTTTTACCAGCCCTCCTAAGTGCTCTTCTCTCCTAAGAGATTTGCATTCTTCCTGCATATTGTCACCTAATGGGCAAGAAGGAAAATTTATGGTAAAAACTGACTTAAATATTGATCCGTTTCTCACCCACACCTGTCATATCACTTTTGAAGACATGGATTTAACCACCGGACTCGTATATGGATTACTTCTATGCTGCTTTTATCTGTTTTTGGATTTTCAGATTTCTGGCAACCATTCACTTCCATTGAAGCTACCAACAGAGCTGAGATATTCTTCTTAGAATCTTTTTTTGTGTTCTGCAGAAGAAAGAAAGTCATACACACCTGGGATGGCATGAGGGTGATTAACAATGTGAGAATTGTAGTGTTTGGTGAGCTATTTCTTTAAACTCTTAACTGTTACCTGTAAACATTACTGTATATTGCAGTCGAGAAAAATTTAAGATTGAAGGAAACTATAAACATGTCTTTGATGAGCTGAAACATTGGCTGTCGGATAAAGCCAGTAAGCAGATCCTGGTATCAGTAAAACAGAATGAGATCAAGTTATTAAAGGACCAAATTCACCAGGTGTAAACAACTCAAAAGGGCATTAAAGAAGACATGATACAGAAAAAAGTAATCTAAGAGAGAGAGAGAGAGAGAGGTGGGTGTGTGTGTTTATCACTTTGTGGGGACCAAATGTCCCCATAAGGATAGTAAAACCCCAAATGTTTGCCCTTGTGGGGACATTTTGTAGGTCCCATGAGGAAAACAGCTTATAAATCATACTAAATTGTGTTTTTTCTGTGAGGGGTAGAGGATAGAATATAAAGTTTTATGTATAAATTATGTCTATGGAAAGTCCCCATAAAACATGGAAACACAACGTGTGTGTGTGTGTGTGTGTGTGTGTGTGTGTGTGTGTGTGTGTGTGTGTGTGTGTGTGTGTGTGTGTGTGTGTGTGTGTGTGTGTGTAGGTATATGCGTAAATTCCGAGATATTATTTATAGGACCGCATGTATTGATGTCACTAGATTCTGAGAGTTTTTCCACATTATTCATGAGAAGGAACACTTTCATCCAATCACAGCGCTGTCTCATGCATGAGCTGGCATTACAGAGAAGCGGAGAATTCAAACTCATGGACATAACGAACGAGACTTCAACAGCTCTTATGAGCAATATGCTTGAAAGCATGTTTTTAGTGTGATAAAATCACAAGCTTTTCTGTGTAAAATTATAAAAAAATTTCAGCTTCATTGCCATGACAACGTAACACTGTAAAGTTAAACCCTGTAATGCTGCAAAAACAACGATTTAAACAAAGTTACAGCTCAAAAAACAGAAGAATTCTTGCTTTTATAATATTCTAAGCTGCACAATTCTGCCTTTCATTCCCATTTTATGTGTTTCACTGTAACATATTGTGAAGAAAAATATTTCCAGTCTGACTGAATCAAAAATCAAGTGCAAAGAATGTCTCCATGTGAAGATCAGTAAGACAGAGGAACTTGATTGGCAAAAGTAACCCATGATTCTCATCCATTTTTTTTTTTTTTAATTGCAGTGTGTTTGTTTCTTCATCTATTGTCAACGAATCATTTTTCAAATGTATTCATCAATAGGGAGTTTCAGAAATATCTGCTCCACATGGCAGTAGTATTCGAACAGAAAGTTCAGGCCCTTCAGAGCAGATTGCAAAGATATACAGAGGTAGACATCTTTGAGGAACTCATGACTCAAAGTGACTGGCCGCTCCATGGTTAATACACTCTTTTTGGATGGGATCAAAACCTCAAATCTCTGTCTTTAGATGTCAGATCTGAAGCATTGATTTCCTGCCTTGGGCAGGTCCTGTTGAGTGGCCATCACATTGAGCTTTTAAAATGCTTTCCTTCAAAGGCACAATGTGCATAGATGACCTTTAATACAGCTGAGTCCTGGACTGCCCTTAGATGTATATAGTTCACCCAGTCAATAGGCGACTGTCTGGTCTGTATATGAGCTCATCAAAGGAATACCAAATAAAACTTCCCCTCTTCACATTGTGGATACTCCATTGTACATTGAATGGCATTGTTGATTGCTGCTGCTGTCTTGCAAAATAATTTACCCTCATGGAGAAAGATATAGATGTCTAACTGTCTGTATTTCATTCATATTTCTTCCCAAAGTCAAAATGGAAAATAATAAATTGTATTTTGAATAAAGAAGCCTATTTTTTAATTATTTGTTGTGCAAATCCATACAATAATTACAGTAATTTGCAAATATTATAAAATGTTTTACCACAGTTAGTTCCGGTCCTCGAATCTGATTGGACGAGAGACGTTCCATGAGCACTGATGGTGTGACAGCATCAGCACTCAGAAGCTTCACTTCGTGTGTATCATTCCGCTTGTGTTCCTGCTGTACTAAATTAAAAGTGTAAGTGTATTAGGAGTATGTGTTAGGAGTTACTGTCTTTATTTTTTAAATTACATATGTTAGCCAGCAGGTGGTGGCAAAGATCATTTCTGTGCGTAATATGAGCCAGTTGTTGAATCCGTTAGTCATTGTTTACATAGAACATCGCTCTGAGTTTCCACATTGGATACATACTCACTGTTTAAAATGGCTGAGGACTTCGCTGTTTCTATAGTGAATGACATTTACGCATTGGCTACCCCGAAATAGAGAGGAATACCCCGCTTGGACGTCTATATTCCACTGAGAAAACTGACCTTCAGAAAACTGTAAGCATCTCTGATTGGGTGTGGCAACAGGTGATCGCACACACTCCATCTCTCTCTCTCTCTCTCTCTCTCTCTCTCACACACACACACACACACACACACACACACACACACTCTCTCACATACACACACACCCACCCACACGTCTATCCTTGTTTATCCAATGACTTGTTAGAAACAACACAAGCCATGATACTATTTCTTAAGTGAACATTTTGAATTACTAACGGAAGCTTGAACGCATCATTTGTTTTGAACCAGCAACGACAGATTCTGATCGGCCGCGTAAGAAAGTAGTTCCAAGCACAAATGCGTTTTTATGACCGTACTCAGTTTTTCTTATTTTTTAAAACGTACTTGTATGTAAGCAGTATCACACTCGAAATCGTGCTATTACCTAATACCTAATTACATAATATTGCTTAAATATACTGTGTGTGTGTGTGTGTGTGTGTGTGTGTGTGTGTGTGTGTGTGTGTGTGTGTATATATATATACTTTTTTTGCATTATTGCATTGCAAATTGTTTCATGAGAGAATTAAGCACTCAAGAATAAAACTATATTTGAATTATGTAACGTGTCATGGTATTATTTGTTGCACTGAATTGTATAGGCTGAATTGGCGTTTGCCAAATGCGTAAATGTATCAGATTTATATAAAACCAATCCAGACAGAATGGCATTCATTACTGTTTTATAGTATGACATTTTTTCATATTACATTAATGAGAGTCTGGGGAAATGTGCTTAATTTAAAAAACAATGTAAAACGATGCATAATTATCTTTAAAATATGATTCAATATGATTCATTTTGGAGTGACCTGTCTGTGTCTTTGTGACATTCACTCATCCAAGCGGTTCCCTATAGAATAGAGCTAAATTTAACCTGGTTCTGAGGTTTTTGTAATACTAGGAGCTTAGATTTGTCCTCAAATTGAAAATTAGATAAAGGAGGAACAAAATGTGAAAAGTGCTCTTTCGGAGTCCATCGCTAATCTGTCAGACATCTTCAGCACTCAGCGGAAAGAGGAAGATGATGTGATTGCCGAAAAATGCAGTCTGTCCAAATGGTAGATTTGTTACTTTAGAACTTTTTTCTTTGAATTTTTTCTTTGAATAAACTCAAATGTCATTGAAACAACATAAGTTACTTCAAATGATCATTTTGTTGCTTTATTTCCAGGTTAGAGAATCTTAACAGAGACATGAGGAACACATGATGTCCACTGCCAAATGTAAAATTTCAATAAAAAATATGAAAGAAGTGTTTAGACAGCTTCATGATCCTAACATGAACGATCCTGTCTTCTGTTTTATGGTTTAATCTTACAGTACAACAAAGTAATTTCATGTCTCTATTTGTGCTGTTGCACATTCTCACAGAATCAGTGCAGATCTGTTTAAAAAAAGCCTGGAGGAACTGGAAGGTCAGTTGGCCAAAGAGAAGATCAACAGATGTGATTAACCATTGAATTTATTTGACTTTAATTGAAAGAAGATGCTTATGAGAAAATACATTATATTTTGTTTACAGAAATAAATCATGATAATCAAGCACACACTCCCCAATTCTCAGTATCGTAATGCAAAATATACAGTATATTGTATATATACAGTATGCTGTAGTCATACAACACTTAGTTCTGGTCCTCAAATCTGATTGGACAAGAGACTTTCCACGAGTGTTGTGTCTCAGAACATCAGCACTCGGACACTTTACTGTATGTATCACTCCGCTTGTATTAGTGGCGTTCTAAACTAAAGTGTAAGAGCAGCACAGTTGTGTTAAAGAGCTAGATGTTTCTATTTATGTTTGCTTGTGAGATATTGCTTTAATATATGCATATTACACAGGGTTGGGGAGTTACTAAATACATGTAACTGGATTATGTATTTAAAATACAAAATATAAGTTACTGTTTTCCACTACAGTTACAATTGAAATAATTGGAAATTAGAATACAGTTACATTCAAAACGTATTTTGATTACTGAAGAGATTACTTTGCATTTTATTGTCATTTTTTTCATTTAATATTTAGTCCATTCAGATGGAAAACATTTATACGTATAAATGATGCGGTCCAAAGTGCATTTGAACAGTAGTGAAACATTTTCTTATGATGTGTTACATTCATACGAGCAGACAGAGAAGTATGTTTGAAGTAAGTTTGGAGCAGTATAGAAATAAATATATAGAAATAAACCTTGTTTAAATTGTCAGCTTTACGCTAAGCTAAAATGCTATTTCTAGACATTTTACATGCACGTTTCCAGGCACGATCATATTTTTTATCAAGAAAATTCACATTGGATCATAATTTCTTTTTTCTAGTAAGACCTTTGATATAATAATTTTTGTATTGTTTTCCTGTAGGTTCCTGTAGGTTTTTCAGAGATTGTATTTTTAATGTGTGTTTTGTCTTACTGTACTGGAGTTTTTATAGTCGAAACAAGTGAAATAATCTACCAGTGCTGAAGAAGTAATCCAAAGTATTTAGAATATGTTACTGACCTTGAGTAATCTAACGAAAAACATTACAAATGACATTTTACAGCATGTATTCTGTAATCTGTAGTGGAATACATTTCAAAAGTAACCCTCCCAACCGTGCATATACATATTTTTAAATATTTTTAATACGAGTTTTAATTAATATATAAAAAGGATGTTTAATTGTCATGAATGTAATGTTAAAATATAAAAATCTTCAATTTTGTAATGCATAATCAAATTTATTATTTTATTATTTTGCTTTATGTACAAATTGGTGATTTTGTGAGATTCACCTGTTAACAGGTTCAATGCTAAGCACTTAACCACATACAAATTTGTATACACATGGAAGCATGTGAGAACGAGAGAGAGAAAATGCATCAGTCTCTCAAGACTCTTAAAGAGGAAAATGAAGAGCATGTAAGCAAGATTAACACGGCCATCAAACTAACAAAGAAGAGATATGGAGAACTGCTCGAGGAGGTACATTGTATATAAGGCATGTTGTTTTTGTTGGAGAAGAAACTCCAAGATCGTGTTTTATTTAGTTTAGTGATGGAGGGCCTTTCAGAGGAGCTGGCCAGTGCAAACAATAAGAGAATACAAATGGAAAAGGACTACCAGGATGAAATTCAACAGCTTCCAGGATTAGAGAGAGCCCATATGTTGAAACTAACATTAACCAAGATTAACAAGTGGTGTAACAGTATTGTTAATTATTAGTTCATGTGAACTGATGTTGTTAATTAACGTTAACAAATACATCCTTACTGTAAAGTGTTGCTGCTAATTCAAATGCCATTATAGCTGGATGTAGATTGGCTATGCTTGTTTATTGGCAACCTGAATAAATAGTACTAATTGTGTTTTCAAAAGAGGGATGCAGAATCAATCGCCCAATCTCGCCAAGACAAAGAGCTGGAGCTCAATGTTCAAGAGTCAGACTTAGAGGAGGTTAAGTCTCAGTTTGATATTGACCACAGGTACCTGGCATAATTTCTGTTCTCCTCATAGCTCATGTGAACTGTTGTCATATATTGTTTTTCAGCTAGTCATCTGTTTAAAATGCCAGTTTCTCCATGAGACCACAAGTTCTAACATATTTTTCTAAAACAACTGGGTTATTCTACAGTGGTGATGGAAAATGTGCACGTTTACAATTTTTTCACGAAATTACATAAAAACATTGTGATTGTTACAAATATTTTGATTCCTTTTTAAATGGCAGTGGTGTTATGATATTTCTTTTATCTTGTAATCTGCTATAGCGATCAATGCAAGCATTTTTGCTTTTGAAATACCTTCCTGCATCGTGAAAATAACCGTAGGCCATATCCACACTAATAACTTTGCATTTGAAAAGGCATTGATTTTGCTACGTTTACACCCTTCGTCCACATTGGAATGGTGTTTTCCTCCACCAAGAAGGAACTTTTTCCATAACCACATATTTTGGAAAACGATGACGTTAGCAACCAAAAACAGAGTTATCAAACTTGATTGGAATGAAAATGGATTGAAATGGGGATCAGACATTTGAAGCTCCAAAAATCTCATACAAGTCAGCATTAATGTTATTCATTTGACTCCAGCTGTTAAATTAATGTCTTCTAAAGTGATGCGATGGCTTTTGGTGTGAAAAATATCAATATTTAATACTTTTTAACTATAGAGCATTGTTTCCTGTCAGCAGCAATATGCGCGTTACGTAATCACGTTGGCATGTTCATGTAATAACTGACGCATATGCAGAAGACACCAGAAGAGCAGCGCTGTTTACAACTGAGTAGGAGAAACGCTGTACAGAAGCTTCGTTTGTTTTGGTTTAGATCTGTATTTTTATATGTATTTGTATCTCAACCGAGAGAAAAATATAGACAGCGCTCTCTTGAATGCATATACTGTTGCTGACCGGAAGCAATGGTTTATATTTAAAAATGACTTAACTATTGATAATTTTTTTGCACCAAAAGCTATTGTATGGCTTTAGAAGACATTCATTTAACCTTTGGAGTCGTATGGATGACGATTATGCTGACTGTTTGTGATTTTTGGAGCTTCAAAGGACTGATCACCATCCACTTGTATTTTAAGGACCTACTGAGCTAAGATATTTTTCTGTTTTTCCTCAAGTGTGTTCTGCTGAAGAAAAAAAATCATATACACCTGGGATGGACAGAGGGTTAGTATATGATGAGAGATTTTTTTATTTTTGGATGAGCTATCCCTTTAATCAGATAATTGCAAATTGTGTAAATAATCTAATTTCTTTTTTAAATGCTATACCTGTTTTAGTGTTTTAAATTCAAAAAAGTAAGTATTGTATACACTAATGTATGAATGATTAGATTTATTTGAATGTTTCCGCTGCTGTACAAAAGCTACGGTAATGACCCAACTTCTACAGTAGATGTAACCATATTTTAGTATGAATTCTTTCTTTCTTTTATCTTTCTTAAAATTATCTTGTGCTCTCCATTCAGGAAGTCACAAAGCAGACAGCATTTCTCTTTAAACCAAAGGTTAACATTTACTCTGTATTTCCCAACTGTGTAATATGAGAATTTCCCTACTCATTGTATTCACCTTTTAGCTTTACAGTCAATTTGTTCCATTTCTGTCATGTAGTATGACCTGAAGAGAGAGTTGGAGTCCTTAAGGGGAAAGCACATGGAGATGTTAACTGTTCAAGGCACAGAGATTAGTGCCATTGTAAAAAAAAAAAAAAAAACATCTATGAAAATGGGGTCATGCTGGTTCAAATGGAAAACAGTCATCTGCATCTGGTTCATATTTTATTAAGCATACCATTAATCAGCAGCAGACACTTGTTAGTAAATGTCATTTGAGATTTATTCAACAATGCTTTCTGTATTTTCAGTGCATTGAGCAAATTAAAGAAGACATATCTAATGCAAAAAGAAAGAAAAGAAGTAAATGAAGAGGCAGAGTGGAAGAGAATGGCAGTGTAGGCCCTTTTTAGTAAGTCTGCTGTTGGTCACTTTAACACTTTACAGTAAGCTGCTGTTACAGTGTGACTGGATCCAGTAACTCTGGATGGATGTCTTTGATCGCCCACAGATACACTCTGCTATTTCCTGATAAATGTCTCTTTTCCTTTCAGAGAGTTTGATAGATGCCTTGACTACAGATACGGTGCTTACTGAGGTACAAGCAAGAATAAATGGCAAAATATATTGCAGCTAAAGGAATGTTGCAGGTTCAATACAAGTTAAGCCCTGCTAATTGCCACAGAGAACAAATGTCACATTGTCCATGAAAACAAACAAAAATGGTCAGAAATCAGTCCCTTCAATGGGCTGTATTTTAGTTTGAAGTGGATAAATCCATTAGGGACCCCCCCATACATTAAATAAAAAATAGACTTTGTGGGGGTCTATATTTATTTACTAAAAATATTTTAGTAAAGATAATAATGACTTTAACAGAATTTAATTTATGCAGCTAGGATATGGTACATTTTGTTGTTAGGTGCAAGTGAGGCACTTACAATGGAAGTGACTGAGGACAGTCCATAAATGTTAAAATAATCTCTGTTTTTTAAAAGTATAGCTACAAGATGTAAACATTACGTGTTAACATGATTTTAGTGTGATAAAATTGCTTACTAACCTTTTCTGTGTTTATATCCAATAATATACAACAGTTTGTTCTGGTCCTTGTATCTGATTGGACGGGAGATGTTCCATGAGTACTGATGTCTCAGTACATCAGCACTCGGACACTTCACTGTTTGTATTACTTTGCTTTTATTTGTGGTGTTCTAAACTAAGAGCAGTGCAGATGTATAAAGAGCTAGATGTGTCTCTTTTAGGGCTGTCAACGGATTAAAAATTTTAATCAAATTAATTACATGGTGTCCAGATTAATTAATTAATCACATATACAAATATTTGCTGAGAAAGCCCCTCATATAACAATAACTCAATGTATAATGATTATACATATTTATATCAATATATAATTACACATAGTTATCTTTAAATATTTAAAAATTTCTCAGGAATTTCTCATTTCTCAGGAATCTTCCTTATTATGGTCTGTGGGCATGCGATTAATTGCATACATTTTTTTAACACGTTATTTTTTGTTAAATTAATCACACTGAATTTACGCGTTAAATCGACAGCCCTAGTCTCTTTACATTTATTTTTGTGACATCACAGATTTTAGCCAGTTTTGTGTGTAAATGAGTCAGCGGAGGTGACGTGCATCGCCAGTTAGTCAGACTTTCAATCCATCGACACTCCATGATTTCTCAGATTACTACGACAATACTAAAGCTGGGAAAAACAGCTTTAAACCAACAACTTCAGCATTAAGGCTCATCACTGCTGAGAGACACAACAGACTGATTAATTACACAAACTCAAGGCACTTACCTCTTACTGGAATTTCCACATTAGAGAGGACATACTGTTCAAAATGGTGGAGGACATTGCGGTTTCTATAGTGAATGACTTTTATAGACCGGCTAACATGAAATTGGGAGGAATACTCCCACTTGAATGGCTATTTTTCCACAAAGAAAATAGGATGCATTTGACAAAAATGACATTATCTTCAGAAATTTGACTAACACACTACAGTATCTCTGCTTGGGAGTGGCAACAGAAGCAGGTGATCGCACACGCCCCATATCTCGCTCACACACACACACACACCTACATCTATCCTTGTTTCTTCAATAACTTGTTAGAAACAGTCCAATCCATGATACTAGTTCTAAGTGGCTTGGACACATCATTTGGTTTGAATCAGCAACAGCGGATTCTGATCCATCGCATAAGAAAGTAGTTCCATGCACAAATGAAGCACGCGGCCAAATCACCGTAGAGCTGATATAGGGCCATATCGCACTCTTGCTCATGTGATATTGCTTAATTATGTCTTCGTTACCATGACGACAGAAGAATGGAAAACCCTGAAAACAATTTTATCACACTATAATAGAAGAACAGAGCTTTTACTTATCACACTAAAATCATGTGAACATGTATATGTTTATTTTTGTGGCTATATTTTTGAAGCAGCGTGTATTTTAATAATTATGGGCTGGCTCCATTCACTTCCATTGTGCAGGCTTACTGTAAATGCAATTTTTGCTTTTTTTTTTTAATAAAGGAGGGATAAGTAGAAAATATTTTCTGTGGTAAACAACATTATGCCACAAATGCTGTTGATTGAGCTTAACTTGCATTGAACCAAGAACACCCCTTTAAGACTTAAAGACCCCTTTATTGTTCAAACAGCATATTTTTATGCAGAATTAATAGTTCTTCAACAAAAATGTTATCAGTGTTTTTTTATTTTATTTTTTTGCTGTTATTTCCTGTGGAATAAACTTCCATTGTAAATGCAGTACAGTAAATGTTTGGGGTTTTTTGTACAGAGATGGGTCAAAATACAATTATCTGGTAACTGACAGCAGTCTTATATTGAACCTGAAACACTCACATCTTTGTTTTGTGTATATGAAGTTTTGTCAAAAGGTTCTCACATCTGATTCTGTTGTTACTTTAATGCTTACAATTAATGAACTAATGAGAACTCTATCTTTCTCTTATTAGTAATCTGCAGATAGAGACCATAAGACAAACCCATGGTCAAGATTCAGAAAAGGAAACATCACATTAGTGATAACAACAGGCTGGAGAATGAGTTAGTGGGCATACGTTCAATGTTCTAGAATCAAAAAAACACTAAAGACTGGCAATTAACAGTCCCACACTAAATTAATGTGGAACAGAATTTCTACTACAAGAGGGCTGTTAAAAATAAATTGTACTACAGCAATGCAAAATCTGTCACAATCATTTATTTAACAAGTCAAACATGGTTGACAAATGTTAATTTTTATAGATCTGATGGTCATAGAATTAACTCAACACCATCATGTAAAACATCACATACTACATGTTGAATAAAATGTTCTGTTTAAAACATCTCAACAATTAACTTATATATGTTATAATCCACATGTAATTGTAGAACATATCCATTGAAATCTACATGCTTTAAAAAAAAAAAAAATCTTTAGTCAAGTTGCAAAGACCAGGGTCTTGAGAACAATGAAAAATATTCAGAATCATTAATACAATGTGTAAGCAGATTTACATTACTTCTTCAGCAGCAAAACTTACATTATAGGTTCATATAACACCACATGCTAATTAGATGTCTCTCAATATTCATAAGTTTAGCTAACTTAGTTAAACTGTACTTGATAAAAGGAAATACAATTACATATTTGGCACAGAAAATGTTACACCTTTTGAACAAAGTAACTACATGGCTCTGGAAATTCACAGACCAGCTGTTTCATACAACACAAAAAATGTCCAACATGATGGGATGATTTGTATCTATTCATGAAAATAGATCTTACAAAGTACCAAAATATAAACAACAAATATTAATCTTTCAGTTACCATAAATTTACAGACACACTGACTATTTTCCAAAATTATGAGCAAGTGCACGTGAAGCAATATTGTGAAGTTCCAAAGAAAACACACACACTGGAAAAGAACATTCTCCACAAAGGATCTCTATGCAAGCATACGTCACCGTAGTTTGTTTGATTATTTTTCAGAACAATAAAGCATCCTTATTCATGACATAACTGCAGCATACACAACACAATCTTCATGGCAGCATACTATGTTGTGAGCATTGGCAAAATGTTTCATTTATGGCTCTTTGGTGTCCGTGCCAAAGGTCTCATTACATTAAAAATCATTCACTGTCATTGGATCCCTAGTTCCCATGGCGATGGAACATTTGTATGATGGTGGCAGTGTGCCTCCTACACAGGATATGACATCAGTGTCCATTTCCACCCTCTGATAGAATTCTGTTTGGCTCAGTGAACCTGGCTGTCAGTAAGTAGAATAAGGCAGGTCCGGGCACAAGAGCCAACAGAGGCAAATCTTCCTCCAGTTTATCCAGGCGGGAAATGGAGATTATACCATAGGCATGCAGAAGCCAATGGCTAAAGAGAACCACAAGCCTTTTCTTCTTAGCGACAAGGTTTTTGAAAGACTGTGGGAGAAGATATAGTAAAAACACTTCATGGATTTGTCTTTATTTCAATCCAACATAGATAAGTTGAAGAAAAAAACTATTCAGTCATTCTGTGTAAACTCAACTTGTTAACTTCTCAAATGAAAATTTTCGTCTATGATTTTAAAGCAAAACTACAGGTAAAAAACATTAACCATAGAAAGGTGGCAGCATCGTTGTTTTATTTTTGCTTCTAAATTGGTAGGTCTATTACCAAAATCATTTGACTTCAGCACCCCTTGTTTCATTACACGAGTCAAAAAAGATTTTAACAAAAAAAAAAGTTTTTCCCCAAAGTGCTTACAACACCAGGAGGATTAAGATATCTTAATTTTCTTTTAGGTCTGGTTCAGAACAAGCTTTCCTTTTGGTATCTTAATTTTTCCTTAATGGGGCACCATCTATAACATTTTTAATTGGTGTTTGGCCCCAAATGATGCATTCCAGAGCTGTGCAGATGAACATTTTGAAATCTAAAAACTAAATATACAGTAGATATTGCACTAACTGAAGAGATACATGTGTCGTTACTATTTAATTCTAATGTATTTTTGGACACCATTGCTTTATACTCACTGAGCACTTTATTAGGAACACCTAATACACCTACTTTATTCATTATCTAATCAGCCAATCATGTGGCAGCATCTGGCAGCAGTGCAATGCATAAAATGATGCAGATACGGGTCAGTATCTTCAGTTAAAGTTCACATCAACCATCAGATTGGGGAAAAATGCGATCTCAGTGATTTCGACCGTGGCATGATTGTTGGTGCCAGATGGGCTGATTGGAGTATTTCTGTAACTGCTGATTTCCTGTGATTTTCATGCACAACAGTATCTAGGATTTACTCAGAATGGCGCTAAAATCAAAAAACATCCAGTGAGCAGCAGTCCTGCAGTCAGAAAGGCTACTGTAACTCAGATAACCCCTCTGTACAATTACAGTGAGCAAAATAGCATCAACACGTCAAGCCTTGATGGGCTACAACAGTACCATCCACCGACCACATCGGCACTTTATTAGGACCATAGTTTTAAATTTACATTACTAGTATCATTATTTGTACATTAGATCTTTGTTTTGCTGAAATATAAAAAACAACTTTATACCACTTGACCCAGATTTGTTTTTCAACCAATGAAAATTCGTAAAAATTCCAACTTTCTGGATAGGAGTTGCATTGAGAGCCCCATATAGGCCTTACAAATTAAAATATAAAAATGAAAGTTTATTCTGAACCAGAATCTTAAGGATATTAAGATATCTTAATTACTTCTACATTTATATGCCCCCCTGTAGTTTTGCTATTAACAATATAACATTTTGAGCCAGGGAAGTTTCAAAATTTTTGTTAATTTGACATGGACTTACCCTATTGAGAACATGCACATACATAAACCAATAAATGGATGAAGGATGTATTTACCTGTATTTCTGAAGCTGACATGTAAACCGCCAAGGTGACCAAAGATAAGACCAAAATAATATACGGGAATGCATAGTCTAACAAAAAAAAGACAAAATATTAATGTTAACTTAATGTGCTCAAATACAGGATGTGTTCTGTTGCTCAACTAGCAACACCACAGTTATGGGTTTGATTCCCAGGGAACACGCAGGCTATGTTCAGAAAGCAATACTGGCATTAATCCATGATAACGTTAAAAAAAAAAAGGAAAAAAAAAAAAGAACTGAGCACAGTATGCAATAGTCAAGTAGTAAGTTATTATGATATTCCAAAACATAGCCACATACTGATAATAATGTATATGTTGAATGCACTGTAAAGATAAAATTGATGAATGTAAATATTCCAGGTTCTTCTGTTAAAACTGTAGCACTCACATAGAAGACCTCCTCCTACCGCCTGCAGTACAGTCAGAATGGGGAAGAAATAGAGCGCTGCATAGATGCTTTTGAAACGATCTGTTTTGCCTAAACCACACGCAATCTTCTTAACCAGCAGAGGCCGCAGCATCATCATAAAGACCAGACAGAAGGCGTAGTATATCAACACAATAGTGTACCTAGAGAACAACACATAGCATAGTACAAGAGAAACCTAGAACCACCTTATAGAAATAACTGGTGTCTCAAATCAAATATAAATCAATGAAACATTGTGAAAAGAAAACTCACAGAGGGAACACGGCCTCCTGTGTGCAGTGCAGTGTAGTCACATAGTCTGGGCTGGGGTTATATAGCATGGTGTACCAATCAGAAAGCATCTTAACCTTACAGGAGCGAATGGACAGATGGCCGACAGGATCGTTGAGCAGCAGAGTCACTAAAGCAGCAGCCGTGCACTCAAACAGGGCGGTGATATGCTGAAAGAGGGCACTGGAACTGCAAATTACATTAACAGAATAAACATCACATTTCAGTTTTCCTTTACCGTAGATAGCCAGCATCAAACTTTAACCCTTGTGTTCTGTTTATATTGGAGTAACACTTGTACTGTTCCAGAAAAACATTATCCGAAATGAAATGTTTTTCAAAATAAGCGAATATACATTTATTGACATATTCAGCTGGTCACATGTCTAAGCTCACTGCTTTCAAAGTTATTAACACAATTTTTGGGGAGACTTTATAGATACAGAACTCATTTAGCTCAAATTACATCATTATATTTTTATATAAAATAAGCACATTCTGTGTTACCTTCAATTCAGTAAGTTTAATATTTATGAAAAGGCTGCTATATGTCATGCAATAGTACTGTCTGCTGCAAAAAAAATAACCATTTGTCAATTTCATAACAATGTCTATTATAGTTTATAGGTGGCCTCAATGTTGCTCTTAATGTTAAAGGGATAGTTCACCCAGGGATAGTGAAAATTCTCTCATCATTTACTAACCTCCATGCCATAACAAATTTGTATGTACTTTCATTCTAATGTAAAACACAAAGATTTACAGAAGAATATCTCAGCTCTGTAGGTCCTCAAAATGCAAGTGAATGGTGACCAAACATTTGAAGGTCCAAAAGGGACATAAAGGCAGAATAAAAATAATCCAAAAGACTCTAGTGGTTAAATCCATATCTTCTGAAGCGATATGATGTGTGGATGAGTGGATTTTTTTACTGAAAATCTACACTTTCACATTCAGCCACCTACTGGTTCGGGCTTGTCAAAGGTTGAGACTGCTAGTAAAAAAGGACTTAAATATTTATCTGTTTCATATCACATCAGAAGATATGGATTTAACCACTGGAGTTGGATTACTTTATGCCTCCCTTTATGTCCTTTTTGGACCTTCTGAGTCCTGGTCACCATTCACTTGCACTTTGAGGACCTACAGATGTGAATTATTCTTAACAAAACACACATTTGTGTTCTGCAGAAGAACTATATTCATACACATCTGGGACGGCATGAGGGTGAGTAAATGATGAGATAATTTAAATTTTGGGGTGAAGCACAGATCAGTGAGGTGAACTATTCCTTTAAATGGTGTAACTTAATTTATAGATATTACAAACTATACATTTGCATATATATATATATATATAGGCATTCTAAAAGACAATTATTTGTCAAAGTGCAAATTTTTTTTTTTTTTTTACCATTTGGTCTGAATATTGTTTTTGCACTAATGCCACATTAAACACACAATACACAGTCAAACCTTACCAGGGTGTTACAAAGAGAACACTTAGAAAAAGTATTTTGTTATCTACCATTTATTTTGCAAACATCATTCAATAAACTCAAAGCTGTGAGAATTATTTATTTTTTTTGCATGGAAATATAAGGGTTTCCACAACAAAACCAACAGCAATGTTTTGTCTAAAAGAGGCATTTAGTTCTGCATGTGTGTAATGTGTCGTAGTCTCACACATTTATTTCTGACTCTGTCTGTCTGTCTGTCTGTGTGTGTGTGTGTGTGTGTGTGTGTGTGTGTTACAGCCTCACCAATTAATTCCTACGTGTGTTCTGCTTGATCTCTTTGTTCTGGTCTCACATGCTTATTTCCCCGTTGATTTCTATGATCGGACAAATTTGTTCGAGAACAGTGCAAGTGTGACTTTTTTTGTAAAAACCATCTAAACTTAATGGAATTGTGTGTGTGTGTGTGTGTGTGTGTGTGTGTGTGAGAGATGTTAAACAGAGGAAAAGTCACACCACTCGATCATGATCCATGGAATCATATAAATGCTTTTTGCTTGGACCAAATCAGACAAAAATGTCAGAACAAGACAGAAGGGTTCAAGCAAGATATCTCAACACAAGAAGCAAATTAATGCTGATACATCCCTAAAGTCATCCAATTCTTATTTCCAGGTACAAAGGATAGTATTACTTTAAGCATTACTATATGATATTGTTTGTGCCATTGGTAAGAGCAAGAAATATTATTGACTACCTTTTCTTCCCCGAATACCACTCAATAAAAAACCAGTGCAGGACTAGAGGCAGCATGGCCATGAAACCCAAGTACAGCCAATCATAGAGCTCAGGAGATCCGGTGCATTTCTCGCATATCTTCTGGATGTTTGTCCTCTGGCCACGTGGGCAAACCTTGATCATAACGATATTAACAAAGCATATTCACAATTAAAATGAGACTAAAACATTGAGTCAAGTACACAAAGCACCATTAAACCTTACATATCATTCGATTTAAAATCGAGACTGCCATAGGATTGTGACAGACATAGGATTTGCATTAAACTTTGTGTCAATAAAAAAAAAAAAAAGTTACTCAGAGGTCGTTCGAGGACAAAAATGTCCACATCAAAAAACTGGCATAATAATATTATGTATGAATATTATTTTCCACTTTCAATTAATTAATTTGATTTAACCCACATCAGTCCTGGTCATAACTACCAAATATTCATTCATTTTCAGGATTTTAACCCTTTAAATTACAGTTTGTTTACATAATGCCACTGTTGTTTTTATACACACACAAATTTCTCAATACACATACAATACACACTCTGACATCCATACCAACACACCCACACAATTTTAGCTGCATAATTTATTCAACTGGCCTGCAATGCTCTAACACACAGCAAACAGAAAATAGGGAAAAAGCATGTATTTGCTCCATAGGCTTAACATAAGTTAAATGGTGCAATCTGGTGGAAAATATCAACATTTTAATTTTAAAGCCAGGGCTCTAGAATGAAAGCATAACATCATAAAATTCATGATTTCATGCTTTAAATACTTGCAGTTTTAATGTGTTTCAATGGGGACATTTTTGTCCTGAGAGTAACTATTTTGTGTACACAGTGTATTATAGATGTATTTTAGGAACTGAGGTTGAAATATCAAAATTCCCCCAAAAATACACACCTTTGGCTAAATGTATGCTGTTGGCATTAGCACAGCCAAAATGATCGAAAGACAAAAATGCCCTCAAGGTCGCACAAGGGTTAAGAAAGAAAACATGAAATGCATATTTTATTTTATTTATTTATTTTACAAATAAAGTAAAATGTACAAAGGTCATTGAAGTTTCATATGTCTGGACACAATTGTGCTGTTTAACACACCGCATTATTGCATTGGTATACAGAGACCAATTATAATTATCCAGTTTAACAAAATATTTGTCTTTTATTTTAAATCGCAGGCACTTACCCCACATTCTCCTTCAATGGACTCATTTATTATGGTTCTTCCACAGTACAGCCCAGGACAAGTCGAGCTCATTGCTACAGCTAAAGCAAAACCACGACATTAAAGATAGTGAGTGTAAATTACATTCTTCAATTCAAAATATAGACTTCAAAATCAATTCAAACGAACTGAATTTCGTTATTAAGGCACCTAACTAATGACAAGCGACAGCAAACCCAGCAAAACATGCGTGTATTAGTCACTGTCATTAGCCAACTGCAGTTAATACTGACAATTATAACATACCCATGTCATTTGAGCAGCATTACAGAGCGATCAATTAATTTGATCAGTTGACGATAAACTGCGAAATCTCTTTCGACTTGACAGAAACCGGAAGAGTATATCAACGTCTCGGTCTTCTTCATTGGAAGTGGGACGTGTTGTAATATCATCATGTCATAGCGCCACTAACTGGTCGGATATATAATTGCATTAGTTGATTCCCTGACAAAATGTTCAGCACCATTGTTAACACATTTTTCACCGAAATACCAGTTGAAACACTTTGTTGTCACTACTGTAAAAATCATCTAATCATTTAATATGTAATCTCCTTCAAATAGTCTTTCATAATCTACTGTTCTTTTATTAAGTCATGTCATGTGTATGTGTATAGCGCTTTTCATTTACTTATTTATTGTTGATTACAGTGGTGGCTTTAAAACCATTTAGCCTACCATATTTTACAGTAGTAGGGTACACCGGGGCTAAAGGCACACCTTCAAGGGGCAACATGTAACATTGACATCAAGTGTTTAAAATGGATACTGCAGTCCAAATTCAAAATATTGGAGAGAGGCATCTCCCCGACCCCCTCCTCTCTAGACTGGAAGCTCATGCAGGTTGCCAGGTTGAGGGCACGCAACAGGAACGAGCAAACTGACAATGGCAAGCGACGAGCATTACACTGTAAGTTGATCAGTTAATTTATACATTTGCAATATTTTATTGTTTGCAAATAATAAAAAAGCTCATGTGGATTTTTAATTCTGTCAATGTTAGTTAGATGTATTTCTGGCCTCCATTACTGCAGCGTGCTGTGTTTGTACGCTACTTGTTTCAAATCTGGCAACCTAGGGTGTCGAAATACTATTGGGAAATGGGCAGTGGGTGAGATCACACAGGCCAAAACACAAACAGAAATTCTGGACCGGAACAGACATTTCAAAGTGATATATACTGGCTGTATATTGTTTTCAAAGAAGCCAGTATTTCAACTTAGCATGTTTCCTAAATCTTGATAACACAAATTATAATTTAAGCTTTAGTACATTAAATATATTCCATATCGCACCTTTAAGAAAAATTTGTTTTTGTCTGGTCTCAAAATGTATCATGATCAAAATTCGATTTATTTTTATTGAATATTGTTTGAGCAACATAATTTGTTTGAAAAATAAATTATTTCAGCAGGCTGTTTAGATTAAAATTCATATTTTGAAAAAGGTGATGAGGGGGACCCCAGAGGGTTTATTGTGATATTGTGTAAATATAGAGGCAATAGTATATATATATATATATATACACCACAAATCCCTGATACACTAACAAAAAGTAGCATATGCGCTATATGGTAGGCTACTAATTATTTATTTTTTTACATATACCATGATAATAACATAGTATTTAGTAATACCATATTACCATATATTACAGTTTTTCTCAGTCACTTTGGTACATTTCTCAGATCACAAATGAAATTGAAAAACTACTTATTCAACCTCCACATCATCTAGTCACTTGTGCACGTCATAAAAGCAATTTCTCATTCTTTTGAACAAATTGCCCATGCTTTGGTACATTCATGCAATTGATTATGTACAATTGTCTGCTGTTTCCTACATTATCAATGGCTTTTGTCATATTGATCAAAATATATTATACTAGTTCTCTGTTGGATAGTAAACCTGTAAATGTGAATCCTGTCCAATCTCTTGCAATCAATATCCCACATACAGTAATGTGTAACTTTGTACTGTTGAAATTGATATATTCCATACAGAAAAAGTGCAGCCTTGTGCATTTTCAATCATTGCCATCAAAAACTTCATAGTTTAAATCAGGATATACTGACAGAGTACATTGTTATATTGGCAACATGGCTAAGCATTTTGACTATCTTGTTTCAATAATTTCAAGAAATGCACTTACTGGTTTGCAAATGTTAAGGATGATACGAGAAATGTACCAGAGCGACTGAGAAAAACTATAATACCATTTATCATAGTATACTATGCAAATAATACAGTACATGGTGTCTTTATCCAAAGGACAGACAGACAGATAGATAGATAGATAGATAGATAGATAGATAGATAGATAGATAGATAGATAGATAGATAGATAGATAGATAGATAGATAGATAGATAGATAGATAGATAACAAGTAACACGTGTAGGCCTGTTTCATGTATTGTCACAGTACGCATAAATTGTGCGATAATGATAACGCTCGCGGGTTTTGCATCAGCGACTGCATGCGCACACAGCACAACAAATTAAACCAATCATAATAGGAAAGTGCGTAATTGGTGGGGGGGGGGGCATAGCAACCGCTTCAAACGTCACAGGGAGGTGCTGGACCCTGCATCTGTATCACAGAAAAAGATTGAGCGCATAGAAGAGATGATCACGCAAATGGGCCAGGCATAGTGGCCCGGTCGTTGTCTCTGATTGGTCAAAAACTATGGGTCGAAATTATAATTGTTCAATATTACCTTTTCACAACATATTTTCGATCTAACGGCTATTAACGTTTCTTTGAGCCATTTTTAATGTATTCATTATTGTCAAAACCGCTAGTGAAGTAGCACGCAAATGGTGGAGTCACATTACATCTGTTCCTTTTCTCAACGCTGGTCGTGACGGACTAATCACAGTCGTTTGTGATTTCTGGTTTGAGTGGTTTTAAAATATCTTATATAGGTTTTACTGAGGTATATTTCATTTGTATTACACATTTACAAAACTATAGAAGTATAAGAATGAAAATACTATATATTGTGACGTAAAAACGAGACAGAACAATGCAAAACAACTCCTAAGATATACAAACAGCTCAATGAGGAATTCGGGTTTCTGAGCGTCAAAGCGCCCTCTAAAGGGTTCTAAAGAAACGTCTCACAGAGAAGTTCAACAAACAATATTTCCAGTACACAACGGGAGGCGGGGATTCAGAAAAGGAGAGTGGGGAGGGGATTTGGAATGCATTTTTCAGCATGCAGATATGAATTGTGCCGCCCGACAATCCATGCATAGAAGTGGGACATTAGTTACCAAAAACATATTGTTTTGCATCAAAGGACGATACACAGATCATGAGACGTGACTGCATTGTTCGGCAAACTCATTTTTACAGTGATACTGTTACGGGAGATACAGACAAGGGATGAATTCTCTCCTACCCCGTGGATGCGCCCTAATCGTGTCCAATGGATCTCCCCGGCATTGGCAATACGACCACAGACAATATGTCTGGATCGGGCTTCATTTTGGAGATAGTCACCATCAAACCTGTTCTAAACAGTCTGACCACTCAGGCCAGCGCTGGAAGCAACCACACATCTGGGGGCGAGATGCACCGCAACACCCCAGTGAGGAGTTTGGAGGGGAACTCGGTTCTCCAGGGGATCGCGGTGGCCGCGCAAGCACTGCTGCTCTTGGCCATATTCTTGCTGTCCAGTCTGGGTAATTCAGCCGTTGTTGTGGTCATAATCAAACATAGACAGCTGAGAACAGTGACCAATGCATTCATTATGTCCCTCTCCCTTTCTGACTTCCTGACGGCCATTCTTTGTTTACCCTTCTCCTTCATGATGCTCTTCAGCAAGAATGGCAGGTGGATGTTTGGTGAGCGCTTCTGTATCGCCAACGGCTTTTTCAACACCTGCTTCGGCATCATCTCCACCCTGACCATGACTCTCATCTCATTTGATCGATATTATGCCATTGTCAGACAGCCACAGGCCAAAATCGGTAGGAGGAGAGCGATTCAGCTCCTGGTGGCCGTTTGGTTATCTGCTATGGTCTTCTCCTTCCCATGGTACCTGCTTGTGCAGACCTCAGGGCGCATGGTGGTGCACAAACAGGGCTTTTACCATTGCATGTACGTGTTCCATTCGGGCAACTCCAGAATGGGCACTGCCTACAGCGTATCTTTAATAGTGGTGTGTTACCTCCTCCCATTCGCCCTCATGTGCTTCTGTCACTACAACATCTGTAAAACTGTCCAGCTGTCGGAGATCAGGGTGCGGCCGGTGACCACTTACGCGCACCTGTTGCGCTTCTATAGCGAGATGCGCACCGCAACCACCGTGCTCATCATGATCGTGTTCAGCATCTTCTGCTGGGGGCCCTATTGTCTGATGGGGATCATCACAGCCCTGGGGAATTACTCTTTTAATCCTGCTATGGACACTGTGGCTATTTGGATGGCATGGGCCAATGGTGCCATTAATCCTTTGATTTACGCTATTAGGAACCCGAATATATCCATGCTGTTGGGCCGGAGCAGGGAGGAGGGATATAGGACTAGAAACATTGCTGCGTACCTGTCCACGCAGACGCAGCGCAGGGACGCAGTCCGGACGCGGGCGGACCGAATACGGGATCGGTACGTGAGCCGGCACGGCGCGAACAGCCGCCTGTCTTCCTCCAGCCCGGCCAACGGGGGTGAAGTGGCTATGTGGGCCTGTAAGAACCCGGCAGTTTTTTTCTGTAGAGATGCCCATCCTGATACAATAACTGAACCCGCGGTGCCCAAGATTGTGACGGCTGACACCAGTTTGTAATTGTGGTGTCCAGTCTGTTATTATGTGCTTTCAAATGCATCATCAAATAAATAATTAAATTTCATGACAATTCTGTTTATTTGAATGTACATTAACAGACATTATTTGAGTATACGGTGGCCCTAAAAAGCATTTTGGACACTTGAGTCACACTTAAAATGCATTAAAGGAATATTCCGGGTTCAATACAAGTTAAGCTAAATCAACAGCATTTGTGGCATAATGTTGATTATCACAAAATTAATTTTGACTTATAATAGCAAAAAAAAAAAGCAAATAATTAAGGTAACAGTGAGGGACTTACAATGGTGAATGGGGCAAAATTTTGGAGGGTTTAAATGCAGAAATGTGAACCTTATAATTTTATAAAAGCACTTACATTAATTCTTCTATTGAAATTTGTTTACTATTTGAGCTGTAAAGTTGTTTAAATCAAAGTTTTTACAGTTGTTTTGGGTTTACGGTGTGTCGTCCTGGCAACGATGTTATAACATTGGATATAACTGTACAGAGAAAAGGTTAGTAAGCACTTTCTTCATGTTATAATCCTATTACTATATCTATTTACATCTTGTGGCTATGCATTTGAAAAAAAAAGTGAGTATTTTAACGTTTACGGATTGGCCCAATTCACTTCCATTGTAAGTGCCTCATTATAACCCAGATTTTTACACCAAAAAAAAAATAAGAAAAGGAGGAACGTCAAACTTAATTTCAACATTATGCCACAAATGCTGTTGCCAATTTATATATATATATATATATATATATATATATATATATATATATATATATATATATATATATATATATATTCATTCTTATTATTATTATTACTGGATGCAAGTCAGTTCCCCTCAAGTGTACACAGGTGTCAGTATTACTGGTGTAATTCATATTTATTCCACTAAATTTGACAACCATAACGTGCCCAAATCCTTTTTATCTTTATTTTAAACACTATAATATTTTGTTTTATCATTTAAAATCTAATCAAAATTAATTTAGTCTTTTGCTGTTTTTCTATAAAGGTGAAGTGCATAATTTCTGTCCCACCAAATGGAATTCCAAAAATATATTTTAATATCAAACCTCGTTGAGCTCGTTACCACGAAGACGTCGCGTGTGTGGAGGCTTCTTCACAGCATTTACACACAACTAACCACGTGCCCTACCGAGAGCGCGAACCACACATGGAGGTTACCCCATTTGACTCTACCCTCCCTAGCAACCGGGCCAATTTGGTTGCTTAGGAGACCTGGCTGGAGTCACTCTGCACGCCCTGGATTCGAACTCGTGGTAGTCATCGTCAGTACTCGCTGAGCTACCCAGGCACGCAATTTTTAAGTGTCCAAATACTTTTTGGGCCCACTGTATAAAGTTGAAAGATCAGTAGTTGATGTACTGTACATTCACTTTCTGTATGGATATACAGAAAATCAAAGTTTCATAATAATTCGGAATGTATTCCAATATATTTGTTGATAATTCAGCATTGCATTATATAATGCTGAACAGACCAATAATGCATGTACATTCAAAGTGTCATCCGATTAAAATGTCAAACTATTAGAATGTGCAGTATATAATCTGCAATGCATTATATAATGTAATAATGTTTATAACTTATTAATAAGCCATTATGAAGTATTACTGTTGTAAAATCTGCGATTAACAACATGTTAATTTGTTGAACAATGTGTGCATATTGCTGTTGTCATGAAGCAAAGACTGAAGGATCCTCAGCATACAGACTGATTGAGGATCAGGAGACCCTCAACAGCACTATCCTTGTCATATTGAACTAAAAGATATCTATAATATGCTAAGGTGTATTGTTGCTAGCTATAGCAGCAAGTTGTTAAATTGAGAGGCGTAATTTGGACAGATCTAATTTAAGTGAGATTCACTTAATTCCTTTAGGGTAATGCAACACAAAACATTTAAGTAGAGCCTTCATTTTAATTTCATATTAAGGAAACTCATTTTCATTATGTGGAACTGATGTCCATAACTAAATTACATAAATCCAACAAAAACAAATTTCAGTGTATATACACACACATTATAATGTCAGGACATTTTCTTGACAGGTTTCATGAGAATCATCCATATTTGAAGCCAAACTCTTCAGATACAAGTTTATTAGTCTAATGGATAAGCAGAAAAGGTGTGTACAGCTGTGGCCAAAAGTATTGGCAGTGACATACATTTTGTGTTTTGCAAAGTTTTCTGCTTCAGTTGTTGTGGTGTTCATTCACATTGTTTCTAGATTATTGTTCAGAGTGATCAGATGCATTTTAAATAATTGCAAAAAGCTTCATTGGCCAAAAAAATTAACTTTATCACAAAAACCCAAATTTCACTGTTTTTGGCCCTGGCACAAAATTACCAGCAAACATAATTTCACTAATCATATCAGCATCACCTGGGAATGTGTGAATGAGTACTAGTCAGGTGAAATCACTCTATCATTCTGATTGGATTATAATAGCAGACTGATTGCTGTAAAATGAGGGAAGAAGTGCTTCCAATCATTGTGTTCTTGTTCGCAATGGTTACCTCTAAAGAAAGACGTGCAGCCATCATCACATGAACTCACATGCAAGGAAATTGCCGCAAAGAATATTGCACCTGAAAGAACCATTTACCGGATCATCAAGCACTTCAAGGAGAGAGGTTCAGCTGCAGTGACCAAGGCTTCAGGACGTCCCAGAGTGTCCAGCAGGCTGCAGGACCATCTCCTCCTGAGGAGTCAGCTATGGAATCGTGTCACCACCAGTGCAGAGCTTGCTCAATATTAGCAGCAGGTTGGTGTGAGTGCATCTGCACGCACAGTGAGGCAAAGACTTTTGAACAATGACCTGGTGTCAAGAAGGTCTACGAAGAAGCCACTTCTCTCCAGGATAAACACAGACTGAAATTCTGCAGGAAGTACAAGGATTGAACAGTAGAAGACTGGTGCAAAGTTATTTTCTCTGATGAAGCCCCCTTCTGACTGTTTGGGACATCTGGAAAATCGATAGTTCGGAGAAGAAAAGGTGAACGCTACCATGAGTCCTGTGTCGTGCCAACAGTGAAGCATCCTGAAACCATCCATGTGTGAGGTTGCTTTTCATCCAAGGGAGTGGGCCCTCTCACAATTCTGCCCAAAAACACTGCCAGGAATGAAGAATGATATCAAAACTTCCTGCAAGATCAACTTCTCCCAACAATCCAGGATCAATTTGGTGATGATCTGTGCATTTTCCAGCAAGATGGAGCACCATGTCACAAGGCAAGAGTAATAATGAAGTGGCTCGGAGATCATTATATTGAAATTTTGTATCCGTGTCCAGGCAAATGCCCGGATCTTAATCCCATTGAGAACCTGTGGTCAATCCTCAAAAGGCGAACGGACAAGAAGAAGCCCACAAATTGTGATCAACTCTGAGCACTAATAAGGCAAGAATGGATCGCCATCAGCCAGGATTTGTCCCAGAAGCTGATATCCAGCATGCCAGAGCGAATTGCAGAAGTTATGAAGAACAAGGGTCAACACTGTAAATATTGACTCTTTGCATGTATTGAATGTTTTTGCCAATACAAGCTTTTCAAACTTATGAAATGCTTATCATTGTTTTCCAGTATAACATAGAAATATGTGAAAAAATTATCTACAAATACTGAAGCAGCAAATTGCAAAACACAAAACTTATGTCACTGCCAATAATTTTGGTCACAGCTGTAGATTAGATGTGTATGTGTGCGTGTGTGCGTGTGTGTGTCAACATAGAAAGTCACTCAAATGACCCTAATGCAAATGCTATACAACACTGTGAATGAATTAAAAGGAGTTTACACACATCTCTCACATAGCCTACACCTTTACACCATATAGTTTGGGGTGTCAACTGTGACATACAGAGTATTGACAATGACAAAAGCTTTTGTGACTAATTATGAACTGAAAAGAAAAACAATCACTTAAAATTAAATATTCGCCTAAGAAATAAGACTATAACCTTTTCTTTGCGGCTTTGCGTTGTAGAATTTAATTATCTGCTTCCAAGTTAATACCCTTCACACATCAGGTGTCCATGAAATACCATAATAAAACAAGACCCTATGATCACTTTCTGATTTGCAAACTTAAAATGAAATGAAAATGTGCTAGGCGGACAAGTAACCATTATATTACTGTCAAAGAAGTGCTAATATTTTTGAAAGAAACAAAGTTATTTTATATCTCAAAGATATTTTGGAAGATGAAGCCTGTAAATAACACATTTAACCAACAACTGCCTTAATTATTGGATGTAGCATGGCTTACAGACTACAAAACTGCAGAAATAGTGACTAATATCAGCATTTATATTCAGAAAAATGTTAATGTCTTGCATTTTTATTTGAACTTTTTTTTGTGTGGTTGTCACACTGGGGGCATGCATTTATCATGTAAGTTACTGTACAATCAGACTATGCCATATATTAGTTTGATGTTAGAAGTTAAGCCTGCATTTATTTAGGCTCTTTCATTGTTTCTTAGTCTTAAAAATATGTTAACCTTATCCATTTACCTTTATATATATTAATGTGAAGACCACCAATAGAGATTTGGAAAGGTATGTTGTGTTGATAATCCAGTGGGACTTCAAAACAAAAGCACAACTGTCCGCAGGTATCAAATAATCATATTAAGTGTTTTTACTCCTGTTTAAACATGCTTACCTTGTTGCTCATTTTTTCAGCATACACTGGTGTTCATTATTAGTAATTGCATTTTTAAACACCCAATTTATACATTTTTGGAATATTAAAGATATTTCAGGTTTGGTCCACATGAAATAAACATCAACAACATTGTGTCTTTCAAAGCAGTTTGAAAAAAAAAATAAAGTTTAAAATTTTTGCTTCTCAGTTATTAAATCTTTATGAACTGTCTTCTGATAGAATCATTTATTTCACAAACCTAAAAGGATTTTTTTATTTTTTATTACACTATTTATTAACTAATGATGTGCAATTATGTCACGTAAACTGATAAATAACCTTGAATCATGTTGAAGATTCATTAGACACAAATAAAGAGTCATACCAAAATTAAATGACCCTCTGGGTTTATTTATTGATTATTTATCTCACATCAAAAAGATTTCTTAAATAAAGAAGACTAAACAAACCCGCAGACAAAGGAAACTATTACAAAGTAATACAATATTACAATTTAGTGAAAAGATTAAATGGCATCTGATCAACAGGAAAAAGTTTTAGCACAAAATCATAGTGTCAAGGGCTGAGAATAAGCCTTGGTCTGAGGAGTTAACAATGGGCATATGTACATATATACAAGCATAGACACAAACAAAAGAAATCACAATAATATACACGCAACTGTTGATTTGTGTAAGATGCATTGTTTTGTTTTTTTATTAATGTTATTTTTGGTAACCATGGGAAAATAGGGATATTGTGATGATTTTATCATAAATATATCTGCAATCAAAGTTTGACCATACATTTTTTTTTGCCCACTATAATTCCTGTCAGTATATTTAATACATGGCATCTGTAGAACACTTTGATTTCGTAAAGTTTGTATGTAAAGTTCTGTGCATTGTTCTTTAACAGGTCTGGGATGGGCAGCGTACAAGCGCATAGTTGTTTATGCTCGAGTTACAAGCGTAACAGAATGATATATTCACCTGGCAAAATGACAAGGCTGTGAATTTGTGCAGACCATTGGTTTCAACGTTTGTGTCACACATATTGACAACAATTAATTATGCAAACTGCTTTATTAAGTCCAATTTATTTTTGTAAAGCTTTTCCAGGCCCTATGTTGCAAAACATGTCCTGAGTTGATTGCATAGTTTGCACACCAATTATTGTAATTAAATTACAATCCATACAGCGTCAGAGTGGACAGACATAAATCAATGTGCCCAGAGTTCTTAGGTGTTAGGGTATGTCTTACAAGTAAATTTGCTCTGTAAAAATATAACTTTTAAAAGGGTGTTTCTACATTTCAACACCAGTTGTTTGTGATGCTTATAAAGAATGAAGCCCTTTCTAGCCATTCGTTCTTGGAGGAGAACTATTGAATCCTTGTGGCAGTTAACCTGAGCTCACCAGCACCATGCAAACTATTGTCATAGTCAAAACAGTGTCAGTTGGAAAAGCATTTATTAAACGTTTGGCATTTTGGCAACCAGCAAGGGTCAAATTAGTCTGGAAACCCTCTCCAGTTATAAACGGAGGTAGAGCCTTTCTCTGACCCGAGCTACAACAAAACATTCCTCCTGTGAGTGTAGTTCAGTTCACACCAAGTAGACTCTGATTTAATTTCACGGGTTTACAACCAGGGGGCGGCACTCACTTGCGCAGCTCTCTTAGATGTTGAGTTTGGCAATAGGCCTCTCCCTGCTGCTCTCAGCAGTCTGTTTGGCAGGACGTTTACGCTTGTGTTTGAACTTTGTCAGATCTTTGTCGAACACCTCGCCAGATCGCAGTGCAGACACTAAATCGTCGAATTCTCCGTCCTCCTCGCAGTTCTCTTTGGCCTTCCGGGCTTTTCTCTCTCTCTCACGCTGTTCTTTGAGCTGTTTAGAGACAGATCACAGTTTAAGATTAATAATCAGTGGTATATCTGTTTTCTATTTATCTTAGTCACTGACATTGTGCACTATGGAGCGTGCTTATTTTAGTTAATGTCAAATAGGGTATGTCCAGAATGGAATACTAACACTGCCCATTGCCAAAGTCTTTTCAAGGCAAGTCAGTCCACGTGGCTATCTTTAGAACATCCCGGGCAGGCTGGGTAGCTATTTTCAATGTAAACAAGTAGCATAAAAGTACAGCTCCTATCTACTTAAATGGGAATATACAGAAATCTCGAACATGGTTGGTCAAGAATACGATCAAATAGCATTTTTTTATATCAGCAGTAAAATATGATAACAATGGTATCATAAATATTGCTTCTTTAGCTCAGAGTTCACCAAAAAAAAAAAAAACTCAATTTTTCAGGCTGGTTCAGCTAATGTTCATGCACATTCTCGAGTTGAATGACCACATCTAAAAGGTGATTAGTTCTATTACATGTAAGGCGGGAATTCCTTCTCTACATCCATTGCCCATTCCAATCTCTCCCATTAATTTTAATATCAGTGGTCTGTTTCAGATAAACTGTCTCTGATACTACACATAAAACGGATAGTTCCGGTCCTGGATGCTGATTGGACAATAGCCATGCTTTCCTCATTATAAATCATAACTAAGCTACTGTATTGTACCACTGTGCAGCACCCAAACTGATCATTATTTTTATACATTTAGTGCATTTCAAAAAACAAATGTGACCTTAAAGGAATGTTCTGGGTTCAATATAAGTTAAGCTCAATCGAAAGCATTTGTAGCATAATGTTGACTAACACAAAAATTTATTTAAGTTCGCCCATTCTTTAAAAAAAAAAGAAGCAAAAATCTGGGTTACAGTGAGGCACTTAAAATGGAAGTGAATGTGGGCCAATTTTTTTGTTTCAAAAGTATAGCCACAAAACATAAACAATATTCATGTCAACCATGATTTTAGTTTGATAAATCGCTTACCTTATCTGTGTGAAGTTATTGCTAATTTGACATCTTTGTTGCCATGACAATGTTATGTGAAGAAAAAAAAAAATTACGATTTTAACAACTTTACAGCTCAAATTATACATGAGTTACATTTACATTTATGCATTTGGCAGACGCTTTTACCCAAAGCGACTTACAGTGCCCTTATTACAGGGACAATCCCCCCAGAGCAACCAAGAGTTAAGTGCCTTACTCAAGAACACAATGGTGGCTGCTGTGGGGATCGAACCATCAACCTTCTGATTACCAGTTATGTGTTTTAGCCCACTACACCACCACCACTCCATGGTTTCAAGTTTTAACAGAAGAATTAATGCTAGCGCTTTTCTAAAATTAAGCTTCACATTTCTACTTTTAAACCCCTCAAAAATTGGCCCCATTCACTTCCATTGAAGGTGCGTCACTGTAACCTCCATTTTTGCTTTTTTTTTTTAAAGAAAATGTTTGTAGTAATCAACATTATGCCACAAATGCTGTTGATTGAGCTTTACTTGTATTGAACCCGGACCCAGTGTTAGGGAGTAGCTACCTACAAGTAGTAACACTACTAACTTAACTACATTTTTCAGTACCTTGACAGTAGCTCAGCTGCTTTAAAACACTGTAGCTTTTCCAGTTGCAAACTACTTTTTCCAGTAAGTAGCAGTGTAGTGCGACCAAACGTTACATCATGTTTTGGTCAGATTATAACTAATAGCATTCTTTATTGCATAGAAGCCAAACTTCTACAGGCAAAACGTATGATGAACGAGCAGGCTGCTGCTCAGAATCAGGCAGCAAATTTCTTCTTCTTTAGTAATGGTAGATCACAAACTAAAATAGTGCATTACCACCATCTACTGGAAGCTTATAACAGCTCACTTGGGTTACTGTATGTAAAGCGACCAACCAGTTTTACTTTTACAAGACGTGCAGGGGCGGGTATATATGAAAATGAGAACATTTTGTTTTATGAAACAAAGAATGTTTCAGAAACTTTGTTGTTAATAGACAACACAACAGCATATTTACATTTTACTTTTTTAAATAAAATAAATAAGTTATAATTGCCTTTTGAGGGATTTATTTTCTGTTCTGAATGTGTTTATTTGATTTCTCATTATCTGTGCATTATTGGGATCAGAAAGAGAAATAATTCCTACATATATTTGCTGTTGTATGTTACTATTCATTAGAAGCATTTCATTAATACATTTATAAATTAATAAATGTTATGAGTGTAAATTTTGATATTACTATTATTGGTTTGATAGTAATATTGTAAAAATAAATATTGCCTCATTAAGTAGCTTCAATGTAGCTAGCTACTTTTTAATAGTAACTTGTAGTGTAGTGTACTTTTTAAAAATGGTAGCTTGACTGTAGCTTAACTACTTTAAATTATGAATAGCTTGTAGCTTGTCAAACTACAGTTTCAAAGTAGCATCCCCAACACTGCCCAGGACATTACTTTAATATTTTTATTTTGTGTTAACCGTTTTATATAAGCTATACCTGTGCCTCCAAGCGGACTCTGCGCTCCTCCTCATCTTTGCGTCGTTGCATGTTCTCATTGTCCTGCTTAGCTTCAGTGAAGGCCTGCAGAAACTGATCAAAGATTCCAAAGAACTCATCAGGCTGCATGCGCGAGGCGTCTTCTCCAAAGTGTTTCACTGCCTGCTCAAACTGTCAAATAAAATAGAAGAAAATTTGGATGGTGAACTGTTATTTCAAGTAATGAAGGTTTTTCATTATACACAATGGATTTCTCTGGCACAAACCTGTGAGTAATAAAAGAAGAAATTGTCGTAATGAACCCGGTGACACTAATTGAGACCAGGCAGCTATATCTAAAGCTTCTGTATGGATACCCATATATGAATGCATTGAAATGGAAACAGTGATTAGATTCTCAACTTTTTACTAAGATTTAGCCAACCCTGAAAGTGTTACTCATTTTGTGCCCTTTAGGAAACCAACTAAAGCGCAACATAAATAATACGCGGCCACTTCAGTGACATAAAATCCTTTCCATGTGTGACTTCATGAACAAGATCAAACTGGAAGAAACTGCCTTTGAAACTGATACCATTGGCCAATTGCAGTTAAAGATTAAAGCACATGTTTCTAGTGGTTCCAATGTCCACGTAGGCATAGCAAAGCACAATAAACTTGAACTAAAAACAAAAGCAGTGATTTAACTTAAGAAGTTTGAGTTTGCTAGCCAGCATGGAGTTTGGTAAAATCGCTCATTTCAGGCATTTAACGGCCACTTTAAAGTTTCTGTGAAACAAATTTATGTGTGTTTTAACATTGAAGCAGCCAGATAGAGTGACAGGCTTTGCTATGTTCAAACCTCTCATAAATCTTTAATATCCATTACCTTATCAGCGAACAGTGGTGAGCTTTCATTCTTACCAAATCCTTGGCCTCCTGAAGAGAGTCTTCAACGTCAGAGAAACTAAAACCAGCCACGGTGATGAACTGACCGATGACAGACAAAAACTTATCGCCGTAAGTCTGAGGTTGACCCCTCTGGTACTCAAGCTCCTGTTGAGAATTACATTCGGTTATAAAGATGGAGGGATTGAGACAAGTAATATGATAGAGATGAATAATCATTCAATCTATCTATCCATCCATCCATCCATGTCAATTTTTTTCAAAAAGTGTTGCGGACAATTTGGGAGGCGGTGCTGATTGTGACATCATGAAACTCATGATTATTAATAAGGTTATGCATACATCATTTCAAAGAATCTTAAACTGTTTTGATAAATTGTCATTCTTGAGAACCAGTTCAAGCACTCCAATTCATATTTTCTCGTAGGAAAGTTTTCGCCTCTAGTACAAGGAGTTCCCGATTCTAATCAGCCCTAGTATAACGTTTATTTTTATTAACCAAGAATAAATATGTGCATCAGTAGAAGTACTGTATATCTTGATTCGGGAAACGTTTGCATTTTACTTTGTGATTTAATTGTGTCTGTGTTCACGAGAGAACACTTCTGCTGTCACCTGTCACTTAATATCATTGATAACAGCTGCAAAAAACACTCACCATAACCTTCAAAAAAACACATTTGAGCACTGGATCACCACTTATTATTATAACACACATGAATGAAATGGAAACTCTTGCTCAAGACCTGGCAATGTTTCCTCTGCATTAGACACTTACCTGATGAAAGCTATTTCAAAAAGTGAAAGGAACAAAATTGGCAGAGGCAAAAAGTGGTAGGGACATGTCCCAACTTTAAATTACGCATCTAGCAACTGCCCAGGAACACCCAGGAATCTAGTAACTGGCTTGCAAAACTTTTCTTTACTGGTTTCAAGTGTTGTAATCATAAATGATGATTTTCAGCCAAATCAGATTTGCGTTGCCGGAACTAACTGTTGTTTAAATTGCCACACTGGATGAATTCATAAGCTATGGAGCTTGCTACAAATCTGGACAAAGGAGAGCAACTCACTGTCTCCACACTCTTTAAACCAGAGCTCAGGTTGTTGATGTCTTTCTCCAGCTCATTCATGCTGGAAAAAAAACAGAATGAGAAATAAGTTAGAAAGAAAGAGAGATAACATTTCACTGGAACAACATTCTTGCTTAAAGTCCTAACCCTAGCCTCAACCCTAAACCCAATTAAATCTAAAATCAAAGAGGAATGATAGGTTGGATGAGAATGTTGTAATAGCCTCAACCCCAGCACTAATCCTAACCCTGTCCATCCAGGAACATGAAAGGCAAAATTATAATAATCATCTTTCCATTTTCCTGTGTCTTTGGTTACATTACACTGTATTTAGAGGCACGAAAGCTCTTTAAAAATTTATAAGTTGGTGCAAAATTTAAACTTGGCGTAAAATAATCGCTTTAGTGCTTACTTGACTTTGGCTGCTGATGGAATGCTCAGCAGATCCTCGTGAACCAGAGCGACTTCTGGGTACTTCTGCTCAAGCATGGTTATCAGGTAGTGCAATAGAGTGATGTTCCTATAGACACACACATCAGTTCTAGAATCAAAAGTTTGATCATTTCCATTCAAAGCTCAGCAGACAATTCCATCCAAATCATAAAGACAAACGCAATGCTCTGCAGCCACATTGGCTTGTATAAACGCATGGCTTATAAAGGAGTGTGATGTATAGTACTCGCACAGACCAAAACCATGTCTTACTTGTCAATGCTGGACTTTGTGTCTGCAATCTTGTTGAGTGAGGACACTTTGAAGCCATAGGCATTCCCTCGCTGGCCTTTATTCATGTAGTTACCAAAGGCCAGCACCACCTCCAGAAGCTGTCTGAGATTCCTGCTCTGAAGAACCTCTTTAGATGCCTTGCTGAGAGCTGTGCAATAAATAGCATCTTCAGTATCTCTCCTACAATTAGCATAATCCACATATATAATGATGTATATGTACTTACCTTCCACTTTCGGCTTGATTTCAGCAACTCTTTCTGCAAACTTCTTTTTGAAGTATAACGACTGCAGCCGTTGTTGGTAGTGGTTGATTCTGTGGGGTAAATTTAAGACCAAAATGAAACACCTCAATTTATAGGATTATATCTTGTTTATTTTTCAGCAATAAGGTACGAGAGGCAATACTATATTGTGAATATAGTCACAGCCTTACGACACCCACAAATTGTTATTTAATTAAGCAAATTCATTAAATGCCATCCTTCCACCAGAATCTACAGTCCCTACAGACATGTAAAAACTAAGGTTAAAAGTTGGTATCTATGGGTGCTGACCAATGATACACACAGTAGCTAGAGTTTCACATCACAGCTCTTACTACATCGTGGATTTAATCATGGCTATGGTATGGATCGATCAGCATCCAGGTCCAGAACTTTCCACTTTTTAAAAATCAAATTACATCTAGCATAATATAATAAATATTTAACAGAAAATAAGATATATTGGATCTTAAGCACTTCCAAAATTGTAAAACATGCATTAATAAGTAGCGCACTCATGGCACACTGCTACAAAAAGTCGAAAACTTTAATAGCCAAATATTCTTCTGTGGTTTTTCATTGTTTTATTACTGTTCGTGACACACTGGTCCAATTAAAAGCCCAATAACACCTGGAACTTGTTTATTTCTTGTTTGGTAGCAGATCTCTAGATCTGTCCATTTTTCTTGCCGTTTGTCTTTGTTGGCTGATACTCCACAGTGATTAATTACATTAAAAGCTGCACAATTAAGAGGTCATAAATGACATCATGTATATAGCCCTGTTTAAAATGTCTGAGTCAATTACATTTTTAAAAATGAAGAGAAACTCCACGTGGTAGATTAAGTCAAGGATTACTGATTGAGACAAAGCAAGCCAAGATAAGAACATCATTCTATATAACAATTTATTTTCCACATAGTAACCTCTACATCATCCATAATTGTCATTTTTTTTTGAATACTTAAGACATATGCTCTGTCTACTCTGATAAACATAATATATGCTGATCATGTCTAAACTAGGCAACTTAAAGTGACCTGAATTTATTGTTACCTGCTCATCTCATAGAGGAACCGGTCTGCCTTCGCCATCCGTTCCAACTCATGTTTGTGTTCCTCAAGAAGGTCCATGTCACCTTTTTCTGGAACAAACTTCAGCAGCTGCGGGGGGGAAGAGAGAATGCATTCTTTAGCCATATATGGCCATATATTCTTTTAGACATATTCTAACATTCACAACACAAAGCACCCTTCCCAATCCACCCGGAACATTCATGAAAAGAAAGCAGCAAAATGGCACTCAGAAATCAACATGGTATTAAAATCAGATCTATGAGCACATTGATATATATAAACTGGCAGCCAAAAGTTTGAAATAATGTACAGATTTTGCTCTTATGGAAAGAAATGGGTACTTTTATTCACCAAAGTGTCATTCACCTTATCACAATGTATACTCTGGACATTAATAATGTGAAAAATTACTATTATAATTTGAAAACAATGTTCAGAACTTCTTAAACTACATTAAAGATTCTCGTCAAAAAATCCTCCATGCAGCAATGACAGCTTTGCAGATCCTTGGCATTCTAGCTGTCAGTTTGTCCAGATACTCAGGTGACATTTCACTCCACACTTCCTGTAGCACTTGCCATAGATGTGGCTGTCTTGTCAGGCACTTCTCACACACCTTACAGTCTATCTGATCCCACAAAAGCTCAATGGGGTTAAGATCCATAACACTGTTTTACAATTATCTGTTGTCCAATGTCTGTGATTCTTTGCCCACTCTAACCTTTTCTTTTTGTATTTCTGTTTCAAATGTGTCTTTTTCTTTGCAATTCTTCCCATAAGGCACCCCTGAGTCTTCTCTTTACTGATGTACATGAAACTGGTGTTGAGCGGGTAGAATTCAATGAAGCTGTCAGCTGAGGACATGTGAGGCATATATTTCTCAAACTAGAGACTCTGATGTACTTATCCTCTTGTTTAGTTGTACATCTGGCCTTCCACGTCTCTTTCTGTCCTTGGTAGAGCCAGTTATCCTTTGTCTTTGAAGACCTTTGTATGAAATCTTAAGTTTTGTTTGGCAGTTTCAAGCACTGTATAGCCTTCATTCCTCAAAACAATGATTGACTGACGAGTTTCTAGAGAAAGCCGTTTCTTTTTTTGCCATTTTTGACCTAATATTTATTTAAGAGAGTTTATTTCATACTGTGGCAACTCAAAAACAAACACAAAGACAATGTTAAGCTTTATTTAATGAACCAAATAGCTTTCAACTGTGTTTGATATAATGGTAAGTGATTTTCTAGTACCAAATGATCAATTTAGCATGATTACTCAAGGATAAGGTGTTGGAGTGATGGTGCTGTTTTTTACATCAGTAATTTCCTGGCTACACTTTGTAATCAGTTGAATGCCACTTTGGTGAATTAAATACCAATTTCCTTCTGAAACGGCAATATCTGTACATTATTCCAAACTTTTGGCCACCAGTGTACATATTAAAAATGTTCACATATAAACACCTACTCAGCAGTGTGGCAGTGATATTTTTGCTCACTGTATATGTCAAGGGTTTAGCAAATCATATCAGAGGCCATTTATGTAATAAAATCCTTAAAGTACAGAAGAACCGCCTATTTCAGGAAAATGGTCACGAGAAGCTAAATTACGATTTTTGGTGCAAGAAACATTGACTGGCATTATTAACGTTTCAAAAGTGTAGAATATGGCATGTTTACGTCCTTTCAACATCTATTTAATAATCTTGTATTCCATCCACCCAACAATGAGAGTTTAATTAGGGGTTGAATTAAAACAACAGCAGTCAGCAGACCTAAAAAACCTGATTGCAATTATATTGCTTTTTCAGACCATTTGGCAAACGTTGAGATTGTTCTGTTGCTTTTCTTATTTGGTGATAGACAATATATCTACATGGCTTGATTGTGTTTTAATTACACTATAAAAAGGCACGCTAATGTACACGAATATTCAGAATATACACAACAAACTTATTCAAGTATGTGAAGAACAGGTTTCATCTAAAACATTATTTTCCACTGATACAGGCAATGATTTCAGCATGTTTTAAATTTCTTATGTAATGTTCTACCAACTAAATCAAGTGTAATTTCACCATCATTCAGAATTACAAAAATTCTAGTAAGAAATGGTGTATTGCAAAATTGCTACAGCTAAACAATAATTACATGCTGCCTTAGAAAGTAATTTAACTTGCTGCCTGTGCAGACGGTGTATCAGCTTATCATAGTTCTGAAATATTATGTCAATCCACTGCAGTAAAACAGGTTTGTTTTGGACACATGCCATCTTGAGTAGCAAGTATGAGGGTGAGCTAAAAGAATGAGTATATGGTGATGTATCTCACCTGCTCCAGCATATCCTTAGGCAGATCTTCCTGCTCATCCATTGTTAATATGGCTCTCTTGATCTCGTCGTTTGATAGTTTTAACCTAGAATAAGATTTGACCAAACCAATGTTACTCTGGTGAAAACAATCTCACAAATAAATGTCTGGTTCATTTTCCTCCCAAATTCCTTTTACTATAATGTGTAAAATCACATTCTCATTAATTAAATACAGTAATACAAATACAAAATACTTCTTTCTCTTTTTTTTTTGCATTACAGTAATGAGATTAAAAAGTTTATTTAATTTTACAATAATGAGAATGAGATTTTGGGGATAACATTAATGATAATTATTTCATTGTATTACAGTAATGATAATTAGGCTTTTTTGTATTACAGAAATGAAAATACATTTTTTGCATTACAGTAACAAATGTTTGTGTGTGTGTGTTACAATAATGAAAATGTAATGTTTATTGTTATAAAAAAACACAGGCAACTGACAAAAGTACTTAATTATCATGAAAATCACAGTAGAAATTGTAATCAAAAAGTTAATGGCCTTTAAAATAGGCTTTACTTTTTTTGCTAAATATAATTTCTCATTTTTTTTTTATTTTTTTTTATTGTTTGATAATTGTTTTATTATTTTAGGGTGGAATATGACCCTGATAGTTCTTGTCAGTTTTTATCATACTCTTGTACTTCTAATTTGTGAGCATTGCATTGTCATGACTTGGTTTGTGTAAAAGGGGCAGTTAACAATAAATTGTATTTTCTTTGCCTATTAAGTTCTAAATAGACCGTGAATAAATATATATTGCTGCTGGAAACATTTATAATAGCTTAATTCCATGCTTTGTGCACAGCTGCACAATAAAATCAAACATGAAATTAGCTTAAGAGAGAGATCACAGGCACCTCTGTTTATCACCACTGCTATGGTGACCTGTGATGAAACAGGAAAAAGATCCTGGCTAGCATCATCTCTGAATAAAATGCTTGGTTGCAATACTGTTTTAAACACATCGTCAACCATGACAAATGATCCTCCTTTAAAAGGAAAAAATACAATGGCTGGGTAAACAATGAATAGTTCTATAGTGAAGTAATGCAGAAACGTTTATTACTGTGAACAAAGCTTAAATGGTGAAAGATGTATTAGTACGCATGAAAGCCAGTAGACAAAGGCATCACAGACTCACTTTGAGAGAAGGATGTTGCAGTTTTGTGCGCGCCGGCCATCGATGACTGACAATTCTCTGATTTTTTTAGAGGTTACTGTGTCATCCTCAGACTCTTTCTGTAAAAAGACAAACGGAATGAAGATCAGCATCAATTTCACAATGACAAATGCTTTAAAGATTGGTGAAACAGTTGGGAGGGAGGAGTGGAATTCCACAGATGTGCTGCTAGTGATGGTGAAACTCCAAATTATTAATTAGGTTATTAAGGTTATGCATAAATCATTGTACTTGATTTTGAATCGATCAATTAGTTTTTTTGAAAAATGAATTGTCTATATGTTTGATCTGGAATAAATGAAAACGATAACATTGTGATTACTCCGCATATAACGTGGTTCAGTACAACACAACCTGAAATCCAAACTCAAGCAAATGTACTATAAATGACAACGTACAAGACACATGCAGTCTTAAACAGCCTCAAAAATAAGACCCAAACAGCATAATTCCACAAAAGCAGACTTGATACAACCAGTACCAAGTATGTAAGGCATCCAAAGCAACAGAGGCATAAGTATCTCCTCTGCCTTGTATAGTGGTATTTCAAATTGGCAATGAACAGCCAGCTGTGGAGCAGACAGCATGTTTTGGCAATGGAACAGTAAGGTTTATCTGGAGATTGAAAGAGGGTGAAAGGGGTGGAAAAGGTTTTGAACCAAGAATACGGGGATATTTGCATTTTAGCTTCTACTTTACTGTTGTATAAACTCCAGCTGCATGCAAAACCGACTGCATGCCATATAACCAACTTGACTAATTACGAACAGAGACAACTTGAAAACCATGCAAAAAAAACTGAAATAGGTCATTCAGTTCAGTGGTATTTGAAGTTATCCTACAAAAGTCTAAGTAAAAGATGTGTAACATCGTACTAAATAATTACCATATTTACGTACCATGGTATTTACCATTTATATCTACATGGTATACAAGGTCCTTAAAAAAAACATAATACTATGTCCAAAAAACATGGTAATTTTGGGTGTTTTTGTTAGTGTTGAGGCATAGCAGCTCATCTAAACAGCCTTATGAGTGCAAAATGTGTATTAGTCGATACATTTTACATTCATTTAACCAGGTATTACCAAACTAATGTGTCAAGTTCACAGAGCACTTACCTGTCTGAAATTATTGAACAGAAAGTCCTTTTATGGCAAGCAGAGAGAAGAAAGTTTTAGTTAAAAAAATAAAAATGTGCAAAAGAGGTGTCATCACATGGCAAAAAAAACACTCATGCAACATCTCAACATGCAAGAGAGCAACAGATTACTTGTGTGGGACAGGAAGAGATTCAAGCAGATAAGTTTTAGTAACACATATGTCTGCATCACATAATGCCTTGAGAATGCAAAAGGCACCTGGAGTAATGTGAGAGATGTGTACAGTACAGTACATATAGGACCAGATGGGTAAAAATTCTCATCATTCCTTTTTATGTGTCGCTGCATATAAGTGATACCTGTTGTCTCTGGTAGGCTGAGAAAGTTCTCTCAATGTCCTCCAAGTCCAAAATTTTGAAAACTTTGATATCATCCAGTTCCAGCCACACTGTCCCTTCCAGTTTATTCTGCAAGAACACAGTGGTACACAGCAGACTTAAAATGACTACAGCTCTGTTTTCATTATTAAAACACACCATTAACTATGAATGAATTGCAATTAATTGTTTGGTTGTAAACTTTAAGCCAGTCATACAAATTTTGAACTTACTTCACTGAGTTTGGTCCAGTTGAAGGACTTGAGAGGATTGGATGGCTGAGGTATGCTCTTCATTTTCAGTGTGGAGCCCAGAAGACCTCCAGGTAGAGTAGGAGCACCAAAGGATGGTAGGCCTGGTGGAGGTGGTGGTCCCCCAGGTGGAGGGGGTGGTGCTCCACCTGGAGGCGGTGGAGGAGGTGGCAGGCCAGCCAGTCCTGGGGGAGGAGGTTGGATGCTACCAGGGGCCAATGGGACGAGAGGGGGGCCCCCAGGGATATTTGTCCTCTATAAAAGACAAGGCACAATAGAAATATGAAGCAAGAGTGTTGTAAGGCCTTTGAATATTTTGTATAGGAATCGAAAACACTGAAAAACACACTTTGGCTCAGTTACAATCCACGAGAGAGGCGATGAAAATGTATCGTAGTTTAGATAATTATTTCCACAGCGGAGAGCTCGGTAATGATCACTCCTGTTATAACAAAGTCTTTTTAGTCTTTAAGTCATGTCACTCGGCGGCCATCTTTAGACTGCTCTCGAGCAGATATTTTCTATGTAAGCAAGCAGCATACAAGTGCAGCTCCTATCTCCTAGAATGGGAAATGACCAAAATACCCAAAAACGGTTGGTCAAGGTTACTATCATAGAACACATTTCAAATCAGCAGTCAAATCTGACAACACTGGTCTCATAAAGTGTGCTTCTTTACCTCTAAAGATTACACTAAAAAACTATTTTCCCCAGCTGTATAGCTAATGCGCATGCTCAAGTTGATTGACAGATGATGTCTATTTCTAAGAGGTGATTGGCTTGTTTACCTTTTAGGCGGGACTTGTTTCCACATCCGTTCACTTCAATTGGGTGCTCCAATTTCTCCCATTCAATTTTAATATATGTGACCCCTCTCTGTTAAATAGTCTCTTGTTATAATCAATGAACCTGTTCAATGAAGCTTTCAGTCTGTGCGACCCGTGGGCAAGGTAAGAATTTCCTTTTTTAATGATTAAAATACTGTACGTTTCTTATTTCTTTCTTCTGGATAAAAGCGTCTGCTAAATGTTAGTTATCACTATGAATGAAGCACCTTGCGCTGGTGTTTTGAAAAAGGTGCGTTCTATTCAGAAAAGATCATCCCTATGCACTTCGAAGACTTGATCATTCACTGTGAGAGCTTTGAAAGGCTAAAAAGAGTGGGACTCAAAAATAAGGGTAATTCGGTACTCACTTTTTAAGTCCTATTTATTGGAAATTCAGTTTGAAGCGATCTAACAGCATGACTATCACGATTGTTCTCCCTTCAAAGTGCCTCACAATCATTGACATGCGGTGGGGTAATAGTTGACACGTGAGCAAAAGCAAGTGAAAGACGAATATGTGTATGTATTTTTTTATGTGCAATTTAGAAATGTTGAAGTCCCCTCTCACCTGTATGTTAATCTAACTCTTTTAGTAATCATTTATCATAGTCCTGCAGCTTGTTTTATTTTTGTATTACTTTGTTAAAATGCAATCCAGTCCCTTATGAGGATCCAATTCAGGATGTTGCCTATGGACAGTATAAAGCAAAGCAGCTCACTAGATTTTGAAACAGTCCATTTGTGTGTGTTTGTGTAGCATACATTGCTCATCTCATGAATCCGTGCAGAAAGATCAGCCACTTGTTGTTTAACAAGTTTATGCTCGCTGTTCTCCTTCTCCAGCTTCTCTTTCATCTTATTGAGCGTTTGCATCATTTCTTCCTTCTCTTGTGTTTTTGCATCACACTCCCTCTCTTTCTTTTCCAGCTTCTGCTGAAGTTCATTATGTTCTATGATTCAAGCCAGAGAACAAAAACAACTTCAATCAAAATGCACCACAGCACAAATTCTGCAGCATTTGACAATGTCAGCAATGGCATCACTGTTCCCATAAAGATGAAAGCACGTGTAAACACATTCAAGGCCTCCTGATGGGTAAACAGTAACTTCAAAATGTCTGGATCAGTATCTGACTTGTAAACAGGTTGTATACCTTTTCTCATTTTTTCTGCTTGTTCTTTCCACTGTTTCACCTCATTCTCATTGACCAACCTGTAAAATTGCACAAAAATATAGTCAATATCCTCCACACAGCTCGATTGAACAGTATACTATGTATGTTGTTTATATTGCAGATCTATCGATCTATCTATCAATCCATCCATCTAGTGGTTCATTGTCCAGCAAGAGAAAGACTGTAAATGTAAAATTTATTTTGCCAACTATTAGGAGTATATAACTAAGCATTAAGATGACCTCAAAGCTAACATAAATTGACAAACAGTCACATCACATTTTGATTACATGGGTCAAGGTCTTAAAAAAAGTATATACAGTTCAAAGATTAATTTACACTAGTTGGGAAGGACCAGCAGGAAACCAGGGAATCTTGGTACTAAATGTAAAGAGATCAGAGATGCCTCTGTCCCCCATAACTAGTGAGCTCTTCAAGCAAAAAGCTAAATAAAAAAAAACCTTAGAAAGACTCAGTTATATCGGATTGAACCACAAAATGTTTTCCATATGCATTCTGCATATTTATTTTCATTTCACTGAAACTGTCCCAGACCGTCTCTCAGCCTCAATGCTTTAACTTGTTTGAACTAGAATATAGTTGTGTCTCAGATTTAATTAATCCCATGCTGAATGATGATAAAAAGACATGTTTATTTGAACTCTTGTACCAACAAAAGAAAGATACATCCCAGTCTGTACATCTAGCTATATGATAAAATCATGTTAAAATCGCAGTCTGGAGAACTCTATTCAATTTTATATCCATAAGACATTAAATGTATGTACAGTCTGGTGCTTTCCTAAAATGCAAGGGGACTAGATACAGCGGGATGGGTTACTTGCTTCAGAAATATCTTTTGAGTCTGAATTATGGATTTGGGATTATATGCTTCTGAACCAAATTATTCAAATCTCAGAATTTACCAAATGACAAGCGGTTTTGGAGATTATTAAAGGCTCAGGATAATAATTCAGATAGAAATAAGGGCACAGGGTACAGTATTGTTAAAACTTAAAAACACATGTGGTAAACTATATTCTCGGACCATCCTGAACCCATCTAATTATTACTCACATTCGCACCACGTTCTTCACATTGAAGTTCTCCAGAGGGGCCGCATCCGGGTCGTGACCCTTGTCGTTCTGCAAGACGATCTGCTGGACAATTCTGTCGAGGAGGAGCCAGTAATGTACTGTGTTCCCACTTCTTTTATCTGAGGTATAGTGCAGACTTGATGGTGAACAAATCCAAACACAATACACAGCAACTAGTTCTAGAGGTCGACCAATAGTGGATTTAGCTGATACTGATAAATAGATAATAGTTTTTAGGTTTTAAAATGTATTTATAGTATTTATAGAATGTTAAAATGAAGCACATACATTGAGGCTACAAGAGTCCATCATGAATAAAACTATTGATTAAAACTATTGCCAGCTATCTGCATAGATTTTGCCTATAACAGATAGTTCCAAAAAGCAACTATCAGCATCAATTAATCAGTAAAACCGATATATCGGTCTACCTCTAATAGGTTATCTAGAAAACTAGATTCATAAACACATAAATAATTATATGATGTTTATTCATTCACATGGTTATGTAGATTATGATAAGGGTGCTCAGCCAGTGGCAACACTCACAAGGCATATGAAGACAGTGCTGTAATACAGACATAAAGTGTGGAAAGGCGTCTGTATGGTTGATTCGCTTCCGGATAAGATCAAACACCTGAGTGGCACTTTTAGTGTCTATATGAACCTGGAGATAACAAAAAGCCAATGTGAAATTACATTAGGAAGATGTTTTAGATTTACAAACAAAAAGAGTACATTAAGAAGGCAAGCTTACATATTCAAATTGTTTTGCGAGAGCTAATTCATCTTCATTTCGTAGCATATCAAAGAAGTCCAAATGCCTGAAATGCAACAAAAGACGATTGCATGTTATGCTCTGCAGAACTCACCCAACTAACGTTCTGAAAAGTAAAAGATGACAGAATTTAATTCTTAAAGGACAGCAATTCTCAAATGTACATACCGATCTAATGTGGCGTTTTCATGGGACCGCAATTTATCAATCACTGGTTGGATGCCCAGCATCAGAAATTCATACCGCAAATGAATTCGGAACTCCAAACTGGTCTGTAAATGAAATGTTGGAAGTTACAAAGAAAAGCCTGGGATGATTTGAATGTAATGAAATGCAGATATGGAGAACCCAGCCCTTACCTCCCCAGCTCCCTTACTTAGGACAGCATTGATGAAGGACATAATTGCCGTCTTGAGGTTCACCTCATCTCTGTAGCGTCCCATACTCCTATCCAAGTCATTTAGAAGGGTCTATGTGAAAATAGAGAAGACAAATTTTGTGAAAAAAGAGAAAGTCCTCTTAATGTTTCATTTCTAAGTCTATATGATTTAATGTTGTCAAAAGAAAAGTGGTTACAAGGTTAACATGTCTCATACCAAACAGCTATCCATATCTAGCTCAAACACTATGTCCTAACCAAGTGATTGAACCAAAATTGATTATTGGTGCGCACCTGAAATCGCGTTCGCTCAGAGGCGAACTTCTGATAGTGCAACATGGCTTCAAGGATCTTCTTGTGTCCTCCAGGTACTAAGCACACAGCACCCATGATCTCAAGGACCGCTACTTTGGTCTTGATGTTCTCAGTGGCCAGACTCTGGGCAATGATGTTGATGCTTTCGGTGTGGGCGAGCACATGGGCACGTCCCTGAGAGTTGTTCATCAGGGCTTTAATGCAGCCAATCAGAGAGGTGTGGATCTGAGACTCTGTGGTCTCGTGGTCCATCGTTTTAAGGAAGTTCAGGATGCATGTCAGGCCATCGAGGTCTATGAAGCGCATCACAAACCTAAGGAGGACAGCAGAGGTGAGGCCAGAGTCTACTCATGTTCAACTCATGCCTCTAAAGGCAGCATCTGAATTGAAATGGATGTGACCTCACGAGTGACTTATTTAGAACATTCTACATAAGCAGCAACTCTATTTGTCAAACAATTGCGTTCCTTGGGAAGCGCACTAAAGACCCTTTACCACAATGACAAAGAGCCAAGCAAAATTATGTTTTTTTGGCACTGCAAACATTTTCTACAGGATGGTGAATAAAAATTCCTATTCTTTTATGCTGCATTATTCACAGTGTGCCTTATATGCATGCGTATTTGGAATGAACCAAACCAATTTAATTCAAAGAGCACAAAAGAATTCATATATGAACTTTTTTTTTTTCCAGTGTCAAGTTTCATTAAAATAATCAACAGCAGGGGCAAAATGGGAAGAGTATGTCACAAGTCAATTACCTTGACCCCTAAAGGGTTAAAGGTTTGAGTGGTGATGCTGATCTAATCACTAAACATTAGGCAATGCTTCAGGCACTGACACACATGACCATTCAAAGCTGCAGCAGGGGTCTATATGGGGTCTATATGATAAGTGATTGTATATTTGGGTGAACTTCAGGAAAACTGTCAAGAGATGTCCTAGTCATTTTGCACTTTAAGGTTTTTTGTTATAATATATTTATAATTGCATTTGGATGGATGGCTGGATGGATGGAATTGCTTGCTAACCTTCAAAAGTTATATCCAATATTACAACTTTGTTGACATTATACCGCAACGCTGTTAACCCTGTAAGCAATTGTATCACACTAAAATCATGTAGAACAGAGATTTAATTCAGACATAAATCATGTCAACACTCATGTTCACATCCTGTCGCTATATTTTTGAAACCGCGTGTATTTAGTTGTGTATGGACTGGCTCCATTCACTTCTAATGTAAGTGCCTTACTGTAACCACATTTTAAAAAAAAATAAAAATATATATATTTTTTTTTATTAACAAGGGACGAGTCAAATATATTTTCTGTACATAATGCTACAATTGCTGTTGACTTAAATTAGCTTAGTATCGAAACTGGAATATTCCTTAAAATCCTAAAATCTATTTGTACCATCATGGTCTTTTCTTTTTTTCTTTTTTTCTTTTTTAAACCTTTGTGTCCAAGATGATTTTCATTACTGTATTACAGTAATGAGAATCAGATACAAAAAAATTTCACAATGCAAAAACATCTTTATGGTAATAAAATAGGCTTCACTGTCTTGTGTATTTTTTACTTTGGACTGTTCATTGAGTGAGAAAGTAGGAATCAGGAAACTTGGGACAGACACGAAATCTTTTTAGGTCTTTAATTAGACAAAATAAAAAAAAAAACTTGTGACCCAAGTTGGGGTTTGCCGTGAGTCCCACCCATCGCAGCGACTTCAGAACAACCCTCAGATGCTGGATATGCCGCTGCCAAATCATTCCTGTATATAATGATGTCATCCAAATAGGCAGTGGTGTGGCAGCGTGTGGTCTTAGGACTCGGCCCATAAGGTGCTGAAATGTAGCCAGGATCCTGAACAAACCGAACAGAAGTGTCACAAATTGGTGCGGAGAAGGCCGTTATTTCACGGGACATTTGAGTTACGGGGAACTGCCAATAACCCAGTGTCGAGTAAAAGACAGACTCTTTTGACAGAGTGAGAGGAGAGGAGAGGAGAGGAGAGGAGAGGAGAGGGGGGGCACACAGGGGGTGGGGAGAGAGAGTGGAAGGGCTCTTCCACCCTTTGATACATAGACATATGGTCCTCCACCAGTTGGACGGCCTCCGCCATTTGGACAGCTTCCTTCAGCGACGCTGGGCAGTGGCACTGGACCCACTCCGCCACTCCTTTCAGTAGATGACAGATAAGCTGTTCCAGTACCACAAGATCGATGACTCACTCTGTGTCACGGTCCTCAGCCAGCAGCCACTTCCGGCAGATGTCCCGGAGCTGTTGAGTGAAGGCAAATGGCCGGCCGCACCCATCCATCTCTATCGACCAGAGAAGTTGTCTGTATTGTTCAGGGCTGGGACCGACCCGCTGCAGGATGTTCTTCCTCAGACAGTCATACACCAGGAGACCTGCCGCTAGCTTAGAGTTTCCCCAAACAACAGTGGGATGAGTCTGGCTCCCCAGTGAGCATGCGGCCAGCCCCAGATCTCTTGAGGGCGACCAGAGTCATGGGGGCTGCTTTGTCCGGGTTCGCAACTGGGGCTGGGGCTTTTCCTGCAGTAAGCTCTGGCTCGCATGCAGGTCCTCTGCTTGAGCTTGAAGCACCCCCCTGGAATCACCGATCCTGGTCCTGGCATCGCTCAAGCAGGGCCTGATGTTGTGCATGATGCATACTGGCGAGGGACTTGATGACTTCCGCCAACTGCTAGGATTCCATACCGGCGTATTTCCTCCAATTTTCCTGGGTTTCAGCACCATGGTGAAGGGGTTCGTTGGGTGGGAAAGGAGGAAATGGGAAACTTGGGACTTTAACTCAAAAAGTAGATCTTTAATTAGACAAACTCAAAATATCTTTTCAGCATTCAATAATCACGCTTTTCAGCGTACACAGCTTCACAGTCTCTGCTGTATGGGGTAACTCTCTCTGATGCTGGTATGGTTTTTTTCCTCCCCCAATGCTTACTGCAATCAGAAACAGGTGTTAAACATTATAGCGTTCAGGTGTGTGCACCCTTACCACTTTCTCTCCCTCTGCGGACGAACGCTTGACCATGCCCCCTCTGCCATAATGACCAAAATATTCACCCATTATCTTGAGGCAGAGACTCATTCCTGTAAGCTAAACTGCTCAATTGCAGTAATAACACTAACCCTAACTGCGTAATTAAGAATAATTACATTGTCAGGAATTGACCCATATGCTCATGCGCGTATGCAGTACCTCATTGGCTGTGTGCGGAGAGCAGTTTTCAGGCTCTCTATGGTCTTATTCCTCTCCTCCTCATCCTCCTTCTCCAGGGCCAGCAGGGTCTTCCTCTGATGGTGATATTTACAGGCATTAAACATTACGCCACCGATTACATTCTGATGAATGTATGCTCTCTTTCCCTTATGAAAATTTTTGTTGTTTACGAACATTAAATCTACTCAGGAAACACCCAGACATTTTATGACTCCCTCTTGACTAAGAATTTTTGGATATCTTCAGGCCAAACACAGAAGTTAGTGTGGTCAGGGAAGTGCATTCAGTGTTAGCTAGCTTGGCATTACATGTATCATACTTACGGCAGCCATTGAACTGATCTGATCAATGTAGAATTCAGGCCAGCTAGTTGCCCCCTTATTCTCTTCTTGTTCCTATGGAAAACTGAAGATTAGCTTGAATACTGAGATTCTGGTTAAACAATATTGATGATACAAATATCTGAAGAGAAAACCATGTAAGCACACACTTATATTTACATATTGTTAAAACACACATTTGCAGTCACAAAAACACTAATTTTAACAACAGTAAGTGCATTTATAAAATTATAAGCTTCAAATTTCCTCCAAAAATTGGCCCGCATTCACTTCCACCAAAGCGAGCAGAGTCGTGTCGAGCTGTACATGCAGTGGAAAAGCCATAAGTGATTCACTGGAACATCTGTTTTTTTTTTTAAGAAATACATTTTTGTGGTAATCAATATTATGCCACAGGTGCTGTCGATTGAGCTTAACGTATATTGAACCCCGAATATTCCTTTAAAGTCAACATGAAATTAGTTCACAATATATTTACTTCAGAAATGTAAGGCAATTCCTGGTAAAAAATGAAATGCAAAAAGTTTAATGAAAAAAATCTGACAGGAATTAATTAGATTGTTAAATGCAATTTTTAGAAACACACAATACGAGTGGCCATTTAATGGGGAAATTAATATACAGTATATTGGTGAATGATGATAGCCAGTTGAGTAGAAAATTGTGAGCATTGGTATAAATAATATTTGTCAAATTGATTACCTGTTTCTCTATACATGTTGTGATGCATGATTACCATGACCAACATGTTTTTTTTTTTCTTTATAAAAACATGGAGTAATGAATAATAAGACCAGAAACTTGTTTTAAGAAAGTCAACAGGGTCAACTTTGATTTCATATTGAATAAACAGTGTTCAGACACACAAAGACACAAAAAGTTAATGTGCTGTCCTTCACACCAACACAGATCTCCTTGTAATGCCAATTCACAAATCTCATGTACTTCACAGCCACAATGTGTTAAAACACAAATAATCTAAGTGTTATAATATGTACAAAATCACTTCCAACAACCCAAATGTGCCTGTGAACTAATAAGTGTGTGTGTGTGTGTGTGTGTCTACACATTACATTTGACTTAACTCAGCTTCCAGGTAACAAGCATCTCAAAACTCAAATTTTGGGATTATTCCACTCCCAAAGTTCAGTAAAAAAGAAGGTTAAAGGCTAAATGTCAGTCCAAAACATGCATTTTTCCAGAGTAACTGATTCTTTAAAAGCTTTTAATGCAAAGTCTGGGGTTGAGAAACAATACCACAGCGTTTAGTGCTATGCTCAAGTGTCTATTATATACAGCTGCTCCCTCGTTCCAAGATTGATTGCGTTGGCCAGGGTAAATTTGGAATTGGGGTTGTTTTGGGGGTTTCAGCATAACGGTTACAGTGCATACACCACATGAGCAGACTTTCACGATAAGCTTCCAGGAATCTCTTTAACAAGTAAGCTCATTGTTTTATAACCATATTTTGCATTTATGTAATTTAACAAACTATTTTGGGCCAGAAGGGCTAAGGGATTATAAAAAGTGTAGCTTGAAACCAAAAAGAAGGGTGAGAAAGTTCTCATTATTAGTTATTATGAACTCAAATACTTAATTGCAGACATTCACAGGCAGTTTGACCTCTTAAATCTTGATAGCAATTTTTGCCCTCATTATATTGCATGGTGTTGGTTCCATATGTTGCTGAAATCCCCAAAATCCACTCAGGAGAAATTTGATCGTGTCCTTGTAAGTGTAGTTGGCTGACACAATGTATGTGGTGTTTTATTGAGCTGGGATAACAGTGAATACTTTATTTCTACTTTCATTTCTGCAAAGTTTACCTTTACTTTACTTTTCACTTTAATATCAGAGCATTAACTGTATTGGACAGTTATGGATTTTGTGAAGATTCTATCAATATAAATGATGGTAATGTAAAGCTGTAACTGAGGAAGATGTTTAGCCAACTTCAAACAGAAAGTATAGACTTTAATGTGCTTTTATGATGGTGCAGGTGAAATGTAAGTCAAAATGAAATCAAAGTTTACCCTATTTCGACTCGTTCCCCTTTAATTAAAAAAAAATGCAGAAATTGCGGTTACAGTAAGGCACTTACAATGGAAGTGAATGGGGCCACCGGTCCATAAATGTTAAAATACATAAAGTTTCAAAAGTATAGTCACAAGACATAAACAATATCCATTTAAACATGACTATAGGATGTTATGACATCTCCATACTTTTGCATAATTTTGGATTGCTACAATCCCTTTCCGGGATTACAGAGTTACGTCTTCATGACAACAAAGTTATAATATTGGATATACCTTTACACAGATAAGGTTAGAAAGCCATTTTATAAAACTAAAATCAAGTAAACCCATATAACGCTTATGTCTTGTGGCTATACTTTTTAAACAGGGAGTATTTAAATGTTCTGGACTGGCCCCAACTACTTCCACTGTAAGTGCCTCACTGTAACCGCAATTTTGGCTGTTTTTTTAATCATTATGCCACAAATGCTGTCGATTGAGCTTAACTTGTTTTGAACTCGGAACATTCCTTTAATACATGTTTCTGGTCGTATTAACATTTCCACAGTGCACATTATTCAAAAGAGAAAAGAGTTCCTAAAATGGATTGCTTTACTATCTACAATAAAATCTTATCATCTACATTTCACAACAGCTTCAAAAATGGTTAATCCAGTCAAAATTTGCAGTCAGAACTATCTGTTGTATAAATAAGCAATGAAAACCACCAACTGAAAACACCATTCACATTTTATTCCCACTAACTACCAATGTATAAGCTCTCAGAGGTTTAAAAACTGCTTTGATCAATGCAAAAACCAAACATAAATGTTTGTATTAATATCTGAATGTGAAGGAACCTCATCCCTGACATCGTAATGATTGACAGTATTCTTTTTTAAATGTTTTGGAGGCCAATAAGCCAACAGCTGAGGGAGGGTTCCCTGGTGGGTCGTGACCAGGTAACTTGGTCATGCACTCCAGCAGCCTTAGAGAAACCCCAGACCACTGCTGCGTGCTTTGCTCTTCAGTTCCACTGGCATAAATGGCTCCTATAAATGAGGGTTTACAGAGAGTGACAGGGCAGCCTGGTTTCTGTTACCTCTCACTCCTCTAAGCCAAATCAACATTCTGTGAAAATAAACTGTTGCACTCAACAGTAAGTCTGTGCTAGAGTGGGCTGGGTTAGACTTCGCTGATTACATTATGGCCTTTTTTGGATGTACAGTAAAGCTGAGATGCATTCTTACATTCAGCTGCTCTGCTTCAAGTCCTCTGGTAAGGGCAGATGAAACATTCATGCATGAAATGGAGTTGTTTCAGGAAACAGCAATGCAAGGTTAACGCAAAAGTTTTTTGTAAACACAGGCAGCATACTTTGACATGCTGGTGTTTGATTGTATTGATCTATATTCTGTGACCAAGTAAAATTCCATCAGTAGATTTGACATTATACAGTCCACTGCTTCGAGGAGGCCTTACCTTCTTCTTGCTACAGTAGATTTGCCATTTTTTCTCTGTGGGAAGGGCAAACATGGCCCCTCTGTGTTTTTCTGTGAGATCCAGCTCATCCTGTAGGAGAAAGGGACATGGAGAAATGTTTTAAGATATTGCATATCTTTATTTTTTAAAGATATTTAAAAAAAATATTTTAACCTCTTATATTTTTAAGATCAGGCTTATGAAAACCTCTCTATACCAGTAGAAATATTGAGAAAGTTTAGCTATTTTTTTAAGTTAAAATTATGTTCACAAGCTCATTAGGTACCTTCACAAAAATGCACTCTGTTACTATAGGGCCTTTCACACTGGTGGTACTAAAGCCTGTTTTAGGTACTTTTCCCAGGACTAGTGCTTTTCGTAGCTTTCATAGTTCCTCAAAGCTGTTTTAGGGGACATTTTTAGCTCCTATTCCAGGGTAGATACTTTTGGGGCATTTAGGAACTGTGGGAGGTTCTGCAGCCTGTGATTGGACAAAAACTTGCATTGAGAAATGAGGAGCTCCATAGCCGCCTTAGTAAACAAACTATCTGCTAGCCTGCTACTCAGAGGATTGCACTAATTTTACAATTCCCTTAACAGAAATAACATATAACAAACAAAGTATCCAAAGACAAATCACCTGTTTCACATGTGTGACTTTATTGGGAGACACGATTAAAATTTTCATTGCATCTGTACTATGACTGTACAGAAAATAAAGTGAATTCTGGATTACTACATCGACTTTTTCCTGTGATGAAGGATATAAATAATCAGATTTTTATCAAGATTGGGTAATTGAACTTTATTTTAGACTTAACCATCATTAAATCTGGTTTACATGAGGGAAGTACTGTGTGCCTGTTACTATGTGGTTAACTTGCATCAAGACGACTTTAAGTCAATATGTGAGCATTTCAGACAGTAATTTATGTTGAGTCATAAAAGCCTTTATTGTAAAAGATAGTGTTGATAAATAGGTTTATACTGCATTTTCAACATGTTGTCTTCTGAGTTCAGCGTGTGCAGCGTGGTTAAAGAGCACTTTCCTCCATTTTGTCTCATCTCTCTGGCTCTACCACAGAGCAACGTACTCGCGGCTCACATGCCCTGTTTAAGCTGTAACCTGAAGACACAGGCTGCATCCGAAAACTGAAAAGTACTGTCTTCGGAGGTTGTATAAGGATGGATGAAGGTAGGATTAAATAAGGTGCTTTATAAACTGTTCAGAGAGTTCCATTAATCCAAAAATGTTGTTTAACCCATTAACTAGATGCCTACATTTTCCGATGCAACCAAAGTTCATTTAAAATAGCCCTAAGTGAACAAAAGTGTAGCTCCTATACTGGCATCCTCCGTCTGTGTTGTTGATTTTGTTAATGCTATTAAAAAGTGCATGTAAACAACATCAGAATAAAAATGGTTGATACTAGATGACGTCACCACCTGAATGTAAATGCAACAGGGGAAAAGTCTCCTTGGGTGTTCCGTTCATCATAAAAGTTCTCATCTAGAAAGTTACTAAGGGAAAAGTACCAGGACTGTAGGTGGGAAAGGACCTTATGGTACACTGATGGAATTAGAAGGTAATACCATGAAACAGATGTCCATGGTGCATGTCCAAAAACATGGTAATGCCATAGTACATATCTAAAAAACATGGTATTGCCATAGTACATGTAAAAAAAAAAACATGGTATTCCGATGATACATGTCAAAAACATGTTATTTCTATGGTACATGTGGGAAAAAAAATCTGGCCTTTATAAATATCCAAAAACATGGCATTTGATGACAGTAGCATTGCTTTGGTGAGTGTCTGAAAAAACATGGTATTGCCATGGTACATGTCATTAAAACATGATATTGACTTTTTACAATTCCAAAAACATTGTATTGCCATGCTGCATGTCCAAAACAACAAGGTATTACCATGGTACAAGTCCCAATAAATAAATAAAACATGCTATGGCCTTTATAAATGTCAAAAAATGGTATTACTATGGTGCATGGCTAGAACACGGTATTGCTATGGTACATGTACTATAAAAACATGGTCTTGCCTTTATACATGTCCAAAAACATGGTATTGTGATGATACAGTACATGTTCAAGAAAACATGGTATTGCCATGGCACCTTTAAAAAAAAAGTTAGTATGGCCTTTATGTACAGCTCTGGGAAAAAAATAAAGAGACCACTGCAAAGTTTCTCTGGATTTACTATTTATAGGTGTTTGAGTAAAATTAACATTTTTGTTTTATTCTATAAAGTACTGACAACATTTCTCCCAAATTCCAAATAAAAATTTCATTTAGAGCGTTTATTTTAAGAAAATGACAACTGGTCAAAATAACAAAAAAGATGCAGTGTTTTAGACCTCGAATAATGCAAAGAAAACAAGTTCATATTCAATTGTAAACAACACAACACTAATGTTTTAACTTAGGAAGAGTTCAGAAATCAATATTTGGTGGAATAACCCTGATTTTCAATCACAGATTTCATGCGTCTTGGGATGCTCTCTACCAGTCTTTCACATTGCTGTTGGGTGACCACCCATAGTGCAAAAATTCAAGCAGCTCAGCTTTGTTTGAAGGCTTGTGGCCATTCATCTTCCTCTTGATCACATTCCAGAGGTTTTCAATGGGGTTCAGGTCTGGAGATTTGGCTGGCCCTGACAGGGTCTTGATCTGGTGGTCCTCTATCTACACCTTGATTGGCCTGGTTTGACATCAGCCTCCGGTTATCACTGACCCTAAAGAGGGGGTTAATTTCCAACATTTCTGCATGAAAGAGGCTCCTTGTTTCCTCACAGCAAAGAAAACAGGGTCACACTTTATATTAGGTCACCATAACTACTATGTACTAACATTAAATACATACAAGACTATGTATTGACTGTGTAACTACATGTTTTTCAGCATAATTCACACATTTGCTGTTACTGAGGTTGAGGTACGGGTAGGTTTAGTAGCAAGGGTAAGGGTAGGGTTAGGGTTAAGATTAGGGGTTAGAATTAGGTTTGGGGGTAAGGATTGGATTAGGGGTAGAGATAACAATGTAACTACAAATGTTATTAAATATAAGGACTTCAAATTTAATTATAATGTAATAACATGTACATAACAAGTACATTGTATCAAATGGTTAAGTACATAGTAGTTAAGGCCACCTAATATAAAGTGGGTCCGAAAACAGTTAGTCATGTAAACCATCAATTAATGCCTGCACTCTCCTGTGACCTCTGTGCATTCCCATAATGCTGAGTAGATCACATTCAATCCAGATGTGCAGGCACAAGTTAATTAACTTCATGTGAGGCACACGTACAATGAGCAGGTCCCATGTCCACTTGTAACCAGCTGCATAAGGAAATAATGAGGTAAAAAGGGCAAAAAATACAGGGAAATTGTATAATACAACTCATGAATACTTGTGTGTATTTGAGCTGAGATTCCATAGAGAACACATCACAGATGCCATATCTATGCATTTTATGCGACCTCCGAGTGAATTTGACTCTTGTCCATCCAAGGAAACAGGATGCATGTTTTTTTCTTTTTGTAATGGTTCCGCCTAGTGGCTGGAGTTTGTTTTGTGAAATAACACTTCTTCGGAACAGTTGTGGATGAATCTGTTCGTTCCTTGTGCTTATGCCTCCTGTTGGCTGGAATGATTACGTCATCTGTTGCACTCATAAACAGCCGGCTCACTGAACACTTGTTTGTCTGTCCGAGGAAACTGAACGGATTATATCGGTTGGAATTTGTTTTGTGGAGGAACACACTTTTGAGACAGTTATGTGAATGAATCTACTCATTATTTGTGTTTATTCTACCTATTGGCTGGGGTTTGTTTTACAAAGTATATTCTGTTATGTAGCTTTGCCTTACAAAGTTTGTGCAGAAGCACCAGGCTTTTTTATTGATCTTAAAGGAATGTTGCAAGCCACTGCACCCCTCATGATATAATATTGGGAGGAGACTTTAATCTTTTGATGGACTCATTCCTTGATCATAGCGAAGCAAAAGTGTGTAAGATGATTTTCCAGGGGTGATGGCGGGAGGTGTGGCTCATAAGCTTCGGTTTTACGCAGATTATATTTTATTACATGTCTCTGACCCTACTAGATATATGCCTTGCCTCCACAGAATTATTCATTCCTTTTCCAAGTTCTCAGAATACAAAGCCAATTGGTCTATATCCAAAGCTGTGGCTCTGACAGCGTACTGTCCAGTAACAGACTTCCAGCCGGGTGCCTTCCAGTGGCCTAAACAGGCAATTAAGTATTTGGGCATTTAATTCCCATCAGATTTTTCTTATTTAGTCAGAGTTATTTTTGATCGCTTAATAAAAAGATTTTCGAATGATGTGGGCAGGTGGGCTTCATTACATTTATCTATGATTGGGAAGGTTAATGTAATTAGAGTTATTTGTATTCCAAAATTCAACTACCTGTTACAGTCTCTCCCTGTAGATGTCCACCTCTCTTATTTAAAGTAATTTGATAGCATAGCGAAGTCCTTCATTTGGAATGGTAAGCATCCCGGGTTAAGTTTCAATAAGTTACATAGGCTGACTGACAAATGTGGGTTAGTCCTACCCAAGATTTTGTTTTATTATTAGGCATTCAGTCTCAGATATTTGGCTCATTGGTCGCTTCCACCTGAGAGAGCCCTGGTTTTGTTTTGAAAAGGCAGCTCTTGTCCCTCTCTCAACACTGCAAAGCCCTTCTATCAAACTAATTGGAGAAGTTAAGTCACACCCCATTATCTCACATTTACACTTGATATGGACAAAAGTGCCCAGAGTGTTTAACTCGTATTTAATTTATTTAAATGTAGCCTTGAGCGTCTGGCTGAACTCTAAACTATGTAGAGGCAGAGGAAGCTGAGATTCGTCCTCCACCAATCGGATTGAGTTGAGTCACTACGCCACCACAAGGACTTATTTGGAATTCCCCATATACAGAACATTCCATATTGGGAGAAAAAAGAAAATCAAATTTTTAGAATAGTGGGGCAATTATTTAGCGTTTTGGGGGGACTCTAGAGGAGGGGTCGTGGAGAGAGTAATTTAGAGTTTAGCTTTTAATTATACTTGATTATTGTATTTTCCTTTTTTTGTCTTTATGTGTGTGTGTGTGTGTGTGTGTGTGTGTGTGTGTGTGTGTGTGTCTAGATTATATTGACCACATGGGTGTTCGTGGGGGGGTCAGGGTGGGGTAGGAGATTGGTAGGGGAGGGGTTATAGTGGGGGTTTAATGTTAAAAGTGATTGATTTCATTATATACAAATGTAAGTATTCACAGAGCTTCACATTTTCCACATTTTATTATGTTACAGCCTTATTCCAAAATGGATTAAATTCATTATTTTCCTCAAAATTCTACAAACAATACCCCATAATGACAACGTGAAAGGAGTTTGTTTGAAATCTTTGCAAATTTATTAAAAATAAAAAAAAAAAAAATAAAAAAAAAAAAAATCACATGTACATAAGTATTCACAGCTTTTGCCATGACACTCAAAATTGAGCTCAGGTGCATCGTGTTTCCACTGATCATCCTTGAGATGTTTCTACAACTTGATTGGAATCCAGCAGTGGAAAATTCAGTTGATTGGACATGATTTGGAAAGGCACACACCTGTCTATATAAGGTCACACAGTTAACAGTGCATTTCAGAGCACAAACCAAGCCATGAAGTCCAAGGAATTGTCTGTAGACCTCAGAGACAGGATTGTATAGAGGCACAGATCTGGGGAAGGGTATAGAAAATTTTCCGCAGCACTGAAGGTCCCAATAAGCAAAAAAGCTTGAATTGTTTTATGACTGGTTCACAAGTAATCCACACTGATATCAGTCTACAAAATATGTAATCCACGCTGAAATATGCCAATGACACATCCACATTATGCACATACATATTCCAAGCACTCTGACGACACACACATCCAGATTATGTAAAGTAGGCATTGATGTTTTAGCTGTAGATGCGGTCACAATTTAATGAGTTCCCTTTTTGACATCACTAATATACAGATGTAGAGAAGAAGTTATTTTGGTAGCTTGGTTTCAATAAATTACTTTATTGCATTGGGGATTAAGTTCTGATTTCTGACATTTACAGTATGTTTTTATAGTAGAAATACGTCTTATATGTCAAAATATCAAGGAACATTTGACTCCTCATGACATGACCCCTTTAAATCAAGTTAACATGACACTGACTGACATCTCAGTTGTGGCTCATTGTAAGCAACATTCAGCAGGGGACAGACAGGCTTCTATCGTGGCTGCGTCAGGGACCAAGGCTGACGCATGCAACTCATCCGTGAGCCCATCTGAGCCAAATGCCTGCTGGTCACGCGCTAGTGGGCATGAGACACACAGACTTTCTCCTGCTCGATGGAGACTGCAGAGCTAATGAGGAGACATTCATTGTCAGACTCTTTAATGGACTATTAGCAGGGAATGCTTGGATTCCACATGTTACATGGTCCAAGACAAGCACTGACTCACATCACAAATGGAAGAATGGTAAAGAAAAGCAGAGCTCAAGTCAAAAGATGTAGAACAAGTTTTCTTTCTGAAAAATTCTAATGGGATTGTTGTGAAAGAATGCTGTAAAAGTGATAGTTTTCCCAAAAATTTTAATTCTGTCATCATTTACTTTGACTTTCTTCTGCAGAAAACAAATTATGATTTTAGAAGAATATTTGAGCCCTCTAGGCCTATACAATGTAAGTGAATGGGTGCCAAACATTTGTTGCTCCAAAAAGCACATAAAGGCATCATAAAAGTAATCCATACGACTCCAGTTTTTTAATCCATATCTTCTGAAGTGATATGATAGGTGTGGTTGAGAAACAGATCAATATTTAAGTCCTTTTTTGCAAGATATTCTTCTCCCTGCCCAGTAAGGGCAGTATGCATGCATGAAAAATGTGAATCACCAAAAACACTAAAAGAAGAATGTGAAAGTGATCGGTTTCTCACCCACACCTATTATATCGCTTCTGAAGACAATGATTTTACTACTGGAGTCTAATGTGAAATGCCAGAATAATAGTAGAGAATTAATTATTTCAGCTTTTATTTATTTTATCACATTCCCAGTGGGTCAGGAGTTTACATACATTTTGTTAGTATTTGGTAGCATTGCCTTTAAATTGTTTAACTTGAGCCAATCTTTTTGGGTAGCCTTCCACAAGCTCCTGACAATAAGTTGCTGGAATTTTGTCCCATACCTCCAGACAGAACTGGTGTAACTTAGTCAGGTGTGTAGGCCTCCTAGCGCACAAACACTTTTTCAGTTCTGCCCTCAAATTTTCTATAGGATTGAGGTCAGGGCTTTGTGATTGCAACTCTAATACATTGACTTTGTTGTCCTTAAGCCATTTTGCCACAACTTTGGAAGTATGCTTGGGGTCATTGTCCATTTGGAAGACCCATTTGCGATGAGCTTTAACTTCCTGCCTGATGTCTTGAGATGTTGCTTCAATACATCCACATAATTTTCCTTCCACTTGATGCCATCTATTTTGTGAAGTGCACCAGTCCCTCCTGCAGCAAAGCACCCCCACAACGTGATGCTGCTACCCCCAGGCTTCATGGTTGGGATGATGTTCTTCGGCTTGCAAGCCTCAACCTTTTTCCTCCAAACATAACCATGGACATTATGGCCGTTTTATCAGACCAGAGGACATTTTTAAAAAGTAAGCTCTTTGTCCACATGTGCACTTGCAAACTGTAGTCTGGTTTTTTATTTCAGTTTTGGAGCAGTGGCTTCTTCCTTGCTGAGCAGCCTTTCAGGTTATGTCGATACAGGGCTTGTTTTACTGTGGATAGACACTTGTCTACCTGTTTCCTCCAGCATCTTCACAAGGTCCTTTGCTGTTGTTCTGGGATTGATTTGCACTTTTCACACCAAACTACATTCATCTCTAGGAGACAAAATGAGTCTCCTTCCTGAGCGATGGCTGCGTGGTCCCATGGTGTTTATACTTGCATACTATTGTTTGTACAGATGAACGTGGTACCTTCAGGCATTTGTAAATTGCTCCAAAAGGATGAATCAGACTTGTGGAGGACCATAATTGTTTTGTCTTTTGATTTTCCCATAATGTCAAGCAAAGAGGCACTGAGTTTGAAGGTATACCTTAAAATACATCCACAGGTACACCTCCAAATGACTTCAATCAGCCAATCAGAAGCTAATTGGCTAATTACTACTCAATTAAAAGTGAAACAAATCTGTCTATAAACAATTGTTGGAAAGATTACTTGTGTCATGCACAAGGTAGATGTCCTAAAAGACTTGCCAAAATCATAGTTTGTTCATATGAAATCTGTGGAGTGGTTACAAAATTTGTTTTAATGACTTCAACCAAAGTGTATGTACATTTCTGACTTCAACTGTATCTATTCAGTTAGAAGGACTGTGGCAATTATCCATCCATCCAGCCAACCAACCATCTGTCCACCCACCCAACCATCAATCTACCTATCCATTTACCCATCCATCCATCCATCAATTTACCCATCCATTTTTCTTGTATCCATCCACTCATCTATCTATCCATTCATCCATTTATCAATCAATCCATCCAGTTAGTAGGGCTGTGGCAATTATCAATCAATCCATCCAACCATCTACCTAACCATCTATCCATCTATCAATCCATCTACCTATCTATCCCATAAGCATCCATCTACCTATCCATCAATCCAGTCATCTATCCATCACCAACTTTGAAGAGGTGTAGGAAATATAAGCTATCAATACCTCATCCATCCATCCTTCCACCATGAGGTGTAGAAAATTTAAAAAAAACAAAGTACAGAGAAAAATAAGAGAAAAAGGAAACAAAACAAAAAAAAACAGCTCATAACTGCACATACCACCAGTTCTGTGAACATAGCATCCAGTTCCTCAGTGGGGGGCATAGGCAGGGTGGGCTCCATGGTCTGTAGTGTGAAGTTGCTGTCATGACGGAGGCGGTAGGTGATTTCGGGATGGTCATTCCGCTTCAAGCAGCAGCAGAGGATGGAGAAGCCCCGCCCTCCTCGCTTGCGTGGAACCATCATGGCCAAAGGCCAAGCCAATCAATTATGTCTTGGTTCAGCTACGACCCCCTGTTCGAAATAAAACAACAAGAGAAAATAAGGGACTTGATGTGTGAGGGCTTCAGAAAAAAATTAACGAACAAAAAAGGCAGTGCAGTTTCCCCTTCACTGAAATAAAGCTTGGCTGTGCAGGGGTTATACTCAATGCAAAACAGAACAGCATGGAAATGAGTTACAGTATGCAACACAGCTGAAAACCATACATCCACTAAGAGCCATTTCCAGCATTGTCACATAAGAAGTGTAACATTCTGTAACATTTTGAAAGTACAATGTGAAACTTTACAGTATATTAATTAACAGGTTGCATCACTGTTGACCTTTTGAATCAGTAGCAATATGCAAAGTATCCCACAAATAAAATCTCCCTGAATTGAATCACAATCAAAACTTTGATGGCACTTATTTACAATATGCCAAGGTACCGACAAAAACAAACTGACTGCCTGTGTCTCCATGCATTATGACTCATAATCCCACTCGTATGATCATAAAGAGGAGGATAAATCTTCAACACAATGGATTTCCTCTCTCCTCCACTTGAGCTGTATGATCTAATAATCCATTACAAGGATCTCTCACAAACACCAAAGCCTTGTAAACACTGTCAATACACAGTGACAGGATACAACATGCAGAGCATCATGCAGACAGATATTAGATTCATAAAAGCAATGAGCTTTAAAACAACACTATTAGGTTCTTTTACATGTGAATCACTTAACACAAAGAAAGCAATCTATGTTGACAGTAAACCTTGTTTATAATGTGCTTTATATGTAATACAATTCAGTTTTTAAGTGGATTTGTGTCCATTACAACATGGGAAAGTTTTAATAGTGGAAAAACAGAGAAGCACTGCAAAAGCATAAACGAAAAAATGCAAGAGCAATAAAATGGGTAAAACTAATAAAAGAGTTCAATACAGGCCTTGTGAGATGCTGCATGGATTTCATCAGTGTGGTCTTTTCCCATGTGATTAATGGGGGTTGCTCTTCGCAATTTCCATGGTCGGGTGGTCTTATGGTTAAAGATCTAGACTGGTAACTAAAAGGTTGTAGGTAAATGATAAAAAAAAGCATCTGCTAAATGACTACAAGCTTACTTTGCCATAACATCAAATAAGTTGCTCTAGATCCCAATGAGCACCCACCCCCCCAAAAAAAGATCGGTCATCAGACATTATCCAGAGACCTCACACACTCAAACTAGTCCTGGACATTCAAAAGACTAAAACATATGCACCTTCTCTATCTCCATATTAGGAAAGACAGAGAAAGTCATCATGCCCAACTCCATCTCTATCCTCTCACACTTTCAATCTTCCTGATTTAATGAGTACACCAGCCTGAGCTCCAGCAGAAGGCCACCATAACCCGGCAGTCAAAAATAAACTTCACTCTGAATTTATGGTCAGGTCCAGAAACACAAAGTGACCAGATGTTTTCCTTTAAAATAACCAGGACCAGCGTAAAAGCTTAAATGGCTTCAGGATTAGCTTGGAGTTTATAGTACATGTGTGTGTGTTTGTGTAAAGTATGCTCGGTGCCCTTGACCCTAAAGAGCAGGTTGTTAGTGCTGTTAGTGCTATTATTAAAATCTAGATTTAAAGGGATAGTTCACCCATTTATATATCATTTATACACCCTCATGTTGTTCCAATGTTGTAATTTTTTCTGTAATACACAAAAAGGATATGTTAGGCAGAATGTTAAGCTGCATCCGAATATACATACTACCTTACTAGTGTTAATTTCGTCAGACGAGACGAGACTAAATATTTTCGTCAACGACCTTTTTTTCCATGACTAAGACGAGACGATGACGAGACTGCACCAATGTCCAAAAACGCTGACTAAGACTAAATTAACATGCATTATTGTTGACGAAAAAAGACGAGACTAAAATGTTTTGCATAAAATAAAAACTAAGATAAAATCTCTCTTCATTTTCGTATACAATCATCTCTACTTTTTCATCATGAGATAGAATATTCAGCTGTTACGCCTTCAAAATATTCCGAATGAGTTCGCGCTGTTGCTCTAGTAACGGTTACAACAGGTCTCATACTCCTGTGGCTGCAACACGAAACTACATGGAGCAAGAACACAACAATCATAGACAGTGGCGAACACGCGACGAGCGCCGATGACATGCTAGGTGGAAGGAAGAGGCTCGATATTTGGTCGCATTTTAGGTACAATGATATTGACAAAAAGTCAGAATGTGTCATTATAACTGACAGGAAGCACTGCGGACAAAAAATATCGGGGAAAAACACCACCAACCTTAAGCGACATCTAAAGGCTAACCACCCACACATTCAGGGAAGTTAACTTAAATATACGTCTCATAAGCTAATGCTGATTTTAGGCATCTACGCTGTAAATTAAGCAGTTAGCTCTGGTGTTGTGGCACATACATTATGCAGGTTATATATATTTTATGTAACTTATTTGCTTAATAAAATACTCTTCAGAACAAGTTCATCATTTGTGAATGTCTCTTAAATCAGAAAACCAGACACGTTTAACAAATTGAATTCAACATATCATTCAACAAGTGTATTTTGTCAGGTAATTATGACATTTAACCAATATTTGAGATGTGTGAAACATTATTTGACTGAAATGGTTATCTCAGAATTAATCTCAGAAATAATTTATTTAAAAAAAGACTAAAATGTTTTGAAACTTGACTAAGATATATTGAGTTTTCTTTTGACTAAAACTAGACTAAAATGACGAGACTTTTAGTTGACTAAAACTTGACTAAGATTCCTTAAATTCTCTTTTGACTAAAACTAGATTAAAATGACGAGACTTTTAGTCGACTAAAACTTGACTAACAAAAAAAGATATGTGAATGACTAAATATGACTAAAACTAACAAGGACATTTGGCATAAGACTAAGACTAAGACTAAATTAAAAATAGATGACAAAATTAACACTATACCTTACTATATAGTATGCCAAACACCGTATGCCAATGGAGTAGTATATCGGAATCCACAATATTCATAAAGCAAATCCCCGGATGACCTACTATTTCAGGCAAGATTTTGAAGTGCGGATCAACTGGACACTTAACGATCCAATAATCCCTCAGGAGCTGAGGCGATGTTATGTTCAGAACACTGGATTTAAAAGACGGACGGCTCTACTCATCTGTAAGTGCTATGTAGACCAAGATAATTGTTCCTTGAGCTTAAATGGTGTTTGTATAACAAAACCAGAGCAAAATCTTCACGGTTGTTGTTCTTATATCATATATTCGGGTCACAAGACAATGCCCATGTCCCCGGATGAAGTATGTCTGAAATATAGTCATACTACTCGCATGCACACCTGAAATACAGAAATTCACTACATACTGTGACAGAACGTGGTTTCGAACACAGCATATGTCTCATTCACCATTCATTTTCACTGTATGAAAAAAAGATGCAATGAAAGTGAATGGTGACTCTGCTTAACATCTCCTTTTGTGTTCCACGGAAGAAAGAATGTCACACTGGTCTGGAACAACATAAGGGTGAATAAATTATGACCTTTTTGGCTAATTAAGTTAAGTTACTCTTTTGAAAAAGTAGTTAACAACAACAATACAAGTTACTAACATAATATTGCTAGCTATTAATATCTTTACATTATATAACCTTTATTATAGAATTTTTTTGACTAGTCTCGCACATCCCTACCTTTATATGTCAAAAAGATAAAGGAAATTTGATTGCTCATGTCTGACATGTCATTTCTCAACCCTTTAAGTCTATCTAATTTGTGGTTTAGTTAATGAGGCTAATGAAATAGATAAAACAGTAGTGATGCTACTTTGAGTTAGTTCCTCCCAAAAACTTCATTTAAAATACTCCTTCCTGGCTCCTTTACCTATCTTAAGAGAATCAATCTCTAGTTATTTGCATGTGCTTCCACACACAGTCTCAATGAAGACAAGGACATCAAACGGAATTCAGATAGTAAGCCTCTCTTTTACAGTCCTCTTTCTTTCAACTGTGATTCATGTCTTTCCAGTCAAAACGGGGGCAGGATGCTGGCCTTCTGGACAGAGAGACAGAGCGAATTATAAGGCTTGTGTCTGTGAACTCACACTTTACAGAAGCTAAGAGTCATGTCCAGCTGAGAGAGAGAGCAAAAAGGAAAGGAAGGAAACAGAAATCTGACAGAGCGAGCAAAATTGCAGGGGAAACTGTTCTCTTTTTTTTCAGCGCCCAAATTAATGATTCAATCCACCCTGTCAACAATCTGGATGTTCACACTAGAGCTATCTTGTGTGATATTTTTTCCAAAAAGGAAGAGAATCTAATGTATCACACTAAGTGTTTAGAAGCGATAACCAAGCAGGCACAGCTGTGCCTCTGAGCAAGGCTGGGAATTTTCTAACCGCTGGATTTATTTCATTGTGTGAAAATAGGTCAGTCCTGACTAGCTGGTCCAAAGATCAGTGGGCAACATTTTGCTGTGGCCTAAGAGACCACACACTTCAGTATAATAATGGACTACAAGTCTATAATTAGTGAAACTTAGAAACAGGACTTATTTGAACATATTGCAAGCATTTGCATCTTGGTTTGTCCAAGGTTTGTGGTTTTATACTTTTCCACCTTTCCCAAGACAAAAGCAGGCTTTAAAGGTCCCCTGACATGAAATTTTCACTTTCTGAGGTTTTTTTTAACATTAATATTAGTTCCCCTAGCCTGTATTTGGTCCCCTCGTGTCTAGAAATTTCAATCGGTGTAAACCGAGCTTTGGCTATCTTTATCAGCCTGTGAGAAAATGAAGCTCAGACGGGCTGATCTTGAATCTCCTCCGTATGATGTCATACGGAGGAAAGGTTACCTCCCCTTTCTCTGCTTTGCCCGCCCAGAGAATTTGGCCCGCCCATGAGAAAACGAGCTAGGAAGTACGAACGCACGCGCGCGATTTTAGTTTTTCCTAGAGAAATATTATGGCGTGTGAACGAGCGAAGCACAACAGTTGCTCAATAATTGGATGCACAAATGATCACCGAAGTATTTTTTTACTTCCTTCATCCAATCCCCAGAAGGATCAATGGATTAATTTCATTTACTCTGGAAATGCACCGACACATGTCTGCGCCAAACATTTCACAGACGACTATTTCCACAACATGGGTCAATTCAGAGCTGGGCATGCTGAACGTCTGAAACTAAAGTCTGGATCAGTACCAACTCTCTTTGGCTCAGCTACAAACCTCGGACAAGTAAGTCAACTAATGACATATAATTGTGTTGCTTTACTATTTATGGTTACCTAGCTTGTTACACGTAGAATGTGGCTGTAACATTAGCTATGCAGCTAACAGCCGAGTTACTGTCGCTAATGTAAAGGTAGATAGCATCAGGTATGTGTGTGAATACACACACTGTAACGCGAGTGTTGTACACTTCTTTGTTATTTGGATAACCGTTCTCCTGTTGGTGATATGGCGCGCGCGATATCCGCATTTCAAAATCGCAGAGCTTGATGTAATTGTAATAAGATAAATTACAGGCGTTACAGATCTCTGCGTACTAGAACACCTAGGCACACAAACAGTTTTTGCCCCATGCTATCTGCGCACACTTGGCTAATAAAGCTCATTCTGATTCTGATTCAAATAAATTTTAAGATATATGAAATATAAAATATGTGAATAAATAAATTATATAATATCATTTTATCATTGATATAGATGCTAATACAGCGTTAGCTGTATATACTAGTGTTATGGTCAAGGCCACACCCACCCTACACCTTGCCCCGCCTTTCTCCTCCTCATTAGCATTTAAAGCTACAGACACCGAAATGGCACATCTGAAGGAAAGCTCATTGTGGGTTGGCTTGTAATGGCTATAATTCTGTACCAAGGCTGAATTTTGGAAAAGAGATTTCAGATACAGTACTAGGGACCACTAAGGCCTATATCAAAGCCTACAAAAAGAAGCATGTCAGGGGACCTTTAAGAATGTTACACATTCTGTACAGCTTCGTAACGTTGCACAATAGGCCTACAATTATTAATTCTGGAGACAAGTGAATCTCATGAAAACATGTCCAGGTCACATTTGACCACAAATTCAAAAGAAAATATATTTAAACTTGAATTGAAATTACTTTAATTAAACTTATATTTAGTCAAGCTGGGTATTAATATAGATTTCCTGATTTGATTTGATTCTGATTCACAAGCTCTTGATTTGATTTCCGTACAATTTGGTTTGATTCGGATTCATTTGGGTATCATTATAATTTTTATATTCAAATACTATTTAGTTAACATATATAATAATCAACACAACCAAAACTTAAGTAAACTTAACGGTAAGATTAATGTTGATATTTTAAGAATCAATATTGGGATTGTTCAAATAAAGTCTGCGATAAATAAAAAATAAAAAAATCAAACTAATTATATACATTTAAACAATGCTGCTCTGTTATGCCCTAATTTTTAGCATGAAAAATTAGGCCTATTTTAGCACCATTAAGATTTTTGCATTCTGACATTATTTCATGGCTAATAAGATAACAAGGTTTTTTTTTTTTATTATTAAACGCAAGCGCAAAATGTAAATGTTATACAATTTCATATTACAGTAATTAATATGCAAACATGGCAAATAACAGTGGAAATATCCATAATTATCATGAACGGTCACAATAAAAAAAAAATCTTAGATTGATCCAGGTGCTTTTATTCTAAGTGACTTACAAATGATAGAAAAATGTAAACCATTTCTAACAAAGAAGATAAAATATGAGCAGTGCTGGTATTATCAAAGTATTGTATCAACTCAATAAAAACACAGAGCACAAAATGAAGCATGAGTTTAAAAGCTGACAACTTCAGATAAACAAGACAGGGCTCCACACTTAAAAAAAATGACTTGGGAGCCATTGGCTCCAAACTGAAACATTAAGGAGCCAAATGGCTGTTTTTAGTTGCCAAATCACAGAATTGCTCAGTATAGATTGTTGTTCAGAAACAAGATAGAAAGGCGAAAAAAAAGGAAGTCAGCTGATAATAACAAATTAATCTGAGGTTTAATATACAGTATATATAGATGTGAAGATAAGTTTGCATTCCTTTTTGTCTCATAAATGTTCACACCCCTTTCAGAATTTATACAAATATTAGAAAAAAATATTTTTTTTTATTTAATACTGACCTTCAGAATCTACATTACAGATATTTACATAAAGTATAGTATGCATATAGTAGTGTGTTGCCTTATAACTAGAGCATCAATTAATGTATGCACTTTGTGTAATACCTCAAAGTCCCTCAATTGTCCTAAATGTCAAAAGCTGGATCTCATATATTTATATATAATTTAAATTGTTTTACAACATTGTCAATATTGTCTTTCTGTTACCAGATGGCATACAGATGGAGACTACAAGAGTGCAAATTGAATTAAATCCCAGATGCAGTTTATTGTGCTACTCCAATCCCAACCAATAATTACCAGAAGAAAAAAAAAAGTTACATAATGCGGGACTTTTACTTAAAAAGAAACCCAAAATACATATGGGACTCTTATTGTGAAATGTCTGCGCTCCCAGTTGTGAACTCACTGGCAGCTGATTCGCTGAGAAAGTGAATCTGATTAAAACTTAAAACCTGAGCTGCTGAGATCAAACTAGGGAACTGGGTCTGATACCGCAATTATGTACTTATGTAAAAATGCTGATTCCAAAAACTGATACCATCAGATGTACGAACGTCATTACTTAAAATCAAATCGTTTGTATGTGCAGCGTTTTAAATTGAGTGCTTGTGAATGTGTGCAGCCGGTGTTGTGCTGACATAGAGACACAAACTGCTCATACATTTAAGAGATCCTTACACGGAAAACCCTATTATGAGCATCGCATGTTCTGTTTGTAGCAGATGACATGAGGCAGACCGCTAATTAACTTTTTAGCATGAGTCTTAATATATGTATATATATATTCAGGCATTGGGAATTTGCCATCATTACGTCAGAGCTCCTTGGTCTAACAACATAGAAACAACAATAAAAAATAAATTAAAAAAAAAGCCAAAATAAAAGCTCAATATAAATGAAAAATTATGACAGAAATAGATCACTACTGTATAGTTATGTAATATTCACTGTTATGTACTACTACTATTTAATAAACCAATAGTAACTGTTATATTTATATTATGCAGCACTTTATTTGACAAAGAAAAACTTGTTGTATTTAGGGTTGTGCTGTGAGGTTATGTATAAAATCATTTCATGTTGAAAATGAATTGTTATACTTTCATTTGATTAAAGTTTTAATTTATTTATTTAAACACAATTTTGATTATAAAATTTAACTAAACTGCTGATATTAAAATGCAGGTATCGGACTCGGTATAGGCGAGTACTAAAACAATTATCGGTACTCGTTCTCAAAAAAAAATCCACACACAAAACATTTTTTTTGGAACATCCCTAGTTCAAACCGTCAGTTCTTTTCGAGCAATTCATGAAAAAGACAAATTTGTTCACGACTTGCGCTGGGTTTGTTGTGCAGCGAGCTCGTCACAACTTAATGGTAAAAAGCGGCGCAAGTCTCACTGGTGCACGCTCTAAAGATGTATTCAATACCTCACAAGATGATATTGGACAAAACTGCATATGACCGTACACAACCTGACTGTCGCCAATAGCGACTTAATTTTTAATTATTGTTGCAATAAATCATTTTTGGTCCCATTTTAGACCATTTTAGTCACAGTCTGGAGCCCTGCAAGGGTACAATGCACACACACACACAGTAAGTCAGCACAAACTACTGTAAATCATTCACAAGCGAACAGATTTTAATCCCACATGCCATTGGTGGATGTCCTTGTTCACAAGGACTGACCCACGGCACAAACACAACTGAGCAAATATTCTCTTCCTCTGTAAATTAAACGCTATACAATATGGAGCTTGTCTAGCAAATGTCAAAACAAAAGCCAGTGATTTAAATCCACATCTTGTCCAAACAAAGCTCCGGGTTGCCTGGAAGATAAATAATAATTTGTAAGAATATACATCCCAGGAAACCCCTAAAAAGTAAACATCTGTGAAAAGTCTTTACAAGACTTAACAAGAAAAGCATAACAAAACTCACAAATGTGTGAGTGTGAAAAATGACACTCTGCTCATAATCTTTCAGTTGTGGGGCTCACGGAATACAGAACTGCAGTCTGTACCAAGACAGGTGACTAAAATATTTACATCTGGAACAATAAAAGAATCAGCAGCTAAATGTAAGCAAATCTGCTATGAACTGGGCAATGGACATAACATTTGATCTCTAATAAAAAAGGACAGAGACATATTTCCACAGCCCAAATGAAATAAGAGTCTCCCTGAAGTTGTTAAACACATAGAAAAGTCAGTTTGTTTATGTATAAACTTGTCCTTTTCTAAATGGACTATTATTGACTGCAAAAAAGCATGTTCAGCAAATTCTGGCCATGACAGCTCCAACCTTGTTCAAATGAACTTCACATGACATGTAGCCTATCCTTGAAAGGGGAGCTTCTGTCTAATACTTCCTCAAAGCATCAAGCAAGATTCAGAGTATTCCCAGCATCATTTAAAATAGTATCATGTTCATTTAAAATAGTATCATGCCCCTGTGGATATTCACTTGGCGTTCAAGTTCAGGACAGTAAAATAATTATCCATCTGCAACATGCCCAACTTTTGTAAAGATCCTGGTCTCAAAAAACTATATAACTATGAAGTCAACAGAGTTTGCAGATACTGATAACTAAGGAGTTGGAACAGGTTGATAATTGGTTTATCAGCCAATAGTTTTTAAAACAGATTTATTGAGTGTTAAAAAAAAAATAAATGTATTTCTTACTGTGATGGGCACAGACAGAGGCAAAAAGAGTACAAAATGAGTAAAATCCCACATTTGTGTTTATTATGCAGAAAAAATACCAATAATAATAATCAGAAAAAAAAAAAGTATTTGGTGCCAAATGCAGGACTTTAAACAAGCCCAAAATTCACCAGGAACTCTTATTTTGAAATGTCTGTGCTTTCAGCGTACACAACCACAAGGGGAGTAAAACATGCACTCTTGCAGTCATCTACCATGTATTAGCCTACAATAGAAACACTAAGTAAACATTGTCATGTGGGTAAGAAATACTAAACAATAAGTAATTCATCAACAGTAGATCATCAGCAATCACTTGTCAATTGTCCGGTATTCGGTACTCAATCGATAAGGGTTATACAAATACATTTTCTCATATCTATCTCTTCATATGCGTCTTTGGTATTAATGATTATGAATTAGTCCATAAACAGTTATGGTGATATGTTGGCTCCACTGCAATACTCTATATGTAAATATTTACCAAACTAGGCTTTTCATAGCCTATATATATTCACTAAATGTAGGGGTTTTGCTACAGATTAACATAGATGAATAATAAAAAATAAATCAAATTGTTTTTGATAATTGATCGTTCCAAAAAGGAACTAGCTGCACCGATTAATGTATAAAAACGATACATTGGTCAATCTCAGGAGATTCGCCCTCCGCACCTGGATTGAGGCGAGACACTATGCCACCACAAGGACTTAGAGCGCATTGGGAATTGGGCATTCCAAATTGGAGAAAAAAAATTTAGCATTACCTTAAACAACCTAATCTATTTTAGATAAATTTTTACTTTCTTTTAGCGCCACACAGTGGACATTTCACCTTGGAACTGCTGTGATATATAATAAAAGCCATGCAATATTTAGCAAAATTGTTGCAACATGTTTCTTTTTCATGAGATCAGGCTTTACTTTGCCACAAAAAACACAAACAAGATTTTCAAATGAAACAATGCATCTTTATGATCTCCTGCTATTTCCGAAATATCGGGTAGTAGGGTTGCAACCGTATGAGATTTTCACGGTATGATAACCGTTTCAGAAAATATCACGGTTTCACGGTATTACACAATTACTCTTATCAGTGAAAACAGAAGGGTTATTTATATATTTATTTGTTTTTGAGCAAAGACTTTATTCATTTATACATTTATTTTATTGAAGTATGTGTAAAAAGAGTCTCCCTTTTGAAAATAAAATAAGAAAGCTAACAGAATTATAATAAACAGAATTATAAAGATGATAAAAAATAGCATGTAACTATAACATGTTATATAACTAAAGCATGTTATCATAGCATGTTAAATTAACTACTAAATGAATAATAACATCAGCTGTGTGAGCTTTTGAAATAATGTCCTATGATTATTAACGGTTAACATATACTGTAGGTGTGCGACAGTGAGGCCAGACTGCTCCTGCCTGTACCTTTAACTCAGTGATTCTCAACTGGTTTTGCTCCAGCACCCAGATTTTAATTTGGAAATCAAGTGGCGACCCACCATAGTAAAAACGTAACCTGTATTTAATGGGTAGCATTTCCTTTTATGTTGCATAGTATTGTTCGTAGTTTTCAAGTACAAGGACATGCATCAAGTGACGTCAACAACAAAACGACAGAAAGTTTTAAGGTCTGTGCTCCGCAATATCGAGGGAAGCCCAGTTGTTGCATGCGCGCACCAGAGATCATGATCGCGAGTTCGTTACACTGATGAGAAGCCTTTAGCTGATTGCGAGATTATCATTAAATCTGCCTCGGCAGTCCAAAATTGGCTATTTCTTGGGCGGCCGCCGAAATATCTTCAATGGGACAACCGTGTCATTGTTCTTTCCCTGCTGTCCGCGACCCAGTCCGAATAGACCAGTTGAGAAACACTGCTTTAACTCTCTCTCTCACACACACACACACACACACACACACACACACACACACACACACACACACACACACACACACACACACACTTACTTATGTCAGACCCCCTCACTTCTGACATTTTCTCCACTGCACGCGTGTGTGGCACAAGTTGAGGAGTCTGACAGGCAGTCGAGGAGAAAAGGAGATGTGCACGCACAGGTGAGATTCTCCATCCGGTTGCATTTTTTTTTCCTCAATACCGTAGATAAGCAAATGTACATGGTATGATATCCATCAATTTTCATACCGTGTATATCGTGAAACCCTACACACAATATTGGTAATTACTTGTGGGATACACACTTGAAAACACTTCCTTTGCTATAGTTTTGCATTATAAAGCAGCTTTGTTTTCAATTGTTGGCAGAGGGTTTGGAATTTTGCACACATCCTGGTTGTTGCTTTTCACTGAAATCGGATGAATGCGAAGGAAACAGAACCACAATTAGTGCCAACCTTATCAATGAGGAATGTAACGTATTTGTTTAACGAATCTGCAAATCGTATGATCCGATCTGACATACGTACCTTGATAGGCACACTAAGTATTCTAAAAATGAATGAAAAATGTGCATTCATCAAAAACATGGAGAGATGCGTGTTTGTGTGCATAAAACTGTTGCATTTGGTTTCGTCAACACTCGCCTCATTCAGGCACAATGTAAAGCTGTTGGCCGGTTGGATTTGTAAAAGAGAGAATTCTCAAAGAGGCACACAATTCAGTGATGGGAAATGTACTGAGCTCATGAGCTATTTGCATTTTCTTTCTTCACTGGTGAAACGGTTGAGAAAGTAACAGGATATTTGGTATAGTAGTCTTAAAATGATCTTAAATATGTTGAAACTAGAAATGTTATTAGTATTACAATACATAAAAAAAACATTAAAGGGATAGTTCACCCAAAAACAAAAATTCTGTCATCATTTACACTCCAACATGCTGTACCAAACATGTATGATTTCCTTAGAATATTCATTTTTGGGTGATCTACTCCTTTAATATACATCAAATATTTACTGTAATTTAAGTGATTTGGTGGATGCTTCAATCCAAAGCAACTAACAGTGCATTCAAGGTAATCACTTTATCAGTATGTGTGTTCGATGGGAATCAAACTCAAGACCTTGGTGTTGCTGACGTAATTCTCTACAAGCTGTGCTAAAGAAAACAATAGCTCATGTTCTTCTAAGTTAAAGTAATTAATTTTATACACACATATCTGTCTAGAAAACTTATCTTTGAATCATAAACATGATAAAAATGTTTATCTCATAGTTTTGCCATTCCATATATCCTTAACCTGTTGATATGCACCCCCTTTTTGACCACAAACCATGAAAATGACATACCTGAACTTAAATGGTTGTATTTACTGGACCCTTTGGAGTATGGACACAATTGTAGTATCTTGAAAGAAGACACTTTGGGCTTTATTTCCCAAGTTTCAGAATTAATATATGTTGTTGTTTTTTTAAAGTTAGAAAAGCTGAAGTTTACAGTATTGGAAATATTTTGTTCTGAACATGTTTTTATAATCTAAAAAAACAATATTAAAAGTGCCAAGACATCCCAGTTATACAATGTTCTCAAGGCCACAAGTCTAAAGAAGTTACGTTTCAAATTTGAAGATGATCTAACAAAATATTTGGTTCCTGCAAGCTTTTTTTCACTGTAAAATCGCTGGAAGGCTCTGCCTTTCAAGACGACACAAAATCTGACTGCACTACTTGGCTATTATGAATAAAACTACGCCGCATTTAAAAAAAAAAATAGACTTTGGAGACAGGCTCATTTTGTTTATGGTACTCTAATATATAAGATAATATACAGTTTTACAACATGAATGTTGCTCAGATTGTATAGTTTGTTGAAGAACGATGACGAAAGGTTATTCTTTCAGGTGAGATCTCATGTAAACAATGGAGAATATATCAACATTTCCCAGATTTATCACTTTTATGGACAAAAAGTGCTATTGGATGTTATACAATGAATGCTTGTCATGGACAATTGACCCAAGTGTGGCGAACTGGATTCATCTGGCGATCGCGTTTTCATAACAAATGTATGCAGTCCCGTTTTGATATTGCATGTTTTCATTTGTACTCCTGGCACAAATAACTAAATTGCTGTTTCTGGAGCATTGCTATCGTGAAACAGAGATCGGATATCAATGTTGAACCCTAGACCTTTGAAAAGATATATAATTTGTTAACATTCATTACATTTATAGACGGTAAATTATATATTAAATGTAAACAGAGTGACATCACCATCGCATGTGGGGAAATGCATATCAACAGGTTTACACCAGTTTATCGCATGTTCACAAGGTGCACCATCTAATTTCAGAGATTCCTAAATCCAGGGCTGCAGGTAATAGTTATATTACAGGTTGGTTGCAAAGACCACAGTAGAAGCCTTGAGTTATTTTTCCTTAAAACCAAACTAATATTTGTGCTTTCATTCCATAGCGAACATCCCTCAAGCCATGGAGCTCCATAATAACAGAATTGCATGGCAATCGCTTGAGCAGTGGAGGCAGTTTGAGTTCCCATGCAGCAGCCAGTAATCATATCTCTTCCAGGATATGACCTAAAGAGCTCTGGCCCTGGGGAAGACAACAGCACATTCACACCAGGCTATCTCAACAGACCTCGTCATTTAATCGAATGAGCATGGAGCTCCATTTCTCGCTCTCTGTGATGATTGTGCCTGACATTTCCTGCCTTTGTCATCAGCATGGAAAAACTCCACCACCAGTATAATGATAAAACATAGTCATGGAACTAGTGCTAAACCAACAGTCCTAAAAGGTTTGTGACTTCCAATTTTCTACACTTGTGCGTTTTTTTCCAGTGTCATCGTATTTTGAATTGGAACAAGACATTTGGGTGGGATGTATCGAAGGGTTCATGGCCAACAGACTTTATGCTACAGCCAAGAACCATGATTTGATTTAGGCTACTACTTGCTATTTGGTTGCAGGTGGTTTTAGGGGGAAGGACATTCTCACTCTGAGCAGCATCTGATTGGAAAAAAAATCTGTGTAGTGCAAGAGGAGTCATCAATATTTTTGGTTCATTTTCCCAGAAGAGAAAATTGGCACATTTTAAATGCATAATTGCTAAATGTTCATTTTGGCAACTTTAAAGAGTACAATAGTGTACAGATGGCTTCAAAGCTCTTGGAAATGGACTAAAAGCCACAAAAATCATGAGGTTTTTAAAAACGTACCCATTATTCTGGAAACCAATTATCAAGTTGCTGCAGAAGAGCAAATGGGTTTCCATTTTAGAGTTTAAATAATGAAGGTCAGCCAGTGCAGCATTCAGGCCAGTCTGGGATCAACTAGATAACAACCCCCCTGGTCTCTGGCCTGTCATTCAGCAGGCACAAGTCAATAGATGCTGCTAATGGCAAGTTACAGCATTGATTCCAACTAAACTAATCAAAGCAATGTTCAATCTATTATTGGCTTTTGTGACCATGAGATTAACACGGCACCTCGTGTGAGTAAACAGAGTCTGAAAAAGTTATAAGAGATGATCAAATTATATTTACCAATGAAAAACAGATAGGGTTGGCTGACACATAAATGTGTAAAGTAAAATCAATTAAGCACACGTTGAACTTTTGTGACAACATGTTCCAACCTATTTGAAAAATACTTTTGTCGTAAGAAAACATTTAAACCTTAAAGTACCAATCTGCCCTCATTTTATATTTAACCCTTGCCTGAATGTGTGCCAGAGTGGTTTTATTATGTTCACTTGTTTACCCAAAAGCTGTAACAAAAATACCATAGTGAAAATTTACTTGGGAGGATTGAATTCATAAAAATTATTCTCATTTAAGGTTTTGAACTGGGTTTCATATACCAACATACAAAAAGACAATTTCCCAGTGTGTGAACCATGTATAAAACCATGGATGGTTAAATTTGTCACCCATACAAATGTTGTCCCATGTATGTAAGTAGTTGCCCTGTGTTTGTATGTCTTTTATCTTTGTATGACACATCAGAACATGAGAGGTTTGGTCAAACACCCATACACATGAACATGATCTATATCCCTGTAAAGTCAGATTAATAGTGAGCTTGTGTATAATAATAATAATGCTGTACAAATCAGGGCTCAACGCTATGGATTTTTTTTTTACAGGCCCTGGCAAAATTTTCACTGGCCCCAACACAAAAATGACAAATAGCTGTTTTTACTATCATGGCTTTAAAAAACATGTCTGAAGATAAATATTTTATCTTATGTTTAATACAATACAAAAATTCATTGTGTTTTTTTTTCCTGCTATTTTCTACACATTGGTAATAGCTACTGCCAAGACACTTGGAAAAGATCTTGTGCGTGCACGCGGCTGTGCATTTGCGCATCTTTGCGAGATAAATATACACGCGCTCGCTCCTCGATTAGAAGACTTTTTTCGCTCAGTGTAATTTTTGTGCCTTCTCACTTGTTGTTTGCTTGCACTAATGTAATTAATGCAACACTGTACTGTCGAGCCCTGACAAACACATTTACTATCTGCAACTATATATGTGATTAAAGATATCATGGCAGTGCTATGTTCCATGAGCATTCTGTGGTCAAATATGTTTGTATATGTTTAAATATGCTTCTCAGTATGTCAAATGCTCTTCCGGTGCCGTTCTCAATTGCATGTTTTAAGCAAACCGAACTAGCAAGCATCTACATCTGAGCTGGAGTTAATGTGTAGCACTCACATATTAAAAATCAAGAGCCGCCCGCACGCATTCTGTGTGTGTGGGAAACAACAGAGCAGCGCTCATTAACTGAAGCACGCTGCACATGCAGACTATATTTACCTTGTAAACACATCCTTTTGCCACACAAAACTATTGTGAGGCTTCAAGAGACTTTAAATATAACGCACAAGTCATTTGGACTACTTCATTGTTGCTTTTATGCTTCTTTAATGTCATATTGGTGCTTGACAGTAACAACCTATCTATGACAATACCAAAGCACTGAAAAACTTTCTTGTGCTAAAGGCCAAAAGAGTGACCGCTTCACTTCTGGGGATGTGAACTTTAATGTTCAACATTAACAACAATGCCTTTTCTTGATCTTTGAGACCTGTTTGGAAATGAATATGACAAATCAAAATGTTGCCAAACTCTGGTTTAAAAAGAGGAAAGCTGATTTGAATAGTCTCTAACGCATCCATGCTGTTGTCAAATTTTCCATGTTGTGGGTGACGTCAAAGGAGTTCCGTTCTGTCTCAGCGGTAAAGTATAATAACGGCATCATCTCGGAACTGTTGTTGAAGTACTAGATGCAGAGAATCACAAAATGGACAAATATCGGCCAACTAATTGGCCTGGCAGGAATGGCGGTCTATCACTAATTGTGATATTATCTTTTGACAGTTGAGCACCCCCTCTCCAACAGTACGGGGGCTAAAAGTAGGGTATTTATACATCTGTAGTACGCCGTTGGCACTGCCTTTAATTTTCACTCAAGCACACCCACAGGAGAAATGCACACCAGTCTCATTCCATTCATAATAGTTCCTAACATAATAGTTAATTTAGCTAAGGGCATGCGCGCGCGCGCGCACGCGCGCACACACACACACACACACACACACAGACACACGTTTCAGCCAGGGCCAAAGAACAAGTATGGATACAGCTTATAGTGCCTTTATCTATATAAGTGATCCAAGTCTCTTTACATGCCAACACACAAAACAAAATAACAACAGCCCTGTCTAAAAGAGTGAACCCAGGTGAGAAATGCCTAAACAGACATAAAACAACCTGCCACCAATCAATTTTGAAAATTACCCTTTTTTTCAGGGGTTAACATACAGTATATTAGGGCTGAAACGATTAGTCGACATTATCGACAACATCAAAAATAAAAAAAAATTGTCAAAGATTTTTGCTATCGAATAGTCGTTTCACATCATTTAATGTAACATGAGATCACATTAAACTCTAATGATGATGCGTGAGACCAGCACTGCAGTTCACGCCTGACTGAGGAGAGGAAGAAAACAGCTCACAGTCCAGATGCACTCTAAACTTTCCAAACAGCCTCAGGTGATGTAGATCTCAAAGTATGAGGGAATTATAATGCAAAACCACAAAATAAGTAAATACAGAATCACACTCGTTGTGGAATAAGTGGAGTCGGAACTCTTTAAATGAAACACCATGGGGTTACATCTTAAATGCAGTTATATTTAATACGTTATAGTTTTATAAAAGTTCAAATAATACTGAAGCAGATCATGTAAATAACTACAAACTCCAAAACTGGGATTTCTCTGTGCGGTCAGCGCCTCTTCTATGATTGCGCAAATGTCCCGATCTAAGTGGGAGAGATTGAAACTGCACCTGGCTGATGCACACTCCAGCACGGAGATGCTCATCCCTCGTGCGTACATGCTTAATGCAACTACATTATAACTTAATGGCTCGAGACTTGTTGAATCATATTAAAAAGTTACTGTGCATTTCTTATTGTGAAGAAAATTGGCAATACACAGCTTTATTAATAAGAGAGGTTTTTTTTTTTTGTGAGTTAAAGATGGATTGAAGTGGACAGAAAGGTGAGAGAGGGTAAGTTTTTTATTAGTTTTTGTTTTGGCTTGTTTTCCAATATAAATATCTAAAACTTTTTTAATAACAATGTACATTTTCAGCAATACTGCAGAAGAAAAAAATTGTTATCTGAGAATGTAGAATATAATATTAAAAATAAATATCTAAAAATACTTTTTAAAAAAAAGCAAAATATAAGATATTTAGACTTGCTTTAGAGAATACATCTTTTATACAAGTACATTTTGTCTTTACTGCACTCGCAGAAGTATAACCAACTGCAGAGTTTTGATGTTTTGTTCCGGTTCACCTCTGATGACGACATCGAGGTTTACGCTGATAGCGTAACGTGTTTCATCAGGAAGTGCGTAGAGGACATTGTGCCAACCAAAACAATACGGATACACCCCAACCAGAAACCATGGGTTAACAGCAATGTTCACGCGGCACTTAATGCACGGACCTCCGCTTTTAATTCCGGGAATGTGGAGGAGCGTAAACAAGCCAGTTATGCTCTCCGTAACTCTATCAGTGCAGCCAAACGCCAGTACAGGCACAAAATTAAAGGACAGTTCAACACCACCGACTCTAGAAGTTGTGGCAGGGAATTAACATCATTACGCACTACAAAGGGAATAAAAACTCTGCCGTGAACACTGCTGCCTCTCTCCCGGATAAGCTTAACACATTTTATGCTCGTTTCGAGGACAACACCGCCCTCACGGAGAGAGCACTCGGGGCCGACGCTACAGAGGTTGGTTCACTCTCTGTCTCTGTTGCGGATGTAACCCAATCCTTTCGATGGGTGAACATCCGTAAAGCCGCGGGTCCAGACAGCATTCCGGGCTGCGTCATCAGAGCGTGCGCGAACCAACTGGCTGGTGTTTTTACAGATATTTTCAACCTGTCCCTCTACCTGTCTGTAGTCCCCACATGCTTCAAAACGTCAACCATTGTACCTGTACCAAAGCAAGCCAAAATCACTTGTTTAAATGACTGGTGTCCTGTTGCTCTGACACCCATCATTAGCAAATGTTTTGAGAGTTTAATCAGAGATCACATCTGCTCTGTGCTGCCCACCTCTTTGGACTCACTGCAGTTTGCCTACCGCAACAACCACTCCACTGATGATGCCATTGCATCTACAATACACACTGCTCTCTCCCACCTGGAAAAAAGGAAAACATATGTGAGAATGCTGTTTGTAGACTACAGCTCAGCATTCAACACCATAGTGCCCTCCAAGCTTGATGAGAAACTGTGGGCTCTGGGCTTAAACAGCTCACTGTGCAGCTGGATCCTGGATTTCCTGTCAGGCAGACGTCAGGTGGTTAGAATGGGCAGCAACATCTCCTCATCACTGACCCTCAACACTGGAGCCCCGCAGGGCTGTGTTCTCAGCCCACTCCTGTATTCCCTGTTCACACATGACTGTGTGGCAACACATAGCTCCAATGCCATCATTAAGTTTGCTGACGATACGACGGTGGTAGGTCTGATCACTGACAATGATGAAACAGCCTACAGAGAGGAGGTGCACACTCTGACACGCTGATAACAGGAGTACAACCTCTCTCTCAATGTCAGTAAAACCAAGGAGCTTGTAGTGGACTTCAGGAGGAAAGACAGAGAACACAGCCCCATCACCATTAATGGAGCACCGGTAGAGAGAGTCAGCAGCTTCAAGTTCCTCAGTGTCCACATTACTGAGTGATTCACGTGGTCCGTCTACACTGAGGCCGTTGTGAAGAAGGCTCACCAGCGCCTCTTCTTCCTGAGATGGCTGAGGAAGTTTGGAATGAACCACCACATCCGCACACGATTCTATACCAGTACTGTAGAGAGCATCCTGACTGGCTGCATCACCGCCTGGTACGGCAATAGCACTGCCCACAAACGCAAAGTCCTTCGATGGGTGGTGCAAACTGCCAGAAACATCAACGGAGGTGAGCTTCCCTCCCTCCAGGACATATAGAACAGGCTGTGTGTGAAAAAAGCTTGGAGGATCATCAGAGACTCCAGCCAACCAAGTCATGGTCTGCTCTCTCTGCTTCCATCAGGCAGGCAGTATCGCAGCATCAGGACCCGCACCAGCAGACTACATGACAGCTTCTTCCCCCAAGCAATCAGACTTTTTTTTTTTTACACTTGATCTCTCACGATCTACAATCAGCACTGCACTTTATTAATCTTCATCTTATTATCTCACACTGGACTGTCAAATATATTCTCCACAATATAACAACTGCATATATATTTTTATATACTCATATTTTTTATTTTTATTGTATGTGTATTCTATATTGTGTGTATTGTTTACTGTACATTGTATATTATTATTGTGTTAGTATATGTACATTCGATATGTAAATTGTGCTGTGTATATATGTTGTTTATTGCAAATTGGTATATGTCTTGCCACTGTCATGACTGCTATGTTGCTCGAAACTGCACACAAGACTTTCACCTACTGTTGCACTTGTGTACATAGTAGTGTGACAATAAAGTGATTTGATTATATAATATACACACACACACACACACACACACACACACACACACACAGAGTATATATTATATAACTTATATAGTAAAGTCATCAAAACTATGGAATAACTTCAATGGAACTACGGGAATTATGTTGTGACTGAAGATGCTAAAATATAACAGTTTTTATTTATTTTGGATTTTGTTTAAAGTAGTCACCATTTGCCTAGAATTTGCAGACATGTACTCTTGACATTTTCTCAACCAACTTCTTGAGGCATCACCATGGGATTTTTAAACAGTATTGAAGGAGTTCCCATCTATGTTGGGCTCCTTTTGTTTATTATTTGGTCCAAGTCATCAATTTCAAAAACTTATTTTTTTAATAAAAATTTTAGTTTTATAATGAAATAAATTAATATGGTGGCATAATTATATTTTTGTCTACAAAACTAATTTCAAACATTTAGGCATACACCTTCAGATCAAAAGATCATGAGAAGCATTTCAAGTGTTTCAAAACTTTTGACTGGTAGTGTATATCATATCGAAAGCTCTATAAAATTCTTTAAAAATATGATTTTAATATTTGAACATATTAACAATTGATCAGATAAGCATTACATAATGTAACCGTCTCGATTACATGTTTCAGAATGCTGCTTTCTGCAAAAACCTGGAATAAAACATTTTCATATGTACATGTAATTAGCATCAGTGTTAGGTAATGTTTTTAATCAACATCCATAACATTTCTGAGAAAATGTAGTCCCTGGGATGGATGAGAGTCTGGATGAGAGTATCTGGGTCTGGAACTACTGAAACTCTGCTTTAAAACAAAAAGACTGCATGCTCACCTCTCAAAAATGCACATCAAGAGCACATTGCAGCAACAAATCCAGTCATGCAGCAATACCCCTGTTGATTTCAGCTCTGATAGCTGTTGTGTGGGAAGCATGCAGACCGCAACGTCTCTTACATGTTTCACAATCAATTCAGAGTTCAAGTCATAAATTAGCTTCAAAAATTCCCTCTATGTTGAGATCAAAACACAAAAAATCCTCTTCTATTATGTAGCACCAGAAAAGCTTTCTATTAATCACAAGAATTACAGCATTGCAGTTAATATATAGTGATACATCCAACTGCAACTGTGAGGTTGAGCTACGAGTCTGAATAAACGCATGCTCCAAACAAACACAGTCAGACAGATGTTCCCGGTCTGAGTAGGACCACCCTCTTCAATCAAAGCCACACCTCCATTCTGCACTAGTCAATAGGAGTCCAATCAGAGGGAGGATGAGTTTGAGTCCTCCCATGCTTACAGAACAAACAAGTGTACAGTGAAAATAGATCAGACACTGAGATTCAAAGACTCTCAGTAACCCGAGTATTAAAGTTTGGTGTTTCATTTGCTGCATTTGTGCAATGACATGATTAAAACCTCAAATTGTCAGGCTCGCAGAGGGAAATGTGTCCTACTACTTTTCAAATCAATCAGACTTATGATTTTCACCTGGACCATAGACGATAAAATAATGTGATACATTTACATTGGAGGACCCAAGCCATACTGTAGCTAGAGACCAGAATATCAGAGACTTGGAGCTGTGCTCTATTGACATCTTGGTCCAGTAAGCAACCACCTAGAATACCCTAGCAAGCAACCACATAAAAAACTAGTAAAAACCTAATTGTTCAGAATGTTTTGATCCCTCAATAAACATTAAGTTGGTTTAAAATGCCAACAGGCCTACTAATCCTTACAAAGATGTTTATTTCAGCTGCTTTTGTTAAAGTGGGTGTAGTGAAGACACACAAGTAAGAATTGAGAATTATCATAAATCTCACTGCCTTCTATTAACAAACCTTTGTAGTAGAAAGCACAGCTGGAGAGCATGATAAAAAGCCAAATAGCTGTCAGAGAACATCATCTTTACTCTACAAAATTCAGAGATTTTGTTTTTCTGACTAGCAGTAAAACCATTACTTTAAGCATTGATGTTTAATTCAATGTGACAGAAGATAAACTAATTTGATCTGGTGGAATATATACCAATGGAAATATTGTTCGGATTGACTATGATTACATCTTACAAATGTTTTTCTAATTGGTATAAAAAAACACAGCAGAATCCAAAAATTGGTCAGCATGAAATTTTGGCCTTCGTTTTTCCTCACTGAAACTCTGCAGACTTTGCAAACTGTAGGCTATACTGTATGTGTTCATGTCAACATGAAATGGCATTCACAACCCATTTAGTTTACGTAATGTGACACATTTCCAATTGAAGCAGGATATTCAATGAAGATTTACTCAGCTTCTGATATACCAATTTTTTTCCAGAATCATGCACAATAAGTACAGGAAAGCATATTAATCAAGTAAAACGGGTCAGTTTTGATTTCATGTCGACTTAAACATACACTCCTTGTGGTCTCCTATTTACAGTGTAAGATATCTCTTATGGGACAGTCACATACAGTATAATTTATTTTATTTTATTTTGTTTATCTCCTTTTCTCTCATTTTCTTTAATTTTGGAATGCCTAATTCCCACTATTTACTAGGTCCTTGTGGTGGCGCGGTTACTCACCTCAATCCGGGTGGTGGAGGACAAGTCTCAGTTGCCTCCGCCTCTGTGGAGACTCACAGCATGTGGAGGCTCACAGCATGTGGAGGCTCACGCTACTCGCTCATCCCCGCACAACTTGCCACGTGCCACATGGAGAGTCGAGAACCACTTAATCGTGACCATGAGGAGAATATCCCATGTGACGTGCTAATTTGGTTACTTAGGATACCTGGCTGGAGTCACTCAGCACACCCTGGATTTGAACTCACGACTCCAGGGGTGGTAGTCAGCATCAATAGTCGCTGAGCTACCCAAGCCCCCCCACATACAGTATCTTAACATTAACACTTTGATTGAACATTTAGTTTTCATCAACCCAAGTCACTGCAGAGACTAATCAGTCAATTATAATTCATATCACTGTTGTGGCGGGGTTAGCAAGAGACAGACACAGTGGGTGTTGCGTCAAGCCTCAGAGAGGCATTTATTGGAAATAATAAAAGTAAAATGTCCATAAAAGGAGAAAAAAAAAGTGTCCAGCGGCATCCTCGTGATGAGATGGGACTCCGTGAATTGCAGGGAACTGTCTGAGGAATAGCCCAGGCATGAGCTGGGTCCATCAGCCACACACGCTACCCTCCTGGGTCCACGGTGCGAGGGGCAGTGGCGTCCTTGGCAGCCTGTCTTCCCAGGCCCATCGCAGGTGAGAGGGGAAGGTAGCCTGGCCTATAGCCCATCGGATGTGACGTGTGCTGGGGTCCGAGGAGTGGGTCTGGCGGCACATCCACTCATCCAAACCCTCCCAGCTCTGGTCCTGGGCATGCGAGGATGCCAGTATGTGCACACATGGAGATTTGAAGCCAGATCCCCGAGATGAGGTGCGCTCTGTGTTTTAAAGACAGTGATGATGAAGCATTATTCACATCAGGTGTGCTTCATCCACCGCTGTCAGAATGAGGCTTATTAATTATGTACCTCTACTCACTCTCCTGCCCAACTCTGGTCATGAGCCTTGCTGAGGATGGCCCTAAGAGGCGGGACGACAATGACGAGACAGAGGGGCGGATCATTCCACCACATCCCCCCACCCCAGCGTCACCCTGTCGACACTGTATTGACTCCATAGATCAATCAGCTGGAAACCACATGGGTTCTTGAGCCAAAATCTTTACCTTAAGTACATACAAACTCAGAGAGTGACTTATGGCCTTCCTTGAACACTCTGCTTCAGGTACGAGATCCCATTATTTCCCAGAATACCCTGGTTGCAACATTTGGAAGCAATGATGAAAGCCTGGGTTTCCAAGAGAAGATCAAATTTTCATTGTCTAAAGAAGAGCCAGTTTGCATCTGGCCCTTTCCTCTACTGTGCTGAGCGAAGGTCATGTTAGGGACACCTTTAGGAAGCACAGGCACTGCTAATGGTGATGCATGTCTGTCAACTGCAGTTATTGATCATGTACTTTGCTCTTTAACAACAATGAAGAGCAAGAATCTACGCTCTTAAAAGCCAGCATTACAACTGTCGCCTAACACTTGAGGTCACGGTCTATGTAAGTTTTGTTTTTAATAGATAACATCTAACTACAATCTTGGTAATATAGAGCAGGGGTCTTCAACCATTTTCAGGCCAAGGACCCCTTGGTAGGTAGAGAGACAGAGCCGGGACCCCCATTACATATTGTATAAAATTGAGTGCTGCGTTTTATGCCAATAAAAAAATGGATGTTTGGCTACCATATTATTGTGTGTATACTTCATGACTTTTACATTACAAAGCCATTGAAATAATCATTAAATGTTGCCCTGCTTAAAAGACCAGCTAAAACCAGCATAAGCTGGTTGGCTGGTTTTAGCTGGCCTAAGCTGGGTTTTGAACCCTTTTATTGCTGGCCAGCTAAAAAGTGTTCAAACCCCCTCTGAAACAGCTAACTGACAAGCCTGGCTGGGCTGGTTTTAACAGGAATGTACAGCAGGGGTCTGCAAAATTTTTGACAAAGTGACAATTTTAAATGTAAATCCCTGTGCCAAACCGCCTACAAAAAGAAAGAAAAAGAAAGAAAGACAGACAGACAGACAGACAGACTCTGACCATGCAAAATAAAACAACTTTTATAAGTCTTCATCTCATGTGAGTGATTGATTTTTTACATTCATTTTAAAATAACTGTTGATTTCATGGAGTAAAAATTTGTAATGAGGAAAAAAATGACTGAGTGCACCTTGAATCATGTTGATTTGAGAGTCAATGTCTTGTGTGTATGGAACGTTAAGGACCGTGTATGCCATCTTGATCATCTCATCTAACCATTTATTTACACCAGGCAAGGATGCTATTGTTCTGAAAGCAGGCTGTTATCTGCTCAACAGCAAAGCGTGACCAACGCAAAGAAGACGCGTTTACTCACATGACCCTCCACGGCAGCATTGCTGAACCTGATGCATCACGCTTTTAGCAGCTTGTGAGGAGCAGTGGTCATGTGATTGTCCAGGCTGCGCACTTCTGCAGACTAGTGACGTTTAGTCAAATTTAAGATTTGGCACCAATGGTAGATCAAATAATAATTTGCGGACCCCCTGCGGTACCACCAAAGACCCTTGATATAGTGTATATTTAGAATGTCTCGGTTCCCAACTAGATTTGCATTTCCTGAAGGAAATAGTAGTGCTTGCAATGCAGCAAAAGAGTAGTGTTGTAGTTTTAGGCTTTGGTTCCATGCACATGAAATCCCACATCAGAGCCCACTTTTCCATTGTTATGACACTCAGCACATTCGGTCTGTTGTTTGGTTACATAGATTCAAGTATGAGAAGATCAGTCGCAGCTCAGAATGCAAATATTACAAAGATGTCATTACTGTAAGTTACATTTTGTACAGCAAACACTCTAATAATGAAAAGCCCAAACTTTGGTTTTGAAACATATGCTTAGTGTCTGCATACAGACAAATCCTAGCCTTTGAAAGTACAATTCATTTGACTGTGCATGCGTACATGGGCGGTTGGCACATGCACGCTATGACTGCTATGAGATACTTTTTGACTTTTCTTCAGGGGTTTAGACCCATAAAGATTTCTTTATATTGCTTGAAACTGCAGTCATACAAATGTAGGTATCTCCTGATTTACTTACACACACTCTTTTGACGGGTACATCCACTGTTGTTGTATCTACTTTCATTTCCTGAAGTGTAGCGGTGATAAAGTCTTTTTCTAGCACTTCTTTGTGACAGCAGTGGCTCATTTGTGGGTGTTGTCACCTTGTGGACCCACTTATCTGTTCAAATAATTCCTGGCGCATGTGCATTCTGCGCGTTCAGAGTATGCATGGTTAGAAAAATCTGGACGCATGGGTTCAGTGCTCGAGAACTATGGTGATGACGAAATTTGCATCATATATACTGTAAGCAGATGCCTAGTGTTTGCATCTAACCGAAGTATAGTTTGGGCATAAGTCAAGGAAAGATTTTTAAACTTCAATCTTGGTTTTCTAAAAATAAAAATGACATTTATAAAAAACAAGCATAGATAGCGAATACTGAAATGACCAACAAAAAGTTTGAATGGAGTCTGCACGTAAAGTGGTTGGGGCCGATTACCTCCAGATATTTTTGAAAAGGAACAATACTACAATGAGGAAATATCAATTCAACAGTGCTTGCCTTGCAAGCTTGTAATTTCATGAACTTAGTTAAATATAAGCCCCTGCCATACCTAAAGAAAAATTGTGCAGTAGGGATGTGCACGATTACAGAGTAATACTCTAAACCAGCTATTGGAGTATTTAAAACACATTTCAAATATCGCAAATCTATTTTCCTTGGCACATTTACCCACAATGAAACAGCACTGAATTACTCTATTTTTCCTCTGAATCTCAGAGTTTATATTATGTCCATAACCCTAATGCTGTCATTCAGTGTTGGTTTATACAGTATGTAAGCTCCAGGTGAGAGAAAATATTTTTGCTGTTATTTTTAAATCTTTTGTGTTTTCCATTGTTAAAATAAAGATAAAATATATTGTTCTTTGAACTTCTTTGAACTTTTTCCCCAAAACAAAAGCATAGTTTAAGTTGTCTTATTTTGAAACTGTTCTTGGTAATGTTTGTGCATAAAACAAAATATAAATTTCACATCCATGTCATATGTTATATTTAATCTACGAGCAATCAGGTAATCATTTTTTGTGGATTAGGGTACTCGGCTACAAAATTCATAGAAAATGCCCATCCCTATTATGCAGTATGGCAACTCTTGTTCACCTTTTGCACTTCCAGTCATTGACCAGGTGGAATCAACTGACTTCTGTCATGTGTTAATTTTGGGTGAAAAATCCAGAGAAATTTGCATAATGTATTTAAAAACAGGAAATTGTGTTAAACGGAGCTGGGAGTACACCATTATTATTATGCTGAATTCATAATCGAATTACCTAAAATGTTTGATAAATTAACATGTAAATGGTGAGGAATGTGCAGTTTTATAAAGGTAATCTGCACAACTTTCTACAAGCCTAACAGTGATATTACAAAGCTCAGGTCAACTCAGGAAATCTTTGTGCAAAGGGAGCAGGGGAGTTCCATCACCTACCACTTACATTACAGCATCGGCCTTTAATTACATCTCAACATATCTAAGCACCCACACAGTGACGCAAGGAAACCATTCAGATGTCCTTGTTTCCTTCAATCAGCGGACCATGAAATGCCAAACATTTGATCAAATACGACTAAATGATAAAAAAAACCTGATCTGATTCTACAGGGTAAGATGTTTCTTCATACTTAAGCAATCATTCAAATGGAAAACATACAGCTGTATCTTCTCTCAAGGATTTCTCACACCCTTAGACTGTCAGGTAGAAAGTAATGGGTGTGGAAATTTGGTGTGCCTGATGACAGATGGATGTACATCACATAGACCCATAGACATGAACATACATTATCTGTAGAGGTCTTTTCCAACACCCATGTCTGACCTTTAACCAGATTATATCGCAAAAATCTATGTGCTCTTTTCCACATACTGTAACAAAGTGAAGAAAAATAACAACTTTCCCTTTGGGCAAAATCCTCTTATGATGGAATAATGGATAAAAGCCTGGCTCAAATAAATCCCTAAATTAGACACATGGCCACATGGTATGAAGGTTGCAGCAGAAATCACTCATTTAATTTATACAAGGGTCATATCAAAACACCCAGTCATTACACAGCAAAAAGACTGTTCTGTGGTCATAAAAGAAGGGATATCCTGTTTCCTCAAAATAGAAACAGGCAAGTCCATGTCCAAAGAGACAAATACAAAATTCAAATAGAAAAATGTGCCAGAAACCACTAAAAGCTTGAAAAACAGATTCAGGGTAATTTCATATGAATGCACTATGCTGCAGCCTGTCCAACTCTGGGATTGTGTATGTTTTATTTGACCCAAATATAATCCATAGCAGTTAAAACAAAATCTGATCCTTATGTTGAAATATACAACAGTTAGTTCCAGTCCTCTGATTGGACGGGAGACGTTCCATGAGTACTGATGTCTCAGTACATCAGCACTCAGATGCTTCGCTGTTTGTATTACTCCCCTTTTATTCGTGGTGCTCTAAACTAAGAGCAGAGCAGATGTATAAAGAGCTAGATGTGTCTCTTTACATATTTTTGTGACATCGCAGATTTTAGACAGCAGGTGGAGACAGAAAAAAAAAAATGTGTGTGTAAATGCTGAGGTGACATGCATTTAGTCAGCACCAGCGCTGTCGGTCAGTCAGTCAGTATTTTAATTCATCGGCACTCTGTGATTTCTCGGATTACTATTACACTACTACAGCTGGGAAATAGCTTTAAACAGCTTTAAACAAACAACTTCAGCATTAAGGCTCATCACAGCTGAGAGACACACCATATTGAATGCACAAACTCAAGGTGCTTACCTCTTACCGGAGTTTCCACATTGGAGAGGACATACTGTTCAATGAGATTGTGGTTTCTATCATGAATATTTTTAAGAACAATTATGATAAAACATCTGAACAGTGTTTTTGTCATTTTGGAGCTTGACCGTCCCAGCATTTGGCCAATGCATTGCCAAAACGCAGTCCGATTGTACACAAATAATGTGCGTTGAGTTACTGTTTCATAACAAACCACAGTATGCAAGGGTGATAGAGTTACCTTTAAAAATCTGCGTTTTGTTATTACTCAGGTATGTTGTTATAAATATATTGACTTTTTCTTAATTGCTCTATCCTAAATCAAGAATCGAACTTGAACTTATGAACTTCTAGGGACTTCGTAGAGTAGGTCCCTAGCCCTTTTTTTCTTTCAAATTAATCTGTCTATAGATACAATAGTTGTATGGCAGTGAAGAATCAGTATAGAATACTGATGCATTGCTGTCTTTGATGATGATCGTAGCAGAGGACAGTTCACACCAATGTCCGCTATAGGGCCTCTTGTGGCAACATTGAGAATGTAATGCGTACATGTGTTGCGTTATGAATTGCTCTCCGACACATTTTGGAAAGCAAGTTTATAGCCCTGCAACTCTTGCAATTATCTTATGTTGCACGGGAGACAGGTTTGCAATGCACAACAGGATTACAGAGTGGGTGACCACTGCCCATGTACTAATATATATTATATATATATATATATATATATATATATATATATATATATATATATATATATATATATATATATATATATATATATATATATATTTATTTATTTTTTTACAAGCTGACAAATTGATTAGGATTGCCCAGAAGCACAAACTGTGGGTAGGCTGGCTTTATTCTTCCTTTGTTAAACTGACAAAAGTTATCACCTCATAGGTTAATTGGCATGCAAGCTATCTATTAAAAATTTGTTTGTTATGAAACAAATATATGGTTGTTCATTCAAATGCTGATGTATAGTAATAACTATTGCTAAATACGCACATCTGTCATGTGAGCCTGTTTTGTTGCAGCCAGTATAGACTTTAATAACAGTGAATGCTGGCTATTACTGTGTTAAACAAATTTGCATCCCTATTTTTTTGGTGAACTATTTCTAGGTAGGTCAACTGCTGTATGGACAATATAGTCTGTGTTTTAGTAACCAGCTCCATGAAGGAAATATTTTTGGTAATTATAGGTGTGTCACACACAGGTGGATGAATCAAAGGTGTGACAACTCAGAACTTCGCCCTTAAGAAAAAACATGTTATTTATTTGCACTTAAACACTTATTTTGCACTTTAGCTCCATGTGACAGCCAGTTGAGCCAGTGTTGACAACCACCATTTAACTGTTTCCGACACTGTGGTTATGTCAGACAACTAGTGGTAGCAAACATTAGGATATAATTATGTCCGAGACATGACCAAGCATTCTGTAACCCTACCGCAGCTATTCACATCCTCATTAAATACAGCAGAATGTGAATAAATAGAATGTTTTTAGAAATGCTCTGGCATGACTGGTGGCACAAACCGTTTTCCTTTTGTCCAGAGTCAATGGGACGCAGCTGAGAGCTCTGTGGCCTTTCTTCCATGCAGCGGGATAATGTACTCCGTTTTCTCCACCATTAGTGCACTAATATGTGCCCCAAATTACCTCTACTAGTTGCCAAACCAAGAGCACACTAGCTCACCCTGGTAACAAGAAAAGCAATAAAATTCCCCCTAAGAATCATGCTTCCACTGGCTACTGTTTGAAAACACCCTACCACATGTGCCGGCACCAGCCCAGAGCCAATTAGAGATCTTCAGACTTGATTGCATTTTCAGCCTCAGCAGTCTTTTTGGGGGCTTGCATTTCCACTTAAGATAAACCCACATTTGCACACATTTCATGGCCCACTGAAAATTTTTGTGAGCTCTGCCAGGGCACAGGCATTCCCTCTACAAAGCTAGCTAGCGCCATCGGTTCTTTAACACATAACGTCTAAGCATCTTTGTTTCAATCCTCAAGAGTAATCATGGTCAGCCTGTCTTCCTGGTGCAAGCAGAGTTCAAGATTGTGCTGTTTCTGCTACCTCTGATATGGATCAAATGACAATCGTCATCGGCAGCAACCTTTGTTATCTGCTGAGTCCATCACAGAATCGTGACTGAAACCCATTCCATGTAGAACCACTGTCATGTCTTCCTATGTGTCATCAAGGAATTGTTCCAGAATTGGCTCATTGTACTGAGGACTGTCTTGACTGCATATTAAAGGAAATGATGTTCTTGTGTGTAACTTTTTAGGTACTGTGCCAGTAACAACAGATTATTTTTTTTTCTGACAGCATAGTCTCGCTGCATGCCAAAAAACTCAACAATGATCTAGGACCCAGACTAGGGGAAAGCCCCCCCCCCCCCCACACACACACACACACACACTTTGAAGAAGGAGCAAATGCTTTGTTGATCTCCATCAAGAAATGCCACAATGGCTCTTGCGTCAGCTGTGTTTCCAGCTGCAACACCACACCTTGGGTTGGGGCAATAATACTACAATAACCTACAGAAAGAACAGAACTAGGGATGCACCGATCCGATACCTGGATCGATATCGGCTCCGATACTGAAGCTTTTGGACGGATCAGGTATCGGTCTGACAAGTCTGATCCAAATCTGATACTATGTGTTAGCCATGTTCGTTACTGTCAAGCTCCAAAAATGACATAAAAGAACCATAAAAACACAATTAAAGTAGTTCATATGACTCGTGCATTTTATTCAAAGCCACTTGAAGATGTGCGATAGCTCTGTGAATCACAAAAGGCTGTGTCCCTGCCCACGTTAAGAGCCCTTTGCCTTTGGGTGGTTAGAGCTGCAATGCTTGTCGGAGCATTGGGGTGCCAACCAGGCCTGCAATATGAATAACATGAGATCAGAGTATTGTCAGAGTATTATCCAAGACAGAATGACAAATTTAAACAGCAACACTAGGTTTTTGTTCCACTACACTGGGCAGAGGATAGGCCTCCCAAACCACCTCCTTTATCTGATGCACACAATCCCTAGGCTGTACACATACACACACACACACACACACACACACACACACACACACACACACACACACACACACACTTAAACCGACTACTTAAGCAGACTTGTGCTGTGTGGTTCAAGCAATGGGAAAAACAAGTCCTGGCAAAGATTTTGGCACCAGTGCAAGACAAGCTCGATGTCATTGATAATACACTGAAAGTGAAAAAAATAAACAAGTACAATAAACAAGCTAGGTCAAAAATAAACCAATCTGACGAAAAACCACATAAACTTCCCTCTAAAGTATGGGTCAGCAGCCTATGGCACACGTGCCAGCATTGGCACGTGGAGGTGGTAATCACTTGCATGCAACATCAAGAGAGAGTAGACAAATTTATTTATATAAATTCCACACCTGCATTAAAATCTTGATGTAATCCTTCCTCATGATCTTGACATGAGCGTGTTTTCATGAGCTGAATGGGGGCTAAACAAAAAGTTAAAGTGTGATGAGACTGCAGTATACCCAACAGACTTGTGCAGCATGTGCAAGCCATTCGTGCATCACAAGCTGGCAAGAGCTTCACTTTCGGTTAATCACGTGAGTAAACACGCCCGCATTGCTTCAGTCAGGCTGCGCTGATGACAGCCTACATTCCGTGTTTCTTTTTGCTTTCAGAACAACACGTGGTGTAATAAGGAACACACCATTATTAATCCTTGAGATTTCTATCTCAGCATACAAGGGATGCACCGATCCGATACCTGGATCGGGTATCAGTCTGACGAGCCGGATCCAAATCCGATACTGTGTGTTAGTCATGTTCCTTACTGTCAAGCTCAAAAAGACATAGAACCACCATATAACACAATTAAAGTAGTTCATATGACTCGTGCATTTTATTCAAAGCCACTTGAAGACGAGCAATAGCTCTTTGAATCACAAAAGGTTGTGTTTTATAAGTAAATATATAAAATGCACACGCAGCTCCAGCACGTTTTTGAGTGGTGCTGCTCTGTTTATACACACGCGCATCTAGTTTTAGCCTTCACAGTGGTGTACAGATGATAACAAGGATATCTGAGGTAGAGTTGCATTAAATCCAAGATTATTTTAAGATCTATGATTACAGGGTCCAAAATCAACACCTGTGGTAAATTTTCTGTTTGGCAGGTGAATTTCGCAGCATCACAGGCCACTCTGGTGTGTGGTTTTTGCTTTCTATCAGTTTATGTCAGCTTGTAAAATAAATTTAAACGGGTTCAAGTTTTGTCCTCAAGGGGGCTCTGTAGGCCTACAGTACAGTCAGTAGCACAGGTGTTTACATAGAACGGCTCCGACTAGCTCACAGTGCCGCTGCTCATCAATAGTCTCAAACGTGTCCACTGGTGCGTGGCGGGCGAAGGGTGATTCAGTGCTTTTAATCCAGATTTCAAATGATGATTGCGCACATTCTTTGTGGCAATTCTGTAGCTGGGAAAGCAAACGTTAATAAAAAATAACTGTGTGAATGAAAAATGAGCTGATATCTTACAACTAAATTAACAACAAATAAATCTAAATCCTTTAAAGTCCAGATACAAGTTGAAAAAATGTTGTACTGATGACATAGACTGGAAATACTGTTAATTTTGCTGCTACATTATCCAGTATACTATACATTTATAGTGAAATAATGTGTAGTTAGATGTTTGTGTCTCTTTACATATTAAAGAGTACACCCAATTCATTCCACTGATTATGCAAAAATAACAACAATGGTATCAGATCGGGATCGGTATCGGCCGATACTGAGATTTCCAATATTGAAATCAGAAGAGAAAAAGTATTGGTAGGGTCAGGTATTGATGCATCCCTGGTTGTAATGAGTCAACACTCTGAAAAGTTAAATAGACTATCTGACAATTAAATATGTCATAAATAATAAAACAATAAAATTAATTTTAAAATGCAGTTCATTCTTAAACATGCATGCAGTATTGTTTATTCGGTTCGTATGTCTGTAAAATCCACTTGTAAAATGAAAAAAAAAAAAAAAAAGGCAGGCAGGCAAGAAATGTGACTGGCAGGTACATTTTTTCATCCTGTAGCCACCTTGGCTGGTGGGTTAAAAAGTTACATTTCAGACCATGATTAATTATATCACATAGTATTTGGACTCAAATTTGTTTCATGAATTTACAAGCGAAATGTGACAAAATATATCTGTTTTCATCATATAAACTAAAAGCTTTTTTTTTCTCTGGGGTTTTACTTGATAATAATTCGAAATGTGAGTGAAACAACATGTGTCGTATTCAGCTCGCAAACTTTCTCAACGGCACAATGATTTGACCATATGTTTGACTGTATGTTTAGCAAATAATCATATCTCAAAAGTTATGGAAACGGAACACTTCTAATTTGTCAGCAAATTATAAAGCAGCTGGAAAGATTTGGTTATATTGCCTATACGCACTTTAAAGTCTTGAACGCGTATTTTTTTGTGTCTTTTTCAGCATGGAATGTCAAGAGTATGCCAAAATCATTTATTATTACTTCAGTGACTCAAACTTTCTCCCTGCTATGCCGGCAACAAACAGTAGACTATAATAAATATGTGCCTAAATTTCAACATGATCACTTACTTTGAACACATTTTTGATGCTACAATAATTTAATACATTTGAAGGGGGCCTGGGTAGCTCAGCACGTATTGTCACTGACTACCACCCCTGGAGTCGCGAGTTCGAATCCAGGGTATGCGGAGTGACTCCAGCCAGGTCTCGTAAGCAACCAAATTGGCCCGGTTGCTAGGGAGGGTAGAGTCACATGGGATAACCTCCTCGTGGTTGTGATTAATTGGTTCTCGCTCTCAATGGGGCGCGTGGTAAGCTGTGCATGGATTGCGGATAGTAGCACGAGCCACCACATGCAGTGATTCTCCGCGGTGTCATGCACAACAAGCCAAGTGATAAGATGCACGGATTGGTGGTCTCAGAAGTGGAGGCAACTGAGACTTGTCCTCTGCCACCTGGATTGAGGCGAGTAACCGCGCCACCACGAGGACCTACTAAGTAGTGGGAATTGTGTGTTCCAAATTGGGGAGAAAAGGGGATAAAATAAATAAATCCATCCATCCATCCATCGTCAACCGCTTATCCTGTACAGGGTCGCGGGGAAAATAAATAAATATATAAATAAAAATAATACTTTTGTATCCAGAAGCTACATCACTTTTGGTTTATTCATGAAGCGTATAGTTATCATTTGTACTCAAAGAATGACGCAGGCACACCAATGCAGAACTATAAATGCAAACTCTGCGTTGACCACTAAGTGAAGGCTATGCTGTAGGTTCGATGCAGAAGTATAACCTGGCCATAAGAACTTTAAAACTGACCCAGTGCACACTGTAAAAATGTCTGCAATTTTAACAGTAAAAGACTGTAAAAATGCTACAGTGACAAACATTTCATTGGTTAATGGGTAGTTACCTTAAAATATACAGTAAAAAATATTTTAAAAGAAAATAACATTAAAAGTGTTAAAACTGTTTGCTTGAGTGCGAAGCCAATCCAAAATTAAGTGCAAGGATCGCTGAAAATGTCTCTTAGAATCTTTGGGCATTTTTCCTGAGAAAGAGAATATGCATGCAGACCATTGAAAATGTGTAGTATTCTTTCAAGAGCTGTCCCAAGAGAGAGGAAACATGTGTTGCCATGCTGCAGTAATTTCTGTTAGTCCAGCTGCACAAAATTGAGTACATTGAGTATGACAGCATCAGGTTTGGTGCGGGCAGAAGACAATTTCAGATCATACAATTTCTTGATCAATTTCACACTGCAGTCAGCCGACAGAAAACTATGGCTGTGCACAACAGAATTATAATCAAAAAGTCCTTCACTTAAGGGCACCTTATCAGATTCAGAACTTTGGTAAACAGTAGCAATAATAGCATCCACATGTTTTTTTTTTATGAACATGCTGCGCAATGTCGGTGCAGCTTCCATGGGCGAAGTCACAAATCTCACACCTCATTTACTAGCCTCCGTCTGTGACTTCTTTTTTAGAAAGGCATAGGCGATAGAGACATTTTAGGAGGGGGAAATACAGGACAAAACATGATTTTTTCAGAATAAATCGGGACACTAGAAAAAGTGCTAAGATACGGGACTGTCCTGGGAAAAACGGAACATCTGGCCACCCTACCACTAACCACCTGTCACCCAGAAAACACTTCTCTCAATCCAATTAAATCCTGATGGTCAAAGTCAAGTCCTGTGACTCAGTCCATACATTTTAAAAATCCTTTATATTTCTAAAATGACACTTTACATAAATAAGTGGTTTGCGAATGGATTCGTGTTGACTGTAAAAGAGGTATCTGTTTCCATGGATACAGAGCAAATAGGTTTTCCGCAAATAGGTTTTCAGCAAATAGGTTTTCATGGTGTTCAAAGAGTGTTTTGGGTGTTGCCTTTTAAATCTTTTTATCTTATCAATGTAACATGAACACATGATTATCCCTTTAAAATAACTAATTAGGAATAAAAAAACAGATTATCTCAGAGGTATAGTCCATGGGAGGGTGGAGGCTTCAGTCTGTTATCAGTTGCACTCTGAAAGTAGTCTTGGCATCATGTTTTGGCAGTTCCATAGCACTGAGATCCTGCAGATGTGTCAATGTGACCCCACACACCTCTCTAATTAGAGATGTCTGTCTCCCACACTTCAAATGTCAGCATCTCTACCAACCTCCCCAATTCGACAAAACATAAACTCTCGTTGCTATACATGACCATGCATGCACTCACACCCTTTCAACAGCCTCCTGAGCACAGAAATGAGGAAAGGGATTGTTCACTCAACATTTCCTTACCCTCACAGGGCTCGACATTATCGCTTGTCCGCGACAAGTGGAAATTTGAACGGGCAAGTTAAAGAGAATTTTATTTGCCTGACCGGACAAGCAGCCTGATTAAAATCTCAATAATGAGTTACCTCAATTGTGCAGGATTGAGGGGATTGAGCACAATTTTAATAATTCCTGCATGTTTCACTTTCAAAATGCAGGGAATTCCCTCTATTGTATCGCCCTCGCTACCTCTCTCCTTCACTCGTGGTGCAGCTTTCAGCAGCTTGTGAGTGCACGCAGTGGGGAAGCGCACTGAACTTACTGATCTTTAGATTTTACATACGATATATAAAAACCTGTTAATTTGACATGCGAATGGTGTTGAACCACTTCTCTTTAAAGGAGACCTATTATGCCCCTTTTTACAAGATGTAATTGTAAAGGATTTAGATGGGCAAGGAGGAGGTGAGAACCGGCTTGTCAACATAAACAAGGTTTTAATAATAAAATTAAAACAAAGGACAAACACACACATGACGGACATGTCCGTAAATAATCCCTCTCTTGTCACACCACCGTCTGCCATCGGCCTTTATACATACCTCTCTGAGGCTTGATTAGCCTGATACGGGACCGGGTGTGTATCATCACGACCCGGCCCCGCCCTCCACTCTGCCACAGTAATATAAGTCTCAGGTGTCCCCAGAATGTGTCTGTGAAGTTTCAGCTCAAAATAACCCACGGATAATTTATTATACCAGGTTATAAATGCCTCTTTTTGGGCGGAATCAAAAACACGCTGTTTTCATGTGTGTCTCTTTAAATGCAAATGAGCTGCTGCTCCCCGTCCACGACATAGCTCTGGTCTCCGTGAATACAATCTGAGACAATTGTAACTTTATCTGCATTAGCCGTGGAATCACCTAACAAGCACATTCGGAAAGGCGATTTGCAAACATTCATAAAATATAAAGTGTGATACTTACATCTTCAGGATATAAAGCTGGAACACGAACAGTTGGTACTGACATGCTTGAAAATCTAATTTTTTGAAAATCCTGCTTTATATTGACACTCATTTACAAACCAGTCCGGTGTAAAATTATTTGCACAAACATACACAAATTTTTTTATGTTTTGAGGCACATTTCCTCCAAAAACAAAACTTGTCCACTGCGTCTTTAGAGGCTCCGATGCCGGGAGTACATGAAGACTCTTATGTTCACTGTTACAGCCAACAACAGAACATTTATGACGCTTACGAAGCTGAGACCTTATTCTTCTCACTGTATCCGCTCCAGCATGGAAACAAATGGCGGACTGTGTGTAGATCACTCAGGAGGATTTATGATAATAGGGTAGAGTTCGTCACCAGTAGTGGGCGATAAATGGTTTACCATTCATTTTGACACACTGTTTTTGATTAATAGAAATATAAGAAAGAGTAGTGGGGGGGGGGGCTTTTAACAATGTAGGGTGGTTGTGTAAACACACTGCCGACTCACATTTATGTACAAACACCATGTAAAAGTGAATTTTACATAATAAATCCCCTTTAAGCAAGCGATACGATAAAACTATTGCTCCTGTTTATAATCAACAAAGCTGTCTTCATCACATGTGCGCAAGGTTGAAGAGATCTAATTTTGAAACATCATATCGTGGTGCTCCCTCGTAATACAGCAAGAAAAGCAGAAATTGCAGAAACGCTTTGTGTAATAAAAACATCTGTGGAGTGAAGTGAAATGCTAATATTGACTTGTGCACCCATTAGATCTCTCATCTTTCTAGAGCTCCATCTAATGCATGTATCCAAGGTATATTCTCTGCCATGTGAATCAGTCCATTTTAATAAGTATATAACAATATACATTATAATAATATTAATATTATAACATTAATAAATTGCACACAATGAAAACACATTATCTATCATATGCATATCTGTTTCGAATAAACAACATAACTGATTTAGCAGCAAGGTTCTCTCAGGAATTTATCTGTTGATGATGGAGGCTTATCTATTTTTCTTTCTTACATCCTTTCTTTTGTTTTTGTCTCCGAACAAGTAACTTTTTTACAGAAGTGAATGATCAATATACTTGTCCGAAGGACAAGCACATGACAATGCTTAATGTCGAGCCCTGCCTCAATGTTGTTCCAAACCTTTAGTTCTTTTAGTGGAATAAAAAAGTTAGGAAGAATGGCAACTTTTCTTGCATCCTTTTGTGTATCACGAAAGAATGTCATACAGGTTTGGAAAAACATGAGGATGAGTAAATAATTTTTTGGCCAAATATCCCTTTAAGCCTTGGAAGAACAGAAAAAAGAGATCAAAACAAGAGAGTGAAAGAAAAAGGGGAAGATTGAGAAAGGACACTGGACTGTGCGCAGGAATTCTGGACCATGCTGGAGGGATTTGGCTTATAGCCTGACATGTTAAAGGTGGAGTAAGTCATTTTAATCCAAACACTTTGTCAAATCCGCGAATATCTCTTCACGGCCCATTTGTTGTCTGTTCTGTGCGTGCGCTGAAATAAATAGGTGTTTGTACACCGCCCTGGCTCTGTAAATGGGAAAATAAACACCATTAACCGTGCATGAATTTGGGGGGCGACACTTCTGAAGGGGTACTGAGGGGAGGGGTGTGTTTGGCTGTTGAGTTCAAATATCAACAGTCTTTCTCAGGAATCACTTACTGCACCTTTAAGTACTGGAGTTGTGACTAAACCAGACACGGTGAACACAGAAGAGTGCAATAAATTAATAAGGTTAGACAGCCACGGATGTGCATGACAAGCAGAAACAGATATGAAGCAAAGATTTTCGATGTGAACGAACCTGCATTACATCCATGACTGAGCAGCAATTTTGGTTGGATCAGAGACTCCTTGCATTAATACATATGATGTCACTTTAAGTCTGTGCTAGTGATCTTGATCATGGAAGCAATAATGTCGTTATTGCAATAATTTATACTGCTGAAGTGGATTGCGTGCACACATTACCAAAAGCAGGGAGAATAATTGTTCCACTGTGCATACATTAATGATGAAAGGTACATAATAATAATAATAATATCAGGCAAGTTACCCACAGGCTCTATTTTCAATTACATAATTACAGAAACTTCAAAAGGTGGCATATGTGATTTTTGTCAATGTTAAAATACATTCTCTTATTCCATCTTAAAAAAATATTGTGGGTGCAACCTTGATTTTTGCTCTTTTTATTTTTTTAAAGAAAAGTAGGGATGAGTTGAAATTAATTTGTGCCAGTTGCTTTTTTGTTTTTACTTTTTGTCAATTTCTTTCTCCAGACCTAACATTTTTCCATTTGTTATTATTAATCTAGCTGTCACTGCTGAGCTGATTTTGGAATTGCCAATTCCTAAAATCAACATAGCAGTAAAGGAGTATTTCATGCCAGGATATTTTGAGGTTAAATAGAGCTCTGTTAAAGGGTTACTTCAACCAAAAATGAAAATGATCCTATAATTTACTCACCCTCAAGCCTTGCTATAGTGTATGACATTCCTCTTTCAGCCAAACACAATCGGAGTTATATTAAAATATATCCTGGCTCTTCCAAGCTTTATACTGGGATTGAATGGTATCTTAGATTTTGAAGCCCAAAAAAGCACATCCATCCATCAAAAAAGTAATCTTACTACTCCAAGGGGGCTAATAAAGCCCTTCTTAAGCGAAGCGATGCGTTTTTAAAAAAATATATCCATATTTATAACTTTATAAACTATAATCTCTGGCTTCGGGTAACGGCCGTCCACAGGTTCACTGGCTTCGTCTATCCACTGAGATTTCACGTTCATCACTTCTCACCGGCGCACTTCTCGCTCATGAATGCGCGGATGGTACTTTTTTGCTGCTTTTATCTGCTTTTTGGAGCTTCAAAGTTTTGGCCACCATTTACATACTATGGACCTACAGAGCTGAGATACTCTTTCTAAAAAATACTAAAATCTTAATCGGTGTTCTCCTGCAGAAGACAAACATTCATACACATCTGGGACGGCATGAGGGTGAGTAAATTATGACAGAATTTTCATTTTTGGTTGAACTATTTCTTTAAGGATCTTGTTCTGAAAAAATATGATTTGAGAATATGCTTTTTAACACGTCAACATCAAATGTATTAATGCTTATTTGAAGTGAAAATACAACAAATGGGCCAACAGTCAAGTTACACTCTGTCAAGACTGCTTTCGTTTTCTTTTTCTCACTTATCAACAGTGATTTGGATGGATGGCACTTGTGTGCATATTCCATCATCTTCATCCTATTCTTCTATCTATGTGTGAATTTGCCAAACAACAATCCATCATCAAAACTCAAACTCTTTTCAATATTTACCAGCAATTCGATTGCATTACATGAAAAGCAGACTACCTTCAAATGGTTAATTATTAACTTTTCTTTGTCCTTCGTGAACTGTAGAAAGAAAAAAAAAGCATGCTGCTAACAAAATAGTGGCAGTTACTGACTGAATTAAACTGTTCTGTTTTCATTTAAATTAGTTGGAAAGGGAAACACGTTATCAAACTGTCATGAGTTGAAAAGTGATACACTATAAAATGCAGCGTGAGTGAACGAGATAAAAGCAACAAAACAAACACAATCATACAACCTTTCAAAATAACATGCACGTTCGATTAAATAACAACAAAACTGCGTTTAAAAGTGTTTTAAAAATCCGAGGAGAATCATTCGCCAAATGAACCATCGATTTTGCCTCTCAATGTACCACCTATTTATGCCAACCCGCTTAAAAGAAGTCCAAAGTTGGCTAAATTGGAGACTATTTGTTTTACTGTCAGTGTCTTGCAGCTGTCAGTAGTCGACGAGAATGAGGACTTACCTTGTAAACAGTCCCATCCTCTCCGCAGACTCTCTCTTTTCTCTAAGCTCGTGTGCGGTCTCATTGTCATCCGACACACGCAGGTGATGTCATAGCTTTTCTGGTTTCAGGATTGACATTAGTGCGCATGCGCAATCCATTACCGTCGCAGCTTTACGTGGGAACTGTAGTGCTGTAGTTTAAGTGACGCTCAAATGTGTGAATGAACAAATACTTTACTGTGGTATAAACGTACAAAGAAAGAAAGAAAGAAATATGTAAATAAATAAATAATTGTAATATAAACAATTGAATACATTTAGAAATATAGATACTAATTACATAACAATATATTAATTAAAGATGTATTAATTATAATTAATTACTTAATTAATTAATTGTGTGGATAATTATATATGACAAGAAAAAAATATATAAATTAATATTGTGTGTTTATTTATTTATTTTTAAGAAATAAAAATGCCAATATATGAGAGGATGGTTGATTATTTTGGGAGAATAATTATTTTCACATATTGTAATGTATAATATGTATAATAATAATAATGTATCATTATATTTAAACATTTTATTTCTTGTATGTGGAATATGACAAGAAGTACAATTTGATCATTTTCAAAGTACAACTACAATACAGCAGTGAAACATAACAGAGCTCTATTAAAACTTACACGTTATTTAACGTATGTTTGAAACGTTAACATAAAAATATCAGCTCAGCAGTGACAGCTAAATTAATAATAACAAACGACAAAGTGTTAGGTCTGGAGAAATAAATTGACAAAAAAGTTACAAATATTAAATATTATATAAATATTCATATATACACGTATATATAAACTGGAACAAAGTTTGCATTTGAATAAATTAAGGGTTCCCAATAAAATTATCTTTGGTTTTTATTCCATTGTGTACTACTAAAGTTACTGCAATTACAATGGATAAACACCTTCCATTGGGGTCAGTTTTGCCAAATCTCAACACTTTGCCATCGAGTTGTTTTAAAATTGATAGCAACCAAATTGGTTCACAGAAACAAATAATTATATGACTATACACATATATTGCTTTCTAATTAGCCAGCAAATAAAGTTGTAATATAGTATGGTCATTGGAATGCAACGTTTTATCATAGTATGAAAACGCAGTTTAACTCTGATGTTAACAGACTTTGCCAAAATACTTCACTATATCATGTGAGGCTCAATGTGGCACTCATTCCACTTAAAAGCAATTGGGGGAAGATATCCATAGGATTTATTTAGGCAAAAGCAGGCCACAGACAGACTTACAGAGGATTATGGGAATGATTGTTCATGGTGGGATGTCTAGAGGAACTACAGACATAGCAGCAGCTGGTGATGCAGATTGTGCCATGGGGGTGCAAGAATTTTAATTCCCAAAACTTCATTAGCAGAAAAACTGCCTGCACTCATTTATTACCAGGAGTCGATGTTGCTCAAAATATTAGGACTCACTGGACTTCCTAAATCTCTCAGCATGAGTCCTCAGTTCTACGTAGTCATGCTACAAGAATTCTTTGGTCTATTAACATAGTGGCAGGGAGTCAACAGTGGATTTTTCTCTCCCCTCCCCAAAAATCATTGTCAATCTCAGGCCTCGCTTAGTCAAGACTAGGCTCATTGCAGCCGAGGGGAGAGGGGCAAGGGGCAAGTCATTTGACATTAATTGGGACTTATTCAAACTGCTACAAATCCAGCATAGTATCTCATTTGCTTAGACAGGCCTTTTTTTACTTAGGTGTCCTATACATCCAGGTACAGTTGACATGCTGCCAGTATGACTTCAAGCACCTCTGTACCAACATGAGTAAAATGGTCCAGTTTTGGCTTGCAAACAGGGTCCAATAGCCCCTGCTGATAGATGCTGTAACTACATCGTACTGGGGATAAAAAGCAGCTTTCTCCATTGTTGGCCATTCAAAATAGCTGTGTATTCTGACCATGTATGTCCTCTGAACATTTTCCAAATCTTTTATTGATATTTTTATTCAAACACGAGCCTCATTCCAACGTTTCTGTCTTTACACTCCCCTAAAACAGTACATATCTTTCCTTCAGCTATTTTGACCACAGATCTTCAGGTAATAAACTCACTAAGGAGACATAGCATGACTTTCAACATGCCTTATTGTCTTGGCAGTCAGTAAACGTCTTCTCAGAAGCCAAAGCTGTTCCTTTCACTTCAGCTCAAAGCACATTACACCAGACTACAGCCATCATGCTTGGAAGGATAGTCTTTTTAATGTTAATGTAAAGAGAGAGCAGCACTTCTAAGGACTGGGCAGAGAGTATTAGAGGTGTGTAAATATTTAAGCAGTACAGGTCTGCATACTGTTACTTGCACAGGAACGCTGTAAGCTGCTCTAGAACAGACTGCCCTTTGTAACTACATGGGCATGAGGGATTACATTAAAATGTTCACTGGATTACACATGATTCATCCATATAACACCTATTCACCCCTTGAACTTAACAGTAAAATGACTGTTTTTGACCATAATTGTACTTTTGTGTTCCACAGAAGAGGGAAAGTCAAACAGGTTTGAAATTACATGAGTATGAATAAATCATTATTATTTTTGGATGAAATATTCCTTTAACGTCTCACAAGGAAAACTAAAATATTCAGTTCCAATGTAACAACTTCAAGCAATAGCTATACTCCAGTATATAATTGCCTTATGTATTTAATAACTAAACCAATCCTAACCGAAAAGCTGGATGTAATTGAAATTCAACCTCCAGAGAACTTATTTCTTTACCCTTTGCTTCTTTAAAATTCTTCATTGATGGGGCCAGAAGGAGGGTAGATTAAGGGCCCTCTGTGGGATTGACAATCAATCTTATGGCTCTGATCTGCATTTAACCCTTAGGTCTGTAAACTGTGAGAAGCTTAACACGCTCTCACCGTAAAGCTATTTATGTCTTTTTAATCTTGGCAGACAGGTAGATATCCACAGAAAACAATCATGTTGTAACCTTGTTCAATCATGTGTAAATAAATAAACATAGTCACAGTCAATCAATGCGTAATGCACATTGCTTATGTATTTTGTATGCTGCCTGCCATTCCCAGTGCACCATAAAACCTGTAATGTAATGCATTCATTGTCTTTGTTCTAACACAATAACCTGCCATTTCTCAAGTGGCATGACAAAGTACTTGGTAATTTCACCATTATTTACATGGAACATGAAGTCCATTTATAACAGTGTTAGGAAACAAAGACACAATTACTGACGTATAAGTGGTTTACATTGTACATAGCCAAAACCATGAGGTATTTCGGTGTCTAATGCAATGGCATTCATGGAATTCATTTTCGACGGTCATAAATGCTCATATACTTTTGGAAGATAAATGGCATAAGCCTTTTTTATTGATTTGCATTTTATGTATTTATATGTTCCTGAATAAAGTGCTACAGTGAACTGGAATGCATCACCATTAAATCAGAGGAATCGTGTCTCTTACATACATAGTAAAGCAGTATTTGGTATATGTTCTTGTTGAAATGCATTAAAATTATAGTTCACCCAAACTCAAATGACTTACTCCTGTGGAGTACAAAAGGAGATAAGGAGGTGGAATGTTAGTCTCAGTCACCATTCACTTTCATTGCACCTCTTTAACAAACAATGAAAGTGATTGGTGACTGAGGCTATTGTACTGCCTAACATCTCTTTTTGGGTTCTATGGAGATTATAAAGTAATTTGGGTTTGAAACAAAATGTGGGTGAGTAAATATGACAAACTTTTAAATTTTAGGTGAAATATCCCTTTTACTGTCAAACAAAGGCACACAAAATCAGCGCCGCCTGCTGGTTACATGCGGTAAGTGACAACATTCTGTATTGTCCAGGGATTATTCTTATTTTTTTACACAATCAGTATTCCACTAAAGCACACTGTTAGAGAGAGTAAAACATGTAAAACATACACTTTAATTGTATTGAAATATGCAATGAAAGTCAATTATAGAAATTAAAGAGATAGTTCACCCATCAATAAAAATGTACTCATCATTTACTCACTGTCATACCTTCCCATGTGTGTATGACTGTCTTTCTTCAGCAGAGAACATTTGAAGAAAAATAGAAAAAAAAATCTTAGCTCTGTAGATCCTTAAAATGCAAGTGGATGGTGATCAGACCTTTTGAAGCTCCAAAAATCCCAGACAGTCATTATAAACATCATCCATATGACACCAGCGGTTAAGTTAATGTCTTCTAAAGCGACAAGATCACTTTTGGTGCGAAAAAGATTCATATTAAAGTACTTTTTAAATATAAACTATCGCTTCCGGTCAGTGGCAGTATATGCATTCATGAAAGCGCTGAGTTCACATAGTCTCTCGTGAGAGGAATTCGCGTTGACATGTTACGGATGTAATCTCACATTCTTCTCTCAGCTGAGCCATCCAACATAACCACACAAATGCACCATTTTGAGTAAATACAGATATAAACCAAAACCAACTAAGCTTTTGTACAGCGTTCATCCTACTCACTTGCAAACAGCGATGCTGTGAACATGCCAATGCAATTAAGTCACAAGCGCATACTGCTGCTGACCGGAAGCGATGCTTTATAGTTAAAAAGTACTTAAACTTTGATTTATTTTACACCGATCGTTAGAAGATTTAATTTTAAAGATTAAATTTAGCCCAGGCTTGTCAAACTTATTTTGGGTCGAGGGCCGAATTGGACTACACATCACTGTATGACATATACATATATATATATATATATATACGCTGATAAGCCACAACATTAAAACCACCTACCTAATATTGTGTAGGTCCCCCTCGTGCAGCCATTACAGCACCAACCCACATCTCAGAATAGCGTTCTGAGATTCTATTCTTCTCACCACAATTGTGCAGAGTGGTTTTCTGAGATACTGTAGACTATGTAAATTCGAACCAATCTGGCCATTCTCTGTTGACCTCTCTCATCAACAAGGCATTTCCATCCGCAGAACTGCCCCTCAAGTTTTTGTTTTTGGCACCATTCTGAGTAAATTCTAGAGACTGTTGTGCATGAAAATTCCAGGAGATCAGCAATTACAGAAATCCTCACACCAGCCCATATGGCACCATTAAACTTAAAATGTTTATCTTCCCTGCTGTTGCTAAAAAACATAATCATACCAATGTAATAGGCAAAATCAGCATGAATGTTTTAAAAAACATTTTTTGTTTTGTTCCCCATTAAATCATCTCACGGGCCGCATGTTTGACACCCCTGATCTAACTGCTTGAGTTGTATGGATGAGGTTTATTCTGACTGTCTGTTCTTTTTGGAGCTTCAAAAGTCGGATCACCATCCACTTGCATTTTAACTATCTACTGAGCTAAGATATTTTCCTACAAGTGTGTTCTGCTGAAGAAAGAAAGTCATACACACCTGGGATGCCATGAGGGTGAGTAAATGATGAGAGAAATAACATAAGGGTAAACAATAGGACATAATTTGGATTTTGGGTGAACCATCCCTTTTAGTATTTAAGCATTGAAAAACAATTGAATGTCCACATCATCTCAAGGCAACTTATAGCATTTGCATTGATCATCTTTAACATATCAGCTTTCACAGATTGGAGAATCTTCAAATACATTGGATTGTTGGGTTCTTTTCCATTCTGATCATTTCCGTATGACTGCCTGTAAGTGTTGAAGCTGAGCCCGGTTTACACTGCCACCCCCACAGACAATCATCACCAGTGGGCCTAGAGGTTTAGGAAGGCGTCCCTCCTCCTGTAGCCTTTGGATAACACCACTGTACACTGCAGCCAGCGCAGCACCACAGGCTAGCTCCACCAACACACGCTCCTCATCTACATATGCACACACAGAGAAATACAAACACTTTCCTAAGGACTGGAATCATTCAAAGCAAGATTTGCAGATATTGAACTGTTTTTGGTCCCAAAAATAATGGTTATCAGTTGGTGTGTATGGTCCTAAAATGGGCCGCAGGTCTGTTCTGAAACAATGCTTAATGAAAAATAAAATGCAACTAACCATTCATAGTTATGGTAGCAAAATAAATAGGCTTATTGACTTAAAAAGAGGTGACAACACTTCCTATATATTGTCTTGTTAATGTCAAAGGTTGTGCTATCAGACTCGGGTATTTTGGCACAAATTCATCAGTAACAAAGTAGAAGCTAGCCAATTAGGCAGATGCCAACATTGACAATATACAATATCAATAATTTATCCATAAATATAATATCAATACATTTTATTGTTTGATTTTAAGACATGTATTTTGTACAAAACAAAAGGTAGTGAATTCAGTCACCACTTGACCCAATGTACAATCTGGGTCCAAACTCAGTTGAGAAACACTGCTCTAAACCATAGCGACAAGCTTACCCAGGAACAGTTCAATTGCCTCCAGAGCCTGTAGATCTGTCACCACCTCTGAAATGACAGTGGACCGTTTGCTGTATTCAAACGCCTGTCTGCATGCTGTCTTTGCTCCCAGACACGTTGCTTCACTAGCAAGCAGTTCAAGCACAGTGAATTGCAAAAACATTTACACAGGACATGAAACAGTGCCAACTCTTCAACTCTTTTTTAAACTCTTCAAATTCAATACGATTTCTTATCTTATACCTTGTAATGTCCGGCAGTGTAACCAGCTCTCCGGCTTTAAGGGCAACATTGAGACAATCTGCACCAACAGTCTCCATACAGAGGATAGGCACACTGCCCCAGCCCACCTCATCCAGCCCCTGCATCACCCCACAAAACAGACCTCCGCCCCCAACGGACAGCACTATAGCTCCTGGTTTGGTTGGCAATGAGGCCTTGAGTTCATGTACGATACTGGTATGACCTTTCCTAAGAGACATGTTGAGAAACATTTGCATTCTTCTTCAATGGACTTTTTTTTGGGGAGGGTAATGTCTTTTGACAATTTTGCTAGGGTTGGTCCCCAAGGATTGTGTTTTGGCAACCCCACTACGCTCACCTGGCCATTATATCTATGAACTCACCAGATTAGTGGATGGTTGAATGGTGGTATCACAGTAAGACCTTCACTTTCAGCCAATCGAAGGGCCTCTGCATTTGCATCATCCCAAACCTAACACAACAAAAAAGGATGAAGTCATCTGGTATATAGGGAAAAAATAAATAAATAAATAAAAAAATAATAATAATATATAATGCCATATCTAGAAAGAGGCGTTTAGTATATCAGTGCTGGTACTCTGCTCTTGCCTTGCCCGCAACTTTGACCATAGCTCCCTGGTCCTTTAGTTTCTGCACTACCAGTAGGGGTGTTGCTGAGGGCAAAACAATGGTTGCTGGAAGGTTGAGTTTTCTTGCTGCATATGCTGTGGCCATACCAGCATTGCCACCTACATACAGACAAAGAGAGTCAAATACAATAAAACTAATATACTAATGGAAACACACTTGTTTTATCATTTCACTCACCAGAAGAACAAACCACACCGTTCGACTTGGTGGAACTTGCAACCTTGTAATGGGAAAAAAAATGCATTTAAATCTTTATCAGAATGGCCAACATGCAACGCTTCCTTAAATGAGCGCTAGAGGACAGTACGAACACATAATGCACGTACGGGACGTAAACATTTTCACGTCGTTTGATATCATAATGCACATAATCTAATGTTGATCTTAAAACTCAACATCATGGATTATAACATTAGGGATATATGTAGACCCAAAAAATATTTAATTCTCAAATTAATCAATGTGCTTAATTTTAAGAAATGCAACTATATTTTCCTCACATTTTGACACATGTATCCTACTCCGCGTATTTTGAAGGAACCGGTGGGCTGTGAGCTCTCCATCTTCAAATACACGGAGCTCCCCATTCGCTTAGACATGTCCGTGCTCTCGAGGAGTGGCGTGACAACGTGAAATCCATCTTGCTTAGACATTGTGCGCAAAATTTTCTGAAATGCTAACAGTTAATCAGGGAAGAAGTGGAGAAATGCGGTTACGGTAGGTTAATTATCTCAGAGCTGTCAAAACTGAGATGAGCACTGCCTGTTGAACGATTTTACAGTTCCTTTGCAATTCAGTACACTTGACATTGCGTCAGAAAGCTGACGCTATGGGGAGTGACCTAGCTTACATGACCAAGTTGAACCTTTCTACAATAACGCCAGGATTGGCTATGGTGTTTTGAACAGAATTTGCTCTGTTGGTTATGAACACCATATTACAGGCTACAGGTTCATCCACTAGATGCCTTGGAAATGGAATGTGTTCAGGTAGTGGTGCTAGTGGTGCTTAAGTAAGACCAAGTGAACTGACCCATACCTTAAATTCTACATTTCTTAAGGGCGATCGGACGCAGGGCTCACTCCGTCTATGCTCAAAGTTTATGTGGCAACTATATCTGCTTATCACACACTTGAAACTGGCACCTCTATAGGAAAACATGACTTAATCATAATTCTTAGGGGGGGCGGGGCGGCTAAATCCCCTTCGCCCGGCTACAGTACCGATTTGGGACCTAACTTGGTCCTAAAAGTGCTTCCAGGGCTTCCCTTCGAGCCTCTGCGTTATGTTGAAGTGCGTGTGCTTTCTCTTAAGACTGCATTAATGCTGGCTTTGGCCTCAATAATATGGGTTGGTCATTTGCAAGCATTGTCAGTTGACAATTCATGTCTGGAGTTTGGTCCAGGTCTTTCAAAACCACTGTCAAACACAGAAAAGGCTATGTGCCTAAGGTCCTAACCACATGCTTTAGAGCGCAGGACGGTTCACCTTCAAAACTTTTTCCCTATAAATTTTTCATTTTATTCAGATGAAGAACAGTCTTTGTGTTTGTTATGCATGCATATGTTGAGTGTAACCGGCCCTGGTCGCCCCGCTCTGAACGGGACTTGAACCGGCATCTCCGGCACGGGAGGCGGGTGCGCTAACAAGGAGGCTAAAGGCTACAGCTTCTAGCATCAGTCGCTTGTGCACCTCTTGAGGTCAGGAGAGTGAGATTTATACAGATTGCACAGCTAACTATCAGCTGGCTCCCGCTACACTCACCCCCCTAAACCTCACTCCGATCCGGGTCATGGCACCATTGTAACCAGACCTGGTCACCCTGTACCAAACAGGACTCGAACCGGCATCTCCGGCGTGGGAGGCGGGTGCACTAACAAGGAGGCTAAAGGCTCCCGCTACATGAACGCACATGCTAGTTCAGACTGTCTGACCAGCTCTTTGTGTGCTATGGAGGATGCACAAAAGGAATGTCCGTCTCCAAGCAAAGACACTGGATCATTGATCCGATCACCCTAGCTTACGAGTCGCCCAATTGGTGTTAAAGTACACTCAACTAGAGGCGTATTCCCCTCCTGGCTGACCATGTGGGTCATTCACTTGCAGCATACGCATGTCGGTCACCGCCCCACGAGACTGCGGCATCATGTTTCCTCTCTGGGAAGGTTATGTCATGTAGTGCAGCGTGATGCAAATCTGTTCCCCATAGCATCAGCTTCCTGACGCAATGTCAAGTGTATTACATATGTTGTGTCTTGGTTAAGTATGTAACCTCGCTTCCCTGAGATGAAAGGAATGAGACATTGCATAAACTGGCACTATAGACTCAGGGTTTTTTGAGTAGCAAGCGATACGCTCTTTGTCTCTCTGTCAGAAAATTCTGAGGAATGGTGTTTGCTCACCCGCTTTTATACTGGACAGCTTCGTGCCTAAAAGGGTGGGTCTTAAACACCATAGCCAATCCTGGCATTATTGTAGACAGGTTTTAACTAGGTCGTGTAGACTGAGACTCCCCATAGTGTCAGATTCCTGGCGCAATGTCTCGTTCTCTTCATCTCTGGCAACTGATGTTACATACATAACTGAGACGATTTCCCACATTTTCATGCTAAATTATTACCTTGCGAGGTAATTGTTTAGTCAGTTTTCTCAAAACAATTCAGAAACATAATATGTGTAATTTAATTCTTATTTAGCAGTCTCGTTATAGTGTACGTACCTATTCCAAGGTGGTTTCAAGAACTTGAGTGTTGTCTAGAAGTTCAAAGTTCCCTTGCTGACAGTAAAGTTATTGAGCATGAACTAATGCCCTGGATAGCAAGATAAAAACGACAGCTTGCGATATTATGGAATATATGTTAAACCCAAGTAAGTTAGTCATTTATGAGAGACAGTAAACTGTAAACTTGTCCTTAGTGAGAAACCTAAATCTAAATTGGAGAAATATAAATTACCATTACCCTTTCAACAAAGTACTGAGGCAGTACATGATACATGGTACAGTAAAACCATACTTTGATATTCAATGGAACTGAATGATTACCATATTCATACACAAAGTTATTTACATGGGATTTCAATGAATATTGTGATGTTATGGTAAACTTCAAACCATGGTATTGCATTGATACATGCCCTAAAAACCATGGTGTTACCTTAGTATCATGTACTTTTTGTGGGTGTACCTTATTCCAGATCACAAAATGTTTTATTGTTTGCCTCCTACATACACTTGGGCTAATGTTTTAACAACCCCAGTAAACACAGGCTGTAAAATACTTGAGTCAATACAACATGTGAGTTTGTCCCAATGCGGAAATTTATTGAGCACATATACATGGCATTTTGCATAAATGTCTCTTGCCTGCCTGTTTGACAGCAATATTGTATTAAGCTTTTTGAAGTATTTCATCTTATCTTCACTAAATAAACAATCCTTAAAATGTGAAAAGTTTATGTACCATAAAAAAATAAAACCTAACTTAAATTAAGTTTAGATATACAGATTCATGTGATATGTTGTCAATATCTCCTGGTTGATGGAAAAAAACACCACTACAATAGTTTTTTGTCATCACTTTTCTTTATGCATCCTCTTAAAACTCAGTTTCTCACACACAGCAACAAAATGTAATCTCCTCTGACCCCAAAAAAATCCTCCACATACAAAAATATACACGTTTTCAGTCTAGACCACTTCCTTATTATCCAATTGCAGCTTGACCAGCCTCAATGCCTCTTTTTATCACTTTCTAGCACCTTCCTTCCTTTTCCCTTAATCAGCAACTTCCTAACCATGGTAAATGAAACATCAGTTCCTACAGTTTCCTCTTCAACTTGACAATATTCAAGTAAAGTATGAAAACTGGAATCCTAGATCGCACAGTCTGCTGCCAACTGTTTTCATCACATTCACGTCGCACTTTGAAAGTCACATCCAGCTGACACGCACCCACATACTCAGGAGGTTTCCACTGTGTGAAAGGACAGAAAAGCTAACATGTTCCTCAACAGAGATATGGGTAAGAGGGAGACTGCAAAAACAACATATCAAAGTGATGAATAAAATCTGGGATGCAAATGGAAGACTGCTGATTTCCCCACTCTTGGTAACCATCTTGTCCGACTCCAGACATGCTCCATCATCTTGCCACCTTGTAGGCTCTGTGTTGTGATGGTCAAGACAGGGCAGAATGCCAACCCACAGCTTCATGCCAAGTGCTGTTATAGGAGCTAGCCCTGTCTCTTTTGGCCACCTATGCCAAGGAACGTTGCCTGGGTTTGATCCTAGGATACAGCTATAATGAAAGCAGAGAGCAACTATTCAAGAAATGGGACAATCTTTAAAATTTTTGAAAGGCTTAATTTTTTTTCTGTCTCATGGAGACCTTTAAAAATAAGTGCATGAATTATATATGAGAAAAAATTTAACTAAAGATCAAAATTTTACTGCAAAGTAAATGCACAATGTGAATTGATGAAGTGAATGTGTGCATATATGTAGGTGTCTTACCCCTAATAAGTTGCGTGGTACATAGCCCTCCTTGTCATTAATCCTGGCCCACCACCACTCGGTCTCACTGTCATCTCTACGGCTCATCACGGTGAGAGCGTCGCCCTCACAGAAGGATAGCTCATCTGTACTCTGAGCCTCATAGTCCCACAGTCCATAAACCATTCCTTTATTCATTACGCCCAGCTTCTCCTGCACACCTGAGAGAAAAATATAAATATTACTGTTAAGTCTTTCGAAAATATTAAGTCACTACACTAGGAATACACACTTAACAATAAGAATTATCAGACCAGAATGTTTTAGATATTACCATATAGAAACTGTGAGCACTGGATGTAGCCCTCCTCCATCTCCTCACACTTGTCCGCTGCAGTCTCTACATCACTAATTGTAGTGGCAAAAATGGCAGCTCCAGACTCCACTAGCAACTTGCAGAGATGAACATTATTGCATGAGGCTGCGCAGTGGAGGGGGGTCCTGATACCAAACACAGTTAGTCCATTTCATTATAGTAATTCTGTTAAATTTCCTTCATATACAAACATTTTACATTATTCATGAGTGAAAATTATACATCTGTACAATAGAGGTCTGCACAAGCCTTAAAATGAATGATACTGTCAGATTTTAAGCACGAACCCGATAATGTTCATTATCTAATTTCTTTTTTTAATCCTCTTTTCTCCCCAAATTGGCATGCCCAATTCCCACTGCTTACTAGGTACTCGTGGTGGCGCAGTAACTAACCTCAATCCGGGTTGCGGAGGACAAGTCTCAGTTGCTTCCGATTCTGAGATAGTCAGCCCATGCATCTTGTCACATGGCTTGCTGTGCGTGACACTGCGGAGACTTATAATGTGTGGAGGCTCATGCTTTTCTCCATGATTCACACACAACTTACCACATGCCCAACTGAGAGTGAGAACCACAAATCACGACCACAAGGAGTTTACCCCGTATGACTCTACCCTCCCTATCAACCGGGCCAATTTAGTTTCTTAGGAGACCTGGCTGGAGTCACTCAGCTCACCCTGGATTCGAACTCGCGACACCAGTATTTAGTGTCAATACTCGGTGAGCTACTCAGGCCCCACTATTTAATTTCTCCTAGCAGGTATTGTTCCAATAAGCTGTATTTTATGTAAGCATTTAGGCAACATTCGTAACAGTACATACACAGTTTTAACAAGGCATGGCAGCCCCTCAGTACACTAGAGCATATCCTTACTGTTTATTTGCTGAAACTTCTCTTGGTGCAAAGCAATCTGGAATAATATGAAACAATGCAACAGTCCCCTCTTTGGAGCCTAAACTTGTTCAGGACATTGAATCTTTGTGACAACTGTGCAAAAAACAAACAATCTATATGTAGCGCAAAGAATAAAACAGAATGCAGATATCTCAACATGCGTTTTTAAAAAATGTGAAGTTCTTCAGCATGGTGCAAATGTCAAAGACATTCGTCCAGCATATGTTTACATAGGAAAATAATGGGAAAACTGAACAGACACACACAAAAACACATTCGGTGTGAACAGCCAGATAACTGTTCAATTTGCGCGTGTCTGTGAGTGAGAGCGCGTGCGCGAAACAAGTTTGGTAAGACTGCTTATTTTTTCATTAATTACAAACCCAAACCTGACCGAACCCGAAGTCCTACATGAAAAACTGACCCAAACCCGGCCCGAAACCGCAGGGTTCTCAGGTCCCGTCAGACCTGGGTTGGGTTGCAGACCTCTACTGTACAATATAGAATTTCAAAAAAATGTCAATAGTCCCTAGCATAGATTCAATGATTGCTGTAATATTAGTAATATTTCTTAAGATAATTAAATAAAAAAGTAATAGTTCTTACCATCCGTCACTGTCTGCTGCATTGACATTGACCCCAAAGTCCAGCAGGAACTTCACAATATGGTGGTGACCTGCACAAACAGCGTTATGGAGGGGGGTGATACCCTCATCATTTGGAGTGCTGGGATTGTCCACCTGAGGAAGGAGCCAACAAAAACAACAAATACAAACTGTTGGCGATCTACAGCACTTCTGAAGCTCTTTGAAGTTATATGTTGTAGATGCAAGTGGTCTGAGGTAGCTGATTGGTACCTCATAGATAATCCTTTGCACCAAGTCAAATTCGCCCTCAAGAGATGCATCCAAAAGCAGTGCAAGAGGATTGAACTTTACTCTCAGGCCGTGTCCTGTCCGCTCAGATCCCGGCTTCTTCAGGTTCGTACGCTTGACCTGCAATGTGAAAAATTCTTTCAGTTCATATTTGTAGAATAAAATATTCAAGAGCTTGAGATTCTTCTTAGATGAGAACAAGAAAAGCCCTTTTTCAACAATATTCTCCACCATCGGTCAGAACTGTTCTGAGAACGGTGAGTAAGAGTTCCAGTAGCATTTCCACTTGAGCAAGGTTTGATACGGAATGATTCTTTACCATTGCCAGCCTGTATATCTCAGTATGGTTAGCTAACCATACTCAGAACTGAGAACCGTTCTGCCAAACGTCTGTGGTGACGTGGCTTCTCTCATTCTATTACTTATTTCACAGTACCCTACTAGAAATAGAAACCATAAGCACATCGAGAACCGTTCAGACTGAAGGTGGATAAGTGGCTTTTGAGTCAAATAATGGACATGTACCATTTCTAAGATATGCTTAATAATCAAGCCAACAAGCTTGGTGCCAACTCACCATAGACACACATGGAGAAGTGTCTGAATGTGTTGTGGTGTCCTGCTCTGCAGGAGAGTGGGCTTCTGGTACTGAGCTATGTTGTGTGCCTGTAACACTGGTGTGGTTGTTGTTATGATTGTCCTCAGGGGTGTCCTTAATTGAAGGGCCTGAGGCATCAGCAGACTGGGTTCCCCCTGATTCTGTGGATGTATGCGTCAGCTGTTTTTCATTGGCATTTGCTGTAGGTGACGCAGTAGAGGTGGTAGGAGTGTCTGGGATGTTAGTCTCTGCTGAAGGTCCAGCTAACATGTTAAACTCCTTCTGGTTTTCATTGGCAGTGTCCACATCACCCAGGGCTGTGGCCATGTAGCTAAGAGGACTGTCCGGCTGGTAGAAAGGTGTACCACTCACTCCACCTTCAATACCCCCTGCAAGGGTGTTGAAGCGCTGATATAAAAGCTTCTGAATGTTAGGCCCACTGGGTCCTTCTGGCTCTGTGATGGAGCTTCGCTTCTTCAATGGTCGAGGAGCATTGGCTAATTTCCTTCTCAGCACCTCTAGGTCTATGTCACTTTGGTAACGGAGAGGAGAGTGAGCCACAGGGGTCAGTTTGGTTGGGCTTAGAGGGCGAGGGATGTTATCCACACTGGGTGGATGGAGGGGAGCACTCTCTTGGTCAGCTTCCCTGTCCACTTCATCTCTGGAGGACTGGTAGGGGGGAACTGGGGAGGGAGAGGTGGAGCCCGGTAGGAGTGGTTTTCCATATACTGGAGACCAGTGAAAAGAAAGCACATTTAAAAGAAAGGAACATAAAAAATGTCAGAGTGTGGATTAAGCTTAAATGCATCACTTTTTACCTGCTTTGACAGCAGCCTTGCTACTACTGGAGTAGTTTTTGGCAGTAGACTGCTGCAGGTACATGTTGTAAATGGAGCTGGAGTTCATAGTGGCAGGGCCTCTCCTTGGAGACTGAGGCCGGGACCCTCTGTCTGGAATAAAGGGATGCACCGCCACAGCCAGAGGAGGCTCTGTCCTCTCACTCTGAGGAAAGAGAGCTGACCCAGGCGTGGGGCTGGGCGGCACTGTTATCCGCTGTTGGATCTGCTGTGCGGGGGAACCAGAGACAGGGGGTGCTCTCTGCCAGGCTAAGGTACCAGGAGCAGAGCGGGGCAAAGAGCTAGTGGCACAGACTATGGAGTGATGGCCTGCACTGGGATAGGTGCCATAGATGGGTGGAGGCTGTTTAGACAATGCTGTTACTGTCCCCAACATCTTAGGGGCTTCCTGCAAAGAGATGAAACAATAAGTTAACCACGGATTCAAATATGTCTTCCATAAGAAAACTTACTACTTAAGCTGTAGGAGACATTAGTGAGCACTATATAATCTCACCTTGTCTGAGGTACCCATCTTACTGGTGTGATCTTGTCTTGTATCCTTCCTGTCTGGGGGTTTCAGAAGAACCCTGCTATTGCTGAAGGAGGGCCAGTTTGCATCATTAGCTGTAGGGAGCACAGCAGTATACCATATGAGTTTGGTGGAAAGAGACAGAAATGTGTATGCTCTTTCTCAAGTCAGCCTCATTATGGCACAGACTGACATGCTCATAGGGTCATTAAAGCAGGAGATGAGTCTCAAATGGGACAACACTCACATCTCTGACCCCTGTGACATAAGGACACTTCTAATCAGGGGTTTGAGTGGGGGTGTATTTCTGTCCTGTCCTCTGCTCAGATACTACTCTCTCTGGGTTAAATGGATTACTAAGCCTATGTGTCCAAGTCCATTGCTTTGCTTGTCAAAGCCACAGGCGATGACGCATGTTTATCCCGTCTGCCTGACAGACACCCAATCAAACTAATGGCCAAGATGAATGCCAAGTCCAACAAAGGAGAAATGCAGTGAAGGAAAGGATTAAAGCAGATCAGAAATTGGGTTTTCTTTTCTCTAAAGAGGTTCAATTTGTATACTATTATAAAGGTTGAAATGAATACTGCTTTGCTATGTATTCTTTAGGCAAGGCTGACATTTTCATGACTGCTTATAAAAGAATGCTGTTACATAATTGTTTCTTTTATTTCCATTCCTGTGGATTGCTCTGTAGGGATACATTAAGTGTAGTTATTTTTAAGCCGAAAAATAGGTGGGGCTCAAATTGCTGTTTTGTGTAATCAGTGTGTCAGTAACCATGTGGTAATCTCATATACTGTAAACTGTATAAGACTTACTTCATATATACTGACAAACCAAGTGCAAGCTGGTGTTCATTTCTTTGTAACTATAATAGGTCAGTGTATGTGTGTAAAATTTATGATCAAATTATTTCAATGTATTTATTATGTTCAGTATCAACTGCTGCAATTTAAGTAGATTTAAATATGTACTGTATATATAAAAAAAATATCTGATTATTTAGAACATCTGCCGATACCAATAAAGTTGGTGTAGTTTGGCTGCTCTGCTTTTTATGCTACCTTGTCAAATCATTGATAATTAATAGCACAACTTTAAAAGAAATTTAAAGAAATGTATTTGGCCTTGGTTATAAACTCGCTAACTAAATTCTTAACTCATATTAACTAAATTCTGAAAAGTAAAGCTTACAAATTGCAACTCTGCTGTCACAGTCACCCAATTAAAAGTAATTCCACACAAGAACATTTTCTGTCACACACTACACGAGTTGTAGGCTAACTGTCTGATGCATTTATGCAACACTTTTGATTGACAGGAAATAAACGGCCCTGATCATCAGCTGTTTTTTAACAATCGCCGGATGGGGACCTGGGTAGCTCAGCGAGTATTGACGCTGACTACACCCCTGGAGTAGCGAATTCAGGGTAGGTTGTTCGTGGATTGCGGAGAGTAGCATGAGCCTCCACATGCAAAGTCTCTGCGGTGTCATCCACAACGAGCCACATGATAAGATGCATGGATTGACTGTCTCAGAAGCGGAGGAAACTGAGAATTGTCCTCCGCCACCCGGATTGAGGTGAGTAACCGCGCCACCACGAGGACCTACTAAGTAGTGGGAATTGGGCATTCCAAATTGGGAGAAAAGTGGATAAAACAATCGGCAGATGTCCGATAATGCAGATAATTGACCAATATATTGGTGCATAGTTAAATTTTTTATCATTTATTTTCTTAATTGTCTAATCATGGTAAACACAAGCAAATCTCTGTACGGTAAAAAGAAGTGCAACCTTATTTTATATTGTACATGTTATGCTGGTAAGAGATTTTCTCCTACTGTCAAGCCCAAACACTCACTAGTGGCAAAGTTGGAGTCTGTGGTGGCCCCGGGCCCCTCTTTAGGGTCTGAGAATGGCACCAGAGGGTCCACTATGATGTCTAAGTCTGAGACCTTCCATGGGCCTGCAGGCATCCTCACCCTGTCTTCCTCTGTGCCGCCGCCCCCACATACGTGGCACACAAGCATGACAAACGAATACAAGGGGAGGAGAACAGTTGAAAGACATGAGAGAATGAAAAAGCATGTTAGCAATTAAAAAAAGTTTTTTTTTAGTATGAATGTAATGAGAAAATCTGAGAAAAGACATGTTTCAAAACTGTGTCTTTAGGAGCTCCTCCTTTTAGATGGAAAGTAACGCTACAATCCTTATTGGAAAAAACCTTATTGTTAGCATGACTATGATGTCAAGAATGATAAAAGATTTGCTACTATGATTTTTTGGGGGAAATGAGAAAAGCATATACAGAAAATTAAATTAAGCTGAATGAGAGGTTATACAGAAATTGTAAGAAAGAAGATTAATTTTTAAAAAGGAAAGTAAAGGAGCAGCTTGATGCTGAGTGATGGATTTTCACAACCTTCAAGGCTCAAGCGTAATGATCGGATGCATCTATCAACTTCTCAGTTGTAATATCCCACTGAAAGTGATCGTGACCTCTTGTAAACCTGTTGTTATAGAAGAGGCTGTTTATATGGACACATTTTCGGACACTGGTGAGTGAGACTGCTTGTTGCAATCCAGGGAATGGCAAGGGGAAAATAAGGATAAGGGGAAAACACTGACCTGACTTGGACCGAGCATGGTTGATTGTTGAAGGAGCAGAGAGTGACTGTGGCTTTAGGGGATCGGGAGGTAAATTGTATCCTCCTTCTTGTCGCCCGGGCATCGGGACCTGGATGTAGGGACAAACTGCTGCCACCCGGCCAGAGCTGCCTGAGGTGGGCTGAGGGGAGGGTGGGCCACTCATTCGGCCAAGCTGTGGAGAAAAGGAATGTCCATTCAGACCACAATTAAACTAGATATGAAAATAAGCTGCAGTTGGCAGGCAACTAGTATATATTAGCAAACAGCCTTGAATATAACTATGTATGCATCTATTGAGACAATACTCCTATATTTATGTTGAAACAAATTCTTTGTGCTTAAGCAGCATAGTTTAATCAATTCAAGTTTGCATCTATAAACAGTAAATATGCAATGATTTATGATGCAGCTCAATGTAACTTAACAGTGCATCTGGTGCTTGTGGCTAACTTCACATATGGGCTGCAATGACTTAGCAGGCCTGTTCTTTTTCACATGCCTCTGCTTTTTTCTTGTAGAGACGCTCTCTGAGGTCCCCGATACGCTTGTCCATCATGGTCACCTCCATGTTACGCTTATTAAGCATATCCTTGTGTTGCTGTAGCTTGCTGTTCTGTTCCTGATTTAGCTTGTTTCGGATCTAAATGTTAATACAAACATGCATGTGTCACACACACATTTACAGAATTGATTATTATGTGAATATATCTGTTGGAATAGTTTCCTGTTTTATCAAATGTCAAACAGTTCATGCAACTAATATCTTTGGAGTTTGAAAACATGCTTAATTATCATAATATTTAATGTGATATCCCTTTGGGGCACAAACCAGAGCACAAAAAACTTTACAGAGAGTAGATTTGGGTGGAAATGTTTTTAAAATAAATAAAGAGCAAAACAGGAAACTGCATCAAAGTCTTTCAGTAATTCACTGGGGAAGGAAATTATTTAGATGATCAAAAAGCATTAATGGATTTAAAGAATCTCTATTTCCTATTACTGTTTTCCCACAAAAGTCAAATATCTAAGATATAATAAGATTTAAAAAAAAACAGTAGATATATATATACATAGATAAGTTTAGTCTAAAGCACAAAAATCCATACTTGCAGTTCTTGGTAGAGTTTACGTAGTTCCAGCGCAGCATTGCAGGTCATCGGTCCCCCCAGAGGCTGCAGCCCATTCAGACGCCCCCGTCTTAGATCATCTAGCTGCTGCGTGAGATGATCCACCTTTTGCATGGCCGACTGTAGCTCTGTCTGCTTTTCCTGGAACAGGCTGCTAACATGCTCAATTTCTGCAGCTGAAAGACATACACATAGCATTCCGATAATATATCCAATCTATGTGAATGCATGGGTCACTGTTTATATGCTTCATACATAAGTTAGCGCCTGTGGATTTGTGGAGTGGGTGTGTGTGTGTGTGTGTGTGTGGGAGTGAGGTCCAGGATAAATTGCTACTTGATCCAAGATGTCTACTCCCCAAGGTCACATATCATAAGCCAGATCATGGGCAGTGCAACAAATTCTAAATAGAGAGGAATGATATTGTGATCTTTGTTTTTAATCCCTTAAATGTTGTAACGGGAGAGAAAACATCCAAAGGCTCTTCCACACCCCTGCTGGAACACTCCTTGTTTCACAGTTCAGAGATGGTCCAACTGACTGATCCACTGCCAGGAACTCCGAGGGAGTGGACGGCAAAAGCAACTGGAGCAGAGGATGAAATTTCACTGCACTCTCTAACAATGGTATTAAACTGTTAACTTCAGAGAGCTACAATGGCATTCAAATATATTTGGACATTTTTAAAATGTATGAATGCCATTGCATAGATAACTATATATAATAAGGATTCACTAAAAGAGTAAGTTTTTTAGGTATGCAGGTGAGTATGAACAGAATCCGGACATACTTCATCCAGGAACGTGGACAGTGTCCCTTGACTTGAGTATAAGATATAGTAACAACAAGCATGAAAATTACCTACTATGGTTTTGTTAAACAAGCTCTATTTAAGGAACAACTTTCTTGGTACAGTGCATCCAGAAAGTATTCACAGCTCTTCACTTTTTCCACATTTTATTATGTTCTTATTTATGTTTATTATTCCAAAATGGATTAAATTAATTATTTTCCTCAAAATTCTACAAACAATACCCCATAATGTCAACGTGAAACAAATTTATTAAAAATAAAATGAAAAAAATCATATGTACATAAGTATTCACAGCTTTTGCCATGACACTCAAAATTGAGCTCAGGTGCATCCTGTTTCCACTGATCATCCTTGAGATGTTTCTACAACTTGATTGGAGTCCACCTGTGGTAAATTCAGTTGATTGGACATGATTTGGAAAGGCACACACCTGTCTATATAAGTTCCCACAGTTAACAGTGCGTGTCAGAGCACAAACCAAGCCATGAAGTCCAAGGAATTGTCTGTAGACCTGCGAGACAGGACTGTATCAAGGCACAGATCTGGGGAAGGATACAGAAAAGTTTCTGCAGCATTGAAGGTCCCAATGAGCAAAGTGGCCTCCATCATTCATAATGGAAGAAGTCTTGAACCACCAGGACTCTTCCTAGAGCTGGCCACCCAGCCAAACTGAGCGATCAGGCGAGGACCTGAATGGCAAGCATCATGTCTGGAGGAAACCAGGCACCGCTCATCACCTGGCCAATACCATCCCTACAGTGAAGCATAGTGGTGGCAGCATTGCTGTGGGGATGTTTTTCAGTGGCAGGAACTGGGAGACTAGTCAGGATCGAGGGAAAGATGAATGCAGCAATGTACAGAGACATCCTTGATGAAAACCTGCTCCAGAGCGCTCTGGACTCTGCGAATGTCCTTGAGTAGCCCAGCCAGAGCCCAGACTTGAACAAGACTGAACATCTCTGCAGAGATCTGAAAATGGCTGTGCACTGATGCTCCCTATCCAACCTGATGGAGCTTGGGAGGTCCTGCAAAGAAGAATGGGAGAAACTGCCCAAAAAACAGGTGTGCCAAGCTTGTAGCATCATACACAAAAAGACTTGAGGCTGTAATTGGTGCCAAAGGTGCTTCAATAAAGTATTGAGCAAAGGCTGTGAATACTTATGTATTAATACTTACATATGATATTCATTTTTTTTTTAAATAAATTTCCAAAGATTTCAAACAAACTGTAGAATTTTGAGGAAAATAATGAATTTAACCCATTTTGGAATAAGGCTGTAATTTAACCAAATGTGGAAAAGCGCTGTGAATACTTTTTTTAGTATTACTTACTGTAGTACTTACAACTGAAAAGAGCCGCCCGACTCAAGTTTCTCTACCATTTTTATTTTATCCTCAGCTTCAGAGGTATTGTGGGATATCCGGAAATTTGAGAGATATACGGATATCTGGAAACATGCAGAGCTACACTCCCACCAGAAGCCTGCGGTCGGCAAATGAGCGGTGCCTTGTTGTACCAAAACAAAGAGGCACCAAAACACTTTTCTGGACTTTCAGTTTTATCATATCACGTTGGTGGAATGACCTCCCCAACTCAATCCGTGAAGCTGACTCACTCTCTATCTTCAAAAAACGGCTAAAAACACATCTCTTCCAAGAGTATTTAACCAGTCGCTAAAAAAAAAAAAAAAAAAAAAAAATTATTTCTAAATGTATTAACAATTCTTGTTGCACTTATATCGGTTTTGTATACTATTGTGATGATAGTGAAACTTTGTAGTATGGCACTTTTCGTACCACTGTCTCCTTAAGATGATTCGCTTATGTTTTTCCTCTTTTGTAAGTCGCTTTGGATAAAAGCGTCTGCCAAATGAATAAATGTAAATGTAAATTTCTGGCTTACTGTTTTATGAATACTGAGGATTTGGACATACTACACCATTAGCATACTGTTTTTTGCATACTACGTACCTGTAGTAGGGAAGTATGCATATTCAGAAGCATGGTTCACAAGTTCACAAAGGTTTCTCAGGTGTAATTCACAACATTAACTATGGACGTGTTGTCAAGCAGAATAAGTCCAAAAACAGTTTGTCCTAATTTTGATCATTATCTCATATATTGTTTTATCATTTAAAACCAAACAAGCTTCTTTTGGTGAAATGTTTTGCTAGGAAAGTGTGCGTATGTTACCTTTCTTTAAAATAAATGCCATTTGGTTTGAGATTTTGTTATTTAATGCAATGACATTTCTAAATTTTTAAGTGTGGCTGAAGAGGCCAAAATAATTTGTTTGTGCACAGCCTTAATGGAGACAAACTGGTCTAACTAATCAGTTCAACCCACAATATCCTTTCCAGTGTTAAAGCTTGGACAGTGGAGTTTAAGTCAAACTGTGATCCCTGCAATAATCTGACCCTTACAACTATGTCTCTAAAGCATAGTCAGTTTTTCTGAATTGCTAAAACACTAAACCCCAAATGCTCAGTGGCCTAAACCCATTTGTCGAATCAATCACTGAAGATTGAATCAGAAGAGTCAGGGGTTTTGTGAATGTAGTTTGAAAATTTGGTTTTGTGTTTAAATTTGTGAGAAAATGGGCGAAGGTTTCAAGAAACTTCTGTTGACATTGACATGGCTGTACAGAGGTTGCTGTACATACAGAGGTTGCCATTGATGAGTTTGCTGTAGTCCACTTGGCCCCTCATGGCACGGACCTTCTTTAGTTTGGCTTCCTGACTGTCCACCCTTTCTCTCAACTTCTGGAGCTTCTCGCTATCAGACACTGAGTAGCTCTGATGAGGATCCTGCTGCTTTAGATACCGCAAGCGCTGCTCCTAAACATAAGATGGGAAAGGAGAGGAGAGGACATGCATGGAGAGGAGAGGATAACTGTCAATTTCATTCAGGGAGATAATGTAAACATGCTCCTCATATCTTCAAAAAACACACAAATAACATTAGAAATAGACAGATGACAAGTTTAATGAAATCTTTAACCAATATTTTCACTTTTCACACAAACAGTTATCAAACACTTTGAAGTTAGTAATAGACCAAAACAAAGATGAACGCAGATATTTGAAGATGAATTGTACCAAATAAATATACAATTTTAAATTACATTAATTAAGGCAAGCGATTTAGGCCAGTTTTTGTTTTTTTAGTTAAAGTTAAATTCATTAGTCTCGTAAATAGGGATGGAAATCCTAAAAATGACATAAATCATAATTATAATGAACTCAGTGTTCATTTTAAACTGCACACTGTCATATTAACAACCATCCGGTCTGATTTCAATCTCACATGCCATTAGTAAACAAAACACAGTAACAATTCTTGAGTCATTTGGAGATGGACATGGCAAAATGAATGTTTTTGATTCACTAAAAATAATTGGCTGATTATAAGAGCCTTTTTTGGGTAGGAAGCTTTGTATGTTTTTCAGAGTAGATTCAAAAGAACAACTCATAAGAGTCATTCTTTCAGGAATAGGGCTACACTGTTCGCACAGCAGATTCAAAAGAACAAGCTCTGAGTCATTCATTTGGGAATTGCAGCAGATTTAGTAGCGCTGCTGCAGTGCCTCTGAATGGTAGGGCACGAAATACTGTATTTTAGTATTTTAGCATGGTGTTGCATGTACACAAGGCACATTCGAGAAACATTAATGGAATAGAAAGTTATGAAAATCATGGAAAGTCATAAAAATGGATCTCATAAAGCAAGTACTTTATCGTCAGAGGTTAGTGATGAATTATTTAGTTATTTTTGTGTCTTAAAATAAACTAAAACTTTACATTTGTTCTGTCCATAGGTTATCTGACACTTATACAGTATATTCACTTAAATAATCAATATCCGTATTGGTCATAAAAAACAATATCAGTCAATCTCTACATAACACACCACTTCGATCAAAAACAGTCCTTTAACACACCTCACTGCGCACATTGCAGAGCTGAGAGAACACAAATGGGAAAAAAAACAGTGAAAGGAAAAACAGGAGTATGTAATAAAAGAACATCAGACTTATTTTTACATTTCAGTGCTGCTTTAGAATATGCTATGATTTAACATCAGTGGACTATTTTGCTATTTCTAGCATCTTACTACAGAAAATCAAACTGTAATTACTCCAACTGTATGAAATCTTAAAAAAAGAAAGATACTACAAAAAAGTGAATGTATGATGAATGGGACTGAATTAGAAAGCACAGGCGGACATGCTGACTAGCACTTTCAGGTCTGCTTCAGAATGAGCAAATACAAAGCCAGGCCAAACAGACGAAGAGCATTGACTCAACAAAATCCAGAGTTAAATGAACGAACGAATGAACAAAGCGAGCTTTCGAACTGCAGAGCTACTACATTTACAGTTACAAACTGTAATGTTTGTTTAAACTTAAATGCACTTTTTTTGTTTTTTGGTATACTATGTTAAAACTGCAAGAGAATATAAAGTATCTGCGTTTTGTTGTCCTAAACAATGTTGCAGAAATGTCAATGAAAAATTCCCAAATCTTATCATAAATCCACCCCAATGGATATACAGTCAATCTAAAACCAATATCTAATCAGAAATGTGTTTTTTACCTTGTGCCGGGTGAGTGGATTACCTCTTGAAATTACTTGTTTACAAAGTACATAATAAATTAACTTTAGAGAACACAGCTAGCCCTTACAACTTTTTCCCGGGAACTGACTAAGTGACGAACCAATGCACACACACTCAAACTCCAGTGGTCTTAATGTCCACCCTCTCCGTGACAGCTGCAGTTCCATGCTGATCTAATTTCCTGTGTCAATGGAGTCCTTTTCCTGTTGTTAAGGAAATTTGTGTCCAAGCAACACGCACAACTGACCCCCTAAACTAACCTAAGTGTGATATACATCAACAATCAAACAGTCAAAAGTGTCGAATAACCCGAATGATGTCAGGCTCAAGTAAGTTGCACAATTAATATGCAATCCATTAAAAAGGCTGCTTTAAAATTCCTAACATGTTCACATGGAACTACGGAGTAGGAGTTCAATTAATCAAACATCACAATACATGCACTCCAGATGATACGACCATGTGTTCACGTATGCCCCCTATGAATATGTGCATACACCTGCTTATGTTAAAGAAGGACAATGGGTCCCTAATGTGTAAAGTCAGCACAGCAACAGAGAACTAAAGAGATATTTAACAGATATCTGAAAAAAAAATAAAAAAATTCTCAAATGAAAGCTGCATGTTTTGGCCCTATAGAAAAGTGCAAGGGTTTTGTCAAAGAATGGACATGAAATAATCAACTTTTTGTCTGCCTAACAGTTTATATAAGAATAAGAGGCAAAAGATCTGAAGACACATGAATAACTAAAGAGATGTGAGGCTTCACATGGTGACACTTACCTTAGCTATCAGCATCTGCTGCTGTGCTTCGATCTGCTGCTGCTGTCGCATTGCCATCTCCTGCAGCTCTGACAATGTCAACTCCACACGTGGATTCCCCACCTACACACACACACACACACACACACACACACACGCAGTATCATAGAATTAGCATTGCACAGATTAAGACTGAACTTCACTTGTTCAAATAAATACAAAATGGATTAATTTAAGTCAAAATGTTTAACAAAATCTTTTCAATGTGTCATGCATAAAATGTTAGAATTAAAAATGGGAAAGATTGGGTTGAAATTACTGGACAACAGTTCTATAATGGCTAATGTTGGTATTTATTTTACATAATATTTACTTTTTTTAAATCAAATTATTTTTGGTGAAAATCAATGCCACAAATGCTGTCGATTGAGCTTAACTTGTATTGAACCCAGAATATGCCTTTCAACTTACAAGTGGACATAATTATTGGCTGATGAGATCAAAATGGACAAATGTCAGATGACTATTCTGCTTTAATATCACACTCTAATTAGTTCAAATCCAATTAAAACTTAATACTTAAAAAAAAAACATCTCCTCTTAGCCATTTTAAGAAGACGGCCCTCAAAGTTCATATAATAAATACACAATCAGACCAAACAGCAAGATGACGGCATACAAGAAAAGTGTAGGCTAATAATATTTACAAAGCCAAGTACCCGGCTGAAAATACCAACCTAGACCAACTAAGCTGGTTAATAGAGTGGACACATTAAATGACCCGTTTAAACCATCTGCTATATTACCAGTATAATGCCACTTTCATACTGGTTTTAGCATTACTACCTGATAAAGCTCATCTACCTGCAACAATAAAAAAAAAAACATCTTTTGCTTGTAATAGACCTTGTTCAAGCTGGTACAAACTGATTTAAGTTGTTGTTCTTTTTGGGATAGACACCTGTGTGACATTGGGTAATAGAAATATCAACAACAATCAACAACAATAACAACTCTGTGTGAGGATGACTGGTTCAAAGGGTACAGTCACACAAAAAGACTCAGCCAGTAATCACCACAGAATCACGAGGAAATGCCTAGAGTGAGTGAACAGGATGCTTACAGCTATCCCATGTCCTTCAATTGTGTACACACACCCACGTACTCTATAACATTCCCTCATAGATAATTATATAAGCACATGACCTGCATGATTTCCTGTAAAGCTGCTTTGAAAAGATGTGTGTTGTGAAAAGCGCTACACAAATAAAAATGACTTGACATGCATAAATATTCAAATACTCAATGTATACTCTGCCACTCAAAAATGCAAAGTAACATCAGTCTATTGTAGTCCATAGTCCTACAAATTGGTCTAGAACAAATTCAAAATAATTGAGTCATAGGCTTCTCCCAATATCCTTAGCTGGCTCAATGCACACATGTAATGATTGAACTTACAGTATCTGACAAGCCCTAGTGAGCCAAAGCAGAAGTGTGAAAACCTCATTTAATTTGTGAACGGTACATGCATCTCGATGACTTCATGGAGGAACCATTAGAACTTTATAAGAAAAGTCAATGTGGCAAGTCACGGTTAAAATTGAGGTAAGGATGGCCATTCAGCTCGTTTTGAACAGAAGGGGAATACACTAATGGAATTGTCACTAATGGGCTTTTCACACTTGAAATTGTAACCCAGGGTCATTTTAACCCTGGATTAACACTGTTCATACAGTACATAATTAAATCAGGTTCTTTTAGATTGCCAAAGAGAACACTTTGCCAGAGGACTGAAACTTTCCACACTGGGCCTTTCAAGGATTCATTTACCACTATGTCCCACCTTATTTCGGTTTCATTGTTCTTACGTAAAAGATGATTTACCAAAAATATAAGGTTTCCCTCAACCTTGTCTTTTAGAGAGTGCTGTTCTTAGCTGTAACTTTGGATGTACAATCTGTTGGAGGATTTGCCTCAGGAAAGGTACTAGCCACAAAAAAGGAGGTCACCCCTGGGGCTGTTCTGGTGTTGGTGAGCACCTGGTGGTTCTGAGGGAACAAGCCCTCCACAGGATGAGATCATTCATAAAATATTAAAGGAACAGTTCAACCAAAAGTACAAAATCTGTCAATATTTACTCAAATTATTGTATGGCTTCAAAAGACTACAACTGCTTTACAATGCATGAGTCTGGGTTACTTTTATGGTGCCCTTTTTCAAACTTGACAGCTGTGGTCACTTTTAACTAGGGATGCACAATTATTGTTATAATATATGGTATTAAGCATGTCGGTTATAAGCATAAAAACACAATAAGAAAAAAAGTTGTTTATTTATAATTATCAACACACTTTGTTAAAACTCCAATTTCAAATGCACAATCCAGAAATTATAATAGCCAAAAAAGTGTGAGCAAGCGGCACCCTCTACTGGTCTGGATGGCAATATCCATTATCCATTACACCATGATAGGTTTTAAAAGGGCGCTTTGTTCCTTTGGATAACACTTTTTATTTTCCATGATGTGATGGACATTTCCGTGGAATTGCCCAAAGTATACATTATATGAATTTGTGATTTTCTATCTTGTATAAGTTTTGAACTACAAAAACAAAAGTGCAAAAATGTTTAACTAAATATATTTATTTTCTACATCAATCATCATGCTATGATATTTAGTTATTTTTTAGTCTTTTTACCTTCTATTGCACTTTCATTGTGACTGGCTTTCTTTAAAATTTTGGCCTATCATGTGTTCATCATCTCCAATCCATGTTAAATTGGAATAATTTATTGTTAGAACAATTTAAAATACTTTGTACATCTCTGTATGTTTTTAAAGCATAATTTCTGAGCAAAACAGTGATATGATGACAATATAGGAAAGTGGCAAAATATCAGTATCACATAGGTTTTTTTGTCCGGTATCGGACAAAAAATGAAATATCGGTGTATCCTTACTTTTGTTGTCATTGTATAGGAAAGAAGAGTTTGAGCATTCTTCAAAATTTCTCCTTTTGTATTCCAAAACAAAAAAGAAGGGAAAAAAATCAGAATATGGGTTTGAAACAACATGAGGATTAGTAAATAATGACAGAATTAAATTTTCAAATGAACCTGCAAAAATGCCAGCATGGCACTGCATATGAGAAATGTCTTCCTTCTCATAAAGAGAATGAGTGATGCTTTGGTTAAGGGTTGTAATATTCTTCTCATCATTATTACAGCCAAAAGATCCTATAATATAATCTACATGAGACCTTTTTCTCTAGTTCCCACCCTCCTGTTTACCACTTCATTATTTCTTCAACACAATGTACAGAAATGACGTAGCCCATTGGGTCAATGCCTGCCTGCAGCCACTGCTATTCATATTTCATCAGACAAATGAGCTGTAATAAGAGAACTTTTACTTCCACCTGTCAGGAGAACAATTCTCACATTTTTTACTGTCACAAAAATACACTTTATTATCCAAGTCTTATAGAAAATATGTCACTTTTGCAGTTGGCAGCACAGATTTCATGTACTAAAAAAAAGTCTGCTGCTCTTCCCAATCAATTCATCAAACGTCCCAATGGCACGGAAATTACACATGAGATCTCAAATATTTCTGCTAAGCAGAGAACAATTTTTTAGCTCAAATTCAGATTTTACTCCTGAGATAAAGACCTCTATATTTGGCACATTTGATTGAATTTGAATGTCCAAAAACATTTTATAAGGATGTTTTTGGACAAACATCTGAGAAAAAGTTGATACTTCAATGAAACAAGAGAACTCCTTTCTAAGTCTTCCCTCAAGAGCTATAAAAGAGCAAACTCTGAGCAAAACAAATTAATCTCTGGTTAATTAAATCAAAATAATAATTGTAATAAAATATCCTGTTTAATTTTTGCACATAATTAAATATTACATGGCAGGTCAGAACATCTCTGTGCATATCTATCCCTTGATATAAGTAGACAACAAAGTAACCTGATCCAATCACTTGGTCAATATCTACATAAATTCAATAATACTTTTATTACATTTTATTACATTAAACATTTTAAAAGAGAAATCAGAGTCGTGCACTGCAACAGTATTCACATCTGAGTAAATATGGTTTGTGCTTCACGAATCAGACTACAGGAATGACACAGCTCAATGCATAGAAATATATAGCAAAAGGGGAGAACAGAATTTACCTGGTGAGAGTCCCAGGTTATTTTGCATGATCGGACCTTGATTTTGCTGCATTGTCCTTCAGCTGTGAATTCCTGAACGGTCTCGACGTGGTTCCACTCCATTTCTAACAATCAGGTGCGCATTCCCGACTCCCTTATAAGAAAAGCTTCGGCACACTGTTTGCGGATGCAGTGCGGCGGTAGTAATTGCAGTGAGCTGGGAAGCAGACCCTAGAGTAACACACACAGCCGCAATCCCCTCTCAAAACACGGAGTGAAGTCATCGAGCACATTAGCGATGAGTCAGGTTGTCATTCCTACTGACTTTGCGTGTTTTTGCTTACTATACGTAGTTACAGTCTAGTGACTGATGAGTAGTAACTGTGGACTAACTCTGGAACGAAATGCGTGACCTTTATCAAATGTTAACGTGAATCTTTGATGATAGACACTGCGTATGTTTTTTTTTTCTCCCCAGGCTCATTTTTGACGTGCAAGCACTTCTCTCTCTCTTGCTCTCGTGTGTGCGCGTGTGTGTGTCCATCCCGGCGAAGACTGCAGCACACTCGCATTTGTAAGCAATGATTCATTTAAGCGAATCAATTCCTTCGGACTGTTCGTTTCAATGAATCGAGTCATCGGGCAGGAGTATTCACAACAGGTCTGAGAAACTCAAGTCTCTTTCAGTATTCAAGATTTAAATAGCTTTAACTTATATATATTTTTTAAATTATATATAAGTTAAAGCTATTTAAATCTTGAATATTGAAAGAGACTTGAGTTTCTCAGAACTGTTGTGAATACTCCTGCCCGATGACTCGATTCATTGAAACGAACAGTCCGAAGGAATCGATTCGCTTAAATGAATCATTGCTTACAAATGCGAGCTTAGTAAAGAAGAAGTATGGTAACATAAAATACATAGGCTACATAAACATTTACACAATGACTACACTATACAGTCTCTATCAGTGTGTGAGAGAGATAGATAGATAGAGAGAGAGAGAGAGAGAGAGAGAGAGAGAGAGAGAGAGAGATGGTGTGTGTGTGTGTGTGCACGGGCATGTCCAGGATTTGTTTCACAATGTGACAAAGGGGTGGTAAGAGTGGCATAAGGGGTGACAACTAGCATGACGGCTGTTGGGGGGGTGATGCTGAATGCTGTTCTCCACTTGATGCCTGGGGGACCACGTTGCGCAGAACCATGCACGACACGCATGATTAAGGCATTGCGCACCATCTCCAGTATGCGAGCGGTCCGCGTTGGGGTGGCAAAACCCATTTTTAGGGTGGCAGAGACTATAATTCACCTTTGACCAGCCCCGACCAGTAGGTGGTGATATGCATGAAGAATGAAAATCACAAAAAAACAAAAGGAGAAGAATGTGGAAGTGAAATTGAAAGTGGAGATTTATAGTAAAAGGGGCTCAAATATAGATCTGTTTCTCACCCACACCTATTATATGGCTTCAGAAGATATTGATTTAATCACTGGAGTCTTATGGATTACTTTTATGTACTTTTTGGTGATGAAAATTTCTAGCCACCATTCACTTGCATTGTATGGACCTACAGAGCTGAGATATTTAAAAAAAATAAAAATCTGGATTTGTGTTCTGCAGATGAAATAAAGTCATTCACATCTGGGATGGCAAAAAAATACTAAACAAAAAGTCCAAAGAAATGTATTTTAAAGGGTGATACCTGTAACCCTGAAAATGAAAAGACATGAAGCTCATGCCCAATTGAAAAATCCACCCAAAGATACTGCTAAAATGAAAATAGATGTAAACTAATGCTAAAATAAAATACAACAGACATATTATGATTTATTTAGTGATTCAATGATTCATTTAAATATTTTCACATTTTTAAAAAATTATTTTATTATATATTTTATGACTTATTTAATGATTTATTTAATGATTTCACTTTGAGTCATTTGTCCCTCCATAGGCAAACGGGTGGTGCTGATTCATCCCTATACGGGAAAGATTTGGCAAACTAAATCCATATTAGTATTCCAACCGTGATGAGCAATTAAACAAGTTAGTTTTTGTGCCAGCTGGATGAGGTATGTTGGACAGAAATCGGCACAGTCCTTAAGCGCTATAATAATGCTGAGCCAGCTGTTTGGATTACCCAGCATTTTAGTGGCTTCCACTGACTCATTTAAATGACCACAGTCATTCACGCCTGACCTTCACATGTCCATGCACTGAAAAACACCAGCCAGTGCCACAGGCATAAATCTGTGCTCTCAACTTCAGTGGACACACAGTACAATATAAATCAGTCAACCGTGTTCTTATGGAAATGACTTTGATTTGCGAGAAAGAAAAAAAAAAGAAAATGTTCAACCACTGTGCTAAATAACAAGCTATGTGATTTATGGGTAGAAAACATTACAGTGCCATCTTCAAACACTAAGACATTTCAATTCACAGCATTACCAAGATTTGTATCCTTTCTCTGCTGTATTTATGCAAATACACATTGCTCTTTCATTACTGTGCAGAGCACCCTTAGGGACAATATGCCCGATCTTTTGGGACTTTCAAGGGCTAAGCATTCATTTCTGCGGACAGAGTATTTGCATTCTTGCAGAACTCCAAATTTCATTTCATGGTGCATTTTGATTATCTAATAAACTTTTATCTGCCGGGTGCAGGAGGTGCAGTGGGACTGAAATTGCAACTCTGTACATCACCAAAGGCAAAGTCTTGTTTTCCAGGAAAATAAAATCTAAACATTCTCAAAATATGATACATTTACTTGAGCTGCAATATGACAGATATTTTGTTTTGTTTTCAGAGAAATCTAATAAAATATATGAATATTTATGCAAAAAAACCTATATAACATGAAAAAAAAATGCCAATGGTTAAGAAAAAAAAAACTTAATGCAAAGGGAAAACAAGCTTATTTTTCTTACCTCATTAGTTAAATGTTCTTGTTTTAAGCATAAACCCCATTAAATGAATTTATGAATAATAATTGCACTTGTAAGTGACTTGTTAGGCATTATAAGGCATTTATTGGCAAAATACTTATTCTTGCCTCATAGACCCTTTAAAAAAAAATTCTTACAGTTTTATTATTAGGTAAAGACACAATATACCAATAGCTAGTATTGTGCAATATCCTTTATAAGTTCTCTTTTCAATGTGTGAATTTGCAGCTTACAGGTATAAAATAAATATGGAGTGCGTATGTCAACAAAAGCATTCAAAAGAGCGGAAAAGTAATCTCAACTTCAACACAATACAAAAGCAGAGACCGTAGATATTCTAGATGTTGTATCTTTATAATGGGATCAGTAATAGAAAGGTTGCGTAATAAATCATTTGTTGGTATACTGCTCCATTTAACTACAATAACTAACTAAAAACTACAGTGCTGTCTCCACTTTTGTATAACAGCACTTTGTTTTTCAGCTTAGTTTAATGGCTATGTTGACATACACATTCCATATTTATTTTACACTTATAAGCTGCACATTCACACAGTGTACTAAGAACCTATAAAGGATGTCATTTGGAAAATTCTAGCTATTCGTTTATTTGGTTTTTGCAAATAAGTTACATTTTTAGGGGACAAAAACAAATGTAAAAGGGCTATAATGCATGAATAATGAAAAAGCTAAGAAAGCCTTATAATGACAAACATGTCCATAACTAGTTACTTAAAAGTGCTCGTATTAGTCATTCATAATTGTCTAACATCTGATCCTTAAAATAACGCGTTACCATTTTGGCTTGTTTTATGAATGTTAATATATATTTATGGGAAAATAAGAAAATAATTTTTTTCATGGAACACAAAAGGAGAAACTTTGAACAATTGTACTGGTCACTCTTTTAAATGAAATTACAACGAATGGGGACCGAACTACAAAAATCACCATGCAAGTATCATAAAAGTGGTCTATACGACACGTGTGCTATATTTTAAGTTTACTGAAATCATACGATAGCTTTATGAAATTATAAAGATCGCAAATCCGACATCGCTACTTCTCTCATTGACATGCAGACAAAAGCTAGGGTAGATCTCAAGATTTTAAGTGAATAACAACATAAATGTTGATCTATTCCTCACTCAAAGCTATTGTATTGCTTCAGAATACTTTTGGAACAGTTTTATGATACAAATGTAGTGCTTTTTTTTTTGGAGTGTGACAGGCCCAGTCCTCATTCACTTTCATTATATAGAAAAAAGTGGCCAGGACATTCTTCGAAAATTAACCTTTTGTGCTCCATGGAAGAAAGAAAGTCAAACAGGTTTGAAACGGTAAATAAAGAATGATCGTTTTAATTTCCTTAAGGCATACATAGACTTCCCGAATGCAGTGTCTGATGCATTCTGACCATGACAGTGATACTGCGTCAGACTCTATAAAGATAACACATGACCGTTAAAAGGACACATTGTATGACCTAACAGTGTTACACTGCAAACAGACATACTCAGCTGCCCGGCTGTATTATCAGGGGTGGGTTGACTGTTAGTGTGCTAAGCATGTCGCTATCTAATATTTTGCCTTCTGGCTTTTCGACCTGGTTTAGAGTGCAGCGCATTTGTCGACTTGCATATTACACTGACAGTTTTAGAGTATACAATCAGGCCAGCACAGTTAGTTTAGGAGTTCAAGAGATTATTGGCTGGATGTAATAAAATATCTTCAAATGATACTGTCTGTGAATTTACACTAATAACAGCTGCATTATGGGATGTGGGGAGGGCCCCACATCGGGATGCCTTTGGAAGCGTGTCTCTCATTTATAACATAACTGGGGATTCTGGGAAGGTCCCGATAGCCACCTGTTCAATGGTGGTGCAGGCTTTATGATAACACCGCTCTGGAAATTGACGCAGTCTAAAGATCTGGATTAAATCTCCAACAGACATAGATTTTCTGGTTCTTAACCCTCTACAGACACATTATGAATTTGTATTTATTTTATTATTTTTTCAAACTCAGCTGATAGAGTATTTTAAAATTAAATGTGTCCATAATGGGCCAGTATCATGTAATTTATCAAATAAAAAATGTTAATTTATTAGCCAAAAATACCAGAATATAAGGCAAAATAAATTATTATAAATAAAATGTTATATGTTATATACATATGTTAAAAAAAAAATAATCTCAGGGAAGCACAAAAATTGTGCTATAGATAAATCTGCTCACCATGTTGAACGGTCTTAAATGAATAGTTCACCCAAAATGTTTAATTCTCTTATCATTTACTCCCCCTCATGCCACCCGAGATGTGTATGACTTTCTTTCTTCTGCAGAACAAAAATGTTGATCTCAGATCTGAAGTGATATTATAGGTGTGGGTGACAAACTGTTCACAAATATGAACAGCTTCTGGACAAAGGAGTGTTTTTATTTTGATGAGACATAAAAAAAAATATTATTAAACATCTCTCTGGAATACTTGATTCTAATTGGCCAATCGTGGCATTCAACATTTACATTTATACGAAAAGAACTCTAATCAATATAATTTAATGGCCATTTATGTATTTATTTGGTAAGCAGTCATGTAATAAGCAGATCAATATTTAAGTCAATTTTTGCTTGAAATTCTTCTTCCTGCCAAGTAGGGGGCATATGCATGAAGAATGTGAATCACCGAAAACACAAGAAGAAGAATGTGAAAGTTAAAGTGCAGCCTAACTGAGGAGGGAGGAGAATTTATAGTACATATTGACATAAATATTGATCTGTTTCTCACCCACACCTATCAAATCACTTTTGGAGACATTGATTTAACCACTTGAGTCATATGGATGACTTTTATGCTGCCTTGTGTGATTATTGGAGCTTCAATATTTTGGCACCCATTCACTTGCATTGTATGGACCAAAAGAGCTAAGAAATTCTTCTAAAAATCTTAATTTGTGTTCTGCTGAAGAGAGAAAGTCATACACATCTGGGATGGCATGAGGGTGAGTAAATGAGAGAATTTTCAGTTTGGGGAGAACAATTCCTTTAATACAGAAAATAATATGATTGGATAAAACAGACCCATATGACTTCATAATACATTTTAAAATGATAATACTACCTGTTTTTCATTGTGTCTTTTATAAATGATGTGGGCTCAGGGTTAAAATGCTGATTTTAGATTGGATATGAGGCATGCAGGTTGCATATACTGTTAAAGGAGAACACTGCTTCTTTTGAAAAGCACGATCAGTATCAAAGTCAGACATGTGGAGTTAGATAGAAAGTACATTACATACAATGCAGGCTTTAACACAGTGAGTGTTACAGTATATAGTTTAGTGATTTTTTGTGAAACAATGAAACCTACATATTTTGTTTCTCTAAAACTTCCTGTTCTTCTAGATGACCCAATCTGCTGCTAATGATTGTGGTGGGGGGCTGGAGCTTATAAGCACATAGCACACCATCTCCCTGCTGCGGAGCTTCCAACATCTAACTTCCAACTGGAGTCCCTCATGTGAACCATAATATAATTACATGGCATGTACAGACAGAAACGATGTGCTTAAAAGACTTCCAAGCCAGAGCGTTTGAGATGTGGGCAAGCACATGCTTAATGATAATGGTACATTATGGTGAAACAGTTTAGTATCTAAATGTTTTGATGGAAACTGATCATGGAGGGGGAAATTACAGAATAAATTACTACACAGTGTTTATATGCAGTATAAATACTGCATAGTACTCTAATTGCTCTAAACAAAATACGTAGTGCTCTAATTGCATATGGAGGTTTCTTCAACTTTGGGCAATTTCATGTCCCAGGGGTGGATTTTTTTTTTTTCAAATGAATCTTTTTGTTATTCAAGTTCACATTAAAACTTGGAAGCTTTTTACCAGGCCATCATCATTCATTAATGTTAATTTTCAAATGCCTTTTATGTACGGATTTTACAGTTACAGTGTCATGCCTAGATTTTCAATATTTAATTATGGAAATCCATTATAAATGTACAAATTGTTACATGTTTAAAAATCTGATAATCTAATCAAAGAGTTAAATTACATAAACCTTTTCAGTATTTGATGTGTGAAAATTATTTCTATTCATTTTCGAATTTTTGCAAAATTACATGTCCCACAATTGTAGTGTCTTTCCACCACACCAAACATGACATGTTTATTCTGTTGGTTCATGTTTTCATGTCTTTTATTTTTAAAATCTAGTTCCTGTTTTATGTCATGTGATTCCTGTTTCCCTCATGTGATCTTGTCATGTTTTTCCCCTGTTCATGTGTCTTGGTTTCATTGGTTGATTTCTTTGTTATTATTGTCTTTTCATTGGTTTAAATTCATTTAGTCTTGTTGTCTTGTTTACTTGTTAAACATGTCCTTGTATTTAAGCCCTCATGTTTGCCATTGTGTTTTGTGAGGTATTGTGAATGTAACTGTTGTTTTGCTCAAGCCAAGTCACGCCAAGTCAAGTCTAGAATTAGTCTAATTCTTTAGTCAACTCATGTCAAGTCTAATCTAGTTGTTCTTGTTCTTGTTTTGTTTTGTTTTGATTCACGTTTAATATCAGGGTTATTGGATTCCACGTTTGAACAATAAAACTGCACTTGGGTTCATCACGTCATCTTCGTCTTCCTGTCACTACCTGTGTCCAGAAACGTTACAAAACAAATTTGCCCCAAGTAAAGTGTCTCAAAGGGTTAGGCTATATATAGTGGAGGCTACTTGTTAACCAAGTTTAACAAAAGTGTCTGTGAAGAGCATGCTTCAGGTGAAATATGAGACAAATGATGTTTAAAGAAAACAAAGAGTTGTTTTATTGGTCATTTCCAATCAAGTTGTAATATGTAAAATTATGCATAAAGTGTAAAAAAAATATATATATATTTTTAGTTTTGTGCATTTAGTATACATAAAATGTTAGCTATGAAATTAGCCTTAGCAAAACAAAGCTGTTAGATGTTTTATTTAAAATACATTAAAAATGTAATTTCCTTCTTCGTCATCATCATCATCATCATAATTTCCACCACAGAATTCTAATTAACACCATTTGATATGCGGTGGAAAAGACACTGTGGTGGGAATTTTCATGATTTTCAAAAATGACATAAATCTCATGTGATGCATAGAGCTACTGCTGAACACTGATAGAGAGAAAAAAATTAAATAAAATTGTGAGTGTGAGAAAACATTTTAACTAAAAGAACACATTGCTTAAAGTAACTAAAGTTGAAGAAACACCCAATCAATTATAAAATACAATTTTTATATATATATATATATATATATAAAGGCTCTTACACATTCTGTTTTGAGGGTGTGGAAAGATCTGATTCAATGTGAAATCAAGTGGAAATACAGAGGATTGAATTTCCCAAAAACACAACATGACCAACCTAGATGCCTACGTCAGAGTGAGTTGCAGCAAAAGATACAATTTTCTCAACTTAGATTTGTACAATGGTTTTCAGTGCATGAGAAAAACTTGTTTGCAGTGTGTTCATATATGATAATTTGCTCTGTTTTTGCTTTTGCAAAGTTTAAGTGCAAATAATTGTGAACAAGCTCTTCTCATGCACTAATGAAAGCACAAAGGAGATCTATGGCAGAAGTTTTGATTTTCACTGTAAAATAGCTGAACATTTGGTTAGTTTCTTACCAAAATCTATTGATTTTTGCACATGAGTCACATAGACTACTTCGATTACACTTTTGGGTGCCTTTTAAAGCTTTAACATGAGTTACTATCAACTTCTGTATAGTATGGAAATCAGTGATATCAATATATTTTCTTTAAAATATCTCTTATCAGGGCGGCACGGTGGTGCAGTGGTTAGCACTGTCGCCTCACAGCAAGAAGGTCATGGGTTCAAACCCCGGTTGCCCCGGCCTTTCTGTGTGGAGTTTGCATGTTCTCCCCGTGTCTGCGTGGGTTCTCTCCGGGTGCTCCGGCTTCCTCCCACCATCCAAAGACATGCAGGCTAGGTTAATTGGTGTCTCCAAAAAAAAAAATTGCCCTAGGTGTGGATGTGAGTATGAGTGTGTGTCTGTATATGTGTGGCCCTGCGATGGACTGGCGACCTGTCCAGGGTGTACCCCGCCTTTCGCCCAATGTTAGCTGGGATAGGCTCCAGCCCCCCGTGACCCTGTACAGGATAAGCGGTTGAAGATGAATGAATGAATATCTCTTATCATATGGGTTTGGAACGATTTGAGGGTAAATAAATGGACATACTATTTATTTCTGACTGAACTACTCCTGTAACGGCTTCACACACTATTACACACACACAGAGTGCATGGAAAGTGATTAAATGGTTACTTAAGTGCTGATCTTGTGTTTTGGCTACACAGTTTCACTGTAATGACGTCAAGCCTCAGTGATCAGACCTCATTACAAGCCTTAAATAGGCCAGAAGGAAAGTGTAATTGAGAACAGTGTCAATGTGAACGTACCCCATTCTCGCAGGGTTTGTCCGCGTTCCCTCTGCTCTTCTTGTTGTCCTGCTCGGAAATCTGACTCCCTGCCGGGAATTAAACAAGATTGTATCATCAATCAAAAACTCCAGCAGATGAACAAAGTCAAAACACTTGCAAAGCAATTTTGTGACCTGCCAACATTTATAGCAGTGGACAAATATGAACAGCTTCTGGACAAAGGAGTGTTTTTATATTGATAAGAGAAAAAAAAATTATTATTACACATCTCTCTGGAATACTTGATTCTAATTGGCCAATCGTGGCATTCAACATTTACATTTATACGAAAAGAACTCTAATCAATATAATTTAATGGCCATTTATGTATTTATTTGGTAAGCAGTCATGTAATAAGCAGGATAATATACAGTCAGCTGGTTATTGTCACAAAATAAACCCATTCAAGGTGATCAGACCATCTGGGTTTGTTTCATGATAATGGCTGGATGACTGGGCATTAGCCGTTCCCAAAACATCAGTCAAATCTATTGCTAAAAATGTGAAATATAGAAAGAAAAGGATACCTTTCAGTCTAATGAGCATTTGATTCAGCAGTGGGACTTTGGTTGGCATTAGTACAGACCTGTTACGTTTTGCCAACACAGTGGGTTGTTTATCAGCATTTATCAACCTCCAGTCATTTCTCTTTTGTGAGCATTTGTTTCGCCAGCACTTCCAACTGTGCCATCTATAAATAAGCAGGAGCTTAATTCTCTAAATCCACGGCTGTGTTGTTATGTGTGTAGTCCTGTCAAAAGCTCTGGAAATGCCTAGACCTTCATGAACCGGCACCAGTTCTGATAGGTCTGAGCAGAATCCTACTGACCACGCTCTCACAGACCAATTTAGAACAATATGGCACATTTCATTCACATAGATGTCAGTCAAGCAAAAGAGCAACAAACAAATAAATAAATCACCCAAAATACAGGTGGAAATATTAAAAGGAAATTTCCTGAACACTTAAAGGGATAGTTCACCCAAAAATGAAAATTCTCTCATAATTTACTCACCCTCATGCCATCCCAGATGTGTATGACTTTCTTTCTTCTTCAAAACACAAACACAGATTTTCACAAGAACGTTTCAGCTCTGTTGGTCCATACAATTCAAGTGAATGGCGACCAAAGCTTTGAATCTCCAAAAGCATATAACAGCATCATAAAAGTAATCCATAAGTCTTTTAATCCATGTCTTCTGAAGCGATCCAATCGGTTGCGGGTGAGAACAGACCGAATTGTAAATCCTTTTTCATTGTAAATGTTGCATTTGCAGTCACTAGGCACAATCATGATTTCAAGCTTGATTACACTTCCTAGTGCCATCTATTTCATGTCTAGCGCTAGGAAGTGTAATCGTGCTTGAAAATATGATTGCCAAGGAGACTGCTAATATTAAGATTTGTGGTGACATATTAGTTACATTTTGGTCAGTTCTCACTCAGAATCTATTGGATTGTTTCAGAGTTGTATGGATTATGCATTCACTTGAAATATGAAATATTCTTCTAAAAACCTTTGTTTGTGTTCTGCAGAAGAAAGAAAGTCATACACATCTGGGATGGCATGAGCGTGAGCAAATGGTGGGTGAACTATTCATTTAAATATTTCTTGAATAAAGCTGAGATGTGTTTTCAAAAGTTTAAGTTCTTATTAACTTGACACAGCGTCTATAAAACATGTTTACATAGAAACTCAATTGGAAATCAGTGCAGACAGAAGCAAAAACTCCTTTGGTGTGAACGGCCACTTAATGTAACGCTCTGTCTTTCCTTTTATTTCTCTGAATTCAAACTCAGTTCAACAAAAACAAAATTATTTTTTTCATTTTCTCTCATGTTGTTCCAAAAATGGCTTTCTTTCTTTGAGTATATTCACACAATGAAAGTGAATGGGAATATATGCTGTCAAGCTCCAAAAACGTATAAAAAAGCATCATAAAAGTATCCCACATGATTATATGTGCTATATTCCAAGTCTTATGAAGTCATTCAATAGCTATTTATATAAAGAAAAATTGACATTTTGGGGTTCACTGTTCCTCCAAGTCAATCTCTTTGTTTCTGTCTCTCTTTTAGGGGTGTCTCGCTGTTTGCGTCCATGATGCTTTAATAATAAGCTATTAATCATGAATTTAAAGTTGATGTGTGTAATTTCTGCACCAAAACAGTAATAATAGACCAAAAAATAATGATTGCTTATAAACAGGTTTTCTCAAACACTAACTCCAGAGCAATGTATTGATAGTGCCACAGAGCCACAGAGTTACACTTTTAACTCTTTAACCAGCACCCCTATTTTTGAGAATTTTCTGAAAACGACATACCCAAATACAAATCTCTGTAGCTCTTGAACCCTATGGTCCACATTCATAACTCTGATATTTCTTTAAACTAGACACTTGAAACTTTGTTACCCAAGAGTCATTATAACTCAAAGTAGAATAGGAACAGAGTAAAACAAGGTAAAATATACATGAAATTGACTCACGATTTCTTTGAATAAACTTCATTTAGGGAAAAATATATCAGAATTTTATGTTAAGGGCCTGAAAACACCATAAAGATAAAACTGAATGTCTGACCAAGTTTTGATTCAAATTTGAGGATGATACTCCCAAAAATGTAGTTCCTGTAAGCTTTTATTCAAGAAAAGTATAGGCGTCCTTTCCAAAAGGCCAAATGGACTCCAAATGGACACCTGGTTACCAAATGACATAAGGAGTAAACACTACATACTACAATACATGTTTATCCATTCAGAACTATTCTGCCCATCAAACTACACAAGAAAAAATGATTTCAGCACAACATTTTAACATTTTAAATTTGAAGGCCTATTTTACAGCACAGGAAAACACACACACACACAAACACACAAAAGAGGATTTCAGTTTGAGTCACATTCATCTATTACAATATCAAATGTCACATACCTTATCATTATAATGCTCAACATTAAAAATGCTTTGTAATTATTATTTTTCTATGTATATAATTATATATATATATATATATATATTTATTATATCTTTCATACGAGATGAAAGATGAGTATAGCGGTTCATTTTGCTCATTTTCAAATGAGAAGTCCTTTTGCATTTAATTTAACCCTTTCCTCTCTGGTGTATTGATTGCAAAAACAAGTTTAGAACATGATTCTTGAGTGTTTTACCTTTCAAATGATGCATAGTTTATGATAGTCAGTTGAATATTTGTTATAAAACAAAGCTTAAAAATTAATAAAAGTATCGCCACTCCCTCGTGGGCCCGCCCGCGGGCCGGTGCGGGTTCCTTAAATTGCTTACTTAAAAGTCATCTCTGCAGATTATGCTGGATAGGAGAAAATATTAAGAAAATTGAAGAAAATTACTTAAGGATTAATATTTTGAAGTTATAAATGCATAATGAAAGTAAATAATACACCAAGTGCATCACGACAGGTTTCAGCAACATTTAATTTGACGGTCAACACTAAATGTGAAAATTTAATCTACAGCAATGTGGAGAGGGATTTTCAACCAATGGGATTTCACAGTGGGCAGGGCTTCCAACTACCATAGAAACCAAGCCCAGATATAGAAATGAACTTTTCAATTAAGGAGCGATATTTGCCCCTTGGATTATATTTTTTTAGGTGTATTTTTTTAAGCTAATTTAATACATAAATTGTCTCATCGGTTTATGTCAAATACTTCAATATAATCGATTCATTATTACAAAATCTCAAGACTGAGAATTTTTTACCTCCTAGCCTAAAAATGACTGTAAATTAACATTAATTAATATTTTATGCAATAATATGCAGAACTAAGACTATATAATATAATATATCAGATGTAATGAATAAAAAATGGAAGTATTCATTACAAGGGCACTCACATTTTAAATTTCAGGGACATTTTTGTCATTTTTGGTGCCGTTATTGTCACTGGACCCCCCTAAATTTCTAACTCTGCAAGAGAATGACAAAATGTCCTGTAGCTTTGTCACATTCACAACTGGTTAGGACGATTGCAACCTTAACGTGTTGTGCATGGTCAGGACACCACATTATGCCATTGTTACCCACCTTGACTAGTGTTTGTGACAGTAGACTCCTCGTGACGCAAGTAGAACTTCACTTCCTGTTTCCTCTGACCCCATTTCTGTAGGTGTTCGAACATCAGCTGATCAAAAGGGATTGCCCTTTCTGTAAATAAGAACATACAGTAGACACCATTTGTCTCAACTCTGCTGAAAAGCATATTATGCATTTGGAATGCGATCCTCAGCATGTGCTGCTGGTGTGTTGTTGTCCCCACCTGGCTTCTCATCTAGCTTAAACAGCATGATTTCCTTGGTCAACCAGCTTCAACGGAGAGATGATACTGGTTAACCAGCAATTTCTGCTGGTGAGAAGCATGGTTATGCTGCTCCACCAGCTAGACCAACATAAACCAGCCCAAACTAGCATGGAAATTCATGTTGGTCTAAGATGGTCTCTTAAGCATGAAAGCAGGGTGAATTATTTTTATTCTAAGCTTTGCACAAAGCTTTGCAAAAACCTCAATATCAAAACTGTTTATAAAACACATAACAGGGACTATTTTAATCTAGTCAACATAGTAGGAAATCACTTCTTTGTACTGGACTAGAGCCCTGTGGCAAAACATAGTGGCAATGTCCAGATGAAAAAGGTCTGGTTATCCTTGCTGAAGGCTATCTTTAATGTCTTTGCCAGTGTAGTCCATGTGCCATGTGTTGGACACTGGAATAGCAGGCCCACGGGAGCCGTGTAAACAAACACACGGGCTCTGAGACATCCTGACCCATATACTACCACCCACAGTCTAGGATAAACTCTGACAAGGGCATCATTGTTTTGTGATGGACAGCGTTGCTTTCTCTGTGGGATCTGGCCAATGAAGGTCTCCATTAATTTAGTAGTGAAAAAAAAGCTAGCAATTTATCGGTATCGGTCACCAATTTTCTGTCGAAAATGTACATGTAGCCTATGTCTACATAAACAGTGGTGACTCATGAGACTAGACCAGAATGTACTGTATAATTTACAGTAGTATGTAATATTATGTTTAATTCACAGTATCAGTTTCAAACAGTACACCCTACGGACCCCCCATGAATCACTCCATTCTGTATGCCTTCCTGGTAGAGTCCACCAGAAAACGAAGGTAGAATGCTGCTACAAATGAGCATTTCAGAGGAAGAACTAGTCACAGGACTTGCAAAACTTTGTGACTTTCAACTTTATTTTTTTTTTAAATTGTGTTTATTAGCGGAATTCTTGCCACGTGGGAATACACCGCCCATGTGGCTGAAGAGCACAGGTCCACCAATTAGAGAATTGTGGCAAACAAACCGCGCCAAACGAGCATCGCAGCGAACGCCCTCTTCCATGATGCACTGTGAATGGCACAATCAACTCGGTCTCCCTAGTACATACTTGAACTACTCATATATTTGTATATATCTGAATATTTGAAAGACAATTTAAATATATTGTTTCTATACTTAAAATCGATATAGTTACATTTTATAGATTACGATTGTAGTTCATTCCCTCACGAAAGTCAGTAAGTACATTGATTCTGAAATCCTTTTTTTGCTTCAAATCCAAGATTGTAATGATTCACCTCGGAGCTGGTTGGCTTGGTTCATGGCTTAGAAATATTTTATGAAGTACTTAATGATATATAAAAAAAATGGTAAAAATACTTCCGGAGCCCAGATGGCTGAAAAATTGGGTGGGAACTGTGAACTAACTATTAAACATCAAAGATGTTCTGATCGCGGCAGTTTTGTATTTAGTGTGGACAGTCAAATTACTTGTCGCTGGAAACTTGTTGCATCGCACCTGGTTATGACACAGTGTAAATGCTATAACAAAATAAACTGTGGTTGGCTGCTTTATGTGCCAATCAGACAGCTCCTTCTGGCCTAAGCTGGGAGTTCTTGGCCAGAATAATGGGTAAAGTGGGCCATATATGAAGGTGGCTCTGCATGACTATCTTATACCTATAACAGATAGAGCATTTGGTTTTAGATTGCATGATGATTATATATCATGAAAAGTGTAGGTAGGTCTTTATGTGCTAGGGTAGGTCTTTAATAGCTAGGGATGTTATTCGTACCTTTGCCTCTCCAAACCTCAGTAAGGTGGCAGCTGCTCTCTCCAGCCTCCTTACAAAATTCCACCACATCCTTGCAGAGCGTCTCTGGAGTGATGGGCACCTCGGTCAGCAGCTGCTGATTATCACTTAGGAAAACTGTCATAATCAGCTGGAAAAGAGGGAATAATAACATCTTACTGTGAGTTAACTTGCAGCCTTTCAAGTATGTTTCTCTATAATTTTGTTTTGCTATGTCATAATTCTTTTACTGTTTACGTTCATTTTCCCAGTGGTCTGCCCCACAACCGCCTGGTCAAGCAAGTAGTCGCAAGGATGGATTAGAGAAACATCAAAGACTTCAGAAGTTGGGTTAAATCGGGGGAAGTACATGTCTATGTACACTTACAAGAAAAAGCAATCATCTTGCCTGATTTATTATCTCCTACATACAAAAATACATTGACTATGACTTTAAACGCAGTCAAATACTACAAAGTACAGTATGTCTTTCGGGTCTGATTTTGTGCATAAACAGAGTCTGAGTTATAACCAGATACAATCTTAAAATTTCAAGAGTTATTTAAAGGGATAGCTCACATAAAAAATTACAAATCTCAAATTACTCACCCTCATGCCATCCCAGATGTGCATGACTTTCTTTTTTCTGCAGAACACATGCAAAGATTTTTAAAAGAATATTTCAGCTCTGTACGTCCAAACAATACAAGTGAATGTTGGCCAGAAGTCTGAAGCTTTTGAAATGTAATCCATACGACTCTGGTGGTTAAATCCATGTCTTCAGAAGTAATATGATAGGTGTGGGTCAGATCCATATTTAAGTCACATTCTTTGTGCATATCGCCACCTACTGTGCAGGGAGGAGAATTTACAGTAAAAAATATATATATATATATCGATCTGTTTCTAACCCACACCTATAATATCCCTTCTGAAGATATGGATTTAACCACATGAGTCTGATTATGTTTATGCTGCCTTTATGTCCTTTTTGGAGCTTTAAAGTTCTGGCCACCATTCACTTGCAATGTATGAACCTACAGAGCTGAAATATTCTTCTAAAAATCTTTGTTTGTGTTCAGCAGAAGAAAGAAAGTCATACACATCTGGGATGGCATGAAGGTGGTAGAATGATGAGAGAATTAAAATTTTTGGGTGAACTATCCCTTTAATCCACCCACAAAATAAGACCATACAATTGGCCATTGGGTTTCGCATAAAAAAAAACTTACAGTCTGGTAATCTAAATTACAAATCTGCATATTTTATTATAATCATGTCTGGCATTTTAATTAAGAAGATAAGATTTGTGAGTGGTTCTTGCCTGTGCAAAAATCTCGGCTACAATGTTAGGGTGTTGTTAAATGGGGCTGCATATTGTATAATGTATTGCTATGCAGTTGTTTACTGGTCCATGTCAAAACAGACCACACTCAAGTCCCTAAACATGGCATGGGTCCCTTCTTCTATGTAAATCTGAGAGATTTTTAGCAGTCTGAAATTTGTCTCCTCAACAAACCACAGAACTTGAGGTATCATACATGTCCATCACATAATCTTTAATAGGGTACTGTGAGTGAAACTGTCTTACCATAATATGAGCAATATTAATATTGGTGCTTAAAAATTTAAATCTTAGGAAAATAAAAGACTAATAAAAATTAATCTGTCATATTAAATAAACTTTGCGTAGAGTCTGCAGAACAGTAAGAATGATTGTAATAAATACTGTACATCTTTGTAGGCATATTAGGTATTTGGGCAATGTGTGTATTTTACTGTGCCTGTCACCAATAAATGTAATCACACTGATGTATCTTTCAGTTACTGTCTCCTCACTTCACTTAAAAATGTAAATACATCTGATAAATCTGTCTAAATTCAATTCCCACCATAGAGCAGGAATGGGGGTACTATTCACCAAACAACCGAGCACCAGATTGAAAGGCAAATTCTGTACGGGTTGGATTACAGGCCAGAGCTATAATAATCTGATTAGGAGGGGGTGCAAACATCCAAGCGTGTGGCCACAGAGAGCTAAGGAAACAGTTTCCCTGACTAAAGCCAAACAAATCCAGAGAGGGAAATGTTGCTGTGATCTGTGAAGACAGCGGATAATCCAGATCTGGAGAGCTGCCTGGAATTTCATTGTCACAAGATTTCAAATGAAAATAGCAAAAGTCCAAAAGAAAAAAAAGTCAAATCAAGCTAAGACTTTGTCTGAACAATTCAATGACTGGACAGAATGAATAAAAGCAACAACAACAAAAAAAAGTAAAGCAAATAAATTAAATAATAAATGACTAATAGATACTTAACAATAATGATTTATATGTTAACATTAATAAATGCATTACATATCATGAACTAACAATGAACAATAATTATTTATAGCTTTTATTCATTTTCGTTCATGTTTTTTTTTTAAATACAACTTTAAAATACATTTTAAATACATTTTAGTTCATGTAGGTTCATAATGCATTAAAAAATGTTATTGTAAACAACTTTTAATTTTAAACATGTATTAGTACATGCTGACTTTAACATTAACCAAGATGAATAAGTTCATAGAAGTGTTGTTCATTGTTAGTTCATATTAACTAACATAGTTAACTAATGTAAACCATTACCACCTTATTTTAAAATGTTACCAATTAAATGAAAAAAAAAAGAATATAAAAAGAAAACCGAAAGTTTGTGAATCCAGGGAAAATTGAAATTGTACTTAATTTGTTGCCTCTGTTTCTTTTTAAGGAATGTTCCAGATGAAATATAACATTTCTATCAACATCATCTGAGGCATGTTGTCTCTAGACTTATTCTTCAGTATTTAAAACAAACAAATGAAAGCTTGCAAAAAGACACATTCTTATGTATAATGTTAGTCTATGGGGTAACATAGCCAATATTGACATACACACTTCCAGTGTAAATGGATTGCTGTTAACACATTTGTCTGTTTTTACAAGTTGACATTATTTTCTCTGATAATTAAACAGCATTTCCAGAATGTTTCTGAAGTCTCACATGCTTGTGTGCAAGAAACAAACAACTATCCTATTCAAGCATTCCTTAAACACGTGTGTGAATTAGTAACCTTTGACTATCAGCATACTGTCTGCAATATATTTCATTCTCTATATCAAGACTTCATTCAACATTACTTACATCCTTAAATACATTAACCACATACACATGTACTTAAACTAACAAAGTATCAGACATCAATCTTCAGAAATCTCTTCTAGCCATGTGCCAGGCATGTCTCGCTATTTTAAGCCAAACACAAGTGCCTAAACTTCTAAATTCAGTGTCCCATATCTTGCATGCTATTAAGCCCTCCAGCTTTTCACCTTAGTTGCCCTGTGTGGCGCCTTTGGTTTCCCCTCCTCTTTTCCCTGCGTTCCTGATCTCTTCTGCAGCCAGGACCTGCACTTAGAGGTGCTGACCAGGCTGCGTAGCACCATGTTGATGAACCTCCTCATGGAACTTTTTAAGTTTGAGCAGGAGTGGAGGAGCCGGCAGCCCAGGAGCTGGGGAGCTGCCTGCTGCCTTTGAGGTTTACTCAGTCTGTCTCTATAGTGCCTGACTGTCTGTCTGTCTGAATGTGTGTGAGAGTAGATACTGGAGTAAGAGTGGTTTGGGAAAGGGGAGGGCGGTGGGCGAGGGTGGGCAGGCTCTCTCTCCCAAAACTGCATTCCCCCAGGAACAACAGAGGTGCCAGTGTGAGATAAGAGGTATCCGATGACAATAGACAGATCATTCAGTGACAGGTTCTTGCACGTGTGGCAGACATCAGACTTGTTGATATATTCAGGGAAAAAATTAATTGCTATTAGGAAGTGATCCCACTTATGTTATCACACAAACAAGTGTGCCAAAGGAACAGATAAACAGAGACATCTTGATGTATACATTGGATTTAGAATTTGAACAGATAGGTATGTTTTGTCTAGACAAATGTTAATGTTGGCTTAAAGAAGCCTTTTCTGATAGTTTAAACAAAAAGATTTATGGTTGTACCATCTAGCTAGAAAGTGTCCCTGGACTGACGGACGGACGGACGGACAGACAGATAGATAGATAGATAGATAGATAGATAGATAGATAGATATTTGACAGTTATAGTTTGAATTGTCTTGGCCCGATTGAGCATTCAGTCAATGTAAATCTATGGGAATTTACAAATTTTATTGTCCACTATTCGACACCTGTAAGTCCGATCAAAAACTTTTTAACAAGTCAGTCCACTCGGCGGCCATCTTTGGAATGCTCTCAGGCAGGCTGGTGTAATGGGAGCCAGCTGATAGATAGCAATGCAATGTGTATAAACCTCACTCTCCTGACCTCAGCGCACCCACCTCCCATGCCGGAGACGCCGGTTCGAGTCCCATACGGAGCGGATAAAACAGGGGCGTCACAATGGTGCCATGACCCGGATGGGAGTGTATAAACCTCACTCTCCTGTCCTCAAGAGGTGCACTAGTGACTGACTCTAGTGCACCTCTTGAGTTCAGGAGAGTGAGGTTTATATACATTGCACAGCTATCTATCAGCTGGCAACTGTTAAAACAGCCTGCCTTAGAGCATTCCGCCGAGTGGACTGACTTGTTAAAAAGTCTTTGATGGAACATACAGGCGTCACACAGCGGACAATCAAAAAATAAAATAAAAAATCCCATAGATTTACATTGATGGAATGTTCAATCGGTCCAAGACAATTCAAACTCCAACTGTAAAAAATTCAAATCCCACAAATGGAGGGGGTCAAGGGCTAGACTGGTAATCTGGCATTTTTCCGGTGGGCCGACGCACTTTGGAGCCAATCAGGGGCAGACTGGCCATCGGGAGAACCGAGCGGGCCAGTGGGTCGGCCGCAAAACGGGCCGAATGGGCCGCTATAAGCTATAATGTGCCACCGCATTATGCAGAACGGACCCAAAAAAACTAAGTCAGAACAGCCTGAAGGTCTGCAAAGTTTGGTGGATGTTTGAAAGCTATAGGGGGAGTTAAAGTTGATAATTTTGGTCTTGGTTTAGAGCAGGGATGTCAAACTCAGTTCTTGGAGGGCCACAGTCCAGCATAGTTTAGCTCTAACCCTAATTAAACACACCTGAAACAGCTAATCAAGGTCTTCAGAAGTGCTTGAAGATTACAAGGAGGCATTTTGGAGCAGAGCTGGAACTAAACTCTGCAGGGCTGCGGCCCTCCAGGAACTGAGTTTAACACCCCTGGTTTAGGGATTTTGGAAAAACCCTAAACCAAGTATGCAGAATAACTTTAATTAGATTGCTAGGTGCTTATTTCCTAGCCCAAGTCAAAAGAGCCCACCTCCATGTCTCTGTGATATTTTGAACCCTAGATATGGCTGGGTCCCTCTTTCAATTTGATTTTTTGCCAATTTTATCATCTGCCAGGAAAACATTGCAAGTCTGAAGTCTTAGAAAACTAAGCTTCTGAAAAAAGAATGACCAAGAATAATAGGGATATTTGCTTAAGCATTCCAAGTCAAGTCAAGTGGTTTTTATTGTCGTTCAACCATATACAGTTAGTACAGTACACAATGAAATGAGACAACGTTCCTCCAGGACCATGGTGCTACATAAAACAACATAGGACAAACATAGAACCACATGAGACTACACAGACTAAATAACATACCTATATAAAGTGCACATGCAAACGTGTGCAAAAAGTATGGGACAGTACAATAAATTACTAACAATGAACAGGACAGTACACATTAGTGCAAAAGATGACATTTTCTAAAAATGCCAAATGTAAACATAACATACTATGAGATAGTGTTCTATGCACATAGCAGTTATTGAGGTAGCAAACAGTAATAAAGTGACAATAATTAAAGTGCAACTCAGGACACATGTGTGTGTGTCTGTGTGTGTGTGTCAGTCCAGTCTCTGAGTATTGAGGAGTCTGATGGCTTGGGGGAAGAAGCTGTTACACAGTCTGGCCGTGAGGGCCCGAATGCTTCGGTACCTCTTGCCAGACAGCAGGAGGGAGAAGAGTTTGTGTGAAGGGTGTGTGGGGCATCCACAATGCTGGTGGCTTTGCGGATGCAGCGTTTTTTGTAAATGTCTTTGATCGAGGGAAGAGAGACCTCGATGATCTTCTCAGCTGTCCTCACTATCCTCTGCAGGGCTTTGTTGTTCGAAACGGTGCAAGTCCCAAACCAGGCAGTGATGCAGCTGCTCAGGATGCTCTCAATAGTCCCTCTATAGAATGTAGTGAGGATGGGGGGTGGGAGATGTTTCCTCAGCCTTCGAAGAAAGTAGAGACGCTGCTGGACTTTCTTGGTAATAGAGCTGGTGTTGAGGAACCAGGTGAGGTTCTCCGCCAGGTGAACACCAAGGAATTTGGTGCTCTTGACGATCTCAAGAGAGGAGCCGTCGGTGTTCAGCTGATAACTGATAACTAATAACGAAACCATCAATTCTATTTTGTTTAGGCATACTTATCCTTCCACGATTGTGCAGTGTGTACCCTGTACATCAAAAAGCTTTTCTGATACCAAAGATGGAGGTAAAGTCGCAGTACCCAATGCTTTGTCAATAATAAATCTCAGGACACAGGCTGGCCTTGTCACGGTGGGTCTCAGGTTGTCCTGACAAATAGAGCTCTGGCTAGAGACACTTTAGTCTGGGTATAGCTGCCCAGTTTCCACTGTAAAATCTGTTATTGCTTCCTTTAGTTTTGTATCATCAAGACACAGATTAAACTGGTTCATTGGAAATTCCTGAAAAAATACACTAAACAATTCAGTGAAATATTTGATGCAATATTACATGGTCATACTAAATCCTACACACATACACATGTTTGAAGCACTAGATACAAATGTACAAAACCCTCTTTGATTTTTATTTAATTTAATTTATTTTTTTGCTTTAGATGGAGAATGTACCCCCCTGAGGCATTGTGTAATTGTTAACACTGTGAATGCTCACCTGATTTACTGTACAGGGCTGCCAATAGGGTATCCATAGCAACAACTGACTCCTTGGAAACATGTCAGTTCCCCTCACTACACTCTTAGTTTAAGACTTGCACACAAGTTAAGAGCAGTTAACGGCAGTAAACAACACACTCAATCTTCTGAGGATTTAATGGCCTGTCAGTTCCTCATTCTCATGGCTGACATCTGGACCCAGTGAGCTTAGGTTTATTTGTCATGTTTAATGGAAGTTTAGGGTTGGATAGCATGGTTAAGCAACAAAAAGTCAACTGAAAACCATCCATACTGAAACAACTCAAATCAATTAGCCACAGATTCATTTTCTTTTCCATGTAGGAAAAATCTTTGGTTGGGGTTATGTGTTTATGAGACTGGAGAATGTGTGATTGTCATAGGATGTGAGAATTGGTGGAGGGAAAACTGTTTGAAAGGGGGTTAGAAGGGAAAATAATTCGGGGACAGGGTCAATGAAGGCAAGCTAATTGCTAACCATATTGGAACAGTGGTCCTTTTTTCCTTTACAAAACTGAAAAAATGTAATTGCACTTCTAACATTTTTGTTTATTTATTGACACAACAATAACGTTCCTTAATAATATCTAAAAACAATGTGCTACATTGTGTTTCATGAACAATTATTAATGAAACATCTTAAATTCTCTAAATGAATTGAATGGTGCAATTAATGTAAGATGGGTTCATGAAGAATGTATTTAAAGAAATGTTTTGGGTACAGTATTTAATCAGTATATAATTTAATCGCATATACAAATATTTGGTGAGAAAGCCACTCATATAACAATAATTCGATATATAATGATGAAAAAATTATACATAGTTATATTTAAGTATTTAACAATTATATATATAAAATATATAATTGTTAATATATATATATATATATATATATATATATATATATATATATATATATATATATATATATATATATATATTCAGATAATTAAAATGCATTACATTCTTGTAGCAGAAGAGTTAATCATTGATAAGACAATACAAAAAGCGGCTTTAGAATACAATGTATTGTTTATTACCATATTATTGAACATAAGTCAATCAATGGCATACAGTTCACAGCAATCCATTTCACAAGTGAATTTGTCAATCAGTTCGAGATTTATTATGAGGGCTTGTTTAAAGACCCGTCAATTTACATCTGACGTGCTTGTGTAGTGTCTTGGGTGTGTTGCATCATAGACATAACATTTTTAGGTCACGTTAAATATAGTTTAATACTCAATCTTTAAACACATCTTGAGATCCCTTAGATCGCATTTGCGTTCCATCGAGTGTTTTGAATGCAAGAACGTAACGCATGTTTGTGTTTTTGCTGCTGAAGATTGTTTTCTTCACTGTATAAACTGTGCGTTTTCACACAGCTGAAGTTTCACTTACTGCCCTCTGGAGTAAACAGGTAGTATTACAAGCTTGCATTTCTCAGGAATCTTCCTTATACGGGGGCATGCGATTTGTTAATTTCTTTAACGCGTTATTTTGTATAAAATTAATCACACTGAATTAACGCATTAAATCGACAGCCCTAGTCAAAATATACAAAAAGTATATCAATAAGACTAGGGCTGTCAATCGAATTAAAATTTTTAATCGAATTAATTACATGGTGTCCTGATTAATTAATCGTGATTAATCGCATATACGAATATTTGCTGAAAAAGCCCCTCATATAACAATAATAGAATATATAATGATGAAATAATTATACATAGTTATCTTTAAATATTTAAAAATTATATATATGTATTGCGTCATAAACATAAAATGTTTAGGTTACTGTGTCTGTGTGTTGTTCTGCCTACTGAAGTGTTGTTTTCTTCACTGTATAAACTGTGCATTGCTCATACAGCTTGAATTTCTCAGGAATCTTCCTTATTACTTTGCGATTAATTGCGTTAATTTTTTTAACGCATTATTTTTTGTAAAATTAATCGGACTGAATTAACGCGTTAAATCGACAGCCCTAAATAAGACATAAACAATATACGTGTTAACATGATTATAATGTGATAAAATCACTTACAGGGACTATGGGGTTTACAGGATTAACTAGTGTATATGGACTGACTCCATTTACTTCCATTGTAACTACCTTATTGTAACTGCAATTTTTGCTTTCTTTTAATCAAAAGTCAAAATAATTTTTTGTGGTAATAAATATTATGCCATAAATGTTGATGATTGGAACCTGGAACATTCCTTTAAGATTGGTTTTCTGAATTATTTACCCATAAATTTGTTCTGCTCGTGTTGCATGCATAAGGCCCATATATTGCATTATATAATGCTTAAGATAGATCAATAGTTCATGGAAATATATAAATCAAAGTTTAACAACATTTCTGTTTACATTTACATTAACAAATGATCAGGTTAGCATTATATAATGTAATAATGCTTGTAAATGTTTTTATTGAAAGTTATTATAAAGTATTACTTTCTTATCCTACCAAAATATTTTATTGCTATGACCTCTCATTTGGGCAGTGTTTAATACGTCATTCCTGTCTTCAGTGGTCATAAATATTTACAGCCCTTTCCTACTGATATATATAAACAAATTTGAACACAAATTAATCAAAGTAGTCATTAATGCAAAGTTCCAGAACAGGAGCCAGTTCCCTATGCAGAGGTGCAGATACAGTAATACTGTAGCAATGCCATTAAATAATGAGACTCTGGGGAGATCAGAGTGACACTAGTGAAGACTCTAGTAACTACAGACCATACAGGCTCAGTCTTACTCTACAGCAATGTGGAGTTTGTTTAGGATCATGACCTGCCAACACTCTCTGTTCCGAGTGCAGATGAAGTTGTAATTTCACAGCCAGAATGCTGCCTGCCTCATAGTACCAGGGGCAGGCTGGCCATAGGGAGAACTGGGACTTTTCCCAGTGGGCCGGCCATGAAACGGGGCCAAACGGGCAGTGATAAGGTGAAGAGGGCCACGTAATATCCCCACGGTGCTTGCGTGAATAACAAACACAGCATCTGAGAAAGACTTTGCTTTGCTTCATTTACATATATTCTCAAGACTCACGTTACATCAGTTATACTCAGATTTGTATTTGCATGTTTATATGTTGTTTAATTTGTTTTTATGCCTGCTTGCACTCCCTTTATCCTCTCTGTGCTGACTTTGCAGTGAGTCTGAATAACTACCGTAGTGACTCTAGAAAATGGTCAGCTTAATATTCATACACATTATTTTTACACGTTTTTAAAACAAATGACATATTCATCTAAATTACAGCATGTCTGGACATTTGTGAATACTTAGAATTGCCACCAACTCACCTTCCAATGGCCACACTGTATGCTTCAAGGGCTGAGCAAGCGCTCATTTATTAGAGTAGCAGTGCACGTGTGCTGAATCTAGGCATGATCAGCCCTGAATCTAGGCATGATCGGCCAATCGCCGATCATGGATTTAAGATGAAAATCGGCCGATTTAGATCGGTGCACCCCTAGACTAAAGCACGCGATGAGACAAATGTGTGTAACAGCAATCAGCAGTGGCACAATTTGTTCAATCTATAACCAGAAATTGACAAGGAGGGACAGATTTATGTTATCTGATACTAACTACTAGCATCTGAAAATTTGTGACGGTTCCTCTGAAAGCTTTTTAGTTGACTCCACAGGACATGAACAGGTTGCTGGGAAGTAAATACATTTCCATGTTAACTGCCCCAATATGCAAACAAACTCAAACTACATTGACAGGGTATAGCTGTCATAGACATGGAACATAAAAGTGGTTAGACAGATATAATAGACAGACAGACAGACAGACAGACAGACAGACAGATAGATAGATAGATAGATAGATAGATAGATAGATAGATAGATAGATAGATAGATAGATAGATAGATAGATAGATAGATAGATAGATAGATAATTATTAATTGAAAAAGTATAACCCTTGTTTAGTTAAAAAGAAAATTCTCCAGACTTTAATTAACGTAACATGAATCATATTTATCATATTTAATATTTTATTGATCTTGTCCCAGAGGGAAAAAATGCTCTTGCATTTTCCCAACCGGCAGCTGTATCATAAATATTTATGACCAAAGCATGCAGCAAGGAAACTCAAAAAACCAATATGAATGTGTGGTTTCTTGGCAGATCCATATTCAAAGCTCTAGTATTCTTATAGTTACATCATGTCAGTATAATGCCTTGAAGTTAATAGCACATGTCCGAATTGGAATTCAACATGTCGTGCAATGATCTTTCGATCACATGTTCCTGTAGCTCAAATGGAGGAGTATGGCACTAACAATGACAAGGTTGTGGGTTTGCATCCCAGTGAAAACACATACTGGTAAAATCTATACCCTGAATATACTGTGCATTTCTTTTGGATTAAAATATAAATGCATAGTGAAGGATAAAGGGGGAACATAATCTAAAGGGAGTGAGGCACGCTCCTGTCCCATCAACTGACATTCACTACAGAGGAAGTGTGTAGTCCATTAACTTTGTCAGTTAACTCTAAATCCAGTCTTTCTGAATTCCAAATGTGACTGCCCATGCAAAGGTGAAAGGTCAACTTCAGCACAGGGGATGTTCCTTTTTTCACCTCTGATCTTTGACCTTATCTGGCTCCCTGCGTCGTCTCTGCTCTAATGTGTTCTAATGAGAGATATTCTCTTTGGGTCCGATTATTTAAACACTGTTTTTTCTTGCAACTCGGATGCCAGCTTTTAGAAGTGTATATTTTCACATAAGACATATCAGCATGCAGGGAAAGTTTCTGTGTAAAGTCTGGAAAATGTGCTCAGGGATTTGGGGTGCGAGGGATTTAAAAGCACTCAACCATGAGTTTGTCACTATTCAGGAATTCTGACAACTGACCCAACCTCTCCACAGCTCCCCGCACAGTGCTTTAAAATACCTCTCGCAGGCTTATGTTTCATTCATAATAGCCACAAACCGCATCATTCTTACGCAGGAAACAAATGACATTACAAGAAGAGTGTGGCGGGGTTTGGAACATACACAAAATGATATATAATATAAGGATAATAATTTTAATATAAGGATATTAAACAAATAATATAGTCAGAAAACATAGAATGAATGAAATAAATAGAATATACTTCTTTCTGGTGTAAATTGGATAAGTCAATCGTTAGAATTGCAAGGAAAAGAAGCAATAGAATATTTACTAAATAAGCCATAATTACTAAATGTAGTAGATCAACATTAAAATGTAGGTAAATGTCCACTAGAAAAAGTTATTATTCAGTAGTCCCATAAAGTATTGGGGCATTTAAGCCACATTTACAAATGCATGAATGTGCATTAGATGACAAAATATCAGTCGTGACAATTCTTTAAAGTCAGATAGCACTTTAAGCAAGCAATTTCACTACAGTTTTTGAGGTTTTAGATGATAAAACAATAGATATACTGCTAAAATGTAAGGCAAAAATTATATTATTTTTTTTTTTGTATAATTTTTTTTGTGATGTCCTAAATTAATGTGATGAACTACCACCTGCTTGAACTTTATTTAAACCCATTACAAATCACCAATTGGTGAATTGGGTTAGTTAAAAATGTACTATGTAGTTCTGAGAAAATTTCTAGCATCATTTACTTACAGATGTCACTTGTACATTTCAGTGTCACCTACGTTTCCACATATTCTCAACTATGTACATACAGTATATACACAGTTTATAGGAAATGATAGCTCTAGTTCTTCTGCATGTCACTCACTCTGGATATGAGTTAGCCAATAACATTCTTTTAAAATCACAAGAGTCATATACATTTGTTTTGGTTGTTATACACAGAATGAATGACATATTACATGTCATAATTTATCTAAACTCCTCACACGAAGGTTTTAGAGAATATTAAACCCTATATTAAACAAACTAATGCATCATTTGTTATAATCAGCAGTAGATGATAAGCCGTAAGAATCGCATTTCTTCATTATAGGCAAATCTAACGGAAGTCTTGCAATCTAACGGAATGTAAGAAGCTAAAGTATAGATAAGTTTTGAATGAATGTTGCATGAGAGCTGTCAATCATATATCAGACTGCCAGCTCTCAATCTGAGCGCGCAACAAAGTATCATCAGGCTGTTGCAAACTTACCGGTATCATGATTGGAGACTGGCAAAATCTAGACTCGAATAAAAAAATGTCCTCTTTTTAACTCCCTCTGTCCCGAAGAAGAGTGGGCTAATAGTGAAATGACGAATTATATCATTCATGCCCGTTGAGTTTGTTCTTGTGAAAGGATACCCCATCTGTAGTGGGTCATTTACGTCAGATCAACGCCCCAATTCTAAAGCTTCGATGTTTTGTACAGGTTTGAGTAGTCCAGACAGAGATGTTACGAATTCTACTACTGCGAAGACTTAGCTCAAAAATATTAACCTTCCTGGAGCGTCCGGTAGCGTGAGGAGGCGTTCAATCCAAATGCTGTTTTCCAATTTGTTTTTGTATAATCTCGCACAAGCGGCCAGCCTTTATAGACGTCACGAAAAGTACAAATAACTTCAATAGAGAAAAGTTTCAAGAAACACTGCATTCTGTTCTATTCGTTGTGCTACGTCTGGCTTTTTAGCGTAGCCAATGAACGCATTCGGGTTGAACATCCCCTTGCGCAATTAATATTCATGAATCGGGCCTTCACCATAGTAGGATTCTTAAACTCGCGTCGGGTAAACCTGCTGCATTGCACCGACTTGTGGTCAAAATAAGAAAATTCAGCCAATAAGAAAGGTCCACGTTCCAAAATTGCAAGAATATTCTCGGCGTTTGAACTGTATGCATTAAAGAAGCGGGACATATATTATTTAAAAAAATGTATGATTTTAATGTCACATTCATCATTTAAACTTTAACAGATCATTTTCATACCGAGGACATGTAATAATAGTAATGTGGTTAGTAATAACTATATATAGTTATAACTACATCAGTTTTAAAGCTACAACGTGCATGCACTAACAAAAAAATACCATGGATATCCCATGTTTTTGGACATGTTACCATATTGGCATGCTTTTATAAATGGCAGAAATTTTTTTTTTTTTTTTTTTGTTAAATACTTTGGTCTACTATATGAATATGATTATCAATTGGTACCAGTGTACCATATGATACCATCACTGCACCATGGTACTGCCACAGTACTATTATGTAAGGGTAACAACAACCAAAAAGAGTTTAACTGCAAAATTTGTGAGAATATGTTCTCTTCCCACATTATGGCCAATTTAGTGTAACATGAGACAACAATTTGAGAACAATGGCAACAAAATATTTAATATTTTTATTATTATTTATTCGTTTTTGACTCATTTCAACAATCAGTTTGGAGAGGGACATGTGTTCTTGATTGGTTAATCTGGGATTACATCGATTCCTCCATTGTACTGATGACCAAAACCTAGTGTCCATCAGTCCTGTTAATAAATCTTGGAATGTTTAATATCTATAGCATTAGATACAGTAGTTGTGCCCATGTAACTTTGGAGAAGCTGAAAGTCTTCAAGAACTGTCCATTATATGCACCAACACAGTGATTCTTTTTTTTTTTTTATCAATGCAGTCTGTCTGATGATCACTGTACCATGATTTGTTACACAATCCAGACAATTTGGGGACACCAAGTTTTAGACAGATGTCATAAAACACTAACAACTGCAATCAATCATATCAATGTGTCTGTTGCCATGAAAACATCACTATTGATAGACTGCATTGTCTGTGAGTTTACATGATTGACTAGAGTTTAGTTGTTTATTTAAATATAGAGATCCAGACACCAATACTGACAACCTGTTTGTGTGCTTGGCACTGTAATACAGCAAAATCCTGGTCCAATATAATAATCAAACAAAAACAATACTAGCAATAATTATAAATGACAATTTTCAAAAATCCTTTTGATGAATGTTACTTTACTGAATGCAGCAGTTTTGACCATTGGCATCCTTGAAGCGCAGGCGCATCTTGGGTTTGTATTTTTCAAGGTACAGAAGTTGTTTGGCGTTAAAAGCCCCACGCCTTTTCCTAAGAAAACATCGTCAAACACATTAAACAAAATATCAACAATATCTGTGAATATTACAATTCTTTAAACACTTTCAAATATCCTGAAAAGAAGAAATTTAAAAGGATAGATCACCCAAAAATAAGCACAATTCAGTCAATCTTTAGTCCCTCATGTTGTTCCAAACCTTTTTAATGTCTCAGTCATCATTCATTTTCATTGTATGGGGGAATGAAAGTGAAAGGAGACTAAGGCTAGCATTCTGCCTAACATCTCCTTTTATGCTCCACAGAGGAAAAAGTTCTGAAACAACATGAGGGAGCAAAGAAAGAAAGAATTAAACATTTTTGGTGAACTATCCCTTTATTTTGTGAATGGTATTGCAATGTGTGACTCACTGACGAATAAACTGGACAGCGTCTTCATACATCATCCCACACTCGATTAAGGCTATGGCCACCAAAACAGGAGCTCTGGACACAAAACAAATGCAGTGTTCGGATTTAAAAACTCAAAAATATTACATTAGTGTTCCATTATGTAAAAAACGCATGAGCCAGAGACTCTGATTCAACAGCAATTTCCTTTACTGATCTAGCAAAATGTTGATTTATCATACCAAAGGGCCAAATGTTCTAGAAGGACAGATCATGTTTCTGCACATCAGATCCAAGATAAATCTTTGATAAATTACACTGTGTAATAGATCAGTGAGTAATTGGCAACCGCCAACCAATATTTCATTTCTGTAAACATGATTAACATTTTTCTTGTTAATACTTACCGTCCCAATCCGGCAACGCAATGTACTGCAATGCAGCAGCCTGGTTCATCTTTAAATTTACATTTGAGGAGGTTCAACCAGTCATCAACAATTTGGTCAGGGGGCGAACACCCATCATCAAAAGGCCAATCCTAAAGAAAAAGATAACCTTTGATTTTTTGTTATAAATTCTTCTCCCTGCCCAGTAGGGGGCAGTATGCATGAATCAGAATGAGCTTTATTGCCAAGCATACTTACACACACACACACGCGCGTACACACACACGCACGCGCACACACACACGCACGCGCACACACACACGCACACAGAATAGTGACAGAAGCTTCCAGTGCAAAGAGAATGCAACCATATACACATACATACAAACATATACAGTTAAACTTATATACATATAGTGACGTAAAAATAAGATAACAGATAAAAAAAAGAGAAATATACAATAGAGCAATACTGTTGTTCGAATATTTTATATACAGATATACAGTTATGTGCAGGTGATGTAATGTATTGAAGAAGGTAGGATATGTTAAAAAAATATAAATGAAATATAGATACAAGTATGAATGTATGGATTGAATTCAGAGCGCTCTACAGCGGAGGATGCAGAATACCACTGTGATCTGACTGACACACTCTGCTGGGACAGTGACACTGTGATCCAGACACCTGGATCATCTCTTTAATGTGCTGAGGTGTGCTTGACTACACCGCACATTTGTAATTTTAGCTGATATGGTCAATAGGAATATAAAGAAAATTAAGGGGACCTTGTTGTCAAAACAGGTGTGACATCTCTGGTATAGATTCACAAAAGCCGACACAGATTAGAAAATGTAATCTGCACACTGTCGCGTGATGATAAATTACTTGTGGTAATACAAACAATCTTTATTACCAATTTATAATGAAGCATGCTAAAGAATATTATGGAAGCCAAAAGATGCGCTCTGCATTAAGTCTTTTTTTCTTTTTTGCAAGAAGAATATTTTAAACTTATTTTCTGCAAGACGTGTTATTTTCGTTGTGTATTGTTTACTAAAAATATGTAACATTCTCTTTGTTACTTTGCTTTGAAAAGATCTTTAGTTTCTTGAGGAAAGTTTATAGTATTATTGGTCAACAACATATCAGACTGAAATGTGGCATAATGTGAAATGTATTTATTTTGGTAAGGTTGATTTAAATCTGAGTGTTTATTTTATTTTTTAACTTTGTCAATTTCTAAATGAAGAGAAAATTATATTAGAGGAAGTAGTTTTTATTTAAAAAGTATTTATTTCACTGACTAGATTTTCCAAAAATAGGCATTACAATATGGTTACTTATTATGTTAACCGATTTGTATCTTTTTTCCAGAAAAAAAAATGACTATATCACGATATATATCGTTATCGTGATATTAAATTACTCATATCGTGATAGAAGATTTTGGTCATATCGCCCACCATTAGGGGTTAAAATCAAATCTCACCAAAACTTCGATGCCTTCTTTTTCCACTGGTGTCTTATCATAAGTTGCATCACAAACCCGAACAAGCGTCTGCACTTCGAAGCTCTTCAACTCCTGAAAGTTGTTGACAAACAAGAAATATTAGGCTTTGGCACAGCTGCTAGTATTGCTATTCATTCTTGGTTATTCATAGAATAATAAAAATCATCTAATGTTGATGTGACATACCTCTGTAAACTTAGTCAGCTGTGAATTGGTGGGATTGTGGGTTATGAGAAACCTCATGCAATCGTAAGTGATCTCAACAGGAGCAGGGCGATTCATTTTGACGGTCAAATGAAGGTTTACTTGCACTTACACAAAAAAATACTTGAGGAAAATATTCTTCCAACGGGAAAGAAATGAATAGATCTAGCAATATGCGTTTAGGTAAATCTCTGAGTATTTTCAAAAGAAAACAGGAAGTGGGTACCACTTTCACGATCCCTCGGTTTCAAAAATAAAAACCAAAGAAGGTGACTATCCTTCTGGTCAAAAATGTCTAATTACCCCATTCAGGAGAGGAGAGATTATCAGCTGGCACCAGAGAGCGGAAAAATGCTGGATTGGCTCAAACCGATTCATACACTTTAGCTTTGGACAATAAAAGATGCTCCCCAAAAGTGCAGAACATAAGACGGGCAGTCAGGTAGTACAATCTTCATATGGCAGACCCTCTTCTCACTTGTCTACAATGACCAGGTGTTGTGCCTGGCAAAAGTCTCCACTCACACTGACAAACGCCATAAATGTGCAGCCTGGAATACAAAGAATGATGGTTGAACATTACATCACAACTAGCAAGTGCAGTAAATCAAAATATGTCACCATTAACACCAAAAGATTACTGGATACAGCCAACAGCTGAATATATTGACTTTGGCCATTGGATAGATTATGAAAAAGCTCTCATGATAAAGCAAAAGCAAATAAGCTTCAAAGAGAGCATTCTAACACTGTAGTATACATTAAAATGAAAAATATTTAGCAAAAATCAGTTTAAATTAGGTTTAGTTATATCACCGCTTATGCAAAAGAGAACTTACTTTCAATAAGTGAACAGAAAACAAGTTGAGAACTCTGCATTCTATCCTCACCATTCGTGACTGTCTCTGCTTGGCACCTATAAAATATATTTAACATTCAATACAGTTCTTATAATTTTAAACCAACAAGATTTTATGACTGTCAGCTTTACACACACATACTGTATTGTAGTGGCGTCTCGTTGCTTCTAATTCTTCTGCCACCTTTTGAAGTCAATCTAACTACAACCAGTATTTGAAACACGAGCAAACCAAACGGTCTTCTTTTTAAATGTTTACTTAATAAACGTAAAATTACACAGACATGGTACACACGATCAAAAAACTGTGTGGCTTCCACCATCTCTAACTTCAAACTAAAATAACTACATCCCATAATTACGCTATGACGTTGTACTCTGATTGGTAGCTCAAATACTGAAATGTTATCATACCTAAACATTACTAAATTATGCGTTTTAAACCAATACATTTCCAATGAATTTTCATGAAATAGTTTCCCTTTTTTACCTCTTAACTGTTTTTAAATTAAACTATTACTTCAGATGAACTAGTTCCTATTTGGCTCTTATATTACCCGGCCCCTAGTTGGTTAGGCAGGAGGACTAAGCAATTATAAACTTAAACACTGAGAGCCAAACAGTTTCTAAATGTCCATAAAATATCAACTTGTTTCTTCTCTCTTCACTCTTCTGACATGTCTCTTCCAACAAGTTTGTTTACAGGCCTTTCCAGAGTGTTAGTCTTGGTCTTTATCTTCACTCTTCGTACTGTTCCATTGGAGTCCGGCAACGTTTCTACTACTTTTCCCATGAGCCAGGAGTTCTGTGGGGAAGAACTGTCCACTAGGAGCACAACATCTCCCGTCATGAAGTTTCTTCTTGACTTCAGCCATTTCTTGAACTCCTGACGAAGTGGAAGGTATTCACGTATCCATTTAGTCCAAAATAAATCCAAAAGATATTGGACTTGCTTCCATCTCTTTCTTGTGTACATGTCATCTTTGCTGAAAATCCCTGGTAACATCTTGTCTATTTTAACAGCGACAACTGCTGTGGTCAACTCAAGTCTGGGGATGGTGACCAGTTTGAGTGGGGCCACTCTTGACTTCCCCATGAGGAATGCACAACGCTTCTCACCTTGGCTATTCTCTAGCAGCAGATAAGACACAGTGCCGTATGCGGACTCTGAAGCATCTGAGAAATGATGTAACTGTGCTGTTGCAGTGCATCCAAAATCTGTAGGCTTCAAACACCTGCTCACATGGAAGGTAGAGAGATGTCTGACATCTTCGATTCATCTTTTCCAATCTTCAGCGTGTTTTACGCCAAGGTTCTTGTCCCATCCGTATTGTTCTTCACAAAGATCTTTCAGCAGGAGTTTAGCAGGCAAGATGACCGGAGCCAGAAAGCCAAGGGGGTCGTAGATGGAATTCACGACTGATAAAATGCCTCTTCTGGTCATCGGCTTGTCTTGCAGCTTCATACTGTATGTGAAAGTATCAGATTCTGTGTCCCACTGTACACCGAGGGTCCTCTCGACTGGCAAAGTGTCATGTCTTAGATCCAGGTCTTTCACTTCACTGGCTCTATGTACTTCAGGGATTGACATTAACACCTTCCTGCTATTGCTCATCCACTTTGTTAAAGTGAAGCCTCCACTGGCACACATGGTACGAAGATCTCTAGCTAAGGTCATTGCATCTTCTCCTTTAGCTACACTCTTCTGTCTGGACAGCTTCTGGAGATGCATCAGCCTTGTGATCTTCAGCAGTTCTTTTCAGTGCATATGAGGCAACACTTGGTGAGGATGAGGCTCCGAAAAGGTGCTGTCACTCGTTCAACTTGGGCCACCAAAAGTCAACAGTCACTCGCCGTTGGGCCACCAAAGAAAACGGAGTAGGTCTGCGTCACGTTCCAGCACCTTGACCTGATAAAGCATCGTCTCGATGTCCGCCATCATAGCTACTGGCTCCTCACAAAATCTTAAAAGGACACCAACTAACGTGTTGGTCAAGTCGGGTCCTTGGAGCAGCTCGCTATTCAGAGACCTATCCTGAAACGAAGCTGTGCAGTCGAAGACCACCCGCAGCTTTCTTTTCTTCGGGTGATACACCCCGTGATGTGGTATGTAAAACAGCCTATTGTCATCCTGGTTCAGCTGTTGAAATGGAACTTGGACAGCGTAACCTTTGCCAATGATGGTCTCCATAAAGCCCTTGTACTCTTCAAAGAATTCAGGATTCTTCTTGAACTTTCTGAGCAAACAGGCTATGCGCTGTTCCGCCACACAACGGTTATTAGGCATTTGGAGCTTCTCATTCCTGAGTGGCAGTCCAATGCTGTAATGCCCAGACTGCAAAAACTGTTTGTCTTGATGAAACATCTCCTCTCGGTCATCGTAGTTACGCTCTGGAAAATCAGTGTTATACTGTTGGACCAGCAGCTTCTCAATCTCCATTACAGAGATTCTGTTTACTGAAAACTTAGACGTTTCATTCATTGCATCATCCAGTTCCTTTCTTACGGGCCCATTCAGAACCCAGCCCAATGGCATTCTTCACGGCATAAGGGCCTCCATCCTCAGCATTAATAATGTTTGCATTGCAGACCTACATCCGCTTCCATCTCTGGCAAGCGTACTTCATTGAGATAAGGCCACTTCTGGATATCTGACTGTTTAGGTATGTTCTCGTTGTGAAAAGTTATGTTGCTATGAGTGAACACCTTAGGTAGCTCAATAAACTTGGTGTCTTCAAGCCCCGCACACTTCCAGGTCTGATATGACAAACTGTTCATGAGCTTCTGTTCTCCAGGTTTGTCTTGACCCATGGTGCTAAGAAGTATTCGTGTCGGTTTCCCTTTAATGTTCAGTTTCTTTTGCAGGTCTTCTGTGCAGAACGTTGCTGTGCTTCCCGGGTCCAGAAAGGTGTATGTTTCAACACACTTATCACACTTTTTTTGACTTGATCTTCACCGGTCCTATTGACAGCACACATTCAGCTTCTCCGCCCCCCAGACTACCATCTTTCTTTTCAGGTGAGACAGAACCTTCTTCTTTTATTATGTGCAGAATGTCTGGATGCTTTAAAGCACATTCTTTGCACTCAATTCTTCTTTTGCAGAATTTGCTAAGATGACCCGGAACTAAGTATCCAAAACATAAGCCCTTCAGTTTTAAGAAATCCACACGCACTTTATGTGGTTGATCTTTGATTTTGCTATATGAGGCAAGGGTGTGAGATTGCTGGCAGTACAAACACGGCTTCTCAAAGGCACTCACAGTTTTACTTGAGTTCACTGGCTTAACATGTGTTTCTTGAGGCCCTTTGGTTTTGGTGGAAACATCGGTCGCGAAACTGCTTCCACGGACCTCTTTCTTTCCATGCTGCTTTTCTTTTTGGTCAGTCTTTCCACTTGTGGTTGGGTGGCTGTCTGAAATATTACCATAGAGGGATCCATCGCTATTCTAGTTTGGCGGTCTATGTAGCTCACCAAATCTGCAAACTTTGCTCTCCTGCCTCTTCGCTCTTTCATGTCATAAGCTTCACATGCCAACGTTCCCTCATTTTGTACGGTAGCTTAGACACCACTGTCCGTAGGTTGTTTGGGTTGTCCATCTCCTCTAAGAATTCGATGTCTTCCATAGTATTGTGACATCCAATCAAAAACATTGCATAGGCGCTCAATGCTTTCCCATCATCAGACTTCACTTGAGGCCATTTGAGTGCTTTGTCAATGTACGCACTGGCAATCCGGAATTCATCCCCATAGTGCTTATGATGTAATCGCTTCGCAGTAGCCTTTGTTAGGTGTCATATGAGCACAGCTGCAAACAAGCTCTTGAGGTTCACCGGCCGTAAATTGTTCCAAGAAGTACAATTTATCTTGATCATTGCTGGTTTTTTGCTCTATTGCGTGCTCAAACGCCCTCATGAAATATTTGTATTGTAGCACATCACCCTTGAACACAGGAATTTATTTTGTTGGTAGATGAGATAGCTGCTGTTTATTACAAGTAACTCAGTGATTACATTCTGTTTTTGCATAATTGCTAGTATGTCATCACCTCTGTTAGCTTGAGCACTAGGCACATAATTGGAGACTGGTTAAGACTGTTGTTGTATTCAGGAGTGCCGCGTTTGTGGTTGAACATGAATGTTCGTATTAGCTTGTTGTGGGAGCATAATGCTAGTTCTTTCCTTCACATGTCCACCTCGTGGCTTTTGTGCTGTCGCGTAGCTACTCAAACCATCTTCAGATCTCTCATATTCTTTAAGCACCCTTAATTTTGCTTTGCTCTCAGCTAACGCAGTTTCCAGCTCTAACTCTTCCTTTTCAGCTTTGATTCTAGCTGCTTCAAACTCAAGCTGTTGCATTTTCTTTAGCGCTGCAGCACGTTCGAGCAGGGCTGCATGTTCCGCTTCCTGTCCAGCTCTTGTTGATGATACTCGTGACACAGCTGAGGTGCCACTTACTTATGATCCACATTGGCTAGCATGTGCAACATCGCTGTCCCCTACCTGTGAAATGCTGTCATTTGATTTAACAGTTCCTTGCAAATAATCAACCACATTATTTTCTTCTTGCAATACATTTTCCACTGGCAGTATGGGTTCATGCTTAGTTGCAATCCACTTTATATCATTTTCATACATCCTCTAATTGTTGCCATTTTCTTCAAAGGTATTTTTCTTAATAAACCAAGACAACTTCTTAAAGACCACTTCCTGTTAAACAAATTCAATTTTCCCAGCCTTCTCTATATTACCTCCTCGAATGCCGCCACACCGCCCATCTCTTTGCACCACTCCTGAAATGAGAGTGCTCCAGCCGACTTCCATCCCCTGAGAATGATCTTTCTGCCGATCATAACTATGGATAGGACCCAACTTTTTCTATCCCCTATATCAATGGCCGCCCTATCACCTAAGATACAGAGGCTGGGGCAAAATGAAATTTGAGTGTCCAATACATCACACATAAAGCTCTGAACCCTCAACCAAAATTTTGGGATCTTATCACACCACCAAAAAACATGGGTTGCGTCCCCATCTTCTGATTGGCATCACCGGCAGGTGGGTGTGTCTTTAAGACCAAGCCTATACAATCCAGAGGGGTCCAATAGAATCGATGTAAAATCTTAAACTGCATCAGGCACACACTTACATCTCTAGATGTAGACTTGTCATTTTTTAGAATCCTAGCCCACACTCCCTCCTCCAATACCAAGTTTAAATCTTTCTCCCATAAATTCCTGAGAGAAGTTGAAGCTCCGTCCACCAGACTCTATATAATACAGACTCTTTATAATAATAATAATAATATGTAATACAATGAAACCTTATGACCTTTTCCAAAAGCAGTAATCACCACTCCCAGAGTATCTGCCACTTTAGGAGGTGTATGCTACTCCCAAAAATAGTACAGAGCATGTGGCACAGCTGTAACAGCCTAAAGAACTGAGATCTGGGAATCCTAAAATGTTGAACCATATTTTCAAAGGATCTCAATTCTCAATACTCCACTCTCATATAGGTCAACGAGCGTATTAACTTCCCTCACAAACCACTCTGACCAGCAGAAAGGGGACTTATTAATACATCATTTTGGGTTCAGCCATATGCTCAAGGCAACATTTAAATAAATGTCAGAATTAAACACTCTGGACACTTTTGTCCATACCGAGTGCAAATGCGAGATAACGGGGTTTAACTTCTCCGGTTAGTTTAATAGAAAGGCTTTGCTATGGCGAAATGGGGGCAAGAACTTCCTGTTCAATACAAAACCAGGGAGGGTCTCTCTCATGTGTAAGCGACCAATGAGCCAAATGTCTGAGACCGAATGCAGAATAATTAAACTAAATCTTGGGTAGGCCTAGCCCACCTTTGTCAATCAGCCTATGTAATTTATTGAACTGTAATCTGGGACATTAACCATTCCAAATGAAGGACTATGCTATCAAATTGCTTGAAATAACAGAGGGGACATCTACAGGGAGAGATTGTAGCAGGTAGTTGAATTTTAAAATACAATTCATTTTAATAACATTAACCTTCCCAATCATAGATAAATGTAATTAAGCCCACCTGCCTACATAGCTCAAAAACCATTTATTAAGGGGTCAAAATTAACTAACAAAATCACACAAATTTGCTGGGAAAAAAAATGCCAATACAATTAATGCCCTGTTTGGGGCACTGGAAGGCACGCGACTGGAAGGCTGTTACTGGGCAGTACGCTGTAAGAGCTAAAGCTTCAGATTTAGAACAACTGACTCTGTTTCCTGAGAATTTATTAAATTAATTAATAATCCTGTGGAGGCAAGTTATAGATCTAGTGGGGTCGTTGACGAATAATAAAATATCATCTGCGTAAAGCAAAAGCTTATGCGCCATTCCTCCCGCGGCCACCCCTACAAAATCATCTTTCTTATCGCGGCTGCTAATGGTTCCAGGGAAAGACAGAACAATAATGGGGAAAGAGAGCCGGGTGCTCTAAAGTAAAATAATCTGAAATTAATCCATTTGTTTGTACCACCACTACCAGGTGTCTATAAAATAGCTTTCCAATCATCCAATAAAAGTATTCCCGAACCCATCCATTTCCAAATTCTTAAAAACATTCTGCCATATCAAACGCCTTTTCGGCATCAAGTGAGATGGCAGCAAGCCAATCCAATATCTTGAATTTGTTGTCCTTAAGCCATTTTGCCACAACTTTGGAGGTATGGGTGGGGTCATTGTCCATTTGGAAGACACATTTGCGACTGAGCTTTAACTTCCTGGCTGATTTCTTTAGATTTTGCTTCAATATATCCACATAATTTTCCTTCCTCATGATGCCATCTATTTTGTGAAGTGCACCAGTCCCTCCTGCAGCAAAGCACCCCCACAACATGATGCTGCCACCCCCATGCTTTACAGTTGGGATCGTGTTCTTCGGCTTGCAAGCCTCACTCTTTTTCCTCCAAACATAAAGATAGTCATTATGGCCAAATAGTGAATTGTCTGTTTCATTAGACCAGAGGACATTTATCCAAAAAGTAAGATCTTTGTCCCCATGTGCACTTGCAAACTGTAGTCTGGCTTTTTTTTTAAATTTTGCAAGTTTTGGAGCAGTGGCTTCTTCCTTGCTGAGCAGCCTTTCAGATTATGTTGATATAGGACTCGTTTTTACTGTGGATATAGATACTTGTCAACCTGTTTCCTCCAGCATCTTTCCAGGGTCCTTTGCTGTTGTTCTGGAATTGTTTTGCACTTTTCGCACCAAACAACATTCATCTCAAGGAGACAGAATGTGTCTACTTCCTGAGCAGTATGATGGCTGTGTGGTCCCATGGCGTTAATACTTGTGTACTATTGTTTGTACAGATGAGCATAGGCCCTCCGGGTGTTTGGAAATTACTCCCAAGGATGAACCAGACTTGTGGAGATCCACAATTTTTTTTTTCTGAGGTCTTGGCTGATTTCTTTTGATTTTCCCAAGATGCCAAGCAAAGAGGCACTGAGTTTGAAGGTAAGCCTTAAAATACATCCAAAGGTACACCTTCAATATCAGAACCTAATTGACTAATTGTTTAAGGCCTTAACCTAATTTTCTGGAATTTTACAAGCCGCTTAAAGGCACAGTTCACTTGGTGTATGTAAAGTTCTGACCAACTGGAATTGTGATAGTCAATAAAAAGTGAAACAATCTGTCAGTAAACAATTGTTGGAAAAAATGACTCATGTCATGCACAGAGTAGATGTCCTAAAAGACTTGCCAAAACTATAGTTTGCAAATATTAAATCTGTGGAGTGGTTAAATATTAAGTTTTAATGACTTCAACCTAAGAGCATGTAAACTTTTGACTTCAACCGTACATATGTATGTATGTATGTGTGTTATTTCTAAATATATATATATATATATATATATATATATATATATATATATATTAATTTATTTTACCTGTTCACCTCATATTTAGTGCCATTCAAAGTAGTCTCTTGAACATAATATACAATTATATTTTCTTAACATATTCAAATTAATAACACTTGCGTTGAGGTAGACCTATATAGATTATATATAATATGTAATTTACGTAGTTAATTAGCCTTTTATTTTACTAATATTGTATAGAATATATTAGGTGTTATATGTTATAATTTCACTATTATTACCGAATAATGGTTAGACGTTCTAAAAAGAGCCTGTGTTTTCACCACATTAGCTCGCTCGGTCTTGTCCAGTTAGCGTATGTGTTTTCGCTGCTAAACGCGTATTTATTCAAAACAACATGCAAACATCACAATTCATATCTAGTTTATTCCTCATAAAAAATACATGTATAATATCATATGGATACTTACAAAGAGCTTGCGGTACATATGAATACGGTTACGAAGAGGCTATGGCTTTAGAGACGCTGCTAGCCGGCTAACTCGCAAGGTCTTTTAGCAAGTCAGTCCACCATCAGCCTTTTTTGGAACGCTCTAGGGAGGGTATTTCCAGTCATGCCAGTGCAGCTCCTATCTACTTAAATGGTGAAAGAACAAAGTCTAAAAAACGGCTGATCAAGATTATGACCAAAGAACATATTTCGAATCAGCAATAAATTCTTACAAAACTGGAATCATAAATTGTGATTCTTTACCTCATATTACGTTAAAAATGCAATTTTCCCTGCTTCTATAGCAAACGCGCATGCGTGTTCTAAAGATGATTTACAGATTATGTCTGTATCTAAAAGGCTCTTTTAACCGTAAAACCAAGAGCTTCTTGGTTGAGTGTTCCAATTTCTCTCATTATTTAACAGAAGCGGCCCATCTCTGCTAAACAATCTCTGCTAGCTCTTATACTCTGTACCTTAACAAGGCGACAATTCCGGTGGTGTGCCGAAATATGACTCCCCGCCAGATTCTAACTGCGCTCTTATTGACAGGTCCCTGTCCCTAAAGCCCACCCCCAATCCTTTCCATAGTAGGGAGTCATTGGTCCTTATCCCTAAAGCCCACCGCTTTACTCTAACCATTGGTCATGGTCTTTGCCTATCTCCCTTTGTCTTTTGTTCATAACTGTATGACGACTATTTGTTATTTCGATGTGTATTTTTCTAATGTATAGATTGTATGTATAATATGATTTCGTATTAGACAAATACATATCGCAATTACATATAGTCGTCATACTTTGTTATTGCATGAAACACGTGGTGCCCCCTAAGCACAGTGTCCAGTTCAAGACTATAATGATGAGGAGAATTTAGAGTAATAATGGATTTAAATATTGATCTTTTTCACACCCACACCTATCATATCACTCCTGCAGACATTTATTTAACCACTGGAGTCTTTTGGATTACTTTTTTACTGACTTATGTGATTTTTCAATATTTTAGAACCCATTGACTTGCATTGTATGAACCAAAACAGCTTTTCTAATGATTTTCTAAATATTTTCTAAAAATCTTCACTTGAGTTCAGCGGAAGAAAGAAATTCATACACATCTGGGATAGCATGAGAGTCAGTAAATGATGAGAGAAATAATTTTTTTGGGTGATCTATTAATTTAAGTTACGTCTGTGCCTTGTGAGTGTTACAGTTCGCTCCTTGTCCTTAACTACAAATTGTGGAAAATATATACAGGTTTTTTTTATAATTATTTTGTTGGTAGACAGATAAAGGTAGCCTATCATGAGAAAAAAAAAAAGCTCTTTTACATTAAAGGGATGTTCCGGGTTCTGTATAAGTTAAGCTCAATAGACAACACATGAGGCATCATTATACAACAAACAAAATAAATCGAAGTGAGGCACTTACAATGGAAGTGAATGGGGCCAATATTTTGAGCATTTAATGGCAGAAGTGTGAATCATATAATTTTATATAAGCACTTACATTGATTCTTTTAAGTTGAGCTTTTACGTTGTTTAAATCAAAGTTTTAGGGTTAACAGTGCTACAAAAACATGGCAAATTGTAATATTTGGGAAACTGTAAAATTGTATAGAACTTCACACAGAAAAGGTTAATAAGCTATTTTGTCACACTAAAACCATGTTAACATGCATGTTATTTAAGTCTTGTGGCTATACTTTGAGTATTAAGTGCTCAAACAACTGAGATTTTGCACAGATTTTAAATCCATCATGAGGTAATGTCTCCATCTTCTGATGAGAAAGAGCCACTGTATCTGTATAAAAAAATATTTTTGAGAGTGAAATTTATAGTAAGTTTTCATCAGATTCATTCATCTTTAATGAAAGCATGATATGTCTGCAGTCTGCTTTGAAAATTGCAGTCATATTTTAGTAAAAATAAATATACAGTATGTGCCTTTTTAAAAGAATGTTTGTGTGGGTTCCTACAGTATATTTGGATCATGGTCTAGGGTGCCAGAATGGTCTGAAATGGCCCTGCCAGCACCGCACCTTCCAAATGAAGAATACACCCAGCAGACACAGTTGTTCTCCCAACATTTGGCTGCACCCTTCGACCAGCCTTGGCCATTGTAATCCCATGATTGAGAATGTGGTCTACAAATGTGGCTCTTATCTCATCAGGAACGCGCATATGTCCTCGGCATCTTCCTCTGTTTTGCCTCCCAACTCCTCCACCACACAGCCTCACTCCTCCTCCTTCTCCTCCTCCTTCTCCTCCTCCTTCTCCTTCTCCTCCTCCTTCTCCTCCTCCTTCTCCTTCTCCTCCTCCTTCTCCTTCTCCTTCTCCTCCTCCTTCTCCTTCTCCTCCTCCTCCCCATCCTTCTCCTTCTTCTCCTCCTTCTCCTTCTCCTCCTTCTCCTTCTCCTCCTCCTCCTCCTCCTTCTCCTCCTCCTCCTTCTCCTTCTCCTCCTCCTCCCCATCCTTCTCCTTCTTCTTCTCCTTCTCCTCCTTCTCCTTCTCCTCCTCCTCCTTCTCCTCCTCCTCCTCCTCCTTCTCCTTCTCCTCCTCCTCCCCATCCTTCTCCTTCTTCTCCTCCATCTCCTTCTCCTCCTTCTCCTTCTCCTCCTCCTCCTTCTCCTCCTCCTCCTCCTCCTCCTTCTCCTTCTCCTTCTCCTCCTCCTTCTCCTCCTCCTCCCCATCCTTCTCCTTCTTCTCCTCCTTCTCCTTCTCCTCCTCCTCCTTCTCCTCCTCCTCCTCCTCCTCCTCCTTCTCCTTCTCCTTCTCCTTCTCCTCCTTCTCCTCCTCCTTCTCCTCCTTCTCCTCCTCCTTCTCCTCCTCCTTCTCCTTCTCCTCCTCCTTCTCCTTCTCCTTCTCCTTCTTTGTAACATTGTAACATTGTGTTGTGCTCCGGCTATATATATACTTGCCAGTTGATGGTTCATGAGATGCACCTTCGTTAGAGAAAGTCAAGATTCACCTGGGAGCAATTTACCAATTCAGGACAGATTTAGAAAAAAAGTCTAATGGAAATGTATAGAAATATGCTTGACATATTATGACAACTTGTTCAACCATTTTGCATGTAAAGGCTATGAACTAATGCCTAAATGTTACTAATGGGGTGTGGGACTATTCAACAGAGACCCTTTATAATACATTTTGATCAACATGACATAAGCATTTGATAATGTAGGAAACAGCAGATAATTGTACATAATCATTTGCATGGATGTACCAAAGCATTTGCAACTTGTTCAAAGAAATGAGAAACTGCTTTTTTGGTGTGCACAAGTGACACAATGATGTGAATAGGTAGTTTTGAGAATTTCAATTCTGATCTGAGAAATGTACCAAAGCGACTGAGAAAAACTGTAAACAAGTAGGAGCAACAATGATACATCTTAGCTGTGAAAAACCCTGGTGTGATCTAACAGTTACATTTCCAGGCAACAGCATGACAAATGCACTTTTCAACTCGAAACACCAAGTATTTATAATGAGTTAGGTGACTGAAAGCTCTGTGGATATAAGTGTCAACATAAGCTTATATATTGAAATGTGTCATCCTCCTTATATAAATCAGTGATTGCAAAAACAGTCCTATCCCAAAATAAGTTACCTGCCATAACTTCCACTTTAAAATAATGAATGATACATTTAGTCTTGGAAAAAGAACAGTGTTTTCCAAAGTTTTTTATTAGATTTAGAAACATTTTGGGGTACCTGTTACGCATCGCCAAATGCCTCAGGAGTTTAAATATTAATCGGAGATCTACACTGGCTAATTAAAAAAGACAATCACCAACACAAAAAGGACATAATGAAAACCCATTAAAGTTTTGATTAAATTTAGACCTTACTTAGCCCATACACCGTTATCAAGAGATTCCTTGACCCAAACTAGGATGGCCTGGTTCAATGGATGTATCCTTGTCACTGTGCAAAATTACAACATTATTATCATTATTATCATGAACTAACAATGGTCAATACTTTTTAATTGCATTTATTTATCTAAGTAAATGTTTATTTATGAAAATACAATTGTGGATTGTTAGTTCAAATCATATTGCATTTACTATGTTAACATATAAAACTTTTAATTTAAAACATAAATACATTGATATGTTAAAATAACATTTATTATCGTGAATTATTCCTATATCTTCCATAACAGGTTGGACAAGTTATGCAAGTTATGCTTGACCACATGTGACTAACATCACAAAATAAAGGAAAACATAACTCCATGATTTTGCTGAATGGCTGATGTCCACCTCCAAAGTGTAACATCATGTCATAACATAAACATTTAATAATAGGTCACAGTATTAAAAAGAGGTGGGGGTAGACAGACAGATAGACAGACAGACAGACAGGTGATTGCTAGGGCATTGCTAAGGTATCCTGAGTGGTTTCCTGGGTGTTTCTAGGTGGTTGCTAGGGTGTTCTGGGTGGTCACCAAGGCGTTGCTAGGTGGTTGCAAGGCGGTTGCTAGGGTGTTCTAGGTCATCGCTAAGGTGTTGCTATTTAGTTGCTAGGTGGTGGCTAGGCAGTTGCTAAGGTGTTCTAGATGATCGCTAGGGTGTTGCAAGGTGGTTGTTAGGCAATTGCTAGGGTGTTCTGGGTGGTCGCTAGACAATTGCTAGGGTGTTCTGGGTGATGGCTAGGGTGTTGCTAAGTGCTTGCTAGGCAGTTGCTAGGGTGCTCTGGGTGGTCACTAGGGCATTGCTATTTGGTTCCTAGGCAGTTACTAGCAGTGCTTGAAGTGGAATAAAAAAGTGCAGGTACTCTCCTGTTAATCATGTGCATTTATTTATATCAAAAATTGTATGAAATTACATTAAAAAAAGATATTTAATTAACATTTTAAAAGTCTCACTGTACATTTTAAGGTCTGGCTGTAAATGAAGAACAAACATGACCTCACACCCTCAGATAACAAATAGGTTTTTTATTAACTTTACTTTGTAAATAAAAACATACAATGTAGATTTTAGATGTAGATCTTCTTAAGTCTGTATCTTTGTCAATATCAACACGCAATCTAATGTTGAACTGTCTTTTTACACAAAATAAATGTTGCCTAAAATGTAAAAAAAAAAAAAAAAAAAGAGCCTTAAGTCTGTTTTTCCTTTTTATTTATTATCCTCCCATTCAATGAGGGGACAATTAGCTTTTTCTTGTCCTCACACATGAATTTGAACACCGAAGCCATATTCTTGGCTGTCCTCATCGCATCACTGACTTACATTACATAAAAACATTACATTGTACCGGGAGACTCTGAGAAGTGGTGGTATGCAAAGAGAAGTGCAGGTTCTGCGTACCGGCCCACTTCAAGCACAGGTTACTAGGGTGTTTTGGGTGGTCCTAGGGCATTCCTGGGCAGTTGCTAGGGGGTTCTGGGTGGTCGCTAGGGCATTGTAGGCAGTTGCTAGTGTGTTCTGGGTGCTCGCCAGGCATTGCAAGGCAGTTGCTAGTCTGTTATAGGTGGTCGCTAGGACGTGGATGGATGGACGGATGGATGGATAGATAGATATACAGACAGACATTCAGGCAGGCAGATAGATAGACAGACAGACAGACAGACAGACGGACGGATGGACAGATATAGCAGACAGAAAGAAATACAAATTACTAAATTACCTTATTCACACTAGCGCCATCTTTGATTTTTAGTGGAAATGACAATGAGGCTGTGAGTTAGACTCATCTCTTCAATGGCACGAATGGTATAAAGCTGTGTAAAGCTCCTAGAACATATCTGACTTCCCACAACTCGTAAAAAACTTCAGTTCAGCCCATTGAAGAGACTGTAAGTCTTTCCCTCAAAGCCTCCTTGTCGTTCCTATTAAAAAATCAAAGACGGCGCTAGTGTGAATAAGGTCTGTGGTTCATTTGTATTTTGACAGTTGGAGTTTGGATAGTCTTGGCTCATCTGAACATTCCGTCAATGAAAGTCAATAGGATTTTTCCGACATTTGATCATCCGCTGTGGGAAAACCATAAGTATGATAAGTTAGAAAAGATATAGCACACTATTTGAGATCGGTCTGTAGGTGTGCAAGGTTTGGTCCATGTATCTTAAATTCTTAAATTCGATAATTTAGCGTAATAATTATAATAATACGTTTAAATAGTATATCAGTAGGTTGGCTATTTTCAAGACAACCTTCAGTTATTAAAAAATTGACATTGCAAATAATCATTATTCTTTTTAAAATGCCTGTTGCAGTTGTAATCGGTAAAAAACAAAACAAAAAAAACTGTAAGAATTATGACCCTTTTATATCCAGGCCTGGAAAACACAATTTTAAAATTCCCTGATATTTTCATGTTTTCAAAGAAAGTGTGATGCCTGTAATTGTGTGTGATGAAACATGAATTGGTTTTTCTGTGTGTTTTTGTAAATTGTGATCATAGATGAACTGGTCAGGACTGGAGGCTCTTCTCAGCGGGGTTAACAAATATTCGACAGTGTTTGGCCGAGAGTGGGTTTCTGTAACTTTGTGTTCCGAGTTCTGGTGTTTGTTGTGGCGGCTCAGCGTGTTTGGGTCGATGAGAGCAAAAACTTTGAGTGCAACACCAAACAGCCAGGCTGCACCAACGTCTGCTATGACAGCCTGTTCCCCATCTCTCATATCCGTCTTTGGGCCTTGCAGCTCATCTTTGTCACTTGTCCGTCTCTCATGGTGGTAGCCCATGTCAAACACAGAGAGAAAAAAGACAAGAAGTATTCCGCCATCCTCCAGGGCTCCCGTTTATGCCAACCCTGGGGAAAAAATGTGGGGGACTTTGGTGGACCTACCTGCTTGAGGTGATGCCACCAGCACCACTGCAAAAACTCAATAAGAACTGACCCCACTGTTGCCAGCAACCAAAGCTTGAGTTCACAAAAATTAAAGGACACCAAAAAGACAAAACAAGTCTTTAAAGACAGAGTTATGTCGCAAAAAACAACTTTAGAACCTCAGATTTTTATTATTATTATTATTATTTTTATTTTTTTTTTTTACAAAGAAGTAAGCTCACTTTTTGCAACATCTGAAACTTGCACACAAGAATGGAAGAACTACGTAATGCAAAATAGTCTTTAATAAAGGAGTGTTTCAGGTACAATACCTACATGCTAAGCTCATTTGACATCATTAGTGTTGATTACCACAAAAATATATTAAAAAAAAACAAAACAAAAAAAAAACATTTTTAAGAAAAAAAACGCAGTTACAGTAAGGCACAATGGAAGTTTAACTAGATCAAATGAGGAATTTACCGCCATCATGTTGTAATCACAAGTTGTAATACTGGAAAGGCCTATAACTTTACACAGATTTTATCACACACAAATCATGTTAATGTGTAATGTTTTGCTTATACTTTTGAAACTTTTGAAGTGTGTATTTGAATGTTTATGGACTGTCTAGCCCCATTCACTTCTATTGTAAGTGCCTTACTGTAACTATGATTTTTAGTTTTTGTTTAATAAATGAGGGATGAGTCAAAACTATTTTTGTGATAATCAACATTATGCCACAAATGCTGCTAATTAAGCTTAACTTGTATTGAACCCAGAATATTCCTTTAAGATGTATTCATTCTTGGAGTGTCTCGCATTCTTCACAATCTTGAAATGTATTTGATTTTATTTAGTTGTCAATATACTGAAATTGTTTACACCTCTTGCTATATTCAAACTATATATATTTATATAGGTTTATATATATATATATATTTTTATACCAATTTTATATACTGTAGGTCTTAGGTGCGGTAACCAATTTTTTCAACCATCTGTTTCTGTTTATGTGTATGTCCAAATGAACTATAACCAAAGTGCATTTTAGGGAAAGCTTTTCTTTGAATACACCATATTCCCTGTCAGTTGGCTATTTTGCATGTACATTTTGAGGTCGATACGGTATTTGTACTAGCAGTGCCAATGTTATGGGATCGATTCCCAGGGAATACACTCAGACAAATTGTATACATAGAATTAATTCATTCAGTCTCTTTTCTGGTGTTTACCAAATGCATAAATGTAAACATGGAAATGCACACATGTATTCGGTATGCATAGCATTTAAATGTAGGTGTTGCCAGTTTTCCTGTTTGGAGTCTGCTTTGCATGGCATTCGTATATTAACATATTCTCGAGGAATGAAATATACTGCCACATCAAATCTCTTCCAGATTTTCAAGCTCTCATTATGTACCTTTCACGCTGTCCTTCTTGGTTCATTTTTTCAATCCATACTTCTATGCCTACACTTATTTTTTTCCTAGAACACATTTAAAAATAAAATATTTTTGCACATAGTGCCCAGTGCACTTCCATTTACATGTTACATAAGGAACACCTCTTGATCTTTTGCCTTCAGCAACCAGTGATTACATCCCTCCTACCTTTTCTATCGCTCACCCACAATCTGTACCACACTGCACATTGAACACAAAAATAATTATTTATTACATCTTTATTCATATGTTATTCAAAGATAATGTGAGAACAGAATGTGATCTTTTCATCCAGTGTGTTTTACCTGATGAACCTGAATTTCAACGCATCTACCGTGCAGATCGTTTTTCAAATCTTCAGCAAATTGACCAGAATGAAAACAGCAAATGTTCTAATCTATGATTCACTCACTCAGTGCTGTTCCTCCTACACATGTGCCCTGGCTTAGCCTCAAACACACACAGATATGCTTTCAGCCCTGTTCCTCCTCTACATCAAAATATTGGTGTTCAATTTGCATTTAGGTGGCAAACATGATGCTGAAGTGTAATTTGAATTTAAGGAAGTTTCATATGCTGTAAGTGTACTTATCAATACATTTCATATTTAAATGGATTACCCATAATGTTTTCGTACACACAATGGGAGATTTCGTGATACAACCAAATATGCCTTGAAATTTGTATTTAATTCCTGTGAATCCAATTCAATATCCTATGGGGCGTGACCAAATTAATAAATTTTTTTACTAATTAATATAAAAAGAGAAAATTCTTAGTCAACACATAATAAATAATTCTTAGAGAAACAGGATATTCTATGGGAAAAAAAATTAGGACAGGACTTTATTTAATCCATTGGGACTTTATTGGAACATGAAAAGTGGGCGAGCCAAACTGAATGTGAGCTTTCTAAAAAGAAAGGGCTAAATATCTACTTGGCTATTGGGTAACATTATTCAATAGCCTGCATAGACAGACAGATAGCAACATTACGTACCAGCTGGCTACCGTTACACTCACCCCCCCCAAAACTTACTCCCATCCGGGTCACGGCACCAGTGTCACCGGTCCTAAATGACCTGCTCCCGATTCAAACCAGGGATCCCCAGCATGGGAGTCGGACACGCTAACATGGAGGCTATAAAGCCATGGCCTCTAGCCTCGGTCGCTAATGCGTCTCTTGAAGCCAGGAGAGTGAGATTTACACACTGCAAAGCTCTCACGTACCAGCTGGCTACTGTTACATACACAAACATTAGTTAATGCATTATGAACTAATATGAACAAACAATGAACAATAGTATTTTGAAACTTTACATTAGCCAAGCTTAACAAATTGTATATAAAAAAAGTTGTTTACACATGACACATCATGCATTAACTAACGTCAATGAATAACAGAACTTCATTGTAAAGTGTTAACATTTTGATTTCGTATTGACTTTAAATTCAGAATATTTTCCAACCCTGATAGCAATGCATTATTTCAAATAAAAAAAACACACAAAAAAAAACAAAAACATTTTGGATCTTTTGTAGCAGCACATGAATCACATAATCTGCAGAATATGTCTCAAGGGTTGCTGCAGGATAGTCAGTGCAAGACACAAAAAGATTCAGGTTGAACCCCAGGAACCACAGCGACCTTGTTGATGCACATTATGTGTAACAGATGGAGGTGAACATAATGAGCATAATGTAGGTTAGTGAGGAACAACGTGTGGCACCAAAATCCTATGCCCCTTAGTAGCACAGACACCAGTATGTAGTGTTGGTTGACACTCGACCCACTTATGTATTATCATGGCACACAATGCATTCAGTTTGGCCTCATTTACAATGAACTAATTAATTTAACTAAAAATAGCCCCTTTGGCCCCTACATCACCACCAGAATTTCAGGCTCCTTCATTCTGCTCCCAAATAATTCACATGAGAAATCATATACAGTATATATAGGCCATGAGACAGATGGAGGGATGGAAAGGAGGCTAAGGAGGGGTGGAGCTGAAAAGAATCAAACAGCATGCAGAATAAACAGCTAAGAATGACAAAAACATTGACTTTGATCCTCCACTTTTATTGGTAGCCCAGGCAGTGTTTATAATACATATCCTTTGTTAACAGGTGAAAATGGTCCCTGCTGATTACCATTTTGCTTTTAATGAGCTAAACACACACATTTCACTGCATATTAAGCATTATTTGTGTGGTAAATTGTGATTTTTATTGACAAGGTCCTTATTTCTACACTAGTCATTCAGTCTTTTGTCTATCACAGTTGATTCTTCAGAAATTAACCTTGTACCAAACAATTGAACTATTGTTATATATAGAGCACACAGCATATAGCAAATAGATATCTATTATTAACATAATATTGTTGCAGTGTGCAATAGATTTTTAGCTTCTAAGCTTGACCACTGATGAAAAGTCATATTGTATCCTCAATTACCTATTAACAGCCAGACCTATCAGTTAACAAATACATAGATTTAAATCCATAACTCAATAAAGCTCTCCACCATGACATAAACTTTAAAAGAGAAAAGAGAGACCTTAACTGTGCTTTAGAAATTGCTTTGAACACCATTAAGAAAACAACAACATTTTATTGTGAATCCCTAGATGACTAGTGGATGCTAGCATTGTCACTATTTGAAAATAATATTTACAATATTCAAACATTAGAAAGACAGAAAAACAAAAACTAAAGTACCTGTATATAATGTTTAGAATTATTAAATGGGCATATTTGAATATATTAGGTTTGTCAGTGCAGTAATAAGTGTTAGGATACAGACTTCACCTCAGTGTTTCACTGCCCCCTGTGTGTCCTGTTTGGACACCTCTTCCAGCTCTGATCTCTCCTGTACAACAATAGTAGCCAACTCCCCACGTTGGCAGGAAATCTGCTGAGCTTGGTTGCCATGGAGCAATTTGTCTGTATCTGATTGGTCCTCACCAAATAGCTCCTGCAACACCCCCTGCTCTAGCTCCTCCCAATAATCCCATGCAGACTTGGAAGTGTTTGGCTCGGTTTCAGAATCAGTCAGGTCCGTGTCCCAATCACTATCTCCTCCTACTGCAGAGCCCAAAACAAAGTCTGCCTTAGAACCACTGTCCTCCGATTCAGAATCTTTTGAGTCACCATATAATGAATGGCCCTCTGTGACCAGCAAGTGGCAATCAGGAGCAGCCAGGTAAACAAAACTGTCAGTAGACAGGAAGTCACATTCATCAGGGTAACGGCAAGGTTTGGTAAAAGACATAGGAGGTGATGGCTCCTCCAGTGCAGTTTTAGTCACACCTTCTTGTGTGGATGTGGGCAGTGATACTGCCAGGTAGACAAAACTATCAGTGGCAACAAATGGATCCATGTCACTCTTGCCTAATACAGTCTTTTTAACTACATGTTTGGAGGGGGACAGTGGTAAAGGCACATCAGTTTTTGATGTGTTCACAGTGTTGTGAATCTCTTGGGTTGGAGATCCTTTGTCCACAGCGTTCAAACGTTCTTGCATTTCTGCAGCTTTGGTTGTAATCTCTTCACAAAATGATTGCCTTAGTAGCTCCATGTTATTAGCTCTCAGTCTAGTGGGTTCTTTTTGGTTCAAAGTTGCCTTTGGGGCTGGAAAGCATGTCCCAGACTTTCTGTGAATGCTTTTTCCCTCTTCCCCTTGGCTAAGGGATGAAATACTTCCAAAATCTACATCTGACATAGGTCTGTCATTGTCAGAGGTGATGTCCTCTCTACTGGTTTGGCTGGGATTTGACATGTATACACCACTTGAGTCTGACTCCAGTGTCAGATTGGAGACTGGTGACTCGCTGTGGCTATATTTGTTTCCCATTTGAGCATAAATGGAGTCAAGATCTAAGCTGGTTGGAATTGTGGCTTTAGCAAGCTTGTGGCCTCCTAGCTGAGTCACAACAACATTCTTACTTTCACATATTTGCAAATGGGATGCAAATTGTGGTTCTTCATCGTCTTGGCTTTCTGCAACCTCTCTGTTCATTCTCTCAATCTCCAAGAAATCTTCAGCACCCAATTCAGAGCTTGTGCCTGATGGAGCTTGTGAGCCACCAAACCCTGAAGGAGGATGTAAAAGAGGCCAGCGCCTTAGTGAGCCAACATTTTGTGAATCACTCCACGTTTCATCCCAAAGATTGTTAACCATCTCCAATACAGCCTCCCAGTTCTCTTCTTCACCTTCAGGATTGGTATTTTCATCAATGCCTGGCTCAGCGCACTCCTTTATTAGCACCATTTTGCTCTCCCCTTCTAAAGCTTCCTCCATCATGTTGTCATTTTTGGATGCTCCAGCTTTACATTCCTCTTGCTCCCACAACATCTTCCATTCTTGAAGTGAGCACTCTTTTAATTCTCTGGTCAATGTAGACTTACCTAGCTGTCCATCTACATTTCCTTGGTGTTCAGGAAATGGTGAAAGGCGAGGGATAGTCTTTTTGTCTGAGACACTTCGCATTAGCATAGAGGGAAGTGGAGGAAGAATTGGGAGATTGTGGACTGCACCACCTTGTCTTACTGTCCTCCTCCTTCCGATCAGTCGTCGTGGCCAGGTGGATTCCATTGGAGAAAGAGAGACAGCAGCAGGTCTTTTTGATGTTTGGGAGCGCAGAAGGGGAGTAGTGTCATTTTCAGGTTCTGGGCTGGTGGATGGCTGTACTCTCTCTGGCTCAGTGTTCTTAGGTTTAAAAGTCAGGAACAGCTGATCTTTTTGTATGTTCCCATCATCCCTCATGTCCTGCTCTTGGTCATCTTGGCCACACATAAGGGCACTGACTGATAATTCCAACAAAGGTGGTCTTGGTGAAGAGGGTTGGATGGGTAAAGACTGTCTGTGGAATTGTTGATGGTAGGGCAAGGGGGAAGGGGAAAAGAACACAGAAGGTGTATGTGTGCCAGTAGAGAAAGGTGATGCAGAGTAGGGTGAGATCTGTGGGGAGATTATGCTGTTTGGAAAGAAAGCAACTCCTGGGTTTAAATAGTTATTTTCAGCTGGGGAGAGTTCCAATGCTTCAGGGTACTTTGGCGGAGACAGGACTTTCCAAGAGTGGCGGCAGAGGTTGTCCTTCTTAGAGCTGTCCTGGAGATGATGCCGTTTGTTCATGGATCCACTTGGAGCTGAGCTGCAGGACACGCTGGGGGACGCTGACCTCACAAACCCTCTTGGTGACCTACTAAGCTCATCATTTGCCAGTTTTAAAGAGTCAAAAATGAACCTCTCATCCAATTTTCTGCCACTGCTGACCAGTACAGAAGACCTTGTGTCAAACATGTCTCCACCTGCTCCCAGGGAGCCATTACTGGAGAAGTCAGTTTCTCGACCCCTTCTCGAACCCAGAGTGCTGTGAGCAGAACCGTGATCGATCTGTTCATTGATGCACATTGTGTCATAGATTGAGCGTTGAGGGATGTACCCATCCTCGTTGTAGCCTTCTCTTTCATCTCCTTTCTTTGAACAACAAGGGCTCTTCCGTAAGCAGCCTGGACGGCTTAATGGCTTTCCCATTGTGTCACTCCTTGACAATGGCCTCCTAAAAGACTTCCAATTCAATCCTCCAGAAGTCAATTGTGTGACATTGCCAGAGCATGTGTATGTAGGCCTTCTTGGCAGTTATTGAATACAGACGTTTGTTTTACATAAAATCCAAAAACTTTTCTTAAAACTGGTCTTCTGATATGCTTCTATCTCCACTTGAGATTAAAGTAATGTAAAAATTAAACAAGCCTCCTTCAAATTTGTCTCTCAACAGCAACAGCAAGTGAAAAGGAAGCAACTTTTAGTCAGTAAACATTACACAGCCTTGTAAGTAGAGTAGCTTTTACTTAGCTTTAAAATCTGACACAGAAAGCTGTATCTCCTCAGTTTGATTCTAAAATTAGAGCACTTCTGCCGTTGAGACAGGATCTTACACTTTAAAAACAAACAGTTAAAAGGCAAAAACTCACTCTTCCTCCTCATTTAAACATAACATGACAATTCTCCATGGTCTCTTCACATTGCTTCTTCATGTTGGTAAGCATTGACGTAACTCTAGCAATCATAGCACTGCAGGCATGACAGATGGACAGTCCAAGTCCCTTGTGTCCTGGTAGTCCAGGTGTGAAAATTGTCCAGGATCCAGGTATCCAGTCTGTATTCCATCATTATCTATCAGCTCTCAGAATCTTGTGCTTCCTCATAGAGAAACACTGTTGGTTTGATAAATAGCCTCTTATTTCAGCACCATCGGCAGCTCTCTCTCTCCCACCTCTCTCTTACTGCCTCACTATCACTCTCTCAGCTCTCCCTCCCCTGAGTTTTGAGGCTGCTTCAGGGCTTTAGCAATTATTAGGAGCTTTAGACTTTTTGCCTCACTCATTTCAGCCTTTTTTTTTTTCATCTCAATTTGATTGCACCACTAATAAAATGGCTTAGATTTTCATAAAACATCTCCATTTGCCTATATCCTTTTCTTAATGGTTTGTAAAAAGACCTTATTTAAACAAGCACATTAGGCCAAATGCATACGATAAGAAAAGCAAGTATGACGTTTATGCTGTCATTTTATGATTGTAAAATAAAACTAGATGAAACCAGTCATGTACTGCCAGATTGTCTTTGTTGTACTTCTCTCTGTCTCCCACACACTCCCCTCTCATTCTAAAACCCTCTCGAATCACACCTCATCTGCCCGGAGCACGCCTACACACTCTTTTGAACAGGCAACATAAACGTGATCTGTCCCTTAGATACGCTATCCTTCAGTCCGTTATGACAGATTGTACATATGCAATCAATGGTGGGAGATGTGGCAATCAGACAAACGTTTGCTTGGCAATGCTGAAAGTCACTGCAGACTAAATTAGGGGTCCTGATATGGGACATTGTTAAGTTAGACACAATAATTCCTTTACCCAAGGCTGACACATGTATACAAGAAATTTTCATATCTGAATTGTGTGGCTCTTGACAGCAGCAGCACATTCAGAATCCAGTGTGAAGCACAAGCAACAGCTCTTGTCTCTGTTACCATGGCAGCGAATGACAATTGGCTTAAAATCGTAGGCTGCGCTGCATCTATCTGTGCAAATATCAGCATAATCATGTGGCTAAACACTGCTTAGTTGATTCACCATTGTTGCCTTGACAAGGTCCTGTCACTTGAACTAACAAAGCAGGACTGCCCTCTGTTGACTGAGACACAACATTTTGACTCAAAAGTATCAGATTAATAAACATTGCTTTAAATCTTATTTTCTAGAGGCAATGTTATCTAATTAAGTCAGCCAAGCAAGATCTTGATTATTGGGACAAGAACTATTTTAAAGTCAACATGAAATCAAAATTGACCCTATTTACTTTCTAAATATGATTTATTGGTGCACATTATTCCAAAGAAAAACTGGTTTTCGTAACCTTTCATCAAAATGTAAGAGTTATTAAGCCCCATTATTTTTCAACAAACTGTCATATGAGAACACTTTTCACAATCCAATCCATTCCCAATGCATAAAAACAAGTATTGCCGAGCATTTCTCTCATTGAATATCCCGTTTCATTCAGAAAATGTCACTGAAATGAAACTTCAATTGCCTGTTTCATGTTGACTTGATCTATGGGGGTCGGTTGCTAGTAGCAGTTCCTACGTGACTGCTGCATCCAACTCTATCAGACGGCAGATTATGTGACCTTCACTTTCTGCTTAAGTGAAGCAGGTATTGTGCTGCTAACAGAAAACATGTTAAAGGAATAATTCACACAAAAATGAAAATCCTTTCATAATTTACTCATCCTCATGTCATTCCAAACCAATACGAGTTTTTTTTTTTACAACTAAACACAACGCAAGTACTCATGAACATGCAAGCCACTGTGAACAAGCTTTTCTCATAACAATAATTAACGTGCAATGGGCAAAATTACTCAAATTTCAGGTTTTTTCTCACCAAAATGTATTGTATGCATTTAGAAGACCTGGAACAAGATTTACGAGTCACATTAACTACTTTTATAATATCTTTACTTCCGTTTCAAGCTTTAAAATGAGGCACTATCCACTGCCGTTGTAATGAAAAGATGGACCGAGATTTCCATTTTGCTTGTTTAGAACGACATGAGGGCAAGTAAATTACAGAATTATAATTTTTGGTTGAACTATCCATTTAAAAGGCCAACATTTACAAACTTAACCGAAAGAAAAACAAAGTCATACATCTGAGAATTCATATATTTTCCAAAGGTCACCAACAAAGACAAAGAAGAATGTTTAAACATAAAAAGATTCTGCTATATAATTCAGAATACTGAGAAACAACGTCTACTGCAATGTGTCTACTATTATGCAATCTAAATAAAAAACCAAAAATGTTCCTCCTCATTTTTCCATCTTACACTGGTCTTTAACAATAATGACATAGAGAAGATGACTTGAGGAATGTCTGGTGAGTGTGTCCACATGGAGAAGAGGAAGTCTACAACAGTAACAGTCTCAAATTAAACGGTCATAACTTGCTCTGCCTCCCATTCCACTAGAATAAAAGCAGATGCCATTAAATGTCTCATGATTGACTTCTTTAAATTTCAGTCTCATGACTGGTTTTCTTTGCTCCTTTTGAAGTCTGGGGAGATCCATGATTTGTTCTTTTTTAAAAGCAATGTCCCTCTTCCAATGAGTGGTTTTTGGGTTCTCATTAAGAACTCTCTTCATCTGACGAGTCCTGGGACTTTTGCTGCTTAGATTCCAGGTGAATGTCCCTTACAGCTTTGATGCGTGTGAGCATGCTCTCCATCATGGAACTGTCCAATGGCTCGGCTGAGTACCACACAGGACTGCTGGGGTGGCAGGAACTCTCAGGCTGCAGGTAAAACAGGTCTTGACGCTGCTTGACGGAGTTTGAGCTGTAGAAGTAAAAGAGAATGAATATTACACAAGTCTGGGTTAGGGCTGGGTGATGGACATTGTAATCGGATATTGACGATATTTTACAAAGATCCCGATTGTGACAGTCAATTGACAGACAATGATCGACAATATTGGGAAATGGCAAAATTATGGATCTGGGAAGTCAGTTAACATATTAAACAGTAGCCCAGGGTGTAAAACTAGCACCCGCCAAATTCGACGAGACTGAATCCAGTTCGCAAGCTCCTCGTCCAAATGCATTTCATGCGCAGGTAATTTTGCTCATCTACCTGCAACAGGCGGGTGATCTGTAAGACGTCTCGGAGTGACACATGATAAGAAATGCTGTTAGTCAGAAAGACGCATGCTTAAAAAAAAAACACAATTATATTTTTAAGAACAGACAAAAAAAAGCTGTCATTGCTCGTGTATGATTTGCTGTTTGTTCAGAGGCGTGCAGCGCGAGCTTGTCTTGTGGAACACACACATGTAGGCATGCAGTGTGAGCCTGTCTCATGGAACAGGCTAATGTAACTGTTTCAATCGTCTGAAAACTGTTTGCAAGAATAATGTTGTCTATGAGAAAACTGCAAATGCAGATCATCTCAGGAGGTGCTGTGAGTTTAGTTTGCTTTATTTCCACGGACCAGTTCGTGGTTAGCTTGCATTGTGAATGCAACTCTGCAGGTTCAGTAATATGTATCTTTGTATTAAAGAAACAAAGACAAAGTAATTAAATCATAAATACAAAACATGTTCACTTTGAACCTAAAATGAGTTCTCTTTTAATTTCTTTTTTAGTTTAAAGTGCAATTTGAATTTAGAAATGTCCTTTGTTTGTTTTTCATGTTTCAATAAAGGAATTAAATTTTTAAAGCAAAATCAATTAAGCAAAAATATTCACCGACCCTCGGCAGGGGTTTGACGAAATAATACTGCGATATTTTTTATGCCGATTAAAGATAAAATAATTTTTACATATAACCCGGGCCTAGTCTGAGTATGACATATTGAAAGGCTTTTATCTTTAAAAAAAATACAAATAAAAAAGACAATTGCCCTTAATGTTGATCAAAGCAATGAACCATAATTTGCTAATTGCTAGTCGGTTGCAGGAGGTATTTGGGAAAGCGTCATTCTCATTCTAGAGAACATTTGATTGGACAAACATCTGTGAAGTGCAAAAGGAGTCATTCATATTTTTGGTCTTTTTTCCCCAGAAGAGTAAACTGTACATTTTTAATTGCATAAATCGACTAAAAGCCAGAAAACTTTATTTTATGGGGTCTTCAAAATAAAATTGTCTCCCAGCTTGGTTGCCATGTCACAGCCTCATTTCTGCTCACCATTTAGAGAGATAGAACTCGTACAGTCGCACGGGACAGCGCAAGGGGTTCTCAGAATTCTCAAGCATCTCCATAAATTCATCCTCCACTGTTTCTTCTTCTCTCCTCCTTTTAACCGGTGCTGGATTTTCAATAGAAAAAAAAATTCACTAAATATTATGAGCACAGATGAATGCTTACAGGACTAGGAGCTCTGTACAGTAACTGTAATAACCCTATAACAACAAAAGTGTCCATTTACCTTTCTTTTCCATGCCTTCTTCCTTGCTAGGTAGTTTGAACTTAAGATAAGAGGTCTTGCCCTTTTTGATCATTTTTGAGCAGTTGGTGACATTAGAGAACGCGAGGCGTTGATGCTCCTCAACCGTTTTGAGTTTGAGCAGTTTAGCTCCAAAAAACAGCAGCGTGTTAAGCAGAACAATAGGAGATAGGGCCCCCAATTGCTTGCACTCCCAAAGGTACTCCTCCTCAACCCTTGAGTATATATACCCTGAGAATAAAACAAAAGATGTCATGGTCACCTTAAAGGGAATGGAAGATAGAAAGTCATATGGGTACATGAGAGAGTACATTTGTTAATTGCTTTTTTAAAAGGGTGTCAAAAAGAAGACATAACAGGTGTGTTTGAAACGGATATTTACCCCCAGGTGGCAAAGTATTTCCCCAGTCTTTCAGCAGTGTGGTGATCTCTGTGGTGAACTGATTATAGAGGGAATCTGTGAAGATATTCTCAAGACGACCATTTTCGAGAAGGCACTAAAAAGTGAATGAAGAGTGTGTGACACTAATGAAAATAATGAAACAATAAAAATTAAATACATAAAAATAATTTTCAAAATCACTAAGTATGTTAACAGGTAACAATAACATTTGTCAGAGGCATAGGTACAAAAAGGTGTAGTTCGTGGAATGGGTTGATGTCCTATCCCAAAGTAGGGAGGGGCAGTTTGGGTTAAGGATGTACACAACTACATAATTTTTTTTTAAATCGACTTAAAGGCCCAAGACCTAAGGCCACGGCCACACCAATCCGTTTTAGATTAAAAATCCATGAATTTCGCTGTTTACGCCTTTCATTTCTTCACTGAGAAAGGAGCTCAATAACTGCATACTTTGGAAAAAATGTATGTTAAGAAGCTGGCGGAACATGGTTGTCTCTAGAAACGGGTTTTAAAAAGTTCTTTGTAACTTGACACAGTATCTAAAAAGTGTGGCACTTCCACGTGAGACGCTTATGCTGAGTTTACACAACATGGTTTTTAGCCCGATTTTCGCACGCCAACAGATTTGTTGAGATCACCGACAAAAGCTGGAAATTGTAGGCAAATCAGAGCTCGCTCCCGTGAACGACGAACGCAATGTGTGAACTATCAAAGATGCGATTTGAGAGAACCGCCGACGCGTCGCTGATGTAAGCAGATATCTAGGATGTTAAATATCTGGACCTGTCTGCAATTCCAAATCGCGCAATATGAAATGTGTCTTGACTGAATACAGCTGCAGCATTGACCAACAGCCAATGAGAGAGCAAGAATAGGGGCACGGGAAGTTTCAGTGGAAGGAGTCCTGAGGTACCTGCAACAGAACATCAACAAGCATGGCTGCGGTATCAAGAAAGTCTGACTGGACCGAAGAAATGGAGGAAAAATTAGTGGAACATTATCAGGAGCACCAGCGCCTATTTGATGTTTCATCTGAACTGTAGCACAATCGGGTGGAGAAAGAGAAGAGTTGGAGAGAAATTGCCAAATTTCTTGGACAGTCAGGTAAGCAAATAGGTAGATTCTTCAGTAGGAGCTACTTTTTCATATTACAACAAATAAGACATCATCTACTGCATATTAACATAGAAAAAAAAAATTTAAATTGTGCAAATGGACAGAAAACGCATTGTGTGAACGGCCCACGAGGATAGTTTTAGGATCATCAGACCCCATGCAAAACATGACCAAATGGCCAAAGATTTCCAATTGTATGTGAATGCTGTAGTGGTAGTGCTTTAAAGAGGATGAATTTTAAGATACAACTTCTCTGGAATATATTTTTATATAATAGAAATCCAGACAATTAACAAAAAAAAAAATCATGCTTGATTTAAGGAAGAGTCATTTATTTTTAACCTGCTGAATGCCCAGGCACAGGTAGTAGATGCTATCTGGTTCGTAAGCTTTGCCGTTTGGCCTGCGGACCTCTTTGATGAAACAACACAGACCGTAACTGAGCTCTGCAGAGCTGCACTGCAACACATCCTTCTTTAAAGTCACGGGGCTTGCTGAAAAACACAGAGGGAGAGGACAAAGCTGCTAAAACACATGGTGGGTCAATGTAAAAATCAACACTCTGACTGTGAGAGCGACCTTTAATAAATTACACATTTGTCTCATGGCGAGTAAGTCAAGGACACAGGATTGCATGTTCTGACCAATAAGTGTAAACTTACAGGACTCTTGGTCATCCTCACTGTCTGTTTGTCCTGTTCTCTTCTGCACCCAGCTGGCCCAGGCTTCAACTCCATACATTTGGTTCAGCTTTTTGCTGGAGGAACTGAGCCAAACAGTGCTAGAGGTATCTGTTGCAGATCGCTTACGACCCTGCAAGACACACAAATATAATTTTCATCACTACACAAGCAAAGTCCATGACATTCAAACGGGAGTGTGCAATTTCTTGCAAAAAAGAATGAACGTTGTCAAACAGATTGTCCCAATATTCCCCCATCTTCAATTGTTTGGACAAACAGATAGTCCCGACCCAAACTTATACCATTGGTTGAGCTTTATGTATGCTATGTCTGAAAATATGATCATAGAAGACATTGAGAAACAGTAGTGCGACTGTGAAAGGCCTCTTCCACACCCTTCCTTTTAAAACTCATTCTTTCATTGTTTTCAGAAGCATGCGGTTAAGGAGACCATTTTTGAAAGTCTCCATTTTTAGTGGTGGAAAATATAGTTCCAGTGTTGATGAGGTGTGTAAATGAAGCAAAATCAACGTTTTACTGTGGGTGTGGCTTAAATTATTTCTTATAAAGCCATACCCAAACATTTTCACCTTCTATTTAAGCAATTAAATAACCAATGATCAGCTTGTTGGTGCTCTAACCCCCCAAGAAAACAAGCTTGAATTAACATAATGCATTACTGAATCTCACTAATACAATAAAAAGGTCAATTTCAGGTATACCCAAACTTGTATGATGTGAACACAAAAATGATAAAAACCAACAACAACATAATAAATGTATGTCCATCTAGACAAATAAAAAACAAATAAAATGAAGGATAAATTATAAATAAAATGAAAAATAATGTAAAGGACAAAGAAAGAGAAGATTTTTGAGCAAAGTATAATTCTGAAAGAAATGCCTGAAATATGCACAGTAATTTCCTGACACACAGTCCAAGAAGAAAGCTAAGCAAGAAGGCAGACAGTGAAGTATAAAATAGAAACACATTTGACAAAGATGCCTTTAAGCATCCATTCCCACCCGACACATTCATTTCCATTTATGGTGACTTTCTTCAACTGCAGCAGCCTCCATGGCAACCACTCCTCCATCTCCTTCACTTTCAGCTTTTTCTGTCCCCATCTGGCCTGCATTCAGTCTGCTTTCATTTCACTGTATGGTGTTGTGTATAAAGTTCTTGATTTCTCATGCTTTTTTCTTAAAAGCCTCGGCCTCAGACTTTAAACAAGTTACAAGGTAGACTGTCCTCTTTGCCAGGTATCCCTGCAGGGATATGAACTTTTTTCATGTATTAGAGCAAAATATCAATTTTCTTTATTGGACAGACCTTGGGTAATAAATTAGCAATGCCAAAACAAGAATAATTACTGAGATCTACCGTCTTACAGACAGGGAGATTACTCGCATTATTCCTGTTCTGACTGCTTTGAATGCATTCCTTAGCACAGTTAGATGAGTTTGATATTCTGTTTTCATCTGTTTTCAATGGTATTGTCAGACAATTTGTGGTATAATTAACATTGCGACCCAATAAATTCACTACATGATGCATCACACAATCATCCTCACTGCCATTCAGAATTTGGACAAGAATGGGAATGCGTTAATGTTAGATTTCAGGCCTTGTAGCCCCACATTCATGTGCACCTTTTCTAGTGGATTCACCTTTTGAATCCAGTCATGCTTCCTAAGCAACCAATTGGCCTAGTTGCTAGGGTGGGTAGAGTCACGTTGGGATAACCTCCTCACGGTTGCTATAATGTGGATCTCGCTCTCAGTGGGAGCGTGGTGAGTTGTGTGTGGATGCCACATAGAATAGCTTGAAGCCTCCACATGTGCTAGGTCTCCGCGGTAATGCGCTCAACAAGCCATGTGATAAGATACGCAGATTGACGGTCTCTGAATTTTTTTTAAGGAAAGAGTTTGCTCTTTTCAATTTGAAGGACCTCCAGGTTATGCTGATAATTCTTGCAGAGCAAGCCAATCTTTCGACCTCTTTAGAAAATGATCAGGAAAATGATCCAATTATCAAATTAACTTCTTAACTGTGAGAGCTCGACTTTGAGCTGGAAACACATCTGGACCTTGAGATCTGGTTAACGAAATATTCCGGATTCAATACAAGTTACGTGCAATCGACAGTATTTGTGGCATAATGTTGATTACCACAAAAATTTATTTAGACTTATTTAGTCCCTCATTAAAAAAAACAAAAAACAAAACAATGGGGTCCATTGATCAGGCACTATGGAAGTTAATGGTCCAATTCCTAAACGTTAAAATACTCACTATTTCAAAAGAATAGCCACAAGACATAAACAATATGCATGCTAGCATGATTTTAGTGTGATAAAAATCACTTACTAACCTTTTCTGTGTAAAGTTATATCCAATTTTACAACTTTGTTGCCATGACGATGTAATGTCAACAAAACCTAAAATGACTTTAAAGATTACAATTTAAAAAAAACTTTACAGCTCAAATAATACATGAGTTTTAACAGAAGATTAATGCGAGTGCTTTTGTAAATGATAAGCTTCACATTTCTGCCTTTAAATCCTCCAGAAATTGGTCTCATTTACTTCCATTGTAAGTGCATCACTGTAACAACCATTTTTGCTATTTTTAAAGAAAAGGAGGGATGTCAATTGTTTTTTGTGGACATCAACATTATGCCACAAATGCTGTCGATTGAGTTTAACTTGTATTGAAGCTGTAATCATACTTTAAGGGCTAGATTATACTGTCAAATAAATTGACTTTTCAATCTTTCCAGCTCATTTCTGTAGTTGAGGTTTCTGCAACAGTATTGGTTGGCCTTCAACCTTAGCAATAAATGGAGGACTTCTCATGCTCTGTTGAAGTTGCGACCCATATGGCATACAGGTGTCCAATGCATAATTACGGTTGCCAAAAGTTTCAAAACATTAACGAGGGGTGGGAATCTGCAGCTTCATATAGGCACAGGAATCTGATCAGGGCAAAACTGCAGACTGATTTGGTTGAGAGGCTAAAGATTGCCCAGTTGCACCATCTAGACACTTCTCTGAGTCAGTATTCTGAAGGCAATTTTTCGATGAGCGCAACAAATTCCTCGACTTGAGTGGCAGCCTCTGAATTATCAGCAATACTGCTCTTTTTCAAACACAATTTCAGCTCCTTGTCATATGGAAAGGTGCCTTGGATTCCCTTGAATACAAATAAAACCCACAAATAACGTTTTTGCAACCTCAACGGCCAAATTGAATTTTGATTGAGATCCAATTCTTTCAAACTGTAGCCAACACAAATCTGGAAATCCTCTCAAGTAATGGTATACTATTTTTATGTCATGAATCCAACGCACAGTCATAAGAATACAAAATGACTAATAATATGAACCTGAAGCTCAGCTTTTACAGAAACTGGAGACAGTATTCTAAGTTTTTGTGAAGATTGATATTTATTTTGGTCAATAACCTTGTAGAGATTGGTAAGAACACAGGATTTATGTTGTTTGCAAACTGGCTCAACAAAACTATAAAGATATCACTTTAAGACAACTAATCTAATTTAAAAACTTCAGCCGCCTGCAGAGGATGATGGAAATGAAATCTACACCCGTCTATGTTCGAATTTAACAAAGGAAATATGCAAGGACGGATCGTCAAGTAGGAGTGGATTTGCACCAGTCTTAGCAAGAACTGAAGACTTTTTCATTTGTTCACAGCCAGCATGAAAGCCTTGTGATTTGTAACTGCTGAATGAATAAGAAACAAACTGTGATTTCTAAATCTTCCAAGCATAAACAATTGTTTACTTTTGTGTGTATAGAATTAAAATGTCAAAACAGTAAACAACCATAATAAACCAATGCAAAAGATCTTTAATCTTAATCATTCAATCTCAATATTTAAATTTGACTGATACAGCAAAATGATCTTATTCGTCCTAAAATAGTTATTTCGAAAAACAATTTGCATTCTTGATTTTTCACAATAAATGACAAAATTAGTTGCTTTCACACCAAGTCTGAATGATTTTTTTTTTATTCCTAACAATTAATAAATTAAGTAATTCCTGACCATTAAAAGGGTTTTTCAAAATGTAAAAAAATATATAAAGCAATCAACTTATTGTTAAGATTTGACATGAAATGACTATTTATCCATATTTGGATTAGACACTATTGATGCACTTCCATCAATTAACCAAAACACACACTTCAATCATCCAAACTGTGAAAAGATTTGGGCTATCATGATAAATGAGCAGAGTTAATAATATGCCAGAAATCTGGTTATTTTCCATTTGTTACATACCCTTTTTCTGGGAGAGTGGCTATCTCTGCCTTTCCTGCGTCGCTTCAGTGTCAATATCAGTCTGTTCTCCTTAGATGCTCCAGGGTCAGCGGATACTGTGAAATGACAACCACAATGTTATAATTTTTGGGGGATTTTAACATATTATAATATCACTAACTGGCTATTTATGGTCAATACATTTTATATACAATGTTTTTTGGACCTGTACAATATTAAAATTAAGTTTGAGGTTCCCACACCTCTTGTACAATGAATTTCCAGTTATTCCAAAAACTTTCTATTCGATCCGTGTTTTTTCCTGGGTCATAAATGGTCTTCGGTGTTGGCTACCATACACGTTCATCAAAAAGCAGATTTTTTTTTGTTTTTTACATAATTGCAATTAATATTTAAGATATGTTGTAGCATTTCATGATTGTAATTAATATTATTTATTTCTGATCATCTAGAAACTGAGTTTGTAGGGAAAAAAAGTGCTGAAGTAAATTAAACTGACTTAACACCTTATTTCTAAAAGGCAAGTTATAATATTAATAAGTAAACCACTTTGAACCACTGATTTGGGACTGTTCTTCTATAGTAATGTTGCGGCGGTGTACCGGTTTCACGGTATACCACGGTTTGAAATTTGACGGTTATCAATACCATGTACATTTGCTTATCTACGGTATTGAGAAAAAAATACAACCGGACGGAGAATCTCGCATGCGCATCTCCTTTCATCCTTGTCTGCCTGTCAGACTCCTCAACTTGCGACATGTGCGCGCGCAGCGGAGAAAATGTCAGAGAGAAGCGAGGTGAGGGGGTCTGACATGAGTTTGTGTGCGAGTTAAAGCAGTGTTTCTCAACTGGTCTATTCGGACTGGGTCGCGGACAGCAGGGAAAGAACAATGTCGTGGTTCTCCCATTGAAGATATTTCGGCGGCCGCTCAAGTGATCGACTATTTAAGACTGCCGACGTAGATTAAATGATAATCTCGCAAACAGCTAGAGCAGACATGGGCAACATACGGCCCGTTGGATATTTCAGTTAACTTGCATTGGGACCTAACGCGCCTCCACACGCATTTAACATGCTCAGGGTTTTCAGATAAGAGACGAAACACCCCCATTTTGAGATTTATACTTGGCAAATTGGAAATATTCCGCCTAATGTTATACATATGTTGTGCAATCTGGCAACCATGCGCGCGAGTGCTAGTGCTCTATTTCTATCTGGCTTTCCCCTTTGAAATTTGAGGAGCCTTTCCTCCTGTGTAATATGTGTATAAATATGTAATATTAGGTAACAAACGGGATAATAATGGGCTCATATAAGTAAATATGTTCTTCAATTTTCAAAAGGTGGAGAGAAAACTTCCTGTAGATTTTGACATCAACAACAAAAATGATGTCACTTGATGCATGTCCTTGTACTAGAAAACCATGAACAAAACTATGCAACATAAAAGGAAATGCAACCCAAGATATATTAAATACAGGTTGTTATATAACATGTTATAGTTACATGCTATTTTTATCATGTTTATAATTTGGTTTATTACAATTCTGTTTTCTTATTTTTTTATTTATTTTATTTTCAAAAGGGAGAATTTTTTTTACACATACTTAAATGGTTTCAAGTTTCAATTATAATAGTGTTTGCTCAAAAATAAATAAATAAACCCTTCTGTTTTCACTGATAATACTAATTAATACCGTGAAACAGTGATATTTTCTGAGACGGTTATCATACAGTGAATATCTCATACCGTTGCAACCCTATTCTATAGTTATTTTGTTTGTTTCTAACTGCATAACAGATCTTCTTTTTCTTTTATCAAACTCTTTAATGCTTTAGGAATTATTGTGATTCTAGGTATATCTGAAGCCAAACCAGGACAGTTTGATCAAAAAAATCATCAGTCAACATAATATAATGTTACATACATACACATGTCTTTCTTGATAATTTCAAAAGGTCCAGACTTTAATTCTACATTGTAGCCTACTTGTCCTTGTGTTAACCATAGTTAAGACCATGGATGGCTTTTCTCAGTGGTTAGTTAGGTTAGTCTTTCTTAAAAAATAAACTGCTTATTTTTCATGGAAAAATATAATAGCCTAAACACACAACTGCCACAGTTGTAATGAAAGAAATCTATTAAAGTTTACGGTGATAAATATTGGTAAGGGTGGTGATGTGCAGATTAAAACGTATTTTAACTGATGCTAGTGCAGGGCAGGAGTTTTCTCTTTCCCTCTTAAGTGCTGGTCGGAATGTCAGTGCAGTAGCGGTTTTAAATGGTTGAGTTGCCCCACAGAGCTTTAAAATAAAAAAAATTCTCAAAAACAATTCAAATGGTTTTGTTATGAGCCATGATATCAAGGGAACTCTAGTTTAATATTGCATGTGATCCGCTCTGGGCTATCCTGTTACCGGAGCTTGCATACTGAGGGAAGTCCGGTTCACACGCAAACATTTTAAATGCAGGAAAAACCCTGATCATGATTACTGGATAAGTATTTAACTCACAAATTTTACTCTTGTTATGCATAAAGTCATGGAAATTTCTTTAGTGAATATAATTTTTCTAGTTATAATCAGTTCTAAAATACATTACAAATAATAATAATATTCAGAATGGAAATTTCCATGTTTTTTAGATTTGTCATTTCCACAACTTTTCCAGGACTGGAAATCGTAATTTAAAAATGTCCATGATATTTATAGGTTTTTCATAACCATGGGAACCCTGCATGTTTTAGGACTTATACCATCATAATATCATTGCTTGTGAACATGGTAATCATGGAGTACCATCGTTTCTATCACATTACAATGATATCTGATGCTATTACTTTTATGGTACCACTACAAAATATTTTCTAAAGGTTGTAAAATCCTTAGTATGAAAAATACTTACTTCGGGGAAAATCATTTTCCAAATCTGGCTGTTCTTGCAACAAAGATGTGGTAGGTTTGGTAGAAGCAGGAGCAGTAGATCTGGTGGTAGGTGTGGTAGAAGCAGGAGCAGTAGATCTGGTGGTAGGTGTGGTAGAAGCAGGAGCAGTAGATCTGGTGGTAGGTGTGGTAGAAGCAGGAGCAGTAGGTGTGGTAGAAGCAGGAGCAGTAGGTCTGGTAGGTGTGGTAGAAGCAGGAGCAGTAGGTCTGGTAGGTGTGGTAGAAGCAGCAGCAGTAGATCTGGTAGGTGTGGTAGAAGCAGCAGCAGTAGATCTGGTAGGTGTGGTAGAAGCAGCAGCAGTAGGTCTGGTAGGTGTGGTAGAAGCAGGAGTAGTAGGAGCGGTAGGTGTGGTAGAAGCAGGAGTAGTAGGAGCGGTAGGTGTGGTAGAAGCAGGAGTAGTAGGAGCGGTAGAAGCAGGAGCAGTAGAAGCAGGAGCTAGTTCCGGCTCCTCTAGTTCTGCTGATGGGACCAATGGCTTTACATTGGCTCCAGAATCCTCATTATCTGCCCAGCTAAAAGGTGTTGATCTAGCCTCTGACTCTAGATCTGCACTGTATGTGCTACCTTGGTCTGAACAAATCAATAATCCCAATTTAATTCAAATGTTGCAGTACAAATATAAATAGAAAGTGAAATCACAATATAAATTTGCAAAATTTTACATTCTTGTTACTGGTCTCATTGCACATTCTTCCAAAGAAATAAATGCTTGTCTATATACAGTGGCAAGAAAAAGTATGTAAACCCTTAGGATTTCTGCATTAATTGGTGATAAAATATGATTTCATATTCAATGTCACAAGAATAGATAAACACACAAACAATTATAATCTTCCATGTCTTTATTGAACACATCCAATTAAACATTCAAATTGCTGTGGAAAAGGTATGTGAACCCTTGGATTTAATAACTGGTCAATCCTCCTTTGGTAGCAATAACCTCAAACAAGCATTTCCGATAGCTCCGGATAAGACTTGCACAATGTTCAGAAGGAATTTTTGACCATTATTCCTTACAGAGCTGCTTCAGCTCATCCATATTCTTACAATGTCTGATGTGAACGGCTCTACTGAGGTCATTTCACAGCATCTCTATTGGGTTAAGGTCTGGAGTCTGACAGGGCCACTACAAAAGATTTTTTTAAGACATTCTGTAGTGGATTTACTTCGATGTTTAGGGTCATTTTCCTGTTGCATCACCCAACATCTACTGAGTGTCAGATGGCACATAGCCACCCAGACATTAACCTGTTAAGATATCTTGATAAACTTGATAAAATGGCAAGTGGTCCAGGCCCCAATGCAGCCCCAAATCATGATGCTCCCTCCACGATTCTGCACCATCGGGATGATGTTTTCATGCTGGTATGCAGTGCCCTTTTAAGCAATACGTAGTGCTGTGTTCTTCGCAAAAAAATTCAACTAGATCCATTAGTCCACAAAACATTTTTCCAGTAGCGTTGTGGAGCGTCAAGGGGGTCTTTGGCAAACTTCAGGCATGCAGCAATGAATGTTAGAATGATGTTTTCAATTATGTACAAAAACTTGGGCTACACAATTTATCGTATTTTAAATCGCGATCACGATTTCTGTCTATCACTGTTAATTAAGCATAATCGTCTGCGATATCAGTGAGCTAGCAAACAGAAGTAATCAGCCAGGTAAAGTTGCAAATTGTTGTTCATGTTCATTATACGCAGTGCCTATAGAGGATAGACCAAATCACAAGCTCTTTCCTAGTCCGTTTTCAACGCACCTGACCAATCACGCTCTCTTCAGAAGTTTGCTACTGACCAATAACTGTTTCTCTCGAGCACGTGCTGAATTACAGAACCACACTGCAGATGTTGATTCCATCTTGTGCTTTGATAATGGCTTTGTCTCATTTGGAAGGCTGCGTCCTCCGGAGGTTGCATTCGTCGGCTGCATATGTCATCAAAGCTGTCTCGTTTCAGAAAAGCGAGTAGGACACTTAGCATGCAGCCTTCAAATTCGACCTTCTTTCATGGGAATTTGGAGGATGCATGAGGTGTATCCTTCGTGGGCACTCAAAACCCACAATTCTTTGCTTCAACGGAAATGTTTAAAAGAAAAAAAATTACGCCAATGTGCACGTAAATATGAAGTTCAAACGCAAGGAATGTTAATTCCCAAGTTGAAATACTTCAGTAGATGGGTGCAGAGAATATAATATATATATAATTATATTAATACAGAATTAAAATAAAGTATTACACTAAAAGTACACCAGGAAAATCTATTTTCTTTTCTCTTTATATCATTATAACTCTACTAAAATGTACCTCATACATTCGCTTCCAAAGGGACTTCATTCCCTTTTCACTCAAAGCGCTCGCGCTTGTTAAAGAGTGGCGTGCTGTCATAGCAACCATGTTACGTTCCGTTTCAATTTGTTTCCGTTTAAACGAGGATGCTCGGTATATTGCAGCCTTCAAAGGACACGTCCTACCTTGCATGCAGCCTTCGAAACGAGACACAGCCAATGTATCTTTTATACATCTTTATATCTTTATAGCTGTGCTCCAAGTTCGGTTCGTGCACGTCACTGATGTGCGCTTAGCGGGTTATTTTAAAGCGCTACGCATTTACCTCAGATGCACATTTGCCTAATTCCAAATATGTCTGGCCATAATAAGTGTGTAAACAAATCTAAAGTAACCACAGGGGGTAACTTTAAAGTAACCACCGGGGTTGTGTGGAGCAAGGAGGAGGCGAGAGTATTTATCCATGTATGGAAGGAGTACATAACGCCACACTGTAACATCTGCTGGTAACACACAGAAACAACACGGTCTTCATTCAAAATAAAAGGCTTGATAAAATAATTAGGCTTCCTTCAAAATTGACGCTTGAGACAGTAGCCTATATTTTACTGTAGGGTATGGGAATATAATAATAATGTTAATAATAATTTAAAGAATGGATCTTAAAAGAGGATGCAAGTGTAAATACCCCAAAGAGTAACTGTTTCTATTAGCAGTGAAGAATGGGGAAAATATGCCTTAATTTTGGTCAAAAGGAGTCATTTACTAGTTTATTAGTTCTAACAACTTGCTTAACATGAGAGCTACTGTTTAATGTAATGTTAGAAACAAGATCTAAGTAGCGGCAACAGTACTTATTGACTTCTTTTTTGTTCAAATTGTTCAGCCCTGTAATTATTTATTTATATTTTTTTATTAATAAGAGAAAATCGTGATTATCATTTTCACCATTATCATGCAGCCCTAACAAGAATAATATAATAATTTGTGTATTATTAGATAAAACAGATCGTTTATTCTTTATTGTAACTTAGATTTTAAGACAAATATATACATAAATGCAGGTAAAAGGGTTCACATATTTTTTTATTGCCACCGTAACCATTTATCAGCCTCTGATATGACTCTCTCAACCTCTCTCATTCAGCCACCTGACTTATGATCCAATAAATTCCTGATGCATAAAATAAAAATCTCTCATTTAATGTCCTTTTTCATTCAGAACTATGTAAATGTACATAAGTACAATGGGCTGTGAATGCCATTTAATTACTTTAAAAGGATACTAGCCAATACTACTTCAGCTACTGCCATATTGTGAAACCAACAACATTTTTCTTGTCTAATGCAAGTCCATACAAGTCCAGAGCGGATAAGCATTAGCAAAGGGTCAAACAGTAACAAAAATGTTATTCACCATGTAAAACAGGCTTGTCTTTCCCCTTTTCCACCTCATCTTCTTCCACAGAGCTCTGAGCAGGCAGACTGCATTTAGTGTCTTTTGATTCAGGAGTGTCTTGAGATCCAGGGATGACCATAGGAACAGGCACCTGCATGCACAACAGCACAAAACAATAAAACTTTAGCATAAAATGAATCACATTAGATGATATCATTTCAAAGACATCAAAAGGATACAAGAGGACACACCGGTATAGGTAGTCCCAGCGGAAATGGTGTGTACTGGGTGTACAGATGCATTGGCACAGGGATGTAGACTGGCATCGGAATGGGCACCGGCACTGGCACCAACCTCACCTTTTCTCCATTTTCTTCAATCACTGCACATGGAGAAAGAAAACCTGTTTCCTTTGTCCATGCATCGTTCGAACTTAATCTACACATTACGTCTAGTAGAGCATAATTGGTGTATAAGGGGTGGAAGCCGACCTGTTCCGGGCAGATTTGGAGGTGCTGGAGGCTCTGGCTCACATTGTACTGCTTGCTCTTCAGTGATGGGTCTGCACATCAGAGCTTTGTTCTTCAACATTCTTCGATATGGACTAGCAGGCACTGCAGCATCAGTTTGTGTGCTGGCCTATTAGAAATACAATTACAATTATTGACTCTGCACTGAATTGAGTCACCTTCCTATTATAACTTGCTCCCTACTGGAATACCTGATTGAGATTGGCCAACTGTGTGATTCTTTGTTTAAGTATTTTTTACATACACACAGGTACTAAATACTGTACATTACTGGGTACCTTATGGAACAATGATTTTGAGAAGTATGTGCATCAGTACTTACTTCCCCAATGTTTTTTGAGCTGGCATTTGAGGTAGGGAGAGCTCCTGCAAATATAATTTTTAATCAAATGAAATACAACATGCAAATGTAAATAAGTTACAATATTTTAATTCAAGGACAGAAAACACAAACATATGATATGTGAATACCTGTGAGAGCAGTGTTTCCAGGTAATGTGGAGGCCAGTGACACTACACCACCAATAACAGGCATGTCCTTCGAAAGAGATAGTGGAGCTTGAACTGTAGTGGATGTAGATACGGTCCCTTCAGAGATGAGACCAAAACAAAATAGAAATTCATGAAAAAGTTTTTCCAGTATCACAAGGATTGCAAACATGTTTTTTTGACACCCCATATCTCCATCAAAATATATTTTTTGGGGTTCCACAGAAGAAAGAATGTCATACGAGTTTGAGACAGAATAAGGGTAGAGTAGATTATGAGTGAATTAACATTTTAAGGTGAACTAGAATTCGGTGAAGTTAACTTTGGCAGCCCTACTATATTGATTTAAACAGGTTTTTCATATGGAACTAAATTATGACATGTACCGTTGCTTGCTGGCTGATGATGTCCGACACTTTTTGAACAGAACAGTAGCAAACAGGACAGATTACAGAAGTGTTGTGTAGTTCCATCCCAGACGAGACTTTCTTTGAGTGAGCCCTGATTCTTACAGCCATGACACTTGGCCATCTGCAAAAAAAGGAATCATGCAAAGGAAAAATTATTACAATCTTAATCATTACCCTGTTTTTAGTGGTGCATAAAACCACTTTCATAACACATAACTATATTTCTCACATAACTATATTTCTAAAGGTCGACCGATATTGGATTGTGACCAGTGCTTGAAGTGAGCAGGTAATCACTGGTACGCAGAACCTGCACTTCTCTAATTTAGTCAACAGAGTACCGGCAGTTTTTCTTGCATAACACTACTTCTCAGAGTCTCCCGGTACAATGTAATGTTTTTATTCGATGTAAGTCAGTGATTCGATGAGGCCCACCAATCATATTATTTGACCTTCAAAATTATTTTGATAAAATTGCGGTAAATATCCGAGCGCGCTCTGCGCAAAACTCAGCGGTGAGTTTAACAACACAACATGTGCAACAGCAGCGGCGGTCATCAAGCGTTCCGTGGTCCAGTTAGCTTTTTATTCTCCATTCTTTTCTGTAGTTGATCGTAAAATGATTTTGTGAAGTGTAACTGAACTTGCCAATGCATAAATCCTCACGGTGTTTGGTTCTGCATAACAGATGTGTGTCAGCGTTCACAATCCTGAACATCATCATATCAGTTTGTTCACCGTTCCTAGTGATTATCTGCAAAAGTATCGGGCTCATGTGTCGCAATATGTGCAGGACAAGAAAAGGCTCATTTTACCCTCATTGAAAGAGAAGATTCAAATTCAAAAAGGAAGAACAGACATAAAGATCTTTTCTTAGTTTTACATTTATGTTGTGTAAAAAGGCAGTTCTATATTTGATTGCCATTCTTTTCTTAAGCGTGTTGATATTAACAAATATACAGACTTTAGCAGATCTAAATGCTCTTCCTCAGCTTTCATAAACAATAACCCTAAATTGTAGGCTATTTTTTTGTATTTTTATCTGAATAGCCCTGCTGTAAAACCTCAAGTTTATATATTTATTTTTAACATATGTTGTGAACAAAAAAAACACAGCGTCGTTTAATTACAAAAACAAAAAAAAAAGTTACGTTTTTAAATGTTCAAGTTTAATACTAATAATAAGGGGAGTATCTGCACTTTTTTTTCTTCCACTTCAAGCACTGATTGGGCTGATTCGATAATGTGTTGAAAGAAAGCCAGTTAATCTACCGATTTCTTTGTTTTTTGTTTTGTTTTAAATCGGTAGTACCAATAAAAGGCACTTTAACTTTGAAATACACCAGGGACTCTTATTTTGAAATGTTTGCGCTTCATTGCTTCCTGCTGCTCATTCAATCAAATAAGGGGTATAAAACCTGCACTCCTACAATCATCTACAACATACTACAATAAAAACTATTAAAAATGAACATTGTCATATTTCATCAACACTATATAGTCATCATCAACAGTTGATCTTTAGTGATAGCTTGTCATAAATGTCCGATATGGCTTATTGATTGTTAACTGCTCTGCAACAGCTGAAAAAACTCACAAGTTACACTTATAGCAGTGCCGCATTTTCAATTTGAAGTTTGCAGCGCATGCAGTAATTTAATTAAATCATATTCTTTTGAAGTTTGATAATCACATTAGGTCATTTCACTATTCCTGTCTTACCTCCCCCAAATTTAAGACCTCTTTAAATAAAAAGACTTTTGTTGTATCATTTAAGACTTTTATGACCTTACATTTTGGAAAACTGAATTTGAGACATTTTAAGACTTTTTAAGGATCCACAAGAACCCTAAAAATGATAGCTCACCTAAAATGAAAGTTCTCTCATCATTTACTCACCCTCATGCCATCCCAGATGTGTATGACTTTCTTTCTTATTTTTAGAAGAATATTTCAGCTCTGTAGGTCCATACACACCAAGTGAATGGTGGCCAAAACTTTGAAGTTCTACAAAGCACATAAAGGCAGCATAAAACTAATCATAAGACTTGGATGGAACAGACCAAAATATAACGTTTTTTTTACTCTAATACTTGATATCAGCAGTCTCCTTGGTAATCATGATTTTTTTGCTCGATTGCACTTCCTATAGCACCAACTAGCGCTCAGTGCATGCGTCATAATCGTGCCTAGAGACTTTAATGGCATAAAGTGCAGTGAAAAAAAGGAGTTATATTTTGGTATGCTCTTACACAAAACAGATTAGATTGCTTCAGAAGACTTTGATTTAAGCATTGGAGTCATATGGATTACTTTTATGCTGCCTTCATATGCTTTTTGGATCCTCAAATTTTTTTTCACAATTCACTTGCATAGTATCAACCTATAGAGCTGTGATATTCTTCTAAAAATCTTTGGGTTTTGTAGAAGAAAGTCAGTCATACATATCTGGGATGGCAAGAGTGTGAGTAAATGATGAGAGAATTTTCTTTATTGGGTGAACTATTCCTTAAAATATACAAATACTTTTGGGGCCATCGTAATGTCCCAAATATGAGTCCCCATCTCTAACCTCATAAAAGAGCACGGTGTAGAGGGACATGCACTCTTCTGCGCAAAACTCCTCCAGCTTGCCCCCAAAGAAGTTTTGAATGGTTTTGTGGGTCATGTTTTGACAGTAGGCACAAACCCGGCATTGACCTCCATGTCGTTTAGCAAGGTCATGCTTAAAAAGCAGTTTGCACCCTATAAAAAGAAAGAATATAAAATAAGCAAGCATGTGTAAAAAAAAAAAAAAGAATGTGAAACTGGTCATTTCCATCAAGCATTAATTAAAATGCCACTCAATAGCCATGAGAGAATAAACAAGCTGGAAAATAGAAGAATCAAGTCAAGAGTTCGAACAAACCTTCGCAGCAGAAATATCTGGCTTGCTTTTCATATGACATGATGTCTTTGATCACCCGCTCTTCTTTGCAGTACGCACACTCAGCTTTCACCTTGCTTTCCCTCTTATAGGTGTCACAACACACTCGAGAGCAGAACAACCCAGCGTGACCCTAAGAGAAAGACACAATAGTTTAATTTTTTTTTTTATTGAACCTTCACTAACTTTAACCTCCAGAACATCCCATATGAATAAAGTACAGATTTCTGTGAACAGGATGATTTTTTTGTAAAAGGAGTAAAATGTATTCCATGTAATGCATCTTATTTTAGTAATGTGTGAAACTCAAGTAATGTAACTGTAACATATCTGAAAGTCAGTAACTGTAATCTGATTTTAAAGAATCAGAATTTAACAATCTATTACATTAATTTTAGTCAACAACAACAACAAAAAAAAACGCATTCTGATTACAGTAACTAATTACTTTGTAATTGCATTACATCCAACACTGGTAACTAATATCAGAAGCCACAACTCCACTGCTTTTGGTCAGAGACTCACCTTAAATTGGAAAACCTCAGGCTTTGTGCCAAACTGACTCTGGCACTGCTTGCACGTCAATCGAATCTTCTCAGAGGAAGAGTGGGGCTTGCTGGGCCATTGCTGCTGGGTTTCTTGAGGGTTTACCAGAACAGGAGCAGGTACATATGATGGAACTGGATTTTGACTTTGTACAAAAGGTGGAGGAGGGTTGTAGGTTGGGCCAAGCACACTAGTTGAAGTCGTCTGTGAGGGCAGGTGATGGTCAGTGGAGGACCGTTGTACTGCAGTGCTCTGAGGTCCATGAGAGTTCCCATTCATCTGGTTATGAGGTACAGGTGGATTCATTTTCTCCTGCACAAAAGAAACATTTAAAATTCAAATCCACATCTACAACTATTCCCAAATCAACATTTCTATCTAAAGTTTCATTTTAACAACCCAAGAACAAAATATTCACACACTAGAAGACAAAACACTGCATGCATGTTGCATGAAATACCTGGAATTTGCCCACACAATCTAGAGAGCAGAAGTTCCTGATGGATCCATCAGAAATGGCAAGGTGATACTGAGGAATAGCCATCTTTTTGCAAGTTGTGCATGGGAAAGAGGTTCCTAATAGTAAAACGAGATAAATCAGCACAAAAAAAAAAAACAAACATGTTTAGATCATATTTCACCCAATATTCAAAAGAAAATAATAAGAAATTATATACTGTTGGAAGAAAAACAAATCCTACTTTAGGACGGTTAAAAAACAATTACAATTACAATTGATATAAAAAATAAAAATTACTATTACAGTTTTTTACATTTTAAATTTATAATACATTTTACAGTACTGTTTACATTTACTTACTATATAGAGTTGAAGTCAGAAGTTTATATACACCTTAGCCAAATACATTTAAACTCAGTTTTCACAATTCCTGACATTTACTCGTAGAAAACTTTCCCCGTCTTAGGTCAATTAGGATCACTACTTTATTTAAAAAATGTGAAATGTCAGAATAGTAGTAGAGATTTCTTTCATCACATCCCCAGTGTGTCAGAAGGTTACAAACACTTTGTTAGTATTTGACAGAATTTCCTTTAAACTATTTAACTTGGACATCATTTTCTACAATTTTCCAAGCTGCTTAAAGGCACAGTTAACATTTGTTAAGTGTAATGTAAACGTTCTTACCCACTAGAATTGTGATATAGTCAATTAAAAGTGAAACAATCTCTCTGTAAACAATTGTTGGAAAAATGACTCATGTCATGCACAAAGTAGATGTCCTAAACGACTTGCCAAAACTATAGTTTGCTAATATGAAATCTGTGGAGTGGTTCAAAAATGAGTTAATGATTCAACCTAAGTGTATGTAAACTTCTGAATTCAACTGTAATAACAACTACTACAGTAATTATTAGATACTAACCCTATACACGGCCCCATCCCTAAACTTGACACATATTTAAGTACATTTAGTTACATCATATGACTCTGTAGTTTCTTAGGTAATTACACTGTAAGTATACTGAAAGTTCACATAGTGTAAAATAAAGTGCAACTGTAATAAGAATCACCTTTGGAATTAGAATAATGAAATAATAAATTATTGGAAAATTATTAAAAATGTGGGTATTTCTCATGGTCCTCAATTACGACAGCAATATTTACCGGTCAGACTGGGAGATGCTTGACTCATGGACACGCATTTGTGGGAGCAGAAGAATTCCGTCACACCCTGTATGTTTGTGCCGTCCACCATCTGATCCATATTTTTGATTTCTTTGCAACTGGGACACATAAGCCTCTTGCCACTCTTCTGTAAGACAGTGAGAACAGGTTTAAAGACTCCATGAAATTGCTTGGAGAGTGCAGTTATCGCTCCTGAGTTGACGTTTTTCCTATTGAAATAGCCAGTAGGCTTTGGATTACATCACAACACATCTTTGAACCATGATTTGTTATTTTCTAGTCAGTTGCATGTCGTATTGGGTGATTGAAATTCTCATTATAGAAAGCATTTGATTGGATTAAAGTTTGAGTGGTGTAATATTTTTCCATCGATGACAAAATTTTATCCATTGTTCCATAAAAGAGAAAGTCTAAATTTTAAATGCGTAGTTCTGCTAAAGCACATTTTGTCAATTGAGTACACTAGCATATAGATGGCTTTAAAGATAAAAATAGACTAAAAGCCACAAAAGTTTGGGACTTTTTAAGTTTTTGTTCATGGACTTACACTGGCACGTATTTGTGTAGATGCAGCATCATTCAAATGCAATAGTTGTCAGATAAAGATGCTACTATAGAAATTCACTATTTACACAGACAGTCATAATTAATTTGATCCGTTAGTGAAAGAGTCCAATAACAGGATGGTTACTGAGATTAAGCAAGTAGTATTCAGCTGATCATGTGATCCAAACATGATCGCCCCCATGAGAGGACCCGCTCCATATAGAATAGCAAATCTTTTATAAGGTTACTGATATGACTGGTGTCTTCATCTCACGTGTCATCACAATTAAATACATACATTTCAAAATTGCAATTAATTTGAACTTTTTTTAATGATAAAAATGACTTGAGTACACTTTAAGGGTTTTATTGACAGCAAAATTATGGAGGGGTGAAAGAGGAGGAATGGAAATGTAAGACAATACAAAAATATTCTAATCTGCATCTCCCGAATGAGAACATCTCTGAAGCATTTGTGCTAACCATTAGGTCACAGCGCCAACACCATTCACTAATTTAAAGATTTGTATTTTATTGTTTAATGCCATATCAGCACCAACGCTGGTTTTAAATGGCAAAAACAAGGTGGAATAAAACCAATAAAAAAAAAAAAAGATTAATACAGGCCATGCATGACGGACACACCTTAAGCGAACACATTTGAGTAATGCTGAATTTGTACCTGTTTGTAAGTGCTGATGCATTCAGTGCAGCAGAACTTTTTAATACTATCCTCTATCTGAACCAGGTGATAATTTCCTGAGGCTGTACAGTTGCCACAGTTCTCACAGTAGCTCATGTAGAGGTTTCTTGAGGATCGAAAGCGTGCAAAGCATTCATCGCTGCACAGCTTGTGAACAACACCAAGATGAGTCACTTCATGCTGGATCTGTAAATTTAAAAAGACAAACAGTGCATGCCTTAAACTTTAATATTCTCTCAAAAACAGCATTTAATTGGATGGTCTATGTTGAAAAGTCATTCTATGACTTTGTAGAAGACTAAGGGGGCGTTATTATGGCATTCGATTGGTGCCATTTTTAATTGTTGGTCAATGTACAAAAGCAGTCAAAAGTTTGGACACGCTTTGAATTTGTTTTGAATTATCTTAAAACCATTTCGGAGTAAAGCTTATGCTTCAATATCTGAAATTAGTTTTGAAAACTAACATAAATTGTGCCTATAGTATGTTTACATTTCTTTACACAAGTACAGTTTTGATTGACAAATAATAATAATAATAATAATTAAATGGATGAGTAAGATGCCAATAAGTGTCCAGCACACATGGGAACTCCTAAAATAATGTTCAAACAGCATCTCAGGTGGATACCCCTAAAAGACAGTTAAAAGAATGCCCAGAGTGTGGAGAGGTGTAATATGGACATAGGGAGGCTACTTTGAAGAAACAACAATATAAAATTTCTGATTTGTTTCAAATTTTTGGTCCCTACTGTACATAATTCCCATATTTCCGTTTGTTAATGTTTTTGATGACTATATTATTATTCTAAAAATGTGCACAATAGCATTATTAAAGAATGAGTTGGTGTGCCTGAACTTTTGACTGGTAGTGTACACATAAGTCAAGACAGACATACTTAGCCATTACACTCAATCTAGCCATCCTGTGTGTATGCCCCCCGAACGATTGGTCCAAATTTCAGTCTTCCAGATTCTTTTCTTTTTTTTAGATGCATTTCATGATTCTTAACTTACAAATAATTGACTTTACAATAAGTTTTACATTAATCAAAATACATTTCAGCCCATATGTATGTACCAAAATAATGTATGGCAAAATGACAACAAAGCCATGTTGGTTTACATTTTGAGCGTGGAGAATGCGTTAAGCTATGCCTTACCTCTTTGACCAACTTACACACGTTGCATTGTGTGAATAAGTCCGGAGGAGCGTCTTCAAATCGATTTTTATAAATATTTAGACAGGCTGGGCTGCAGAATTCCTTAAGTGTGTTCATTGAGCCCACGGGGATGGTTATCAAGTCTTTTAGATTTACAATGACCCTTTTGGACAATAAAGATGAAAAAAGATCAACTCCACATACTAATTTGCATTGTGAAATATTTGCATTTTTATCAATCATCCTGGACTATTTAAATAACTTTGGCATTTTTAATTTAGAGAAAAACGTCATTATGTCTTATAGCTAAGTATAGCTCTCACAAGAAGGGATAGACCAATAATCGGTTTGACAGATTTTTTACCGATATTTACACTTTTCCACTTAATCGGTTATCGGTCCTGTAATATTGAGTTTCCCGATAAAGTTGGACACAAACTTTGTATATTTTCAACTAAAGCCTAGTGCACAATACAGGACATCCTTTGATGTTTTGAGTCAGCGACGAGAAGTCTTAGATCACACAACGAACAGCATTGTAGTGTACACTCCGGCGACATACCAAGACTAGTCCCAGGCGCTATGACAGTTTTTAAAACAGCTAGATATCTAGACTTCTTATCGCCAGGTGTGCGCACCGTCCCGATGAGTGAGAATCCAACAATGAACAACAGCGAATTAAATATAGAGAGAAGCAAGAGAAGGGCAAAGTATTAGGAAGCAGAAGACAAAAAATAATGCGAAAATAAAATAACATTTCACCCACACCTACCCACCTGCTCTTTATTATTTTCCGCAGATTTTATGATTTTTTTCCTTTTCAAATGGTGCCAATAAGTGCAAAAACAGGCGACAGACGTTCTTTATCTTTGTTGACATGTTATCAAGAATAAACTGCACGAGTTTGTGAAAGAAAAGTTTGTGCAAGATGCATTTTGGGTGATCCGTTTGAAAGGGAACTACACTAAAGCAGTTAAACTCAGTTACAGGAACGTCACTAAAATAACTCTATAGTATAATAAAAAATATAAATGTTTGTGAATAATTAAGAGAAACTGTGCGCCAGTTTTCAGCACTTTCTCATCTTTTACTTTTTTGCGCTTTATTATAATTCAGTAAAACACAGATTTAATGATTGGTCCATGTCATCTAGGGCTGGGCAATATGTAAAAATTATTTGACTGATAATCGCCTTAAAAATACAGCGATATACAATTATATTGTGAATATATTTGCTTTATTGCTTTTGCTTAAATTTATTCATTTATTGAAACACAAAAACATAAAATACATTTCTAAATTCAAATTGCACTTTAAACTAAACTAATAAAGCAATTAAAATATCGAAGTGCTCAAAAAATCTCATATAACCACCTCTCAAAATCCAAACATTTACGGTGTCCAGCGGCCTCATTTGCATTACAAGAAAGTATCAGTCAATGACAACAGGTGGAAAATTACTAATAGCAAACAGATTAAGAACTAAAGACAATTATATATGTAAAGATCATAATAAATTCCCTTGTGTTCACAAAATAATGCTGCCAAATATGTGTGTTCTCATCGAATTGGTTTCCGTTTTGCGTTTTGGTAATACAGTTCATGCAGCCTAAAGAAAATACAACAGAACTCAATTCTAGGTTCAAGGTGAACGTGTCTTGTATTATTTTATGATTTAATCGCTTTCATCTTTGTTTGAAAACAAAAACTCTTTACATGCACATGAGACAGGCTCATGCTGCATGCCTCTGAACAAACAGTGAATCAGACACAAGCATTTACGGCTTTTCTTTTGTCTGTTCTTAAAAATATAAGTGTTTCTTCAAGCACGTGACTTTATGACTAACAGCATTCCTTGTCATGCGTCACTCCGAGACGTCTTACAGGTCAGTCGCCTGTTGCGGGTCGCTGAGCAAAATTACTTGCGCATGGAATAGGCCTACATTCAGATGAGGAGCTTGCGAAGTGGATTCAGCCTCCCCGCATTTGACGGGTGCGTGTTACACAACCTGGCCACTGTTACCATATTTGGCGACTTCCCAGATCCGTGGTTTTGCCATTTCTCGATATTGTCAATCATCGTCTGTCAGCTGAGTGTAGCAATCGGCATCGGTATCTTTGTAAGACATAATTGATATCCGATAACATCCTCCTGTCGCCCAACCCTAATATCCTAATGACTCTCTCCTCGAAATTCAAACACAAGTGGTCAAAAGGTGACGACCAGCTGTGATGGGGGATGTGTCTCGCTTGTACATTTGTTGGATCACCCAAAACGCATCGTAATACCGGTGTAGACACGGTCTCAGTCGGGTAAACAAATAGTTGTGTTGTTGATACACGACAGTTCTGTATTGTGCGCACCAGCATGACAAAAAAAAACACGAATGTGAGTCGCAGGCACCAACTGCAAGTCATGAATTGTCTGCTTGGCTTAAAACTAGTCAAATGAATAATTTTAGACTGTGCACAATATTAGTTTTGTAAAGCAGTTCACCAGAGATTAAAGCTAAATTATTAAGTTGTTAGTGTGCCTAAAAGCAGAAATAAAACATGAATTAAAAATTGATCATGCATATTGGTTATTGGGCACTCAGACACAAAAATAATCAGTATCATATCAGCCATAGAAAAAAACAATAATATCAGTTGATCTGTACTTACAACAATGACAATAGTCATAATTTACTCACCATCATGTCAATTTCATACCATTCTTTCTATAGTGGAAAGACAAAAGGAGCTATTTTGCAGAATTTCTGAGCTGAATTCTTTTCCATATGACAAAAGCACATATTGACCAGAGGCTGTTAAGCTCTAAAAAGGACAAACCAATTAGGAATCATTTACATCAAACTATGTGTCATATATGAATGTAGTCTGTAGAAAAACGCAAATTAGATTTGAGAGCTATGGTCAAGGGCAAGAGTTTCAGTAATAAACAACCTAAATTTTAAAAAGGTTCTCTTGGCTATCGCATGGCTGTAGAAGACATGCAATATAGTTTGTATGGACTTATGGTACTTTTATCCTTATTGGAGCTTTATGGCACATGGTCACTATATGTTAAGGTTGTAAGTTAAAAAGCAGCTCAGAAATTCTGCTAAACATATCCTTTTGTGTTCTATAGGAAGAAAGAAAAGTAATCTGAGTGTGGAATGACATGGCAAGACAGAATTCTCATTTTTGGGTGAACTATTTGCCTAGAAGATGGCAAATAATGAAATAATCCATCATTTAAAGTAAAAAAAGAATCAGAACTTACTTAAGGCAGAGGTGGCAGGTTTTCTTGGGTGCGATAATAGGGGTAAACTGAACCGAGGGTAAACTGAAACTAGTAAGACAAACAGTGGAGCAAAACAGCTGATTGGAGCCTTTTCGCTGGAACGCAGTTTGACCCTTCTGCAAGACTTTAGAGCAGCCTGAGCAGCAGATCCTAACGGTGGGTGGAGGGGCATGGAATTGAGGCTGGGGGGGCGGTTGTAGGTGAGCTTGGGACAGCATTGGCATCTGTATCCGGGGGTGAGACTGCATTTGGTGAGCCATCTGTGGCCTGGGCTGCACCCGCAGATGAAGCTGAGGTTGGGGTTGGGTTGGCAGAACTATAGTGGTCCCTCTGAGTGAAGCAGTAGACATAACTGAGAATGAAGATGAATGGGAGGGTCCCACAGAAGCTGCAAAAAAACAAACACATTAGAAGAACTGGACGTGAGCAAAAACATGAACACTCTTATTGCTAATACATTTTAAAGGGGCTACATTTTACACTGTTATAGCATTTCCCACCGTTGTAACCTTATTGTGTTAGTCAAGGATTTTTGCACCAACTAATTTAGTTCCATAGAATTAAATAGGCTGTTTGTGCATCTGCACCTAAAAGATTTCTTTCAATCTGTTATGATTGGCTAACCTTATCAGACCTATGTTATGATTGGCTAAGGATTTCATCAAGGAAATTCCTGTTTTACATGACTTCCCCTTTAGGTTCTTAGTAACACATTACTTCACCAGTTCAACCAGTATTAGGATTACATTTAAAACTATTTAAATTCAACTTAATTCACTATTAAACTATTAATATTCAATTCAGTGAGAGAATTTGATTTACTCTGCTTGTGACATCAATGATAAATCAGTAAAACTTTACAATAAGGTTCCATTTGTTAACATTAGTTAACATGAACCATCAATGAACAACACTTTTAAAGCATTTATTAATCTTGGTTAATGTTAACATATGCAAATACATTTTTAAAATCAAAATTTTATTTTTAAACATTAATGCACAGTGAACTAACATGAAATAAAAATGAATTTTTTTTATTAAACAAAGATTAATACATGCTTTAAATTTTTATAAAAAATTTTAAATGATACCTAATGCATTAACTAATGTTAACGGATCAAATCTTTTTTTTTAACCAAATTTTTAGCTTTATTTTGCAATTTCCCTTCTCCCAACAGGCATAAAACTAGTTGTGTACATACAACACACAAACCAACGATTACACATGAATACAAAAGAAATAACAATAATACTAATAAATTCTGACAAAAATAAAAAAACTTAAAGAAGCACCACAAAATATGAACTTCAAAACTACTGTATGCAAACACTGCTGTTTCTATGGTTACTGTATATTAATTTATAATCTAAATGAATGGAAACTGTTCCATGTTACAGATAATTCACGCTCTATTTGTGATACTGGTTTTGACCGTGTCATTAGGCCAATTTTGCAAACCTGCCTCATCTCCTGATTTATATTAAGAGTCTCTGATTAAACACTAGAAGCAAAAATTGCTTTAGAGTTCAAAAAATGCAATTAATTTCAGTGAATCAGTTCAAACTGTCCATTTTAATTAACCAATTGAATAAATCATTGAAGCACTAAAAAAATTTTTTTAGTAAAATATTTGAAGGTCAATATGCATACACACTGCAAAAATGCCTTGATTTCTTTTAACCTGATTTTTACTGCATTTCTGTTCTTTCATTAATCATTCTGAATCTATTTGGCTTCAATGGCTGGTCGAAACAATGGTCCTTCTGATTGAAAAAATAAAAGTCAACCTTATAAGCCATTTTAAGGCAAATACATAAAACCCAAGATATATATTGAATAATGTCAAAAGGCTGCAAAATAGAGATATAGATGAGATATGACTAAGTTACGACATCAGCCCTAATGTAAGACAGATTAACAGCAAATCTAGTGACACTGTAAAGTCTGGCAGAGACAAAGTGAATCGTGTGCTCTCACCAGAAACTGCCTCACTGCTATTTCCTCTAACAGAGAAAACGGAGCTGATCCTCAACTCATCTGATGGAGAAGAAGCCTGAAATAAACCAGTAAGACAATTTTTCACAACATACAAAGGAAACCGATTAGTTTAAGTCAGACTGAACTGCATTGTTGCACAGAACTACTGTAGACCAGAGCTTACCTCATTGTCAATATTGTCCAGCTCCTCTTTTATACGACTGATGTCAGACTGGGGCATTAAAGCTTTATCATAGTCTTCATCTATCGGCTCGTCCTTAATTCTTATTGGTGAGCAAGGCATTTCTCTATCTGTGCCTTCCGCTGGAGGATCCTGCTGTAATTGGGAATAAAGGACAGTTTCACACTGTGTGTTTGACAATATTATCAGAGTTTGAAAATCATTTATTTCCTTTTTTAACCAAACTTACGTTTGTACTACTTTTTAATCCCTCAATCCTCATTTCAGGCTGTACGTCCTGGATATCTGACACAGTAGGACAAATGAAATACATTGAGATACATGCAATTCAATAAATTGCTTAAAGCTTGCAGCGTAGCATTTACACTAAAGTAACTTAGTCAAGAGGAATGACTAAGTGTGCATTGTATATATACTGGGGCAGCTGTGGGTTGGTGGTTCGATTCCTGGCCCACACGGCTCCACATGCCGAAGTGACCTTGGGCAAGACACTGAGCCCCAAGTTGCTCTCAATGGCATGCTAGCACCTTGCATGGCAGCTCTGGCGTCATTGGTGTGTGAATGTGTGAATGAAATGCAGTGCTTTGAATACCGCTAAGGTTAAAAAGGTGCTATATAAGTGCAGATTTACCATTTAATATTATATAATACCTATTATAGTGTCTGATGAGGGGGTGACAGGGTTGTCCTCAGAAGCTTTTGCGGTCTCCACATCCATTTCTGAGGCTCCACTGAAAGAGGTACTATTCTCTTCTGTGGTCAGAGAGAAGCTCCTTTTAGGCATTATCTCAAAACCGAAGTCAGGAGTTTAAAAGATTAGCTCACTCAAAAATGAAACTCCTGTAATCATTTATTCACCCTCATGTCATTCCAAACCTGAATGACATACTGGTCACTCTATCCCATGCTATTACAATGAATAGGGACATGGTTTTTATTGAATAATGTTTCTCACAAAGAGTTATCAGATGTCTTCTGAAGATGCGGAATATAGCGCACAATTTGTTGCTAAAACAAATTGTTTTTGTGGCGTTTTTTGAAGCTTAGAAGTCTTAATCTTCATTAAATTAAACTGTATTTCTCCTTTTGTGCTCCATGAAAGAAATACAAAACAACATGGAATGACATGGGGATGATTAAATAATGACCATTATAAATAATGAAAACTATTCCATTAACTTTATTCCATAAACCCACATTAAAATCTAATTATGACTTGGCTGTTACAGTTAAATACAATATCACTGCAAAAATGATCTTGAATGTGATGTTTATTCTGCCAAAACAATTTGCTTAGTAAATGATTCTGGAAATGTAAACTTGCCTGCATCTGCACCTCTAGCCGGTGCTCCATCTTGACTTTCATTTTTATCGTCATTGTTCCTACCTATCCGAGAGTAAACTTTGTGATTGGAGCTAAAGTCCACATCCCAATCATCTTCATCTGCCCCAAAGACAGGAAGTCCATCAAGCTCATCTTCCACTGAAGTAATTTGAGAACGTTCAGGCTGAGCGTTGCTGCCTTCACCCTGATCAGTAGATGTGACAACTCCAAGTCCTTCTAAAGCAGAGAAAAAAAACATACGATGAAACATAAAAGCATGCAAGATACAACAAATGTAATAAAAACTTAAAAGGGCATGTATTTTCTGAGCTAGCATCACCAAATGAAATTGCAAAAATGTTCTGGTTTTCTAAACAATCTCATCTTCCACTGGTTGGACAAACAGGTAGTCCCACCCAAAGTTTATGTAATTGGTTGAGCCAATGATACCATGTTGGGCTGATTAGGATTTGCAAACAAACCCCCCATTCACTTCTATTTTAAGTGCCTCACTGTAACAGATTTTTGCTTTTTAAAGAAGTCAAGTCAAAAACACATTTTGTGGTAATCAACATTATGCCACAAATGCTGTCAATACAGCTTAACTTGTATTGAACCCGGAATATTCCTTTAACATTGAATAAATTGCACACATCATTTTTAGCAGACAAATGCAAAAAACAAATGGAGGTAAATAGAGGGAAAATGCAGTGCAATTTAAGTGTTTTCTTTTGTACCTGATGACTGGTCCATCTGCCCCAAATCCCCTAGTGGAGTGCCGACTTGCTGGATTTAGAAAAACATGAAAAGAAAGAGTAAAACTTAGAGGGGAGACATTTTGTATCAAACGTTATGGAGCAAGATAACGCAAAAAAGTTGTATGATTTAAAAGGGCAGTTGACAAATTAGCTTCCATTATGACCGTGTAAAGAAGTTCACGCTCACGGGCAAGGAAGAGGCGAGAAACCGGCTGAACACATGAAATCATAGTTTAATGGAGAACTCAAAATACAAACACATAAGACAACGGACATGTCCGTAATGATCTCTCTCTCACGCACGTCCGTCCTCCCCATTCGGCCCTTAACCCTCTCAGAGGCTTGATTAGCCTAATACGGGACCGGGCGTGTTGAGTCACGACCCGGCCCCGCCCTCCACCGTGCCACAGACCGCAACACGGGATTGACATTTTTCGTTTACGGGATTATTTGAATTCCCTTATAAGACAAGGCAAGTCAAGTTTATTTGCATATTTTCCAAACGCAATGGTAATTTAGTGCTTTACATTGGCATAATAAATAAAACAGACATTGAAGTCAGAATTCAAATAAATTGAGACTATAAAATGGACTTAAAAGAATGAATAAATTCTCCCCAATTTGGAATGCCCAATTCCCAGTGTGCTCTAAGTCCTTGTGATGGCGTAGTGACGCGCCTCAATTTTGTGGTTTATGAATATTAAGTTCATTGATACGGTATGGAGGTTCACCCTTTGCTTTCTTTTTATGATATCTATAAAAAACAAAACAATCCATTTATAGAAGGTTGTATCCTTTTATTTTTAATTAACATTAATTGTAATTAAAATGCTGCATTGAGAGGTGGAAATGGCTCTGTGGGTGTCATTATCAACATTATACACATATTTCTCAGAGTTTCCTCCCTCCAGATTGTATCTGCATTCATTATCTCCCTGTATCTCTTTCCCCTGTCTTAACTGCTCATGTTTCTGTGGTTTCAACTGATGAAAACTAAACAAGAAAATGTCAAAATAAAAGGACTTCAGTGATATTAACCTTGGCCTTTTACCTTTGAGCCATTGATGCGTATAGATATTATGTGACTGTAATAGCATTCACACATATTAAAATGTTATAGGTGAAGCATGTCATTTCTGTACCATGCCTGGAATTGCAAAAAATACTGATTTTAAACAGGTTTCCCAAAACACTCCCCAACTTTTCTATTGATCAGACAAAAACGCAGCATGAAAAACAGGAAAACAATGCCAATCTGTAATTTAAAAAAAGAAGTTGTTGGCAATTTAAAGTCAAAATGAATTTGCAACCATTTTACTGTAATGTGACATACTGTACATCTGAGTTAGCAGATGTGTCTAGGAGGATTCAGCAAACCAAATCTGCAGTCGATTATAGAGAGAATAAAAAATTGTTCCAGGAATCAGACCAAATTTATTTCAGCCTCTATCTGCTGGAAGCCAACATGGTGTTTGACCTACAACACAATGCCTAAATACTTTTTAGGCTAATAATGTGATTTTCCTCACCAACATGGCTTAGATAACGTCAACCTAAAAGAAAAGCGGTTTCAAGGCAGAGCAAGTTATTCCATTTTGATGAAAGATTACAAAGAGTTTTTATTTCCTTTGGAATAACGTGCACAAATGGATCATGGACAATAAAACAAGCAACGTTTATTAGGTCCATTAAGATTTCATGTTGAATTCAAAAAGCCCAATTCTTAAGAAATTTTTATTTATTTTTTTTACAACCCATTCCTGTTCTTTAAGACAAAATCTAAAAATCAATTCCAGTGTGTAATCAAACTACCTTTACAAACAATTGCGTTTTTGACTTCAAAATGGACTTAAATGTAAAATATTCCTTAATTTTTAAGATCTCAGTTGGTTTCATGTTAGGGCACAGAGGACAGTGGTATAAGTAGCAGCATTTTGTGCACAGTGATATCACAGGTTTAGAGCCTGCAGGGAATATTGATTGGTGCATCTGCAAAAAATGGATAGAAAAAGACCTCCAGAAACGAGAAACAACTAAACTCCACGCAAAAGACCATATTCAGCACAGCATCATCTTTGAATTTTGACAGGAATGATAACGAGGCTTCGAGGGATGGATGTAAAGTCTCTTCAATGGGCGTCTCTGCAATTTAAAGTGTTTTAGGTCATTCTGTGGTCAAAACATGGAATAAATATCTTTCCAAGGACGTATATTAGACAAAAACTCCAGACAACATAAGTTGTGGAAAATCAGATGGGATCTAGGAGCTTTATATTGCTTTATACCGTGAGTACCATTGAAGAGCAAGTCTATCCCTCACAGCCTCGTTTTTATTCTAGTTAAAAATCAAAGATGGTACTACTGTGAATAAGGTCTATACTTCACCACAGCCTAAACGTATGATATTGAAACAATGATATTAAGTTTTAATTGATATCAAGCTTTGAAGGTGCTATACGTGATCCGTCACTGCCTCCATCCCTTCAACAACCCTCTTTCCAAAACCCAATGTCAACAAACCAGACAGCGCAAAATGACAAGGTTAAACCAGCAGTTGACATGTCAGCCATGCTTAAGGAAAAAAAGACCATTAAATTGGTATACGGGAAAAACAATTAGATAATTCACCTGGTATTTCTGTGCCACTAACGTCATCAACTGGAAGAGCAAACATAATGATTGTTTTCAACCAGGTTTCCTTACGCTCTATGGGGAAATCAGCTTATGAATGGCTAACTTATTGTTGACTGAGCATATTTAGCTGGGAAAGGAGACAGTATTTTAACATCGAAACTACACACTTCACCTTTAACCTACATTATGATTATTCCTGTAGAGCTGTCAAACACACTGAAAATGAACATAATAACTATGTTATTAATTAAAGAAATAATTAAACAAAAATAATTGAATGGGGTTTAAAACCCTGTTTATAAGTCTTGTGTGTTGTACGCTTCTCTTCCTAGCGGGTCTAGAATTGTGATTAACAATCTTCAAGGATCCCCAAGAAATTGCCAGTTTAAAAATGTATTTTGTGTCACTCTGCAGGACACTATATTAAGTGACATATTTACAATATTCTGTAGGCTTTTCTACATTACGTAATATATGTCTTCAATAACCGTTTATAAAATGATAACATTCCTTCTGATGTGGCCATTGCTGGTGAAACCACAGAACAAGTTCCACAATGGCCGAGAAATCGCTGATAGAATAAACTGATAATAATAGTAGTAATTTTTACAAAAGTTACATGTTATGTCAACTGCCCAAGTATTCAATCAGAATAGTCTTGAAGGTCATCAAAAATAAGGAGAATTAAATGGAGCTGGACACATAAATGCCAATGCATAACGTGTTGCAGCACTTGAACTACCCAACAGGCCATTTCTCTGACACTACACAAACCTTTCCATATAATGATCATATGTAGCTTTAAGTTTAGGCCAACAGTTGATTATTTTGATTAATTTCCATGCACTAAAACAGAGAGATCCAAATGAGCCTGCAAACCTGCACTCTCAGCTGTCCGTGACTTTGTATGCGCTCACTGCTAAGAAAACAAAAATACACCATTTGATGTTGCTGATAGTAGCTAATAATGAACTTTACAAAAACGAATAGTGCGGTAGACCTAATGTTTGTGGTGTTTGACGTAGAATTACAATAAATGAGCATTCATGTAGGCTAAAACAGTTCAATAATTTAGAATAGAAAAGTTGATAGCAAAAGGCAAGAATGAAACAATAAACAAAAAAATTATTATTTTACTAGTCCAGATAAAGGGGTTTGTGAGGGTTTGTTTGATGCTTTGCACAATTGCAGATGAGCTTCCATTATATTTCTTCTAAATACCATTTTATTCCATTTAGGACAATGGTAATGTGAACAATTTCTGCATGGTAAATGACACCGACATAATTGTTTATCTGCAAATAATAAAAACATGGCATGTGAAATGGGAAAAACAATGCTAATTTTTAATACAAAAAAAGCAGTTGTTGACAGAGATTAAAGCCAACATGAAAAGGCCTTCACAAACAATTTCACTTTCGTAATGTGACGTGAAAAAATATTCAGCAAGGGAAAAAAATAACTGTTCAATTTTGAGGTTTCATGTTGACTATAAATAGCTCATCACTCAAGCCATTTAGTTTCTACCAAAGTCTTTTTAGCAAGTCAGTTCACTGTCGGACATCTTTGGAATGCTCTCGGGAGGCTATTTCCAGTCATGAAAGTGCAGCTCCTATCTACTTGAATGTGGGGAAAAACTAAATCTCAAAAACGGTTGGTCGTATGATTAAAGAACATATTTCAAATCAGCAATAAAATTGGATAATATTGGAATTATAAATTGTGCTTCTTTACCTCATTATGCTAAAACACACAACTTTCAGGCTTGTATAGCTAATGCCCATGTGCGTTAGCAAGTTGACTGACAGACAATGTCTGTGTCTAAAAGGTGATTGCTCTTTTACCTGTAAGGCTGGACTTCTTTACAACCGTTGACTTTACATCCGTTGACTGTTGGGTGCTCAGAGCTTCTTGATTGGGCATTCCAATTTCTCCTATTAATTGAAATAAAAGTGGCCCATGTCTGCTAAATAATCTCTGTATTTACTACCTGTGTATATGTGTATATCTGAGTTGCCTCTTTTCACAAGAGGCAACACAGCTACACCGTTCCAGTGGATTTTAATCCAACCTTTGAAAACAATTGCATGTTTTAAATGGACATCAAAATTATACTTATTTCCTGACATGGGAGTTGGTTTGATTTTAGGATTTAATTTAATTTAATTTAATTAATTTTTTTTTAATTTTAATTTATTGATCAATTGTCACACATTATACATACATTACTGCATATATACAGTGAAATTATTTATTTTTCACATATCCCAGCTAAGCTGGGGTCAGAGATTTAAGAGAAAAGTGGTATGATTTGAAGCATGTTTTGCACTGAAGCCACTAGAAAAACTACACCACAGCCAAAACTAATGAGTATATGATTTTTGCAATAGCATTATGTGTTTTAATTGATATTAATGATTGAAGGTGCTGTCAGCAATTCGTCAGTTTCCCCATCCCTTCAACGGCACGCCCTCTTTGGAAAAAAAAAAAAACGCCCTCAAAAGCATGAGGGCAAACAGAATGTCAACAAACACCAAAATTGCAAAATGATTGACAGTCACAGAGCGTTTCTGATTGGCTGAATTTGGCGGGCCGCTCCCCTGACGAGCCTTTTGTTTTATTTTTCAATGGGCTGTCACAGAAAAAGATTTTGATCTCAAGAGACCCGTTTCAAGTGACATCTCTGCCAAGAAATAGGGACATTTTATATTGCCTAATCTCGACCAAAAACGCTATAACCAAACGTCCACAAACGTATAGTACGCTTATTTACTTAATACCTGTCCTTGTCAGTCTCAGACTGAATTATCAACAGTTTAGCAATTGAATGGCGCTTAAAAAATCATACAAAGGTCGGCTATTCACAAAAAATAAATAAATAAATAAATAATAAAATCGTACTGAGACTGAGATAATGCAACCCATTTACGTGTTTCCGGTTCCTTGGCTGAGAGTGCAAGTCTGCTGACAAAACATTTACATATCTAATAATAAAGTATAACATTAATCTCCTCGATGTATATTTGCATATATTTCACTATTATTATTTAGCGTGATCACAGATTTTGATCACCATATGTTTACGTTACTATTTTAGTATCCATCAAAAAGAGAAAGTCAAAGAGAGAATAGATGTATCTGCAATGAGAGAAACCTCCTGCAGACTCCCTGCATGCACTGCTGGATTCCGCCATGTTAAAAATGTGATCGAATATCTTTTATTAGGTATAATAATCTTGATCATGCGCGCCACGTCGGTACACGCGCTTACTATTACTTTTATTATCAATTCTGGCCATACAATTATTGATCTTCAGCATCGTACTCATATATCTGCATTGTGCGTTCACAAGCGTGCTAGCAGGCTAGATTTGTGAGGAGGCAGAGAAATGCTATTCTAAATGGAAATGTAGCAGTGTGTTTAAAGATACACTTACGTAGAGATGAAGATGCGAGTTCAAACGGGGGCCTGCATACGTTCCCTCGATGTTTTTAATCTCTTACAATCTTCACTGTTGTGTTGAACGTACAAAGCCTTTCACTAAAGGAACAACGCGAATCGAACTCCCACGGTTTTCCGAACAAGCTCAGTAGGTTATGCTGCATCCCGGTGTCTAGGAGGAAAATTGCAGCGCCAGAAAAAGTTGCATAGACAGAACGTCGAAATCCGAAGCTGAGAAGTAACCAGGACGTTTCCTTATATACAGCTACTGTTTATCGTTATCAAAAACCGTTAACCGAAATAAAAATGTAAACTAAACTAAAATACTTTTTAACAGTGTTGGGTAAGTTACTTTTAAAAAGTAATTAATTACGAACTACTAGTAGCATTAGATTACTGTAGTAATTACTCTGTATGAAAAGTAATTGCATTACTTATTACAAATTACTTTCTAAAACCCTTATCAACCTCGACCAGATGGAAAAAAATACGAGGATAGACATTCTTTTAATTCTTTCAAGTAAATCATATAATTGTTCCTGAACTGGCCAAATAATTTAAGGGGGCTGCATTTAATTATAAATCATAAATTTTAACATTTGACGTTAAATTTTAAATTCACTATTGTTTTATATAGAATTGCTCTATAGTCTACACTAAGGGTCTTCAACAATGGGTTGCGTGGTACCGCAGGGTGTCTGCAAATTAGTGCTTGATCCACCATTGGTGGCATTTGTAATGGACAGGGTTTGTCTGTCTTTCTGTCTGTCTGTCTGTCCTTTTCTTTCTTTTTGGTGGTGGTTTGGCACAGGGATTTACAGGGGAATTTAAAAATGTCACTTCATGTCAAAAATGTTGCAGACACCTGCTGTACATCTCTGCTGAAAAGACCAGCTAAAACCAGCTGGTTGGCTGGATATAGCTGGTCACCCAGCCCAGTCAGGCTGGTCAGTTAGCTGGTTTCAGAGGGGGTTTGAACACTTTTTAGCTAGTCAGTCTGGGAGGCCAGCTAAGACCATCTTTACCAGCCAAGACCACCCTGACCAGCTAAGACCAGACTGACCAACTAAGACCACCCTGACCAGCTAAGATCAGCATGACCAGCCTGACCAGCTAAGACCAGCGTGACCAACTAAGACCACCCTGAATAGATAACATCAGCATGACCAGTCTGACCAGCTAAGGCCAGCTAAGACCAGTCTGACCAGCTAAAAAAGAGTTCAAAACCCTTTTATAACCTGCCTGACCAGCTATGACCAGCCTGGGCGACCAGCTAAAACCAGCCAACCAGCTTATGCTGGTTTTAGATGGTCTTTTCAGCAGGGCAGCATTTACTGATTATCTAGATGGCTTTGTAATGTAAATATCATGAAGTATACATACAATTATATGGTAGCCAAACATCCATGTTTTTATTGGCATAAAACACAACACTCAATTTTATACAATATGTAATGGGGGTCCTGGTTCCGACTCTCTACACACCAAGGGGTCCTTGGCCTGAAAATGGTTGAAGACCCCTGATCTATACAGGATTTAACACAATTATAATAAGTAATTGTAATTAAATTACTGAAAAATTAAGAGCAATCTGTACGTTACTTTAAAAAAAAAAGTTATTTAAATATAGTAATTAATTACTTAGTAATGTATTACACACAACACTCCTTTTTAATAACTCAAAACTAACTAAAATAAAATAAAAATGATCTTGAATTCATTAGTTTTAGTTTTTGATACACAGAGTGAATTTGGGCAAAGTGGGACACTTTTGGAAATCTTACATTTCTTTGCACTTTTAATAATGATCCAAATGCCACATAGCATGGCATAATACCTTTTTAAAATGCTTAGGATGTCTCCTACCTTTGTCAAAAACAAAAATGGGAACTCAAAACTGGGACAAAGGACCTTTGAAGACCCGCTTTTGAGCAAATCCCAGATTTTTTTTCAGGCAGTATTAGTAAAGTGGGACAGAGGAACAATTACCTACAAATTATTTGGAATAATTATTTAATATTTTCTATACACGTTCACATCATAAATGAACATATGTAACATTTACAAACATTTAGTCTACTTTTACTTTATCACCTTAACATGATTTGCCTCAGATGCCTATTATTTTCTTTACCATTGCTTTTCCCACCGGTGGTCATGAAATGAGCACTGCCATACATCCTTATGTAAAATCGTCAATTTTAAACCTCACTAAGTTAATTGTTTACTTCCCAAAGATTAATGAATTAATGAGATACAAATTAATACAATGGGAATCAAGCTTAACTGTCCCAATTTACTCATCTTCACCATATATCATAAAATTTGGAGCATCTTCAATCTACCTTAATTAAAAAAGACAATGCCACTAGATAGAGCAATTATAACACTGCCCTGAGAAATTTAATGATGTGAGACATTTTAAATGAGACCAGTAAATGCTTTAGATTTGGCAACCATAAAATACTATTATTTAAAATTAAATAAACTGAGACTACAAAACAGTAGAGAAAATGAAACTAAAACTAACTGACAAAGTGTGAAAACTGACGAAATCTAAACTAAATTGAAATGATAAATTGAATATAAAACAGAAATAAAAATTCAATTAAAACACCAAAACTATAAAAAAAAAAACCCTGCTAGACATGATGTCTTCTTCCTGTTGCTATATGTAATCAAATGTATGTGAGACCTGTTTTATTCGTGATACAGCATAGGTTATTCAGTGATAATAAAGCCTTTAAAGTATAAAAAATATAGGTTATAATGAATTATAATATATCCTTAAAAAAATATAAATATCTTTTAATAATAAAACATAAATAATATTTAATTATTATTAAATAATTGTAGCATTGAAAGTGCTATAATAAAAAAATACTTTTATTTTGAGAGAAGGGTTTCTTGACAACCAATAATCCTTTCAGCAGACCGAACTGTCCTTTGTAGTCTTCTGATGTATGATTTTGTAGCTGAACTAACCAGACAGTTATGGAAGTGCAGAGGACAGACTCAATGGCTGCTGAGTAAAACTGTATCAGCAGCGCCTGTGGCAGGTTGAACTTCCTCAGCTGGTGAAGGAAGTACAACCTCTGCTGGGCCTTTTTCACAATGGAGTCAATGTGGGTCTCCTAATTCAGGTCCTGTGAGATGGTAGATCCCAGGAACCTGAAGGACTCCACTTCTGCCACGGTACTGTTTAGAATGGTGAGGGGGGTCAGCATTGGGGTGTTCCTCCAAAAGTGCACATTCATCTCCACCGTTTTGAGTGTGTTCAGCTCAATCTTGTTATTGTTGTTTGATATTAATCAAACAACAATAACAAGGAAAGGAGAAAACCACTCACTGCTTTTGGCTGAATAACTTGAGAAGCTTTAAATGTATTCATGTAATTTAATAAGATTAATAATGATATTTGTAATAATATTGTTAATTTTTTATAACACCGACCCCTGATATAGAAATTGTGTTTATTTGTATAATGAATTACTAGCAAAGTAAAGATGATAAAATAATTTATAATTATGCTTAGCCTTTATAAAAAAAAATTTAATGCCTGATAGAAAAGTATCAACCTTTGTAGACCAATATTTCAGGCAGAATATTATTCCACCAGTCACAAACTTCAGAAAATTGTGCATCATGCATGAGAATGAGAACACAACTATTTCTTGGCTTAAAAGATACAAGAACTAAATCAATGTGGAACACTGTATCTCAAAAGGAGGACAATGTGGCCCCCCAAGTGCAATAAAAAATATTTCAGCTCTGGTCCGTACAATACAAGTGAATGGATGCCAAAAATTTGATGCTCCAAAATGCTCATAAAGGCAGCATAAAAGTAGCCTAATCCATGTGACTCCAGTGGTTAAATCCATGACTTCTCTGATATGATAGGTGTAGGTGAGAAACAGATCAATATTTAAGTGCATTTTGCTAGAAATTTCTCCCTGCCCAGTAGATGGCGATATGCATGAAGAATGTGAATCACACAAAAACAAAAGAATAAGAAAGTTAATGTGGAGATTGACTGAGCAGGGAGGAGAATTTCTATCAATGAACTTATATACTGATCTGTTTCTCACCTAACCTATCATAGCACTTCTGAAGTCATGGATTTAACCACTGGAGTCACATGGATTAGGCTACTTTTATGCTGACGTATGTGATTTTTGGAGCTTCAATATTTTGGCACCCATTCACTTGCATTGTATGCACCAAAAGAGCGGAAATATTCTTCTAAAAATCTTAATTTGTGTTCTGCTGATGAAAGAAAGTCATACACATCTGGGATGGCATAAGGGTGACTAAATAACGAAAGAATTTTATTTTTGTGTGAATTATTCCTTTAAAGCCCAATGTTGCCCCTGTACCATACAACTGTTCTACTGTCTCTATTGTGCCAAGTGAATCTGCTTTTTTTTTTGCATTCCTTGTATTGTTTTGAACATGTTTTATGCACAACAATAACTCTCTCAGTTACCCTCCATGTAAACTGATTTTAATGTAATTGTTTCATACATTATGATATTGAAAATAACTTTGATATCTTTTCATTTCTGTAATCATGTCGCCCTTTTATTTATTTTAAAATCAGATTCATGTACTGTACAATATCATAGATAAGTGACGCATTTTAAAAGTTGGTAGTCACAAACACCTATAAAATACCTATATTTGTTATTCTTTCTGGCAAACAGCCATGAAAGGGATTGTATATTATGGTATGTGTGCTACATTTTTAAATTGTTTTTATTATAAAGGGGCATAGCTTTTGAAACTCAGTACGCTCTGTCTCTAGAGTAGCTTTAGGACTATTTGATCACTGTCTGGTTCATCTTCTTCCAACCTACGGGCAGAATCTAAAATCAGCTAAAGCTGTAGTAAAGACTGTAAAGAATGGTGTTGGCCCACCTGAAGGACATCATTGGACCCCAGGGATGTATGCTCTCCCCTCTACTCTTCTCTCTGTATACCAATGACTGCATCGTCAAGAACCCCTCTGTCAAGCTCCTGAAGTTTGCAGACGACACCACTGTCATCGGCCTCATCCGAGATGACAATGAGTCTGCATACAGAAGGGAGGCTGAACGGCTGGCTGTCTGGTGCAGTCACAACAACCTTGAGCTGAACACACTCAAAACGGTGGTTCACCAGCTGAGGAAGTTCAACCTGCCACAGGCGCTGCTGATACAGTTTTACTCAGCAGCCATTGAGTCTGTCCTCTGCACTTCCATAACTGTCTGGTTAGTTCAGCTACAAAATCATACATCAGAAGACTACAAAGGACATTTCGGTCTGCTGAAAGGATTATTGGTTGTCAAGAAACCCTTCTCTCAAAATAAAAGTATTTTTTTATTATAGCACTTTCAATGCTACAATTATTTAATAATAATTAAATATTATTTATGTTTTATTATTAAAAGATATTTATATTTTTTACAATAAATTTTGTTAAGGATATATTATAATTCATTATAACCTATTTTTTTTTTATACTTTAAAGGCTTTATTATCACTGAATAACCCATACTGTATCACGAATAAAACAGGTCTCACATACATTTGATTACATATAGCAACAGGAAGAAGACATCATGATGTCTAGCAGGTTTTTTTTTTATAGTTTTGGTGTTTTAATTGAATTTTTATTTCTGTTTTATATTCAATTTATCATTTCAATTTAGTTTAGATTTCATCAGTTTTCACACTTTGTCAGTTAGTTTTAGTTTCATTTTCTCTACTGTTTTGTAGTCTCAGTTTATTTAATTTTAAATAATAGTATTTTATGGTTGCCAAATCTAAAGCATTTACTGGTCTCATTTAAAATGTCTCACATCATTAAATTTCTCAGGGCAGTGTTATAATTGCTCTATCTAGTGGCATTGTCTTTTTTAATTAAGGTAGATTGAAGATGCTCCAAATTTTATGATATATGGTGAAGATGAGTAAATTGGGACAGTTAAGCTTGATTCCCATTGTATTAATTTGTATCTCATTAATTCATTAATCTTTGGGAAGTAAACAATTAACTTAGTGAGGTTTAAAATTGACGATTTTACATAAGGATGTATGGCAGTGCTCATTTCATGACCACCGGTGGGAAAAGCAATGGTAAAGTAAATAATAGGCATCTGAGGCAAATCATGTTAAGGTGATAAAGTAAAAGTAGACTAAATGTTTGTAAATGTTACATATGTTCATTTATGATGTGAAAGTGTATAGAAAATATTAAATAATTATTCCAAATAATTTGTAGGTAATTGTTCCTCTGTCCCACTTTACTAATACTGCCTGAAAAAAAATCTGGGATTTGCTCAAAAGCGGGTCTTCAAAGGTCCTTTGTCCCAGTTTTGAGTTCCCATTTTTGTTTTTGACAAAGGTAGGAGACATCCTAAGCATTTTAAAAAGGTATTATGCCATGCTATGTGGCATTTGGATCATTATTAAAAGTGCAAAGAAATGTAAGATTTCCAAAAGTGTCCCACTTTGCCCAAATTCACTCTGTGTATCAAAAACTAAAACTAATGAATTCAAGATCATTTTTATTTTATTTTAGTTAGTTTTGAGTTATTAAAAAGGAGTGTTGTGTGTAATACATTACTAAGTAATTAATTACTATATTTAAATAACTTTTTTTTTTAAAGTAACGTACAGATTGCTCTTAATTTTTCAGTAATTTAATTACAATTACTTATTATAATTGTGTTAAATACTGTATAGATCAGGGGTCTTCAACCATTTTCAGGCCAAGGACCACTTGGTGTGTAGAGAGTCGGAACCAGGACCTCCATTACATATTGTATAAAATTGAGTGTTGTGTTTTATTCCAATAAAAACATGGATGTTTGGCTACCATATAATTGTATGTATACTTCATGATATTTACATTACAAAGCCATCTAGATAATCATTAAATGCTGCCCTGCTGAAAAGACCATCTAAAACCAGCATAAGCTGGTTGGCTGGTCATAGCTGGTCAGGCAGGTTATAAAACGGTTTTGAACTCTTTTTTTAGCTGGTCAGACTGGTCATGCTGATGTTATCTATTCAGGGTGGTCTTAGTTGGTCACGCTGGTCTTAGCTGGTCAGGCTGGTCATGCTGATCTTAGCTGGTCAGGGTGGTCTTAGTTGGTCAGTCTGGTCTTAGCTGGTCAGGGTGGTCTTGGCTGGTAAAGATGGTCTTAGCTGGCCTCCCAGCCTGACTAGCTAAAAAGTGTTCAAACCCCCTCTGAAACCAGCTAACTGACCAGCCTGACTGGGCTGGGTGACCAGCTATATCCAGCCAACCAGCTGGTTTTAGCTGGTCTTTTCAGCAGAGATGTACAGCAGGTGTCCGCAACATTTTTGACATGAAGTGACATTTTTAAATTCCCCTGTAAATCCCTGTGCCAAACCACCACCAAAAAGAAAGAAAAGGACAGACAGACAGACAGAAAGACAGACAAACCCTGTCCATTACAAATGCCACCAATGGTGGATCAAGCACTAATTTGCAGACACCCTGCGGTACCACGCAACCCATTGTTGAAGACCCTTAGTGTAGACTATAGAGCAATTCTATATAAAACAATAGTGAATTTAAAATTTAACGTCAAATGTTAAAATTTATGATTTATAATTAAATGCAGCCCCCTTAAATTATTTGGCCAGTTCAGGAACAATTATATGATTTACTTGAAAGAATTAAAAGAATGTCTATCCTCGTATTTTTTTCCATCTGGTCGAGGTTGATAAGGGTTTTAGAAAGTAATTTGTAATAAGTAATGCAATTACTTTTCATACAGAGTAATTACTACAGTAATCTAATGCTACTAGTAGTTCGTAATTAATTACTTTTTAAAAGTAACTTACCCAACACTGTTAAAAAGTATTTTAGTTTAGTTTACATTTTTATTTCGGTTAACGGTTTTTGATAACGATAAACAGTAGCTGTATATAAGGAAACGTCCTGGTTACTTCTCAGCTTCGGATTTCGACGTTCTGTCTATGCAACTTTTTCTGGCGCTGCAATTTTCCTCCTAGACACCGGGATGCAGCATAACCTACTGAGCTTGTTCGGAAAACCGTGGGAGTTCGATTCGCGTTGTTCCTTTAGTGAAAGGCTTTGTACGTTCAACACAACAGTGAAGATTGTAAGAGATTAAAAACATCGAGGGAACGTATGCAGGCCCCCGTTTGAACTCGCATCTTCATCTCTACGTAAGTGTATCTTTAAACACACTGCTACATTTCCATTTAGAATAGCATTTCTCTGCCTCCTCACAAATCTAGCCTGCTAGCACGCTTGTGAACGCACAATGCAGATATATGAGTACGATGCTGAAGATCAATAATTGTATGGCCAGAATTGATAATAAAAGTAATAGTAAGCGCGTGTACCGACGTGGCGCGCATGATCAAGATTATTATACCTAATAAAAGATATTCGATCACATTTTTAACATGGCGGAATCCAGCAGTGCATGCAGGGAGTCTGCAGGAGGTTTCTCTCATTGCAGATACATCTATTCTCTCTTTGACTTTCTCTTTTTGATGGATACTAAAATAGCAACGTAAACATATGGTGATCAAAATCTGTGATCACGCTAAATAATAATAGTGAAATATATGCAAATATACATCGAGGAGATTAATGTTATACTTTATTATTAGATATGTAAATGTTTTGTCAGCAGACTTGCACTCTCAGCCAAGGAACCGGAAACACGTAAATGGGTTGCATTATCTCAGTCTCAGTACGATTTTATTATTTATTTATGTATTTTTTGTGAATAGCCGAGCTTTGTATGATTTTTTTAAGCGCCATTCAATTGCTAAACTGTTGATAATTCAGTCTGAGACTGACAAGGACAGGTATTAAGTAAATACGCGTACTATACGTTTGTGGACGTTTGGTTATAGCGTTTTTGGTCGAGATTAGGCAATATAAAATGTCCCTATTTCTTGGCAGAGATGTCACTTGAAACGGGTCTCTTGAGATCAAAATCTTTTTCTGTGACAGCCCATTGAAAAATAAAACAAAAGGCTCGTCAGGGGAGCGGCCCGCCAATTTCAGCCAATCAGAAACGCTCTGTGACTGTCAATCATTTTGCAATTTCGGTGTTTGTTGACATTCTGTTTGCCCTCATGCTTTTGAGGGCGTTTTTTTTTTTCCAAAGAGGGCGTGCCGTTGAAGGGACGGGGAAACTGACGAATTGCTGACAGCACCTTCAATCATTAATATCAATTAAAACACATAATGCTATTGCAAAAATCATATACTCATTAGTTTTGGCTGTGGTGTAGTTTTTCTAGTGGCTTCAGTGCAAAACATGCTTCAAATCATACCACTTTTCTCTTAAATCCTAAAATCAAACCAACTCCCATGTCAGGAAATAAGTATAATTTTGATGTCCATTTAAAACATGCAATTGTTTTCAAAGGTTGGATTAAAATCCACTGGAACGGTGTAGCTGTGTTGCCTCTTGTGAAAAGAGGCAACTCAGATATACACATATACACAGGTAGTAAATACAGAGATTATTTAGCAGACGTGGGCCACTTTTATTTCAATTAATGGGAGAAATTGGAATGCCCAATCAAGAAGCTCTGAGCACCCAACAGTCAACGGATGTAAAGTCAACGGTTGTAAAGAAGTCCAGCCTTACAGGTAAAAGAGCAATCACCTTTTAGACACAGACATTGTCTGTTAGTCAACTTGCTAACGCACATGGGCATTAGCTATACAAGCCTGAAAGTTGTGTGTTTTAGCATAATGAGGTAAAGAAGCACAATTTATAATTCCAATATTATCCAATTTTATTGCTGATTTGAAATATGTTCTTTAATCATACGACCAACCGTTTTTGAGATTTAGTTTTTCCCCCCATTCAAGTAGATAGGAGCTGCACTTTCATGACTGGAAATAGCCTCCCGAGAGCATTCCAAAGATGTCCGACAGTGAACTGACTTGCTAAAAAGACTTTGGTAGAAACTAAATGGCTTGAGTGATGAGCTATTTATAGTCAACATGAAACCTCAAAATTGAACAGTTATTTTTTTCCCTTGCTGAATATTTTTTCAAGTCACATTACGAAAGTGAAATTGTTTGTGAAGGCCTTTTCATGTTGGCTTTAATCTCTGTCAACAACTGCTTTTTTGTATTAAAAATTAGCATTGTTTTTCCCACTTCACATGCCATGTTTTTATTATTTGCAGATAAACAATTATGTCGGTGTCATTTACCATGCAGAAATTGTTCACATTACCATTGTCCTAAATGGAATAAAATGGTATTTAGAAGAAATATAATGGAAGCTCATCTGCAATTGTGCAAAGCATCAAACAAACCCTCACAAACCCCTTTATCTGGACTAGTAAAATAATAATTTTTTTGTTTATTGTTTCATTCTTGCCTTTTGCTATCAACTTTTCTATTCTAAATTATTGAACTGTTTTAGCCTACATGAATGCTCATTTATTGTAATTCTACGTCAAACACCACAAACATTAGGTCTACCGCACTACTCGTTTTTGTAAAGTTCATTATTAGCTACTATCAGCAACATCAAATGGTGTATTTTTGTTTTCTTAGCAGTGAGCGCATACAAAGTCACGGACAGCTGAGAGTGCAGGTTTGCAGGCTCATTTGGATCTCTCTGTTTTAGTGCATGGAAATTAATCAAAATAATCATCTGTTGGCCTAAACTTAAAGCTACATATGAATAGGGCTTGATCATTATAAGGAAAGGTTTGTGTAGTGTCAGAGAAATGGCCTGTTGGGTAGTTCAAGTGCTGCAACACGTTATGCATTGGCATTTATGTGTCCAGCTCCATTTAATTCTCCTTATTTTTGATGACCTTCAAGACTATTCTGATTGAATACTTGGGCAGTTGACATAACATGTAACTTTTGTAAAAATTACTACTATTATTATCAGTTTATTCTATCAGCGATTTCTCGGCCATTGTGGAACTTGTTCTGTGGTTTCACCAGCAATGGCCACATCAGAAGGAATGTTATCATTTTATAAACGGTTATTGAAGACATATATTACGTAATGTAGAAAAGCCTACAGAATATTGTAAATATGTCACTTAATATAGTGTCCTGCAGAGTGACACAAAATACATTTTTAAACTGGCAATTTCTTGGGGATCCTTGAAGATTGTTAATCACAATTGTAGACCCGCTAGGAAGAGAAGCGTACAACACACCAGACTTATAAACAGGGTTTTAAACCCCATTCAATTATTTTTGTTTAATTATTTCTTTATATTAATAACATAGTTATTATGTTCATTTTCAGTGTGTTTGACAGCTCTACAGGAATAATCATAATGTAGGTTAAAGGTGAAGTGTGTAGTTTCGATGTTAAAATACTGTCTCCTTTCCCAGCTAAATATGCTCAGTCAACAATAAGTTAGCCATTCATAAGCTGATTTCCCCATAGAGCGTAAGGAAACCTGGTTGAAAACAATCATTATGTTTGCTCTTCCAGTTGATGACGTTAGTGGCACAGAAATACCTTAAAGGTGAATTATCTAATTGTTTTTCCCGTATACCAATTTAATGGTCTTTTTTTCCTTAAGCATGACTGACATGTCAACTGCTGGTTTAACCTTGTCATTTTGCGCTGTCTGGTTTGTGAAACGAGGCTGTGAGGGATAGACTTGCTCTTCAATGGTACTCACGGTATAAAGCAATATAAAGCTCCTAGATCCCAACTGATTTTCCACAACTTATGTTGTCTGGAGTTTTTGTCTAATATACGTCCTTGGAAAGATATTTATTCCATGTTTTGACCATAGAATGACCTAAAACACTTTAAATTGCAGAGACGCCCATTGAAGACTTTACATCCATCCCTCGAAGCCTCGTTATCATTCCTGTCAAAATTCAAAGATGATGCTGTGCTGAATAAGGTCTATTGTGTGGAGTTTAGTTGTTTCTCGTTTCTGGAGGTCTTTTTCTATCTATTTTTTGCAGATGCACCAATCAATATTCCCTGCAGGCTCTAAACCTGTGATATCACTGTGCACAAAATGCTGCTACTTATACCACTGTCCTCTGTGCCCTAACATGAAACCAACTGAGATCTTAAAAATTAAGGAATATTTTACATTTAAGTCCATTTTGAAGTCAAAAACGCAATTGTTTGTAAAGGTAGTTTGATTACACACTGGAATTGATTTTTAGGTTTTGTCTTAAAGAACAGGAATGGGTTGTAAAAAAAATAAATAAAAATTTCTTAAGAATTGGGCTTTTTGAATTCAACATGAAATCTTAATGGACCTAATAAACGTTGCTTGTTTTATTGTCCATGATCCATTTGTGCACGTTATTCCAAAGGAAATAAAAACTCTTTGTAATCTTTCATCAAAATGGAATAACTTGCTCTGCCTTGAAACCGCTTTTCTTTAAGGCTGACGTTATCTAAGCCATGTTGGTGAGGAAAATCACATTATTAGCCTAAAAAGTATTTAGGCATTGTGTTGTAGGTCAAACACCATGTTGGCTTCCAGCAGATAGAGGCTGAAATAAATTTGGTCTGATTCCTGGAACAATTTTTTATTCTCTCTATAATCGACTGCAGATTTGGTTTGCTGAATCCTCCTAGACACATCTGCTAACTCAGATGTACAGTATGTCACATTACAGTAAAATGGTTGCAAATTCATTTTGACTTTAAATTGCCAACAACTTCTTTTTTTAAATTACAGATTGGCATTGTTTTCCTGTTTTTCATGCTGCGTTTTGCCTTTTGTCTGATCAATAGAAAAGTTGGGGAGTGTTTTGGGAAACCTGTTTAAAGTCAGTATTTTTTGCAATTCCAGGCATGGTACAGAAATGACATGCTTCACCTATAACATTTTAATATGTGTGAATGCTATTACAGTCACATAATATCTATACGCATCAATGGCTCAAAAGTAAAAAGCCAAGGTTAATATCACTGAAGTCCTTTTATTTTGACATTTTCTTGTTTAGTTGTTTAGTTTTCATCAGTTGAAACCACAGAAACATGAGCAGTTAAGACAGGGGAAAGAGATACAGGGAGATAATGAATGCAGATACAATCTGGAGGGAGGAAACTCTGAGAAATATGTGTATAATGTTGATAATGACACCCACAGAGCCATTTCCACCTCTCAATGCAGCATTTTAATTAAAATTCATGTTTGAAAAAATAAAAGGATACAACCTTCTATAAAAGGATTGTTTTGTTTTATAAAGATATCATAAAAAGAAAGCAAAGGGTGAACCTCTCCATCACCGTATCAATTAACTTAATATTCATAAACGCTGGCAGCTTCAGGCTCGATTGAGGGAATCCAAGACAAGATACCGCAAAAGGGTGATTGATGAAAGGTTGATTTATCGCTGGGAGTTCCAATGCTTTTACAGCAGTGCTGCATTTGTTTAGGGCAAAGCTTTGGGTCACCAGAGATGCAAAACACTTGTGAGAATTTTTTATGCACTTTATCTTATTTATGGTGTACAGTACACTGTAAAAAATGCCCATACTTTTAACGGCAAAAGACTGTAAAAATGCTACAGTAAAAAAAAAAAAAAGTTAATTGGTTAATTAACTACCCTAAAATATATGGTAATATATTATAATATATTTAAAAAGACAATACAAATGTTGTAAAAATATTTTGATGTAAAAAGTATGATTTGCACGTATTATGTACTTTTTACGGTAAATTATTGTTAAAATTACGGTAAAAACCAATAATCGGGCATTCCCAGATTTCCCTGTGTGACCTATTATCTTTTATGTTAATAGTTATGTTTCTTCCTATTTTTAATATCAAATATGTACATTGAGATGTTCTGTGTTATATTTGATGTAGTTTAGTAAATGTTTATTGCATTATTTTAATTTCACATGTGTTACCCTGATGGTGTTTAGTGTTTGTGTGAGTGACACTGAGCACTGTCTCTTTATGTTTATTGGTCATTGCTCCTGGAAGGGCCACTATTGATGAACTTTGTGCCATCATGTGCCCTTCTGTAATTAATATAGTGATTAACAATCAGTTATAAAGTGAGAACCAGATGTATACAGTTTCAGAAGGTTAATATTACGGCTGTCGATTTAACGCGTTATTTCAGTGCAATTAATTTTATAAAAAATAACACGTACAAAAATTAACGCAATTAATAGCAATGCCACCAGACCGTAGTAGGGAAGATTCCTGAGGAATGCAAGCTTGTAGTACCACCTGTTTACTCCAGAGGGCAGTAATTGAAATTTCAGCTGTATGAGCAACACACAGTTTATACAGTGAAGAAAACAACCATCCAGCAGACAGCACGATACAAACGTGCATTACGTTCTTGCATTTAAAACACTTGGAGCGCAAATTCGAACTTTAAGGAATCTCAAGATGTGTTCTAAGTATTAAACTATATTTAACATGACACAGTGACCTAAAAATTTATGTTTATGACGCAACACACCCGAGACACTACACAAGCATGTCTGATGGTTGTTGAAATTGACGGGTCCTTAAACAAGCCCTCATAAATCTCGAACTGATTGACAAATTCACGTGTGAAATGGATTGCTGTGAACTGTATGCCAATGATTGTCTTATGTTCAATAATATGGTAGTAAACAATACATTGTATTCTAAAGCCGCTTTTTGTATTGTCTTATCAATGATTAACTCTTCTGCTACAAGAATGTAATGCATTTTAATTATCTGAATATTTATTTATATATATTAATTTTTAAATATTTAAAGATAACTATGTATAATTTCATCATTATATATTGAATTATTGTTATATGAGGGGCTTTCTCAGCTTTTCTCAGCTAATATTTGTATATGCGATTAATCGGGACACCATGTAATTACTTTGATTAAATTTTAGTCGATTGACCGCTCTAGTTAATATATAAATTTTATAATTTTATAATATAAAAAGTAATGCACCATAAAATACACAGGCATCAAAATTACATCCTGTAAAGCCTGAAACGTGGTTACTGTATGTTTTACCATAATTTTTTTTATACCAGAAAAGGTTGAGAAACCTTTTTTAGGGGTAAGCAAGTTACCTTTTTAGATCATAACACACATTCAGTTCATCTCTCACATAGGTGGTCTCTGAGAGCTCAGCAAGTAAAGACGCTGACTACCACACCTGGAGTCGGAAGTTCAAATCCAGGGTGTGCTGAGTAACTCCAGACAGGCTTCCTAAGCAACTAATTGGCCCGGTTGCTAGGGTGGGTAGAGTCACCTGGATTCGCCCTGGATTCTGACTTGTGGGTCCTATAGCATGGGACTCGTGGTGAGTTGTGCGTGGATTCGCGGATAATAGCATGAAGCCTCCACACGTGCTAGGTCTCTGCGGAAACGCTCAACAAGCCACGTGATAAGATGCGTGGATTGACTGTTTTGGAGGTGGAGGAAACTGAGATTTGTCCTCCACCACAAAATTGAGGCACGTCACTACGCCATCGCAAGGACTTAGTGCACACTGGGAATTGGGCATTCCAAATTGGGGAGAAAATCTTTTCTAGGCCAGAATTAAATCTTCTAGCCATAACAAAGTGTAATTATGATTTCTTAACCAGAGCCCATTGCACAATGGTAATTTCAATGACAAAATACTTTAATAAACATGTATCAGATGTTGTTTCTTGCTGCTAAAAATTCACATCACTAGACATTTAGGTGTATTTCTTAACCATGAAGTACCATGATATTAATATCTTCAATTGTGGATGTAACATGGTAGTCATGGTATTCTTTAACTGGGAGTTCCACGTAAAGACCACGACATTATTCAGTGCTGTAGTATTACTCAGTACTTTTGTATTATTATTTTCAATATATATAATTTTACAATTTTTTTTTTATTCATTCTTTTAAGTCCATTTTATAGTCTCAATTTATTTGAATTCTGACTTCAATGTCTGTTTTATTTATTATGCCAATGTAAAGCACTAAATTACCATTGCGTTTGAAAAATATGCAAATAAACTTGACTTGCCTTGTCTTATAAGGGAATTCAAATAATCCCGTAAACGAAAAAATGTCAATCCCGTGTTGCGGTCTGTGGCACGGTGGAGGGCGGGGCCGGGTCGTGACTCAACACGCCCGGTCCCGTATTAGGCTAATCAAGCCTCCGAGAGGGTTAAGGGCCGAATGCGGAGGACGTGCGTGAGAGAGAGATCATTACGGACATGTCCGTTGTCTTATGTGTTTGTATTTTGAGTTCTCCATTAAACTATGATTTCATGTGTTCAGCCGGTTTCTCGCCTCTTCCTTGCCCGTGAGCGTGAACTTCTTTACACGGTCATAATGGAAGATGGTCATGTTTTAGCAACAAATTGTGCGCTATATTCCGCATCTTCAGAAGACATCTGATAACTCTTTGTGAGAAACATTATTCAATAAAAACCATGTCCCTATTCATTGTAATAGCATGGGATAGAGTGACCAGTATGTCATTCAGGTTTGGAATGACATGAGGGTGAATAAATGATTACAGGAGTTTCATTTTTGAGTGAGCTAATCTTTTAAACTCCTGACTTCGGTTTTGAGATAATGCCTAAAAGGAGCTTCTCTCTGACCACAGAAGAGAATAGTACCTCTTTCAGTGGAGCCTCAGAAATGGATGTGGAGACCGCAAAAGCTTCTGAGGACAACCCTGTCACCCCCTCATCAGACACTATAATAGGTATTATATAATATTAAATGGTAAATCTGCACTTATATAGCACTTTTTTAACCTTAGAGGTATTCAAAGCACTGCATTTCATTCACACACCAATGACGCCAGAGCTGCCATGCAAGGTGCTAGCATGCCATTGAGAGCAACTTGGGGCTCAGTGTCTTGCCCAAGGTCACTTCGGCATGTGGAGCCGTGTGGGCCAGGAATCGAACCACCAACCCACAGCTGCCCCAGTATATATACAATGCACACTTAGTCATTCCTCTTGACTAAGTTACTTTAGTGTAAATGCTACGCTGCAAGCTTTAAGCAATTTATTGAATTGCATGTATCTCAATGTATTTCATTTGTCCTACTGTGTCAGATATCCAGGACGTACAGCCTGAAATGAGGATTGAGGGATTAAAAAGTAGTGCAAACGTAAGTTTGGTTAAAAAAGGAAATAAATGATTTTCAAACTCTGATAATATTGTCAAACACACAGTGTGAAACTGTCCTTTATTCCCAATTACAGCAGGATCCTCCAGCGGAAGGCACAGATAGAGAAATGCCTTGCTCACCAATAAGAATTAAGGACGAGCCGATAGATGAAGACTATGATAAAGCTTTAATGCCCCAGTCTGACATCAGTCGTATAAAAGAGGAGCTGGACAATATTGACAATGAGGTAAGCTCTGGTCTACAGTAGTTCTGTGCAACAATGCAGTTCAGTCTGACTTAAACTAATCGGTTTCCTTTGTATGTTGTGAAAAATTGTCTTACTGGTTTATTTCAGGCTTCTTCTCCATCAGATGAGCTGAGGATCAGCTCCGTTTTCTCTGTTAGAGGAAATAGCAGTGAGGCAGTTTCTGGTGAGAGCACACGATTCACTTTGTCTCTGCCAGACTTTACAGTGTCACTAGATTTGCTGTTAATCTGTCTTACATTAGGGCTGGTGTTGTAACTTAGTCATATCTCATCTATATCTCTATTTTGCAGCCTTTTGAAATTATTCAATATATATCTTGGGTTTTATGTATTTGCCTTAAAATGGCTTATAAGGTTGACTTTTATTTTTTCAATCAGAAGGACCATTGTTTCGACCAGCCATTGAAGCCAAATAGATTCAGAATGATTAATGAAAGAACAGAAATGCAGTAAAAATCAGGTTAAAAAGAAATCAAGGCATTTTTGCAGTGTGTATGCATATTGACCTTCAAATATTTTACTAAAAAATTTTTTTAGTGCTTCAATGATTTATTCAATTGGTTAATTAAAATGGACAGTTTGAACTGATTCACTGAAATTAATTGCATTTTTTGAACTCTAAAGCAATTTTTGCTTCTAGTGTTTAATCAGAGACTCTTAATATAAATCAGGAGATGAGGCAGGTTTGCAAAATTGGCCTAATGACACGGTCAAAACCAGTATCACAAATAGAGCGTGAATTATCTGTAACAATTTACTATAAGTTTCCATTCATTTAGATTATAAATTAATATACAGTAACCATAGAAACAGCAGTGTTTGCATACAGTAGTTTTGAAGTTCATATTTTGTGGTGCTTCTTTAAGTTTTTTTTATTTTTGTCAGAATTTATTAGTATTATTGTTATTTCTTTTGTATTCATGTGTAATCGTTGGTTTGTGTGTTGTATGTACACAACTAGTTTTATGCCTGTTGGGAGAAGGGAAATTGCAAAATAAAGCTAAAAATTTGGTTAAAATTTTTTTATTTCATGTTAGTTCACTGTGCATTAATGTTTAAAAATAAAATTTTGATTTTAAAAATGTATTTGCATATGTTAACATTAACCAAGATTAATAAATGCTTTAAAAGTGTTGTTCATTGATAGTTCATGTTAACTAATGTTAACAAATGGAACCTTATTGTAAAGTTTTACTGATTTATCATTGATGTCACAAGCAGAGTAAATCAAATTCTCTCACTGAATTGAATATTAATAGTTTAATAGTGAATTAAGTTGAATTTAAATAGTTTTAAATGTAATCCTAATACTGGTTGAACTGGTGAAGTAATGTGTTACTAAGAACCTAAAGGGGAAGTCATGTAAAACAGGAATTTCCTTGATGAAATCCTTAGCCAATCATAACATAGGTCTGATAAGGTTAGCCAATCATAACAGATTGAAAGAAATCTTTTAGGTGCAGATGCACAAACATCCTATTTAATTCTATGGAACTAAATTAGTTGGTGCAAAAATCCTTGACTAACACAATAAGGTTACAACGGTGGGAAATGCTATAACAGTGTAAAATGTAGCCCCTTTAAAATGTATTAGCAATAAGAGTGTTCATGTTTTTGCTCACGTCCAGTTCTTCTAATGTGTTTGTTTTTTTGCAGCTTCTGTGGGACCCTCCCATTCATCTTCATTCTCAGTTATGTCTACTGCTTCACTCAGAGGGACCACTATAGTTCTGCCAACCCAACCCCAACCTCAGCTTCATCTGCGGGTGCAGCCCAGGCCACAGATGGCTCACCAAATGCAGTCTCACCCCCGGATACAGATGCCAATGCTGTCCCAAGCTCACCTACAACCGCCCCCCCAGCCTCAGTTCCATGCCCCTCCACCCACCGTGAGGATCTGCTGCTCAGGCTGCTCTAAAGTCTTGCAGAAGGGTCAAACTGCGTTCCAGCGAAAAGGCTCCAATCAGCTGTTTTGCTCCACTGTTTGTCTTACTAGTTTCAGTTTACCCTCGGTTCAGTTTACCCCTATTATCGCACCCAAGAAAACCTGCCACCTCTGCCTTAAGTAAGTTCTGATTCTTTTTTTACTTTAAATGATGGAATATTTCATTATTTTCCATCTTCTAGGCAAATAGTTCACCCAAAAATGAGAATTCTGTCTTGCCATGTCATTCCACACTCAGATTACTTTTCTTTCTTCCTATAGAACACAAAAGGATATGTTTAGCAGAATTTCTGAGCTGCTTTTTAACTTACAACCTTAACATATAGTGACCATGTGCCATAAAGCTCCAATAAGGATAAAAGTACCATAAGTCCATACAAACTATATTGCATGTCTTCTACAGCCATGCGATAGCCAAGAGAACCTTTTTAAAATTTAGGTTGTTTATTACTGAAACTCTTGCCCTTGACCATAGCTCTCAAATCTAATTTGCGTTTTTCTACAGACTACATTCATATATGACACATAGTTTGATGTAAATGATTCCTAATTGGTTTGTCCTTTTTAGAGCTTAACAGCCTCTGGTCAATATGTGCTTTTGTCATATGGAAAAGAATTCAGCTCAGAAATTCTGCAAAATAGCTCCTTTTGTCTTTCCACTATAGAAAGAATGGTATGAAATTGACATGATGGTGAGTAAATTATGACTATTGTCATTGTAAGTATAGATCAACTGATATTATTGTTTTTTTCTATGGCTGATATGATACTGATTATTTTTGTGTCTGAGTGCCCAATAACCAATATGCATGATCAATTTTTAATTCATGTTTTATTTCTGCTTTTAGGCACACTAACAACTTCATAATTTAGCTTTAATCTCTGGTGAACTGCTTTACAAAACTAATATTGTGCACAGTCTAAAATTATTAATTTGACTAGTTTTAAGCCAAGCAGACAATTCATGACTTGCAGTTGGTGCCTGCGACTCACATTCGTGTTTTTTTTTTTGTCATGCTGGCACAGAACTGTCGTGTATCAACAACACAACTATTTGTTTACCCGACTGAGACCGTGTCTACACCGGTATTACGATGCGTTTTGGGTGATCCAACAAATGTACAAGCGAGACACATCCCCCATCACACCTGGTCGTCACCTTTTGACCACTTGTGTTTGAATTTCGAGGAGAGAGTCATTAGGATATTAGGGTTGGGCGACAGGACGATGTTTTGTCAAATACTGACACTGGTCCACACTACAGCATTTAACACTTTTCTACTAGTTTGAGTCTATTTTTTTTTTACATCATGACAAATAAATTCTCCACCAAAGTGGAGTACCAAACTGAGAGACGCGGGGACTTCCTCGTCTCCTTGTGCTTGAATATTTAAATTGTCAAGGCTTAAAAATTCGCAAATTATCAACTTCCTTGAAGATGCAGCACTGGCCCGATCGGGCAAATGACAGTTCCGGAAACTGGCCCAAGTAGTGTTGTCACGGTACCAAAATTTCAGTATTCGGTACCAATACCAGTGAGAATCCACGGTTCTCGGTACCAAAGCTTAATTTAGAATAAACTTACATATATTATTAAAGTGTATATCACGGTTAGAAAGATGGAAACTGTAGTATTAAAAACACTTTACAATAAGATTCTATTTGTTAGATAACATTAGATAAAATGACCTAACAATAAACAATAGTCATATACTGTAGCAATTATTCTCCTTGGGGTTAATTTAAAAATGTTAGGGCTGTAACGATACACCAAACCCACGATTCGGTTCGTATCACGATTTTTGAGCCACGATTCGGTTCGTATCGCGATTCGATCACGGGGGCGGGGCTTGGGGGTGAAAAAAAAGAGAGATTTTGAGAGAAAAAAATATACCGGTATTTTTATTAAATAACATTTGAAAAACCTGTATAAACTGAACACCAAAGAACAATATTAACTATGCAAATTATTAAACTAAACTAGGCAGTGTAGGCTGCTGCTTTTGGGTTGTTTTCTGTGCTCCAACTAAATTGATTTCGGGATGGTGCCGTAGGATATGTATCTGCATGTTGGACGTATTACCGGTTCACATTTGAGGAAGCTTCTTAAAACACTTGGCCTACGGCAAATTGTGTGGGTCTTGTAGACTACACGATTGCCATCCTTATTCTCCACCGCTAGCCGAAATGTTGCCATACTGCTGACTTAAATGTATTGGGAGGGTCCGCAATCTCTGGGTTGTTTTCCATGTTTCCTCACGTTATTTAACTAGCTCGCGTCACATGGAAAGGTATAGTCACATGATACGTAGGCTAAGATGTTTTGTGTCACGTCCGTAACGCATGTGTATTTCCCTCATATTAAATATAAAATGCATGTGTAGACTTATATTTTTCTAATGTCTGGACATTTACTGGACTTTATTAAGGGAGTAGGCTATGGATATATAAACAGACGTTTCAATATATTGGTATTAAATGCATTTTCTGAGAATTTATATTTCAAGTTTTGACTGCCATAACGCTAAAATTGCCCAATTTAAACTAATTTATCCTCAACTAGTTTTGTGGTGTAGGTCTACGTATTTTATAATGTTAACTTCAAATAATACTAATAGTAATTTAAAGATGCGGTAGCATTGGATCTGGACGGGAAGGATAACTCTGGGAGTTGGAAGGGGTGTGTGTGTCGCGATTCTCCCTTCTCACATCGCGATACCGGTTCGTGGACCTGAGTATCGCGATTTCGATTTTATATTGCGTATCATTACAGCCCTAAAAAATGTACTAATGCATTTTTAAAATCAAAAGTTTAATCTGTTAACATTATTTAATGCACAATGAATGAAGTGAACAAACATGAACAATCAAGTGTTTGTATTAAATAACATTCACAAACATTAATTAATGTTGCAAAAATATATTGTTCACTGTTGATGTTAGATAACACATTAAGTAATGTTAATGAATGGTATCTTATTGTAGTGTTACCAAACTATACAGGAGATAAAACGTGTTTAATTTGACTTAACTGTACTGTTGTTTAATCCAAAACTGGCAAAAATGTCACTCTTGCCTGATGTCTTCAAAACTTGAGAACCCTGCAGCTGATTTCTAATCCAAGGGCTAGAAATCAATTAATTCTTTGCTGATACTTCCTCGTCATCAAGGAGAGCGCAGTTCGCACCGCTTTCTCCTTCTTTCCACAAGCGCTTGCTCTCCCGTGTCTCCGCTATGCAACCATGAACAGCGGCGCGCCTGAAAAGACGAACTCGCTGCGCCACGTCGCTTCTATTATGAGTGCGCTTGCCGCATCTATATAAATAACGAATTTGCACGCGCAAAAAAGCGCTATGTGAACGGCCCCTTATGGCAACGTGACATTAGCCTAATTCAAAATATTTACATATGTGGCTCTTTCCTCCTTTCTTGTCAACAAGTGAATTCAGAGCCGCCGCATTAGCAGCGCCGCCAGTCGCCATGTCTCAGTGTTTTTATGAAGAGGACGCAACTGTGTGTGCACCTTTCAACTGCGCATCAAGAACCGAATTAACCCGGTACTTCGGTACCACCGGTACTTAAGAAAAGCTGGTACCGTAACGGTTTAATTTTTTTAGTACCAACTTGTTACCGAAGTACCGAGTTTTTTGACAACACTAGGCCCAAGTGTCTTTCACACTGACCCCGGGCCATCGGGCAGTCCTTATTGTCAAGCCCTGCTGTAAAATTATTTTTGAAAACACTCTACAAATTTTGGTTCTTTTCCACAACTCACTGGTTGCATTGTGTATTTTGTGTTTCTGTAACATTTGTTTTAGATAAAATGAATAGAAAAACTGTTCCTGTCTCCAGCTCCACCTTAAGACGGAGGACCCATGTAGACGTAGATAAACGACTTAAACAAATTAGGGATGACTGCACAAATTTGACTGACTTTCAGATGACAACAGATGTAGATGTCAATAGAGAGTTTTTTGAAGACAGTACAGACAATCCAACTTGTTCAGACATTGCAACTGGACTAGTCTAGTCTTCAGTGAGGATGAAGGTGGCATGGAGGTAGATGCAGACATACAGGAGGGTTTTGTGGGTGGCAGCTGTGATAGGCCGATTCAGACATCTGATTCAGAACATTCAGATAATGAACTGTATATGTGATAATTTTCACTCTCTGACAGCATTTCCAACTGGGCCATACACTTTGGCATTTCTTTGGTTGCATTGACAGCACTATTGTGCATACTTCGCATTTGCCATCCTGATCTCCCAAAGGATGCTAGAACCCTCCTTAGGACTAAGACAAAGTACTCTATCCTAGAAAGAGCTGGGGGACAGTACCACTATTTTGGTATTCTGTCATCACTTAGGAGTACGCTGTCGAAATACATACACACACTGGCAGACAGTTTCAGTTTGAAGTTGCAAATTAACATAGATGGACTTCCTTTGTTCAAGAGCTCTAGTCTGCAACTGTGGCCCATTCTTGGACTGCTACTGAGTGTTCCTATGAAAGAACCAGTGGTGATAGGTTTGTTCTGTGGATCAAAGAAACCAAGCTCAGCAAAGGAGTTTCTTGAAGATTTTGTTACTGAGTTACAACAGCTTGAAAAAGGCTTTGACATACACTACCGTTCAAAAGTTTGGGGTCACTTACTCATTCTTTATTTATTTATTTATTTCACATTTTAGAATAATAGTAGTCAGCAAAACTATGGAATAATAGAAATGGAAATATGGGAATTATTTTGTGACCAAAAAATCCAAAATAAATCCAAAACTATGTAATATTTTAGCATCTTCAAAGTAGTCACCCTTTGCCTAGATTTTGCAGACATGTACTCGTGACATTTTCTCAACCAACTTCTTGAGGAATCACCCCGGGATGCTTTTTAAACAGTATTGAAGGAGTTCCCATCTATGTTGGGCACTTATTGGCTTCTTTTCTTCATATTTTGATCCAAGTCATCCATTTCAAAAACTTTTTTTTTTTTTAGGAAATTTTAGATTTGTAATTAAATAAATGTATATGTTTTGGCAGAATAATATTTTGTCTACAAAGTTAATTTCAAACTTTTAAGCATACACCTTCAGATCAAAAGATTTTTAAGATCATGAGAAACATTTCAGACAAGTGACCCCAAACTTTTGAACGGTAGTGTAGAGGGTAAGACATTGAAGCTCGAGCTGGACACAGTCATTTGTGACACACCAGCCAGGTCCTTTGTTAAAAACACAAAGAACCACAATGGCTACCATGGTTGTGACAAATGTTCTCAGCCTGGTAAATACATTAACAGACGCATGACATACCCATGTACAGACTATGCTCTAAGGACTGATGATTCATTTGAAAGCATGGTTGATGAGATTCATTATCATGAGGGGCCACATCCATTTTATGGCAGTAGTGTTGGCATGGTTTCACAATTCCCTCTAGATTATATGCATTTGGTTTGTTTAGGTGTGGTTCGGCGTTTGTTGAACATTTGGCTCAGGGGTCCTCTGAATTTGCTCGAAAGCCCAGATCGCTGAGGGAGTTAGATCGCTGGAAGGCCACTGAATTGAGGCAGTTTCTGCTGTACACAGGACCTGTAGTCTTATGTACCTTTCTGGACCGAAATATGTACAACAATTTCATGCTACTCTTCTCTGGTATTGCTATTTTAGTAAATCCTAGACTATCCTGCCACACACAGTTTGGTCACACCTTGCTTAGATCTTTTGTTTCACACTTTGGGGAAATATATAGCAAAGATCAACTTGTTTATAATGTACATGCTTTGGTCCATCTGGCAGATGAAGTACAACGACATGGTTGTCTTGACTCATTTTCTGCATTTCCCTATGAAAATTACCTACACAAGCTGAAAAAGCTTGTCAGAAAACCAGACTTTCCCCTTGCCCAAATTATTCGTCGATTGTTTGAGATGAGAATTACTAACACTCCTTTAAATGGTTCCTCTTTTAAAAAACAGCACTTTGTTGGGCCACTTGTAGATGGATTGTCAGTGAAAGCACAGTATGGTGAGATGGCCTGTGACCAGTGGACTGTTAAAGTTTCAACCGGGAATAATGTGTTTGTCATTGGAAACGAGATTTGCATTATACATAACATTGTGGATTGCAGTGATGGAGTGTACGTAGTGTACAAAGAATTTTTAGCGAAGTCTAACTATCTGAATATCCATACTATTTCAGAAACATCAGATATATTCAAGTGTGTTAAAGCTTCAGAGTTTGTCCAAAAATGTGTTATTTTACCTCATAGGGATGGTTTAGTGGCCATACCCTTATTTCATACATTTTAGGAAATCTCCACAGGTAAACGGTTTAGTTCACCCAATAATTACAAATATTTTACTATTTTTATGATCATTTACTAACTCTCATGTTTTTTTTGTTTTTTTTCATTATTTGGTGAACTAAAACTTTAAGGGTACAGAGGCTTATCGGTTTTTATTTTTTTATAATTAGCAGTTAAAAGGTAAAGGTTGACATTTCAGCTTATTCATTCTTAGCGTAGTTATTTTTTTTTCCTGGGGAGAATGATAGTGGTAGTATTGATGATAGTTGTAGTTGTAGCTCTTGTGTTCTAATATAAGAAGTAAGAATTGATGCGGTTGCACATTAGTTTTGACTGGACAGGTGTTTATGCACAATTAGGACCAGACACAGTGACAAAAAAATGACATCACTGTGCATCACCACAAACACTGATGTCTGAAACTGGATAACAATTAACTGTAAGTACTTTACTGTAAGTTGCTTGTTCAATGTGTTCAAAGTTATTTTTATTTATATAGCACTTTATACAATACATATTGTTTCAAAGCAACTTCACAGTAAGTTGACAGTTCATTGTTGATTCAGTTGAGTTCAGTAAGGCCACATTTACACTGCAGGTCTTGATTTCCAATTCTGATTTGTTGACCATATCAGATTTTTGTTTTGTTTTTTTGGACCAGCTGACATCTTCTTTTAAAAGTGACCCATATGAAAAAGCTTAAGCTGAAAAAAAGAGTAAAAACAGCGTGATCTGCAAATTCAACAAATTCAAACATTTCACTGAAAGTCTCATTCACTAATAATTGCGTACACTATTCATATTTGTACACATGCCTCGCGAACAATTTCTACCTAATTCGCAACACACGTATACGCCACAGCAATAATTGATTAATGATGGCTATAGAATGTATTTGATTAATAACAATTGTTTCAGAAATTCTTGAAACAGGAGGTTAAATTTCTCTGGTGCTGTTTGTTTCTTTCCTTCTTGGTTAAGGATGTTCCACTTAATTGAGTTCCTGGACAAAACTGTAGCAGTGGTACCACAAAAGTGGTGCAGCGATGGAGTGGTCTATTGGCCAAACTACAAAAATTATAAAAGAGTGAACAGGGCAGTGAAAAATTCAGAGGATCCTGGACCTGACTGGAAAACATATGATACCAGAGTTATTAAATCATGTGGTATGCTAATATTGTTTTTTTATTTTTTTCAAAATGGCTATTGTAAGCAAATATCAAAGTATTTTGCCCTTATGTTATTGGGAAGAAAATCCTTTTAATCAGTCTTGTTCTGTTGTCTGTAGTTCTGTTCTTTTCTACTCAGTTAAAGGTCTACTGAAGTTTAACATGTAGGCTATTTAATTTTTAGATGACTACTTTGAGGCACGACAACTCTTGAAGAAATCTCTGATGTGTAACACATCAGATCTACAGTCTGAGGAGGAAGAGGAGGAGATTCGGCCAAAAAGAAGGCCAAAGCCGATGTAAGTATACGTATATTATCCTTTATATTCTACATTAACTTTATCCTTTATATTCTACATTAACTTTTGGCCTCTATATTTTCTCAAAAACATAATTTAGTGTTATGATATGATAAACCCGACAACCACCACACAGGTAAAGCCAGCTGAAATGGAGTTAAATGGTCAGTATGTTTCCTGGTTTCTCAGAGAAACCATTCTCAACCAATTACACTGATTTACAACTTAAGTTCTTAGGCCAGTGAAAATATTTATGTAATTATTAAAAAGAGCATCTGCAGATCAAGATAAGATATTTATTGCTGATTGTTGTTTTTTTTCAACCTATTTTATAGTCATTTCTTGGGAGACTCTGATGACAGCGAGGAGGAAGGTACTCAGAAAAAGAGAGCCAGGGGTCCAGGCAAACTTTTAACACAACCACCAGCTCCTGTTATCTCACCACCACCTTTTATCCCAAGTAGCGGCACAGTTGCTCCACCTCCACCCATTTCACCACCTCACTTTTCACAGAGACCAGCAGAAGAGCAAACTCCTTCTGCAAGCAGGGTCTACAGACCTACCTGGCGGGGGGGAAGATGTGGATCAGACAGTATTGCCTGCTCTGGTGAGCAATACCTCATTGGATATAAGACTCAAATAGTGTTTATTTTGTCGGCTATTTTTTCATGTATTCTTAGTCCTGTGTCAAATTTACTTTTTAGCTTTTATCATATTTAGTCAACCTTATCCTGTTTTTTAGTTCTTTTTTTAGTCAACTAAACATATGGGCATTTTAATCTAGTTTTATTCTATGAAAACTTTTTTGTCATGCTGTATAATGGTTAAAATGATAATCACTTAATCAATCATTTAGTTGAGCTTCTGTTTATGTTTGCTGATCAATGTTTATATGTGAATAAAAGCCTAAATTAAATTATTTAATGCCTCTATTTAAATTTATATATATATATATATATATATATATATATATATATATATAATATAATTATTCCCATCTGTTCAGTGAATTGTGCCTTAATGAGTTGACCAAAGCAGAATGAAATTTATTTATATATTACAAACTTTTTTTTTTCTTTCTTTTTTTTTTTTTTTTTTTTACAGCTGCAGAAATCCACATAATGAACTTGCTGGAATTAATACAACATCAACAAGAGCAAATCATGTCTAAAGTAAATTATTTGACGAGCAAGTTGAACCCAGCAGGCCAAGACATGGAAATGGCTGACAACCCAGTTGAGTTTCCATTAACATCAATGGAAGAAGTGGAGAATTTTGAGGAGTGGCTCAAAAATCCCACAAATACTCAAACAAAGTTTAGTGTGGTGAGTTGTTTTTCCAAATCTCATTAAAGTGTAAGTTTACATTACATTCTAGCATTTCCACAGTGTTTTACTGTTAAAGTGCCCCTATTATGTGATTTTGACAATCACTTTATTTATCATGCATTTACAACTTTGCAGAACGTTTACATTCACAAACAGCTACGTATGTTACACACTGCATTAAAGGGAATATTCAAAAGCCATAATAGGGGCACTTTAAAATTACGATAATTTTGTTTACAGTGCAGGTTAACATTGGGGTGTGAAAAAACACATGCTATGTTAGTTAATTATTTTTAAAGGTACACTGTAGTTTTTTTAAGTATTTTATTAGCTAAAATCAATGTCTTTATTCATAAATATGTCCTCATTGGTGTAAAATTACCTCTGCCAATGATCTGACTTATCCTCGTAAGCGAAGAATTTCTTATCTTTGATTACATGGGACGGGTAAGTCCATGGAGGCTTCCATGTCGTTCCGCCATCTTGAAAAACTATTATACCAGAGAGGGACAAAAAGCACTATCCTACCTCAACGCGTTACCACAACGCGTTTTCGTTCAAAGCCAGCATCACGAAATTTGAAAGGCTGCACTGCACGGTCCTTTATAATGCAGGATCATACTTATGCCGAGCCACAGGAGAAGGAATCCTTGTCACCAAAAAAGCAAATAATTGAATTTAAAAGAAAACTTGACCGGCGAATTTAAAAAACGAGGGTAAATATCGGGATAGCTTTTCCCAGGTGAAAGAGCTAATGAAGGAGAAAGACTTTGAAAGGGGTTTGAAAGGGGAAGACTTTGAAAGACGCTGAAGCCGCTTGCTTTCTTCTCGACAAGTCAGTCAATGTTACGGTCTAAATTACAAGCTTTTTTTCATTGCTTGGTTGTGTAATTAATTATATAGGCAGCATAACAGTAGAACATGTATAGTTAAACTCGATGAACTGCTATTCAAAGACATGTTGTCATAGCTTCTTGGCACATAACGGCTACCGTAGATGCAACACGCATTTGAAAAAGCAAGGCGCTAGAAAGCACAATTTGTTTGAATGCAAAATACAATTTCACCGCTAGATGGGAGAAATTCCTACTCAGCGTACCTTTAACATTTTAAGCAAAATATCTTTTATCAGCCATTTTATAAATGTTTTTAATGGTCTTCCAGCCAATCAGAAAAGTCATATTGTTATGCCTATAATAAATAACACATTTTTGTTACATTTTAGATTTCCTCCCTGGCAACTATTGGGGGCAATGACACCAAACGTGTCACATGGAACATCCTTTCCCGTATGTTCCATGACGATGTTGGGAGGAGGATCAATTGGAAGGGCATGAATGGGAAAAAATCATTCAATCAGATGGAGTCTAAAAAGTTACTCCTGTGTAAGTAAATGTATTAAATATTGTCTGGCTAAAAAATATAAGCTAAAAAAAAACATTGTTTTTTTAACAATTTTAAACTGAAACAGTAACACGTTTTTTGTTTAAAATTTACAACATTAATGTAAGGAGCAAGTATATCATGAATCCATCTTCCAAAGTGTGTTTTTGTCTTATCCTGAATCACTACAATACACCTATAATAAGTGTTTATATTCTGACTATTTTAGACAGCGCGGGATGCCAACTGCTACGGAGTATCCCATTACCTGCCGTGACTTGCCATAGAAATAAACCAAGAGAAGTAGCTCTGGCTACAATGTTCTACCGCAAGACGCATACGTTTCTGTTTATTAGCCGCTAGAGCGCCAAAAGTTACAGTGTACCTATAAATGTCAGATTGTACACTTTTGTTTTAAAGGCAGTGGTTATGTCTATCCTTTAAAAAAAACAACTTGGTAGTTTCAATGTGATTTCATGTCATTTAATGAAAATCTGCTTGTGTATTACAGGTGCTGTGAGAAAGAGCCATGTCTCCCGTGCCGACACCGATGACGAGATTACGAAGAATGTAATACGGTGGTTCAACCTGGCAGCAGATAGGGGAAGCTCAAGGAGCCGTCCCACTGTCAGCATCCTGACCCAACAGTAGTGACTTTTTTTAAAAAAAATTTTATGTTTTTTCATTTAGTAAAATGTTTTTCATTGAATAAAACAATGTTCTTGGAACAATTTATGGTTGAATTTCATTTTTCTGTAATGTCTATTCAGTGTAGCCTGCCAAGTGGACTCCGTTCCGCGGATCCGTTCCGGAGCTTGTGATACCTCTGTGGCAGATCCGTTCCGGAGTCAGTTTGCTATCTGGGTAGCCTTTATATGACATAGCCTACTAGACAGTGCTCAATGTGGTTACATGTACACTTCAAGTCCAACATTTGATATGTCCAACAACATACGTTATCTTTAGACCAAACCGACTGCGTTTACATTAATGCTTCATCAAGACATACATTGGCGGAATTATAAAGTGTATTTGATTGTTTTGGCGCGTAACCGCAATAGCGCTCAAACATCAGCCAAATGTCAGTCAAGCAGCACGCAGCGACAGATGTCAGGAAATAAAAAGTCAATCTTTTATATTTTATCTTGATCAACCAACCAGTGATTATCTTGCTATCGTGATCGATGTAATGAACACCCCTGTGCTAGATGAAGATCATAGGCTAAGTGTAGAAAATTACTCAAATGTTTATCATCAATATCGATGACATCTCTTTTTTTGTACAGATAAATATCAAGATTGTTTTATAGCAAAACCCTATTGATAACATTGCCTTCATCTCTCACATCAACCCAATAATCTCAGTGATAGATAGTGAAATTACAGGCAACTTTATAGACACACAGAATCTAGTAAGCAGAAATATGAAATTTACCTCAGTATGTTTCTTCAAATTAGAGGCAGGATTAATGCTGATATCTGGCTTGAGCAAGTTAAACTCCCATGATACAGTCAAGCAATGGGCTTTTTTCAGTATGAATAGCCCTTCCAGGTGCAGCTGTGATATTCAGGTGTTGAACTATGCTTGAGGCATCCATAACCAATCGCGTTGATTGATGAAAATAAAATCAGTACAGGGAAGTAGCGAATACAGACTGTGGGAAAATAGCGCAGTAACAGCACTTCAAATGTACTCAAGTAAAATGATAACATTTTTAAACTACTTAAAAAAGTAACATTTTTGTGAAAATTATATATATATTGTTAATTACAGTAACATGAGTATTTGCAATTCGTTACTTTACACCCCTGTATTTGGGCAGTTCACTTGTGAGGTTTGCTTTGTTAAAATCCCCAAGAATAATAATAACAGAATTTTATGGGTATTGTTGTTCCGTGTCAGTGATTTGATCAGACAGCTGTTGCAGCGCTGCATTCATGCACGCGTGTGGTGGGATATAAACACTCACCAGAATAAATGAGGAAAAATAGAAAGGCTTACAGTTAACAAAGAGCGCTTCCAAATTAGACATCACATCATCTTTAACGTTGTTACATTTGTACACCAACTTTCATTGATGTAAAAGCATGTTCCACCACCTCTTGTTTTCCCTGTTAACTCTGTGATGTGATCTGCTCTGAACAGCTGAAAACACGGCAGATGTAATGTGCTGTCCGGAATGGCTTCTCTCAGCCAGGTTTCTGTGAAGCACAAGGCAGCAGAGGTTGAAAAGTCCTTGCTTGTATGGGTGAGGAGATGTAGTTCATCTAGATGTTCGGAAATTTCGCTAGATGAATACTCAGCAGCACTGTTCGAAAGCAGCTCTGACGAAGCTTGGCCAGAGTGCTCATAATGCATGAGTTTTAAAGAGAAGAATTAATGCAAGTGCTTTTATAAAATGATAAGCTGCACATTTCAACCCATAAACCCTTGAAAAAAATTTGCCCATTTACTTCCATTGCAAGTGTTTCACTGTAACCTCGATTTTTGCTTTTATAATGAAAAGGAGAGACGAGTCAAAATGAATTTTTCTGGTAATCAACATTATGCCACAAATGCTGTTGACTGAATTTAACTTGTATTGAACCCAGAATATTCCTTTAACACTTCTGTTAATTGACCAAGCAGGATACAGGTACCAGCCCATGCTGAAAACCTCAAAATGGTCATACATTAATCCTCCTGGGCTGGCCAATATGGGTAATTAAAGTGTATCTGTTCTATGCTGGCTATTATTTTAAATCTCAGTCCACTAGGTGGCAGTATTTGAAAGGTTTGCAGTAAAATGTGAAGCTTGCAGCTTTCCCACATTCTAATAGTGGCATATGATTGCACATTCTTTATTCCCTATATCTGCTTAAGAGCAAAAATGTACTTTTACAATGCTAGGCTTATTCTAAGTAAATAGAATAGTATATACACGTAAGTTTGGCAACCTGTGCTACTTTGCCTTCAACAGTTGAGAAATATCGAAACTGTAAACCTGTGACAGAGACCAGTGATGCTCAGAAGCCTGCAGGCCCATTAATTAATCTGGACAGTGAGTTTCCCTCAACATATTTCTCCCCCTACATCTCTCCATCTCCGTCCTCTTTTTTTAGTCTCAGAGATGGCTGATTAAAGAAACCAGCTCAAGCACTAAAGTGGCTTTCCAAGCATGTCTGAACTAACTGATTGCACGCCCACCTCTCTCCGTAACCCTCAATGTTGGGCTTAACCGAGCCAGTGATCCACAGATGGAGGAGTGATCCATATGTCTACCGAATCCAATGATGACACGCAGGGAATACTGGCTGCACTGAATGGAGTCGTTGGGGGCATTCCTTGAATGGGCTGTGTCTTGTTTTTTTTTATTGAAAAGTATGCAAAAAAAAATTCCACTCCCTTAAAGATATTGATTTAATAAGTGTCTTGGGATATCTCACCGATCTCTGTGACAGCTCTAGACTTTGTAAACAGCAAACTAAAATATGTGGACAACAGACATTAGTGCTTTTCACCTGTCAATCATATTGCTCGTTCTCATTTGAAGCGGATCATTGAGGCTATGTGTGACGTGGGCACGTGGTCATATGTCGGTCTGCAGGAGAGAGAGCGGTAAGGCTTGTCACCTGACCTCGTCCCCACGCCACACTATGATTCATAATGTTTGTCAGTTGAAGGTGCTATTGAGCCACTGTTAAATTTGACAGCCATAGAAACAAACAAAGCTGCTCTTTTGCTCAGTTTTGGTCTCAAAATTGTCTTTGGAGGGTGGGGTTTTGGAATGAGAGGGCATGGCTAATTCATAGGCTCAGTCAGGAGAATGTTTCAGAACGCTAAAATCGCTTACAGCACCTTTAATGTAAGAGCTTTTATAAAGCATTTGTGCAATGCAATCTGTTTAATGGCTTTACCATGTGAGACATTGGCTAATTTCTTTTTGACAAGTAACTGGGATTTCTCTCTTAAGGTAACAATCTCTGCCCTCGCAAATCTTGCAACATGACGACTATTTGGTGATGTTTAAATTAAGGACAAATCCTCTTGTACCCAAAAGTAATCCAATTGAACTCAGTGGTTCAATACAAAGGTATTGTGTTATGTTACCACATAGGCCATTAGAATTACTTTCAAAACTGGATTTATACACAGGTGTATATATATATATATATATATATATATATATATATATATATATATATATATATATATATATATTAAACAAATTGCTGGTCTCATATTTTGTAGGGTTTACCAGTCGCTCTGGACAGGCTGTTTGATTTAGGTGTTTTATTACACCATTATGTTAAAGGGATAGTACATCCAAAATGAAAGTTATCATTTACTCACCCCCATGTTTAAAAACAAGACTACTTTCTTTGTGGACTTGTAAGTGCAAATAATTGTGTTGCTTGAATGTTGCAGATGCGACTTTATACAAAGCAGCCATGGTCCTTCAGCTGCTTCACATCGAGGAGCTCAGAGAGTTACAGACTAAGATCAACGAGGCCATTGTTGCTGTTCAGGCTATCATTGCTGACCCCAAAACAGACCACCATCTAGGGAAGGTGGGCAGATAAAAACTCCTGCCCGCAGAGGTGGTATCCACACGACGGAAAGATGTTCATTGTGAAATATGTTTGTTTTCATTAACCACATCACATATATTTTGTTTGAATTCAAGACTTTTTTTTGTGTGAATGCCAATGCAAAAAAGGACAAGGACTGTTTTTCTTTATACGTTTGCTTTAACCTTTAATTGAAAAAAAATGCAAAGATTGGAATTTGAAGTATTGGAAAATAACATTTACTTAATTGTACACTGAATGTGGAGGCACTTATGAAATGACCCTTAAAAAATGGGGCTATATGCTTTTGTTGCATAATAAAAAGTTTTTATGGCCAGACAGTAAATTTGTCTTTCCCCTGGAGCAAGACATTCTACCTTTTCTGTTTTGTACCTCCAACTGTGCATATAAGAAAATAACCATTGCAGAGACAAAGAAATATTAAAACTAGGCAATAAACCATCTGAAACATGATGTGAGCAGCAGACATATTCAGGTTGTCAATCACATTTTATTGTTATAAATATCACATCTTACAAAAGTATAAAAAAAATGAAGGTTAGTATAAGACCACTTTGGATAAGTTCAATGCGATTTCTTGAGACAAATAGTGCACAGAATTTTCAAATACTGAATTTTAGTGTACTTATAAAACATACAAATTACACAACTTAACTCTGGAGTTCTTTAGTTTTTTGTTTGTCTTTTCATGTATTTTTTAACAAAAAAAAAAGTCAGTAGAAAGAAATGAGGTATAAAACAAATTTACAAAACTACTCTGAGAAAATATTCACGTTTTTATGTTTGTAAATTTGTGCTTTGGCATTGATGGTGACGTTTGTTGAGACTTGCAGGATCTCTGATGGGTTCTCTTTGCGATTTCCACAGCACAAGCACTATAAGAATCACCCGAAATAGCACCATGTAACATTGGCTCTGTCATTAGCATCTCCCTGTAACACAAAACAGACATGCTAGCTCAGACATTCATCTGAAATCCTTTGTAGAAAGCACCATTTTGGCTAACACGGTAGCGTTTCATCTTCTACCAGGGAAAATTGCCTTTTGCTAGTGCGGATATACAAACATTTACTCTTGATCTTGTTTGACTGTTTTCTGGTCTGTAAAGATCTGAAATCCTTTGAAGTACTGGTGCGACACTGATGTTTCCTCACCTCTGTCAAAACTACACTGATTTGGAAGGCTGTGCTTTCTACTTTTCTCTAAAGTGTCAGTTGGTAACAGCTTGTGTCTGAAATGTTTTGCCCTCTGTTATTTTCTTAAAAATACAGGCTACAATTGCCTACAAGGTAGACCTGCTGAATAAGTGTGTCTGCACGAATGTAGTCGTACATTGACACACTTCAATCAGAAAAGCCCAGTTAATCTTGTTATATTTTTAATTGATAAAGTTTCTTAAAGGGATAGTTCACCCAAAAATGAAAATTCTCTAATCATTTACTCATCCTCATGCCATACCAGATGTGTATGACTTACTTTCTAATGCAGAATACAAATTGTGATTTTTAGAAGAATTTTTAAGCTCTTTTGGTCCATACAATGATATGGGGCTTTTCCACTGCACAGTAAAACTCGACTCTACTCGCTTTTTGGGGGTTTTCCACTGCGGATAGTACCTAGTACCTGATACTTTTTAATACCACCTTGGTCAAGGTTCCAAGCAAGCCGAGCCGATACTAAATTTGACGTCAAAATCCTGCAGATCACTGATTGGTCAGGGAGAATCGTCACTACCATCGTCACTGGATTTCCAAAACGTGACATCAACCTGTTAGTTTTAAAGTTAGCAACAGCAATAACAGTATCATTTGTTCACGTGACTTTCGAATTGTGAAAAAAGAAATGGCTGTGCGCAAAACCACGCCGTGGTCAATAAACTAGTTGCAGACGGTCCTAAACCGCCGAAAAATGGGAGGGAGTGCCCTGGACTCAAGTGAGGGGCACTAAACTGCAGTGGAAATGCAAGCTCAGAAAAGTGAGCAGTGAGTAGATTTGAGGCAAGTCGAACGTGCAGTGGAAAAGTGCCACAAATGAATGGGTGCCAAAGTTCTGATGCTCCAAAAAGCACATAAAAGCAGCAAAAAAGTAATCCATACGACTCCAGTGGTCTTCAGAAGTAATATTATATGTGTTGGTGAGAAACAGATCAATATTTAAGTCCTTTTTGGATATAAATGATTCTCCCTGACCAGTAGGGGGCGATATGCATGAAGAATGTGAATCACCAAAACATAAGAAAAATGTAAAAGTTAAAGTGGATTTTGACTGAGCAGGGAGGAGAATTTGAAGGACCTAAATATTTATCTGTTTCTCACCCACACCTATCATATTGCTTCTGAAGACTTTGATTTAACCACTGGAGTCTTATGCTGGCTTGTGTGATTTTTGGAACATCAAAATTTTGACACCCATTCACTTGCATTGTATGGACCAAAAGAGCTGAGAAATTCTTCTAAAAATCTTAATTTGAGTTCACTGGTCATAAGAAAGTCATACACATCTGGGATGGCATGAGGGTGAGTAAATGAGAGAATTTTCTATTCCTTTAAAGTATACTGATGCAAGAATTCATTTATAACAAATGCAGTGTGCTTCATTCAAAGCTTAAAACAATATTCTGGGTTCACTACAAGTTCATCTCAATCGACATCATTTGTGGTATAATGCTGATTACCACAAAAAAGTATTTAGACTCATCCCTTGTTTATTCAAAAAAAGCAAAAATCTATGTTCCAGTGATGCACTTACAATGGAAGTGAATGGGGCCAATTTTTGGAGGGTTTAAAGGCAGAAATGTGAATCGTAATTTTACAAAAGCACTTTAAATAATTGTTCTGTTAAAACTTGTGTATAAGTAGAGGGGCGAGTAAAAAATGTTTTTGTTGTGATCAACATTATGCAAGAAATGCTGTCGATTGGGTTTAACGTCTATTGAACTCGGAATATTATTAAAAAGAATTTTTAAATATCAACCATATTAGCAAGAATAAAATAAGTATACACTTTATCACAAAATGTTTTAAGTACCTTATAAACAGTGTTGCGGAGCAACAGTAATGCCATACAAATGAGATCTCTGATCAGGCAAGTACTCATCTGTAAATTGACTATCTCGGCCAAGAGTAATGACCCCATCTCTGCAACATAACAAAAAGAAAGCATGACATTTAGTCAGAATCGACTGATAAGTGAAATAGGCTGAAATGAAAAAGGACTCCAACGCAAAAATGTTTTTTGTAGCAAACTTAAGTGTTACAAAGCTCATTTACATGTTAAAATATGAACGCCAAAATTTTAAGCTTTAAGCTTATTTACCTCCTCCAGTCTGTGTAGTAGTAGTGACTGGCGTAAGAGACCATGCTAAAGGGGTAATTTAGGTTGCTGTGGACCACGCGCCTCCCTGTACCATTTGGCGATATACACTCCAGACGCTTTGTTCCTGCAAATCACAAAACAGATTACCGATTTTTGGTTTACATGGCCAATTTGCTCCAAATGTCAGTTGCTTCTTCTGCGTTTTGGACTGAAGATCATACCTGCGTCGGCCCAGCAGACCTGGCGTGTAGTGGAGTCATAGGTCAAAGCATTGGGCAGTCCGATGCCATCCCGCACCAGAACTCTTCTGTTTTGCCCGTCCACAGAGGAACTCTCAATTTTAGGGGCTTCTCGGTTCCAGTCAGTCCAGTAGAGGGTTCTGTGGGAAGATCAAGTTTTACGATTGAGGACAGTTTTCCAACAGTTAAACTTTCATGGGCTGACATTCATATTTTCCAACTAAATCTAGGAACTTCGAGAACAGCCTTGCTCTATTTAGTATTGATTTAAACAAGATGTTTTGAAGAAAAGCCACAGTTTGGTCTCTCAGGAGATGATAAATAAAAACTAGCATGCGTGACCTTGAAGGTTGTATATTGTTATGCAGAGCAAAGAAGTTTTATATACATAAATAATGTTACTGCTTGTCAATCCCTATGGACTTTCAAGCACGAATTTACAATTTTAAGCCATTTGAGGAAAAATCTTTTTTCAAGATCAACAAAAATCGAGCAGTGGAGTAGCTAACGTGCTAATGCAGCTCTAACTGCAGGTTTGCATGACTGCTTGTGTGATTAAACATTTGCATCAGACTTCAACCCAGATGGCCATTTAATTGGAACCATCACCATTTATGCACATACACAAAAATTAACTAGCACATAGAGTAAATTGCAACAAACACAAACATGCATTAGCAAATATTTTCATGGCCCATGAGGTTTGTATTATATCTCATGTCCTCCACCCTAGCTGGGGCGTTCAGTTACTCCAAATGTTGCAGATGGTTGTGTTTGTGGAGTTCCCGGCCCACACGTTCCCTGCCCTCCCTTGAGACCAGAGAGCCAGGCCAGACATTGAAGCTACACCAACATCTGGGCCAATTTGTAGCATTGCCCTCTTATTTTATCTGCCTCCCATACGTGCCAAACCTCCATGCTCTCTCTCAATCTCTCCTTCAAGTCTCGTGCTGGTCTTTTGTTTTACCTCTGACACACATACACTTTTTGCAAAGCAGATAACAGATTTTTCGAGTGTCCTTGTAAAGGAAGCAATGGAACTTGGTGATAGAAGGTTGATTAAAGCAGGTAATTACAGAATTGATTAAGAAGAGATGCTGATTTTAAGCAATATTCACAACAGACTCTTGTTCTTTACCATATATTCTCCAGCTCTGATCATTTCAGCTGCATTCTTTAAATCAGATGTGTTATTTTGAGATATAAAGAAGCTGCAAACTTAAGGCCATGGTACACTTAATTTTCCACGTGCCGTTACATCTTGCAGATGGTTGAGCGATCTAGCCTTTAAAAGTACTCTTTTGACCACAAACGCACATGGAATTGACTATTCGACAAATGCACACTAAGACTGCTTTGTGAGAACCGTTAGAACAAGCTAATAGGTATTGATGATTGATCACAAATTATTTATGTAAGTGTTTGTGCACATTTTGCGTACTGTTGACAGAAAAGTGATACATATTAAAAATAATATTCACTAAATCTTTTTATTAGCTAACAAGCCTGTGTGACCAAACTACATTGCCCATCATACTCTGTGGATGCACAAGGTTAAAACACTGATGATGCGTCAATTGAACACTCATAATGTGCATTCTTTGATTTCCATTTTGTTGCATTAGCATTAGAAAATCTCCTTGAATATTTAAAAGATCTTCAGTATAGGAAGCACATACCCTGTAGGGGAATCCACAATGATGGCTCTGGGATTCACTAAGTCTGTTTCAAACAGAACACGTCTATTACTTCCATCAAGGTTAGATGTTTCTATTTTATCTGGTGTGCTGTCCACCCAAAACAGTCTTCTACGGGCAACATCCACAGCGAGGCCTTCTGGACTTGTCAGACCTGAAAAAAATCCACAGAATTGTGCTATTTTAATATGACTCGATGACCAAAGTCTCCCTTCTTTTATTTACTTATGTGTTTATTCTACAGAATGGCAGTTAATTGTTAAGTGATGGCTGAACTTAAATATTTTTCAGTTCAATGTATCTTGTCTTTGACCATAAAAAACTAACTGTTTATCATGAGATAAACAGTACCTGTGTTGATGACAATCTCCGGTTCTGATTTTGGCTCCAGACCGGCCCGACTGATGGTCCTTCCTGCCAGATCTGTCCAGTAAACTTTCCTCTCTCTGCAGTCGTAATCAATACCGACCACTATAGAGCCCTGTATGTGTGAACAGAACAGTATCAGTGTGCTTTTGTCAATGGTCCACTTATCACTGCCAGATAATTGATGTTAAGAGCTCAGTATTAGAGTATGAAGAGTCTCACATGTAAAGCAAGCAGCACTGAAGATCTCTGCTTGTCCATCAGTGTGCCATTAAGAGGTAAAACTCCAATCTGCTGTCCCTGAGCATAGAGCAGAGATGTGCCTGTTGGGGGTGGATTAACATCTGGGCGGGGCCATGTGGTGGGTGTGGCCACAGTAGGTATACCTAACCAAGATGGCGACACAAATTGTTTTAGATAGGATGTACAGATCATTTAAGTAGCAAACATAAACATGATGAATAGAATAGAATAGAACAGAACAGAATTCGTACAATAATTTGTGTGGGGCAAATCTAAGGGCTTGTCCTTTTTTTCAAATAGCCAATTTGCTTTAGTTACGTCACAACCATGAACCACAACCTTCTACTTACAGCTGGTTGAAAGTTGTACTAGGGGCAGGGACATGGCATTTGATTGGAAAAAAATCTGTAGTGTACGATGAGTCAAAAACATTTTTAATGTGCTTTTAGGAGTACACTAGCATATAGATGAACTCAAAGCTGACACAAAACTCTAATTTTGATTTCAAGAGGTAACATTGAACGGTACTCACAGGCTGGTTTCACAGTGTCATGTGAGCGGGTTCCAGGTACTTCCCGCCCGTCTCGGTCCACACACCAACAGTAGCTGCTGTCTCCATAGCACTGCACTGGATTGAACTCACCGCCAGAGTCACACTGAGGTAGATAGTGCTGGGGTTCTGGCTGGCCTCCATAGTGCTGCAGCAGACTGGCTCTCCAACGCTCACACACCGTCTCAGAACGCTGGGTTGGTGGCACTGGGCATCAAAGGGGAAATCAAGTATATGTTACTGATGGTGTACAATATGTATAACCATATAAATACATAATCGAGTGAACAGTCAAAATGGCCAATGACTTATCCAGTATGCTCAACATAAAAACACTGAAAAAGTTCATTAAAAATAAATAAATAATAAAAAAATTGCAATCTAAATCAGTGTTCTAATAGTCGGGGGAATAGGTAGCTCAGCAAGTAAAGACGTTGACTACCACCCCTGGAGTCGTGAGTTCAAATCCAGGGTGTGCTGAGTGACTCCAGCCAGGCCTCCTATGCAATCAAATTGGCCCAGTTGCTAGGGAGGGCCTCCACATGTGCTATGTCTCCGTGGTAAGGCGTTCAACAAGCCACGTGATATGATGTGTGGATTGAGGGTCTCAGACGCGGAAGCAACTGAGATTCGTCTTCCATCACCCAGATTGAGGTGAGTCACTACGACACTACGAGGATTTAGGAGTGCATTGGGAATTGGGCATACCAAATTGGGGGAAAAAGGGGAGAGAGAATTTTTTTTATTATAATAAAATGTAATTATTACATATTATTATTATTATTATTATCATCATCAATAATATATCAATAATCAATAATAATAATATAATAATGCTAATAATTACATGTAATTATTATTAATTATAAAGTTACATGATTATCATTATAATAATAGTAATAATAAATAGTAATTATTATTATTAATACATGATTATTATTACTATTATCATCATCAATAATATATCAATAATAATATAATAATACAATAATGCTAATAATTACATGTAATTATTATTAATTATAAAATTACATGATTATCATTATAATAATAGTAATTATTATTATTATTAATACATTATTATTATTATTATTATTATTATATGATCTACTAAGTGGAGGGATCTTGTATCACACTTATGCTGTTTAGCGTCCATTATATTAAATTGATATTTTTTTACAAAGAATTGTGCAATAAAATAAAATTGAGCAATATGGTTTTTTTTTAAGAACTGGGGTCATCTCTGAGAAACTAAGATGAATATAAAATGAACAGCCTGTTAATCCATTGTGCACAGTTCAAGAATGGAGGATACCTCAGTGTCAAAGCCCCAGACTTTCAAAATCTTTGCCAAGTCTCACAAGTCTGAAAGTGTAAAGCTCCACTTAGAGGAGTTTCAACCTGATAAGAATCCCAGCTGCATCTGAAGAGGAGACCAAACTGACCTGGCCTGCGTTTACAAATCAGTACCATGTCGTGTGAAATAAGCGGTGTGGAGGTTAGACAGAAACACAAATTACACCTACTCACATCCCATCTAGGTTTAAATCATTCTCTGTATACACTACCTGTCAAAAGTCTGAACACACACTGAATTTATGTTTCTCGTGATCTTAAAAATCTTTTGATGTAAAATCTTGTGCTTAAACGCTGTAGACAAATATAAATTGAATTTAAACACTAAAACCATCCAAAACAAAAATCTTTCTTTTTAATAGATACGTTTTGCCAGAGAGGGAAGGAAAAGCAACCATCAGGTGTCATAGCATACATGTGAAGTCCTTCAACACTGTCAAAAAAGAAGTAGCTAAAATGTAAGATCATTTTGATTTGTTTAACACTTTTGGTCACAACATAACTTCCATACTTTTGGACCAAACTGCTCCGTTTTCCTTCTCTCTGTAATTTCCTGGAACGCAGGCCAGACTGGACTCATTAGACTGATTACATACGCATGATGAGAAACAACTTAGCAAATTAGAAAGGCCGTAATTTTGAAGCAGCATTACGATACTAACACCAGACGTTGGATTGTGACCATTGTAAGCATTTTGAACGAGTTGAATTTGAATATATTGAATTATATAAAGTCGCTAAGTGGCTATACTAGCTGGAAATAAGAATATTATTGTCTGTTTTTAAATATTGTGTCATATAAATTATGACTTTTCTATTTATCATCCATCACAATATCTTGGTGTGATGCAATAAAGCGTCAAGCAATAAATCGTATCTTACCTGGCTCATCACAGTTTCTTGGTGGGGTTCCGGGCGGGATTCGTGTGCCAACTCTCTCCTGCCCCCTACTGTCCACACACCAGCAGTGACCCGTGGAGCCGTGACACTGCAGCGGTCTGTACTGACCCTCCTCATCACACTGAGGGATGAAGGCTCCAATCAGAGGTATGCCACCTGTACCACCCTGAAGACTGTCTCTGTGCTGCTCGCATTGTGTCTTGGGACGAACTGGATGCACAAAGGAATTTGAGCAGAATAGAATTATTTCCTAAATCCTGCTATTATTAAATCTTGGTACTCTGTCATGTTATCTTCAGCTCCAGTCACTTCTTTAGCTCATTACACTAATATTTCCATTTGTAAACTCTATATTTTATTGTTAACACAAAACCAAAGGATTTGTGAAAGTTGTAGTATTATATAACTCAGACATCCAATATATTGTTTCACGATGCTAATAAAGTTAATAAAGAATAACAATGTTCAAAGCATAACTTGTAATATTAATGCAAAAGACACTTGATAGACCAAAGGCTGCAGAGAAGACAGATGTACAATACAAGTGGCTTAGACAAAACTCTGCCTTGTAAAAAACCTTCCTCTTGTCAGAAATGAATGCAGTTTGTTTCTAAACTAAATAATGTGAATCTCACAGTTTGACAGTTGAATGAGTGTTTTTCAGTATGGGAAGAGATCCCATCCTCCTTAACATCTCAAGGCTTGTTATCCCAGACTGCTATGGACATTCAGCCATGTAGCATGAAAGACAGCTAAATATCAAGATCAAGATGGCCAACAACATAAGGTGTCTTTACACAACCAAGTTAAGGCAGCTCTGTGTAAAGATGCAATGCTGCAGAAAAGCCAGAATAAATGATACTGTAGCTTTTACCCACCTCAGCCTCTAGTATCAAAGGCAATTCCGATGCTGTTTTGGTTCTTTGTAAATTAAATAAAGCATCAGAGCAGCTTAAAAGCCCCAGCACTCTCACGGTTCTTCAAGTTCTTCTTCCCTCAGAGCCAAAAATAATTTGAAACAGCTGAGAAACGACATACTGTTTGCTAACATTCAAACAACAGCCACAGTGTGTTGGAAGCGTTTAGAGCTACATATACACATATATATATATATATATATATATATATATATATATATATTTTGATGCTCAAGACTACATGAAAAACATTTGACATTAAGTGAGTTATCAATGACTTCATGCCTCATTATATGAGTTTAATTCACACTATATCAGTAAAAAAGATGTTTTCATTTCTAAATGATGATTTAAAGGGGACCTATTATGCAAAATTCAATTTTCCATGGTGTTTGTACATAAATGTGAGTCGGCAGTGTGTTTACACAACCACCCTACAACGTTAAAAGTCCCCCCACTACTCTTACTTATATTTATTAATCAAAAACAGTGTGTCGAAATGAACAATTTTCGTTTCTTCTATGTCGCTTTAGAGCAGGCCTTGCCCACAACTGGTTACGGACTCCACCCTCCTCCCCCGAGTGATCTACACACAGTCCACCATTTATTTCCGTGCTGGAGCGGATACAGTGAGAAGAATAATGTCTCAGCTTTGTAAGCGTCTTAAGTGTTCAATTGTTGACTGTAAAAGTGAACATAAGCGTCTTCATGTACTCCTGGCATCAGAGCCACTGAAGACGCAGTGGACATGCTGGACTGGTAATCTGGCATACCGGGCATTTTCCCGGTGGGCCGACACACTTTGGGGCCTATCAGGGTCGGACTGGCCATTGGGAAAACCGAGCGGGCCGGTGGGTCGGCCTCGAAATGGGACGAATGGTCCACGATAAGCTAAAATGAGCCGTTGCGTTATGCAGAACGGAACACATAACGGCACCGCGATATGCAGAAAAGGACAGTGAACACCCCCCAACCCAACTTTTGGGCCAGTTGCTATGTAAAATCCCGGGCCGATTTCTCTTCCCAGTCCAGCCCTGCCTGAAGTCTGCTTTTTACGCTGTCAGTCATATAGGTTCTGATGCAGTAGATAATGTGCAATTTGTAATATTTAACTTTTGCAATCATGGTGCTAATGCGCTAACATGCTATTCACAGCCATAATATGTGCTGATTACATTCTGTTATTGTAATTTATGATGACACTGATAGTACTGCAAAGATGGGTGTAAAAGAGTTAATGGGTAGAATACAGACAGAAGATTTTAAACAGATGTGTGATTGGCTTTCGGCTGCAGAGAGTACATGAGTGAAGCAGCATATCAAACAACAGAGTGAATGTGCACTTATGAGTATTTGAGTAGATTTGATTTATTTTTGTTGACTAATAAAAAAAAATGCATGACATGTTCTTGGAAAATGTCTCTACAAATGATTGTACAGATGCACGTAAAAGTGCATCAGCTCACTAATAACTGCACACCTGTGTGGTCATGTTGACTGATCTTAACTGAGTCAACGGGAATTAGTTGTTGGCCTCAAAGTAGGTGGAGCTCCAGGTCACACCTAACAATGACGTGGACCAATGGCAGTAAGAAGGTATGTTCTACATGATGTCACACCCCGTTGTAGGAATTGTGCAGGCATTTAAACCTTTTATATCTGAAAAATGTTATTGCATATTTGAAATAATTTCATACTTCTATAATCATAATTGTATAGTTAGAACATGAATCTCATAACAGTATTTATGCAATTGTAATTTGCATTATATGTTTATGACACCTCTGTGCAGCAATAAACAGTCTGTGTAAATACACCTTTTCTTGGTATACTGTCTATGCCCCTTCTGATGCAGCTTCTGTGGCACCTTTGCAGTGTAAAAATGGCCATAATTTATATAAATAAATAATACAGCCTAACAAATTATTATGCCAAACAAAATCCATTCCATGGGCTGCAATCTGACAGCACCAAAAAAAACTAGCCCTTTATATTTTACCTGGCTCATCACAGTTTCTTGGTGGGGTTCCAGGTGGCGTGCGGGTGCCCTCTCTCTCCTGCCCCCTACTGTCCACACACCAGCAGTGACCTGTGGAGCCATGACACTGCAGCGGTCTGTACTGACCCTCCTCATCACACTGAGGGATGAAGGCTCCTATCAGAGGAACGCCACCTGTTCCACCCTGAAGACTGTCTCTGTGCTGCTCGCATTGGGACTTGGGACGACCTCCTACGTACAGATGTAAAACGAATAGTTGAGTTCATTGCTGTATTATAATAAAATGCATTAAGCTAACTGACATAGAACCCCTCAAGTGATTAATCAACAACATTCTACGTGTTAATGGTCAATAATTTTGCTGTTTACTGCTTTAAACACCATTTGCATCAGGAGCTAGACAGTTTCCTAGGTTTTAAAACATTCAGACAGCCAAAATATATTTTTTGGCTTCCATGGAAACATTTCCTGAAAAATTATAGGATTATGTAGGTCATTGTGAGAAAATGAAACATGTAAATATCTAAGGTGCCCCTACCATTCGGATAACACTGGAAACCATCTCCATGGAATCCTGGTTGGCACTGACACTGGAATGATCCTGGAGTGTTTGAGCACATAGCCTGGGTGTGGCATCGCTGGTCACGACACTCGTCCACATCTGCATTGACCAAAAACACAAAATTCACTCCATAATTCAACAAATACAATATCTCCAAAGCACACTTTTATTCCATTACTCAAACACCAAACATCAACCACATTTCTCAGAATGTTAGTCTGACTCCAGGTGGTTGTAGCCCAAAGGCTACTAACTCCAACCATCCTGTTGAATGAGAGAGGGTTGAACTGGAAGAGTTAACTGTCCTCTGACCCCCTTGTGTTCTTCAGCTGTGAGTCTCCTACGCACATTCCCGAGTGTGGACATTGGGTCATTGTTTCAAAACCTCCCCACCTCTTTTCCAGCATCTCTGGTTACCCATGGCTCTCTCTGCACGGCAAACCCTTTACCCACAGAATCCAGCTGAGAGAATGAGCCTGTGTTTGTGCCAACATTTAGCCTCTGTAACAATCATATCCCACTGACTACACAAAACAGTAACACATTTTTTTAAGCAATATTGAGAAACACATTAAATGCTGACAAGGGCCCAGTTGCAACACACCTCTTAAAAGATAAGAAACCCGTTAGTAATAATGCCCTGAAATTATTAGCAAGTTTTTTCATAAATTGGATTGTTGGGGATTGTTGGAAATGGGCCACGGTTATCAGAAACTCAAATAGATCAAGTCAATTGATACATTTGGAATGGATTCCTCACATGCTGCTTATCTACAAAATACTGCTTATATGCAAAACACAGCCTGAACAACTGAAACAGTTTGCATTATGCAAAGATAACATTTAAAACAGTATGCTACACTGTTGTCAAATGACCTTATTGCATTTGTCAAATAACCTCAACAAGCCTTTAATTTAACTTTGTGAGTGGTGTCCAGTTTTCACCTTGGAAATAAAACAGTAATGGTAAATGGTCTGCACTTATACAGCGCATTTTTAACGTCAGCGGTTTTCAAATCGCTTTAAACTGTGACACACACACACACACACACACACACACACACACACACACACACACACACACACACACACACACACACACACACACACAAACATGACGGCAGAGCTGACATGCAAGGTGCTAGCATGCCATTGGGAGCAACTTGGGGTTCAATGTCTTGCCTAAGGACACTTCAGCATGTGGAGTCGTGTGGGCCAGGAATCGAACCACCAACCCTGCGATTAGTGGCCAACCCGTTCTACCACCTGAGCCACGGTCGCCGCATGTAGTATCAAATTTTTCATAAATACATTTGTAAAAACATGAAAACTACCAAAAATGTGCATACTGTGCAAGGTTGACATTACGTACATATACTCCAAAAAATGTACAAGTAGTCTTGACTTGTTTTTTTAAGACCTCAACACAAATTGCTTTTGGTTTTAGACTTGTGACAACTCATGCTGCAGTTTAATCATCATATATTAAAATATTAAAAATTCTATGAAATTCTTGCCATTCTTTCATTTAAAGATGCCTAGTATTTGCAAAACTTCAAGCATACATTGATCTCATATGATATTTTTCCAGTATTGGAAATTCTTTATAACCGTGTTCAGCCATGAGGACTCTCAGAAAGATTTGGCATTTAAATGTGGGTATGACATATTTAGATGAAACTGGTCTTGGTGGTCTAGATCTGCTATGCTGCTTCAGAGCAAGTACTGAGACTCGCTACTGCTAGAAAATAAAAAAAGACATACTAAGTTAAGCATGCGGTCATCAAAATCAAATCACTTTATTGTCACACTACTGTGTACACAAGTGCAACAGTAGGTGAAATTCTTGTGTGCAGTTCCGAGCAACATTGCAGTAATGACAGTGACGAGACAAAAACCACTTTACAATAACAACATATTTACACAACACAATTTACATAACAAATGTACACATACCTACACAACAATTTACATATCAGTGTAGCTGGTGCTACACAATTAGACAAAACGCATACGTGTAGCATGCTGCTGCACAAATAGTCATACAAACAAACCCCATGTAGCAGATTTGAACACGTGGATCTGGATTTCAGAGAAAAAACTAATTTGGGAGAGTCAGATTTAGACATGAGGATGGTTCTTACCCTGACATGTGCGTCCATCAAATCCAAACTCAAATCCGCCATGACACTGACAGCGATGGCTTCCAAGCAAGTTCACACACTGAGAGTGAGCACCACAGGAGCTCAGACCTTCTGCACACTCATCCACATCTACAATAAGAAAGAATAAGTACTCAATGACAATCAATACTGCTCCACTTTTCAAGAAATACTACATTATTTTTTAATGCAAATGGGGGCTAGATATGAGCTTCGTAGAAGATTATCAGTGAATAAAAGCTAATCAGCAAGCAAATGGTGTCAGAAAACTTGGAATCCAGCACACAAGTCCCATGGACTACTTTTATGATACTTCTATGGTGCATTATTGGTGTTTTTTGTCTTTTCTGGAGTGTGTGTGGTCAGATCCTCAAGTCAAGTTAAGTCAAGTGGTTTTTATTGTCGTTCAACCATATACAGTTAGTACAGTACACAGCGAAATGAGACAACGTTCCTCCAGGACCTTGGTGCTACATAAAACAACATAGGACAAACACAGAACCACATGAGACTACACAGACTAAATAACATACCTATACATGCAAACTATACGTGCACATGCAAACGTGTGCAAAAAGTATGGGACAGTACAATAAATTACTAACAATGAACAGGACAATACACATTAGTGCAAAAGATGACATTTTCTAAAAATGCCAAATGTAAACATAACATACTATGAGATAGTGTTCTATGCACATAGCAGTTATTGAGGTAGCAAACAGTAATAAAGTGACAATAATTAAAGTGCAACTCAGGACACATGTGTGTGTGTCTGTGTGTGTGTGTCAGTCCAGTCTCTGAGTATTGAGGAGTCTGATGGCTTGGGGGAAGAAGCTGTTACACAGTCTGGCCGTGCAAGCCCAAATGCTTCGGTACCTCTTGCCAGATGGCAGGAGGGTGAAGAGTTTGTGTGAGGGGTGTGTGGGGTCATCCACAATGCTGGTGGCTTTGCGGATGCAGCGTTTTTTGTAAATGTCTTTGATGGAGGGAAGAGAGACCCCGATGATCTTCTCAGCTGTCCTCACTATCCTCTGCAGAGCTTTGCTGTCCGAAACGGTGCAAGTCCCAAACCAGGCAGTGATGCAGCTGCTCAGGATGCTCTCAATAGACCCTCTATAGAATGCAGTGAGGATTTGGGGTGGGAGATGTGCTTTCCTCAGCCTTCGAAGAAAGTAGAGACGCTGCTGGACTTTCTTGGTGATAGAGCTGGTGTTGAGGGACCAGGTGAGGTTCTCCGCCAGGTGAACACCAAGGAATTTGGTGCTCTTGACGATCTCCACAGAGGAGCTGTCGATGTTCAGCGGGGAGTGTTCACCTTGTGCTCTCCTAAAGTCAACAACCATCTCTTTTGTTTTGTCGACATTCAGGGACAGGTTGTTGGCTCTACAGCAGTCCGTCAGCCGCTGCACCTCCTCTCTGTATGCTGACTCGTCGCTCTTGCTGATGAGACCCACCACGGTCGTATCCATAAAAGGACATACTGTTTTGCCGACAGATATGTGTGTCCTTCATCAAATAGAGCACATACTGTGACAGTACGCAGTTTCGGCCGCAGCAAGAATTTTTATTTTTTGGTGAACTGTTCTTTTAACCAACCAGGCTGCAGGATTCTACCAACACCACCATTTGTTTTAGGATGTTGTGTATATGCATATGAAAAGTTTTAAGAGGTGTCTTGGAATGCATCAAGCATGTCAGTCAGGTGCAGGATAGATAAACCATGCCCTGAGTTCCCAGCGTTTGTGATGACAGGGAGAGGTCAGCAGGGGATCTCGTCCCTGTCGGAGTGCGTGGGAACAGGCCTGAGGCTCTGGGTGGGTAAAGGGCTGGACAGCAGGAGACCTGGTTTTGATCACAGCTAATTACAGGGAGGGTAAAGAACCCACCATCCCCCTCTCTTTTTCTCTCTTGATTTTTCTCTGCTCTCTTTCCTTGACCTCTTTATTATCTACTCAGTAGAGTGAGAAGTTCAGACAGGTTTTTAAATGATCCTCTAATAGGAACATGCTGCCTAAAAACACAAATATGCACACAAACGCACGCACATGCACATAATGAAGTGCAGGAAGTGCCCTTCAGAATAGTACTTGGAAATCTGATTTATTTTAGCAAATCAGTTTGTTTTTAGATGGTTTCTTTAAAAGAACTGGTTCAAAAGAACTATTGATTCACCAAACCAGTTATCATCAAAAGGATTCCTCAGTAAAACTGCTGTTTATTCATTGTTTTTAATTAGTTTATGAAGGTTGAGTTAGATTTTGTTAACAAACATTGTTAACAAAATAAGCAATAATAATATTCATCAACATTCACAATGATTAATAATTCATAATAGACCATATGAACCATTATTTGGCCATTATGAGAAAATTGGTATTGGAAGATTTACAGAATCAGTCTTGCTTGTGTCAGGTCCAAAACTGACAGCCTTGTTAATAGAATTCTTCTTTTTTTTTATTTGATTATTATTATTGTTATTTTGCAAATTACGTTTGAAATGTTTTGTTTTTATTTTGAGTAAGTTTTGTGTAAGTATTCCTTTGATTTAAGCTATTTAAATATCATTTGACATCATTAAGCTGAATTATTTATAATATTCCACCATTGCATCAGCCACCTTGCACTGAATATATTGGCATCAGCCATTAAAAAAAGAAAGGCAAATTTTGCGTTCATTTCAGAGTGTTCATTTGATTTAAGCAATTTTATGTTAAGTAATCTAAAGTACTCTTTTTGAAAATTGGATATCACTACTTCAGAAGCTAGATATCACCTCCAGATCCTGGTAACTAAGAGTGCAAAGATAAAACGGAGCGTTCTGGTTGCTCAGAAAAAATACACATCTCTGTGGGGACATCAGCACCTCTCTGGAAAGTAGGTGCAATTTGCTCTCATTCATGTTCAAACAAGGAACTATAAGGTGGCCTAAACACTGCTTCTAGCAAACGGCTGAGGATGTGGCCTCTGTTCGTGTGGCTCAAACAGAAATGCCACAGCAATGTGTAAGACGCACCACAACCCTACACATCACCCACATTCCATCTGAAGTCTGTTTAGTCTTTCTGCTGTATGCCTTGGTAACTGTGGGAGGAAGAAGATGACAAAAAAACAGTCTGGGAAAAGGAGGCCCCGGCTAGGTCCATTCAGCAAACACAAAACCCCATTCCACCAAAATAGTGCTGGTGCTTGTACCAGTACTTGGAAATTGGTCTGCACTTATATAGTGCTTTTTTCTAACCTTAGAGATTACCAAAGCACTTTACACTGTGTCCTAATCACCCATTCAAACACAAACTCATACACCAATGGCAGCAGAGCTGCCATGCAAGGCGCTAGCAACTTGGGGTTCAGAGTCTTGCCCAAGGACTCTTCGGCATGGAGTCATGTGGGCCGGGAAACGAACCGCCAACCCTGCGATTAGCAGCCGACCCGCCCTACCACCTGAGCAACAGCCACCCCTAATGTTCTCCGGTACTGGTGTACTGGTACTGATAATGATGTTCGCCATAAGGAAATTGAGAACGTGGCCATGTTTCCATTGATCTGAGACTCGAACGATTAAGTAACTAACTGTAAACAGCTCAGGTTTACAAATTATTTATAAAAATATATATAACTATACATTAAAGAACATAGGTAGCAATTTGTAATGTTTCTTCAAAAATGTCAATTTTGTTGCACATAATCAAATAGCCTTTCCAGTTATCTTGTGTTAGCAGTGTCAGCTACAACTAATAAAAAGTGATAGTGTAGCAACTTTTATAGGGTATATACGCTAGGCTAGCAGAATAATATTTAGCAGTATAGTAAGCTATCAGGCAAATCAGCTAGTGGTCCAATAAGCTAGTAAACTATTAATTAGCGGTATGCTAAACTAGCAGGCTAATCAGCTTCCATCCTGCCAAGCGTACATTTTCCGCCCAATCCATACCACATCTTCATCTTCATCGTATTAAGTCCATGCTATGAATTCTAGGCTAGGACTGCATGTTATAAAATATTGTTTGCAAGGCTTTATTAAAGAATGTATAATGATTTAAAGTGAACTGAAAAGAATTATATATTTTTTAAATAACATCACACTCTGCCGACCATCAAATGGTCCCTCACGCACTCTGCCGACAACAACTCTCGACATGAGCGTGACATGAGATACGAATGAACCTTGTAAAGATGATTAATAAAAACAACAACAAGGAGCTTGGTTTAAATGTTTTTCATCTTTGTTATCTTCCAAAATGAAGGACATCATACAGCTGGAGAGTGTGTGTTAGCATTGAGAGCAAGCTTCGATATAAATAAGACGACATACAGTGGCCCCAAAAAAGTATTTAGACACTTTTGGAGACTTACGTCACACTTAGAAATATTTAAGAAAAAGTGCAATTTTTCCTCAAGGATAACTTTACAATTTTCTGAGCTATTTTTACAACTTTTTAGTGGATGTTTGAAGTCAGTTTCCCCTGAAGTTCAAGTCCTTGCAGAGTCACAACAGGTTTAATACTTTATATTATCTATGGACATGCTCCACTAACATCTGACAACCAGACAGTGTTGAAATCATTTATGTCTTAATTTTGAAAAATATAGGCTATCTATTGTTTAATCAATTGCATGTTATCATGTAACAAAATAATTTCTGTGTAATGTTGTGCTTAAAATGCATGATTGTAAAATATTTATTTAAAATAATAGCCACTTGGTTTGATATTTTGCTATATAATACAAGAAATTCATACATTTTTATTTGTGGCTTAATAGTCAAAATACTTTTTGCAGCCACTGCATTTCTATTCAAACCCAATTCTCTTACCATAACAGTTGTGTCCGTCTCCTCGGTAACCTGTGGCGCATTGACACGTGAACAGCTGGCCCTCGCCCGGCACACACTGTGCAGTTGTGTCACAGTCATGATTTCCAGAGTAACATGGGTTCACATTTTCTGGTTCTGGGTCTGTAGCTGCAGAAAGATGTGGAGGCAGAGAAATTATAAATAGGAATAAACAAATACCTAAAAATGGCCTAGAAAAATAAACACATTGAAAAACAAAAGCTCTGAACACTATTTTTTAAGCCTGGCTTCTGGACCCCCATCCCCCCATTTCATTTTCACCATTAAAATGTATTTATATATATATTTCAATGAAGAAGCCTACACAAAAAGATCAAGCTCAGACATAAATCACAACATTACAAAATTTTAATTAAAGACAAAAGTATTAAAATAAAAGAAATACTTTTTTGGGAAAAAAAGACAGAATTAGGACTGAGTTTGTAACATAATGTTTTTTTATTGTGAATGCATTGTGCGAATGATGTAATCAAATAATTATGTGTGTGTGTGTGTGTGTGTGTGTGTTTTTAGTGTAAATTATTAGTCAAGTCATTTTATACTAACTAACATTTGGTTGGAAATTAGCTAACGTTACCTAGCTAGCCTCCACCAACCTGTACTTATACCAGGAAGTCATGTATTTTTGGAGGGAAAGAGATTGGGAAAAGCACAAGCCTGATTTTAACTCGTCAACCACTGGGTTTCCTACTGTCTATCAGCCATCAATGGGACATTCCTGCTCCAATTACGAATGCTTAAAATACAGGACAAACTGCATCCCATTTGGATTTAAATCCGCCACCACACTAGCAGACTCCAAACAACTTGATTTTGAGGTTGTCTGGAGGGTGTCATACATGCAGACTGTTTTGCTGAGATCTCGCTTTCTTCAGTCGGAGGTATGACACACTTGCCGATGCAAAATGGTGAAAGGGTGACAAACATACCGACTCACCGCAACTCTCTCTCTCTCTCTCTCTCTTTCTGATTCCCTGTCACAACAGGAGTACCACGTGAGCATAAACAATAGTAATAGTGATTTTTGCCATTTTCAGACTTGTAACTTGCTCGAAGCAGGGGCTAATATAGGTACAATGTTGCATTTTCTTCATGGTTCGGTTCACTTTCACAAGGTTGTATTTTAAAACGGACCAAAATTGTAAAATTTCCATTGTGGTCGTGGTCATTAATTGCTTTTGCATTATTGACATTGACAAGTACCTCTCTCACGGTCACACTCTCCCTCTCGCGTCCGCACACAAACACACATGCACACAGAAACATAAAAGCCACATTTTATCTGACAAAAAGTTGCTGACGCCGTCCTACCTGTGTCTGTTCTGCCGCTATCCAAAAGAGCTAAGCCAATGTGAAGATCAACCTATATCTAAAATAGCCACCAAAAGGTTATATCTGTGTTTTGATGATGAATTACAGCGAAGAGCTTAACTACAGATTTCCAGGTCCAGGTGGTAACGGACCAATTATTTTGATGCAGATCCGAGTGTGATTGCCAACGTCACCACGATGGGGATTGCACACTGGATGCATGATTCAATCTTCCCTGTGAGTCATTGCAGCTGTTCCTAAGAGTCTGCATCCTAAGAGGAAGCTTCTCAAATAATTGAGGGAAAACTAACTTCATTACTACAGTCATAACAGCAAGGGGGAATGCCGGGATGTCAGCACCAGACATTATCTTACACTGAGTGATGCTATCGAACCACAGGTGGCTTTTCAGACATTGAGTAATGGGGGTCTTGTAATAAATGTGCATTCACATGTGTTAACATATGGAGAGGTGTGAACACAATCTCAAATGGGCCATCATTCCTCAAATGACCTCGGAGGTCAAAGTACTTGACCTGGAAAACACAACACCTTTAAAATAGTCGTAAAACTCAGGGTGGTTCTGACACCATTAAAACAGAACACCTAGTATTATCGAACTGAAACTGTGACATTACTGAACTTCTTAGACAGACAACAAAACTTAATTGTGCTTCAGTAGAATTTCCCATACAGAATACCATGAGGGACCCATTGTTGGGACCCTTGGGCCATACTACGTTCCCCCCCTACCAAACGCCTCCTCATTACACATTAAAAACAGCTTGATTTCCTCATCTCAGGCCAGGGACCAATTTGGCCAATTATCAAAGGCAGACAGGAAGACTTTTGTTTGAAGTGAGAGAGAACGAGAGAGACAGTCCCCTTTAAAGTGACTCCACAGGGGAGGGGGAAAGTGTAGAGAAACTAGACGACAAATGTTGCTAAAGTGGATTTGGAGGGGGTCCCTGGATCTTTTTTAACTTTGGTGCTAATTAAAGGGACAGACCGGTGGGGTGGAGACAAAGGAGGTGGAAGCACCAGGTGGGAAACTGCTGTCATGACCTGGAGAAGAACTGTCCCCACTTTTTAACCCAAACACCTAACATAAGTTTACTGTGTGTTTGTGTGTGTGAGATGAGAGCTTTTGGAGCCATGGCCCATTAAAAGTTTGACAGCTGTGCTAATTACACAGAGCACAAGCATATGACTTAAAGTAATAGTTCATCCATAAATGTACATTCTGTCATCATTTACTCACCAAAAACCATATTAATTTCTTTCTTCTGTGGAACACAAATGATATTAGCTTTAATAACCATTCACTTTAAATGCATCTCTTTTATATACAAGAAAACTGAACGGTGATTGAGGCTGTCATTCTGTCTACCATCTCCTTCTGGGTTCCAAAGAAGACAGAAAGTCAGACAGGTTTGGAACAATAAGAGGGTGAGTGAATGATGAAAGGCTTAAAACTTTTTTGAGTGTACTATCCCATTAAGTGTCACCATTGGCCTAATAACTAAACGCCAGTCTTGGCATGCTGGACAGACAGCAGCAGCTGTGCTTTCCAGCTTCGGCCAGGGTCCATGTGGAAGAAGCATGGATCTTTAGGGAACAGGATTTCCAGGGTGTCCTTCTGTTCCCAAAACATCTCTCCACAACTATTCCTCCGAATTCCGTCCTCTAAATCTGTCATGAGAGGATACTGTGTATAAGGTCTCTGGAATCTATTGCACTCACTATAGTTAAATATCAACACCTGGTCAAACAGCAAGCACATCCTGAAACTTCTGTTATTATTTACTCATGCTGTTTCAAAATCATATGACTTTCTTATTTACAACAGGGATAATTGTAATGAATATTCCAGTCCTTCTTGTCCAGTCCTTCATTTGTTGATTGTGACTTACATTAAGGCTTCAAAAAGGAGCCAAATGTGTCATAAAAGTATCAAATTTGAATCCATGTCGTGCTGAGTGACTCCAGCCAGGTCTCCTTGGCAACCAAATTGGTCCAGTTGCCATGGCAGGTAGAGTCACATGGGGTAACCTCCTCGTGGTCACTATAATGTGGTTCTCGCTCTCGTTGGGGCACGTGGTGAGCTGTGCATGGATACCGCGGAGAATAACGTGAAGCCTCCACACACGCCATGTCTCAGCGGTAACACGCTCAACAAGCCACGTGATAAGATGTGTGGATTGACGGCTTCAGATGTGGAGGCAACTGAGATTCGTCCTCCGCCACCCGGATTGAGGCGAGTCACTACACCACCACGAGAAATTTGAGCACATTGGGAATTCCAAATTGGGGAGAAACTATAGAATTATGGTTACGCACTGTACGTCTATTTGCGTTTCTGTTACAGCTGAAGGGTATACATCCCCTAATTAAGTCATTGTAAGGGAGAAATGTGTGGTGCAGAGTGTACGGCTTGCATGTGACAATGAACAAAGAAATATAGACATAATTTTGATTTCATTGAGCAAAAAAGACGTAAACGTTTCTGTTTTACTCAAGTAAAGTAATTAGTAATGTGATTACTTTTAAATTACGATTACATATAAATAATTAGTAATTTTTAATTAGTAAACAGTAACTTACCTGACACTGCACAATTGTAAGTTGCTTTGGTTAAAAACTAGCTTGTGTTGGAAGATATTGCTTTAACCCAAATGAGGCCCGATTCATGTTTGTCATGGCGAGAATAATTTTGCTAGGATGCAAGAATTTTATGCAGTGATGTTCTAACATCTCCTATAAACCTTTCTTTCTTGAGTGAACAGCAAGTAAAAGAAAGGTCACATCAGGTTTTAGCGATCAGGTTGTGTGATGCAAAAATTCCTCCAGGAAACTGGATATGCTACGAACTTATACTGACTACGGACTTGATACAATACAGCTGGTGATATGCTCATCCCAGCCCCACTTGTCATCTTAAAGTCAACATCTACAGCAATAGCAGGAACCAAGAGGCCATTCAAAACTCAATGTGATGTGCTGTAGTCCCATTAAAATCTCTCCTGGGCACAAAACTGCATTACAAGGTCATAAATCCAGTGGTTAAAAATGAAACATTTTATTTATACCATGAGGGAATTTGCTGGATAAAAGGATTTGTTACAAACACAAGGTTCAAGTCACACATAAAGCTCCATAAAATGCTACAGGCTCACTTCACAGACATAGTTCACTTTAAGTGCAGTTCTCCCCTCCCTCTGCTGTCTAATGCTGGGCCGTATTAGAAAGCAGCAGATGGCTCTGGGTGGTTATCGTAGCCCTCGTATGGGCATGATAGAAAGACAGCTGAACTCGAGCCAATGTAAGTCCTGTGTGAAAGCCAGACTTCTCATTGCCACATCCATCAGCATGTTAATAAAGAAACTATTCCAAATATGAGGGTCAGTCTACACGAGGAGGCCATATACTGTATAAGGAGGCATAACAAGAGCTGACTCGGAGAAAAATCGAAAACCTAAGAAACCAAATTGACCAACAGAAAGTTCTAAAAACACTTTTTGGTCAAATGTTTCACATCAAAAATAATCATTTGCTAAACAGATTATTCCGGCTCTAAAATCTGATTGGATGTGCTTTATTTGGAGCGTTATAAAACAGACACACCTGTGACCATTCTCTGATTGTTTCTTAAAGTGATAGTTCACCCAAAAATGAAATTTCTGTCATCATTTACTCACACTCTTGTTGTTTCAAAACTGTATGACTTTTTTCATCTATAGAACACAAAAGATGTCAAGCAGCATGTAAAACCGGCACCACGCTAGCCGATATTTCCAATGATTTTCAAGCACGGGGTTAATTAACATAATCACCGGCCAGGCGAGGGAGACGGAGCACGCATTAGCATCTTTCAGTAAGAAGTCGTTAATCACTTGCAAATCGGGACTCCCTGCTGAGTTAATGACTTCAAAAACTGAAAAGCACATCAGACTTGCTTGAAAAAATCATTTTGTCACAGAGGGTTATGTTGTTCTCATCAAGTGACCAATGAGTGTCTTCTTTTACTGAAGTACTGCAGTTGAGGGCTTCAATACTAGGCACTTTAAAACTGGATTGGTAGGCTCTAACGACACATTCAGCAACAACATGAAAAATTGATTATAATTAGGGTGCATTGAGATCAGACACAACTTCCTGAAAGGAAATATAGTAGACTCTCTATAGTAGACCATCTATAGTAGAGACAGTTTTTAGCTGATATTTTAATGGTATTTTACTGGGACTCCCTGCTGAGTTAATGGCTTTAAAAACTAAGGCTTGCTTGAAAAAACGAATTCTGTCGCAGAGGTAGGCCATTGTGATCTCGTCAAGCGACCAATGAGCTTCTTCTTTTACTGAAGAACTGACAAGTCGTTAACTTGATCTGAATGTTTTCATCAAACTCAACTGAGTTGCGCTGAGTCATCACAAACGCTGATTGTGAACCACAGTGATTCTGTCATCAAGCATTTTTCCTGCTTTTTTCTCCTACACTAAATGACTAATGAAATCTGAGCGCAATTTATTTACTCAATGAATGCTGCATATGGACATGCGTGCTCTATGGCAAGTCTCGAGGGGATAAATACACAATCACACACTTTCACAAGGTAAAGTTACTCCATGAATCACATCCTAAATAACTCTTTTACATTTGTTTATGGTTACATGGTACTCCTGCTGTTATTAAGCCGAGATCCAAGTGACGGGGAATCAGAGAGAGAGTTGCGCTGAGTCAGTATGTTGGTCACCCCTCCACCATTCTTAATTGGCAAGTATGTCATACCTCCGACCAAGAGTGAGATCTCAGCAAAATGGGGTTTCATAACAAAGTTTGGGAGGAGTATGTTCATTTAATCTGACCAATCACATCACCAGAGTAAGCATATATAAACAGCTGCTTACGTCCATGCTGCTGTTATTCGAGCTCGGGTCAAGTCTCGAGCCCTCCTACAGGGACAGCGAGCCAAACATATTTACACTATCCTCATGGCAGGATTACATTAACTTGCAAACTATTGAAAGGTACATCTGTACATGTGACACCCTCGGCCAAAATTTAGTTGTTTGGAATCTGCTAGTATGGCGCCAACTTTAGCCTCCATTCTTTTTCATTTAATATTTTTCCCATTCAATGAAAGTTAATGGTGACTGTGGTAAAAGCCTTTGGCTGATGAACTACAGTATAACTTGGTGAAAGTTTATTCTGATTAATACTGTTTACAAATTACACTATATTTTGAACATCTTTGTAATTTGTCACTGTTGTTATAAAAGCAATAAGCAACTCAAGATTCCCAAGGACTTCACTGTGTTTAAGGAGGGTCCAATTAACATTGTTTTTGACAACTTACCACGTAAATTTAGTGAAATCACTGTAACATAATCTCAAGTGGCTTACTGCTGAATTCTAAACTTAATCCTTAAAATTAAACTTTCAGGGAAACCTACCTCCAACAGGGCCAATCTTGTTGGTGATGGCATATCGAAGGATGCGCTCCTCTTTGACAAACATAACAAATATTCGCTCCATTCTCAGTTCCTGTGTCTCGAGTCTGCTACGGGGTCCGTGACTGCAGTCCCTGTATGTGATATTCTGTTTCACCTGTAAAGTGAAGGTCTCAGCTCCATTCTCCACTGACACAACAGTAAACTCATGCACTGATGTAGAGGTAATCACTGTGAACACAGAGATGGGAAAAGTTCAGACCATGAATCAGAAAATCACAAAAAACACCAAACGTTGAACAGAATTTCATTGGTAAACTCTAATATCACGTTCAGCAACAACAACTTATCTTTATCTTGCATTGAGATCAGAAACTGCTTCCTGAAAGGAAATAAAGTAGACTTGATATGACAAGAGCCAGTTTTTTTTCCTCCAATATTTATAGTACAAGCACTCTCTACCCCCGTGATCTCTATCTTTCAGCTGACAGGGATGGACTGATTATGCTGTTAGAATTTAAATGAACTTAACAGCTATCAACACTTTGAGTTTGTTCTTTTTCAGCTATGCTAATGAATGCAAGACTGAGAGTTACATTGAAAGCTATTTGTAGTGGCATATAGAAATTTTACACTATGCTTAGCCCTGGCATAACATCACTTTTAACTCTGGGTTAATTTTAAAAGTATGTTAGCATTGCTTTTAACCATGGGTTATGAAACCCTGCTCAAAAGCTGTGAATTACCAGACCAGGGTCAAGTATGAACAGTGTGAAACATAGAATAAGATGACCCAGGATTATATTTTTAATTTAGGGTTAAAAAAGTCCCGGAGGTAACAGTTTCAAGTGTGAAAAGCCCAATAGAGATCAAAGATCTGGGCTAGTAACAGAAAGGTTGTAGGTTCAAACTAGAGGTTTTACAGATATATCGGCACTGATAATTGATTGAAATTATTGCTTATTATCAAAAATCAATGCAGATAGTTGCAGATAGTTTTTTTATTATAATATGTCCTCCATGGCTGGCACTGTATGGTTCTAAAATATAACAGCAGCCTCAAGAGGTGAAATACACATAATCACTGACTCTGCGCCTGTTACAGTAAGGCACTCCAAAGAGGTTTTGTTGTTCAGTAGATATAAGTTAATCATAATTTCATTTTATTTTTGACTGATGGTGTGCTTAGAGAAAAAGACAAAAGTCTGATTTCGGAATAACGGACAATTATGACAAGCCATCGCTGATGATCTATTGTTTATGAATGATGATCTACAGTTTATGAATTACTGCTCATACAGTTTTTATTAGCCTATGTAACACATATTAATTAATAGTGTTTATATTGTAATACATTTGAAATGATTGTAAGAGTGTATATTGTGTTTCCTTTATGTGAGCTGAGCTCACAAGCATTTCAAAATAAGAGTACCCGTGTATTTTGGGATTGTTCATAGTTAAAAGTCCCGCGTTATACACTTATTTAGTTTAGGTCATAATTAAGATTGTGGTTGCACAAAAAACTGCATCTGGGATTTTATTCATTTTGGACTCTTGTTGCCTCTATGTCTGTGCTCTTCACAGTAAAGAAAGACGAAGATTTTTTTTAATATTTAACAAATACATTTGGAAAACTATCATCCGATTAAACAGTTATCTGGCTTTTTATGCCAAAATCCACTATCGGTCAAGCTCCAGTTCAAACACCATGATATGTGATCCATAAACATTACCATTGTGCCCTTGAGCAAGACACTTACATAATACAGAGAGTGTCAGCTAAATGACTAGCTTAGATTCCAGCACAACCTATGTTGTGAATATAAAACTGTGTAATGTGGCAACATAAATGTGGCAACATAAACTGAAATGTGATCGGAATCCAGAAACTTATGTGGGCTGAGGATTCAAGGCAGAAATATGGAAAATTGTGCCTTTCAAGAAAATAAAAACTCACATGAAGGATAATAGTGGTAGGTGTCCTTAAATGGCTCCATTTGCACTGTGGCACCAGGAGGTATGAAGGGTATGCTGCCCTGTAAATGAGTATCCACACTGAGGTAGTTCTGAGTGTCCAAACCTGTGGCAGTCTGGACGATGCTGAGACGCTGGTTACTGGGATAAAAGGTCACATCGGCACGCCGAGTGAACTCCGCACCTGTGAAAAAATCTTGCTTTTCAACTCAATTTTAATGGTTGTTAAAGTGCAGTGTTGTAACTTGGTCATTTAACTGCTAACAAACATTTAGCAAAATAAGATCCAGATGCACAAATTAATTAATGTAGTGAGATTGCAGGAGTTTTAAAGGGACAGTCACAAAACAATTCGAAAATTCTGTCATCACCCCTCCACACCATATGTTGTTAATATGACTTATATGACTTTTTTTTTCTTCTATGGAACACAAAAAAAGAAGTTAAGCAGAATGTTAAAGAATGACAGCCTCAGTCACCATTCACTTTCATTGTTTGGCAAAAAAGATGCAGTGAAAGAGAATGCAGACTGAGGCTGTCAGTCCCTAACATTCTCCCTAAAATCTTCGTTAGTGTTCCATGGAAGAAAGAAAGTAATTCTGGTTCGGAACAAAATGAGGGTTAGTACATTATGACAGAATTATATGTTTGGATTAACTATCCCTTTAAGGCCATTTGTCTACCAACTGATGCTCAACAGAAGTCGAGTGATGCAACAGGACAAAGGAGTAAACCAACATCATGATGGGTTCAACAGAAGAAAATACACCTTCTGGAGTGGCCCAACTGCAAAAAACTCTGTGCCTGAAATCTCCCAGCAGGAGACCATATGTAAAACCAATGTACAATGCCATAAAACATGTAGATGATGAGCTCATGAAGGCCTCACCGGTGATACTGAAGCCATTAAAGCTATTTGGCAGCTCGAGGGCAAAGAGCCAACCAAACAGACCTCCAATGGGGGACACGGGCATGAGGGACCAGCCCAGCAGCTCTGGGACCTCACTGATGGCAGTATATGCACGTCCATCACCCACCACGATGTAGGCATGGAGGTCAATGCTGTCAAGCTGAATTAGAGTCCCGCCAACCGATATGGTCCCCCTAACCTTTCCATTCACACGATGAGGGGCACCTGATAGGACAAGATAAAGACAAAGTCATACATGGTACATAAGCTCTGAATGATCTTTCACTAATCTCTGTGGATAGCTGTTTCATACCTAAACTGAAAAAAACAAACAAAAAACAAGTCAACTATTTTATTCGTTAACATAAAGGGATAGTTCACCCAAAAATTCTCTCATCATTTACTCACCCTTATCCCATCCAGATGTTTGAGTTTCATTCTTCTGATGAACACAAACAAAGATTTTTACAAGAATATCTCAGCTTTGTTGGTCCATTCAATGCAAGTGAATGATGGCCAGAAATTTGAAGTTTCAAAAAGCATATAAAGGCAGCATAAAAGTAATCCATACAACTCAAGTGGTTAAATACATACTGTCAGAAGCAATATGATAACTGTAGGTGAGAAACAGATCAAATCCCTTTTAATTATAAATGTCCACTTTCACTTCCACATTCTGTTTGCTTTTGGCGATTCACAATGATCATGCATGTCACCGCCTACTGGGAAGGAAGGAAAATGTATAGAAAAAAAGGACATAAATTGATCTTTATTGCTTCTAAAAACATGGATTTGTCCACTGGAGTTGTATGGATTTCTATTATGCTGCCTTAATGTGCTTTTAGGACCTTCAAAGTTCTGGCCACCATTTAATTGCATTGTATGGACCTACAGAGCTGAGATATTTTTCAAAAAATCTTTTGAAATGGTTTGCATTTCTTTGGGTGAAGTCCCTTTAAGGGGCACCTGCAGTCTGGAGTCTTCATCTCATGAGACCTATGTCTTAAAAGTCTTTATTCTCATGGGGAAGTACAATCTTTTCTAATATTTGTTTTATTAATTTTTTTTTTCAAAAGTACCCCAGTAGGGGTTAAACTTTAAGGAACAGCTTACCCAACCCAACAATGAAAAATCTGTCATTATTTACATCCACTTATTTTATTCAAATCATGTATGTTTTTTCTTCTTCCATGGAACACAAAAATAGAAAGTTCAAGTTAGTAAATGATGACATAATTTTCGTTTTTCTCCTTTACAGAAAGTGGAACATTGTGCACCTATTAAGAAACAAGTTTACTTGTAAATAGGTCTAGTAAGCTACAGTTCTTCCAGTTCTGAGTTTCTGAATGATTCTGTCCCACACAATGAGAAAGGCAAGGCTGTTCTCACTGAGACAAATCAGTAGTGGAAGGTTTTCCCTCTCCAAAACCTCCTTGCACCACCTCCCTCTCGGAGCACACAAAGCTCCTACTGTACACATGAATATCCGAAAGCTGAGGAAGCTTTCCACAGAATATTTTCTCTCAGACACAAATATCTGTCATTCAGCACAACCCAGACGTGTCACTTTGAAAGAAGGCTCAAGTTTTCTTTCACACATAGGCTTAGAGTGGATCTTCACATGCAGATTAGAGTCAAACAAGGTCAATGTGATGTCACTGACTTCAGAAGATTGTGTTCCTCAAGCCACATGATGGCCGTTGAATGATTTACCAGGAGAATGCCTGTCAAGTTTCACAAAAAACTATGGGAGGAAATTAAGTAAGAATGAATTGCGCCCGCAAAGACAGCATTGTTTATTTGGACGCACTGTCTACACTCTTTCAGCACCCAATTCAGTAAGGAATTAAGCAATTATGCAGGTAACAGCGCAAAACTTCAGTGCAATTCCAGATCTTGCCAGTCAGTTCTGGTGCAAGGTTGTTAGGATGCAGAGGACTTTAGCAATCTGGCATATTTTACTAGTGTAACCCGTTCTGTTTGCCCCGCTCCAAGCAGGATTTCGATCCAGCGTTAGCCGGCATGGGAGGCGGGCATGCTAACGAGGAAGCTAAATGCTACAACCTCTATTGTCAGTCACTAGTGCACCTCTTGAGGCCAGGGGAATGAGGTTTACACATACCTCACAGCTATCACATACCAGCTGGCTCCCATTACACTCACTCCCTTTAACCTCACTCACATCCAGGTCATGGCACCACTGTAACCGGTCATACTCGACCCACTTAGAGTGGGATTCGAACCAGCATCTGCCGGCATGGGTGGTAGGTATGCTAACGAGGAGGCTAAAGGCTTCAGCCCCTAGTGTCAGTCGCTAGTGCACCTCTTGAGGCCAGGGGAATGAGGTTTACACATACTGCACAGCTGGCTCCCATTACACTAGGACTGTACAGTATCACTCGACCACTGCAATCCTGGCACATGATTCAGTTCTTTAAAATGCTGAAAGAACGCTCGACTATACCGTGTATTTGGCTGTATGCCCGGTTATAAAGCTCTTCATCTAATAAATTCCTGCTCCCATGATCAGTAGAAAATTCACACAAACATTTCAATTTAAAGCAGCACATGAGTCTGAGCTCCACCCCGTCAGGCGTTCAGAATTTCTGCAGAATCCCTCAACACTGCAGTGAATAGACATCCAAAGTAAGACTGCAAGATTCATCAGTCAATCAGATTTATTTATTTGTTCTTGGTGAGTGTGGTCTTTAGGATATGTACCAGTCCAGGTCTTCTAGCTGGCCTTGAGTAACGCAATCACACTCTAAGTGATGTACGTAAATTAAAAGCGATGAGCGTGAGATCTTGCTGACGAGACGGCTGTCATCACTGCCTCATCACCATTGTGAAAGTGATCCTTATGGATTTAAAAACCTGAGACATTCTGCATGATCGAGCAATTGATTAATTAAACAGGAAAGGAGGACTGATTTTCACTTCAAGCTAATTGGTAAGTGCTTTTGCATTGTTATAGCAATGTCAGTTTTCTAAGTGTAAATTAGGCTGCTTGAGCATTCAGTGTCCGATCAAGTATTGAATAGTAACCGTGTACCCTCACAAAATAAAACTTACAAAAAAAATAATATTTAAATCGCATATATTATAAGAGAGCTTATCCTTGGTATTAGACCTCCTTGATTCTGGCTTTTGTGTGTGGACGTGTTTTTAAAATGTCAATTGGTATTATTATTTGACTGCCACGTAATGCATGGCATACAGTGTCTTCTTCATTGTGAAACAGTGTTTTCTTATTGGCATGAATCGCATGAAATGAATAGAATTAAAATGCATGGGCCATGGCTGCTATACGCAAATGTTGCAGTCAGTTAAAAACAAGGTTCAAGAGACTTGGCTACATTAGTGGTGCTTATCTGACAGGAAATAACTGAGTGTTTATCATAAAATTCCTTCACATTAAACTTTTTGCCTAAAAATAGTTTTGGGAGAAAAAAAGTTGGTAATGCATTCCCAGAGATGTATTCACAAAGGCCATACATTCAGAACAAGGTAATGTTATATGTGGCTATTACAGCATCTCTATATACAACACTCCTGTCCCAGTCTTACCGTTTGGCAGGCAGTGGTGGCCGCTGCCATAGAATCCAGAGTTACAGTGACAGCAGAAGCCAGTGGAATAGTCCATGCAGCGTGCGTTCTGACTGCACTGTTGTTGAAAGCGTTCACAGGTCTCTTTATTATCAGTGGAGTACTGGATCACTGCATAAAAGAGACAATACAGTGAAAGATATATACACCTTTTGACCAATTAAATTTTTCTTTGACCTTTCCAGTCATTTTTGATTACTGGATGAGGGTTTTAAAAAATATATATTTTATAGCATCAACTAACAAATAGCAAATTGTTATGCCAGATTTGACCAAGAACCATGCCTGCTAGTCCCAGTTCTACCAATATCTACCAAAGTCTACTACTAGCCTTGTCTACAGATTATATACATTTTCCGTTTTCAAGTGTCTTTAGTGAATATTAAGTTAACATTGTATAAAATGGTGGGGTGGTGGTAAGTGAACAAGACACATGATTTAGAGCTGAAATGGGTGCAAATGGTCAGTGAATTTGCCTCCCAGTGCACACTTGCTAAGATTACATTGTATAATATTGAATAATAGGCATATATTTACATTGGAAACCCCATATTGTCTGATCATAATCATTAAACTCTTACCTTCAGAGTCAAAGTTGACTTTCTCCTCAACACTGAAAACTTGGCCACCAGAGGTATGGGGTGGGACATCCTTCAGGCGGTTTGGGTACACCTGCAATATAGCATGCTTCGGTAGTGGCCGCTGGGGTTGAGGCTGAGTCACATCCTCTGGAGGGAGATTATGGGGTTCTGGCTGAGGAAACTCCACTGGACCTGAAACTGATGGCTGGAGAGGAGAATGATCATGGGGCACTGCCTGGATGAGACCCTGCAGTAAAGAGGAGTCCTGCTCAGGCTCAAGAAAATCTGTAGTGGTGGGATCCTGGAAGTCTGGATCGATGTGGTACTCATCCTCATCTGTTTCTGTGTAGTCTTTTTCAGGGAACTCAGGATCCAGAACTTGGGAAGCTATGACTGAAATAGTCTCATGTTGAGCAGGAACAACATTCTGGAAGGAATATCTGTTTCCAATGTGAAAGAGCCAAACTCCAGGCAAACCTGTGTTACCCTTCCTGAGGAGAGTTAAATACAAGTACAAGTCATGTCAAGTGCTGAAATCCATATACAAGTGGATGAAATAACATTTCCCTGAGAGCTATGGTGTACAAAAGAAAATGCATATGCTTGTATACACAATATAAGTACAACCCTAATTCCGAAAAAGTTGGGACAATACGCAATACGCTCTAAAAAAGTTGAGTGTTTACCACTGTGAAACATCCCCATTTTTTCTAATAACACTTATTAAGCATTTGGGCACCAAAGACACAAGTTTGTTAAGGTTTGTTTAGCTGCACAATTGTACAGGGTCTTCGTTGCCGGATAGTGTGCTTAATAATGCGCCACACATTCTAAATTGGAGGCAGGTCAGGACTGCAGGCAGGCTAGTCTAACACCCACACTCACTTCTTACACAGCCATGCACTTGAAATCTGGGTAGTATGAGGTTTGAAGTTGTCCTGCTGGACAATGCAGGGACGTCCCTGAAAAAGACTGTGCTGGATGGCAGTATATGTTGCTCTTAAATTTGTACATATCTGTCTGCATTCTTGGTGTTCCCATAGATGTGCGAGTTACCCATGTCACTGTCTTTTGTACCTGACATTAATAACAACTTGGATGGCTCTTTTCTTCTTTGGCCTGGATAACAAGATGGCTTTGTTTTCAAAAACTTTTTGAAATGTGGACTCTTCAGACCAAAAAACACAGTTTCACTGTTCTACTTTCCATCTAAGATGAGACCAAGCCCACAGAAGTCGGCAACGCTTCTGGACAGTGTTGATGTAGGGCTTCTGCTTTGCATAGTAAAGTCTTAACTTGCATCTGTGGATGCAGCAGTGAGTGGTGTTGGCTAACAAAGGTTTACTAAAGTTATTCCAAGCCCATGTTTATGATATCCATTACAGATGAATGCTGATTTTAAAGACAGTAACATCTGAGAGATCTGAGATCATGCACATTCAGCAATGGTTTTCGTCTTGCCCTTTACGCAGAGATTTGACCAGATTCCTTGAATCTTTTAACTATATTGTGCACTGTAGAGGGTGAAATGCCCCAAATCCTTCCAATTTGTCTTTGGGGAGCATTGTTCTCAAAGTGCTGGATTATTTGGTTAAGCATCTTTTGGCAAATTGCCAGGTCTTGAATGAACCTTGCTCTTGAAGGACTAGGTAGTTTTTTGGAGGCTCTTAATACAGTATACAGTACTATGACACAATTGCCTCACCTGTTTAACATATCCTGTTTCACTTCGCCTTTTTATTTCATCTCATCACATTTTATTAGTCTTAAATTGCCCCGTCTCAACTTTTTTAGAGCGTGTTGCAATTGTCTGATTTGAAATTACTGTACATTTTCAAAAATTTTAATTCACAAGGAAAAACATCACATGATGTGTAGTTGTAGTGCTGTAATAATTTACAAATCACTCTTTTTTGTTTTTATGAGCATTTTTTATACTGTCCCTTTTTTGAAATTGGGGTTGTACTAAATGTACCTAAAATCTTCATTCAATGTTTCACTGTTTAAAGTTGAAAGAAACATTTAGATAAAAACAATGTAAAAACTTTGCAATCCATTGATTACTGTTACAAATAGGCCTACTTGTCAAATCGTTTGTTTAAAGACCACTGTTCTTCAAGAGCGTGGCAGCTGTTGAGCTATTTTCACAACAGTGTGGCTTTTCCAGTAACAACCAACTTTTTCCATCGAGCAACGGTGTAGTATCACAAAAAAATACAATTGCTAATGAAGCAACACAGCCGAACCAAAACAATAATCAAACGCGCTTACCTGTTGGTTGGGAAGTCCAAAACAATTACGTGAATTGGTTCATTGGGAATTGTGTTCATGTAAACGATTAACTTTATGTAGCATAAGGAAGAAATTTTAGTGAATCAAATAAACAATTCACCAATTCACTTTTATGGATCAGTTCGTTTTGATGGTTAACATAAATTAACCCGTTCAAATGAACTATTCACTAATTCACTTGAGCTCCTGTGCAGACTCATTGCATCTTCTTTGTTGAAGCAAAATTTGTAGTTAGTTGCTAATATTTGTAGTTGTTTTCAACACTAGCTTCGACTTAATAAGCTACCATTTGTTAGTAGCTTGTAGTGTAGCTAATGACATTTACTAAACCGTAGCTTGACAAGCTTAGGAAGCTACAGTATTAATGTACGTTGCTCTGCCAAGTAATTGCCCCATTCTGATTTCTTCTATTTTTGTGAATATTTCATCCTAAACTGTTTCAGATCTACAAATTAAATATGAAATACAAAAGAAAACCAGAGTAAACACAAAATACACTTTTCTCCCCAATTTGGAATGCCCAGTTCCCAATGTGCTCTAAGTCCTCGTGGTGGCGTAGTGACGCCTCAATCCAGGTGGCGGAGGACGAATCTCAGTTGCCTCCGTGCCTGAGACTGTCAATCTGCGTGTCTTATCAGATGGCTTGATAAGCGCATTACCATTGAGACCTAGCACGTGTGGAGGCTCACGCTATTCTCCGCAGCATCCGCACAACTCACCACGCAGAAGTCATGTTTCCCTCAATTATTGCAAGTCGCCCTGGCCCTGGCCCTGAAGCAGCAAAGCATCCCCACACCCTCACACTACCACCACCATGCTTGACCATAGGTATGATGTTCTTTTTGTGGAATTCTGTGTTTGATTTATGGCAGATGTAGCAGAACATCTGTCTTCCAAACAGTTCCACTTTTGACTCATCAGACCACAGAACATTCTCCCAAAAGGTTTGAGGATCATCAAGGTGTGTTTGGCAAAATTCAGATGAGCCTTAATGTTCTCCTGGGTTAGCAGAGTTTTTCGCCTCGCCACGCTTCCATGGATGGCATTTTTGGCCTGTGTCTTTCTGATAGTGGAGTCATGAACAGTGACCTTTAGTGATGTGAGAGAGGCCTGCATTTCCTTCGAAGTTGTCCTTGGCTTTTTTGGGACTTCCTGTATAAGTCATTGTTGTGCTCTTGGAGGAAATTTGGAAGGTCAGCCACATCTGGGAAGGTTCACTACTGTGCCAATTTTGTTCCATTTGAAGATAGTGGCTCTCACTGTGGTTCTTTGGAGTCCCAGAGCCTTTGAAATAGCTTTGTAACCCTTCCCAGGCTGATGTATTTCAATCACCTTTTCCTCATCATTTCTGGAATTACTTTCGACCTTGGCATAAGGTGCTACTTGGTGCCAAGCCAACTTCATGCTGCTGAAAAAGATCTATTTAGGTGTTGATTTGATTGAACAGGGCTGGCAGTAATCAGACCTCGGTGTGTAGTCCAGCTGAATGCAGTTTGAATGCAGTTTCATAGATTTGGGGATTTAGTAACTAATACTTTTTTCACACAGGCCCAGTTGCTATTTTGCTTCAATAAATAACATTATCATTTAAAAACTGTATTTTGTGTTTACTCATACTGCCTTTGTTTTATGCTAAATTTTGAGATATACACAAAAACAGAAGAAGTGGTAGGTCTTATAAAAATCATTGCTTACCATCTTTTATGTAGACACACCCCTGCCAAAGTCCCAACTCGGAAACTCAAGTATAATCTAGATAGAGTTACGACTTTCCCACTTATAAATACAACTGCGCTGGGTCATTCGTGCGCTCGGAACTTGTAATTACGATATATCTGACTCCACTTGAAGGGCGCATTAGCCAACCTTTAAGCCAAAATCATGCTGTTGAAAATGTTTTGTTTTGTAATTGATGATTTGATTGAAAAGGGCTGGCAGTAATCAGTCCTGGGTGTGTCTAGTCCAGCTAATGGCTAAGGGGGCAAATACTTTTCCACACTGGCCCAGTTGGTATTGGATAACAATTTAAAAATGGTATTTTGTGTTTACTTAGATTGCCTTATTTTTATGTTAAATATAATTTGAATATCTGAAACAATTTAGTATGAGATATACAAAAAGAAAAGAGGAAATCTGGATGGGGCAAATGTAGCTACCTCAACATTGTTAAAAGCTATTATGTCAATTACTGATGAACATATGGTTAATTTGTTTTTATTGTTTTGGTTAGGTTTTGGGTGTTTAGGTTTTTATTATAAAGGACATGAAATGGGGGAAACTATGTTTTCATTTTCATTTATTTTCCTATAAGATACAATACCACACTTCATGGCTTAGTTAACAATTCAACATTTTGACACACTTACTGATAAAGGTTTTTGAGGGACTGTTCATCATTGCTGGTGACACTGTAGTACGGCCCCTCTGTCCGAGAGAAAAAAAAGTAGGTCAGCTCTCCTCTGGTGAAGCCCACGCGAGCTGGTAGCTCTATTTCAACATTGTAAGATTCTTTGGGCCGTGTTCCAAAAAACTGCAGCCCATCCTCTGGGTACAGGAAGAGTGCATAAGTATCCATCTCGTTGTATGCAAGCACCACTTGGAATGTGTTTATCTACAAAAAGAGAAGTGAAGGCCATTACTCAGGAATTTGATTACATAACCCAGCATTCTGTGTGGCTCTTTAGAAGGTAATAATTAAATAATACATAAATTATAAATATATTATTATCCATCAAAATCTGTTTATTTAAGAAATCCCAACCAAACATACTTTCTCACATTCTGACAAAATGGATACAGTTTTGCTTTCTGTTTACGAGTTGCAAAATGGAAATCTCTTCAACTGAAACCCAAATATGGTATTTCCAACAACTTCACAGTTTTTACAAGGTACTAGTAACCCACCAAATGTAAACCATACCCACTTACATAATGTGAGGTGTTTCCAAGTGAAACAGGAAATTCAATGAGGAAAAACAGTAATTTGGTAATTGATTGGATCATGAAAAGTAAGCTCAACCGACAGCATTTTTGGCATAATGTTGACTAAATGGATATGAATTTCGACTTGTGCCTCAATAACAAGTAAAAATCTGGGTTACAGTGAGGAGCTTACAATGGAAGTGAATGGGGCCAATTTGTAAATGTTAAAATACTCACTGTTGCAAACTTATAGCCACAAGATGTAAAGAATATGTGTGTTATGATTTTAGCATGATCAAATTGCTTACTAACCTTTTCTGTGTAAAGCTAATTTAACAACTTTGTTGCCATGACGACACAAACATTGGCCCCATTCACTTCCATTGTAAGTACCTTACTGTACCCTTGATTTTTGCAATATGTAACAATTTTCATGTAATATTCGCCTTTTTTTGCCAATGTGTGAACGGCTAGTAACGCAACTTAAAAAATGTGCCCTTCCCGGACCTCCTGGGTTGCCTATTAAAGCCTGTAGACTGATTTTCATGTGAAGGGAGCGGGTCGCTTTTGCCGGGAAAATCCAAAGGATGTGACGTTTATGCGCGCTCCCGAGAGCCTTGCCTCAGTGCTTCTCTTCCGCTATTCAACAGCGACAACAGTCTGCAACACTATGTAACATTATATTAGAGATGGAATACAGCAAACGTCCAGTTCCCAGCACAACACCGACTCCTGCACAAACTCAGAGTAAGCCAAAAAAACGAAAACAAAAAAAACAATTATCTACTGAATCCCGTCTGGCTAAGCGGGAACATGATCATTGTCGAGCGAACTCTAAAGTGAACATCAGCAGGGCATTTGATTCCTGAAGGGACCTTCGTTCGGTTTTGGGGATCAAAGCCGACCCTTAATTGACGTTCTTCTTATTGGACAGGTAAGCTTACATAACTGCAAAGCATGTGAAATACAGTGCCATAAGGATTGATCTGTGTCATTTTAGCTAACTTGATCTTGCCTGCACAGTAACTGTCATAATGTTAATCTAATTATTCAGCAAGGTAAACTACAATAACACGTGAAATGAATGCAAGACAATGTTCAAGATATTATTATTATTCATTAATTTAACCTAACTTGGTTATACAGAAAATATATACATTCTATTATTATAAAACATCGATATATCAAAATTACTTTTGTGATGGAATCACATCAATAATTAATTGTGTCAAAATAATGTACAGTCTATTTTATGAACAGCTACTGTCATCATCCACCAAATTTAGCTAACAGCTGTTGATAAAGCTGGCTAGCTAGCTAATGCTGTCATAGGCTATCATATAAATGCATTCAATGTATCATGCAAAGAAAAATTATTACTTCAAACTAAAGTCTTGCATAGTCAGACCGATATCCACACTTTGTTTTAGCCCTGTTCCAGCACTGGAGAGTCAAAGTTTGTAGTAAAACAATCATTACTGTGTAATTTTAATTATGCTAGCTCATCTGTCAACATGATGATGGTGAATCTCGTTGTCTCTTTGTATGTTACGTGATTGTTTTGGTTGATGCTCACTCGCATCCCTATGGAGTGTGTGCACGATCACAAGCGACAGGTAGCTGTCTGCAGTTCACTTAACGGCCACAGGTGTCATTAATAACAAGGGTTTCTGAAGCTTACATACTGCACCTTTTTCTAAAGAAATGGAGAGATTTTATTGCTCTCTATTCAATCATTATTTTTTTTTCCTCTTAATAATAAGTAATCAACATTATGCCACAAATGCTGTCCATTGAGCTTAACTCGTATTGAACCCGGAATATTCCTTTAATTAAGAGTTTCTAGCAAGAAATGACTATGGAATTTCAACATAGATATTAAGATGCCCCCACCCCTCAGCCTCTCACTCTCTCCATCTCTCCTGTACACATAAAGAGGATGTGTGTGAAATTCCTCTCCTCGGTTTTGTAATCCAAGCTGTCCCTAAGTGGAGCTATCACCTCCACCAAAAAAAAAAAAAAAAAACTAATTCCAGTGGGACAATGCTGCATCTGGCTTTCAGAGAGCTCCAGGCTGCCTAATTACCCAGCATGTATGCTTACACATCACCACCCAATCCCCTCACCCAACCCTACAGCCTTCAGTTTCAAACTCCTAATTCCACGACCACACTGCCTCTAAGCAGTGTAGAAACACACCCATAAACAAGATTGTTTAAAAATGTTATAGTACGAAAAAATTATGCAAGGCCATGCCAAGCATATGCACTTGAGAATAGCGATAATCGGTTTGAACTTCATATGTTAACAAATCTACCAATAAATGATTAATCTCATTTCGTGTTACACAGGAGATAGAAAGTTAGGTTTGGAACATCATTAGGGCGAGCTAACGATGACAGAATTTTCATGTTTGAGTAAATGATCCCTTTAAGTTGTTGACAGAACCGAGTCTAGTATGGATCTCCAATGTTCATGGAGTAACACCTCAGTAAGCCTGTTCTCCTTCCATCAAGAGAACTTCTGCTCAGATACAGACATCTGGGGGCCTGAAGAAGATGCAGGCTGAGATAAAGCTGAGGTAAATCCCAAAGGAAAACACCAGAGGTAATCCAAAGTTTTCCACTATTACGACCTCCTGAGCTTTTCCAAACTCTGGAGAATCTCTGAAGAAACTGTGGAGAATCAGGCCGGAAACATAGTAAATCAACTCAAGGATGTGCTTTCTTTAAACAACCCTAATGGCTTAAAGCTCTTCTATTGCAATCAAGTGAAATTTAGTAAGCAAACATTGCATAAGATTGTAAACACTTTGGAGAGCAAGCATGCAGAGCGACAGGACTATTGAGTCAGGAAAAATGACTGGGGATTGACTTTCCACCCAATAACCCTGAAAGAGCCAAACAGTGGGAAGCCAATATAGAGTGGTGCATTTATTATGCATCTAAATCTGGCATCTTTATCAAATATTGGCAGCCTAGATATCACACTAGAACTTAGTATGTTCTTTGTGGCCACCTCAGCGTTGACTACATTTGATTCTTTAATGAACGTGTTAATATATTTGCACAACCAGTAAAACGTTTGGACGCATTTCACTGAACATATGCTTATGTGCTTGGAATTAGTTTTGAATTTCTCTCTAAAATAATTTAGTTTTTCGTGAGTTAGCTGAACCGGATAGTAAAGGAAAAGCAGCCAACAAGTACACAGCATGGAAACTCCTAAGAAGGCACTTTATGAAGTTGGTTAAGAGAATACACAGAGTGTGCAGAGCTGAAATCTAGACAATATAAATATATTGTTCATTACATAATTCTTTGTGTTTTATTTCATTGTTTGACTACAATTAAAATCTAAAATGGAGGGGGAGTAGGTGTGTACTATAGAGAAAGTATGTACTGTATATACTGTATATTCCAGGGGAACTCCAAATGCTATTTACTCTGTCTGAGGATACAAACATGAGAATGAACATGTCCCAATGGAACTCCAGAAAACAGAAAAGTCTCCTCAGCCAATGAATAACAAATGATAATATTTTATTAGCTGAACAGCTGTCTCTACTCAGCATTTTGGCCTGCAGAAAAGAATGGCCCATTCATTAATGCCCATAAGAATACATCAGCGACTCTCTGAATTCTGTTCTGTATGTTTTAAACCATCTCAGCTGAAATCATTCCACTTAAACACTGTTGGGGATTAACTAGCTAAAAGTAGTAATGCTAATAACTTACTTAGCCTACATTTTTCAAAAGCATGACAGTAGTTCAACTATTTAACAACAATGAAGCTTTTCGTGTAACAAGCAACTTACGAGTAGCGGACGATGTAGCGCCACAAAAAACCGTCCTCCCTTTCCTCATTTGTTGGGTTGGGAACAAAATATTTAAGTGACTTGGGTCATTGGGATAGTTCATGAACCAGTTAAACACTTCACAGATTCACTTACACTCACCTAAAGGATTATTAGGAACACCATACTAATACTGTGTTTGACCCCCTTTCGTCTTCAGAACTGCCTTAATTCTACGTGGCATTGATTCAACAAGGTGCTGAAAGCATTCTTTAGAAATGTTGGCCCATATTGATAGGATAGCATCTTGCAGTTGATGGAGATTTGTGGGATGCACATCCAGGGCACGAAGCTCCCGTTCCACCACATCCCAAAGATGCTCTATTGGGTTGAGATCTGGTGACTGTGGGGGCCATTTTAGTACAGTGAACTCATTGTCATGTTCAAGAAACCAATTTGAAATGATTCGAGCTTTGTGACATGGTGCATTATCCTGCTGGAAGTAGCCATCAGAGGATGGGTACATGGTGGCCATAAAGGGATGGACATGGTCAGAAACAATGCTCAGGTAGGCCATGGCATTTAAACGATGCCCAATTGGCACTAAGGGGCCTAAAGTGTGCCAAGAAAACATCCCCCACACCATTACACCACCACCACCAGCCTGCACAGTGGTAACAAGGCATGATGGATCCATGTTCTCATTCTGTTTACGCCAAATTCTGACTCTACCATCTGAATGTCTCAACAGAAATCGAGACTCATCAGACCAGGCAACATTTTTCCAGTCTTCAACTGTCCAATTTTGGTGAGCTCTTGCAAATTGTAGCCTCTTTTTCCTATTTGTAGTGGAGATGAGTGGTACCCGGTGGGGTCTTCTGCTGTTGTAGCCCATCCGCCTCAAGGTTGTGCGTGTTGTGGCTTCACAAATGCTTTGCTGCATACCTCGGTTGTAACGAGTGGTTATTTCAGTCAAAGTTGCTCTTCTATCAGCTTGAATCAGTCGGCCCATTCTCCTCTGACCTCTAGCATCAACAAGGCATTTTCGCCCACAGGACTGCCGCATACTGGATGTTTTTCCCTTTTCACCCCATTCTTTGTAAACCCTAGAAATGGCTGTGCGTGAAAATCCCAGTAACTGAGCAGATTGTGAAATACTCAGACCGGCCCGTCTGGCACCAACAACCATGCCATGCTCAAAATTGCTTAAATCACCTTTCTTTCCCATTCTGACATTCAGTTTGGAGTTCAGGAGATTGTCTTGACCAGGACCACACCCCTAAATGCATTGAAGCAACTGCCATGTGATTGGTTGATTAGATAATTGCATTAATGAGAAATTGAACAGGTGTTCCTAATAATCCTTTAGGTGAGTGTATATGCCTATGTAACGTTGAGAGCTCCAACTCATTTTAGTGAATCGGTTTGTTCGGATGGTTTGTGTAAAGCTGGCGTAAAACTAGCCGATTTTTCCAGCAATTTTCAGGTGTGAGCTTCATTCACATAATCGCCAGCCAGTAGGTGAGAGACGGAGCGCGCATAAGCACAAGCAGGTTGCTAATCACTTGACCGTCGGGACTCCCTGTTGAGTTAATGGACATGTTAAAGCAACAGGGATAAGGATCCTTTATGTCAGAAAAAAAAATTCTGTTGCCGGGGCAGGCTCTAGTGTTCTCGTAAAGTGACCAATGAGCTTCTTATTTTACTGAAGAACCGACAAGACATCAAGCTGATCTGAACGTTTTCATTGCACTCAGTTGCATATCACATATTTCATAGTGATTCTGTCACTAAGCATTTCTCCACACTAAAAAAATGACTAATGAAATCAGAAAGCGGAGGCACAACAGTCTGTTTTTATTGAACGTAATTCCTTTACTCACTGAAAGCTGCATATGGAAATACGAGTTCTACAGCAAGCCTCGAGGGGCTAAATACGCGATCACACTTTCACAAGGTAAAGTTACTCAATGAACTACATCCTAAATCACTCTTTTATCATTATCTATGCTCACGCATTTCTGTGAGCTCCACATGACGGGAAATCAGAGAGAGAGAGTTGCGGTGAGTCGGTATGTTTGTCACCCCTCCACCATTCTTAGTCCGCAAATGTGTCATATCTCTGACTGAAGACAGCGAAATATCAGCAAAACAGTTGGCAAGTGTGACACCCTTGGCCAAAATCGAGATGTTTGGAGTCTGCTTGTGCAACGCTTAAATGAACTGGTTCAAATAAATGATTCACCGATTCACTTGAGCCCCTGTGTTGCAGAAGTCGCTAGGTATTCACTGTACAAGCAAAATATTTTGTTAATTTCAGTTGTTTCTTTGCAGTTCAACACTAATTTTAAGGATTTAAGCAGAAGAGGAAAATCAAGCAATCAGATTCAGTCAAATGGTGTCCACACTTCTACTGGTAGTGTATATCGACACAGTTGTCGACAGACATTGACATAGCTTCTACTACAATAAAGCTTGACAAGGACTTCATTAAAAACAATTAGCCTATCAGCCCCCAAAACAGTGTGCTTTGATAATCTTAAGACTTTCAAGACATTACTTAGCATTTCTTTTGGAATGTGAAGTGTGAAAAAGACTTAAGAGAGAAATGCTTGAAAAATTAGGAGCAATACTATCCCACCAATTGTTCCTGTGAATTGCAGGTAAAATTAAAGGCTCCGGGATAGATTAACAGGTACCGGGGAAAAGGTATTATACATATGGGCAGACACCCTTTAGGCCTAAGATTAGAAGAGAGAGGGAGAGACTAAATTGGGACAGACCTCAGATGACCAGTTTTGATAACCTCTGCCTAAAGGGAGCTCAAGGTATAATTTGGTACCACTCCAAGTTGTACTCTTACCCGGTTGGATGGGGTAGAGCTGCGGGTGTCCTCCTCGTAGGCTGATACGTTCTCCCAGGTGGCGATAAAGGCATGGGTAGGGTTGAATGTAGCGTCTGAAAAGCCTCTCTTCACATCCGCTTCCACTTGCTTCAACACGGTAGGGGACTCCGTCTGCCGGTAGTAGATGGATCCTTTTCCCTTACTGGTGTCAATGTCTGCCAGGAAGGGGGCGATGACAGGGAAGTCAGTAGGGAACCCATCATCCACATACTGCTTCTCCATGGGAAGATCCTGAGTTGAGATGATTCCATTGGTGGCCACCTGGTAAGAGACAAATAAAGTAATTCAAGGGATGGAACAAAATGAAAACAGGGTTATGCAGTAAGTAAAACTTCTAACTAAGTCATGGGTTAAATTTAACACAGACATCAGTTATATCAATGTAAAGTGTCTCCCGTACAAAAATAATATTCCCAAAATTACCATAGGTTATGCATGATATATTAACTTTTTAAAACTTTTTAGAAATCTTCAACTTGTCTAAATATTATTTTATCTAATGCACTAGATTAGATTAGTTATACAGATTATTTCTAGCTAGAATATATCTCATTTCATGAGCAAACCTAAATTGAAGACTAAACCATTGAAAAACATATTGCTCCATATAGGAATCTATAAGGAATTTTATAGGAAATTATGTATATACTTAATAATAATGTAAAATTCTGGCAATGACACACAGTAGCTAAATATAATTATTGATAACATGGGGTCATACTTTTGCCATCCATTATTACAGCTTTTTATTATGTCTTCTAGCAATAACAAACATTATCAGACAAATGGGTTAAAAACTGCACGTGTACTTACATATAGCTTTCTGAAGGACGCCTCATAGAAGTACATGGGTTTAGTCAGAGTTATCACTTTGGAAGTCTCATCGTCCCCCTCTTGCAGAGTGACATCGCCGGAAAACGTCCCATATGGATACATGTCTTGTCTTTGAATGGCTGCAACATGATAAACCGTCCATGAAAGTTTCAAAAAGAATACCGCTATTTTGTCCCACGTCATTTTAACGAACATCAACTACACATTCAGCTGTTGTAGATTCAGAATGACTGAGTGACAAAGAGCTGTGACGTCGGGAGTAACTAAAGATAGAAGTTTGTGATCCAGCGCTGGGAAACGGGAGGGATGTGGGAGGTCACGAGACTGTTGATTGGCTATAGTCCATTGACGGGTGATACGCTGGACATTAGAGAGAGCCTTTAGAAAAGAAAAAGAAAAAAAATAGTACTCACGTCCGCTTTGCAAGAGGAATATCTTAATTCATTTCATGGAAAAAAATCTTACAATTATTTATTGAACTACATAAATAAATAAATTGTCATTATTATTATTACTTTATTACTATTATTAAATAATAATACATATTTTATTAACTAATTTTAAAAGATGTCCTCTTGTTTTCAAAATGAAAATAATTTCGCAATAATCTTTATTGGATGGCGATAACTGAATTCAAGAATAATAGCTTGGAATAAAATATTATTTTTGTTCATTAAAGGACCAATGTAGCCCTATTTAGTTTATTCCCCCTTATAAATCATTTTTAACTATTTTAATAAATAAATACTATCGTAAATAAATTAAGAATACGTGTAGGCCTAACTGTAATATTTAATCAGTGAGTTATCAAAATCATGCTTTTTCCTGCTTTCTTATAGCCTAATGTTGTTTTACTTTGTTTAATTGTAATATAATTAATTATAATGTATATTAGAGTATCAGAGTAGATTAATTAACAATTATCTACTCTGATTGATGATTTCAAGATGCTGTATATTATATAGGTTTTTTTTATTTAAGGATTGTGATTACCACAGGGACATGCACAGCCATTTTTGGTGGGCAGGGGCTCAAGTGGAAAAAAAGGGGGCACTTATAATAATTATTTATCTATTACATTATTTATTTATTTATTTTTTGTCAAATGTAAGCAAATTAGCGCATTTTAATTAGTTAACGCCTAATCTGCATATCAATGTGGCGATTGTGATGACGTTATTAGACACAAATTGTATTTTTCCGTCTGTATTCACCTGTAGTCTCCATTAAGTACAGCACACTAGCCTGTATGGCCACGATATATTGCTTTAGCTAAACTTTAGCTAACTTATTATATTAGCTAGTAATTCATGAGTCGAGCATGTTAGCTAGACACAAGTTAACTATATTTGTCTTTTGGCTAATTAGCTGTAAAGTCGAGGCAAAGGAGCTTAGTCTTTTGTTCATCACCACTCACCTCCACGCAAGCAAAGAAAACACAACTGGGATAGGATCTGGGTGGGGCTGCTGTCTGTCTGCCTGTCTGCCTGTCTGTGCGTCTGATGTGCTGATGTGTGCTGCACGGCTGCGTGAAGACATGGAAGGGGAGAGAAAAGTCTCAAAAGTCAAAAAAAAAAAAAAAAAACCCTTTCTCGAGAAAGAAAAAGGGCAGGTATATAACTGTATGAATATTCACTATCTATCTATCTATCTATCTATCTATCTATCTATCTATCTATCTATCTATCTATCTATCTATCTATGTCTGTCTGTCTGTCTGTCTGTCTATCTATCTGTCTGTCTGTCTGTCTGTCTATCTTCCTGTCTGTCTGTCTGTCTGTCTGTCTATCTATCTATCTATCTACCTGTCTGTCTGTCTGTCTGTCTATCTATCTATCTATCTATCTACCTGTCTGTCTGTCTGTCTATCTATCTATCTATCTATCTATCTGTCTGTCTGTCTGTCTGTCTGTCTGTCTATCTATCTATCTATCTATCTATCTATCTATCTGTCTGTCTGTCTGTCTGTCTGTCTGTCTATCTGTCTGTCTATCTGTCTGTCTGTCTGTCTGTCTGTCTATCTTCCTGTCTGTCTGTCTGTCTGTCTGTCTGTCTGTCTGTCTATCTATCTATCTATCTACCTGTCTGTCTGTCTGTCTGTCTATCTATCTATCTATCTGTCTGTCTGTCTGTCTGTCTGTCTATCTGTCTGTCTGTCTGTCTGTCTGTCTGTCTGTCTGAAGAAACACATTTCTAAATTTCCCTCTGAAAGGAAAATACATTTACGCAGATTTGTGATGCCATCTTGTGGTCATTCCTTAATTGAGATTATTAAAAAACTGGAAAATGTTCGTTTGGCATAGTGCCCTTGTAGATACAAGATCTATTATCAGAGATTTGTTTTTAATTATACCCTAAACGTTTCTGTTATAATAAACAGGAAATATGTTATTAATCCTTCGGTTCGTTTTGTAAATGCTTATGAAAACAACAGTCCAGGAAGCAATTAATCTTCCAGTTTAACTGGAGTCTGAATCTTAAATGACTTCAAAATATTGTTCTTAGTGGCATGTTTGCTTATTGTGAAACATGGTCTGTAGAGCACAGGTCAAAGTTTCGCAAGTTGGAACAAAGTTGATTAAATCAATTGAATGTTGACTGGGATTTGGTGATTTAATGAAGCTTGGTCTTTAAAACATATTGGAAGTGTTCTTACTGTTATTTACATACTTGGTGCTAATTTGCATTTTATTTCGGAAAGATTTGCTCTATATCAATATTTCACGACTGAACAAATCAAGTAATACATAAACAAATAAATAGAAACAGTATCCAAGGACACAAACTCGTTCAATTACACTCATAAAAACATTTTAGCCTATCTTTAGCATAATATATTAAGCATAATACAATTTCATAACAAAATGACTTGATCATTCAGTTTGGTAACACTTTACAATAATGTTCCATTCGTTAACATTAGTTTATGCTTTAGATAATATGAACAATCATTTAACAATAGGCAATATATGTTTTTTTTTTTTTTTTTTTACCGCATTTAATCTTTGCTAATGTTAGTTAATAAAAATATAGTTTGTGAACTTTTGATTTTAAAAATGTAATAGCTATCTGTTGAAATTACCATTATTCAATATTTAAAAATACTAAATATGATTTATTGATTGTTAGTTCATGTTAACTAATGTTGTTGACTAATGTTAACAAATGCAACCTTATTGAAAAGTGTTTCCTTTAATTTTGCTAAAGATTACGCAATTCAATTTGATGTTTGAATTTTGTTAAAAAATTAAAAAATAAGATAAAATATGTAATTGAACGAGTTTGTGTCGTTTGATACGCTTTCTGTTTTGTTTTTATGAAATGCGTTAATCTCACTGTAAAAATAGGCATGTATATATATATATATATACAGTGAGGAAAATAAGTATTTGAACACTCTGCTATTTTGCAAGTTCTCCCACTTAGAAATCATGGAGGGGTCTGAAATTGTCATCGTAGGTGGATGTCCACTGTGAGAGACATAATCTAAAAAAAAAAATCCAGAAATCACAATGTATGATTTTTTAACTATTTATTTGTATGATACAGCTGCAAATAAGTATTTGAACACCTGAGAAAATCAATGTTAATATTTGGTACAGTAGCCTTTGTTTGCAATTACAGTGGTCAAACGTTTCCTGTAGTTTTTCACCAGGTTTGCACACACTGCAGGAGGGATTTTGGCCCACTCCTCCACACAGATCTTCTCTAGATCAGTCAGGTTTCTGGGCTGTCGCTGAGAAACACAGAGTCTGAGCTCCCTCCAAAGATTCTCTATTGGGTTTAGGTCTGGAGACTGGCTAGGCCACGCCAGAACCTTGATATGCTTCTTACAGAGCCACTCCTTGGTTATCCTGGCTGTGTGCTTCGGGTCATTGTTATGTTGGAAGACCCAGCCTCGACCCATCTTCAATGCTCTAACTGAGGGAAGGAGGTTGTTCCCCAAAATCTCGCAATACATGGCCCCGGTCATCCTCTCCTTAATACAGTGCAGTCGCCCTGTCCCATGTGCAGAAAAACACCCCCAAAGCACGATGCTACCACCCCCATGCTTCACAGTAGGGATGGTGTTCTTGGGATGGTACTCATCATTCTTCTTCCTCCAAACACGGTTAGTGGAATTATGACCAAAAAGTTCTATTTTGGTCTCATCTGACCACATGACTTTCTCCCATGACTCCTCTGGATCATCCAAATGGTCATTGGCAAACTTAAGACGGGCCTTGACATGTGCTGGTTTAAGCAGGGGAACCTTCCGTGCCATGCATGATTTCAAACCATGACGTCGTGTATTACCAACAGTAACCTTGGAAATGGTGGTCCCAGCTCTTTTCAGGTCATTGACCAGCTCATCCCGTGTAGTTCTGGGCTGATTTCTCACCTTTCTTAGGATCATTGAGACCCCACGAGGTGAGATCTTGCATGGAGCCCCAGTCCGAGGGAGATTGACAGTCATGTTTAGCTTCTTCCATTTTCTAATGATTGCTCCAACAGTGGACCTTTTTTCACCAAGCTGCTTGGCAATTTCCCCGTAGCCCTTTCCAGCCTTGTGGAGGTGTACAATTTTGTCTCTAGTGTCTTTGGACAGCTCTTTGGTCTTGGCCATGTTAGTAGTTGGATTCTTACTGATTGTATGGGGTGGACAGGTGTCTTTATGCAGCTAACGACCTCAAACAGGTGCATCTAATTTAGGATAATAAATGGAGTGGATGTGGACATTTTAAAGGCAGACTAACAGGTCTTTGAGGGTCAGAATTCTAGCTGATAGACAGGTGTTCAAATACTTATTTGCAGCTGTATCATACAAATAAATAGTTAAAAAAATCATACATTGTGATTTCTGGATTTTTTTTTTTAGATTATGTCTCTCACAGTGGACATCCACCTACGAATGCAATTTCAGACCCCTCCATGATTTCTAAGTGGGAGAACTTGCAATATAGCAGGGTGTTCAAATACTTATTTTCCTCACTGTATATATATATATATATGTATTTCCTTCTTTATTTAGTTCTTTATTTAACCTCTAGAAGGCGCAAGATTAAAACAAGTTACTCATCATTAAATATGTTTGTCTTCCGGACACCTCTGCTTATGTCTTAACAAACTTTTGTTGTTTCTGCTCAGTTGACAGTTGATGTATTATTTGTTTTGAATTACTTTTCCATTGTTCGCTGTCACGCTTATATATATTTCTTGGCACGCATCAAACTAGTATACTACACGCTTTTATGTTGTTTTTGTTGAATATTTTGCCACTGACAAAGATGTTATATTTTGTCTGTAACTGAAATGTTATAGCCTTTTAATTACTTGTGAGATTCTGCATCATTTGTTATGGCAAGTGGTGTCAAAACCTTTTTGTATCTTATTGACAGGAGAACATTTTGGGGCCACACAGTAGAAGAGCTCTGTAAAATGTAACCGTGCCAAATTGACACCAATGTAGGGCCTATAAGCTTTGTGCAAAGAGGACCAGGATGACCTAAAATAAAATTAGAAAAAAAACCTTCTGGCAAGAGTGAGACAAACAAGTAGCGGCATGTTAAGTCAGCTCAGTTCTGTTACAGCCCATGCTGAAAGCTATGTAAAATTCTCTCAGCTTTAAAGAACATAGCCGGATATAAAGGAAGTAATAATTGGAGAAAGAAAAGGAAGATAAATGGATATTGGTGAAAATGAGGACATCTTGGTTTATTTAAATGTTTCTGAGTATTATTACACATAAGGAATATGTTTGTTTTTGTTTTATATGTAAAACAATTAGTCAAAAGAATTCTGTATAACCAGTTTTTGATATGAAATGCTATTGATTAGCCCTTTTAAAGAAAATGTTATATTTGTGTTCTAATGAAAGTGCAAAATGCAAATAGCATATCTATTTCCTTATAAGTTCACTTAAAGTTTTTCAGTTAAAATCAGTGCTTATTATAAGAATAATTTTCCCCATGTAGCCCTTAACAGTGTTAATTTTAAGGAAATTTCGAGGATCATCTTTCTAAATTGTCCTCAACTGTGGTTATAATTTAATCAATGGTTATTTTAAGGGTATATTTATACCATGATCACTTGAAGCATGTCAAATCTTCATGATGCAAACCCCCAATGTTCAAGCCAAATCTACGCCATTGATTTGATCAAACACTTAAATTTAGTTTTGTTTGTGTAACTTAATGTAGACTTAATGCAGTCATGTTAAATAATATTGGTGAGCTCATTTATGTGTTACCACAAGAAGCACATTTTGCATCAATACGTTTTTTTCAGTGTCCTATACAACCCTTAAAGGAATGTTCCTGGTTCAGTACAAGTTAAACTCAATCGACAGCATTTGTGGCGTGATGTTGATGTCCACAAAAATGAATTTCAAGACGTCAGCTCATTTTCTTTAAAAGATTAAAAAAAAAAAAATTGAGGAAGTGAATTACATTGGAAGTGAATGTGGCCAAATGTGGGAGGTTTTAAAGGCAGAAATGTGAAGCTTATGAATGTATAAAAGCACTTACATTAAATCGTCTGTTAAAACCCATGTAGCCTATTATTTGAGCAGTGTAGTTGTTTAAATTGTCATTTTTAAAGTCGTATTAAGGTTTAAGGGTTTGTTGACATATTCATCGTCACTGCAACAAAGTTGTAAAATTGACTATAGTTTTACACAGTAAAGTGTTTTTTTTTATCACTCAAAAATTCTTATTTTTTAATTTTTCCTTAAAAGTGAGTATTTTAATATAAAAAAATGGTTACCATTCAGTTCCATTGTAAGTGCCTCAATGCAACCCAGAATTCTGCTTCTTTAAAAAAAAAAAAGGAAAAAAAAAAAAAAAAAGGAGGGTAAAAAGTCGAATTAAATTTTTTGGTAATCAATATTATGCCACAAATGCTATCGATTGAGCTTAACTTGTATTGTACCCACAATATCCCTTTAAGAGACCATAAAAGAGTCAATTTAAGTAGCTGTCAGTAATTTGTTAGGCCTATGTTATTATTATTCATAATCTCAGACACCCCGTCAGGAAGTCAAGCCAATGTGAAGGCTGAATTTCTCACTGCTGTGTCTGTGTCTGTATGTGTATGTGGAGGGTGTGGCAACAAGACAATGACGTTGTTTCATCAGTCAACTTCACACATCACAGAGCAGCAGAGGAACGCATGGCACACACAACAATCACTCACTGCCACTTTGCCTTCGAGATCATGGGATAGGCAAAAAGAGGCAACTCTATATAACCCTAGATGCAATGAAACACGTGGATCTATTCTCTTCAGAATGCATGGAGAGCTCCATGGTGTACCACCACCCTCAAACCCTATAGATCCTGCGCCTGGGCTGGAGAAAGTGCCAGTTTTGCGCAAAGTAAAGAATTCAATGCAGTTTTGTTTGCCTAGCTGATAGTAAATACGCCAACTTAAACTGGTGGAGGAAACGATGAAGTTGGAGAACTTTGAGGAGATTTTCCAAGAGGATACAAATCGTGAGTTGGAAAAGATTGGATAAGTTGTATCCATATCCACTGCAGGAATTTGGACATGGAGAACGACACCTGTCACCACAGACTGAACGTGGAGGAGAATGTAAGTCCGGCCATCAGTGCCATGATGTTCGCCGCTGGAGTGCTCGGGAACATGGTCGCGTTGATTCTCCTGGAGTTCCGCCGGAGGAAAGAGAGGAACCGACAGCGCCAGTCTTTGTTCCATTTGTTGGTGACCACATTGGTCGTTACGGATCTAATGGGGACCTGCTTGATCAGCCCCTTGGTCCAAGTCGCGTATCTAAAGAACACCACTTTAGTCGGAATGAGTGAGACGCTCGCGGTTTGCGAATATTTCGGATTTGCTATGACTTTCTTCAGTGTATCGACACTTTCCATCCTGCTCACCATGGCGCTGGAGAGGTGTCTCTCCATCGGGTACCCTTACCACTACGGACGGCATGTCACCAAGCGCCGTGGATACATCGCCATCCCTTGCATATATTTACTCTGCTTTCTCTTCTGCTTGATGCCGTTCGCCGGCTTTGGGGAATATGTGCAATACTGTCCCGGGACGTGGTGTTTTATTGCCATGAATCCCGAGGGGAAGGAGGACCGGGCTTATGCCAATGTTTATGCTACTGTGATGCTTCTTATTATCATAGTTATAGTGGCATGCAATTGTTTTGTAGTTTATCACCTGGTGTTGATGAACCGGAGGCGCAAACAGAACCGAGGGTCTGTGCACACCCGGAGTAAAAGGGACAGGAGGTACTTCTCATGGGCAGAGGAGGTGGAACATCTCATTCTCCTGGTCTTCATGACAGTCATATTTGTCATATGCTCACTGCCTTTAATGGTAAGACTCGTACATATTTTGACAGGATGAGAATTATTAGTAGTGTCAATGACGTAACACTCATTTTTCTTCTTCTTTTTTTGTTGATCTATTAAAATAAGGCAGAGGCTATTTGCACTAAGTGTAAAAATCAACAAAAGCATCTTCTTTGCACTAAGTGCAAATAGCGTTAGATGCTGTTTGCTCTCTAGTGCAAATAGTGGCATATACTCTTACACCCCTGTTTAAATACAAACATACAGTATAGTGGCATCACTGCAACATTTTATTTTGTTTATTTAGAGTCCCACAGACACCTACACCAACCCCTACCCCTAACCCCATCTTACAAAAATTAACCCATGGTTTACTACAGTAACCAGAGTATCACCATGGTATTTTTCTAGTAAAATGATAGTAACCACAGAATTAAACATGGTTACTATTAAGTACTTTTAACATGGTACTGTAGTAACAGCATGGTTAGTACATCAGAACTACATAGTTTCCACCAAAACACATGGTTACTAAAATATTACTACAGTAATATTAACCATATTAATATTAACCAAAATTAACCATGGTTAATTTTATCCAGATCAAATCCTTCTCTCAACTCCCCGACCTTCACTGTGATCAAATGACTGTGAGGAATCTCTTTTATTATTATTAAGTAGTATTATAGGAAATATTAAGAGTAGAGACATGGAAAAAATATGTCAAGGGGAGGGATTCAAACCCAGATCTCCAGCATGACAACACCGTTGTTATACCCAGAGATACTACAGCTGCACATGGGGGTAGTTTGCTGTAAAATCCTGTGTTTCCATCAGACTATTGGAGCGCAAATAGTAATTTAGTTATCCAAACTTTTAATCCACTAAATGTTTAACCCATTAAACAGTTCAATGTCTGTGCCCCCTCCCGAACAATTCAGAAAGTTGACCCCCAAATAAATCTGTCATGGCCTTCCTGAATGTGGTCTGAGCAGTGGTGGGGAGAGTTAGTGTAAATAGCCTCTGCCAACAAGATGGGCTATTTGCACTTAGTGTAAATAGACACTCTGTTAAAGCAAGGGGATATCAGCCAGGGGACATGTGGGGGACACGCACAAAAATGTGATTAGGTCCATCTCTCTTTTTCAAGCTAAACCCATACCGAGTCCAAATGGTGGATTTGTATACAGTTTTCTGTGCGTTTTGTTACTTTGGGCTGATTCAGCAGCCATCCAGCCAATTACGGGTGAGTTTCATGATCCAAAACAACCCTTACGTAATAGGTCGTCAGTCAGACAGTCTAATCAACATGGCTCTGTTCATTTTTACAAAGTTGCTTTCAACAATGCTCATTTATCCATGTTTTGATCAGCATTGATGTTGATTTAAATGGGCTGTGGCTCAGTTGGTAGAACGGGTCGGCCACTAATTGCAGGTTGGTGGTTCGAATCCTTGCCCACATGACTCCTCATGCCGAAGTGTCCTTCGGCAAAACACTGAACCCCAAGTTGCTCCCAATGGCAGGCTAGCACCTTGCATGGCTGCTCTGCCGCCATTGGTGTGTGAGTGTTTGTGTGTGTGTGTGAATGGGTGAATGAGTCACAGTGTAAAGTGCTTTGAATACTGTTAAGTTTTAAAAGGTGCTATATAAGTGCAGACCATTTACTATGTAAATTAATAATCTAGAGACAAGGAAAACACACAAATTAAAGTTATTTATTAGCATATCGCTCTTGATTGGCAGTATTACATGAAATGCACTGCAGAAAAAAAACAAAGGACAATCCTTCTTTTAAGCACACATTGTAAGTGGAGTTTATGTCAGTGCCTGAGTCTTCATTAAGTTATTCTTTTTACATTATGCTTGTGAGGTAAAAGATTGATCGGTTCTTTTTGCCAATTTAAGCAAATTACTAGATCTGTGTTAAATATATGTAAAGCAAATTTTAATATCAGCTCCTGTTTTTTAACTATATGTTGGTGTCCTTCACAGCAGCTCACAAACTGTAGGGAAATGATAGATTTGCTTTGTTATTGTAATGCATAAAACCTCTACTATAGTCTCTTTGTAGGTCTTTAGACATACACATTTTAAAGGGTTAAAATTGTCTTTTGATCGCTGATTCAGTGACTAACTCATTTCACACAAGACATCACCATTTGGGATCACCAGAAATGATCACTGAACTAATCATTAAATGAATCTGAACTAATTTTGGTGAACGTAGTCAAAACACTTTAGCCACTTGGATACATTTAAATCTTACAATGCACAAGCACAGAGTAAAAAATTTAATTGTGCACATGCACAATTGTCATTGATTAAATAATTTATTCCAGGACAAGCTTGTGCTCGGTCTTTTATTGGCATGTGTGAAACAGTAGCAAGTGCTCCAAAAGATGCATTTAGTATATTAATATATACTGCAATATATAAACAAGTGTTGTGTCTGTGCGAGTTATTTTGAGGTTATAGAAAAGAGACATCACAGTGCATACTCGTCTTTTCACGGCTTTTTAGAGAAAGCATGATAAAAGCAAACAAAAGGTTTTTAGTCTCCTTTATTTTACTGCGGATGGATATGCTATGGTTTCCAGATAGTAACCACATATTTACTTCTCAGTGTATTAATACAGGAATGGTTATACAGATTAATAGGTTTTAATCTGTCTTGCAGAAGCTTGAGTGCATATTATGGATGTGGTATGGAAATGGCATTATCAGTGTATGGAGGCATGAAAGATCAACACATTAAGCAGGAACAGGGATTTCAAGGGTTGCAAGACCTTGGTGGCGGCACATGACTTAGAGCAGCCCGCGCTGTTATCTCATGATCTCCCTCATAGCTTGTGTTGCAACGGAGTTAGCTGGCATGTGTTGATCCTGGCATCACACAATTATTGTGAAAGGCAATTAGATGGTGGCTAGCACACAAACATACTGGGTGCAAAAAGATTAGTAGGTCTGCTTTTATATGGCAACACAATTATTGTCTTCCTCTGTAGTTGAAACCAGACTCTTAACTGTACACCCCTAACTCACCCTTCAGTGATCTGGAACAACAGCGCCCACATTATTAATTTAAAGCTAATTATTAACAGTAGGCGGAGGACATAATTCAACATGTGTGGCTCTCTCTGGCCCACTGGTTTAATCTGAGTTTATTAAATACAATTCAGAATAAATGAGAAGCAATATAATTTCATTTCCCATTTAAGTTCCCAGCAACCCACTGACTAAAAATGCTGGATTGGGTAAACATGATGAAAATATGTGGAAATATTTTAAAGGTTAATTGTATAATTTTTGCCCATGCTAAACATACTATATTGGTTAAGACTATGTTGTTGGGCTGATCAGGATGCTAAAAAAACATGTTATATTAGTGTTTACACTTTTTATGGAAGCAACCTACAAATGGCTCAGTTGTCTCTGCATATAAAGCTGCAATAGGAGAATTATTTTAACTTTTTTAAAAACTACAAACTTCATATCTTTAAAGCTTACCGTGACCATCAGACCTGCAGTAGTATTTGAAATGCAGTGTGAAATAAGTTTAATCAGTATTTTAATAATACTTTCTTAAGGTCATCTGTGAGAAATATTTTTCTATCGGGAAGACACGCAGGCTTGAGTGAGGTTTATGATGCCATTTATTTGATGAATGTAGAACAGAAAAGTAATGTCTCTCTTTGGCGTAGGCCCCGTCCGGCAGTCCGAGGGAGTTGTACTCGGAACCATCATATCCTGCCGGAGATAGGAGGCAGGGGCGAGGAGCCTACCCCCGTGCGGGACGGGGCTCAACTGGTGGTGGTGGGGTGGTGGAGGTTGCCATCTTAGCGCACTGAAACAGCAATGTGATAGATTGGGAGCAGACTTATAAAGCAATGGCTTACCTGCGATTGGCTAGGAATTACCCAGCTAATAGTGTGATGATGTACAGCTGCTAGTCTTCTCGCTAGAACTACGCTGCGCTCACATATCTTGACCAAATGGAACTATTTGGTAAATTCTATCTTTTTATGTTTATTTGCTCATCCATCTTTTTAAAAATTGTTCTTATAAAAGAGATAGAGAGTAAAAAACAAGGCTTAAGCTTGATCAAACCAGGCTATGAGCACACAAAACTATTTTGAACATTGCAGAAGACCAGGACATGATGTCTCACACACAAGGGGTTCTGGTTTTAATACATCAGAAATAACTAATATTATATTCCAAATGTTAGAATATACATTCTACTAACTTTCCAACATTAATAAAACAAATAGCTTTGAAATATGTATACTTTAATTGAACCAAGGGATCAGTGTGTGACATTTCGATCTTTCATTGGTCACATGTCTTCTTGTCATCCAGATTTGCAAGTCAGATTTCACCAAACTTGAACTTTACTCTGCAGCATGAGCTTCCATTTCCGATCTCCCACGTTCAGATGCGTTTGAATGGGAGTGAAAGGATTGAGTAATGTGCCCGCCCCTTTATATTAATAAAGGATTAGGAGCAAAGGTAAACAAAGATGAGACTTATTATATATCGTATTATAGTATTATCTGTTAATCTAGGAGAATTTATTCTGATTTGACCAAGAGGCTTTTAAAGTGATCTTATGAGTCATTTATTGCGAAATCCAGAATGAAGACATCAAGGGAGTAATTTTATGCATTACTTCTTTCATGGGTGAAAAACAGAGAAAACTCTGGCTTTGGCAGGCTGTGTTGTAGTTAAAAGGTTTATGCTTTTGAGTTTTTTTCTGCACACCAAAAATCTTAACAGTCCTAGAGACTGTTCCCACGCAAGGAATGGAATAATTTCAAAGAAAAATCTTAGTTAAAGTAAAAGCTTATTTTCTAACATTCAAAATCAATTAGACAGATGACCGTTTATCAGATAAGTCTCTTGCCTTTTAAAGTCTTATCTGTTGTTTAGAGTAATAATTACCTGTTGAGAAGTAATCCAAATTAAACACACTATCTTGTAAATGAGATAAAACACATCCAAGTTTTTGTCATTAATATTGATAAATGAGTGATAAGACATAAGTGTCTTATGTCAACAAATACAATAGATTCTTACTTGCTAGATTGAATATGGTTGGAAATTCTTGGGATGGGAAAAAAACATATTTCTACAGAATGCTATTATTATGACTAGTGTTCACAGCTGATCAAACATCAGCTGAACTTCACATGCTGGCAAGCAGCAATATTAAATGACAGTCATGTATTTTGCCAAAATAGAAGAAGTGTTTTAAGATTAAAATTAGATGGTGCATGTCTGTGCAAAACTCACCGCCAAGTGTGCTGTGAGTGGTTGCCAGGGTGTTTATTTACTGGCTTTTACAGTGACCATCAGACCTGCTGTAGTTGATAGATTTCTGTTCTGCAAATAAATATCCCAATTTTTGATTCTGCTTGACGTTGAAATTTGATTTCGTAACATTGATAAAAGAAACTGTCGTATGGCTTCAGTCTTTCTCTTTGGTTTCAATGGTAAGACTCCATTTATGCTTAAATTACCCCAACAGAAAACATCTTTACCTGGGGCAGCATCTTCTATCCAAATGCTATCTGTGGTTTATGTTGGATGACACTTCTAAATTACTCTCTTCTTCTGTTTAGATCCGTGTGTATATTAACTCCACGGGCAAGCCCAAAGAGAGCCACAAGACTGACCTTATAGCACTGCGCTTTCTCTCTGTCAACTCCATCATCGACCCCTGGGTGTTCATCATCCTCAGCCCGTCGGTGCTGCGCTTTCTTTGGGGGGCGCTGTGTAAGACCACCTTCCTACCCTCCAGGAACTCTTTGTTTCAAACTTCCATTGCCAAGAACCCACCTGGGCAAGTTGAGCTGTACCAGCCAAGCTCCATCTCAGTGGAGACCACTCATCTCAACAAGTCTGTTTAGATGATTTGACATGATGAGGACATTATGGATTCCAGTGAAGTTGGAGAACACAGTATTCTGGACTGAATGCATCCATCTAAGAATGGATATACAGGGGAAGCAAGAGGTTTTAATGAAGTTCTTTGAAAGACTTCCAAATTCCTGAATTTTCCGTTGGGGATCAATGAAACATCTCAATCACTCTCATCTCTCTCTATCTCTGTCTCTCTCTGACTATCTATCTGGCTCTTTGTCTTACTGTAATGTCCGTATAATCATCAAATATCAAACTTTTAAAAGTAGTTAAAACTTTCAGATGATGTGTCAAGCCATCATCACATTTTTTTCGTATTATGTTGGCTTAACTTCTACATACATGGTTTAGGGTTGTTACAAAATCACTAAAAGACCACAATTATCAACTGTAAATCATCCACTTTCAAGCTACATCCACCAAACGCAGCACAGACACTCAAGACCCCTATGTACTTCATATGAAATCGAAGAACTGACAGGAGTGACATTTCAAACAAAAACGGCCATTCATTCATGTGCCCAAAATGAGATATGCCACTATCACGATTCTTTTGTCTATATTCTTCCCATTAACACACTTTTATACACATATCTTTGAAGTAGTATTATGTCATCACAAATTACAATAACAGAGTGTAACCGGTGCACACTATGATCATGTACACCATGATAGCGCAGTATTGCCATGAATGCAGAGTGTAAACATGACAAATTACACATTATCTACTGTATATATATTACTTTAAATGATCATTGAGTGGTTAAACCAGCATCTTTTACTGATCTTATGTGAATTCTACTCATAGAATGAGGCATGAAGTCACTGATTGCACAATTTAATGTCACATTAGGTGATGTTTTACATGTACTCTTTTCTTTTTTCTCCCCTTTTTCTCCCAATTTGGAAAGTCCAATTCCCACTACTTAGTAGGTCCTCATGGTGGCACAGTTACTCACCTCAATCCAGTTGGCAGAGGACAAGTCTCAGTTGCCTCTGCTTCTGAAACAGTCAATCCATGCATCTTATCATGGGGCTCGTTGTGCATGACACCATGGAGAATCACAGCATGGGAAGCTCATGCCACTCTCCGCAATCCACACACAATTTACCATGTGCCCCATTGAGAGTGAGAACCCCTAATCGCGACCACAAGGAGGTTACTCCATGTGACTCTACCCTCCCTAGCAACTGGGCCAATTTGGTTACTTGGGAGACCTGGCTGGAGTTACTCAGCACACTCTGGATTCAAACTCACAACTCAAGGGGTGGTAGTCAGCACTCGCTGAGCTACCCAGGCCCCCTACATGTACTCTTATGTGTCCTCATATTTAAATGCTCCTCTAATCGCCTCCTCCACCGGTGTGGCCGGTGTATGAATGTTTCCAAACAGCAAACTGTTGTTGAACTGTCAAACTTCTTTTTGACTTGAAGAAGAACTTCGCCGTTTGTATACCAAGGCCTTCAGAGCTCTGACATAGGCCACGTCCACAATAATAAATTTTTGTCTGAAAATACATTGATTTCACTACGTTTCTGCCTCATCCACACTAGAACAGCTCCTCTGAAAAAGGAGCATTTCGAAAACAATCCCTATTACCGCATTCTTTGGAAAACTATATATTTTCTAACTGATTGGAATTACAGTTTTCACACAGTGGGTGATCTGTCTATCTGTCTGTCCATCCATCCATCTGTCTATCCATCCATCCATCCATCCATCTTAACTGGTTTGTGGTGTCTGCCATTCCAAGGGGAATTTGTGTTTTTTTTTGTTGATGTAAAAACAAATATAGAAACCCCCTGAGGTTGTTTGTCTGGGAGAGTGAGATAAACCCAACTATGAGGTCAAAGGGATTTGGCATGTTCCCTCAACCGCTGCAATAATTGTTTGGAAATTGAGGGTATTGTCAACAATTTTTCATGGCATGTTTCAGTGGTGCATGTTGTGCATGGTGCATTTCAAAGAGGATATTCTGTGCTAGACTGTCAGATACTCAGTAAAACAAGACAAGCCATTTTCTCTACAGAAACTGACCTTAAGCAGTCATTCCATGATTATTGTGCATTCAAGTTTCCACTTTACTGGGGTTCTGCTTTCCTGGTCATAGGTTAAATTGCATGTTCTCCCATGCAGTCTGTCACTTTTTATTTTTTTATTATCAACTTAAACATGTGGCGTGGTTTCCTACATTTCAAGATGAGCAGTTCCTCAAATGTCAGTGTTCAGGAATACAAACTTAGTAGAAAAAAACAGAAGTTTCAACTTGTATTTATTATATCTACATATTTATTGTGCTTTAATTTATGATGATGCAACAGCAAGACAAAACATATTTGTGTCTTAGTGTATGTAGGTTGTCAGAATGCAAGGGGAGATTCTGATTGTAGATGATTTTAAAGTTTTTGCTTGCATACGCATGACAATGTGGTGGCGATCAGTAGGTGCAAACAAATGATTTAAAAGACCTGTTCTTTGTGTCTTAAGTTTTTATGTGCCTTTGAATGTCTTAAATGTACTTACTTGTGAAATATTATGATGCTTGTGCTATGTCTATGCATGTTGAAGTGTTGTAAATTGTCAAGCCTATTCTTAAACTCTCATCATGTCATAGCTATCTAGATACACAGTGAAAATGAGAAAATTAGGGTATTTCTCTACAAAAAAAAAAGAAAGAAAGAAAAGAAACAGAAAATGCTAACTCCCCCTAAGGCCATAAACATACTCTACCCAAGTAGGCAGGCATATATGCTTGGCCAAAACACTGCAAAAGCAAAGTACTTTACTTTGTTAGTCGGTAGCATAGTTTAGTACTCAAGGGTCCAATAGAGTTACTTCAAATGTCTGTGCTAATTTCATAAGTTCACAAACTGACATATTTCAGAATGCAACTGTGTATGAAATCAAACTTGTGCAGCTAGTGGTATTTGCGTTCAGGTTTAGGGATTTAAGATGCTTTCACGCAGGAGAAAGCTGTGACGAAATGTTTGATGGATAGGAATGCATAACATGCATTTTGGGGGGAGGGGGAACCAGGTCAGTTTCAAATCCAATGGGAATAATTTGGATTTTCTGAAAGCGATTTGAATCACGCATCAGGCAGGTTGAGTAGGACTGGTGACAATTGCACCACCACTGTGATCCTGGAAACTGAACCGGCTCTTTAAAATGCCAAAAGTGAACTTGACTAAACTCGAAGATTTACGCAGTTCTTTCTTTCATAAAAAATGTATTTAACGTCTGCAGTAATAGTGCAATGTTAATGACCCCGGACGTTGAGAGGGCCCCCACCCCGGTAGGAAAGCTATGCAAAAACCGCTTGAGGTGACATGTTGTTCTGGGTACAAGCACGAACATCCCATTGTCAGCGTGTGGTTCACGTTAGAAGCTGCTGGGTTTCGGTCAGTAGGACTTTGGGTTTGGGTTTGTCATTTATGAAAAAAGATATAGGCCTTGTTTCACTCACACGCTCAGATACAGGCAAACAGATGAGTTAGGGGCCGTTCAACCCAAACATTTTTTTGGTTGTGGGTCTGCTCTGTTTTTTCAGAGCATTATGTTTCATTCGTTGCACTGCGTCTTAACTGTTTTTAGTGCAGGTGTCACAAAGATATAACATTTTGAACAAGCAAAGTTTCAGCACTTGATAAACGTCCATGTTTTTTCCCTCTTCTGCTCTAGTGTGCTGAGAGGCACGCAATTGAATGTGCCTTGTATGTTTACTGTTACTGTTACGTATGAATTTAGCCTATGATGCTTACTTAAAGTACAGCCTTTTGCAACATGTTGAACAATATATTGCAGCATCAGAATATAAGCTCCAGGTGAAAGTAAATAAGACAGGAATATATTTTACTATTGTATACAACAAATCCTCAAAGTAAAAATAATAATACTGTATCATATTATAATGACAAACTGGATAACAATAAATAATTGATGGATTATAATAGGAATACATTCCTGTTAAATGTTACTGGTTGAAGTAGTAGGTTTTGCACACTCTGTTCACAAAAATATATATGTATTTGTACAAATATATGTAGGTAAATATTTCTTTTTTTATCTGTGGAAAAACGGGAAAACATGCATTAATTACATTTAACTAGATTGTCTTTTCATTAAACATTTTAAATGTATGTACAGATTATACGACGAATTCACAATTATGATTTAAAATACATTTTATATAATTTTTTAAGCAAGATTTTTCAAAATGGGGCCCCGGGTTGGTCGGTTGATTGGGGCCTCAGAAATCATTAACCCACCCATATATATATAACAATCATAGTATAACAATCATAGTGTTAATTTATAAGCAACATGTGAGTGGCTACGAGGTGGACCAGAAAAGTTGATTGGATCCCACCAAAAGTCTATAAACCGCTCTGCAGAGTGGTTGTATGAGGTTGCCGGAGACCAACCACCTATATCTCTTACAAAAGTAATTATTCTGTTCATTTGATCAGAAAGATTGATGAAAGTAATTTCTGAGAGTTGAAATCACTTAGAGCAGAGAAGATCAATTGAACAGTCTGGTTGTGGGAACACAATGTTTTTGAAACCAATTTCAAAGTATGCAAATGTTATGTCAACAGCGCAGGGTCTGATGCTCGTGACACTGCCCCCCATTTGGGAGTGTGGGAAGCAGAACACAGATAAAATTTGTAGGAAACTTAAGCATACCTCAGTTGTCATGGTAATATGTCTAATGCTTGCTCTGCCAAACCACAGCTACAGTCATACTCAGGAGTGCTTGAATTTCCTGTGGCGTAATTATGGGATGAAATTAGAATCAAAATGATTAACAAATGGATGCATATTTATCCATCAATTTGATAAATGTTGCAAATGTATCTTACAATCCACAGACAAATGCCTTTCAACTTGTGTCTGTGAAATTCTACATTAAATGAATGCACTGGAATTTGTACAAATGGAAACATATTTGTGAACCCTTTTATATAAATGTATCACAAATTGTTTATGCATCCAAAGGAAGTTGTTCAATACCAAACACAAAATGGTCTTGTGAAGTATTGAATGTGCATTTGTGGATCAAGTGACATGTATGCATTCATTGATGTCTATTTGTGTTGATTCCCTTTAATTTATTTGTATTTTGAGACTTCCTTTCCACTGGTTTTGCCTTGCACTATCCACATGTAACTTTGGGTGAGCAAAGCAGCTACCAGTAGATGGCAGTGCATTTGTTTTACATTTCAGTAGCTTCTAGATAATAGGATTGCAACACCTGACTGACTGTGTCGTTGTTTCTGGCACCAGTCAGCGTCTGCTGTTTTAATCTTAAAGGAGCAATATTTAACATTGATATGAAGTGTTTAAAATTCAAAGTCCAAATTCAAAATATTGGAGAAGGTTGTCTCCCCCGCCCACTCTTCCCCACACTCAAAGCTCGAGCAAACTGACAATGACTACAGCGATGAGCCTTACAGTGGTGGCCAAAAATATTGGCACCCTTGGTAAATATGAGCAAAGAAGACAATAAAAAAATCTGCATTGTTTATCCTTTTGATCTTTCATTAAAAAAAAAAACAATCACAAAAATATAACCTTTAATTGAAGTAAAACAACGGGAAATATCTCATTATTAAATCAATATTTTTCCTCCAAAATGCATTGGCCTCCCTTTGCCAAGATAACAGCTCTGAGTCTTCTCTTATAATGTCTAATGAGATTGGAGAACACCTAGCAAGGAATCTGAGACCATTCCTCAATACAGAATCTCTTCAGATCCTTAAAATTCAGAGGTCCATGTTGGTGTACTCTCCTCTTTAGTTCACCTCACAAATTTTCTATGGGGTTCAGATCAGGGGTCTGGGATGGCCATGGCAGAACCTTGATTTTGTGGTCACTGAACAATTTCTGTGTTGATTTTGATGTTTGTTTTGGATCATTGTCCTGCTGGAAGATCCAACCAGGACCCATTTTAAGCTTTCTGGCAGAGGCAGCCAGGTTTTGAATTTGTATCTGTTGGTATTTGATAGAGTCCATTATGCCATGTATCCAAACAAGTTGTCCAGGACCTCTGGCAGAAAAACAGATCCAGCACCACATTTAACCATGGGCATTGGGTACTTCTTCATCTCTGTGTGCACCAAACCATCTCTGGTGTTTGCTGCCAAAAAGCTCTTTTTTTGTTTCACCTAACCATAGAACCCAGTCACATTTGAAGTTCCAGTAGTGTCTGGCAAACTGAAGATGCTTGAGTTTGTTGTTGTATTAGAGCAGAGGCTTTTTCCTTGAAACCCTCCCAAACAACATGTGGTGATGTAGGTGATGTCTGATATATTGTTTTTAGACTTTCTGACCCAAGACACAACTTATTTAAGCACTTCTCCAGCTGTGATCCTTGGAGATTCTTTGGCCACTTAAACCATCCTCCTCACTGTGCGTGGAGACAATATAGACACACATCTTTTCCAGCCTGATTCTTAACATCTCCAGTTAATTGGAACTTGATGGTGGATTTTCTTATAGCCAATTCCCATTTTGTGAAGCTCAACAACCTTACATCAGAACTATATTCTTTAGTCTTTAGTCCCACTGTGATTGATGATTCAGGGAATTTGGCCTTTGTGTTACCTCATATTTATACTCCTGTGAAACAGGAAGTCATGGCTGAACAATTTCACATTCCTAGTCACCCAGGTGCACTAAAAATGTAAAATATGAATGGGAATATACTTCAAATATATTTTACTCATAAGAAATTCTAGGGGTGCCAATAATTGTGGCAAATGATTTTTGGAGAAAAATATTTATTTAATAATGAGATATTTCCCCAGTTTCAATTGTTTTACTTCTATTAAAGGTTAGATTTTTGTGAATTCTTTGAATGAAGATCAAAAGGATAAACAGTGCAGGTGTTTTTCACAGCCTTCTTTGCTAATATTTACCAGGGTTGACAATATCTTTAGCCACCACTGTACACTAAGTTGATCAGCTTATGTATACGTTTGAAATATTTTTATTGTTTGTAAATTATAAACCAGTTCATGTGGATTTTTTATAACTCTGTCAATGTTAGCTAGATGTATTGCTGGCTTCCACGGCTGCAATGCACTGTGTTTGCCCGCTAACTTGTTTCAAATTTGACTACCCGGGGTGTCATAATACTATAGGGGAATGGGCAGTGGGCAGGATCACACAAGGCAAAACACAATCGGAACGGACATTTAAAAAGTTTCAATATACTGGCTGTAGCATTGTTTTCGGAGAAGCCAGTATTTCTTAGCATGTTTCCTAAATCTAAACTTTAAAGCTTGTTTAAAAATAATCACGGCTACATTTGTGAGTATGATTGCTCATCTTGTTGGCACCGCAATTACCCGCTTACCCATTGTTTGCATGTGGGGACATGGCACAAACGGATCTCTGGAAAAGAAGGAGAATGTTAATTCGGCACTTAACGAGAGCACTTACAAGCAACAGTTCATTATTGCTTCCCTGCCCTCTCATATTCGCTTCAGTCAGTTGCCCTCTTGATGCCAGGGTAATGGTCTGCACTTATATAGCGCTTTTTAAACTTTAGAGGTTACCAAAGCGCTTTACACTGTATCCCAATCACCCATTCACACACACACACACACACACACTCATAAACCAATGGCGGCAGAGCTGGCATGCAAGGTGCTAGCCTGCCATTGGAAGCAACTTGGGGTTCAGTGTCTTGCCCAAGGACACTTCAGCATGTGGAGTTGTGTGGGTAGGGAATCAAACCACCAACTCTGCGATTAGCAGTCGACCCACTCTACCACCTGAGCCACAGCTGCCCGCACGGCAGAGAGGTTTACACACACCACACAGCAAGTACTAGCTGGCTACCGTTACACTCACCCCCATAAATCTCATTCCCATCCAGGTCACGGCACCACTGTAACCGGTCCTACTTGATCCGCTACTAGCGCTACTAGCGGGATTCGAACCAGCGTCTCCGGCATGGGAGGCAGGCGCGCTAACAAAGAACGTGATCGTGCAAGGCAAAACTATCAGAAAATAAGTCTCAAAATACAAATGAATCAAAGGGAATCTACACAAATAGATGGCAATGAATGAGTGTGTATCTCTTGTTCCACAAATGCACATTCAGTGCTTCACAAGAACAATTTGTGTTTGATTTGGAACATCTTTCTTTGGTTGCATACACAAATTGTGATACATTTATACAAAAGGGAACATTTCCATTGTGTTCACAAATATGTCTCTATTTTTACAAATCCCAGTGCATTAATTTAATATTGAATTTCACAGCATAAGTTGAAAGGCATTTGTCTGTGGATTGCAAGATATATTTGCAACATTTATCAAATTGATGGATAAGTATGCACGTATTTGTTAATCATTTTGAGTCTGTTTTCATCCCATACAGATTCAGTGGTATAAAGAGTTCATGAAGGTGTAGAGTAAAACATTGACTGCCTTGCTGATGAGATAAAATGAGATTTAGATCAAGTTTATGGCATTGTCATAAAATGTCACTCAAGCATGGGAGGTGGACATGCTAGCAAGGAGGAAAAAGGTTACAGCCTCTAGTGTCAGTTGATAGTGTGCCTTTTGATTTTAGGGGAGTGAGGTTTACACATCCCACACAGCTATCACGGACCATCTGACTTCCATTAAATTTGTCAGGTCAACTGCATGCAAAACTTTCTGTTCATGTCCCTGTGAGAATTGTTTGTTATGTACTTCTAAAATAAATGCATGTTAAGCAGAATTTTCACAAGCAACTGTAATAAACTACTTTACTTGATAATTTGCTGCTTGTGTAATCGGTCCTGCTCATTTTGCTCCGAGCGGGATTTGAACCGGCATCTCCACCATGTGAGGCGAACACGCTAACAAGGAGGCTAAAAGCTTCAGCCTCTAGTGTCAGTCGCTCCTCTAGTGACAGTAACTAGTGCACCTCTTGATGCCAGGGGAGTGAGGTTTACACATACCATACAGCTATCACATACCATTTGGCTTCTGTTGCACTTGTCTAGTCAACCACATGCAAAACTCTCTGTCCCATGTCCCTGTGAGAATTGTCTGTTATGAACTTCTAAAATAAATTGCATGTTAAGCATAATTTTCATAAGCATCTGCAATAAACTGCTATGAATGAAACAAATGCATTTTTATCTTCTGTTTATTAAATGGGTAAATCTTTCTGAGTAACACTTTTTATTGACTCACACAATTAAATTGACAAAGAAAAGCAAAACTTTTATTCACAGAATCAACAATTAACCCCCATTATTCCTTTTCCCCCTTACAATCCCCAACCCCACCCCCACCCTCAACAAATATCCTTGTAGTCACACATGAGTATACACACACACAAAAAAAAAAAAAAAATATTATAATAATAATAAAAATAATAATAAATATATAGGGTTGGGAGGGTTCCTTTTGAAATCTATTCCACTAAAGATTACAGAATACATGCTGTGAAATTTTATTTGTAATGTATTCCGTTAGATTACTCAAGGTCGGTAACATATTCTAAATACTTTGGATTACTTCTTCAGCACTGGTAGATTTTTTTCACTTGTTTTGACTAGAAAAACTCTGCCAGTACAGTAAGGCAAAATACACATGTTAAAAATTAATTCTCTGAAAAACCTAAATATCTTATGCAGTGTTGTTTCTAAAACAAGATGAATCAAATTATCCTTGTTTTAAGGATTTTTTTGATATTTTTACAGGAAAACAATACAAAAATTATTATCAAATATATGATTTTTGCCCTAATATCAAAGGTCTTTCTAGAAAAAAATTAATTATGATCCAACATAAAAAATTTTGATAAAAAAATATGATCGTGCCTGGTAACGTGCATGTAAAATGGCTAGAAATAGCATTTTAGCTTAGTGTAAAGCTGACAATTTACACAAGGTTTATTTCTATTTCTTCTGCTCCAAACTTACTACAAACTTACTTCTCTGTCTGCTTGTATGAATGTAACACATCATAAGAAAGTGTTTCACTACTGTTCAAATGCACTTTGGATTGCATCATTTATATGTATGAATGTTTTCCATCTGAATGCACTGAATATTAAATGAAACATATATATATATATATATATATATATATATATATATATATATATATATATATATATATATATATATATAGGGTTGGGGAGTAACAAATACATTTAATACGTATTTAAAATACAAAATATAAGTAACTTTATTCCACTACATTTACAATTTAAATCATTGGTATTTAGAATACAGTTACATTCAAAATTATTTTTTACTGATTGATTATTGAAGAGATTAATTTGAATTTTATTGTCATTTGTTTCATTTAACATTCAGTCCTTTTCAGATGGAAAACATTTATACATATAAATGATGCAATCCAAAGTGCATGTGAACAGCTGTGAAACACTTTCATATGATGTTTTACATTCATACGAGCAAACAGGTTCCGGGTGCCCCTATCCAGAGTAAAATAATCAGAAATAAATCCATTTGTTTGTACCGCTGCTACCGGATGTCTATAAAGTAACCATACAATAAAAGTATTCCCAAACCCGTACATTTCCAAAATCTTAAAAAGATAAAGCCATTCTACCCTATCAAATGCATTTTTAGTGTCAAGTGAGATGGTAGCAACCAGAGTCTGGTCATTCGCCACTGACCACATGATATTGATGAAACACCTAATGTTATCAGAAGAGCTTTGGCCCCGAATAAACCCCACCTGATCTATATGTATAAGAGATATCATAACTTTATTGAATCTGTTAGCCAAAATTTTTGACAATATTTTAACGTCTGGCAGGATCAGGGAATTGGACAGTAACTCTTACACTCGCTTGGATCTTTGTCCTTTTTAAAAATCAGATAGATCCGGAATTGTGTCATGATTGGCGGTAGCTTTCCATTCTTTAATGATTCAGTATAAACTTCTAGCAAAAGTGGAGCCAGTTCTGTAGCACAAGATTAAAAAGACCTATAGGCAAGGCCGTAAACACCTCACCAAGCTCTTCCAGCTCTTATCTCAGAATCAAGATAATTTTTTTGCTTAGCCGACAGTTTAGGAAGTTCTAATGGTTCCACAAATGTTATAATATCTTCTTCAATAGATGAAGATGTGGAACTATAAAGATCAAGATAGAATTCTTTAAAAGCCTTATTAATATAGAGGCCGAGGCAAATATTTAACCTCTAGCAGATGAATGGTAGAGGGAATGGCAGAAAAAGACTCTCTCTGTTTTATATATCTAGCCAGAAGCTTTGTCCCCCAACTCAAAGTATGACTGTCTTGCCCTGAATAGCCAAAACTCCATCAAAACATTAAAGTCTCCTCCCAATATTATATCATGAGTGGTGCCAGCAGCTTGCAACATCCCTTCAAGATTATAAAAAAGCCCTGATCATGAGCATTAGGTGCATTAGCCAAAGTAAGACTTTGTCCCTGAATTTCAGCTAAAACAATAATGACTCTTCCTAATTTATCTTTACTAATTTATGTTTACTTATCAGTGCAATGACTCCCCTGCTCTTACTCAAATCAAATCACATCAGTTTTATTGTCTCATGACCATATACACAAGTGCAACAGTGGGTGAAAGTCTTGGGTGCAGTTCCGAGCAACATAGCAGTCATTACAGTGATGAGACGAGACATATACCAATTTACAATAAACATTAGATTTACACAACACAATAATAATGTACAGTAAACAATACACACAATATAGAATACACATACACATAATATAGAATACGCAAAAATTAAAAATGTATATAATGTGTATATAAAATATACAGAATGTTGTTTTGTACTGTATTGATATTCAGGCTGTTGGTTGATAGTCAGTTGCCAGTCTGATTGCTTGGGGAAAGAAGCTGTCATGTAGTCGGCTGGTGCGGGTCCTGATGCTGCGATATCGACTGCCTAATGGTAGCTGTGAAAGCAGCCCATGGCTCGGGTGGCTGAAGTATCTGATAATCCTCCGAGCTTTTTTCACACACTGCCTGGTATATATGTCCTGGAGGGAGGGAAGCTCACCCCCGATGATGTGCCTGGCAGTTCACACAACCCTTTGTAGGGCTTTGTAGTTGTGGGCAGTGCTATTGCCGTACCACGCAATGTTGCAGCCAGTCAGGATGCTCTCTACAGTGCTGGTGAACCGTGTGAGGATATGGTGGTTCATTCCAAACTTCCACAGCCGTCTCAGGAAGAAGAGGCACTGATGAGCCTTCTTCACAACGGCCTCAGTGTGGATGAACCATGTGAGTTCCTCAGTTATGTGGACATTGAGGAACTTGAAGCTGCTGATTCTCTCCATCGGTGCTCCATTGATGGTGATGGGGCTGTGTTCTCTGTCTTTCCTCCTGAAGTCCACTAAAAGCTCCTTGGTCTTATTGTACTCTCTGTAGGCTGCTTCATCATTGTCAGTGATCAGACCTACCACCGTTGTATCATCAGCAAACTTAATGATGACATTGGAGCTATGTGTTGCCACACAGTCAAGTGTGTACAGGGAATACAGGAGTGGGCTGAGAATACAGCCCTGCGGGGCTCCAGTGTTGAGGGTCAGTGATGAGGAGATGTTGCTGCCCATTCTAACCACCTGACGTCTGAGTTTCACATCAAGCTTGGTGGGCACTATGGTGATAAATGCTGAGCTGTAGTTTACAATCAGCATTCTCACATATCACATATGTGTTCCTTTTTTCCAGGTGGGAGAGAGCAATGTGTAGTGTAGATGCAATGGCATCATCAGTGGAGCGGTTGTTGTGGTAGGCAAACTTCAATCGGTCCAGTGAGGTGGGCAGCACAGAGCAGATGTTATCTCTGATTAGCCTCTCAAAGCATTTGCTGATGATGGGGATGCCATTCATTTAAGCAAGTAATTTTGAGTTGCTTTGGTACATGCCCAATGTGTACATTTTGAAGCATGTGGGGACTACAGACAAGTAGAGGGAAATGTTGAAAATGTCTGTAAAATCAACAGCCAGTTGGTTTGCGCACGCTATGATGACGGAATGTTCTCTGGACCCGCAGCTTTACGGATATTCACCCTTAGGTGAATAAAACATACACCACCAACACTGCTTTTACCTGAGAGGTCTTTTGCTCTGTCCCCTCGGAGCAAGGAGAACCCCACGAGTTTGATGGCTGAGTTTGGAATCTCCGCAGACATCCAAGTTACTGTTAGGCAGATAATGCAGCAGTCCCTTGTCTCTTGTTGGAAAGAGATCCATGCTCTCAACTCGCAGAGCTTGTTGTCCAGAGCTTGAACGTTTGCCAGTAGGATACTGGATAGCTTGGGCCAATTTGCATGACGTCTTACTCTGATGAGAACGCCGGCTCTGTCTCCCCTTTTCCTTCTGTGTTTCTGCGGCAGGGCAGCACAGACAGAGGGCTCCGCTGGCGTGTTTGTAAACAGCAGGTCGGCATTGAGGAATTTGAAGTCTGGTTTTCGGTGTGCAATTGCAGAACCAATGTCCAAAAGCATTTGTCTGTCATATTCAATAAGGCAGACAACATCCAAGACAAAAAAAAACATAAGAACTGTAAACAAAGCAAACAAAAAACTTCAATGTTGTCTTGGAGCTTGCAATGCAGCAGTCATACTCGGCACCATCTTGAGCCAGCACTATAAAAAAAATGCCCACCCCATATCTCCCCAAACAGTCAAGCGAATGTTTAGTGAGCCAGCCCACCCGGTCACAACGCGAGTACCACAAGATGACTTACTCATTCCACTGACTTCACGAAGGACACCGCCCACTTCAGGCATGTGAATGCCCCACAGCCATCCCCAGCATCCACTCCCATCCCGGCCAGGAACATCAGTGCAAAAGCGACCCTCCGTCGATGCAAAAGTCTCCCACATTCCCCGAATTGACCACGCCCCCCTCCCGCCGAGCCCGCAAAGTCCAAGAAAATGCCGTGGTCCCTCCAAGAAAGACCCCCCTCACACCCCCACACCCCAGCGCAACACAAGATGCACACCAGATGATCCCAGAAACCCAGCCAGAACCGATCAGGGCCCGAGCAGACTCGGAAAGAGCCCATCCAGGAACTCCACCACACCCCGTCACTCCACTCCCCCCGAGACCCCCACGGCATGGACGCCACTCCATCAACCACTCGTTCTCCACATCCCCCAGGCAAATCCACCCCGGTCACCAGCGGACCAGCAGACAATTCCCCCTCCGAAGACTCCAGACAATGGAAATCCCCCACCACCACGACCACACCAGCAAACCTCACCTCCAGGGAAACGATCAATCGACACACCACAGCAAGATCCTCCAAGCCAGCATCAGCCTCGTTTGCACCGCCGACACGCCCAGCATTTCCCGCGCATCCTCACCCCCCCGCTATCTTGTTCTAATATTACGGCCTGTCATGAGACCGGGTTAAAATATTTACACACGTACGGACAACCCCGCCATTATATATACCATGATAACTGGAAACAGCTAATGTCACAATGCAAAAACTTTTATGGTCCTAAAAACAGGCTTTGTTGTCTTTATGAAAAATATATTTTAGTATACAGTATTTTTTATTTTATTTTGATTTTGGGGTAATTACACCAATGGTAATGAATGCGATCCTCTATAATTTACATCAGTGATGGTTAATGAAGATTAGAGATTCATACAGCGCACTGACCTGAAATCTTATGGAAATCTTCTTTTTGCAGATTTATCCGTGTTTACATTGTTTTCTGACGCAAAGGGAGGATGCATCTCTGTTTATTGCAATGACCTGCAAGGTTATCTCCGAACCCAAGCCAGAGCACCAGCAAATGACAGCAGGAAACAGCAGGAAACAGCTGCAAGTCTTTAGGGAGATGACGCCACACATTAGAGAAGATCCATCACCATGCATTACAACCACACATCAACAGAAGTCACTGTTATGAAGATACACACATACTGCCCACTTTTCCCCTCTTTTTCTGCGAAATTCAGACAGTGGTTCTTGTCATTTTCACCCAAGGCAAATAAGTCAATTTATCGGGTTATATTTGTTGCTCTAAGTTTTATATGGTGTAAAATGAAGCTATTTGCTGTGCACAATAGTACTACTCCATGAAATTACTGGTCTGTCTATCCTTACAACTTCAAGAGAGACTTTTGTCCTTTTTGACATAAAATTTTTGTTCAACCTGTGAACAAATTGAGTCAACAATACTTTTGGTCCATTTTCCAGAAGAAAAAGACTGAACATGCATATATTTGGTTTGTTTTTATCAATTAGGTTTCATTTGTTAACAACATTAGTTTACATGAACTAACAATGTATATTATTTACAGCATTTATTAATATTAGTTCATGTTTATTTCAACATACACTAATACATTTTTAAAATCCAAAGTTGTTTTTGTTAACTTAAGTTAATGCATGGACTAACATGAACTAATAATGACCAATTGTATTTTTATGAACAATCATTTACAAAGATAAAAATAAATTGTTAATTGTTAGTTCATGATGCCTAATGCATTAACTAATGTTAACAAATGGAACCTTATTGTAAAGTACTGACATGTCGATGGCCTCAAAGCCAGTGTTTGGGTGCAATCTGATTACAAAGTAATTAGTTACTGTAATCTAATATCTTTTTTAGCTAAAAAATAAAATAAAATTGTGCAACGCATTACATTTCAAATACTTGTAATCAGATTACAGTTACTGACTTTCAATTTAGGTAATTACTTTTATGTACATTACTTGGGTTGTTCATATTTCTAAAATAATATTATTTCTACATAATACATTTGAAATGTGTGTACAACCTACTTTGCCAGAGATAACACCCTTGTCTGAGACCAAACTGCAGCGAGCCAGGGCTTCAATAATAAAAGCTCTGCAGGGGTAACTCAGTGAGTATTGACGCTGACTACAGCCCCTGGAGTTGCGGGTTCAAATCCAGGGCGTGCTGAGTGACTCCAGTAAGGTTTCTTAAGCAACCAACAGTCACATGAGGTGACCTCCTTGTGGTCGCTATAATGCAGTTCTCGCTCTCTGTGGGGCATGTGGTGAGTTGTGCCCGGATGCTGTGGAGAATAGCGTGAAGCCTCCACTTACATACTTATGTAATGCGCTCAACAAGACACACGATGCGCAGATTAACATTCTCAATTGCGGAGGTAACTGAGATTTGTTCTCCGCCACCCGGATTGGGGCGAGTCACTACGTCACCACAAGGACTTAAGAGCGCAATGGGAATTGGGCATTCCAAATTGGGGATAAAAATAAAAATAATAAAAGCTCAGCAAACCATGACCATAACCACCATAGACATTGAGGGGGACGCATCCCACCCAACATCCAGAATGGTAGTCGATTAATATGGGTTTTTCAATGAGTGGTTTTATAACTTTTACATTTGTCACCTCCAGTTCTGACCACATCTTACATATTTGGTCATATCTTTGGAGCAAACAACCAATTATTTAATGACTCAAGGATCTGGATGAATTTTATTCACCCTTCTGCTTTTGATTAGTACAAATGGGGCTGGGCTAATTACCTATGACATTCTTCTCTAGCCTATGATAGATGCCAAGGGTTGTGGCATACGGGAAAACATCTAATTTCATTGCTCATGGTCACTTGCGAAGGGCTCTGCCCAAGCATATGACTGATGCCTTGGACTTTCCAGCCCAAAAATCATTCAGATGCATAAGTAATTCTAGAATGGCCAATCAGACAAGCACAAACCTCAAGAGAGAACAGCTCAGTCCCAGTGTCCATGAGAACTCTTTTTTGAGCTATGTGACAGAATGAAGCTGAAAGCGGTCTGCTGAGGATTTTTTACAGATTTAACTGTGCATAAGGCTTGACCGTAGAGTCTGCCAAATAGCATACATCACATTCTGGATGGCACTGTAAAATGTATTGAGAAATTAGAATTAAGTTAATGTATGTTATCTAGTATCTATAGCCAAAAACACACTTTAGTTAAGGGAAAACAGTTGTAAATGTGTTTGTGCTATGTACTTAAAAAGTAAATCCTTTTTCATAGCTTTTGAAATTGACAGATGAAATTAAAATACTGTGGAGATTTGCTCATTGAAGTAACTTACACAACTGCTTGAAACCATTTTAGCAATGTCAGTTTCAAAAGGCTCTGAAACTGGAATCCTTAAATTTAATAAGGGGTTATCCCTAACTTTCAGAAGGCACTTTGGGCTCTCTCTCCTTTCCCTGTTGACATTTTTTGGAGAGAAAAACACATAACCAGTTCACTGTTGATTTCAGACACTTCACGTTTATTGACACGCCATGCCACCTAGAAAATAAGGGTTGTAACAAAAGTTACCCTTACATCCCTTTGTGCCAGAGGCCTGGAGAACTGCTAGCAAAGGTAATGAAAAAAATTAACCTAATTGCAATGTTGTCAATTCTAGATGGGAGCACTTTGTTTATTTGGATGCAGGGCTGGACTGGTAATCTGGTAAATCTGGCACACACGCATGCACACATACTATATACATTCATAAAAATATAAATATATAGATATAGATATATACACACACTACTGGTCAAAGTTTTGAAACACTTGACTGAAATGTTTCTCATGATCTTAAAAATAAAAAGGCATTGGTTTAAATGTTTGTAATGAGTTGTGTAGACAAAAATATAATTGTGCCACCATATTAATTTATTTCATTAAAAAAATAAAATTTAATTACAAAAAAAAAAGTTTTGAAATTGATGACTTGGACCAAATAATAAAGAAAAGCAGACAATAATTGCCCAACATAGATGGGAACTCCTTCAATACTGTTCCCGGGGTGATGCCTCAAGAAGTTGTTTGAGAAAATGTCAAGAGTACATGTCTGCAAATTCTGGGCAAAGGGTGATTACTTTGAAGATGCTAAAATATTACATAGTTTTGATTTATTTTGGATTTTTAGTCACAACAATTCATATAGTTCCATTTATGTTATTCCATAGTTTTGATGACTTTATTATTCTAAAATGTGAAAAGAAAAAAACAAATTATAACAAAGAATATGTAAGTCTTTGACTGGTAGTGTGTATGTGTGTGTGTGTGTGTGTGTGTGTGTGTGTGTGTGTGTGTGTGTGTGTGTGTATATATATATATATATATATATATATATATATATATATAATTATTATTATTATAACTATTGTATATAATTATTTTCATGATTTATTACAACAAAACTTCAAACCACGTTTCATCTACCATTAAATGATGCTTCACTTTTTCACATTTGCAATTACTTGCACCTACGGACATTTTCCACTATGTTTGACAATAAGAAAGTGTCCAAGTACTTTATAGTTTTGTTTTACAATTGTAAACACAACAAATTGCAACAAATTTTTGTGAAATGTTTTGCTTGAAAAGTGTGCTTGAGCCATCATTGTATTGACATAAAACAAATTGTAATGACATTGTTTTAAATGACACTTTTTATATTTAATTTTTTATGATGCAATAGAATGACAATATTTATGGATCTTATTTTCTGTCGATTTTAAATAAATACATTCAACGCTAAAAATAAAAAGGAAAACCCCATTAACCGTTTCATTTTCTCAAAGTGTTTGCGAAGTGTGTGCCAGAACTAAAAATAAAATAAAACAATTCAATTTGAATGAAAAATTGGAGACAGGTTTTGAATACTTAACAATTTACGTCATGTTTTTTATTTTTTCAGTAGCGATGGTTAACTTCACTATAATTGTTCTCATATGCAGAATGACAGGTCATTTCAGTGTTTCCCCACCAAGAACAAAACATTGCTGACATCCACTGTGAATACTTGCAAAACAAAACGTCAAGACTTCTACTGTTGTTTTGAACAACATATGGACAATGACCCTTTACCTATTCCTACGAGTGTCATGTGTCTAGAAACAATATGCAACCCATTGTTATTTTTAACAGTCTCTGACCTCTCTGCAGTAAGCTGGAATTGGACTAAGGGCCAAACTCTGAAAGCCCTGTAACCACACTGGCCTCTATACAGTATTAGCTTGAAGCCTAATGAGCAGCCATTGAATAAAATAAAACCTTATGGATAAACTGGGAAATTCTTTACACACACTTATATAAAGAAAAGCATCACGTTTTCTGAGATGTCACCAGTTGCTAGTTTTGCACAGGCAAGCGCCACTCAAACTTTCTATAGAAAATAAAAAAATAAGTTAAGTTTGCAATTCAATTTTGGTATGTCACTTTTAATTACACATTGTAAACAGCAATAGGAAGTGACTTGTCTACTTTTGGATGAGGCCAATAGTAAATGTCAGTCACAGTCTCCTATACTTGCCAAGTTTGAATGATGTCACAACATATTTCCCATGCAAAGCAGGTTCACATTTGACTTAGAGATCCGGATCGGTCTCCTAGGCTTTACGATCTACATCAATCTCCAGGGAAGGGACAGCCAAGGAGAAACAGTTTTTTGCACATGGAGGAATATTTGTTGTCAATGCGGAGAGCAGCTTGCTTTCTTTCCCTTATGTGTGTCTTAGAAACGGATGTCACTCCTCACCCAGTGATCTGAAAGTGGGCTTGACAATGTGTGTTTTTGAGGAGTAGAACTTGAAGGCTATTTGTCCCAGATAGTGACAGAGGTCAGGTTTTACTCCCTTTCCACATTCATTTGTTAATAGCATCAGAACAGGGTACATACAAATTTAGTTCATGTGGAGAAATCTCAGCCTTAGGGACATTTTAAAGATTTACATCAATTGAATATGGTTAAACAGACACGTATTAAAATGGGCCTAACATTTTCAGTCACACTGTGTTCTAAAGACAGTACTGAATTTTATATGCATGAATTAACAAATCACAGAGGAAAAACCAAACCATAATGCTTTTTTGTGCTTCAAAATAAGAATAAAAGAATTCCCAATATACTTTTCAAAATTATATATTTTGTGAAAGTTACACATCTCATCGTTCCACTGCAATAAAATACATTTGGCATATCTATGAGAAATATAAAATGACATAACATAATATAATATATTTTCCAATGGTACATGGTGCATCATAACCTTTGTCAGCCTTTATGTTGTCATAAAACACAATGGCATATAAAGAGAGGATACTGAGTAAAAAAAATTAAAATAATTAATCACCTGTGGTGGTTTGAATATAATATCACATCCTGAATGTTTAAAAGTAAAGAGTGTAATGTCTGTGCCACTAGCGTTACTAAAACAAAATTGCAAAATGTCCTGTTTTCAGACAGGTTTCCAGATCTCCCACTGGAAACAAACAGATAGCCCCGCAATTGGTTGAGCCAATATTTCTGTCAAGCAGGGGTGCGTTACCCAAAATCATCGTAAACTAATAGGTTTGGTTTGATCTACAGCTCTCCACCTGTGGTTAGAAGCATTGTTTCTTGTTAGTTTGTTGTGTGGACATCATTTGACTTTGCTGAGGCTTCTTCATTTCACATTTTTTATTCTGTCAAGCACCTTTGTAAGCACCTTTTAAGGGATTAAAGGCTGTAAAGAAAAAGTCCTTTAGCACACAAGGGTTCTCTTGGAAAACAATGCTTGTTTGTCCATGTTAGCACATGTTTTTGATGAGAGCACATGTGTATATATGCTCAAGTTCATCGGTGGAACCCCGAAGACTGATGTAGAGGGAAACCCCACTATTGCAGCGTAATGTGTCTGTCACATTAAACAGTGCACGCCACTTTTGTGTCTTCAGCAGCATTCGCTCATTAAACAGCTTTCTGATGTATGTGTAAATGAGCTATTCTAATTTAATATCTGCAGAAGTTACTCCACCCTCTGCGTAACGTCATTAATGACAGCTATATGCCGTTGGTTCGAACGATGGATGTGCAAGTTTTCGGGAAACAGTCGTGATTAGCTAGTTTATTTCTCAGACAGTACTTTGGATTTTGGTGTTTAAGCAGTGAGTTATGTCGTTGTACAGAAAATGCATCCCTGGGATGGGATGCTCAAAACAAACAGAGCAAATTTTTGATAGGGCCACAATGCCACAGCATTTATGCTTTTGGGGAGAAATCAACATACAAATGGCTTACTATGTTGTTTCTGCATACTGATATTAGAAATCATTTTAACATCTGCAAAATGACACACAACAGATTTTTTTAAAAAGCTTTTTAAATGGTTAAGGACGTCATGCATCAACTGCCTAAAGTAACACTCTGTGGCTTAGGTGCTACTTCACTTTTAATTTCTTAAATAACAACCAAGTATAGAGGAACTTATTAAAAATTTAAATAAAAAGTCTAAAAATCTTAATATGGATATGGAAATTCAGATACCTTCACCCATACTTGCAAAGGTCTCTGTGGAGATTAATTTCTGTCATCACCTGTGATGCAGGCCTGTTCTTTATGTCTGGGATGACGTTCAGCAATAGATAACATCAAAAGTGTCAAGTGTTGGCTAAAGTTAATTTATCCACCACCTGATTTATAGGAATTCATTTCCAAGTGGCAGAGCTTTGCTCTAAGACCAGCAGAACATGCAGTTTTATGTCTGGGAAATGGGCATTATTATCCCAGGAAAAATGATCCAGTATCAATGTGGACTTTGCATACTGTATCCATGGACTTTGTTGTAATTAACATCAAGCTTTTAGGTTATAATCTATGCAAACATTTTTAAAAAAAGTGCATATTTTAGGTCATGGTCACCATTTCTTTAAAAAATTTCCACCATCTCTAATCACCTTTTGACCTTCATTATGTTATTTGAAAATTGAAAATGGTTCTGTGGTGTAGTACAAATATTCCATGTAGTATCTCAATTAAAATAAAGTCATAAAAAATGGCATTAATATTAATATAAAAGAATTAGCAAAATGCTGTTTAAAATACTTTTAGGTGAAGTACAGCATGTCACACCGCAGGACATTTCAACTTCTCATACAATGGTTACTTGTTGTCCCTTGTCATGATGCTGCACACCTGGCCCCTAACCAGGTTAATCAAGCCTCTGAGAGGGATTAAAGCCGACTGGAGACTGCAATGTGAGAGAGAGATTTACGGGCAGCTGTCCGACACCTTTGTGTTTTTGTCTTTTCGTTTAAGTTCTTCATTAAAATTTTATTTATATTGTCTAGCCGGTTCTCACCTCCTCCTTTCCATTAAACCCTTTACACTGGTGCCGAAATCCTTGAAGGAGGAAGGGTGCGCCATAGTGGAGTTCTCGCCACTACCATCCACCCACAAAGGAGCAACCGCGGCCATCTGCCGGAGGACGGAGGAGCTCGGCCGCCTGGAAGCAGAGGAACGGCCGCCGACTGCGAGGGGAGGAGGGGCTCCCAACCAACCACCTGGAATGGTTACCGCTGCCAGGGGCAGGGGAGACCCCTACCGTCCACCAAAAATGCAGCGGGGAGTTCCGTCCACCAGGGGCCGGAGGACTTCCTCCGATCCACCCGGGGAGGCGTGGCTGTCATCCACTAGAGGGTGGAGGAGTGGCCAAGGACCAAGCTATGGCGTATCAGAGAACTGGCGAGTAAGTGTTTTTTTTCTTCTCTCTCTCTCCTCTCAGTCTCCCGCTACATGTTGGCCTTTCCCTCTCTTTTAAATTTTACTTTGGTTTTTAGGGTGTACTGCACTTTTACAGGGAGTACCCCCTGTGTTTTTAATTATTGTTGTTTCCCTCCCCCGTCCCCTCCTAGAATCAGGAAGGCGGGGATAACCTGCTGGCAGACGGGTCGGAAGATTCTATTATAGTATGAAATCCATTGGGTTGACTTGTGCCAAAAAAGACTTTTAACTTTCCCTTCAAAAGACAGCACAAATGACAGCCCACAAATGCCTATTGATGTCATCAGTTTCAGCTTTAATAATCCACATTATCAGAGCTTAACCCACGAGAACAGAGGAAATTGCATACGGCTATGTGTTTTTCATAAAAATGTGACAGTAATCAGGCACTTTTTTTGTCTGTGTTGAAGCAATGACAGAATGCTTCTCGAGGCAGAGACATGGAGAGGTAGTTACAAAATGTTGTCAAATTCATTGTAATGGCTTAAAGGTTTTTTTTTTCTTTTAAAAAAAACAAAAAAATACAGAACTGTGTCTCTCAGCAGTCATCCTTTGTTGGTTTAGAGCCTAAATGCACACAAAAAAATATATCGCAAACTCCTGCTGAAAGAGCTTGTTGAGGTGTCTCTCAAAAATAGCTAATATTCTATTGTGCTATAGCACCCTATTTGATAACATTTTCTAGGTTCTAAATCATGAAAATAATGGACATTTCAGAGCAAGATGGGTCATTCCACAAAACGGATGCAATTTGTGTAAAAAATTACTTAAATGACTTAAACTTTTACTATACACTTTAAAGATGGGTTTTATCTAAACATATCAACATTAATTATTTTTGTATGTATTATTTGTATTTTTCTTTTATCATGAGGTTGGCTTTTCTTTGGCCTCTCACCACCCTTGTGTTTTCAAATTCTTCCTGTATTACCAACCACAAATTATGATAAAAACAAAATAGGCTATGTGGATATAAAAATATCATTTTCCTTTATTTTCTCTCTACACTAAAAAATATTTTAGAATGTTTTTAGTATTGACACATTTCAATTTCACAACACAATTCTATCAAATTGAATTGCATAATGTTTAACAAAATAAAATTAACAAAACTTAAAATATGTCTTTTTTATTTGATTTGATTTGATTAAAAACTGCTCAGTTCAGTTTGATGGAATTTTGTTATTAAATTGAAATGAATAAATCTTAAAAAGAAATTTGACTGTATATATATTTTTAGATTTTAGTTAACAAAATGTATTAGTCTATGTGTCAACCTTTATATAAGCTAATGAATTTAGCTATACTGGCAAATATACAAGGGCAAGTAAAAATCTTATGTTTGAAACAATTTTTAAAAAGCACGTGTTCTTACCATGATTTTGTATACTGTAGTAAACAACTGATCATTTAAAAGTAGATATTTGTAGATATGTTAAATGTAAACCTGTCAGTCCTGTTATTTTGAAGGTATCATGTTCAAACATATTTGAAGTCTTAAGCCGGTACAATGCAATTTATTAAACATATTATTTATCTGATTGAATTTTTGAAATCTTACAAAAAAAAATGACTTAAACTAAATATACAGAGGCACCCTTTTCATACAATGACCTATTCACAGACAGGGTAAAAAAAGGGCACCATCGTGATGCCCATAGATGCAACAAATACTGTACTCAAGAGTCCAAGTTGACTGTTTCTTTGTTAGGACTCACAATGCGCTAATCAACATTCAGTGCCCTTGAGTGTCATTTTCTCACCAGAAGTCATTGCAGCACAATAGTGTTTATTTTATAGGATGAGTAAAACATTTTAAAGACCAAATCTGTTCTTGTGTGAATACTGCTCAATATAAAGTAAGCTTTCAAACAGAACAGCTTTTCTATTTCACAACAGCGAAAGTTCCCCAATTTTAAGTAAAGCTGCTAGAATTACTTCTAATTCTTCATAAAAACAGAAATACAGTCATTGTGTAACTTGTACAGTAATACAGTCATTGTGTAACAGAGTAATTTGCAGCAGTAAATTTCCTTTATTGGAAGAGTGTAAACCTTTAAGGTCAGATGATATGTAATGATAAAACTACAACTGAACAACATAAAAAGGCTCTTAAAAGTGTGAAATGGGTAACTGTTTAAATATTGGTCTTATTTAAATATTGTTTAATGTTGGCAACTGCCATTTAAATACAGTAAACAGGAATGCAACACATACCTCTCACCAGGTGTTATAGACCACCTCATTTCTGCCACCGGTCAAGAATGTTTTAATAAACGTAAATATCATTGATTTCTCTGTTTCGCCATTCTTCTCATCATGTAGCTACACATTCCTAAACAGCAGCTAAAAGTTCCAAAGAAGAAATATACAAATATAATGCATTCAAATTTGAGTAATGTTGTGTTCCCACATGACACAAGTCAGACTTTGAGACAAAGAGCTGCAATGAGCTACACCTGCTTCATAATTTACAGTGCAAACCACAGAGGAACCATTACAGACCCATTACAGTAATGTTACAAATTGCCAGGAAATTCAGCACATCCTCTCTTTATAATTTCTATCTCAAAAACATGCTTTTTGCTCACATTTTCTGTCTGGAGGTCAGTCGACCGATGTGGCACATCGTGTGTGTTCCAGACAAGGGTAAACGAATAAAACATAAATCTGTAGGCCTATGACAAGTCCCATCCAAAGCATATTTACCTCACAATCCCTCATGATCTACATAAAGATTTTTAAAATCAAAATTTCAATCAGACAATGTGACAGGGCCAATATGACCATTTAATAAAGTGGTTGGTGTGGATTTCATGTATGTTCTTTACAACTGCAGCAAAGATCAATGGGACCACAAGAGCTTCTAGCCAGAATTGATATGATCCGACATGTCCCAAGTGCATTTTCCCTAGTAAATGCATTCCCAACAAACATTGTTGAAGTCATTTCTTTACAGGCAGTGTGAGAAGATTTCTCTTACTGTGTGACATCATAATGAATAGGCTACCAGCTCATCCTTTAGGATATAGCCATAACTTGACTGACAAATTTGAGCAAAACCAAAACTACTATTTTCGTGTAAGCACATTCACACAAATAGGATTATACAGATAAGTTGTAAAAGTTTCTTTAATATTCTTAATCAACAAGACTGGGCCTTCATGCCAGACATTTGAACAGAATCTGTCTGGGCAAACAATTCAATCTCATTAATGCTCACTAGGAGTGAAACAAGATGCAGTAACTGAAATGTTCAGCTAACTGTACATATACATATGAGCTCTGTTCAAATCCTTAGTGAGCCGTCTAATTAGACAGCATTTGCAAAAAGGCTGTTCCAAACAGATACATTTAAGATGCTTGTTTTGGCAGAAATTTAAGGTATGTATGTATTCTTAAAGCATACAACAATTTCAAAATGCATTGTGACAAGCTCAGTGAATGTCATCTAGGATGACAGACGTAGTTGTAAATATTTTTTCAGGCACTTTGCATGGAGTGAAGTGCCTATGTTGAGCACTTCAAATTAGTCACTAATGAGGTTCCGTTTCCGTTAAGATGCTGCCAATAGGCACAAGAAAGCAAGGCAACTTTGTAACAGAGCTATGATTTTGAAAATCATGCATTCTTAAGCACTGGGAGAATGCATGGTTTCACCACAGAGAAACACTCAAGCAAGACTATACTTGTTATTAAAGCACACTTCAGACTAATTGTTGGAAAAATGTCCATTAGAGGAGCCAGAAAGGGTCTAAATGACTCAATGCTTATGGAGCACACTTTCATGCAGGCTTGGATAATGATCCTCACATTAGACTTGAATGTCTCAAAGACTAAAGAGATGCTTATCAATTTTAGTAAGAAAACACTTTCACTTCAACCTGTGATTATTAATGGCACACGGGTGAATGTAGTAGAGGAATACAAGTATTTAGGGACAATTTTTGATAACATGTTGAAGTTTGATAAAAATACTGATGCCATTATTTAAAAAAATCACACCAAAGATTGTTTGTGTTGAGGAAGCTTAATTCTTTTGATGTATAGAGACCCATTCTAAGTTCTTTTTATAATTCATTTGTTGAAAGTATTCTGTCGTTTTCTTTCTTATGTTGGTTTTCTTCATTGTCTATGAAGAACAAAAATCGTCTGCAAGGTGTTGTAAACATGTGCTCAAAAATGATGGGTGTTTCTTTACGTAGTTTAACATTCTATTATGAACCGCAAGTGTTGAGGATGGCACATAAAATAATGGGAGATAGCAAACACCCTTTGAACCCTTACTTTGAGTGGTTGCCCCTTGGGCGGCGTTTAAGGTCAATCAGGTGTCTCACAAACCGTTATAAATTTACTTTTGTGCCTGAAGCAATTCGTTTATGTAACAAACATAATTGACTATTTTGTTTATTTATTTATTTGTATTTATTTATTATTAATATTATTTTTTCTTTATATATTTTATGCATTTAGATTTTTTTGTTGTACGTGTATTCAGTGTTGTTTGTATATGTGAATGCGGATTAATAAAGCTCTAAACGTAATATGGTTGCATATATATAAAAGCATATTGTTTCGTAATTTTTGTGAACTTGTTTTTGTTTGTCATGGTAACTTTAAGGCTTTTGCATGTGTTAAAGGGATAGTTCAAACAAAAATGAAAATTCTCTCATCATTTACTAATTCTCATGCCATTCCAGAAACATTCATTTCTTTCTTTTGCAGAAAACAAATGAATATTTTTAGAAGAATATTTCAGCTCTGTAGGTCCATAAAATGCAAGTGAATGTTGGCCAGAACTTTGAAGACTGGGAATCTTGTTAAAGTTGAGGGTTGCATGGATTCCACTCAGTATCAGCAGATACTTGAGAATAATGTCGAGGAATCAGTCACAAAGTTGAAGTTACGCCGGGGCTGGATATTTCAACAAGTCAACGACCCCAAACACTGCTCAAAATGTACTCTGGCATTTATGCAGAGGAACAAGTGCAATGTTCTGGAATGGCCATCCCATTCCCCAGACCTGAATATCATTGAAAATCTGTGGGGTGATTTGAAGCGGGCTGTCCATGCTCAGCAACCATCAAACCTAACTGAACTGGAGATGTTTTGCAAGGAGCAATGGTCCAAAATACCTTCATCCAGAATCCATACACTCATTACAGGCTATAGGAATCATCTAGAGGCTGTTATTTCTGCTAAAGGAGGCTCAACTATATATTGATGTGATATTTCTGTTGGGGTGCCCAAATTTATGCACCTGTCTAATTTTGTTTTGATGCATATTGCACATTTTCTGTTCATCCAATGAACCTCATTTCACTACCAAAATATTACTGTGTCCTTCAGTTATTTGATGGATCAAAATGAAATTGCTGATTCAAACACCCAATTATTTATAAATGAAAATCATGGAAATTGTCAGGAATGCCTAAACTTTTGCATACGACTGTAATTGTTGTTATTGGCTTCAGACTCGGGCTCTTTTTCTATTCTCATTCTTCTTGATTTCAGGGCTGCTTTCGACACTGTTGATCACACTGTTTTACTCACCCATCTTGAATCTGTCTTTGGTGTCTCCTGTACTCCATTAAACTGGTTCAGGTCCTATGTCTCTGATCGTAGGAAGTTTGTCTGTGGTTACAGGTCTGAGATTGGTTTAGTCCAATCTGGTGGACCACAGGGTTCAATTTTGGGCCCTTTAATTTTTAGTGTTTATATTTTTACACACCAAAATGCAATAAAGCTCTAAATCTGTTTTTTGAACTGTTCCTCAGACTCGTTTACGCTCTATGGGTGACAGGTCATTCTCTTCTTGATGCATGTTTTATCCATTTGTAATAAACTCTGTATTTGTATATTTTATTTTGTATTTGCCTTTCTTTGTAAAGCGCCTTGAGAGGCCTCTTTAAAAGGCACTATATAAAATAAAGTTTATTATTATTATATTATTTCAAACCTCATCCTTTTATAATAGAAACGGACTTTGTGTGCAGATTCCATTCTATATTTTGATCTAAATGTATTGAATCAACACACCTGATAAGTAATTGAGATATTTTGCTGCAGGACTCTTTGTGCTTATTTGAATGTCTATATGAACAGCTCCACTTGCACGTGAAAACATATGTGCATACAGCCACACATGGCAAATGTTTGCATAAGAAGGACATTAGTGCATTCTCTTAAAATGTGGTATGCAAGATGCTTCCCAAAAACATCTAGGGTTTCAGATCTAGGAAGCACACACTACAGATGGAAGGTTATTCTTTAAGGTTATGGTTATTCTGATTAAATTAGATTTTTTTTCATTTGTTAAATGTGACGGTAATTAACTTTAACAATGCAATCAGTCAAAGATGCAGACTCTTTCCGGTTTGACGTTACTCTTTCCATCATAGAAACAGCACAGTAAAAGAACCATGAGAATACATGAAGGATGAATCAAGGAAACCGCAGTTCCCATCCCTCTTCTTTCGTGACTGAAGCAACAATCCGTGTTTGGCTCACAATTTCATCCACATGTGGAGCTATATATATATATATATATATATATATATATATATATATATATATATATATATATATATATAACATAACTGAAGATTATTCTGCTTACCAGAAACAAAGCAACATCAATAAATCAAGAATATAAGGATAGCATGTTTTCTATTTATGTTTCTTAACATAAATTATTTGCAGCTAAATGCAGTTGGGTCCAAAGAGACCACTTAGAAATTCTGGCTTTTAAATTCTACATTAAACTTGGAAATATACAAGGTTTTAGGATTTTGAAGAAAGATTAAACAAAGAATTTTAATGATGTAAAATTTATATGAAATGTTTAATATTCTGCACTATTTTAAATGATTAATGAAATAAGCAAATGTTTTGCCCAAACTTGTGGAGTTCATACCAGGTTGGGTGCTTGCTGACATAAAATGTATGTCAAACTTTTCACTCAAATTGTGCTGAGAACATTGAAAAAGTATTAGATTACAAAAATGCAAAACAGAAGCATTTTCACTGGTTGTCTTTGGACCCCAATGTAAACATACAAAATCTGATATTTTTTCAAGGTTTGAATGCCACATTAGGTCAATAAATAAAGTCATGGTGCTAAAAATAAAAACAAGCTTGTGGGTATGCTGATTTATTTGGATAAATATATGTTGATTTGGAGAAGAAATTTGACAACAATGTAACCAAGTCAGATAATAATGACATTCGGATATATACACATTTCTACAAATAGCATTGCAAACATTAACGGCACTTTAAGGTGCGGAACATGTAACGTGAAACCCGGCAGCAGATGTCAACCAGTCTGTATGTGAAATGCTTACTAACACTCAAGTGCCATGAGGAAAGCTCATTTCCTGAGAGGGGTCTGTGTTGGCTCTATAGTTCCGAGTGCTGGTGAGGTGCTTGGGGGTTTGGTGATGGATGCGAGGTTTGTCTTTGGTTATGGGCAGCATCCTTCTTCCTCTGCTCTTTGTGGTCTTCCCTGCCCCCACTCTTCATTTTAGGACCCCTCTGACTTGCATAACCTGGGACTTCTTGGTCTATTATTGCCAAAAAGTCGTAGAATGGCACAGGAGGCCCCCATTTCCCCTCGGGGATCACTCCTAAAAGAACAGTGAAGAAACAACAATATTATTGACATCTGTCAAGTCAGTGTTGCATGAAAATTGATGAACAACAGCTGGCAAACCTTGTTGAAAAAAAACAGTAAGCACCACATTTGATGGCGAAACGGCATTATTTACAGTGAGTAAATGATACTTTATACCTGGAAATCTGAAGCAGATGAGATTACTAATGAGAGACAACTGTTTCCAGATGTCTTGGTGTGGAAACTATGCAAGTGTAAATTGACCTACCACAATACCACCAGTCAAGCGCTCACAAACCTCATAGCTGCATGCTACGAAAGACTAGCGGAATGAAGGAATTTTCAAATAAGGAATGCAAATATATCTTAGTGTGATAAGAGAAACACACGAAATGTATCGCTTAATTTAACAATGCGTCAAGCACATTTCTAAAACATGGCATTCAATGGGCCAAAAATTCTAAGTGCCATATATTTCAGCAAAATAGACTAGGGGTTTCCAAATTATAGCATGTAACACACTCTAAGAAAGGTTAAAATGGAGGTGTACGGATCACAATGTTATCCATATTTGGAGCTCTGTTTTTGTACAAAACTTTTTTTTTTTATATAAAAGTCATACTTTGTTTTTTTTATCTAAAAAAGCAGATTAAAACATCAATAAATATAAAATATAATAATCTAATAATTTATTTGGGGGGGGGGGGGGGGGTGTGTGACTTGTAAGCTTTACGTAATCCATTTGTGTTGGTAAAACATGAATATCTTTGGTTTGGTTAACTGACACTGGGCAGGGGATTTCGAGTTCTCAGCATGCTTTGCATGGGACTTGATAAGAAAAATAAATGAAAAAATTCAAGTATTATTTCATGTGTCTGTGCAAGAAGAATACAAAGGGGGAGACTGGTTAATGTTTTATCTTGAGACTTTGTTATGTTGATGTTTTAGTGGTTACCATTGTGGTGAAGAGTGTAGCTTGAGCGTAGATTGAGGAAAAATACACACTGTGTATTCTACTTCTTGCTTTATTAATGGAGCAACAGATGTGCTAATTACAAAATGAGTATGCTAACATTCACTGTTATTAGCTAGCATGTAACTGAAAGAGACTGAGTTACTAGAACATGTCTTGTTTTGTTGGGTTTACTCGATTCAGTTAGGTTCCTTCTGCTTGACGTATTTATATAAATTAAGGTTTTTAATTAAAAGGGGTCATGACATGCCTTTTTTAAATATTTTTATAAGTTCCTTGAGGTTCACTTATAATATAGTAATGTTTTAAAAGTATATATTTGTAAAAATATATATATATATATAATTTTCCACCCTCAATCTGATCCTGTCAGAAACAATTTAAGTCCTTTAAGAATTGACAGTAAACACCCACTGTTATGATTGGCTCTCTGCTCTTGACTGACCAGCTGTCTACTTGCCATATCACTGTTCACCACTACTGGGCGGGGCTATGGAAGAAATGAGGCAAAGTTGTCCTTGATGTTTTCTTGTGAGGCGAATACATTTCTATCATAGTGTGACATCATAATGTAGAGAAAGTAGACAATGCGTCATTTTAGAAGCTTGGTTTCAACAAATGCCGTTTTTGCAATGTAGAGGAAGTTTTGAGTTCAGAAACTTACAGCATGTTTTATGATTATAGTACAATGAAAATGTGAAAAGGAAAATGTAATCATGTTATTTAAAACTCTAAGAAAATTAAATTCAACCAAGGTCCATGACTGAATCAAATTCAGCCAGAGTGTTTTAATATTGTAATTTCAGTTGAAAATTCCAGGGGTTCGAAAGCTATTATTTGCATGGAACATACAATTAAAAGGAAATGTACTACGTACCACCTACTAAACCAATTTTACCAGCATGGTTGAGAATGGTTAGCTAACCGAGCTGAGAATTCTGGGCCGAGGACGATTTGTAATCGCGTTGTGCCAAACCGTGCTCAAATGGAAATGCTACTGTAACCGTTCAATACCATCCTCAGAAACGTTCGGCCTGATAGTGGAAAAGCAGATATAGTCATAAGGGGTTTGGAACAACATAAGGGTGACTAAATGATGACAGAATTTTAATTTGGGAGAACTATTCCTTTTAATTCAAATTCTAACTTAACTTAGAAATTATATTTCCTTGTATGTTGTTTTGGACTGTAAATGTAAACTAAGCCTAAATTTGGATAAGAATATGAATAGCACGGTTTGAAGCTAACATAAGCCAGAAATGCCAGCTAGTGTAAAATTGTCCTCATATTTTTATTAGGAAATGTTGATGGACCAACACTCTGATGAGTCACAGATGCATGATATTCTCTGAAGAGTGTAGCCTGCTTATGCTAATGCCTGTGGTGTAGTGGGATTAATCAAACTGCTGTAATGGTTGGCCAGTCTGATGAAATCCATAGTAACCAAGCAAACAACATTGTTATTACTCAAATTACAGGAAAAGTGGACATCTGGATCTTTGGAATCATTTTTGAAGGCGTCACTTTTTCTATTGCTCATCCTTAGGGTTAGTGTTTTTAAAATCAAAAATATTAAACTTCATCTTGCATTTTGTCTCACATCTCTGCACAGATGTGAATGATACCTCAGATCATATTGCTTGTTGAAGAAAGGAGTGCTATTATTTTCCTAAGCAATCACGTATGTTTTTCCCCTGTTTGCTGAAAAAAATCCTAGAGATTTGCACTGAAGGAGACCCAAGCCATATCTAGAAACGGAATAGTAATTCACTAAAAACCACTCAAAATACCCTAGCAACCATATAGCAACTATATAGCCCTGAGCCACTGAGGGCCCTAAAACTGCTATGAGTTGTTATTCTTAAAGGTACAATAAGGAACATCTGTGGTTGAAACATAAAATGGCAAGTTACTTGCAGAGGAATATATATATATATATATATATATATATATATATATATATATATATATATATATATATATATATTTTTTTTATTTTTATTTGTAAGCTGTGCTTCGGCACTGCATTTCTACTAGCTACACCAAGAGTCACTAAAGAAGGTCCTACCTACAGTGCATCCGGAAAGTATTCACAGCATTTCACTTTTTCCACATTTTGTTATATTACAGCCTTATTCCAAAATTGATCAAATTCACAATTTTCTTCAAAATTCTACAAACAATACCCCATAATGACAACAATCTTTGCAAATTTATTACAAATAAAAAAACTAAAAAAAGTATTCACAGCCTTTGCTCAATACTTTATTGAAGCACCTTTGGCACCAATTACAGCCTCAAGTCTTTTTTGTGTATGATGCTACAAGCTTGGCACACCTATTTTTGGGCAGTTTCGCCCATTCTTCTTTGCAGGACCTCTCAAGCTCCATCAGGTTGGATGGGGAGCGTCGGTACACAGCCATTTTCAGATCTCTCCAGAGATGTTCAATCGGGTTCAAGTCTGGGCTCTGGCTGGGCCACTCAAGGACATTCACAGAGTTGTCCCATAGCCACTCCTTTGATATCTTGGCTGTGTGCTTAGGGTTGTTGTCCTGTTGGAAGATGAACCTTCACCCCAATCTGAGATCCAGATCACTCTAGAGCAGGTTTTCATCAAGGATGTCTCTGTACATTGCTGCATTCATCTTTCCCTCGATCCTGACTAGTCTCCCAGTTCCTGCTGCTGAAAAACATCCCCACAGCATGATACTGCCACCACCATGAATCACTGTAGGGATGGTATTGGCCAGGTGATGAGCGGTGCCTGGTTTCCTCCAGACATGATGCTTGCCATTCAGGCCAAAGAGTTCAATCTTTGTTTCTCATGGTCTGAGAGTCCTTCAGGTGCCTTTTGTCAAACTCCAGGCTGGCTCTCATGTGCCTTTTACTGATGAGTGGCTTCCGTCTGGCCACTCTACCATACAGGGCTGATTGGTGGAGTGCTGCAGAGATGGTTGTTCTTCTGGAAGGTTCTCCTCTCTCCACAGAGAAATGCTGGAGCTCTGTCAGAGTGACCATCGGGTTCTTGGTCACCTCCCCTTAGGCCCTACTCCCCCGATCGCTCAGTTTGGCCGGGCGGCCAGCTCTAGGAAGAGTCCTGGTGGTACCAAACTTCTTCCATTTACGGATGATGGAGGCCACTGTGCTCATTGGGACCTTCAATGATGCCGAAATTTTTCTGTACATCTGTGCCTTGATACAATCCTGTCTCTGAGGTCTACGGACAATTCCTTGGACTTCATGTTTTGGTTTGTGCTCTGAAATGCACTGGTAACTGTGGGACCTTATATAGACAGGTGTGTGCCTTTTCAAATCATGTCCAATCAACTGAATTTACCACAGGTGGACTCCAATCAAGTTGTAGAAACATCTCAAGGATGATCAGTGGAAACAGGATGCACCTGAGCTCAATTTTGAGTGTCATGGCAAAGGCTGTGAATACTTATGTACATGTGATTTTTTAGTTTTTTATTTGTAGTAAATTTGTAAAGATTTCAAACAAACTTCTTTCACGTTGTCATTATGGGGTATTGTTTGTAGAATTTTGAGGAAAATAATGAATTTAATCGATTTTGGAATAAGGCTGTAACATGTGGAAAAAGTGAAGAGCAGTGAATACTTTCAGGATGCACTGTATATCTGAAGATATATAAGACATATAACTGAAAGAAAAAAATACACTCACCGAGTACTTGATTATGAACACTTATGAATTGTGAATTCTGAGATGCTATTCAGCTCTCTACAATTGTACTGAGTGGATTTCTGAGTCACCGTAGCCTTTCTGTCAGCTTGAAACAGTCTGGCCATTCTATGTTGGCCTCTCTCATTAATTTTATGCATTGCTCTGCTGACACACGATTGGCTGATTCGATAATAGAATGAATGTATGAATAGGCAGATGTACAGGTGTACCTAATAAAGTGGTTGTGAGTGTATGTCATCTGAGCAAGTTAGTAGCATTCAGTCTTGAATTCAGCCTGAATTTTCCCAAAATCTAACCCGACAGCTGTGGTCCACCCCGCTCTCCACAAAGGCTTACGGTAGTGTCTTGGGGTCGAGCAAGAACACTGTTTTGAATTTCCATTTGTAACAGAAAATTAAACCAGAAATCCTTCGTAGTGTTCCTTTAAGAATGTAATTTATCAGTATGACTATAAAATCTTAAAGTGTTGGCCTATGGTTTATTTCTGTGACGTGGGTGGGGGTGAGGGGGATCCGATAATTTTTTGAACAAAAAAATGGGTTGTGGAATAAAAAAGGTTGAGAACCCCTGCACTACAGGGTGTTTTTTTTGCCACTTTTATGTAAAAGCACAGTGGAGAAAGGAGATAGAAAACTCTGGGGTGAAGTGGGGGAAACGGTATATGGATATGTAGCAAGCAAGATTCAAACTCTTGAGGCAGCCCACATGAGCGTCAGTGCTCAACATGTTGGAGCATGCAAACTAGTGTAGCTTTAATACACACGGACACTGACACACATTGCAGATTCATATTTCCAAAGCTGATGTTAAATAAAATGTTAAATCTGGTTAGCGCTCAGAGATTGAATTCTTTCTCCGATCACAAAGAGAAGTCCAGACCTATTACACTACTGCCGTCACAGATGCAGGACCACTAAGATGCTAAAACACTTAAAACACAGTCTTACATATGACTATACAAACAGTCTAATAAAAACCAAGTGGCCATATAAAAGAGAGGAAACAACCATTGTGTTTTTTCCCCACTATGTTAGGATACACTTTTCTATTAACCACTACTCACGAAACAGGAACTTATGCTGTAGCTTTCAGCAAAAGAACGTTTCATTACAATTACACTAATGCAAGGATTACATATATATAATTTGTAGACAATTGTATTTCCTCTGTGTTAAACTGGCGTATGATATGTAATACTTATATTATGTTGCACAAAGTGCTTCATCCATCCTTGGATAACACATATTTTGACAGATGGATGAAGCCATTTTTCCAAAGTGCAAAACGCTGGTGTGAAGAGCCAAAAACAAAGTCCCCAGATCCCAAGAGTCAAACAGCAGGTTTCAGGGAAATAGCACAAAACAATCAGGCACAATTAAGGGATACAGTTTCCTCTTGGGTTCATAGGAAGCAGATGGAAGGTGCTGAGAAATGGGTCCAGGTTTTGATGCTGACACCATCAGTGGAATGGAGCCAAGGATCTTTGGAGAGATCTGAGAGAGATCTGTATATGTAAGGGTATCAACAGAGCTCAGTGCTAAATATGAGTGATTGGGTTTGGTTTTGCTGCAAGCAACAATGGGGATTGTATTGGGGGGTGTTCAAGAGACTTTGAATGGGCAGGGTGTGATCTCATAAATATTTGTGCATGTCCGAGTACTTTGTGCCAGCTTTTCAGGGATGTGCAATGGCTCATTATTGGCACCAAGGGCATGAGGGAATCGTTATGCATCAGACATTCAGAACCAATAAATGTTGATAAACAGTTACAGGCCGGTTAAGCACACATTTAGACATCATGGCTTTCTTTCTTCTGCAGAACACAAAACTAGATATTTTAAAGAATGTTGCAATTGTGATTTCCATATAATAGAGGTGGATAGTGACTCACTTTAAAGCTCCTTTTGCGATCTGCAGAAGAAAAAATGTCATAGGGGTTTTGATAGCTGCAGAGTCAGAAATTAATGGGAGATTGTGGCAAAAAAGCCACTGAAAGTGACAAAATGCCACTTGTGACATGTCTCCCTCATGGTTTGCCTCTTAACATCTGATTATTTTCTAATATTTCTTTCTAATCCCTAACACGTATTATAACAAAAATGATGCTGATTTACACTTCTAAGTAACAGCCATATTCATTTGGAGTTTTTATACATTTAATAAAGTACTTTACATAAAAGGATGACACACAATGTTTAATACAGTGTCCTCATATAGGTACAATTTATAAAGATATAAGGGACAACTAACATAATAAAAAAAGTTAATTTCTGACCCTGGTTTGGAGTGACATGATGGTGAGACTTAATGGCAGAATTTTAATTTTTTTGGTGAACTATCCCTTTAAAAGCTACAGAACACAATGTACACTCACCTGCTGGCAGTTCCCTTCCATTCTCAACACCACGTAGCCACTGCAGGACGCTCGTCGCCATTAGGGGGCGATCTGAGGGGAAAAGGAACACCTCTCCTCCAGCGCCCAACTGTGACACCACCATAGCAGGAAGTGGAGGTACAAATCCAAGATACTTCTCCAAGACAGACCTTCCAATAGGTGTGCGACCCCTACAAAAATCAAATTCAGAAGATCACAATTAACAATAGCTTTATTTAAAGTGACTACATTCTAGTGACAGCAGATTATAACACTCACAGATGGATCCAACAAGGCAGGAATGAGTTCAGCTGTCCAGAGCTCAGCAGACTTCTGATCTCTGCTAAAGACTTAGCATTCTCTGTACCATCTTCCTTTCCAATGAAGAGAATTAGCAAAGGTTTCCCAAGCCCCAAATACCAAGGTACATTCTCCACTGTCAGTTCAGGCTAGGTAAAAAGACAGAGTAACTCAAGTAAAATGTTTTCTGATTGTAAGTGTACAGCTAACCTGCTGTAGACTTACTTTAGCTCACCAAATGTACTCTTCGAACACGTTCTTGCGCTAAAAAACTTAGGCCAAGTCCACACTAATACATTTTCATTTGATAACACATTGATTTTGCTGTTTACGCCATTTTGTTCTTTTCCTTCACCGAAAACTGAGACTTTAGAAAGCACTCTCAATAACTGTATATTTTGGACATTTTTTGGGTCCCGTATACTTTGGGTCCCTTAAATTGTAGAGTTTCTAGGGACTCCCCAAATGTAAGATTTCTTTCTAGATTTTCTAGAGATTTGTGTTCTGCCACTGCCACTACTTGTACTACGTTACATAACTTTTCAACTCATTAGATATGACTCATGAATCAGTCAGCATCAGCTTATACAAAGACAAATTCGACTATCCTATCCAATTTGTGGAGAAATGTGATGTCTGACACAAATGAAGGCTTCTAATCTCCTCACGTCAAATGCTTCCTGAAACAAGTAGCTACAATGAAACTATACTCTCGTTTATAGAAAAGAATGCTGGCTAACTACATCAATAGAGAGTACCAGTCATTTCATGCAATTTAAATTCCAGTAAAACACTCATGATTCCAATTTCAGGTTTCATCAAGCTACTGTTTGAAGTATGTTGCAAGAAAAGTGGGGTTTATCTGAACTATGTTCCCTCCTGAAACAGCATTTTGGACACCCACTATTTAAAATAACCTACAAACTGATCCAGCTCCGCTCTCTGTATGACTGTGAGTACGTCCTTCGTCGATGATGATGGAAGAGCATAGGCATCGCGAGGAACTCCAGGGCCACGGGACACCAGCAAAGCAGGCAAGTTTACAGACATTCCCTCCACCCTGATCAAATACAGAGAAGTCAACTGGAACACTTTTCTTACAGTACACTGAAAAATCCACACATGTATCATCTTGTTAAAACACAAGCTGAACTAGCACTTGCTTAATCGCATTTTCAATCGTTTTAAATGGAAGACATAGTCGAAAAAACATTGCATAATCACAGGGCCGTTTCTAGCTCTAAGCAAGGTGTTTTTTTAAACATATTAAAGCTTCGAGTATGACTCAGGCAGCTGTTATGGCTCAATTAGACAGTTATAGGGGGCCCCCTTGTGGCCCAACAGGGAAGGGAGAATGTAACAAGTGCACCCTCAAAGCTTTTTTGGTCATCATAAAAGCGCAACTACAAGTCGGGAGTGTAAAAATGAAGAGGGAAAACAGCTACCTGGTTTGATTGTGTTTGTTTGTTGTCATGCATTACGTTCGAACAAACAAAGCTAATATTTTGCAATTGTGTCCTGTTAATCAAAGGTACATGTTTTCTTGTTAGGTACAGTACATGTTTATTTATTGGTAATTTATTGTTGCATTTTTTTTGTTTGTTTGTTTTTAATGCTCAGAAACAGCCCTGCATCATCTGAATAGTTGTGGTTATATCACTGAACTCTATCAGATACCATTTTTCTGCATCTTTGTGTGCAAATAGGCCAAGTATTGTCTCTCCCCTGAGATGTCTTGCAGCTTCTTCAAATAAAGTCACACCTAAGACATAAAGAACAAATCATGTGCAAATGTACTGTTCCAAGCTGGTTAAGGCCACCTAATATAAAGAATGACCATATAACATTTAAAGGGGTCATAACATTTTTAATCAGTTCATTTCTTTGCCTTGAGGTAAAATACGCCATGCAATTCAAAGTTTTTGAACCCAAAATAGTCAATTTATTTTATAATGTCTATTTTATTTTATGCACTAGACCAAACGCATTTAATAGTCTGCGATGCCTTTAGGACTTCTATGTAAATGCTTTTTGCATGTAAAATTAATCTGCACTTACAAACACGCTGCAGGGTTTGCTGTTAATCAAATACAGCTTGCTTTGGCCTGCCCTTCAATACCATGCTCTTTGCAAAGTCTGCATTACATTGTGAAAGGTTCACAAATCCTGAAATGTGCTGCACAATCTGTTGAAGGAATATTCCGGGTTCATTAAAAATAACCACAAAAACTAATTTCAACTCGGCCCTCCTTTCTTTAATAAAAAAGCAATGGAAGTAAATGGGGCCAATCAATAAATACTAAAATAATCCCGGTTTCAAAAGAATAGCCGCAACATATAAATAATATATGTATTAACATGAATCAGTTTGATAACATTGGCTTACTAACCTTTTTCTGTGTAAAGTTATATCCAATTTTTTATCTGATCCAACTTGCCATGATGACATAACCATAAAAACTTTAAACCTCAAATAATACTCAAGTTTAAAGAACATTTGTTTAATAAAAGGAAGCGCATTCATAGGATGTGAAACTTCACATTTCTGCCTTAAAACAATACAAAATTGGCCCTATTGTAACCGCCTCACAGTTACCTTGATTTTTTCTTTTCTTAAAAAAGTTGAAATTATTTGAAATTATTCTGCCACAAATGCTGTCGGTTGAGCTTCACTTCTATTAAACCCAGAATATTCCTCTAAAATCAGACTGTAATGATTCTGGACCTTGGTAAAAATAAACTGCAGCCACTCCAACCCTAACGTTGGGTTCTGCAGGGATATGCAGAGCTGCTACAAATATTTTCCTCTTAAAATGTGTTCTTCAGGTGTATAAAAGTAACCATATCTATCCGATTTACTTCTCACTACATCACCACGACTGGGAAGGCAAAGGCAAAGTTTCTGAACACCAAACAGCCTTCATAGACGTGCAAATGTGAGCAGTTCTGTGATAATGATGAAGTTATGGAAGTTCAGAACATGTATTTTTGCAGCTTACTTTCAATAAAGGGTCTTTCTGGACCAGGGAAGATGTATTGAGTTAGAGTATGTTTTATCGTACATTGAAGATGATGTAGGAAAATATGACCCCTTTTAATATCCAAGTTTTTGAAATGTTAATAAAGCAATGTCTATTGAGAAAAAGAGCTTTCTACCAGGGTCTTGTGTTGAACTGAAAAGGCCCAGCACTCTGACAGGGGACAGATTTGCATGTTTACTGTACAAATCACCCTCTAAGAATGACAACACCTCAACAGAGGAGAGAAGGAAAGGACTGGAGAGCTGACTCCTGAAAATCAAAAGAAAAAAGGAAAAGCATGAGAAAAAAAAATGGCAGGACTCATATTAACCAGAAATAGTCAGAAATTCACTTTTTTATTAAGGGGCAATATTTGCCTCCTTCTCACTTGTAAACAGCGCTGCTCTTCCGGGTGTCACACGTGTGTCAGTTCTTGCGTGAACATTCTAAGGCGATTATGTCACATGCGCATACCACTGCTGACCAGAGGCAATGCTTTATAGTTAAAAAGTACTTAAATATTGATCTTTTCGCACCAAAATCGATTGTGTCGATTTAGAAGACATTAATTTAGCGGCTGGAGTCATATGGATGACATTTATGCTGACTGTCTGTGATTTTTGGAGCTTCAAAAGTCTGATCACCATCCACTTGCATTTTAAGGATCTACCGAGCTAAGATATTTTTTAATTTTTCTTCAAATGTGTTCTGCTGAAGAAAGAAAGTCATGCACACATAAAGGGTGGGAATTTAGTCAGAGCATTTACTGTCAATGTATTTGTCGACTTTTGAAGGTATTCTACAGATAAGATACTACAACTGTCTCGGTAAACATTTTAAAGGAATAGTGAACCTGTAATATTTTTATAAGTTCAAAGTCACACATAAAAACGTTCAGAACATACAGTACAGTATAAAGCAAGTTCAGACTGGAGTCACAAGACTCTTGCACTCTTCAATCATCAGACCTCTAATTTAACCCAAAGTCAGCTCTGTTTCAGGTTACGGCTGAGTGACAGACTAAAACATACCCTGAGGATTTGACCTTGTGTGTATAGAGAGACGACATACTCACATTAGAATGAACCTGTGAAGGCTCTTGGTTCCCAGCATGCCCCTGTAAGGCTGAGCGGCTTCCATGGGGCGATAGACAATAACAGTAGGGAAGGAAGTGATATTTTGATCACTGCATATGTCAGTCCATTCACCACAGTCTACAGCCGCCAACTCCACACCGCTCACATCTGAAATATGTGTATCATCATGTAATTTCATTAGATAACAAAATATTAATCCAAGCACCAGTTATATTAAAGAAACCTAACACAAGCACACTTTAACAGCAAAACATTTCACAAATAGAACGTTTTAAACGATAAAAGATGTACCGTTCAAAATGAAGTAACTAATGCTTTGCTTCTCTGCCAAAATACTTCACAGAAATTACACATGATTGGAATGCTTTACCTTCAAGGCCATCAGCCACTTCTATAAATGATTGAATGAAAGCCAAGCAAACAGCATCCCCTAGAGGACAAAAGTGGACATCACATGTTTCTTTTCAAAGCAAATGTCTATCTATATCCTACAGCAATGTATTTGCGAAAGTACTAATATTAATGTGGGATGTATTAATTGTAAAAATGTATGGAATCAATGTAACAAATATGTTAAACTAACCAAATTAAGGAGGTAACATTAAAGGTTATTCAAAGAATATCCCTTATATTATCAAAAGATATATAAATGAAATGAATGATAAATGTGTATTCTGTAAATATAAACTAGAAACATTGTCACCTCGTACATTTAATAAAAAAAATAATACATTAAAAACCGTCCTGCAAATAAAAGAGTGGGAAAATTTGAAACTCACATTTAAAATAGAACAGCACTGCTGTGATATCATTTTCTGTAACTGTAGTTTGAAAGTTGTCAGATGTGAGTTCTGTAACTGACTCTAAATCCAGCATAAGATCTCTGTCGCGATGCACCGATTCGGACACCTCGTCATCAAGGATATCTAAATGGGAAAAAAAGGAACCAATTTAAAGGTGCACTCAGCAATTTATTTCCTCATTTAAAAAGTTTTACTTCTAAAGATATTAATAGTAGCTTAGAAACATGAGTATAAAATCATGACCATTAGTCATATCAGTAAATTTATAAAAGCTCTTTTATTTTATATGGGGCAGGGGTGTCTCATGGGGGCAGCAACGTTAGCATCACATGACCAGCACAATACTACACATCTCAATAACTGCCCTCTTATTGGACACTTTCACTCATGGACTAAATCAATCCTGGTTTACTGCACATAGTGTATTTCTACAATGGCATTGGTAACTGAAAACTAATGTGTTTGAATGATGCAGCATAAATGCTACTAGGTGTGAGTGTATGCCAATGTTAGCCACGTCCACATACTTGAAAAAAAATTACTGAGTGTACCTTTAAGAGATCTACAAATTAAAACTGCACTACTACATCAAAACATGTTTTCAAAGGCAGGCAATTAGGTGACATCATACCAAGATCAGACCAATGTTCCTCATCTTCTTCTTCTTCATCATCATCTTCCTTGTAGTCTTGCAAAAGATCTTTACTAAAAAGTTTCACAACCTCTTCTGCGCTATTCAGGGTGAAATATTTCACTTCCTGTGGAGAAAATTTCTTGTTGAAGAAAGAATTTTTGTGAATAATCATTGCTCACTGATTCTTGAGACAAGAGAGTTTTTATTTTTTTAATACTAAATTAATTTGAAATGGATATATTTGTTGACAAAGGTCTCAGCTAACGAGTGATGTAAGGGAACAGGTTTTTATAAAAACGCTTTATTTTTTTTTCTGAAAATTGACAATTATTCACTCCATAACTTGCATCTTGCTGTTATTTGTGTCAACTCCGTCAGACACCAAAAAGCGTGCCATTTTGATTCATCCAGCAAGTGTAAAGTCTTAATAATCTAATAATATTGTTCATTAAAGGAGTTAAGTGATAAAATACATTCAAATTTTTTTCCTTGTTTTCAAACTTCAAAATTTTTTCCATCATAACCATGTGTTGTACACTGGAGCCATTTTTCCCCCCTCAGTTGAAGATGCCTCTATAAAGAAAACTAAAATGCCAAATTGATCACACAATTTTAACAGAAATTATAATAATGAGAATGACAGAGTTAACAAGTTGAAGCTGTGACTGCAGAGACTTATACATTGTTTAAAATATGAAAAATACAAAACGTACCAGACCACGTGTCCTACTGTTGCACCCATCATGAGCAGGAAGTGGGAAAGGGGTACTCGGAGTTAAAGCTGATCAGGGCATTTTCTGATTTATTCAGGATTAATTAAAAATCAAACGGAGTTGACACAAAGTGAGGACGCAACTTTGATAGGCAGTTTTTTATGGAAAATATCATTTAAAATTGTATTATCGTGTCGCTTGATATCTTACAGATCACTACCTTTCATTTTCTATTTCTATTTATTCATTTGTTGCCATTTTTAAACACTTTGTTTAGCAGTTTAACATTGTGACCTCTTGCTGAGGACAGGTTAAGTTACGTGTGCTTCCAAGTATAGAGAACGCATCTGAAATTATTTAAAACAGAGGTAAAAAATGCCACGAGTATACACATTTCCATTAGATTGAACTTTTCCAGTATTTTTATTGTTATGAATTTCAAGATTTTGAAAATAAAGATGACTTTTGTATGCAAGACATGTTTTGTCCCTTATCTCAAGAATCAATGGGCTATATTCTGAGGTTGAACTGACCTCCTGTGGGAGTCGGTAAGCAGCATTATATTGCTGTTTCACATCAGCAGAGTCCCTGAAAAATCAAAAAGTGAAAGAAGAAAGAAGTGAGAAACTGTGTTTTGAGCACTTTATGTTTGGAGATGCTGTAATGGATGCTCAATTAGGATTGCTTCATAATCAATGTTGAAGACAACATGAAATCAAATGGACCTCATTTCTTTTTTTTAACAAATGTCCTTGATTTTATTGTGGACCCTTCATTTACATAATGGAAGTGTGAGGATAAATTGGACCGGGCTGCACAGAGTGACACCACAAATAGAAACCAAGCAATCAACAGAATGGCCCATCAATTGTCGCAGCTGTTTAGGACAAAAACTCTGATTAGCGTGTAAAAGGTACCTTTTATCACGTGTTGTTTGATGTCTGGTTTGTAAGGATGTGGTGTGACTGTGGCTGCCTTTAGCCTCTTCAATCTCTCTTATTTTGATTCACCAGTACTCTGATTTAATAAAATATGGCTGGGCATAGAAAGGCATCTATTTGTCAACCTCAAATTCTTCAGACATGTTTAGTAAGTTCTGTTCTCTGGTTTGTGTGCAACTGTGTTGTGTTCTGTTGTTTCTAACGCTGTGGTGGACGTTTTTAGATAAACAAAACAAGTTTTCGTTTGAGCGCCCCATCTCGTGGAAAGGCCAGTAACTGCTGCTCTCGTGCACTCTCATGAGCGTGCACAGGTAGCAACGGTTGCTAAATATAAGGTTACATTCGATTTCGGTTTCTCACCAAACATTCTCGTATGTCTTCATAACAAGTTTTGTGTTCCTTGCCAGTCGCCTTCAGCTTGCTCACTGGGGTTATTAATACAATTATTATTTAATGACTTATTTTTAAACACGATTACAATCGTATTTTATCTAATTACACAATGATGATTCATCAACATTATAGACATTACAGTTTTATCGTCTGTTAATGCCTGATCTTCTGTAAAGCTGCTTTGAAACGATGTGTGTTGTGAAAAGTGCTATAAAAATAACATTGAATTTAATTGAATTAGTTCATGACAAATGATGCATTGACAAATTCATGCCGTTTGTTTTTGTTGTCACTAGTTCGTACCTATGAATGAGCACTACGCCGACCTCCCCACGGAGCTGCAGGGCGAGAGTCTGAGCGGTGACCCGGTCCAGGTGCATGGTGTGGGGCTGAGAGAACAGATACAGTATAGGAACACTGAGGTGTATATGAATCACATCTACCTCAGAAGGGTCACCTGTTGCCTCTGTCTGTCAGAAAGCAAACACAAAATTAGGTTATGTCTTGGTAAAAAAACAAAATGGGTAAAGGCTCTTATCTGGAACACTTGTTTTTGATTGGTCAATCACAGCATTTTGCAATTCGATATTTTTATGTAATTACCTAAACTGTATAATTGACTGTTCTATTGTCCCAGGCAACAGATTTTCTATATAGCTGTGCTAGTTTCTCTCTCTCAGCAGTCTCTTTTTTCTAACATAATCAAGTAAATAAAATTATGCTTAGTCTACATTCAATTCATTGTATGGATAAAAGATGCAATGAAAGTAAATGGTGATTGAAATTAACGTTTTGCCTAACATCTCCTTTTGTGTAAAACCCCCCGTTTACATCTGGTATTAAGATCACATCGCATATCGCAATATGTGACCATATCGCATTTGAGGTGTAAATGCTAATTTGTCATGTATGCATCTGGTACAGCAGCAAAGCACCCCCCCACACCCCCCCCCCCCCCCCACACACCTGCCAATCAGCCGTTGCGCTAAAACAAGAGTTTAAACTTTGCCGTTTATGAGTGGCTTTAAAAGGAAATTACTATCCATTCTGAACATTTTAAAAAAGCTCATACATATACCTTCACTAGAACTTCACAGATATACTTCAGTGTGTCTGAGATCAACATGCTTGGACACAGATGAGAAGCAACCTCAGCAAATTCATGTACTATATGCATTTCATCATGAAATCAAAGACCCTTCTATTGAAACCCAAACACAAGTGGTAACAGGAGGCGCTTCCGGATCACACGAGACACATCTTAATACCACGTGTAATAGGTTTCAAAGTCATAGGAGTTTGGAACAACATGAGGATGAGTAAATGTTAATAGAATCTTCACTTTTGGGTGAACTGTCGCTTTAAATATGTGTGCAAAATTAAAAAGTAAACGAATGATACAAACGGATCTTGCTTTTTTGCTGTTTTTGGTTTATTTAACATAAGCATTATGCAAGAGGAGGAATTGGTTCTGTTTCATCACTCATAAGAATCTCAATTCATTCTAGACCAGACTGACACAACCCACAGGATGTGGAGCCCATTTTCTCACCACTAGAGGTGCCTCCATCAGCTGGAGAAAAGTGTGTATGTTGATGGTGATAAGCGATTTCATCATAGGAGTACTGGGACAGGGATCAGACTGCCGGGACACACCTTTACAGTGCAGAAACCAAAGTCGTGCTCGTGAGGAAGAGGAATCAACAACCCTGCATGGACAAAAAAAATAAAACAAAAAAACATTTTTTTACCTTTTTTTCAATGTATCATGCAAAGAAAAGTTTTTCAAAGAAAAGTGATTACTTCAAACTACAGTCTCGCATAGTCAGACCTATATCCACACTTTATTTTAGCCCTGTTCCAGCACTGCAGATTCAACATTTCTCTGTAATTTTAGTTATGCTGAATCACGTTCAGCCTCTTTGTATGTTACGTCATTGTTTTGGTCGGTGCTTGCACTGTCTCAAAGTGCATGCAGGAGCATGAGCAGCAGGTAGCTGTCTGCAGTTCACTTAACGGCCACAGGTGTCATTAATAACAAGGGTTTCTGAGTCTTACATACATCCCTTAGACACTCCTCTTAGCTAAACTAAACCATTAAGAGATTTACTACAGTGAACCAGGGTTTACTGTAATAAAATGACACAATGACACCTACTTTCAGAAGATCGGAAATGTCCCGACCAATATTTGGGCAATTTTACTACATAGAAAAATACTTCTTTTTTTTTTTTATAGCAAAAATTGCTATTTTTTTTCCCCTCACATTTTCTCCCAAATTTGGAATGCCCAGTTCCCAATGCGCTCTAAGTCCTCGTGGAGGCGTAATGACTCGCCTCAATCCGGGTGGCGGCAGACGAATCTCAGTTGCCTCCGCGTCTGAGACCGTCAATCCGTTCATTTTATCTGGGTGGCCACGTCATATATATATATATAAGCTTTTGACACTTAGGAAAATCGAGGGACTTGTACACAGCTATTACACAAAGTGCATTCATTCATTGATGCCAAGAAGACAACACACTACTATATGCATACTATACTTTATGTAAATATCTGTAATGTAGCTTCTGAAGAGCAGGACTAAATAAAAAAAACTTTCATCTCTTATATTTGTATAAATTATGAAAGGGGTGTGAACATTTATGAGACAAAAGGGAATGCAAACTTATTTTCTCAACTATATGTACTGTTTATTAAAACTTCAATTAATGGGTTATCAGCTGACTTCCTTTTCTTTGGCTTTCTATCTTGTTTCTGAACAGCAATCTAAACTAAGAAAATCTGTGATTTGGCCACTAAAAACAGCCATTTGGCTCCTTAATGTTTCAGTTAAGAGCAAGTGGCTCCTACATAATTTTTTTTTAGTCTGGAGCCCTATCCTCTCCAAGATTATTTGGCAATTTGATTACTCATAGAGGGTTTGAAAGCACATCAGACCTATCTAATAATCATAAAATTATTATGACACTCACCCCATGTGTTTCAGGACTGGAGTTCCAGTTGTCTGAACAAACTGGTACTTAGTTCCATACACAAACGCTGCCTCCATCAAAGCACGATGCTCTATTCCAACAAAACATTTGATGTTTGATATATAACAGTTTCATACCAAACAAGAGAACTGAATCTAGATTAGAAGCATATGCACAGATCAAACCTGGAAGGCCAAGCACTTGTATGTGACCGACCACAACGTCTCTCTTTTGTTTGGCTGCACTCTCCAAACGTAGCAGCTCAGCAGGTGTGTGTGCATACCGAACCTCATTGTAGAGGACAGCGCTAAACAGATGGCAAAGGGCACAATCAAAGTTCAAAGTCATGACCCGTGATGAGCAGTGATCATTAAACCTTAAAGGGATAGTTCAACCAAAAATAAATTCTTTCATCATTTACTCACCCTCATGCCATCCCAGATGTATATGACTATCTTCTGAAGAAGACAAATAAAGATTTTAAGAAGAATATCTCAGCTCTGTAGGTCCATACAATGCAAGGGAATGGTGATCATACCTTTGTAGCTTCAAAAATCACATAAAGGAAACCGACATAATCCATAAGACTCCAGAGGTTTATTCCATATTTTAAGAAGCGATATAATAGGTGTGGGTGAGAAACAGATCAAAGCTTAAGTCATTTTTACTCTAAATCTCCACTTTAACTTTAACTTTTACATCTGAATGTCATGTGTGGTGCCTGTTTTGTTCCACTTTCACATCTGAAAATGAAAGTTAATGTGGAGATTTAGAGTAAAAAAAGCACTTAAATATTGTTCTGTTTCTCACCCACACCTATTACATTGCTTTTTAAGATATGGATTTATACACTGTTGTTTTATGGATTACTTTTATGTTTCCTTTATGTGATTTTTGGAGCTACAAAGGTCTGATCACCATTCACTTGTGCTGTACTGACCTACAGATCTGAGATATCTTTCTAAAATCTGTGTGTTCTGCAGAAGAAAGGAAGTCATACACATCTGGAATGTCATGATGGTGAGTAAATGATAAGATGGACTTTTTGGGTGAACTATCCCTTTAATGCTAAGCTAAACATTATTAAAAGTAATTAGTTTTAACAGAACTCACAATAGGACATGAGAAACAATTGCATTGACGTCAAATACAGTATCGATGTCAAAGCTTCTCAGGACCTCAGAGCCTCTAGAATATTAAAAGACAAAAAAAGACTATCAGTTTGGTCATGATGCTTGGTTAAATAGATGCATGATACAAAAGTCAAGTTGTACCTGAACAAGTATGCCTTGGTTAGTATCTTTTCTCCTGAGCAGTAATTTGAAATAGATTCCTTTGAACAATTTACCTGTCAAAACAGTTGTTCAAACCATTTGTGACCAGACAAGAAACCACATATATATATAAATATATACATACATATATATATATATATATATATATATATATATATAAATATATACATACATATATATATATATATATATATATATATATAAATATATACATACATATATATATATATATATATATATATATATATATATATATATATATATATATATATATATATATATATATATATATATATATAAAATTAAAAACTTTGCTTACCTTTGCAACAGATATTCCATAGTCTACTAAGGCATCAGCTGACATCTCTAGCTGCTCCATGAACAGTTTGATGGTGGGATTGACTGCAAGTATATATATATATATATATATATATATATATATATATATATATATATATATATATATAGATAGATAGATAGATAGATAGATAGATAGATAGATAAAAAATATTTACATGACATATGAAATCCACCGATTCAGCAAATGCTGCTGTTTTATACTGATTCTAATACTCCTGAGCTTTGGAATAACTGCAAAAACGACTCTGTCTTAATTTTCAACATTTAACAAAATCTAACCTTCATTTCCAAAGTATATGAAGGATGTTTTCCCTGTGTGCATCCTCTCTGTGAAGCTCTGGCTGGAATCTTCAATCAGTTTGGATATATTGGAGGAGGAACATTGTTGTACTGTTAGGCACAGTAGAAATGCAACAAAATAGACGATGCGCATGATTCCTTGTTCTAATTCATCAACCTGTTAACTGAAATCCATTTAAATTCATGTATAAGAATGAGCCCAGTAATAAATGGTGCTACTATTCAAAGACTACATCCAAACATCAATACTGCCGCCTGTGCTGTGCTACTGAAGACATAACTTCTTCATGCACTTTTTAAGGTCAATCTATAAAAACAAAAAGGCTTTAAAAGGCAAATGTAACCACTAAAAGTGCAAAGCTGTTTACATCCTCAAACACCAAAACAACATGCGCCAACATTGCCCAATCAAACGGTTGGAAATTTCAAAGAAGCCTTGACGGTGTGTTGAACACCAATCAAAAAGCCAGAATGCAAAATCAGCACCAATGAGAAACGGAAGGGATTAGAGGCAGGGTACCAATAAAGACATTTGATTTGGTTATAATAAGTAGGCGGAGCTCAAATCGTTCATCGGAGAATTTCCTATGAAAAGTCTGCCATTTTGGCTCGAAAGCAACGATGATATTCCATTCACTCAATATTCGATTGAGAGCCAACATGGCGGCGCCAGCGCGTCAGTTTCCAATTTCTTCTCACTGGTCAGTAGGCGGGCCTTAGCTGCAGCGCTACCCAGCTGATCGCTCCCTACATTTGATTGTTTTTTTCCTCAGAGTTGTTTTTTCTTTGCAGAGATTGAGGGACTCTGCTTGTTTGCTCTACTTGTTTGTGTTCCACATCTTACTTGTAGGCATCCGAGAATTTGTTTTTCCGCGTATCTCGTTAGACCCAAACTCAGTGCAGCCAGTTTTTTTTTTTTTTTTTTTTTTTTTTTTTTACCCCATATCATGTCATTTTTTATATAAGGTTTGACGTTTCTCAAATCCTTATCATTTCAAAACATCTACATGAAAAGTTTGAGGCAGTTAGGACGTCATAGGAAAACGTTAGAGCGTTAAAGTTAAATCCCACTTCTCTCATCCTGTCGATATGTTGTTTTTTCGAGAAAATCGGGTCAGTGTCGGTATTTGGACGTACTCCTCATCATCCTCAACAGCCGAACCGATCCAGGCTGCCGTTCCCCCCTCCGTGCAGCTCGGGCTCACGGTGCTTTACACGGTCCTGTACTCGCTGCTTTTCGTGTTTGTTTACCTGCAGCTCTGGCTCATTCTGCGCTACGGACACAAGCGCTTCAGCTACCAGAGTGTTTTTCTCTTTCTCTGTTTGCTGTGGTCGGCTCTGAGGACGACGCTCTTCTCGTTCTACTTTAAAAATTTCGTGCAGGCGAACCAGCTGAAGCCTCTGCCTTTCTGGCTCCTGTATTGTTTTCCAGTCTGCTTGCAGTTCTTCACCCTATGTCTCCTCAACCTTTATTTTGCACAGGTAAGTCCCACTGTGCTATCCTTATTTAAACTGATTTTAGTTTTTTGTTCTGCAGTGCGTTACACAATATTTGAATGCACCAATGTTAATGTCAGTAGAGAACTTGAAGCATACTAGTAGCTAATTTAGGAATAAAATCAATGAAATATTCAGGAGACTTCAGCTTTTTTCCTGCTATAAACAGGGAACATCACTGTGTTTAGTTTGGTCGCCTTTCTTATGCAATACACGTCCAAATGGATGCTTTTCAAAATACTTTAGATTGGGGGACCAAAACTAAAAATGTCAATCAAACATCGAAAACAACACATATTGAATAAAACTATATCTAAATTGTTTGTAGCAAAAAAGTTAACCAAATATTAAAGATTGAGGGGACCAAATGTACTTGAAATTTGGAAATCAGTCTTTAACAAACTAAAAAAAATACTGATCGACTTACTGTACATTCCAAGTTATTTTGTTAACAACACAAATATAACCAAATACTCAAGTTTGGAGGAACCATGTGTAAAAATGTGAGATTCGGACATTTAAAAACCCAAACCCGTGAACCATTATAATTCTGAATATTGTTAGGGACTTGTTCCCCTCAATGTCTATGGTGGTTACGGCCCTTGTTTACAGCATCCAAACATTTATCATGTCCATGATACTGGGACAAGAGCGCAGCTGGAGGTCATTGGTTTCTATTCTCAAGCTCCTCCGCTTGGCCACAACAGATTCGTTCACAGGCTAGTCTGAAAGAGGTCTATTATTTCCATTTTTGGTCCAGCCTTCCATCCTTTGTGGGATACTGAAGTCTTGGCCGTCTGTGAATGTATTAACCTCATCATGCAGTGGTTGATATTGTCCATCTCCAATGCCTTTTTCACATCTATTTGGAGGAGAGACTATTTCAGGCCCTATTCCATATTTAAATATTCCATTAATGAGAGAATTGATGTGGTCAGCATTCTTGGCAAGGATGCAGCCAAAAAATAAAGAAGCATTCATTGAAAAACCCATATTGATTTTTCACCTTTTTAACACAGGGGTATACATGGCTCCCGCAATGTCTGTGTTGGTTATAGCCCTGGTGTTTGGTAGTTTTTGTTGCCTGTTGTATCAGTTCAATTATTTACACAACAGGCAATGAAATGCACATCTGAAAATGTGATTGCTAAGTTTTTTTTAATCAGCAATGACCCTTGGAAGGTCTTTATTTTTGTCTATACAAGTCCATCCAACAATATCCAACCCCCCCTGAATGTTCATATACAGTAGAAGTGATTGATCAATGATTTGTATGAAAGTGGCAAACCAGAGACTATTTAGCAGAGATTAGCCACTTCTATTTAAATGAATGGGAGAAACTGGAACACACAAACGAGAAGCTCTAGTGCCCAACTGTCAATGGATTTATGGATTTAGAAAGGAAGTCCTGCCTTACAGGTTAAAGAGCCAATCTCGTTTAGAAACCGACATCGCCTGTCAATCAACTCGCTAACTCGCATACGCATTAGCTTAACAAGTCTTGAAAATTGTGTGTGTTAGTGTAATATGAGGTAAAGCACAATTTATGATTCCAATTTTACCAATTTTATTACTGATTTGAAATATGTTCTTTGATCGTAATCTTGACCAGCCATTTTAGAGATTTCAGTGCCCCCCCCCCATTCATGCACCATAGATAGGAGCTGCACTGGCCTGACTGGAAATAGCCTCTCGAGAGTGTTCCAAAGATGGCCGACAGTGGACTGACTTGCTAGAAAGACTTTGGGCACAGCCCACAAATGTGTGCTTTGTCCTGTCTGTTCTTTCCGAAATCACCCCAGCTGTGATTTTAATCTAACCTTGCTTATACTGCATTTTATTTCTCCTATAGTCAGCACAAAAAGCAGTGGAACATCAAACCTGAATGACAAACCTTGCAGTCCTGTTAGATTTATTGACACCTTTTGTTTTATGCAACCACTAGACATGCATGTCTGCAGCCTTTCTCCTTACACCCACATTGCTTGGGTTGCTTGAGAGAATTGTGCATTGTTTGTGTGTATTCCTCGAGCTGTTTGAGATGTGGGCACTGTACCGATTCTGACCGAAATGTGCGGGTTGGCATTTGAAGGCGCAAGCCAATCAGAGGCACCTGCTGCAAGAGCATTACATCACCCTGCTCAGTCCTGTACTATTCCAGGCACAACAAAAGGGATGTGCAGCATTCTGCTCTGAGCCAAAGCACAAAGACGGCAAGCACCCCAACTCCGATCTGTCAGCCAAAAGCATATGAGTGTGTTGGGGTTCTGTACCCACTTGTTGGTACATATTCAAGTGGGTCATTTGCTGTGGTGTTGCATTAACTGACCTCTAAGTGGTCTTGTAGTGCATTCTCCATGAAGTAAGGACTGCATCGCAAATCATATGTTAATTCAATTGTTTTCAAATTCCCCCCTAAAATTATTTGCTCTCACTACTTGGTAAGCGACCGGTTCTATTTCATGCCAGTTGCTGCAGAAGGAGGTTAACTGTATGTCATATATGGAGGATAACCTTAGGCAAGGAGTAGGTAGTTCGAAATGGAAATATGGTGCTATATAGTTATTTACAGTAATGCATTTAGCTCATGGGGGAAATACATTTCAGACAGTTCAAAAGTAGCTATGCACAGCTTAATTTTTTTTCCAAGCATTTAAATGAAATATTCTGTACAAAAATGTGTGTTATTCAAACTGTAAAGTTTGTCTAATATGCCTTTAAAGCAGTCAGACTGCTTTTCTTGGCCAAGTTGATCACACAGGAAATGTACATGTTTCTTCAGAATATTCATGTACCATGAAATCAACCCCATTCTGCCGAATTACTGACAAGCAATATTTTTAGATCTCTCAAATGTGTTTAACTTTCCCCCTGACGCTACTGAATCGCCGCAACATGGGTTTTGGCCCCAAGGAAACCAAGAAGTTTAGCGTTCACACATAAACAGTGGTGAGTGGGATTCGGTGGTTGCATTTTCGCTCTGAAATTACATTGTTACTCCCCTGATGATTAGGTTTAGGGTCAGGTTTTGGATTACGGGGTATGGTTAACCATATGTGCATTCCTGTTGACTGTATTTCATTATTTACAACAAAAAAATACAACTTGCTTTTTGTGACACTCTGTTGACATTTCATCTGGAAACTGAAGCTCGTTCGTGCTTATATGTACAACAACACTTCCAGGTTTGGCCATTGGGGCAGTGCTTCAAATTTCAATAAATATTCTGATTTCAGCAGCAGAACTTTCGACTTACTGTCACGGAATTTACACTGCGATCAGTCTCTGTTGGTGGATGAACAGTTAGTGATGCATTACTTATGTAACTAAGAATACAGAGAGAAAGAGGGCTTTGTAGGTGACTGCAATCGCAACACTGTGAACATGTTTTGATTTCCTGCAAGTCTTGTGTTGTATTTCACAGTTTTCAACTGCTTTTGTCCTGTCTTTCACATCCCTAAGGTAGTGCCAAAGTAAACACCAATACATTTTTCAGATTGCACTTTCAGCAGCTCCTCTGTGTGGAGGAAGCGCATTAAAGGCATCTGTACTGTGATCGCCAACTGTTTACATGAAGCGCAAACTCCCTTGTGAATCATGTGTGTGATTTCTGCATGTAGGTGTGTGAGTGTATTGCATCACATGAGATCTTATCTGCAAAGCTCTGCAAAGAAAAATAGATGGGGCCATTTTTCACTCATGATTTTTGCTGTGAATGCAGTTGGTGGCACATTGTCGGCAAATTTGTTTTGCAGCCTCAAAGACTGTCAAGAGGTTTATTTAGAATATCCATTTTTACAGGTAAAGGAATGATCAGGGTTCAAAACAAGTTGAGCTCTATCAACAAAATCTGTGACATACTGTTGATTACTACAGCCAATCATTTTGAATCATTCCTCAGATTATTATTATATCACAATTTAGTCTGGATTTTTTCCCCTGCTAATCAATTTAGCAGTAGTACTGTTGTGTTGAGAGGCTTAGTACTGCTGTTTGTTAATCTGCAACTAGGCCAGCGTTTCGTTGGCATGGGTCTCTAGGTACTGTAGACCTGCTTGTCTAATAAAGTAAATAAGTGGGTAATGAGGACAGTCCACAATAGCATTGAAAAAAGCCTTTAAATCTGCCTGCTTCCTAAATTAGCCACTTAGTTGTTCCTGGTAAATACAGCTGTTTTGTCTCTATATAAGTGGGCAATGCAGTGTCTACATTAAAGGTGCCATGATTATTATTATTTTTTAAGTCCAATTATAAAGTTATTTTTGCAACAAAAAACTACATTCTTTCTGACCCATACAATTAAACGGAATGTATACGCATTCAATCAGTCTGCTCTTATGAAAAGTACATGACTATGGCAACCTTTATGCAATATAATATTTTGTGGTCCCTTACACCTTTTGAGGCAGTTCTGAGGTGAAATATCCTCTGTGTAGTGTAAAAGCGAGTTACATTTTCTCCCAAACATATCAAGTTTTAAATTAAAAAAAACCTTTAAACCTAAACCTAACCAATTGTGTCATAAAAAGCAAAGGTGACAGAAAAAACACAATTGCTGAAGCAACCAGGGCTGAATTTCCCAAAAGCATCGTAAGTCAAGTATATTTTAGAAACCTTTGGGGCTAATGGTCTCTATGATCAACTTAAGCTTGCGATGCTTTTGGGAAACCCAGCCCAGGTCATTTTGTGGCACTTCTATAGGATGTATTCACACTAGCACCATCTTTAATTTTTAATAGGAACGACACGGAGGCTGTGAGGGATAGACTTGCAGTCTCTTCAATGGGTGGTACTGCTGTTTAAAGTGTTTTTGGATAGTTCCGCAGACAAAACATTGATAAAATATCTGTCCAAGAACATTCAGTATACAAAGAACTCCAGACAACATGAACTGTGGAAAATCAGATGTGATCTGGAGCTTTACAGCTTTATACCATTCATGTCATTGAAGAGATGGTAAGTCTATACCTCACAGCCTCATTGTCATTCCCACTAAAAATCAAAGAAGGTGCTAGCGTGAATAAGGTCTATGACACTTTCAGCTCACGTTCCAACTCTGCGGGACTCAAGTGCAGAGCTTTGCCAGTTGACCTACCATGCAATTTGATCAAGCAAGCCTAAACAAGCGTGCAAAAGTAGCTGGTCATGTTATGCAAGCATTAAAATGAATCGCCTGACAACCCTAAAACAAATCGATAATCTGCAGTTTTACTCATAATTTGTGTTAAAGGGAATAAAAGTCATTGTTGTTGTAGTGCCTCTAGTGTTCATTTCAGCAGAAAAGTGCAGAGATACATAGGTATAAGGAGCTGCAAAAAAACTATAATTTGGCAAAAATGTAGTTATAGTAACGTGGCTCTATGAGACCAGGTTGTTTAGAATATTAAGTCTTTCACTTCTTGGTTATTGATCAAAAATATTACTTCATCTTCTGACTCCTGCTCAGCTGCATAATTTTTGGTCCAATAAAATATGATTATAGTTGCAACGTCATAACATGCATGTTTTCTGAAAGTCCTGATTTTGTCGTTTTTGGTGATATGTGACCAGGAAAAGCATTTGTGAGATTCACTTTTTTTGGTCAGTTTTCTGTTGATCAAGCTAGTCATGTGCTAGTGTAACCCTTATGCTATTTTACGGTTACCACAGCACTTTTTTCACACTTTAAAGGTTTCTCTTCAGTCACTTCTTCATGTTCTTTTAGAAGTGTCTGCTTGGCTATGAATGTTATATAAGCATTTGTGTAACATTAGGTCTGTCAGGGACATCTAGAGTATGACTCATTCAGCATGGACTTTGTGAAGAGCTCCAAACTCATATAATTTCTGCTCTTCACACATGCTTGCCTGCTTGAACGGCTGCGAACTAATCAGAATCAAATAGACAGAGTGAACAGTTGTCCCAGGGGTTGACAAACCGATTACTCGGAGTACATTCTGAAGGGCTGAAGGAGAAAGAGTGTGTTTTCTATTTCATGCACTTAAGTGGTTTTGCATCATGATCCCACAATGGTCCAATGTTAGGTTGTCTTTTCAGCCTGAAATTTACGTGAGCAATGCAATGTTTTTACAAAACTGAAATGATGTGCCTCCCCAACACTAAACCAACCAGTAGTGTCCTGAAAGATAAATGGGAGTTACCCTTAACCAACACCTAACCCTAACTGATAGTGCTTTAAAATGCAATTCGAAATGAAAAGCACATTTTCAGAAGCCATTGTGTCATTTCGCGTTGCTTCTACGGCACTTTCACTTTTGTGCATTTTTGGCCGGACTTGAAAGTTCGAAAAATTCATTTTGGAAAAAGTGTGTATATGTTGGTGGGTCTGTAATACAAGTGTTAAAATGTATAGTTTTTCAAATCATGTGTTAAAGTAAGTGTTTTGATATCATAACATAGCGAGGGGTGAGTAATAGAGCAAAAAGCAAGTGTGTTTATAAATTCATAATCAGCAGTTGTACTGATTGTAATCATAATTTTATGATTTGTATGACAAGTAATAAAACGCAGAGTTGTTGTAGTGCCTCTGGTGTTCATTTCATTTACATTTACATTTATTCATTTGGCAGATGCTTTTATCCAAAGCGACTTACAAGAGAGGAAAACATAACCAAATCATCTTGAGGAGACAGTGGTACAAAAGTGCCATATCATCACTATTCTGATGCAAGTTTCACTAGCATCAGAATAGTATTCAAAACATATACAAGTGCAATTTTATTGTATTTTTTCATTCCATTTCACATGGAACTTCTGCTAAGTGTAGAAATGGCACGTACCAGTCAGTTTGCAAAAATGTATAGAGTAACGTTCATTCTGTGAGACCAGGTTGGGTCTTTTGATTATGGTATTGGGTTAAAAGGAGAACTTTACAGTTTTATACTGTAGCTAGATTTGACTTTCAATTAAAGTCTGGTCCACAATATAGCTTAAGCTGACCATTAGTTAAAGGAATAGTTCACACAAAATGAAAATTCGGTCATAATTTACTCGACTTCATTTTATTCCAACCCATATGACAAAAGGAGATATTTTTTGCCGTCCACACTGATACATTGATTTTGCAACATTTACGCCTCCTCATCCACACTAGAACAGCATTTTCCTTCACCGAAAACAGAGACTTGCGAAAGTGCTTTCCATTACCACATACTTTGTAAAAGGATGCCATTAGGAAAGTGAAAGCCAGTTTTCAAACATAAACACATTAGTGTGGATGTGGCCTAAATAAAGTTACTGTCTTTTCAATACAATGGTAGTTTATAGCGACACACTAAAAAGTAAAAAAAAAAAAAAAAAAAAGCACTCAAAGTATCATAAAAATAGTCCATGCGACTCTTAAGTAATTATTCAGTGAAGATAGCAGGCTAACATGAGTGCCACTGTGAATAAGCTCTTGTCATAGTACACACGAATGAGCAACGGATGTCAATATTTTCAATGAGAAATTACATTAGTGACTGAGAACTTCTGTTTTATGTGATGCAGCACAGCGCAATATAATGTAAATGAATATTATTGAGTGCACCTTTAAACCGTGGTTAAAAAAAAATACTTCAATCCAGGGATTATTGTGAAAAGCTTTTATGTGTCTCAAACAAAACTAGAATATCTTTTTTTTTTTTTTTTAACCAGACAAACTTGGACATATCCAGTGACTAGTTCTTCTGTAGCAAATCAACTTTGTGGAATGATTGAAAACCATTGCGATCTCACTCTTAGAACTTATGTAGAAGTCAGCCAATCATATTAGAACAAGGAATCTCTTGCAGTTTTTGTTGGCGTTATGCATGGTCAGACGGCCCATGAGGCCGAGACTAGCACTGCTGAAATTCATATTCGCTGTACCACCATATTACATGTTTCAGACCTTTTAAATGTGAGCTCTGAGTTTAAATCTTGCAGTAACACAAGTATTAAACAGACCAGGGGAAAGATTCCAGATTTGTCTCCCAGTGCAGGTAGATGAATCACTGATATTAAATGGGCCTCGTCACATGAGGCACTGAAGGCAAAAGTATTTGTTCGCAGGCTGATGTTCTGATTACAATGAGTAAAACAGGAAATGATGAGTTCGAGCATGTAAACACGTCAGAAGGCCTCAGTGTCCGTTCAGATGAAAGCTTTCCATTCTGACTTGGTAAATCAGTCATATGCACTGAGTTGCATGTGATCTTCTGTCAGGGCAAGCAAGAGAAATGGCATGTGGTTTTCCAGTCTGTAGATTCTTTACGCAACAGAGAGATAACTTTCTGGATAGTTCTAGACTATACTTGTTGTTCGTATTCTTTGCCAAGTAGACCGATTTTGTTATCCATTAGTATATTATTTTGGTTAAAGTACTTTAAAAATAAACTACAAGTTAATATCCTAAAATTGTGTGAACACGGTGGCTCTGGTTTGAGCATCCCAACCAGCCATGCACATCAATGTCGGCTCAACCAATGTTGTGATTTGGGGCAGGACTATTAGTTTGTCTAGCCAGTGGAGGATGGGGAAGTGTTTGGAAAACCTGTTTGAAAACAATATTGATTTTTGCCATGCTAGTGGCTCAGAAATGATACATTTCATATTTAATCATGGAAAGAACCTCTTGTGAAGTGTCACGAGTATATCACATTTCACACGATCATTAAAAGAGGAAGTCTTAGTCTCAGAACATCTCATGACAGCAAACCACAACATTTAGACTGAGCTTTTTCAAAAATATGACTCAGTGCGATTGTAGACGCTTGGTGTTAAAAATACGTTTTAAGGAAGAGATACAAATGTGTGAACATGGGTCACAGAAAGGGCTTAAAAAACACATAATTGCTCTGAGAAGACTGCTGCACATTTTCAGCCTTCTTTTTTTTTCTGTGATTGGCCGAAAGTAACAGTTGTGTGCGTGCCTGAGTGAGTGTGTTATGTGCTTATAGATGTCATGAGTTCGCCTAAAACACGCCTGTCATTGTTCAGAATCCATGCCTCTTTTTTTTTTTTTATTATCCAGGCCCTTCTTTATTTCTCTCTCTCTATCTACTGTTATGCACCTTGTTTTTCAGTTCCATCCTACATAATTATTTTCTTTCATAATTATTAGAGGTGCTTTTAACAGGGAACAAAGTATAATCCCATGAAGCATTTCAATTTATGAAATCTAATCATCAACTTTAAATCAATAACTTTATTTACATAATTTTTAATTAGAAGTATAAAAACAATGTATTTTAAGTTTAGTGCATAATATTCTAATATAGGCAAATATATATAAGTAGGTTGAGAGTATAGGGAGACTAACTCGAGCATTCGTCATTCACAGTGCATCATGGGAGTGGGCTCCCTAATGTGTCATATAACTCACCTGTAACTTTCTCCATCTTGTGTCAAATAAAAAAAAATAAAGCCTACTAGCAGGTAAGGTGGCTACCTGCCCTCTGTCGAGAGTGAAGGCAGTGCATGCTTTGAGTGTGGAACGTGCTGACCTTGTTTTGCATGTGAGGTGGCGGAGTTTGGGATGGGGAGCGGAGAGCCTATAGATTGGAGCTTTTAATGCAGCCTTTTCTCAGTGAAAGCACAGCACTCGGGGCAACATGGGTCCCTCGAGCCTGCCGCTCTCTGGTGAAATGACAAATGCTGCTGCACAGTTTCTGTTTTACTTTGCATTATGGGATGCCGTGTCCCAGTGGAGTCTGTGGTGCGTCTGCTGACTGGGAGACATGAGGATGACACACATGAACACACAAGTCAGCTCTCCTGTGTACCAAGTACTGAGTATCACAGTAGAATTTTTTTTATTTTTTATGAAGAAGCCTTATCCTGCTTAATCTACTTTTGTAGTATTTTTTTCTTCCATTTAAATCCACTAATGTTAGTCTAGAATGTCTTGTACGAAACCCCATTATTTATGTCCTTCCTCTCAGGGACCCCTAGAATGAAACTGGATGTGTTTGCTACTGTACGTTTAAGACTTCTATATGTAAATGATGATTGACAAAACTGCACCTACTAGCATTTTGCATAAACACAAGTACAAAGTCCACTACACATGTGCATCCTAATAGTACAGCATCTGTTCTAAAATTGCACTTGTGCAACTGATTGCAGTCAAATGCAGCTTGTGTGGAATGGATGGGTGTTGCAGCCAGTTCAACACTCAGCAGCCTCAACTGAGGACTGTTCTCCTTTTGAGCGACCCTGGTTTAGTATCATGGATGTAGACATTAATGAAGAACCAGTATTGTTTTCCTCCCATAATTCTTGTGTCTTTCCCTTTAGGGAGTCTCTGCATTGGTATTTAGCACATTTTAGAATAAAAGGAAAGTCATCAAAACTATGGAATAACATAAATGGACCTATGGGAATTATGTTGTGACTAAAAATCCAAAATAAATCAAAACTGTGTTTTATTTTAGCATCTTCAAAGTAATCACCCTTTGCCCAGAATTTGCAGACATGAACTCTTGACATTTTCTCAAACAACTTCTTGAGGTATCACCCTGGGATGCTTTTTACAAAGTATTGAAGAAGTTCCCATCTATGTTGGGCAATTATTGGCTGCTTTTCTTTGTTTTTTGGTCCAAGTCATCAATTTCAAAAACTTTTTTTTTTTTTTTCATTACATTTTTAGTTTTATAATGAAATAAAGTAATATGGCGGCACATTTTTGTCTACAAAACTAATTTCAAACATTTAAGCATATTGTGTGTGTGTGTATGTGTGTTACACATTACACACTGGGTTGGGAGGGTTACTTTTTAAATGTATTCCACTACAGAATAATACATGCTGTAATTTGTAACATATTCCATTAGATTACTCAAGGTCAGTAACATATTCTAAATACTTTGGATTATTACTTCAGCACTGGTAGATTTTTTTCACTTGTTTTGACTCTAAAAAACTGTAAGACAAAATACACATGTTAAAAATTCATTCTCTGAAAAACCTAAATATCTTATGCAGTGTTGTTTCTAAAACAAAATAAATCAAATTGATCTTGTTTTAAGGATTTTTTTGTATATATTTACAGGAGAAAATTACAAAAAATATTATCAAGAATACGTAACTTTTTTTGCCCTAATATCAAAGATCTTACTAAAAAAAAAAGAAATTATGATCCAACGGGAATTTTCTTTTAAAAAAAATATTGTGTCTGGAAAACATGTGCATGTAAAATGGCTAGAAATAGCATTTTAGCTTGGTTTAAAGCTTACAATTTACACAAGGTTTATTTCTATTTCTTCTGCTCCAAACTTACTACAAACTTACTTCTCTGTCTCTGTATGAATGTAACACATCATAAGAAAGTGTTTCACCGCTGTTCAAATGCACCTTGGTATAAATGCTTTACACCTGAAAGGACTAAATATTAAATTAAACAAATTACAATAAAATGCAAAGTAATCTCTTCAGTAATCAAAATACTTTTTGAATGTAACTGTTTTCTAATTACCAATTATTTAAATTGTACTTGTTTGGAATAATGTACAGATTTTGCTCTTATGGATAGAAATGTGTACTTTCATTCACCAAGTGGCATTCAACTGATCACAATGTATAGTCCGGACATTAATAATGTGAAAAATTACTATTATAATTTGAAAAAAAAATGTCAGAACTTCTTAAATTACTACAAAGAGTTCTCATCAAAACCTCCATGTGCCGCAATGACAGCTTTGCAGATCCTCTCTATTCTAGCTGTCAGTTTGTCCAGATACTCGGGTGACATTTCACCCCACACTTCCTGTAGCACTTGCCATAGATGCGGCTGTCTTGTCGGGCACTTCTCACACACCTTACAGTCTATCTGATCCCACAAAATCTCAATGGGGTTAAGATCCATAACACACTTTTCCCATTATCTGTTGTCCAATGTATGTTTCTTTGCCCACTATAACCATTTATTTTTGTTTTTATTCTTCAATTCATGTGAAACCCAAATTTGATAATTTTTTCAACAGGCTGAAGCAGAAAAGGGTCAGTTCCTGTTTCTGCTATTGCTGACTGTGTTCTGTGGTTGATAATCTAGAGAGTTTAAAAAGACCAAGCTTAAAGAAAGCACTATATGGCCTGGTATTGTTACTGTGATATTTTTGCTACAGTTTGTGTTCATATATGTTCATGTATTGTGTCTCACCTGCTTATTAATTAACTTTCTATTTGAACTGTTTGAATACCACATCCGAGTAAAATTAGTCCATGCACATCTCTGTGGACACTTATCAATAACCTATGGCTGACCTTGGGCAAAGAGTCAGTACAAGTTGCAACAACCCCATTTAACCAATAACTTTCAGTGGTTATTGAGCATGTATTTGCTTACCTAGGAGATATTTCTGTTTAAACAAACTCTGAGATATGTCCTAGTCTCTGGACATCTTATCTTTGCTTAAGCACAAGCTAGTCATCACTTAGCATGTGAGCAGGCTTGAAGTACTGAAGAACTTGCTTGATGAAAACAACTTTTTTTCTTTACTGATTCTTAAATGACCACATAAAAAAGTTGCCAAGACAAGCACTGGATCATTACTGCTATTGCTTGATCTTGGGTTAGGGATTAGCCCTAACCCCTAGTTCTAAGTAATACAATTTGACTTCCAACTCCTCCCGAACAGTATGTACTACAGACATAAGTCATGCAGTACCTCAAATCATGCAGCTTATTGAGGAGAGACTTCCATTTCTAAGGGATCTCACTCATGATTTTTGCCAGGTGGGGCACCTCTTATGTTATTTGACCACCATTATTTTTCTAAGGGTGCTTTCACACTAGCACGTTTGGTGCGCACCTGGGGTCGAATGACGTCAAAGTTTGGTTCATTTGGTAATATGAACGCTGTTTTCCAAACTCTGGTGTGCCCCCGTGAACCGCACCTGTGTGTGCTTGAAAAGGTGGTCTGGGGTGCAGTTCATGTGAACTCCAGTATGGTTCACTGCTAATATGAACGCAATCGTTTCAAATCGCGGAAGGGAACCGCATGTGATGACCTTAATTTTCGTCTTTGCGAGGCTCCCGATCGCAATTATTACGGTGTGGTATAATGCATTTCTCCTACCTGCTTGTGTCCAAATACACTGCCTTAAGAGAGCAGCTCAAATTCTTCACATCTCTTGCAACTCATCCGTTGGCTTGTGGCGGACAAACGCTAATATTCATCACAACATTGCACATTCTATGCATGTGCATGAGACAAACACAAGTGTTGTTCTGTGCATGGCAGGTTTTCATGGTAAATCAAAAGAGACAAGCTTTAATACTTCACGTAACACAGTGACGTCCTCAAGTTGTTAACTAGATAAAGTGGTAAACAGCTACCGCTTGTACTAACTTTGACATAATCCAAAAAATATGATGTGAACAGATACCTAGGGGGGAGGAAACGAACTCTGGTTTGGTCCAAGCAATTAAACCAAGGTTGAAAGCACCCAAGTAATAAAGATCTTTCTATGTTTTTGTTTTTTACACAGGTGATCTTCAAAGCCAAAGCTAAATATTCCCCAGAACTCAACAAGTACAAGTAAGAGTCTTTCCTTCCTAGCTTCTACGTGTTGTGATTTTTACAGTATGTGGTGGTACAGATGAAGGTTGGATGAGTCAGTATTAACAATAGACTTTTTGGTCTATTTTTGCCTCTTTGCTGTTTTAATCACTCTAAACTGCTGTCAACCATGTCATTCCAAACTCGTATTACTTTTTTTTTTTTTCCTTTTTTTTATCCCAATTTGGAATGGACAATTTCCAATGTGCTTTTAAGTCCTAGTGGACCGGCCCTCATGGACAAGTGATTCGCCTCATTCCATGTGGCGGAGGATGTGTCCCAGCTGCCTCCGCCTCTGAGATGTCAACCCACGTGGTTGTCTTCTCACGTGGCTTGTTGAGCGCGTTGCCACAGAGACATGGCACGTGTGCAGGCTTCACGCCATCCACCGCGGCATCCACGCTCAACTCACCATGCGCCCCACCGAGAATGAAGCACTTTATAGTGATCACAAGGAGGTTAACCCATGTGACTGTACTCTCCCTAGCAACCGGCCAATTTGGTTAATTAAGAGACCTGGCTGGAGTCACTCAGCACGCCCTGGGTTTCTAACTAGCGAACTCCAGGGGTGGTAGACAGCGTCTTTACCACTGAGTAACCCAGGCCCCCCATATGACTTAAAGTTATTTTGCTAAATGTACAGGTTGCTATTTTCTGTATAATAAAAGTGAATGTATACTTCGGCTGTCAGGTACAAAAGTGAGGGAAAAAAGCACCAAAAATGTATGATGAAGTGGTCCATGCGACTCATGTGCTATATGTCAAGTCTTGTCTTGTGACTGTTTTGAAATGAACGTAAGTGTGAATAAGAGCTATGGCAATGGTGAACATTTTCAGCCAATGTAAATTCTGGCCTGTTCCTCACATGAACGTGTTGAATGCCTTCAGAAGACATGGATTGTAGTTTCATGTAGTTTTCAGAGTCAGTATGGATTACATATTGAATTAAAAATCATATTGATACGTTTTTGGTGTTTTTTTTTTGTTTTTTTTTTTTTTAAGCTTGGCAGGCAGCCCCATGAGGGTGAGTAAATGATGACAAATACATTTTTGTGTGAACTACCTCCAAAGGATTTTTAAAAAAAATTTTTCCTTTTGGTCGGAATGCCAGAAACGTTTTAGCTTAATTCAGGCTTTTTAATTTTTCCCATATGAAGAATCAAACTGGCTTTGATCAGATGATTACATTCTGATGCTGAGTGAAAAGATTGGAGATCAAATCCTCTTGGCCAGCCCACCCTGTCCTGTCTGTGAGCCAGGATGAGTGGGAGAATCATGTTGTGGAATGGAGGGGGAAGGAGGTAGAGGGAGGATAGTGACATCTTGGATTTGGCCCAGACAGATCTAAGCAAAGGGTTGATTGTCCTCAGCAAGAGTGGTTTAATGTCTTCGAGCTTAAAAGACAACATGAAACTGCTTTTGCAATTTGACTTATTTTTGAATGAAGCTAAATTTTCAAAAAACATTTTCATGAAAATTTTAATAAATATTTTTCATTTTAAATAATCATTTAAAATATTTTTTTAACCACTTCAGTATGTATTTAATTAGTTATTAAAAAAATTTAATATTTATTTTAATTAATTATTTAGAAATAATTTATCCCTCCATAAAATGTAAATGTTGAGATGTTTTAAAGTAACGAGAATTTGGGAGGAAATGTGCTTAATGGTCATGAAAAGGTCAATATTCAAAAAGGTGTGTGTGTGTGTGTGTGTGTGTGTGTGTACTGTAAGACTTTTTGCATTGTAACTTTATTTTCATGACCATTAAGCATATTTCCTCCCAAATGTCCATCCATCCGATTCATTTTAAAATAATCATGTAATTATTTGGCATACAGTATTTGCGGATGTTTGTGCACTGTGTGTGATCTTGTTGGCCTCTCTTCTACTTGTTCCAGGGTGCCCCTGCGCTTAGGCTTTCTGCTGGCCGGTATTTTTTTCCTTGTTGTGAACTTGACATGTACCATGCTGGTCCAGGGAGGGGCCGGTGAGAGCCAAGTGAAGGATGCCGTGCTGGCACGAGTGCTAGTTAACGACAGCCTTTTTGTAGTATGTGCAATCTCGCTCTCCGTCTGCATCTTCAAGATCGCCAAAATGTCATCTGCCAACGTCTACCTGGAGTCAAAGGTAAGTGGACATGCATACTATTGTGCAGTAAAATACTTTCTTAATTTCCAAAGGGCACTTTTGTTTTGAGCATAAAGAAGAATTGAAAGCAAAGTAATAGAACAACATTTAAATGGTAAAGAGTGTCACATGGGACTTTAACACGACATTGAAGGCCAATGGACATCATCTACAGCTAATTTCTTTTAAATGGTTGTCAATTTCAGGAAGTATTCATTATTTTGTTACTAGAAATGTGTTGATTTTGGTGACTGTGACTCAGGGGACATCAGTCTGCCAGGCCACTGCCATTGGGGCAGCAATTATCCTCCTCTACACCTCCAGAGCCTGTTATAACCTGGTAGTGGTGGCTTTGTCTCCTGAAGATCGGCCCAGCCTGTTCAATTTTGGCTGGTACAATATATCTGACCAGGTAGGTTCAACATAATTCATAGGCATTAACAGCATATTATTGTTAAACCATTAAGTGATTTTTGTGTTAAGTGGACCCACTTCACTATGAGTGATGTCAAATTTATTTAGTTGATGCTGTATAATGTTGTTGATGAATCACAGAAGAGTTAAACACACATTGGTTTGCTAAGTATAAGTAGATAGCATACAGTTAGTAAACCCTCATTGAACTTTTATTGTCCCAGTTAAACAAGTCTCATAGAGCTCACTGATGTCAGTATGGCACAGCTGTTTGAGTTTTTTATTATTAATGTTGTTTTCACCACCAGTGTGAATTTATAACTTCATTATGCATTTATATCTGTCATTCTGCTCATTTGCATACATGTGTATTTTGGGTACCCTGATTTAGTACTGAGTGTTTGTAATACTGTTCTGTTTGTATGGTGAGCATTCGAAGAATTTGTAAGGGATATTAGACAGTAAGCTGGTCATTATCGTGAAAAACACCATGAAGGGAAACTTATTGAAATAATTGTAATACAAAAATATTTGACCACAGAATTCGAGCTCGACCGATTGTGGATTTTGCCGATACCGATAACTAAGGTGGTGGCAAATTTTTAATCTATTATTCCAGAGAGCTGAGTAATAATTGACTGATACAAGCTACATTATGAACTAGAGATTAAAGCTTTTGTTGCACTCCTTGTCATTTAAAAAGTGCAGATAGATCGACTTTATTAATTCCAAATAAATGTAATTCAACATGGATTAGTTGGCATTGAGCGCTGTCCCACTGAAACGATTCATTTGAGAGGACTTTGACAGATCTGGTCTCTGTTGGGGAAAGGTCTTTTGTTTTGCTATAAATAGCCCAGTCAAGGCTGCTGTGCAGAGCCAAAGGATGGCCGGCTGGCTGCCTGGTGGTGACCTAGATTGGGTTCACCTCTTAGATGGGCCGACGCTGGAAGCTGAGGTTCCCTAGAACAGTCTGCCCTCTTCTCTGACTCCGCTGTGTTTATTTGGGTGCCTGTCTGCTTGCTTATTCTTCATAATGCCACTTTGTGTGTCTTGTGTAAAGCTGGTGTCAGGATTTGGTTGGCATTCTATAATGGTGTTTTGCTGGCAGGCATTTAATTCTGGGGTTGTTTACAACATTCCTAGTCCTTCATTGTGTCTTTTTGCATATTTCCGTATCCATGATTTTGTTTGTGGGTTGTCCATTAGATATGCATGTACATGTTTCTGCCTTTGTTTCAGTGGTAGCATAGACATTTGTTAAGGTCCCATTCGTTTTCTTCATAGGGAAATGTATTTTTAACAATAACTTATTAATGTTTAAAGACAGACCTACTGTGAGCTCCAGAGTTGCTAATCGATTATATATGCTTCTGCTTAAACAATGTCCACATTACTTGACTTTAGTAAAAATAAAATTGTGTTTAATAGCAGAATACCTGGTGAGGAACTACACTACCCATAAATCTACAAATCAGAGAATTGGCAAAAGAGCTTTGCCGCGACCGAACACTTCCATTGTCAATAGTCAATATCCCTGAAACTACTTGTATATTGGAATTAATTAAAAAATATATTGTTTCTATACTCATAATCAACAACTTTAAAACATTAAAGGTTTATTTATTTCCTTAATTTTTAAGTCAGTTAAATAATTTGTGATGCTTAATGGGATTGTAGTTCATTCCTCATACGTTTTTGTCCAATTTTCCCATACTTTTTTGCTTTAACCTTAAGTTTGTAATGTTGTGATTCACCTTGGAGTTGGTTGGTTTGGTTCATTGCTTAGAATGCTTTTGTATAAGATCTTATGAAATCCCTATGAAAAAATGCATGTGGGAAAATATCTTCGGAACCAACACAACTGAAAAAGTGGATGGGCACTTTTGCGCTCCATAGAAGTTCAATCCATCACTGCTGTTTTGCATGTAATTGAATGGTGTCTGTTGGCTTTTGCAGTGTCCCAATTCATCAATAGGTTTGGAATTAGAAGTTCTTAGTGTCTTGCTTTTGTATTTATGTTTCCAGGCTGATGCAGAGATGATCAATGGGGAGGCCTACATAGTCTTTGGAATCATCCTGTTCTTCTGGGAGCTGCTGCCAACCAGTCTGGTTGTGTTGTTCTTCAGAGTTCAGCGGCCCAATCAAAACCTGGTGAGAGTCTAATCCTGTCTCACTTCTCTAAATCTGTCCATCAATATCACAGCTGGACACTCACTCAATGACGTCGGTCTGGGATCGGCTTTTTAAGCCCCACTGGAGAGCCATTTCCCCATCAGATAGAATGAATTACTCGGACGTCTGCCCCAGTAAACGCCTCATTCAGCAGAATGGAAAACGACATAGATCCGTGCTGCAATGTCTTAGTCATATATTTGGCTTTCTGTGTTGGAGGAATCATACAGTTTTTATTTATATGCTGCATACACTGTTTCTGCAGGTGGCTGGCGGTATGATCAACAGTCATAGCTTTAGTTCCAGGGCGTATTTCTTCGATAACCCTCGGCGCTATGACAGTGACGATGACCTGTCTCGAAATGCAAATTCGCGAGGAGAGAGATGCAGGTTTGTGTGACCACATTTTTTCTAATGCAAAAAAGAATGGAAAGTTGCATAGAAACCTGAAATTCTACAGATTTCAAACTGTTTATTTGTATTAAAGGTATAGTTCTCCCAAAAAATGAAAATTCTCTCATTTACTCACCCTCATGCCATCCCAGATGTATGCATTTTATTTTAATTTGATTAAAGCTGTATGTATCAATTTGATTAAACACCATTTGGTCATAAAATTTAATTAAAACATTTAACATGGAATCCAGAAAAATGTAAATGGAAAATGCATAATTTGTATCTGTGAGACTTTATGCAGTTCCATTAATTGTGTAATTTCATTAAAATTCTGAAATAATAAAGTTCTTATTATTTGTTGATTTTAGTATCGGTACCAGGGCTGGTATCGTACCAAAACCAAATTTTTGGTATCAGAGCAGCCCTAGATCTGAAATATTCTTTTTAAAATCTTTGTTTGTGTTTTGCACAAAAGGAAGTCATACACATCTGGGATGGCATGAGGTTGAGTAAAAATTTAAATTTTTGGGTGAACAATCCCTTTAAGTTGTCATGGAGTTAAGAAGGTTTTAAAGAATTAGTTCACCCAAAAATTTTAATTCTCTCCTCATTTACTCACCCTCATTTTGTTCCAAAACCATATGACTTAATTTTTTCAGTGGAACATAAAAGGATACCTTCTTAAGAATGTTTACATTACCTTTTTTCCCCCTGCAAGCAAAGCAGCAGTGAACTGGGAATGTCCACCTCCAAAAAAAGAAAAGGAAAAAAAAAAACAGTAATGGTACCATAAAAATAGTCTGTGTGACTCTTCTGAACCCATACATTAGCTTTATGTAAGGAACAGGCCAAAATTTCAGTCATTATTTGCTAATAACCTTCTCTGATGTTGCTCTGAAATCTCATTTACATATGTACATATTCAATCATGGCACATCCCACTCCATTTCGAGACATGCTAGAACCATTGGCGTTTAGTGCCAGTGTCGTCCAACCTGTTTGAATAAGCATGCGTGAATAAGATTTGAGAAAGAGATGTACTCATTTTTTATACAATTTCTCAAATTATTCAAGAAAGTAATACGGATTTGAGAACATGAGAACATAGAATTTACATTTTTGGGCAAACTAGTCCTTTAAATTGACATGTTTGATATGGAAGAGTGCTAATTACACCATGGATAACCCAATGATTGCATTACTTTTGACTGTTTTGCTTAATAAAAATATAATTCACCCTTGATGCAGTCAATAAATTACAGTATATCTCTAAGTTGTTGTCGGGTTCTGTTTTCCAGCAGTACCCTGTCGTCAACACCACAAATGGGCCCCAGTTGGTACGGCTCGATCCAGAGGAACAGCAGCCTTACAGGGATCCCTCACCTGCTGAACAGTCCCCAAACATCAACCGCCCCTCTTCTTTTTGCTTCCGGCAACATTGAGACCAGTCAACACCATAACTACTATTCCACCCCACAGAACTACTACTCAACCTCCCAGACGCACTACTCCACCCCTCAGAACTAATGTGGACGACCCTTCTGTTAATGAATCTAGTTTGAGGTTTTGGCTCAAACTGGGCTGTAGACCCCTCGGACATCATTGAGCATTGCTTTGCGGTCGTCTTCCCCCTCAGTTAGTTTATCTGCCCACTTCGAGGCACTGTTCCTGCGAGAGGACAGTAGTCATGGCAATGACTGTGGGTGGCAGGAATTTATAAGGGACCATACAATGTGGTTGGGGGAATTGGAATGGTAGTTAAATTGACACTGAACAATGTTCTTTATGTCAGTGTTTCTTCGTCATGTAAATTTCTGAGCTCATAGAAGGGACGAAGAGCTAAAGGAACTTTTTTTTTTTTTTTTTTTTTTTTTGAGCTGTTGAAAGCCAAAATATCAGTCCAGCGTTTACTCAATGTTCTCATACTTTTTAGACCATCAACCCCATCAAAATTCCATGGGTTCAGAACTTTGCTGCAATGATCTGTGAACTTTCAGCATATGGACTCCCCTCTGTGAGTTGGGATGTGCTTTTTGCACTTATTATGAGCCTATATTTCGTTTTTGGATTAATTGGAATAGTTGGAGTCCTGAATGTGGTGGTGGTGTTGAGATTTCTTTCGGATTACACTTTGCATATTCCGTTCTCTTCGAGAAAGTCCATTTGAGACAATATCTGGCTTTTTTCCAAGAGGCTTTTCAAGACCAACATCCTGGTATTCCCAATATTCTGGATTTGTTGAGCGCATCAAGGTTCACTTGTACTAGGAATCTATGTGCACTGACATAGACAAGATGTCCATTTGCCTTTCTCTTATTGCTTTGACATTTTATTACTTTGCCAAAGAGCACATGCTCAATCCAGGCATTACACTCGAGTCTCCATGCTAGAGATCCTTGGTAGATTTCCAAACTTTTCGATCGTGACGAGAGTCAGAGACGAGAAGACAACTCCGGTATGATAATTCCTGGACGGATGCCTGAAATCTAGTGTATTTAAAATATACCAAGTGTGAATTGGAAGATTAACTCTACTTACACTCTCTAATGTTTAGGTACTTTCAGCGATGGCTTTGAAAAGCCTTTCAAATAGACTTAAGGGTGCATTTACCCACATATATTCTGTACGCATTTAACGATATCTTTCATCAAAACTAGTTTATCAAACTAAGCATATCGTTCTCCAGGAACGCCTGAAATGGTCCATTGTATGATTTTCCAAGAGAAAAACATGTTGCACAAAATTGATATTTGTATTGCTTTATATCATCATTCCTCTATAGTTGTATATTGCAGGAACATGATTGCTCAGAAAACAATCTCCCATATCCAGTACAGTTTAGTAACCGCTACCTTTCATTAAGCTCAATCTGCAGCATTTGTGGCATATTGTTGATCCACAAACATTTATTTGCACCCCTTGTTTACAAAGAAGAGGTAACCGTAAGGCACTTACAATGGAAGTAAATGGGCCAGTCCATAAACATTAAAATACACTATTTCAAAAGTTGTTACAACATGTAAACATTGAGTTAACGTGATTTTAGGGTGATAAATCACTTAACCTTATCTGTGTGAAGTTATATTTAATATTACAACTTAATTGCCATGTCAATGTAACAACGTAAATCCTTTAATCTGGTAAACGCTGTAATACCAACAATTTTTATTTTTATTATTCTATTTTTTTTAATCAAATATCATGTTAGCGCATAAAATGTGTACATCTTGTGGCTATACCTTAGAAACAGTGTGGATTTCAACGTATATAGATTGGCCCCATTAAATCCCATTGTAAGTGCCTTACGGTCACCGTAATTTTGTTTTTTGTTTTTTTTTTTATAAATGTGGGACAACTCGAAGTAATTTTATGTGGTAATCAACATTAAGCCACAAATGCTGTCAATTGAGATTTTATAACTTGTTGATTACCTTGTCGAACCTTGAATATTCCTGTAAATGAAGCGGCCCTTTCCTTTCCTTTCCCCTGAACATGAACTGTTTTGTGTTTTAGCAAAAGAAAAGCTTATTCTTATCCCCTAATTTGCTGCTCCATGTAAATCACAAGCTGTATACTTGAAATCAACAATCATTTGGCTGAAGCAATCATCAAATGCTTTAAAAGCAGCAAAGTCCCCTCCATTTTACCATCACTGTATAAAACCGGCTTGAGTTAATTAGCACTAATCCTGTGGTTTCAGGGAATCCATGCTGTGAAAACAGAACCTGGCTAGTATTACACATGATGAATGAATAGCAGATTGGTTGAAAATCCAGTTGGGTTTAGACCTATCCACCTGCTCAAATTGCTCATTATTATTATTATTATTATTATTAAAAATGTTTCTTTTTTTTTTTAGTGTATACTGCTGGGTTTTGTGTGTATATTGTATGAAATGAAAAAGTTATTGATGGTTTGAATTGATTTGATCATTTTAAGTCAGCCTGAAGTCATATAATTCCAATTTCCTTGCTTGCTGACAGCTGTCGTGTAGCATAAAACGTGTAAAGCTTTCAGCATGGATTATTGATGTAAAGGTGACTAATGCTGATTTGTTTCTGATCACATTTCCTGACAAACAGCAGACAGGAAAGGGCTGTGTATGATGGTTTTTTTTTTTGTTTTTTTTTATATTTGTCTGTTATAAATGTGTCTGGATTAAAAAACATTGCTGTGAAATTCATCATATCAACCCTTGTATCTCACAAAAGAGCAAGTAAAGCTTTTATTATTTTTTTTTCTTTTTTATTTTATGTTTTAAGGCCAATGAATGTAACTTGTTTACCCATGATCCTAGTCGATTAGAGATGTACGACAAGCACTACCATAAAAAATAAAAATAAAGTTTTATTGCACTGTTTTTAAAAACAAATAAAAAAGGACTTTTTTGTTTTTTAATCCGAATCAGGGGAGTTGGTATGTTTATTTCAAAATGGAAAAGCTAATTAAGGGAAATGACACTAATTAGGGTTGTGTATATTGCAGATTGCAGCAGCACATCAAATGAAAAATAGCACGTGGTTAAAAATGCACCAACCCTAGTTTCTTTCCAGCAAAACAGCAGAGTTTTAACCAAACTTGTACAGAAATGCAATGTCACAAAAGCATTTTTGTATATATATAATTCAAAACCTTTTCTTTCAACATTGATTAACTCCAGGCCTAAAATGTTCCTGTATCTTGTCCAGTGTTTTTGCTTCCAAATACCAGTGTTCCTTTTTCTCAAATTCTCTAGCAAGTCTAATTGTGTTTTCGTAACTTGGCTGAACTCATAGCCACAATTACATTTGTAGTGGTTAATCACTGGCAACATCGTAATCTAGGACAGAGATGCCTCTGACCTCCTGAGATCCATGTACCAGACAAAGAATTATCAAATTGCCAGCTCTTCATTTAAAGTTTGATTCAGCACTCTGATTTAGATAATTGCTGAACTTAATTTGTATGTCAGACTTCCAATAAGATGTACTGTAGCTCAAATGATTGAGCATGCAATGCCAAAGTCATGGGTTTGATTCTCTGGGAATACATACTGTACATTGATGCAATTAATGCATTGTTAGTCCCTTTGGATTAAAGCACCAAATGAAACCTGTATGAAAGCCATGGCTAAACCACTTAAAAAGAGAGAGCCATCATAAAATTAATGCAAAATACGAGCTTAACGCAACCACATCTGGAATGTTTATTGAAAATGACTGAACATTATTAAAAATAAACAACTGATCTCCTCTTGAAATAGACATTTCTGCATAATTCAGTCAGTGCTCACAACTCCAGCTGACTCTGCAATCCTCAAAAATGTAGATGCAAAGGCACCTATTCAAAAGTTACAAAATTATGACACAATTCAATACATTTTACTATTTTTCAGAATGGTCATTTCCAAAGAATAAGAAAAGAAAGCTTAAATGTCATAACACCAAAATATAAAAATATTGTTAATGTCACACATTGTAAATCATTTTGAAGTGTGTTCTAATAGTGTATAATCTATATATATATATATATATATATATATATATATATATATATATATATATATATATCATCTATATCTATCTCTATCTCTTTATCTCTCTCTATCTAAGATCTGAGTTCCTGAGAAGCAGTTATACTAAATTCCGTCGCATATTTGGTCACCTTACAAAAATACTTTTATACATGTCATAATTCAGATATACTCTACTACTTAAAATAGCCTTTGGGCTAAAGTGCTCAGGTACTTTAAAGTACTAGCATCCAATGCTATTAAATATGGTGCCTTTAACAACAATTGGTGTAAAATAACATTCTAAAGACAGTCATTTTTCAACCCAGGAGGCAACAACTATGTAATGTGATTATACTAAAGAAATTGTTGCCAAAAAAGGGGAGTTTTTTCAGTTACTGTCTGACTCGACAACAGTGAGCGAAAGTTCTTCAACTCTCTGACACTTGTGGATATTCTGAAACAAAAAAGAGAACATGGGGAAAAGAACAAAATATTTGGCCAAATATCAAAATCTCTAAAAATATATTTTGAATCTTATACTGTGTACCTTCCAAAAGCATTAAACAGAGAGACAATCTCTTGCCAACTGAGCTGAAAAAGATGGATTGTTCTTGCTTGTATTTGGCATGGTTTCTATTTGCCTTTCAGAAAACAGGATTTTAAGTGCTGATCCCAGTCCCTGTGTCTAAGAGAGAGACATTCATAAATCAGTGCAAATAATATTATCTGGTTACCTGTTAAAGCCAAGCACTCTTCCTCTTTTTTTTGGTTGTCTTACGTGCAATTTTCCCCAAAGTCTGCATTTAAAGCATTCAACACAGTCCATGATAAGGGAAATGTTTTTGAAGGTGATCCTGAAGTCTTCCTGATGCCGAGGTACAAAAGCAATTGAGTAACAATTGAGAAATATTAACTTTTATGTACTGGACCATGCTTATTTGTTATTAAAAAGAAGCAAACAGACTTTTAATTTCATGGCCTCCTTGTTGTTTCCAGCAAATAGTGTGGTGTCATCAAAATGCAATGGAAAAGATCTGCAAATAAAGAATAAGATGCAATATTAAAATCACACTCAATGACATATGGATCTCAGTTGGTGGCCTTTTAACCTGCAACTGCAATTTTCTTACTTGGCCACATGAAGAAGCTCTAAAAGCAGTTTCTTGTTCTCGCCGTCTTGTGCTGGTTGGCCAGTGTACAAATGGAAGGAGGAACGCTCAAAGGAAGAAGAGGTTGCGTAGCCTCTTTGGCCCCTCTCCTTTTGTCAGCTCTTCATCAAATCTCACCCGGAACTCTGTGAACTCTGTGGGTTTCGAAAAATGCTCTTCATAACTGCATACTTTGAAAAAAAATTAAAACAAAACTGAAAAGTTTTCAAACTAAAACGGATTAGTGTGGACATGGCCCCTAGCACACTTACGGTGAAGTGCTTCTTTGTTCTTCACTCAGAGCCAAAAAGAAGTTGGAAACAGCTGAGCAACAGCACACTGTTCAACCGCCACACTGCCAGGGGAGGCATTTTATAGGTACTTTTAAATATGAGGACGCTCAAGACTGCATGTAATACATCAACTAATATGACATTAAAATGTGTTATAAATAAAAGAAGTTATATAAACTACTTGAAGATGATTTAAAGTAATATATGCAAAAGAAAATGTGTAATTTGTTATGTTTACCTAACGCGCTATATGCACCGATTACACTTTTACATTTATTGTAATTTATGATGACACTGATACTACTGCAAAGATGGGTGTATAAAAGAGTGTTAATGGGTAAGAGAATATAGACAAAAGAATGATTATAGAAATATCTTATTTTGGGCAGATTATGTGAATGCTTTCTGCTGCAGACGGCACATGAGTGACGCGGCATAAAAAACAACATAGTGAATGGCCACTTAAAGAGTATTTGAGTAGATTTGATTCATTTTGTAGACTAATAAAAACAAATTCATTGCGCAAGCGATTGTATAGATGTATTAGCCGTCAGTCTCAAAGTAGGTGGAGCTCCAGGTCACACCTACCATTAACTAAGTTTCCATCAACTTCTGTCTTTTAAGTCAAGCACTGTTCAGTTATCGACAGAGTGAAAATGCATTAAAAATGTTTGCTGTTTGTTTCAATTCAAATGGCCTTTTACAGATAAAATTGTATGCGTCATGACATCATTCTTAGAAAACCATTTTGTCGCATACGTTTTTGGTTTAGCGCAAAAGAAATCTCCCTTTGAACCATTTTCATACAGAATTGTGTACCTTTTTCATCCCAGATGACCTCATATGTGCATAAAATGGAGCAATGAAGTATTGAAGCAATTTATTGAAATTAGCCAGCTTACTGTTTAATTTCACATAATTACAATAGTAGGAAATATCAGAAGACGGCATTGAAATGTAGTTCATCTGTATCTGGCATTCTTAGAAGAAATTGATTGGAATACCTGGCAAAATGCAACATAACTGTTGGCATTAGTGAGCCTGTAATCCTATTTTACACTTCTGAATTAAAATATGACAATTCACTTACATTATTTAATGTTATTTGTTTGTAAACTTATGATTTATTTTTCTTAATAAGTTAAGTCTTAAGTTAATTACTCACTTCATATCTCTTTTCTCATCTATTTTTATCTGTATATACACTGGTAGCTAAAAGTTTGAAATAATGTACAGATTTTGCTCTTATAGAAAGAAATGTGTACTTTCATTCACCAAAGTGTCATTCAACTGATCACAATGTATAGTCCAGACATAAATAATGTGGAAAAATTAATATTATAATTTGAATACAAATTTCAGAACTTCTTCAGTCTCATCAAAAAAAATCCTCCATGCAGCAATGACAGATTTGCTGATCCTTGGCATTCTAGCTGTCAGTTTGTCCAGATACTCAGGTGACATTTCACCCCACACTTCCTGCAGCTCTTGCCATAGATTTGTCTGGCTTGTCAGACACTTCTCACACACCTTACAGTCTATCTGATCCCACAAAAGCTCAATGGGGTTAAGATCCATAACCCTGTTTTCCAATTATCTGTTGTCCAATGTCTGTGATTCTTTGCCCACTCTAACCTTTTATTTTTGTATTTCTGTTTCAAATGTGGCTTTTCCTTTGCAATTCTTCCCATAATGTCTGCACCCCTGAGTCTTCTCTTTACTGATGTACATGAAACTGGTGTTGAGCGGGTAGAATTCAATGAAGCTGTCAGCTGAGGACATGTGAGGCGTCTATTTCTCAAACTAGAGACTCTGATGTATTTATCCTCTTGTTTAGTTGTACATCTGGCCTTCCACGTCTCTTTCTGTCCTTGTTAGAGCCAGTTGTCCTTTGTCTTTGAAGACTGTAGTGTACACCTTTGTATTAAATCTTCAGGTTTTTTTTTTTTTTAGCAATTTCAAGCATTGTATAACCAAAACAAACACAAAAACAATGTTAAGCTTCATTTATGAACCAAATAGCGTTCAGCTGTGTTTGATATAATGACGAGTGATTTTCCAGTACAAAATTAGCAATTTAGCATGATTACTCAAGGATAAGGTGTTGGAGTGATGGCTCCTGGAAATGGGGCCGGTCTAGATTTGATCAAAAATGACTTTTTTCAAATAGTGATGGTGCTGTTTTTGTACATCAGTAATGTCCTGACTATAGTTTGTGATCAGTTGAAAACAATGAGGGTTAAACGTAAAATGCTGATTAAATGTATATGTCTACGAATCAATAAAACATTTTACTTGGAAAAAAAAAAAAAGAAATAGGAAAACTCAAACCTCCTCATCAGTCCAAGTGTTCCTCTCCATTATGCTTGTTACAATCGACATAGGATTTATGCTAGACTTAAATGGAAAATTATTATGTTGACACTTCTTAGGACGTGTACAGCATTAACCTTTGAAAATGTCAGTCTATCCAATAACATCTTATTTGATTCTTAGAAGATTCTTGTTTGGTTCCAAATTATGGCAGAAATTCCATAAGCATTCCAATAGGATTTTTAAAAGTTGTTTATTTTTTAAAAGAATGATAACCAAACTGAAGTTATGTGGTACTTTGGCCTTGTCTTTCTTCAGGCAGGAAGTGACTCACCATCTAGTAGGTACCTGGCACTCAGATGTACGTTTATACTGGCATGCAGTCTTGAAATCAGCCTGAAGAAAGCTCTTTTCTCCAGCACAAGCCTGAGGGAAAACAAAAGATAAGACAAAATGGAAAATGTATATTATGTGATAAAATGCACAATATTTATGCAGGCACTTACCTTCCAGCCAGTGGTAGAATCCCTGCCCTTAAATAAGAAATAAGCTTGTCAGTCAAAGCTGAAATCACTGACTAAATGGACTTGGATTGGACAAAAGTAATCTTACCATCAATGTCTAAAGGAGAGAGAGAGAGAGAGAGAGAGAGAGAGAGAGAGAGAGAGAGAGAGAGAGAGAGAGAATTATGGTTCATGAGCTTTACTATATGAACAATTTTGATATGGAAATACTACAAAAAAAATGGGTTTGATATGGAAGTACAACAAAAAATTGGATGCAAATTGTTACAGACACTAAGAGCACACATCAACATATTCAGATCAGAATAACTGTGATCTCTGACTCTTTACTAGAAACAGTTCTCCTCATATATGCTGTTCCACATGCGCCAGGCCTCTGGTGATTTACAGCCAGTGAAACGTTCAGGATTTAGCAGAAGGTCAACATACTGCGAGTCAGGCGAGTCCTCATCTGAGACAAATAAATTATGTTTATTTGCTGTCAAATGCATACAAAGATTGAACTGGTCTTGCAGCCCAATTTGTACGTGACTCTTCAGATAATTAGATAATTACTTTAAGGATGTATCAAATCTAAATAGCAGAGGAAAATTACCATCCAGCATGCAGAAATACAGCATACTTTTGGTCAGACTCATCATCGTGTTTTTTCCACTCCTGTAGAGCCTGGTGTGTCTCTTCACTAAACAATAAAACACAAGAGTGAAACCAAGAAAAACAAAAGAGTGAATTTTTGCAGAAACACGGTTGAAAAACAGAATACACAAACTACATCACAGATCTGACTGTCAGGAAGTCACATTTAATACACAACTGCACACACTTCCTTCCCAATATTCAGATTTAAGGTCGGTTTGTTTTTTAACTGGTAATTCTTAAAGGAATATTCCGGATTCAATACAAGTTAAGCTTAATTGACAGCATTTGTGGAATAATGTTGATTACCACAAAAACCATTTTGACTCGTTACATCGTCATGGCAACGAAGTTGCAAAATTTGACTTAAGTTCACACAGAAATGGTAAGAAAGCCATTTTTATCACACTAAAATCATATAACAAAGCATACTGTTTACATCTTGTGACTATACTTTTGAAACGGAGAGTATTTGAATGTTTTCCGATTGGCCCCATTCATTTCCATTGTAAGGGCCTCTATGTTACCCAGGTTTTTGCTTTTTTTTTTTTTTAAGAAAGGGAGGGATGAGTAAAAATTAATTGTTGTGGTAATCAATAGTAGTATGCCACAAACGCTGTTGATTGAGCTTTACTTATATCAAAGACAGTTTAGCAGAGACGGACCACTGGTATTAAAATGAATGGGAGAAACTGGAACGTCCAACAGCCATCAGATGTAGAAATGGAAGTCCCGCCTAACAGGTAAAAGAGCCAATCACCTTTTAGATACAGACATCGCCTGACAATCAATTCGAGAACCTGCCAACGTATTAGCTGAACCAGCTTGGGAAAAAAAAAAATTATAATAATAAAATGAGAAGCACAATTTATGATATGAAATTTGTCAGATTTTACTGCTGATCTGAAATATGTTCTCTGATTGTAACCTTGACAAACCGTTTTGGAGATTTTGGTCTTACCCCATTTAAGTAAATAGAAACTGCACTTTATGCACATGTTTACTTCGAAAGTAGCTGCCAGGCCTGCCGACAGCATTCCTGAGTGGACTGCCTTGCCTTGAAAAGAACCTGGCGTATATTAAACCCAGAATATACCTTTAAACTATAAATTTGTTCCCCCACAAATACTGATTATGCAACATCCTTTCCAAAATGATAATGAATAAAATTTGCTTTACCTGAGGGAACTGTTGACAGCTCCAAGTTCCTCTGCCATCTCGCACTCCTCTATCTCCTGACTGGCTTCTGCTGAATACTATGATCAAAGAGGAACTGTTAACATCCTCCAAAAGGCTGCATGTTGTGTACATATCTACTATATCAATTTCTTTCGCAAAACCAAAGGGTGAAGTCTCCAATATCTTATAACTGCTGGATTTAAGGCCCTCGGGTACATCGCTCTGCACAGAAAGAAACAAGATGCATTTTAATTTTACATGCCGCACACAAAATCACTCAATACAAAATAAACAGATGTGCATGGTATTTGAGTCTACATTGGCTGTGGTTGGTCCAGAATGGACAAGGGTTGTTTAGACTAATCTGGTGAGTATAATATATCAAATGTAAGAAATGAAAGAGTAAATCTAAGTCAACAGATTTCATTTCACACAGTTGTCCATTATGAAAACACCTTGTAAAACCTGAAATAATCAGATGACAGTAGTTTCTGCAGTTTGTGAAAGACGTGTCTGTTGTTGAAATTGTCAATGGTCTCAACATCACAAGCACAATCATCCAGGGTCCCAGTGACCTGTGACCAAACCAAAGTGGACCATACTTTGCAAAGTTTTTTGACACATTTTGGTTAATAATGTCTATTTACAACCTCAGAACACCCCAAACCAAATCATTCGGTGTTGGCTTGACATATACCATAATACTGCAATTTACATGTCAATCCAAGGTACTTAGAAAATATGATACTACATGTCTGATGCTTAACTCACATGACAGAAACCAACAGAATAAAATATTTCATTGTCAATGAAACACGTTGAGAATCAAACGGTTCTTTTCTTCTCTTTAGCTGCTCACTTGTTGTGATTAGATGGTCTGCTGTTATATGTGTAATGTACAGTTGCAGTGAATAACACGTCGCTATATGACTCACATGTTCACTCTCAGACCATTCAATAAAGCAGCACGTGAACGACGTGACTCGGCTCTTTCTGTGATATGACCGCGCGCTACAAATGACTTCGATTCTTACAGATATTGCTGTAATACGTATTAAAATGTGGTTCTTAACAGATTTTGGGCATTATGTATTGGCAAGTATCACATTATTTTACATTCGGCGCCCACAGACGGAAGCAATACGTATTTTATTACTGTTAAAACAACCATTCTAATTTCATCATCAGACAGCACTGTGATTTATCTCCGTTGCATGAAAACAGCACTACATCGAGTTCACCACAAGATGTCGCCAAAGCTTAATTTATAAATTAACTGGGTTTGCTGTCTGACAACAGCATTGTAGACTTTATCTGTTCTTATGTAGGTGTCCTGTAACATTAGCATATTTATTTAATATAATTTGTAATAATATACAGCTCTGGAAAAAAAAGAGACGACTGCAAAATTATCAGTTTCTCTGGATGTAGTATTTATAGGTATGTGTTGGAGTAAAAATGAACATTTTTGTTTTATTCTATAAAGTACTGACAACATTTCCCTGAAATTCCAAATAGAAATATAATTTAGAGCATTTATTTGCAGAAAATGACAACTGGTCAAAATAACAAAAAAGATGTTTTTTCAGACCTCCGCCAAATTTCGAATTTGGCTTGAAGGCCTCTCTAGGTCTCCGTCTAAACATTAGACGACCAGGTGGAGGATCGATGATGATCTGGGGGTGCTTCAGCAAGGCTGGAATTGGGCAGATTCGTCTTTGTGAAAGATGCATGAATCAAGCCAAATACAAGAATTTCCTAGAAGAAAACTTGCTTCCTTCTGCTCTAATAATGTTCCCCACTTCTGAGGATTGATTTTTCCAGCAGTATAATGCTCCATGCCACACAGCTGGTTAATCAAGGTGTGGATGGAGAACAAATGGATCAAGAACCTGCCATGGCCAGCCCAATCTCCATACCTGAACCCCACTGAAAACCTCTGGAATGTGCTCAAAAGGAAGATGAATGACCACAAGCCATCAAACAAAGCTGAGCTGCTTGAATTTTTGTGCCAGGAGTGGCATAAAGTCACCCAACAGCAATGTTAGAGAGCATGCCAAGACGCATGAAATCTGTGATTGAAAATCAGGGTTATTCCACCAAATATTGTTTTCTGAACTCTTCCTAAGTTAAAACATTAGTGTTGTGTTGTTTAAAAATTAATATGAACTTGTTTTCTTTGCATTATTCGAGGTCTGAAACACTGCATCTTTTTTGTTATTTTGACCAATTGTCATTTTGTGTCCAATAACAGGGCAGTTACTGAGATTAAAGAAATAGTTCACCCAAAAATGAAAATGTACTCACCCTCATGCCATACCAAATGTGTATGACTTTCTTTCTTCTGCAGAACACAAACGATGATTTTTAGAAGAATATCTCAGTTCTGTAGGTCCATACAATGCAAGGGAAGGGTGACCAAAACGTTGATGGTACAAAAAGCACATAAAAGTAGCATAAAAGTCTTCAGTGGTTAAATCCAAATCTTCAGAAGTGAAATAATATGTGTGGTACATATAAGGTAATTTAAGTCCCTTTTTACTACAAATCTCCACCTTTGATCAGCCCCGACCAGAAGGTGGCGATAGGCACGAAGAATGTGACTCCCAAAAACAAAAAATGAATGTGAACGTGAAAGTGGACATTTATAGTAAAAATGACTTTTTTGTCACGTTCACTGATCTTTTTCTCACCCACACTTATCGTATCGCTTCTGAAGATACTGATTTAACAACTGAAGTCTTATGGATTACATATATGCTTATGCTATTATATGCTATTTAGCCCCATTTTATCATCATTATATTGTCTACCTGTTAAATTCCATATTAATTAAAAAATTCAGTTAACTACGTACAAAGCTTTGAATGGTCGAGCTCAACAGTATTTAAGTGACCTTCTACCACGCTATATTCCATCATGGTCATTATGATCACAAAATTCTGGGCTGTTCATAGTTCCTAGAATATGAAAATCCACAAAAGGAGGTAGATCCTTTTCTTATTTGGCTCCTAAACTATGGAATAGTCTCCCTAACACTGTTCGAGATGCAGACACACTCCCTCAGTTTAAGTCTAGACTAAAGACTTGTCTATTTAGCCAGGCATACACCTAATTTATCCTCTAATCCACAAATAGGCTGCTTTAGTTTAGTCCGCCGGAACCAGAAACCAGAAACTTTGATCATGATTTATAACTCTGAATGGGATCTATGCTTATATTATTTTATTTGTCTCCCTGTCCCAACCTCGGGCCTCCTATCCTCAGGTCACCAGAACCGGCTGGATCCAGCACCATTCCTGCTTCATGTTGGACTCCACTGCTACGTGTCGCTGTGTGATGATGACTAAATGCAGCCGGTGCCAGCCAAACATCACTTGTCTATTATAATGGACCTCAGAGGATGAACTGATGCCAACTCCAACCATAAGACATGGGATACTTCATATGCCATTTCTGAACATTGGATGGACCACACCGAACCTCACCGAAATTACCGGCCAGGTTGATCTGCGTTTCACATCCCTGATCTCACCACGGTCTATTGATGGACGACGATCTTGAAATGGAATGCATAGACTAACAATTGCCAACAAAAGCCTTCATCAGCCAATTAACAAGGACAATTGCATTTATGTGAACTTCTGCAGTTAATCCAGGATGGACTTCAAAGACAATGGTCATTAATCTTACAGTTCAAACAAAATCGATGTTTAATCACTGACACTTAACACTTAATAAGTTTAATAATTTTAAACTGATGTTAGTCAGAGGGGAACTGGCCCCCACAGTGAGCCTGGTTTCTCCCAAGATTATTTTTCTCCATTAATCAACATCTTATGGAGTTTTGTGTTCCTTGCCACAGTCGCCTTCAGCTTGCTCACTGGGGTTATTAATACAATTATTATTTAATTACTTATTTTTAAACACGATTACAATCGTATTTTATCTAATTATACAATAATGATTCATCGACATTATAGACATTACAGTTATATCTTCTGTTAATGCCTGATCTTCTGTAAAGCTGCTTTGAAACGATGTGTGTTGTGAAAGGTGCTATACAAATAAAATTGGCTTGACTTGATATATGCTGCCTTTATGTGCTTTATGAAGTTTTGGTCACTAGTCACTTCCACTGTATATACCCACAGAGCTGAAATGTTCTTCTAAAAATCATACACATAAGGGGTTACATAAGGGTGTGTATATGATGGGAAAATTTTCATTTCTGGGTGAACTATTCCTTTAAGCGAATAGTATATGGCTGGTCATGTGATCCTAACATGGCAGCCCCCATGAGGAGACCCTCTCCATGTAGAATAAAACAGATTTAATAAGGTAACTATGCTGCAAAATCACAATTCATTTTTAAGGAGTTCGACATTTTTTATGAGAAAAAAATATTACTTAGTGCACCTTTACCATATCTATCTATCTATCTATCTATCTATCTATCTATCTATCTATCTATCTATCTATCTATCTATCTGCTGTCCATCTGTCCACCTGCCTGCCCATTCATCCGTCTATCTATCTATCTATCTGCTGTCCATCTGTCCACCTGCCTGCCCATTCATCCGTCCATCCATCCATCCGTCTGTCTGTCTGTCTGTCTGTCTATCTATCTATCTGTCCCTGTCCGTCCATCTCTCTGTCTGTCTGTCTGTCTGTCTGTCTATCTATCTATCTATCTATCTATCTGTCCATCCATCTGTCTGTCTGTCTGTCTGTCTATCTATCTATCTATCTGTCCATCTATCTATCTGCTGTCCATCTGTCTGCCCATTCATCCATCCGTCTGTCCGTCTCTCTTTCTCTCTCTCTATCATCTATCTATCTATCTATCTGCTGTCCATCTGTCCACCTGCCTGCCCATTCATCCGTCCATCCATCCATCCATCCATCTGTCTGTCTGTCTGTCTATCTATCTATCTGTCCCTGTCCGTCCATCTCTCTGTCTGTCTGTCTGTCTGTCTGTCTATCTATCTATCTATCTATCTATCTATCTGTCCATCCATCTGTCTGTCTGTCTGTCTGTCTATCTATCTATCTATCTGCTGTCCATCTGTCTGCCCATTCATCCATCCGTCCGTCTGTCTCTCTTTCGCTCTATCTATCTATTTATCTATCTATCTATCTATCTATCTATCTATCTATCTATCTATCTATCTATCTATCTATCTATCTGCTGTCCATCTGTCCACCTGCCTTCAAATTCATCCATCCATCTGTCTGTCTATCTGCTGTCCATCTGCCTATCTATCTATCTATCTATCTATCTATCTATCTATCTATCTATCTATCTATCTATCTATCTATCTGCTGTCCATCTGTCCACCTTCACTTTGGTAAAAGAACGCCCTCTAATGGGCGGAATTCGCTACTACAACGCGCCTGTACAGTTGAAGAACCAAGGGCGGAATCTATCCCAGTTTCCTTTTTCGACACTTTCTAACCCACTTTCATCGCGTCAGGGCGGGGACAACTAACAATGCAAAACTCTAAAAAGCAACTATTAGCGCTTTAAAGGCTTATTCATCCACCGACTTCGACGGACAAAACTTTATGTTATTCCTCCTCTCGTCTAAACAGTGTAAACAAAACTTCGCTCTTGCTCTAACATCGCCCAGTTTGATGTGAAAACCTCTTTTTGTCCCTAAAATCCCTGATCCCCGGTCAGTCGACTCCAGTAGGATAAGCAATACGATCTGCTCCTAACTCCATTTTCTATTTTTGTGCTTCCTTGTGCTGCCAAGCTCCTGACGTAATGCTCCGTGTTAATTATTAGCATGTGGGAAGCAATGCCGAGACTCTCCTCTGCTGCTGCTTCAACAAGAGCTGACTGACTGCGGGGAGAAAAACCTCGTCAAGATGGCCAAACACACTGACCCAGAGTGAAGGGGCACCGCTCCGCCGTCCCGTCCCGTCCTGTCCTGTCCTGTCCTGCGACCAGCACCCATGCAACTGCGCCCTTAGGTGAGTTCATTTTCAGCATTTTTCCAATAGGTTATTTTTTGTTTTTATAGCATATAACACTACTTCCAGAATCTCTTGTCCCACCACACTGTAACTTTCTAGGGGAAAGTGAAATTCATATGGGGTTTATGGAAATGGAAATCATTTCATAAAGCCGTCTTATTAAATGTTTAAGGATCTTTAAAATAATAATTCATAAGAGGGGGAGAGTTGGATTGCTTTAGGCATGAAACCCACCAGAGTGGGGTAATGCTTTATGTGTGAGGAGTTGAGAGAAACTTAGGACTGAATGTGTATTTACAGTTGGGACATTTAGGCAACGGGCAACAATTTTAGGGAATGTTTTGGACACATATTGGGATGCAGTCCAGGATTTAGTAATGTTGTTATTTGAGACATTCATCGGACTGCTATAGGATCCGAAACCGAGCAGGTTTTTATTTTCTTGTATTATTTCACATTTTCTTTGTATGCTTATTTATAAATAGAATCACTCTGGACACCCTGCACACTTCCTCTTTGAACTGTTTCCCTCTGGCCGGCGCTGCAGAGCACTGAGCGCCAGGACAGACACAAGAACAGTTTTTACCCTCAGATCATTTACCACATTAACAATTAAACTGTCTTCAGGACTCCCATAGTGCAATAATGTAAATAAATATCTCATGTACATCTATATGTAAATTCACATATTTAACTGTACATACCTACCTTACACATACATTACCACTTGCACGTGTACATAAGACATTCTGTTATATGTCCTATTATTTCTATATCTATTTATACTCTTATCTTGTTTTATATTCTGTGTCTCACTGTAATGTTTCTCCTGTCACCAAACACTTGGTAATAAAGCTCATTCTGATTCTGATCTATGTTGAGGTAAGTGAAAATTTAGGTTGCCATTCAGGACTCTTTAAAGGCAGATATTTAGGCTACGTTAATACGGAGCTCCAAATATAATATCAACACGGCCGTTTAATCGATCGCAAGATAGCAAATTAGCAATTACGATTTTGTTCACTCGCACACGCTTGCCTGATGTGCCCACGTGCTACTCATAAATGCCGGATGAAGCCGGTTTATTTTTGTCTCTGGCTTTATACCAGAGGAAAGTGGAGTCGTTTCATAGGCTGAAACCCCAGATATTTACCTAGTAGTTATAGCCTAAACAGTTAACCTGTTTGTGGTTCTTTTAAGGAATCTTCATGTAAAGTAGTCCCAACTTTAAGACCGAAGCAACAGATTTGTGTCGCACTTCCACCGGGTTTTGAATTCAGCAATATGATTCAACATATGTGTGCATATGTCATGCTCTTCAGTCTTTTATTTCTGTGTATTTCCTCTGAAATATGTATTATAACATATTTATTCTTTACTTTCACAGATGTAAGATCTTCTCTGAGGAAAATGCTATCAAGAATGAAGCTGGACAGACTCCATATGCTGGAGCAAAGCTAAGGAACTCTCAGTAAGCCCATAGTGACCAGACAGTTGGAGAGCTCCACCATCTCACAAACTTCAAACAGGGATTCCCTGCCTCCATGCCAAAGAACCAAAAATGAATATGCTCCACGTTGGTGCCTAGTAACAATTAACATCTCAAAGGCGTATTCTCTGTCAAACCGTGAAATAAAGAGGCAAGCAAGTGCATTTTTGGAAACATCTGCATGGTGAGTCTCCAATTAGCTGCAGAGTACACTCATCGCTGAGGAAGGAGTCCAAAGGGTCTTAGTCATCTCTCCCTCTTGCTACAAACCCGAATTCCAAGTCCTGGTGCCTGCCCACCAGATCATGATGTTTCGTGACCAGGTGGGAGTCCTCGCCGGCTGGTTTAAGGGGTGGAATGAATGCGAACAGACGGTGGCATTACTGTCGCTCCTCAAGCGGGTCAGTCGAACCCAAGCACGCTTCCTTCAGCTCTGTTTGGAGCATTCCTTGGCGGACTGCACTGATTTGCATATTCTGGAAAGGGAGGCCAATAACCCAGGTTAGTACAAAGGCTCCCCTTTTTACACCAGCTCTGACCGCATGGGAACTGTGGAATTAATGTGTCTGGTAGGTGCAGGTGCCACCAGAACTTTCCTAGATGTGATCTCATTTATTATTTCACCTCTACGCATAAACCTGAGAAATTGTTACTGACAGATTCATGTTATATTTTGACATTCATCTGTAAAATCTTAACAACTAATGTGGTGGACTGGAGGACTGTATTTGAGTTAGGGATTCAGTGACCAGGTTTGTTGTGTGAGGTGGATGTGTTACCTTGGTAACCAGACAGTGTAGCATTCACTTATGCACATTAGTAGACTAGCAATGTGCCGAGATGGAGGCATGACCTCTGGACATGTAGATCCATCTTAACATAAAAGTAAAATTAGAAGAACTATTGCATTTTTCACTCTCTCACACACATACTCAACTCAAACACGGGATTCCCATCAGAATTTATAGTGGGTTGTGGCTCATAAAGTGCCTCCCTGTGTCTTGCAGTGGAGTGTGTTGCATTTTGAGGGATTTTAATGCTACTCTGTCATTGTAATTCTAAAACATCAAGATGAAGACAACAAAGCAGAGCTCATAAAGTTTTGAGATTGAGATTAAAGACAGCTGGTGGAAGGGCACAACCCATCTGAAACTCTGCTGGATAGTGTATTTTTGCCATTGGACTCATAAGTTCTCTCTCCATGGTGATGAGTTGCTATGTTGTCATTGCAAATGGTGTATTTGCATGCACGGATGTGGTTGTGACCTTCTCAGTGAATGCATTGAAAGTGTGTGTGTGTGTGTGTGTGTGTGTGTGTGTGCGCGCATGCCTACCTGTTCGATTCACCTCGGGCAGTTTTATGCACTTGTGCCAATACCAGCCAATGCTTATGTCAGCTTCCTATTACTCATCAGCGGGATTCTTTGGTTATTCAGCATATTTTCTTTCATTCAAGTAGATGTCTGGTTGCTTGGGCCCTCATGAAGTATCTCAAACGGAATGCACTTCAGGCTATTTATTCGTCATTTTTTCAGCGTAAAGGTTATGTTATAACTTGTTTAGCTTAGAAAACTCTTAACCTGTCTATCTCACATTGATATTTTACATGGTTTTCAAATCTTTTGACTCAGATGTGGTTGTGATTTTGTAAGCAGTCCAGGAGTTTCCATTTTTAAAAGAAGAATTGCAGACAATAATTATAAGTTGGCAAAAAGCAAAATGACTGCTACTTTAAAAATGTAAACAAACTAAAGTGCCGGTCACTGAGCATGAACAGACAATCAGCAATATGCTGATAACTGGCAAAAATCAGCTTATTTAAAAAAAGAAATTGGGTTATTCTTTGCTTTTACGTTGAAACTTGTAGAGGTTTGCGTTCAACACATTAGATAAGTTAACAATGCAGGTGAAGGTGTTGCAACGCAATGCAAAATTGGGGAAATGGTCACTCTACTTGTGTCGAACAGTGCCTAAACTGTTTATGACCTTACTCTGATAATTTTAGACGTTTAAGGCATTTACATGACCTTCATGTAAAAATGCTCACCGTATCAGTAACCTAATATTGACATTACAGAAAAATACACTCTCAGAGTAACTTTATTTTGAACTCGTCATTTTGCTTCTCTAGTAAATTTATTGTGTTTTAAGAACGTTTAGATATTTTTTACTAGAAAACAAGACAAAAATATTTTGTAAGAAAAGTAACTTTGCTGTGTGCCCTCTGAAATCAAAGGCTGCTTTTATTTTACAAACTAGTAAATGACCATGTTAAGACATCCCACACATACACAGAGTGGTGTATATGGAGTTAACTCGCATCTGAGAGTTCAGTGGAAAGATGCATCTATTTGGAGAAAGAGTTGCGCCAATGAGAGGAATCCACAATGACCTACTTATTTCCCTGTTTGAAGGAGCTGCCTTGTTGCCCTGACCCAAATGATGCAACTTATTTGCCTCTCATCTCAACATCACACACTGTAACAAAATTGCAATGTTCATGTGTACTGTTTTCATTTTCCTATCCCTTTAAAAATGTACAAAAAAAGTGAACCCGAAACACACAAATTTACACAACCCCTACTCGGGTTGTGTTGTTGTTGTTTTGAGTTTTCCGACCGTTCCATCCAGATTGGACAGTCAGATAAAGTAGAGAGTGTTTGACTATGACTATATGTGTAAGCGAGTGATTGCTTGTTTGTCAGAATGTTATTCCTGTCTGAGCTGGTGTTTAACCCTTGGCCCTTTTTCTGCCTTTCCATCGCACAGCCCAAAGGCAGAGTTGAGCCTGGACAGGAGGGGCACTGTTGTTATGAATGACTGACTTCATAACTCGGTGTCTATGGGTGTATGTGTGTGCGTGTGTGTGTATGTGTGTGTGTGTGTGTGTGTTTGAGATGATGGAGGCTAAGCTTATGGAGAGAGTGCTTTGTGCGTTGTTTTTCCAATATGGTGGCTTCTCTATGAAATGCACTGCAGTGTACCTTCAGAAATGTCAAACACCCATATATATCTAAACCGAACTGCATTGCTACTTCCAGATGTATTGAACAGATGCTCCCCACGAGGGCTGAGCAATATGGCGATATATATATCTATATATGTAATTGCGTGACAGTTTAAAGTGTCATGCAGTTGAGATTTTTTTTATATATTATGCAAATTGCGGTATGCAAATATCCATTAGAGCAGCAGTCTTCTTGCATGTGAGACTGCATAATCTCGTTTATTATGACACCAGAAAGCCAGAAAGCTGCTAAAGACGTGACAACAGCATTTGACTTTACCTGCACCATGTAAGTGGCATACGTAATACAGCAACGTGTATTCGCCATGATGCTGGTTGAGTAAATGGTGACATCATTTTCAGTATTGAGTTCAAATGAACTGATTATGATGTGAAATTTAACCTCCTCTTCATCCACTGGCCTTGAGACACACCCTCTCTTGTGACTAGTGTTCAGACTCATCACCAGCCTGTTTGGTTTTTCTCTGCTGTCTTTTACAGATTGTCTCTGAGCTGTTTGGAAAAGAAAGTGCGTTTGACTCATTCGGGTGTCGAACTGTTACACGCAATCACTCATGAGCAAACCATTTAATTCTGGACTTTGCTGTGTTCCATGAACTCATACGCAACCCCAGGGACAGCCATAGAGAATCTGCCATCATTTTCCTTTGAATCAAACACTACTTTTTTATACTCTAGCGGCAGTTTGCACTTCAGCTGTTCCCTATAGCGTATTCCCTTTATAGAGTACTGGCTTCTTAAACTTTGGTCCCAACCAATATCCAGAACTGAAGACCATCTTCTTCCTGTTCAACAGGCCCTTTAGGCTTTGATTTATGGCTTGTTGTTGGTGAAATAGCATGTACTGAAGTGTATGTCCCATGGTATACAGATTGTGGACCACCATACAAACTAGGCAGCCATAAGTACAGCAATTTTTCTGGACATAATAGTCTACAAACCTTGTAATATATGAACATCAGTATGTTGCACTACATATCTTGATTATAGATATCTTATTATTATATTGATGTGGCATTAGTTGTTATATTGATCATGATACTTCGTTTAAGCCATTTGTGTCCTAAAGTAACAACCATGTGTTTTCATTTATAATTGATATACTTAAATATGCATACCCTGTCATTAAGTACTCATAATTCCCTTTGACCCAGGCTAGTCCACCCATCAGTAGATCTTCGCCATTTTACAGCCGATGTTGATATATTTACTCTTCACTCTGACAAGTGAATTGCAAATAATGTCATATTGTGTACAGGAGCATTTGAACCTGAATTAGACTGTCCAAATTCAAATGTTCTGAAAAACTGCAAAAATTTCAAGAAGAGAAAACACAATTTAGGATGATCAGTGTTAGCTTTACCCACTCAAACACACTAATCAGGCACCACTTCTTCATTTCCACTCAATTAAAGTTGTTGAAACCCTGGCGTCGGCTTTAACTTTGCCTAGGTGTTTCAGAAAAATGCTGAGCTGGGATGACATCAGCACTCCAGTCAGTCTGAGTGTTTTCTCATCTTAACGAATGGAAAAATATGCTCATCTTAGCGAAAAAGAATGGATGACATGCAGGTACTTGAAACACATAAAATGTATTATACTTTCTCTTTACTGAGCAATGCCAAATTCCTTAAAGGTGTAAAAATTCTTTTAATTTACAAACCCTGATATTGTTCTAAACCCGTATGAATTTTGTTTATTTCTTCCATGAAACACAAAAGGAGATGTGACATTAAATGACATCTTCAGTTACCAATAACTTTCACTGAATGGACAAAACATGAAAGTGAATGGTGACTGAGACTTACACACTACCTAACATCTCCTTTTTTGTTCCATGGAAGAAAAGCAGTGAAATGGATTTGGATCAACATGAGGCTGAGGTGAAATTTTTGGCAGAAATATCCTGTTAATACGCAGCCACTGTTATTGATCCACCCTATCGAACATGATTGGTGTTGTTTCCTTGTGATTTATGCCTTTTCGTTCTTATAGCCTTGATGGGCCCTATTTTAAGAGTGCTAGCACTAAGCGCCATAAATAAATGCGCAAAATCAGTGGGCATAGCCATGAAATTTTGGCATTTCTGTCTGGGCGTAAGTGGGTTTAGCGAAATTGCGCATGCATTGCTATAATGGGCTGTGTCAAGTGCAATTTAATTCTGAGGTTCTTCTCCGGTTATTGCACCATCTGTGTCTTATAGGGTTGCAGCAGTATACCGATTTCACAATATAAAAATTGATGGTTATCATACCTTGTACATTTGCTTACCCCTAGTATTGAGAAAAAAAATCAACCGGACGGAGAATCTCACCTGCGTGTGCGCATCTCCTTTCATCCTCGACTGCCTGTCTGGGCTGACATAAGTGAGTGTGTGTGTGTGAGTTAAAGCAGTGTTTCTGAACTGGTGGGTTGCAGGTCTATTTGGACTGGGTCGCAGACAGCAGGGAAAGAATAAAGCCATGGTCCACCCATTGAAGACACTTCGGCGGCCACCCAAGTGATAGCCTATTTAGGACTGCCGAGGCATATTTAATGATAATCTCGCAATCAGCTAAAGGCTTCTCATCTGCACTTTCGCACGAGTGTAACGGAACCAGCTCCCGATCATGATCTGCTTTTCTCTCTGGCATGCGTGTGCAACAACTGGGCTTCCCTCGATATTGCAGAGCACAGACCTCAAAACTGATGTGACCGATTTAAATTCTAGTGAGACTATTCTAGTTTAAAGTGTTACGGAGGAAGTCAAGTCGACCCTCTCAAACTGTGGGTAGATCTGACATGCCAAACAGCACTGAGGAGGAAAAGAGCAACACTGTGCTATGTGCTAATTACTTTTTTTTTTCATTATACATCACCTTTACAAAACTGTTATATTTTGACAAAATGTTATAGTTTCATATGAAATAATCTGAAGATAGAATCTATTAGACCTCATTTTCAACATTGACAGTTGTAGTTAAAGTTTCAAGATGTGTTTCAGCTAGTATGTATGTTTTAATAATTTTTTTATTTATGAAGATACACTATATGGAATATTGTTATTCTTATCAGGATTGGGATGTGCGCTACATTAAATTATAGGGAATGGATGTATTATTAATAATTTTCATCTACTGACACACAAATCATGACTTGTATTAATTGTGATTGTATTGGCACGCACTTTACTTATACCAGTTGATTTTGATTTTTAACAATTAAACTAATTTATTGAAACATGAAAAAATGAAACCAAAAATATTTCGAAATTCAAATTACACTTAAAACAAAATTTGAATAGAATACAAATTATGAAATGGTCAAAAGAATCATACCAAATCCAAACATTTCTCTCTAGCTTCTTTCATAGGCATCTTTTGCAATGAGAACAGGTGGGAAATTACCATTACAAATGAGATCAAAAAGATTGTAAATATAGAAATAATAATAATATCTGAAAAATAAACCATGACCTGCGGATAGTTTAACTCACTTTGTGCTTCATAAGATGGCTAAAACTCTTTTACGATCTCTTATTTTTAGAGTAATGAACTGTATTACCTCCTGCTGATGGAATCTCCAAACTGTTTGGACTTGAAATTGAAATGTCTTAGGGCAATGATCTTTTTCTCAGGAAAATAGCAAATTGTGCAATTTGCACCACTTAATTTACATACAACAAATCCAAAGTTTGCATGTATACACACGGACACTTGAGCTTTGCACTGGCACAAAAATTGCACATATAGTTAGTGCTCTCATGAAAATAAGACGAAGTGCACGGTCGTTGTGCGTAGTGCTGCACTTTGCACACTCATGAAAATAGAGCCTTATATGTAAGCAATGGCAATATGGGACAAAAATATTTTTCATACCGCTGTTCAAATCACAATTGCAATATTTTTTTAAAATTTTATTTGTTTTTTTTTTGGTCCAAATCGTGAAGCCTTCTTTCCAATTGAAGCAGTATTGTTGGGTTCATGGTCACAGCTATCTTCAATGATGTCGCCTCTCCAACATCTGTGATCTGTCTAATTTTCCACATGGTTGTCTCCCACGCCATCAGACTGGTTCTGTAGCTCCCGCCACACTCCGAGTGAGCTGTCAGTGCATGCTCGACTGCAGCTGAGAGCAGTCCGTCAAAAGACACTATTTTTTGCACAAACCCAACAATTCTGTTTTCTTTGTATCAAATACTGTCTTACAGTATGTCTCTGTTGCACGCCTTGTGTTATGTCTCTTTGCAGCTACTGTTTAGTATGTGTCATTCTGCAGCTGGTAAATGCAAAGCACAGGCAGCTGTATCATGGTGCCACAATGTAGAACTTTGTTCAAAAGTGCTGATTGTGATTTTAAGAGGTCAGGCTGAGATTCTCTCCCCCAACCACCAGCTCTTTCTATGTCAGCTCACTCTCCAGGCAGTTGCTTATTGAGAGGTTATATGTATGGCCCTAAATGGGACCCTTTTCACAGATTGGCAGGGATGGGAATCGTAAGGAATTTAACGATTCCTGTTCTGATTCTCATTCTTGTTTCTTCACTATTCTTTTTGTACACACAAATTATAAATATAATTTCTTAAAGACAGCATAACACAAAAACAGCTCTTATTTATTTTTGAGTTGGAGATGACAAAAGTCATAACTTAAGTGACAGTAGGATTCATTAACCAACACATGCTGTGTATGTTTTTGATTCACTAAAAAAAGACTCATAAGAGTAATTATTTCGGAAATTGGATTACACCGGATGCACTGTATGTTATGAGCTGATAAGAATCACTCTTTTAGTAATTGTACCACATTGGTTACATATGTGTTTTTATGCTGCAGATTCAATAGCGAGGCAGCGGCTGCTGCTGAATTTTCAGTGCAGAAAACATTGTAAATTTAAATGTATACATTTTGCTGACACTTCTATCCAAAGCAACTTACGAAAGTGAAATAGTACATCATAAGTGATTCATCTTAAGGAGACAGTGGTGTGAAAATTGCTTGATTACAAAGTTTCACTAGCATCAGAGTAGTAGTATCCAAGACAAATTAGAGTCTAACAAGAATATATAGGCCTATATATATATATATATAATTGTATTTTTTTTTTTTAATGAGTGAATGGTTAAGTGTTCATGGAAAAGATGTGTTTTTAGTTGTTTTTAGAAGAGAGAGAGAGTGAGTCTGGTTCACAGATGGAGTTGGGAAGGTCATTCCACCAACATGGTACAGTGAAAGTGTCCAGGAAAGGGTTTTGTGCCTCTTTGTGTTTGTACAACAAACTCATTAGCCGACCGCAGGCTTCTGGTGGGAACGTAGCTCTGCAGAAATTATTTTAAGTAAACTGGAGCAGACCCAGTGACTGTTCTTTATGCCAGCATCAGAGCCTTGAATTTGATACGTACATCAACCTGCAGCCAGTGAAGAGAGTCAAGTAGTGGTGTAACATGTGCTCTCCTTGGTTCATTAAAGACAAGAAGTGCTGCTGCATTCTGGGTCATTTGCAGGGGACTAATTGCACATGCAGGGAGGTCTGCAATGAGATCGTTACAGTATTCCAGTCTAGTTATGACAAGTGACTGAACAAGAAGTTGTGTGGCATGTTCAGAGAGGAAGTGTCTTATCTTCCTGATATTATAGTGTAAATCTACATAATTTTGCTGTCTTTGAGATGTGGTCTGTGAAACTGAGTTAGTTATCGATGGTTACCCTTAGATTTAGAAGGCGTTTTTGTAGTTGAACCCAGCTGAACGGTGATGTAGTCTTCAACAGCAAGGTTGGCTGGAAAGACGTGGAACTCAGTCTTTGCTGGGTTAAGTTGCAGGTGGTGTTCCTTCATCCAGGCTGAGATGTCTGCCAAACAGGCAGAGATTCAAGCAGTAAAGACAAGTAGAGCTGTGTGCCATTGGCATAGCAGTGGTGAGAGAACCCATGTGCTTTAATGATGGGTCTCAGTGATGTTGTGTATATAGAGAAGAGAGGTGGCCCAAGCACTGAGCCCTGAGGTACCCAAGTAAGTAGCTGATGTGACTTGGATACCTCACCTCTCCAGGCTACCTTGAAGGACCTACCAGAGAGATAGGACTTAAACCAGTCAAGTACAGTTCCTGTGATGCCCAGAGTAGAGAGGGTGGATTGTAGGATCTGATGGTTGACTATGTAAAAGAGAGGTCCAGTAGAATCAGGATGGATGATCTAGATCCAGCTCTCGCCTGTCTCAGGGACTCATTGACAGACAGCAGGGCAGTCTCAGTGGAATGTCTACTTTTGAAGCCTGACTGTTTGTCTTTTAGCAGTTTGTTCTGCGAGAGATGGGCAGAGATCTAATTGAAAACTGCCCTATCAAGTGTTTTCACCATGAATGGTATGAGAGAGACTGGTCTGTAGTATTCTTCTTGTGTGGCGTTAACTCAGTTTTTTTAAGCAGTGGGTTGACTCAAGCCTGCTTAAATGTAGTGGAAAAAATGCCTGTAAGTAGAGAGGTGTTAATTATGTGTGTGAGTGCAGGTATAGGATGAACGGAGAGATGGCTTGTAGAAGGTGGTAAGGAATGGGGTCATGGGGACAGGTGATAGGGTGGTTGGAGAGGAGGATTTTAGAGACCTTGGTGTCAGTCAGAGGAGAAAACATAGAGATAGAAGAGCTGCATACAGGAGGCGGGTGTTTGAGAGGGTGTGGTGCTGAGAATGTATTGCTGATGACTGTAATCTTATTAGTAAAAAATGTGGCAACGACATCTGCAGTCAATGAGGTGTCAGGCGATGGAGGGGGAGGACAGAGGAGTGTGTTGAATGTTCTAAATAAGCTGCGAGTGTCTATGGTGCTGTTGATCTTGTTCTGGCAATAGGAAGTTTTTGCAGATTTGACGTTATCTGAAAAAGATGTAAGCAGAGACTGATACTTACCCAGATCTGCTTGATCTTTAGAAGCTTGTTTTTTTAATGGTGATGCGACCTTTATGACTAAAAAAATAATTTTACAACGTCTCTTTCTTATGAATTACCTTCATTTAAATAATAGAATATTCGAATATTTGTTTCTTATGAGCTTAAATATTCGAATACCAAATTATTGATGAATGCCCATCCCTAATTTATAGTAGGATGTTCCATTCACGTTTGCTAATAATTTAGCCTATTTTTAATATGTATGCATTTCAATTTCATAGCAAAATTCTGTCAAATTGAATTTTGAATTTTAACCAAATTAAATTAATAAAACTTAAAATATTTAGGTTTTGTATTTAATTTTTTTAAAGATTACTCAATTAAATCTGATGGAATTTGTTATGAAATTAAAATGCGTAAGTCTTTAAATAATTTTGGTGGGTGATACGCAATTATAAACAATGTACTGTTAGAAATTATTGGTTGACCGTTATGGTTTTTAAATGACCAATGCCGATATTCAGAGAGCAGGAATGCCAATAGCTTGTTTGCACATGACGTCACTGCGTTGCTGTGGTGCGAAATGCAGATGGAGGGCAGGAAGTGATTTTCTACATAGGAAAGCACTATTACAATCTCAAAATGGCCATGTTTTGCGTCGTTTACGGTTGCTCAAGCCAAGAAACCACAAGGAGCTTTTATCGTGTACCAAAAGTTGTTGTTCATAAGGGGGAAAATGCAAGAAATTGATTGAAAAATGCTGGAAAAATGGCTTGTAAACCTGTGTCTGCGGTCTAGAGGAACCAAGTCGGTAATGCTCATACCGTGAGCACTTCGTCAAAGGTAAGATAATACAACTTATGTTGCTATGTTTATGTAACGTTAGCCGTTTCCGTACTTGGTAAAGTTAAAGTAATTGTTTTTTCTTCTCTTTGAGTTTGTACCTTTCTAACTGAACAAAAATATGTAGCTATAGCAAAGCTAATTGCAAAGTATTTGCAGGCGAACATAAATAACTTACCCTGCTATGCAATTATTTCTCCATCTTGTTTCGTGATGATCCATGTCTTTAGTAGGGGTTCGGCGGACCTTTAAGAGTGGTTAACCTAATCATGTAAACAACTGTAACGCTAACAATGAGAGGGGCTGCAGCGTTTAATGTTTGTTGCTAGGTTAATCCACAGGACATAAAAGAAATGCTACTCACTCGGGCGAAAACCAAATGACAGTCATTGTGGAGCACCTTGGTACCGTGGTCGTTGACCCAACCACTAATAAAAAAAGTTGCATGCCTCCATACTTTTGTATGCTTTCATTTGTTTTCTGGAGTAGAAGGTTGTCTGGAGGACAAGGTAGTTGCTTTTATCTACCGCCTCGATGGCAAGCAAGTGTTTAAATTTAGTTAAAAAAAATCGCTCCTCTTCATAACATAGAAAATCACAACATATGTTGGATGTGATCCTTGTTTATACCTTTCTCTCGTAATCACGTCTTATCTAGTACAGTACATCTCGTCCATTCTGCTTTTCACTTCCTGCCCTCCATTTGAATTGAACACATGACTGCAAACAAGCTATAGGTAGATACAATGCCGATATATCACACAATTTAATATAGTAAATAACATAAAATTGCTAAAATAAAAGACGATTGCACTATATTTACTCAATTTCACATAAAACTTAAAATTTGTTAAAAGAATCTAAAAAAAATCTATATTTTAAATTGTAGATAGCAGTTTCTTCTGATTTCTGTTTAGTCTTCAAATTTTAGTAAATTATTTGCACATGAAGAAATTGTTAATATATTAGGAAGAAGAAAATAACAGTACACACAATAGTCCAAATGGCATGTCAACGTCACCAAAATACAGAATCAAACCAATTGCACATATAGTTCATTGTGGAAAAAGACATTAATTATAGAGCACATGAAGCGCACTCAATCACTTGTGCGGATCCAGCGCGAGCAGCAATCTCCTGACAGTTTAAATGGCCTGAATCGCCTGCTTGGATTGTCATGGACTGCTGTCATAATTTGTGAATCAGAGGAATTTTATTATCCTGATCCTAAAGTTTTGATTCTGGCTGATAGAATATGTGCTTCAGAGGAAGATATTGATGCACGTTCGACGGGAATGAAACACTATTTTTTTCATGAGGTTCGTGAATTACATCTGTTTAAATGAGATATCCGCATATTTACAAATGGTATATAATAGAAGTTTTAGTGATATTTGCCTTTTTTCATTAGTAAAGTATGTTAAAGTTGACAGGGAACTGCTGAGGAGAGGCTGATAGAATACGTGCTGTAGAGGTAAATAAATGAGCGCTCCACAGGATGTTGGATCTGCTGAAGTTGTGTGAGGTTGGTTTATTACATATTTAAATATGTGAGAGATATGTGCATATTTGCAGATGGTATATAATGTTAGTTTTATTGATATTTGTCTTTTTATTATTAGACAAGACAGTTAAAATTTACAGCAAAGTGTTGAGGAGAGAGACGGAGAATGAAACAGGCAAGTACTTTAACATTTGGAGCCCAAACTCATCTGCTGCGACTCTGAAATGCAGGCCATTTAAATGACACTGTGTCTCAGTCACTTCACATGCAAGCAGTCGATTTTCAGAGCCCTCAAGAAACAAATCGGCCAAACGGGAAAATGTATTGGCCAATGCTGATAATTAAAAAAGTCAGAATATCAGACAATTTATAGGCCTCTGCAAAATAACGGTTGACCACTATTAGAAATGTGACAACGTAATGTGAGAGCAAAAATGTTTAAGAATTAAAAAAAAAAAAACTTCAAATGTGTGAAAGGTCGAATTGCACAGGGGCCCAGACATTTCCTTAAATAGAGCTCTCTGCACTCAAATCCGCAGACTTGAGGCTGACATTCCAGAAATAGCTCAGGCTGTGACATTCTGTGGCACACTAACACACACACAACCCCTGGAACTTGCACAGGTAGACTAAATTACAGTTTCATTCCAGAACGTCTTTTATGACCGTTACAGTCATCAGTTTACAATGGTACTTCCTCCCAGAGGTTGGCCTGTCTGAGGGGGCGTGAACTGAGCAGGATTTTGGGGCCTGGGGGCTTGAAAGAGGTATCATAGGTTCCTCAAAGAGCTCTGATGAGGTAAAGTATTATCACTTTTGAAGCATAAAAATCATGATACTTAAAAGATACTTAAAAAGTAGCCATTCTAGGCGGTTCACATTCATATTGTATAATCAGGCCAAAAACAGACTGACAAAGGAGATTAGAGTGGCTAAAAGAAGCTATTCTGAAAAGCTGAAAAACCTGTTTTCAGCTAATGACACTGCATCAGTGTGGAGAGGCCTGAATGACTTTACCAACTACAAGACACTGTAGGGAATCAACAACTGGCCGATGACCTGAATGTGAATTCAACCTGCACTTTTGATCTGTGAAGAGGATGTGTGCCGTGTCCCCCAGGGGTGTGTACTATTCTTCTCCCTGTACACAAATGACTGCACTGCCAAGGACCCCTCTGTCAATCTCCTGAAGTTCTTAGACGACACTACAATAATCAGCATTATCCAAGATGACAATGAGTCCGCATACAGAAGGGAAGTTAAACAGCTGGCCATCTGGGGCCAACACGCTCAAACAGTGGAGATGATAGTGGACTTTAGGAGGAACACCCCAACATAACCCTGCTCACCATTCTGAACAGCACTGTGGCAGAAGTGGAGTCATTCAGGTTCCTGGGCACAACCATCTCACAGGACCTGAAGTGGGAGACCCACATAGATTCAATTTTGAAAAAGGCCCAGCAGAGGTTGTACTTCCTTCACCAGCTGAGGAAGTTCAACCAGCCACATGCGCTGCTGATACAGTTCTACTCAGCAGTCATTGAGTCTGTCCTCTGCACTTCCATAACTGTCTGGTTTTGTTCAGCTACCAAGTTGGACATCAGGAGACTTCAAAGGATAGTTCGGACTGCTGAGAGGATTATTGGCACTCCCTTACCCACCCTGCTAGAACTGTACGCATACAGAATGACTAAAAGTACTTGTAAAATCCCTCTTGACCTCATTCACCCAGCACACTTCCTTTTCAACTGTTGCCCTCTGGCCAGCACTACAGAGCACCTCCTACCAGAACAGCCAGGCAGTTTATTCCCACAGGCCATCCACCTCATGAACAGTTAAAACTGCCCCCAAATATTTTCCTTTTGTCAAAACAACCATGTGCAATATTCAAACCACTCTGTAAAGAAAACAATGGAAAGGAGGAGGTGAGAACCGGCTTAACAATATAAATTATATTTTAATGGTCAGCTGCCGTAAAAATTCTCTCTCTCTCTCTCTGTCGCACTACTGTCCGCAGTCGGCCTTTATCCCTTAATTAGCCTGATAAGGGACCGGGTGTGCAGCATCACGACCCGGCCCCATCCTCCGTCCTGTCACACACTCATTCCTACTTGTATCCAAATTTCATTTATGTTATTTAACATATCCTACCTCAATTCATACGTCAACTGTATATCTATATCTAAAATATTCGAACAACATTATTGCTCTATTGTATATTTCTCTTTTTGTGTTATATCTTCTTTTTATGCCACTATATGTATATATGTTTAACAGTATATGTTTGTATGTATGTATATATTAGAGGTCGACCGCTAGTGGATTTTACCGATATCGATAACTAGGTTGGACCGTACTTGCCGATAACCGATTAATCAACCGATAGTTATAATTTAAACATTAAAATATTAAAATATGATATGTCAAATGTGTGTTTCTTTAGCCATAACACTTTGCAAGTCCAATTTGTTAACAAGGATTTATTAGCTAGCTTACATGAACTATGTGCATTATGCAATATACATTTTTACAGCATGTATTAATATTTGAGCAATACAATTGCACCTTGATCATTCATGTTAGTTCATAGTGTATTACTATTAACAAATAAAAACCTTAATTTAAAAATGTATTAGTACATTTTAATAACAAACAAACAATGAACAGCAGTTATTAACCTTACATATAGAATTGTATTGTGTCATCATTTCATATAAATCCAAACAGTCATGCAGGACATAAATATTAGGCCTACATGTATAGTCTCACACTTTTGCTTCTATTTTATAACACTTGATGATTATCTAATCAAAATAACAAAATATGTATTAAAGTGATGATGAAAAAAGAACCGAAATCGAATGCTTTTCTGATTTTGTTTATATGTTTCTGTCGGCTGTATGAACATATCAGTTTGCTATCTTGCGTCTCTAGCTTTAAATATGCAACTACGCTGCATAATGAATGCATAAAAGTGACCAGCTGGATATAAACTAATGCAAATATATGGTAACAATTGTGACATTAAACATTCGGGTCGGGACTTAGGTTTATTTTTGTCAGTGTTTTAACCACTTGAGGTAACGTTACTACTAATGTTAGCGTCCTCTCAGCCTCGAAGGCAAACAAACATACTGTTGTGCTGTTCTTTCTCTACTAATGCAGCATCCAGTCAACAAATTAATCAATTTATAATGATATGACATCATTATATGTACTGTATACATACCTTTTCGCTGTCTGTGCTTTAAACGCGCATCTGATGTCAGCGCTCTCCACCGTGTGCTCTCTGTGCAGTGCACTCTGTGCATAACGTGTCGAAATAAACAACACGAGGCATCAGTGATAGTTTTTATTACACCTCTAGAGGCTGCTCTTGTACTGCATGATGCCAGCAGACCCTTCTCAGCTCTCTCGTACTGTGTAATGAATGACAGCGCGCACTTCTCAGCCGCTCCAGCAACGGACGCAAACAGGAAAAACTATCGGTATGGATTTTTGCCGATAACGATAGTTTCACCAATCAACTATCGGTGCCGATTAATCGGCAAAACCGATGAATCGGTCGACCTCTAGTGTATATATGGTTGCATTCTCTTTGCATTGGAAGCTTCTGTCACCATGACAAATTCCTTGTGTGTGTGTAAGCAAACTTGACAATAAAACTCATTCTGTTTCGGATATTTTGTGGTAGCAGTTTCTGTGATTATTACAGATAATCCATCTGTAGGAAAGTTACTCTTTTCATGATCAGGCCAAACCTGTTTTATGCTGCAGCATTTTTAGGTCAGAATGGAAATTGCATTGCTCATTTGCACAGCTTGAAAGCTTGTCTGGTTTTTCCTTTACTAAAGATCTGATACAGAAATTGCTTCAGGGTCAGTCTTGAAAGAGACCCAGGATTCACATGTGGGCTGTGACGAGCTTCCTTTGTTTGAGCGAGCGAGCTCATCATCCGTACTGAACAATAGAGACGTGCACAGATGACACGAGTCACTGTGACGGCTGCGACTACTGACAGAGGCAGGTGTTTCCCACTTTGTTGTCTGTCCAGCTGAGCTCAATGGATAGTAAGCTTGCGCTGCTATTTCCAATGCTGAACAGGATTAGTGGCCATAAATAAAACTAGCACGAAGGAAGAGAGGAGGAAAGTGTACGCTCAGGCACAGACAAACTCGCGGTACAAAGCATCTGCCAAGCCAAAATTAGAACTGTCGGCCTCATTCTCTAATTTCTACACCAGACGTAACATTTTGTGATTGTGTGCGAGTAGGAACGGGGTGGGGGGTTAAATGACCCAATGCTTGAAGTGTACAGCCTCTGGGGTCATTAATTCAGCGGAACAGCAACTTTAAGTCTTAAAAAGTAGAAGGGAAGAGCTTAATAGGCCCATGGTGGCAACTAGAGGCAGACAAATTCAGACACTAATACCCCTTTTCCACCAAAAGATGTGCCAATGCTTTTGCCGGAGTTTGTGCTCGGACTGGGGAATCTGCAAAACTCTTTTTGAAACGGACTGTGTTTCTACTGACTTGAGATCCAAATGATTAAGATTAAGATCAAGAACATAACTGACTACTACATAATCTGCCCACAAACAACCATGTTAGGCATAGGCCTAGTATATCACACATTTGATGCTGTAATTAAATTACTTTTGGATATTATAATAAATGTAATAATTTCATCAAGCAGTGGATGTCCCTGAATTTCCTCAAATTAAATGATAAGAAAACCGAGATATTAGTGATTGGCTCTATTGCCTCAGTTGAAAGGATGGGCCAGTCCTTTGATATTGATGGACTCCACGTTAAGCCTTCGTCATTGATTTGTAACCATGGTGTCTTATTCGATCAGACTCTATCTTTTGGCTCTCATATTTTTTCTCTTGTTAAAAACTCTTTTTTCCATCTTCGCAATATTGCTCGTTTACGATCGTCTCTCACTTTAGCTGATGCTGAAACCTTAATTCATGCATTAATCACATCACGCCTGGACTATTGCAATGCCTTATTTCTTGGTCTTCCCAAAAAACTTATTTCAAGACTACAGTATGTTCAAAACTCTGCAGCAAGAATTCTCACCTCCACTAGGCATTCTGCTCATATTACTCCTCTGCTTCATGACCTCCACTGGCTACCTGTGGCATCACGTATCCACTTTAAGGTATTGCTTCTAACGTTCAAAGCATTAAATGGTCTTGCTCCACAATATCTGTCTGACCTACTCCACCCTTACCGCCCTACACAATCTCTCAGATCAGCTGAACTTGGTTTATTGTCCATCCCTCGTTTCCGGTTATCCACTGTAGGTGGAAGGTCATTCAGTATTAATGCTCCTCAATTATGGAATTCGCTACCTCTTACACTACGTAATACATCATCTGTGACTACATTCAAGACCCAGTTAAAAACATATCTCTTTAACTTACATTTTGGATAATGTTACTATATGTATCCTATGTGCCTGTAATGTATGTGCCGGTGTCTAAATGTATTGTAATGTACAATGTAAAGCGACCTTGAGCTTTGGAAAGGCGCTATATAAATAAAACTTCTTCTTCTTCTTCTTCTTCTTCTTCTAATAACTTCAAAGATTTCAGCATCTTTGTGCCAGCAAGAGCTGGTTTTGATGTAATGATCACAAATTAGCTTATTTATTATAACAAATAAAATACATAGCAATCAATTTATACATATGATTTTTGTAAATAAAATTATTTTGTTTCAGACCACCACAGGCAATTAAACTTTTGGTGTTGTTTTGCTGTGCAAAAAATAAAAATAAGAACTAGGCATCTGTTATGGAAGAGAAGTGTAAGGAATTTTACGATTATAGTTCTTGTCCCTCCTAATGATAATGATTCTGCAACGGTTCCATTAACAATTCTTACTTTTGAGGAAGAAATATTTGAAAATTTAATTTATTGCATTCATAGCCCTCAGCAGACATGTCAATTCCAAGATAAATTTAATACGAGGCCTGTTTACTTAGACTTTCTCTTGATTTTTCAAAAACATTTGACAGGCATAAATGTAGTCCATAGTTGGTCCTATTGTAACTACAGGACTGTGCAAAAGCACAGTAAAAAGCACTCAAGAGTATTTTAGTTTTGTGTTTTGTCCACATAGGTGGAAAACAGGGGGCCTGGGTAGCTCAGTGAGTACTGACACTGTCTACCACCCCTGGAGTCGTGAGTTTGAATACAGGGCATGCTGAGTGACTCCAGCCCATTTGCTAGGGAGGGTAGTGTCACATGGGGTAACCTCCTCATGGTCACGATTAGGGGTTCTCGCTCTCAATGGGGCGCTTGGTCAGAAAACAGCATGAGCCTCCCATGCTGAGCGCCACGTTGCATCGACTGCTTTTGGTGTAGACAGTTTTGTTGATTATAGTAGAAGCGATCTTGATCCTCTGACATCAGTGGTTTCTTTTTCGAAACCAGCAGGTTTAAGTGACTGGTATGGTACCAATATGTCCTGGCAAAATCCATCATCTCTTCAGTGAAAATGGAGATTGTTCACTCTTTCAGTGGAATAGGGTCTTAGGGACTTTCTCGCCAGCACGGCTTTCCCCAGCTACTTGATAAATTTGTGTTGCACTGCATGGCCCCGTCAGGGTGCTGGTGGGGTCTGGGCCTGTGTAGACCTGTAGAGACCAAGTCATTACTGGTTAAAGCTGCTTTTGAGGAAAGGTGGGGCCATTAAACTCACTTTTTTTTACTCTGTGTCTCTTTCCTTGCCAACTAAAGTGTCAGCCTCTCCAGAGCTTTACTCATGCTCCCTGTGGGTGTCATTTCAGGATACCACACAATTTATATAATTGATGCAGCCATTTTTCCTTCTTTCCTCAGTTTCTTTTTGGAGTGTCATCTGAGGCTTTCTCTCAGCTTCCTACTCACATGAGTGTCTTATTGCAGACTGCCTGAGACTCACAGGAGACTTTTCAATAGGGCTCTGTCCTTCACTTGGAATGGTTTCCACTGGTCATTTGGTGGAATGGTGTTTGGTAGGGCTGCACGATTTGGACAAAGTCATATTGCGATTATTTTGGAAAATATTGCGATTGCGATTTGAACTGCGATTATGATGGTCATGTTTTCCACATGTTCAACTGCAAAAAGGCTAATGGGGTTTTCACACTTGAACCCTCTTAAAAAGTAAGTAACCAAACTGAGACCAATTTTCAGTTCAACCACAAACAAATTCTTTTTCATATCCAAATGTTACCATCCACCGTGTACCTATTTTTGTCCATTTTGTGACAGAATCTCAGCCCACTAATTATTATTATTCATTTTTAGAACACAGTCAACTTGAATATTTATCTCAAGATGGAGCCGAGTATGGCTGCTGCGTCGCGAGCTCCGTCAAAACACTGCAGTTTATTGTTTGTTTTGTTTACAGTTCTGTGTTTTTTTTGTCTTGGATGTTGTCTGCCTTATTATGTACGACAGACAAACGCTTTTGGACATTGGTTCGGCAATCACACACCGAAAACCGGACTTCACATTCCTCAATGCCGACCCGCGGTTTACAAACACGCCAGCGGATCCCTTTGTTTGGGCTGCCCGGCCGTGGAAACGCAGACGGAAAAGGGGAAAAAGAGCCGGCGTTCTCATCAGATTAAGACGTCGCGCAAATCGCCCCCCGCTACCCAGTATACTACTGGCAAATGTTCAGTCTCTGGACAACAAGCTCTGCGAGCTGAGAGCGCGGATCTCTTTCCAACGAGAGACGAGAGAATGCTGTGTTATCTGTCTTACGGAAACCTGGATGTCCGCGGAGATTCCAGACTCGGCCATCGAACCCACGGGTTTCTCCGTGCACCGAGCGGACAGAGCGAAAGACCTCTCAGGTAAAAGCAGAGGTGGAGGTGTATGTTTTATGATCAACAAATCATGGTGTGATCAGAGGAATATACATTTTATCAGGTCTTTCTGCTCTCCTGATCTGGAATTTCTCATGCTTCTGTGTCGACCATTCTGGCTACCGAGGGAATTCACAGCGGTCATTATCACTGCTGTGTACATCCCCCCCACAAGCCGACACAGACCGGGCACTCAGGGAACTGTATGGCAGTATAAGTCAGCAGGAAACCGCGCACCCTGAGGCCGCGTTCATTGTTGCCGGGGACTTCAACAAAGCCAACTTCAAAACAATAGCACCAAAATACCACCAACACATCAGCTTTAACACACGAAGGGGACCGGGTTTTGGATCATTGCTATTCTCCTTTCCGGGATGGTTACAAATCCCTCCCCCGCCCACCATTTGGCAAATCCGACCACTCTTCCATTCTGCTTCTGCCCGCTTACAGGCAGAAACTGAAATGGGAAGCACCCGCCATTAGAATGATCCAGTGCTGGTCGGACCAATCAGACTCTGCGCTACAGGACTGTTTTGATCACGCGGACTGGGAGATGTTCTGGTCTGCCTCCGATGACGACATCGAGGTTTACGCTGATAGCGTAACGTGTTTCATCAGAAAGTGCGTAGAGGACGTTGTTCCGACAAAAAATATACGGATCTACCCCAACCAGAAACCATGGGTTAACGGCGATGTTCGCACGGCACTTACTGCGCGGACCACCGCTTTTAATTCCGGGAACGCGGAGGAGCGTAAACAAGCCAGTTATGCCCTCCGTAACTCCATCCGTGCAGCCAAACGCCAGTACAGGCACAAAATTGAAGAACAGTTTAACACCACTGACTCCAGAAGTATGTGGCAGGGAATTAACACCATCACGGACTATAAACGGAATAAAAACTCCGCCATGAACACCGCTGCCTCTCTCCCGGACGAGCTTAATACATTTTATGCTCGTTTCGAGGACAACAACACCGCCCTCACAGAGAGAGCACTCGCGGCCGATACTACAGATGATGGTTCACTCTCCGTCTCTGTTGCGGATGTAACCTGATCCTTTCGACGGGTGAACATCCGTAAAGCCGCGGGTCCAGACGGCATTCCGGGCCGCGTCATCAGAGCATGCGCGAACCAACTGGCTGGTGTTTTTACGGACATTTTCAACTTGTCCCTATCCCTGTCTGTAGTCCCCACATGCTTCAAAACATCAACCATTGTGCCTGTACCGAAGCAATCAAAAATCACTTGCTTAAATGACTGGCGTCCTGTTGCCCTCACCCCCATCATCAGCAAATGCTTTGAGAGGTTGATCAGAGATCACATCTGCTCTGTTCTGCCCACCTCTTTGGACCCATTGCAGTTTGCCTACCGTAACAACCGCTCCACTGATGATGCCATTGCATCTACAATACACACTGCTCTTTCCCACCTGGAAAAAAGGAACACATATGTGAAAATGCTGTTTGTAGACTACAGCTCAGCATTCAACACCATAGTGCCCTCCAAGCTTGATGAGAAACTCCGGGCTCTGGGCTTAAACAGCTCGCTGTGCAGCTGGATCCTGGATTTCCTGTCAGGCAGACGTCAGGTGGTTAGAATGGGCAGCAACATCTCCTCATCACTGACCCTCAACACTGGAGCCCCGCAGGGATGTGTTCTCAGCCCACTCCTGTATTCCCTGTTCACACATGACTGTGTGGCAACACATAGCTCCAATGCCATCATTAAGTTTGCTGACGATACGACGGTTGTAGGTCTGATCACTGACAATGATGAAACGGCCTACAGAGAGGAGGTGCACACTCTGACACGCTGGTGTCAGGAGCACAACCTCTTCCTCAACGTCAGTAAAACCAAGGAGCTTGTGGTGGACTTCAGGAAGAAAGACAGAGAGCACAGCCCCATCACCATTAATGGAGCACCGGTGGAGAGAGTCAGCAGCTTCAAGTTCCTCGGTGTCCACATCACTGAGGAACTCACATGGTCCGTCCACACTGAGGCCGTTGTGAAGAAGGCTCACCAGCGCCTCTTCTTCCTGAGACGGCTGAGGAAGTTCGGAATGAACCACCACATCCTCACACGGTTCTACACCAGTACTGTAGAGAGCATCCTGACTGGCTGCATCACCGCCTGGTACGGCAATAGCACCGCCCACAACCGCAAAGACCTGCAAAGGGTGGTGCGAACTGCCAGAAACATCATCGGAGGTGAGCTTCCCTCCCTCCTGGATATATATAACAGACGGTGTGTGAATAAAGCTCGGAGGATCATCAGAGACTCCAGTCACCCGAGTCATGGGCTGCTTTCACTGCTTCCATCAGGCAGGCGGTATCGCAGCATCAGGACCCGCACCACCCGACTACATGACAGCTTCTTCCCACAAGCAATAAGACTTTTGAACACATGATCTCTCACGATCAACAATCAGCACTGCACTTTATTAATCATCACTCTGTCAATATATTCTCCCAATTCAATTAGTGTTTATATATATTTATACCCGTATCTAGTGTATGTGTATTCTACATTGTGTGTATTGTGTACATTTGTTATGTAAATTGTTGTGTAAGTATGTGTACATTTGTTATGTAAATTGTTTTGTGTAAATATGTTGTTTATTGTAAAGTGGTTTATGTCTCGTCACTGTCATGACTGCTATGTTACTCGGAACTGCACACAAGAATTTCACCTACTGTTGCACTCGTGTACACAGTAGTGTGACAATAAAGTGATTTGATTGATATTATGGATGCACCAATCAGGATTTTAACATCCGATATAGATCTCCAATTTTCTTTTCATCACATCAATCGATGCTGATAATTTAACTTTTATCAGCAGCTCTGTCAAAACTGGTTATATGTAAGCTTTCTGCTCAATGTCACTGTTAACTAAATTTCCCTGTTGGTAAAACCATAGTTGTTGCCTAGTTTTTGCTGTCAAAAATAATGTTGGTTGATTGAATAATTCAAAAATAAAATTTTTAAATATAATTTTACTCTTTATTCTAAGCCTTAAAATCTAGTAGGCTTGTACAAATTATTCTTTACTGTATATAAGATAATCCTAAAGATTGACTCTTAATGTCAAACTGAAGTTGAACTGATAACCCATTGGTGTAATTAAATTTAAAGTGAAAATTTGGTTAGTTTGTCACCATTTCATTTCATTATTTTATTCATAATTATATTATAGTAACTCAATATTTGATTTATTATATGTATGTTCCTTCCTTTTCATTTTGTTGGATGTTGGTAATATTAGTTCCGCTTTTACTTGTTTCCGCGTGAAGTGTAATAAGGGCATCACGCTCTCTCGTGAGGTAAACAAATGACAGGAGAATGAAGAGATGTTTCTGGACTCTACAGGTGTTATTGTTGATGATGTTTGTTCAGCAATCATTTAATAAAGATGTTTGAATTATACCCCATCTTTTACTCCGCATTAATACCTGTGCCTTGCGGAGACTGAGATGCTGCTACCGCAGATAATATTTTGTATATTTAAAAAAAAAATATTTTGATTAATTGTGCAGCCTAGTGTTTGGTTTAGCCATACAGTAATGCTCTTGCTCTGTCTTTCTCCTTTTACCCCTTTCTTTTTTTTACCATTCCATTTCATTGATGTCTCTGCTCCGTATTTCTCTCCACCCCGTATTCTGCTCTGCTGAATACATTAGATCTTTGCGAGCCCGTTTAAGGCAGTGTTTGATAAAGTAGTGTTGAGGGGATGATCTCAAAAAGAAGGTATGTGTCTAACCAGCGTCGTTTCGGATGCAACTCGCCTCAGTCGGAAACTGTGCATTCTTCTGTTAGACTTGTGGTATGCCAGCACATTCCACACTGCTGAGCTGGAGCAAGCAGCCAGAGGGATGGGTGGGGCAAGCTCTCTCTCTCTCTCTCTCTCTCTCTCTCTCTCTCTCTCTCTCATTCTCTCTCGTTCTCTCTACTCTTTCTCTCTTCACTCTAGCCACTTTTTCCAAATAGGCCATTTTTCCTTTCCCCACTAACCCTCCAGGAAAATCTTCTTGATGCAAGTTCATACTGTGTCCACAGGCCAATTCCACTGTTGATTCTTTTTTTTTTTTTTTTTTTTTTACCTCATTAGGGGGAAAAGTACAGACCTTTTTGAATCATTACAAAGTTGTTTCCCCTCTCTTTCTATTTTTTTTTCTTAAAGGAATAATTCACCCCAAATTTTTAATTAAGTGGACATAACACTCTGACCATGTTTCTTGCGCTACCATTCGGCGACACTACAACACAGCTATTGAATCAGATGTGCAAAACATACAGTGCGACAAGTGAAGTCCAATTCCCGAACAAATGAGTATGAGTTGGTTCTTTTGAATCTACACCAAACATTATCAAAACAAATTACAAATTGGTACCTGTCAAAACAAATTACCTTTAATCAGTGGTTCTTTTTTGTATTGACAGCAAGTCATTCATTTTGTTATGTCTGACTTGAAACTAAGAACTGTTATTTGTTATGTGTACTTTGGGCTCGTGAGACTTACTGGATTACTAATTACTGGATGATTTTTGAAAAGACAGTGAGATGCACATTATGAGTTTTGTTTAATGGTATTTTATGAACATTAATGCATGAATAAAATATCTTAATTTAAATGTCTGTGTAAACCCCATTTGAAAGAATCTGTTCTTTTAGAATATTAAATATTCTAATCTATTTCAGTATGTATTTGCAAATATTTCTTCTTCAGAAGTACTAAAAGAATTGTTTATGGAACGTGAAGGAACCACAACCATTTAAATACGATTTTGGTTAGAAATTAAGTCATTTACGGAGAACGGCTCTGTTTTTAGCACTAACCAATGCAAGTTTTCACATGAACACGTGACCCGCTGTGAACAGGCTTTCCTTATATCATTATGGAATGTGCAATGGACCTCAATATTTTCACCGTAAAATTACTTGAGTTTCTGGTTGATTCTCACAAAAACCTGTTGTATGCCTTCAGAAAACTTGTGGGCTACATTTATGATACTTTTGTGTCCTTTTTTAAGCTTATATTGAGGGAGTCTCCACTGTCATTGTATTGAAAAGACAAATCTTCATTAATACATCTCCTTTTGTGTTTCGCATAAGAAAGAAATGCATACTGATTTGCGACAACGTGAGGTTGAGTAAAAATTAGTTTTTTAACAAATAGTTCTAAACTATTAATTTAAACACCTGTATTGTAACGATGCTGCTGGCACTGGCAATGATGAAGACAATGACGATGGAGTGAAGAACCCAAGTGCAATTTATTTAACAAAACATGAAATCCAAAAGCCCTAATTATAAATGTGAAACATAAACATGAACTTGACTAAAACTAGACTTTACATAAACTTGACTTGGCTTGACATGGCTTGACTTTAAAAGATACAGCAAAGTTACATTCACACACACACACAATTCCTGACAATGGACAATGGCAAACATGAGGCTTAAATACATGACATGGAGAGCAAGACAAACAAGTTAACTAATGAAAAGACAGAACTGATCACAAGATAACTAGACAATAATCCAATGAAAACAAGACACATGAACATGGAGGGAAACAGGAATCACATGACCAGGGAACACATGACATGAAACAGGAAATAAACTTTCAAAATAAAAGACATGAATCAACAAAATACACATGACATGTACGTGTTATTCAGTACTGCAGGCTCAGTTCTTTTACAACTGCGTCTGGTGTGTTCTGGCATTATTTTTTAAATTCTTGTGCTGAACATTTGGGAATTGGAAGCTAGCAACTGAGCTAAGGTTGTATCCTCTTTCTCCCTCCCAAGAGATTAATAAGTGGTGCATTACACTCACCGGAACACTGTGTCCATGCCATGTTGACTCAACTATAAAAAAAGGAATGATCCCATTCCAAACCAACTCCTGCTCTGTTTGTTGTGCTAACAAGACAAATGTTGGACAATGGCTAAGCTCTGGATTATCATGGAGGCAGACACAATATGAATTTATACAGAGAGGCACCCCATACAAAAAAGTAGTTTACCATGTTATTACCATAAACGATACTATTGGAAATACTTCATTTGGGGGGGTGGCAATTGTACAGTAAACACTGTTAAAGTGTGATGAGACATACAAGTCTCATCAACTATTTAGCACTTTTCGGTGAATCGCAACTGCAAAATCCTAAAACTTTATTTCCAGACTAGATTTTTTAACCCGTGATGTGGGTTTATGTTTTCTCTTTTATTTCTTTAATGTAATTTTGAGTGTGACGATGGTTTAAGGAGGGTGTACCCGTATGCTGGGATGGAAATCTCTAGAATTAACAGTGGTGTTTTCCTTATTACATCACGTGTTGTTCTGAAAGAGAAAAGAAACAAATGAAACATGGAATGTAGGCTGTCATCCTCGCAGCCTGACTGAAGCAAAGCGGGTGCGTTTAGTCACACGATTAACCAAAAGCGAAGCGCTGCCGGCTTGGCTTGCATGAATGGCTTGCACACACTGCACGAGTCTGTTGGGTATGCTTCAGTCTCGTCACACTTTAATTGTTTATTTAGCCTCCCATTCAGCTCATGAAAACATGCTGCGTTATCATGAGGAAGGAGTACATCAAGATGTAGATTGTAATGCAGGTACAGCATTTAATGTAAATTAAATGGTCTACTCCTCTCTCAACATTGCAGACGTGCCAGTGATTATTCCCCTGCGTGCCAGTGCATGCCATAGGTTGCTGACCCCTGGAATATGATAATAAAACAGTATCATTGTACAGTGGCCCCAAAAATCACCTTTAATTAAATGCCACTATGCAATTAAATTAATGCATACTTAAAGGAATAGTTTACCCAAAAATGAAAATTCTCATAAATCCTCATATTATATCAAACTGACAGTATATGACTTCCTTTCTTGCATGAAATCACATAAAGAGATGTTAGGTGGAATGACAGCCTGAGTCACTATCCACTATTCATTGTACAGCAAAAAAGCATACTGCCTAGGTGTGGGTAAAAATATAGATTTTCCGATGCATTGCGATCTTCGTTTGCACAATCTTGATATCGATTCTTAAATCCAAGATCAAACTTTTATCCTTTGGTTAACCCTCTACTACAATGAAAGGAAATCACTTGCATTTGCAAACAAATTTCGTACAATGTGACTAAAAAAAAATATTTTTGGAAACTGCCTGGTAAATGTTCAGATTTCACTGACCAGTGATTGTGTAGGATAGTGGTGGATGATTCAGCAGTGAAATCCCTTCACTGCGTGTTGATAGTAAGAGTTGTTCCGTGTAATGTGTGTCCAAAGACAAGATCCACGCAACCCATTTGTCATTGAGTACGATCTTATTAAATACCATTTCTATTCTTTATTATCAGTTGTTGATCAAACACAAAAAAGATACAATTAATTCTGCACAAATGAGGTACAGCCATTTGAATCCTCTCTTGTTATTATATGCTCATTTACAGATGCTCTTTACAGAAATGATGGTTTTTCTAAAGAGACAGTATAGTTTTTTAGCACGTGTTCAACTAAATAAATGTAAATACTTAAACATTAAACATGTAAGAAAATAGAATATATGCAATATAATATCATATTTATTGATTAAAAACATGGATTTGTTCATTTTTTAAAAGCCAAAATGGGACCAAAATGGTGAAAAACTAATAAAATATAATTGGTAAAATGTATATTTTTGTAATGTACCTAATTAGAAGGTTCCCTGTAAAATTATCAGCATTAGCTGGGTGAGAATTTCTTTCATATGTGAGCAAAAAGGACATTATAACTGAAAGACTGTATACTCATGTGAATCTGAATTGATTCAAATTGAGAGCTTGTGAATCGGAATCAAATGAGGTAATCTGTATCAGTATCCAGCCCTAATACTGCCTAACACCTCCTTTTGTATCGCATGGAAGAAAGAAAGTCATATATCAGGTATACATAAACTCAGCAAAAAAAGAAACGTCCCTTTTTCAGGACACTGTATTTTAAAGATAATTTTGTAAAAATCCAAATAGCTCCCTGAGAGAGGCTGGACTGAGGGCTTGTAGGCTTGTTGTAAGGCAGGTCCATACCAGATACCACCAGCAACAACGTCACCTATAGGCACAAACCCACCTTTGTTGGACCAGACAAGACTGGCAAAAAGTGCTCTTCACTGATGAGTCACATTTTTGTCTCACCAGGGGTGATGGTCGTACTCGCGTTTATTGTCGAAGGAATGAGCGATACACCGAGGCCTGTACTATGGAGCGGGATCGATTTAGAGGTGGAGGGTCCGTCATGGTCTGGGGCAGTGTGTCACAGCATCATCGGACTGAGCTTGTTGCCTTTGCAGGCAATTTCAACACTGTGCATTACAGAGAAGACATCCTCCTCCCTCATGTGGTAGCCTTCCTGCAGGCTCATCCTGACATGACCCTCCAGCATGACATTGCCACCAGCCATACTGCTTGTTCTGTGCGCGATTTCCTGCAAGACAGGAATGTCAGTGTTCAGCCATGACCAGCGAGGAGCCCGGATCTCAATCCAATTGAGCATGTCTGGGACCTGTTGGATCGGAGTGTGAGGGCTACGGCCATTCCCCCAGAAATGTCCGGGAACTTGCAAGTGCCTTGGTAGAAGAGTGGGGTAACATCTCACAGTAAGAACTGGCAAATCTGGTGCAGTCCATGAGGAGGAGATGCACTGCCATACTTAATGCAGCTGGTGGCCACGCCAGATACTGACTGTTTACTAGCTGTTACTTTTCTGTTAGTCACATGTCTGTGAAACTTGTTCAGTTTATGTTTTAGTTGTTGAATCTTTTTATGTTCATACAAATATTTAAACATGTTAAGCTTGCTGAAAATAAAAGCAGTTGAAATTGAGAGGACATTTATTTTTTTGCTGAGTTTATATCGAGTCGTATATCAAAGTAAATGATGAATGAATCTTGATTTTTGCATTACTTTCCCTTTAATTGTTAATTTAAGTTTCCAAATACTATGTAGGGGCCACAGTATCTATCAAAGTGCCATGGTATTACCACCTAATACCATCACTGAAGCATTGTACTGCCATAGTACTTTTTTTAAGGGACAAAGGTGTAAATGGTGTCACAAACCAGCCATTCACACCCTATTTTCACTTTCCAGTGTCCTTCTCGGTGCACACTGTCAGCATTATGTGTGCGTGGTTTCAGATGATGCAGTCACTGATGGTCTCAAAATAGATGTTATCACCAGTCCACTGGTGTTTGGAGTCGGTGTTGTGGCCGGACAATTTTTAGAACAAGGGAATCATGTGTCTGACACACAGATGCCCTCCCATGCAGATGTGGGTATTTTTTTTGTTTCGTTTTTTGTGACCATGTCGTATCAGCCATCAAGTGTGTCCCTGGTGTTAAGAGGATAGTTCAAGCAAAAATTTGAATTCTGTCATCATTTGCTCATGTTGTTCCAAACCCGTATGACTTTCTGTCCTTCGTTGAACACAAAAAGAGATGCTAAGCAGTAGGGGTGGGGTGAAAAATCGTTTCAGCGATGCATCGCGATTCATCCTCAAACGATTCTGAATCGATTCTCAAAAGAATCAGAATCGATTCTGAGTTCAGTTTAAATCACAGCAGAGCAGTTAAATCTTTGGCTTGCGCCAAAGACAGATGTAGAAACAAAGACGCGAGTCAAGTGCATACACTAAAGTCAAGTGCACAAACACGACTGTTTGCAGACCAGCTGTATCAAACACATGACCATTTGTGCCAGAACATTAACTACATTATTCAACATTCTTTCACAAGCCCACGCACATAGCAACGGGAGAGTTTATTTGTGATAAGAAGCTAACAAACAACATAAAAGACAAGCTCACATCCATTATTGCACTGATTTGCACACAATGGGGGAAAGCGCAGAAGAAAATAATGACGATGCAGCGGTTCTGGAGATGTTGATGTTTTCATTGAATTCTTTTTTCCATACAAGGAAAGTGAATGTTGACTGAGGATAACACTATGCCTAACATCTGCCTTTATGTTCTATTGATGAAAAAAAAGTAATTTGGGTTTAAAACAACATGAGGGTAAGTAAATTATAAAATACCTTTTCAGTTTCAGCTTTGGAACATCTGGTGATATACGGTATGATGGGGGTTGTCTGTTACCAAGGCGTGTGTCCAGGTCAGGAGCATAAAGAACACTGATGCTGTTACAGTGTACAGCAGCTTGCATGTGTTTTTATTCAGTCTTTCATTAGGAGTGACGCAAAATTAATCTAATTAAAACGTGGAAATGTCTGTCTGTGTACAGTCTGCTAAACAAGTCTCTAATGTGCACTGCTTGGGTTTAACCTTGCAGCCATCTCCTTCTGGTGAACTTGGGTGTGTTTGTGTGTGCTTGTTTGTCTGTGTTTCTATTTGTCTTTCTGCCTGTGTAAAAGGCTCTTTGTATTTTCTTCATCCCTGCCAATCTTGGCCTCACATGTAACGTAACAGCTAGCATCTCCCCGACACTGCACTTTGCCAGGATATTCACTTAAACAATCATAGTGATGATTAACATGACCCTTTCGAGAATGTTCTGTATCACCATTAGTCTCCTTATCAAGTCAACTGCACTCACCCATGGGGTGTTGTTTCATATAGGTCAAAGTAATCAAATAGAATAAAATAGTGGTTTAAGTTGTTTATTCTGGTAAGCCTCACTCAAAATGTTGTGGGTTCAAATCCCAGTGGGGTTAATTTGTGAACGTTCAGCAAGACACTTAACCTCAGGTTATTCTGAGGTATGTGACTCTTGTAATAGGTGTACTATAAGCGACATTGGAAAAGAGCTTTAAAAATTAAAGGAGCAATATGTAACATTGACATCAAGTGTTTAAAATGGATACTGCAGTCCAAATTCAAAATATTGGAGAGAGTTCTCTCCCCCGCCCCCTCCTCTCCAGACTGGAAGCTCATGCAGGTTGCCAGGTTGAGGACACGCAACAGGAACGAGCAAACTGACAATGGCAAGCGACGAGCATTACACTGTAAGTTGATCAGCATTTGCAATATTTTATCGTTTGCAAATCATAAAACAGCTCATGTGGATTTTTAATTCTGTCAATGTTAGCTAGGTGTATTGCTGTCTTCCATTGCTGCAGCGTGCTGTGTTTGCTAGCTAACTTGTTTCAAATCTGGCAACCTGGGGTGTCGAAATACTATTGGGAAATAGGCAGTGGGTGAGATCACACAGGCCAAAACACAAACAGAAATTCTGGCCCTTATCGGAAATTTCAAGGTAGAATATACTGGCTTTAGCCTTGATTTCAGAAAAGCCAGTATTTCAATTTAGCATGTTTCCTTAATCTCTGATAACATATTATGATAATTTCATGCTTTAGTACAGTAAATATATTAGATATTGCTCCTTTAAAGTAACACTATAAAGATGACTTAAGGCCAAGAAGAGCCCAGAGAAGAGCATGTTTCTTAGTCCTATGCTCTGGCCTTGCTGTTTTGGTTTCTGTGCTTAAAAGCTGTGCTGTTAAAGAGCAGCTTCTATTTTCAGCAAATCGTAAGGTTAAGAGGACGGCACTGTTCACTGAGAGTGGGTGCAACATGGAGTTTACTAGAATGCATTGTTTTCCCTTCTAAAAAATGCCTCTGTAAAGCTCTAAAGAAGGACTTTCCTCAAGCTGACCGCTGTGAACGGTGATTCACAGACTCCCTGCAGAATGTCGCTTTTAGTTCCTGTCTAACCCAGCCTTATTTTCCCTCTCTTTCTTTCTGCTACATCCACTTTTTGCTCCTATGCTTTTCTTTGGAGGGGAGGCAGACAAGAAATATGCTCAATGTTTCCTTTCTGTACCGCTCTGTCTCTGCTCTTTTCTCTTCGTTGGATGAAGTTAGCACTTTTACACTAAGGGCTTTTAAGGTAGGAGTGGACAAAGCAGGAGAGAGGGAAACACCTGTGAGGATTACATTCCATCAGGCCCATGGTGGAAGAGTGAACTGACTGCTTAGATATGAGATACAAATTTGTATGCATTAGCCTATGTGCCTTTTAATGGCCTAATTGGATCTCAAGAGCGACTGCCCACTGTTTTTTTATTTTTTTTTTTTTTAGCTTTTTTAGCTTTTTATAATTCTTCAATAAAAAGTTCTAAGCTTTGAACCAACCAACCAGTTCCAGTATCACTTTACAACATTTGATTTGAAGTAAAAATATATTTGAATCACTTATCAGACAACTTTTGAAGGGATGGTTAAATAAAATTCCTGAAAGTTCCTAAAACCCATATTAATTACTTTTTTCTATGGAGCACAAAAGGAGATTTTAGGCAAAATGTCTGGGACCGGGATCCTATTCCCATACAATGAAAGTGAATGGAGACTGAGGCTAACATTTTGTGTAACATCTCCTTTTTTGATCCGTTGAAGAATGTCCACGAGGTCAAAACAACATAAGGGTGAGTAAATCATGACGGAATTTTTACTTTCGGGTGTACTTTTACTTTAAGATATAAAGCAACAACATCCCATATTAACTAACATAAGGTAGCTTGATAACATTACCTAACCTTGACTAGCTAGCCTCTACTAACCTGTAAAAGCTCACCCATTTGAAGTTTGTTACAATGTGTGTTACCATGGTAACTGCGATTTTACTGATTGATGGATCTCTCTTTAGAATTGTGGGTAGTGAATTACGTCTACATGATCACTGACAATTTTATTAACTTCAGAGCTCAAGGTACAGTAGGTCTAACTTGAAAAGTTTATCCATTATTTATAAAAATAAAATTTCACAACAGAATTTTTGGCGCATACAATGATACTAGCTTTGCAGTTCAAGGCACATTTTTGCAAACATTTGAGCTATTTTTAAACCAATATTTTTTTTTTTTATCTGTAATTCAGTTTTCAAGTGTGGCTGATGCATGAGACAACGTTTAGCCATTTTGCAATGTTTGGTGAGTCTGTTCTTGCAAAATATCAGATGTAGGATTCATTCAGGAGCCACATAGAAAGGGAGAGTGTGTAAGCGTGAGAGAGCGAGAGGACTTCTCTCTGTAAACTCTGTGATCAGATTCTGAAGGAAGTGAACGGGGATGGTGCCAGAGGAAGTCAGAATCCCTGAGATGAGAAGGCTGCATTGTTTAAGCAGCAGCACTCCCTCTACATCCAGCTGGATGGGTGGAGCAAAGGAAGAACTGCGTAATGATGGAGTGGTGTGGGAGTTCTTTTTTCTTTTTGCCGTAGAGGAGCTGGCAACCACCGAGGTAGAGCAGGATCCTGGCCAAGTTGAATGCTGGCCTCTAATTTTAGTAGTAGAGTGTTACTGAGGGTCATAAGGACTTTATTACCAGATAAATTCAACTCAATCCTTGGCAAAGCACAAACTGAACAGAGCTAAGTGGTGACACGTAGTGGTAGCGATACATCCTTGTCAATCATTTGGTTTAATGAATATGTTTCTGTGTTTGTCACTCAGCATTGTGTCTAATTTGATTCAGTAGTCATCTTAGAACTCAGCCAGACTTTTATATGTTTGATTTGTTCACAGTTGTGATTGGTCACATATGGTCTAATTTAGTTCTTCAGACTTAATCAAATGTTTCCACCAAATTGGTGGTGGTGTGTTGTAGGAGTTAAAAGTCTGGGTTGTGAACTGAAAGGTTGCATGTTCAAATCCCGCTTGTGATGATCCATGAACTTTCACCATTGTGGCTTTTACTAAAGCACATAAACGGATAGTTCGACCAAAGATTAAAATTCTGTTACGATTCACTCTTGAAGAAAGAGGAGACCACTGCACCAAAAAGAAAGCAAGCCTTACAGGTGGATGAGGGTGCATAAGTGATGACAGAATCTTCTTATTTGACCCACTTAAATAGTATTCTCATACATTTCCAGACCACTAGGGTGTGTGCTGAGTTCCATTGCTTGCCCTCTAGTAGCCTGGTGGCCCATCAGTAAAAATGGAAGTGCCTGAAAAAGACTCCCAGAGGCGCTTAATCATCGGTATCCAGTCGTCCTCAAGTCTGCATACGTCTCTCTTTAGGGTGACATTGGTATGAACTCTAAACAAGTGTAGCTGCCTCCTTAACATGACAGGAGTCATCTGAAAAATCTCATCTCATGTAGACATGAGAGTCTTGCAGTGAAACAATAATTTGTCGTCCTGTTTCAATCTAACACTACAAAGTATAATCTAAATTACAACGTGTTTTGATCTTATGATTCAGGTCTAACACGATCATCATTATCTTACAGTTATGGTCTTTATGTAGCAGAAACTCATGAACCGTAATCCGGTATTGTTAGAAGCAATTCTTGGATCCCATTTGAGGCTTTAGACCTAAAGCAAAGCAGACCTAGAGAAGAAGTGAATCATAGACCCAGATCTGGAGATCTGAAGTTCACTCTGAGGCCAGCATTCTCTATTATTGGTGGTGGACAAAGCCTCTGCCGTGACCTCAAAGTAACTATAGTTCCTATCGTTCATTTCCGAGGCATGTTCTGAGGTTGCGTGACCCTGGTTATGAATAGTGTCCTCAACAAATATTTTAAATGTGAAAGCTATTTTAAAGGAAGAGTGAAAAACAGGGATGACTGTGCTTTGACCTCCAACTCAGGACGTGGTTGTATTGAGTTGCAACTTCATTAGTGCCATTGTTATTTTTACCACACCATGTTCTAATGAGCGTCAAGTGATAAATCACATCCCTTCCATGTTAATTTCCATTGTTGTCCTTACCAGACGCAATCCTGACTAAAGCCAACGACATAGGCTACATCATGCAAGTACGTGTATGCAGATTTGAGCGCTCATCCAACACATTGGCAACGCGCTCTGGCTGAACATGCTCTATGTGACCTCTAGTGTTATTTTGTCGGTAACAAGCCTCAGTACTCAAGAGTGCGATAAATTTAACTTCAAAAGTCTGAACGGCTAGACTTTCTTTGATTTTTCTACAGTAACATACTGGCAACACTGTTGCCAGCTAGTTACTATAAAAACCTGATAACAGAAGGCTTGTTGTGTACAGTAATTTACTGTTTACTGTAATTGTTTGCTGAAGTATATTACTGAAAATATATACATTGTAAAGTAACTAGCTGTAACTATCCCATACATTATTTCTGATTAGATTTTATTATTATTATACAACATATATTATTAATAATAAAGAAAACATATTAGTTCATTATTTTTTCTCTTTTTATTGGAGCATGTCAAAAATAGGATAAATGATTATGACTAAGTAAAAAATGTATTTGATGATCTGCTCATGTAGCTTCCCACAGACAGCTGCGCTGGGCATCAGGGCTTGTACCTGAGGTAAAGTTTCATGCCAAGAGAGAGAGAGAGAGAGAGAGAGAGAGGGGAACAGAGCCAAGAGTACAGATCATTATTGTTACCAAATACACAGTTTATCTTACTGCCAATACCAAACGTTAGAATTTCAAATAATATAGAGGCAAGTTTAATCCGTTAACTTACCTGCAGTTGTAAACTGAGCGCAACACCAAATGTTGATGGCGGAGGCAGTGTTGCCAACTATTTTTCATGGGAAGTCACCAAAGGCTAGCTGAAATGTTGCTAAAAGTAGCTAAATCACGCGATGAGGTCATTTATTATGCAAGACGTCAAATTTACTTACGTAAATGAATTGCCGTAAAGAGCTACGGCAATTCTTTAAAGGTGTAGAACCATGTTTTTGTTTTATTAATTGAACTAATGATTTAACAATTCAACTACTAATCATTTAGCTGTCACTAATTGAACTTGTCAGACATTCAGACAGTGGGGAATTACTATTTCTTTATTTAATTGTAATTAAACTGCATTATTGAACAAAGACAAAGTCCAAAATTATCATAGCAATATCGTCCAGGAGTAGGCAGCGGTGTAGTGTTGGGGATAATTTTTTTATTGTTTATTTTTAAACATGTTGTGTGATGCTGAAACATCGGTGTGTATTACTTGTGCCAGTGATATAATGACTTTTTGACAGTGACACCTCATTATATTATATTATAGATCATATCCATTCTGTCTCGCCCTGCTAGATAATTTCTCAATGCTCTTCTATCACTGTAGGCTGACTTTTCTAAACGGAGAGCATGCAAATGAATTGAGGTTGAGATTGTCGCAACACGTAAGCTCGTCAATCATTCGATTTATAGAACATCTGAATGCACATAAATCAACTCCTGATGGCATGCAGGTCAGTCATATTACTTGAAACAGAGGGGCGCTAGAACACCGAGACAAATGAGACATCACTCACGATAAAGCTGATGTTTTTTTGTGTAGCCAGATGTAGAAGAATGTCACTAAAGCAGACTACAAAAGTCACTGAAATTGTCAATAGTCACTAGAGTGCTCTTTTACTCGCTAAGGAGGACAAAAAGTTGCTAAGTTGGCAACATTGGGCGGAGGCGCTAATTCGTACATGCAGATTATTTTCCCAAAAGTGCTCTGAAATCACAGAGTATGCCTTTGTGTGTGTGTTAATGCAAATAATTATCGGAATTTGTTAATTAAAAAAAAAACAAAACAAGTGGATGCACACAGAAAGAAATGCACCCCTCAGGAAAAGATCTTGTGGGTTCCGCGCCGACATACATTTACAGTAATTAACTGTATTTAGTTACAGTTTGTTACTGTATTAATTCGATTTACAATTTAGTGTAATTAATGAGTGATGGCACAGAAATTTCCCATGATGCAATTTTACAGTTATTTACCCTATAAACTACAGTCAGGTTTAACAGTGTGTGCCAGTAAGCTGTATGTGTTATTATTCAGGCAAGTTGGCAATAAATATTGGCTTTACCTACTTACTCAGCAGTATTCTCTTTAAACTGTCGTACCATAATGACAGTAGTTGGCTTGAAAGAGAAAAATCACTATAGAAGCAGAAAACGAATAATGTCCGCTAAAAAGCCCCTTGTTTCAACATTGAGAATGCACCGAGTGCTTTTGTTATAAATTGTGGTCTGACATGTTTTGGAATGCAACCACGCATGAAATCGAGCTTGTTTAGCTGGAGTCATTTTTGTTCACATGTTTGCGTGGAAGAGTATGTTTCGGCCTCAAGGCGTTTTGTCAGCCATTTGGTTTCTCTTATGGGTATGCTGGGAAGTCTCGCCCACAGCGCAATATCATTGATCCAAAATCCTGATCATCAAATATGTCCTGTTGGACTATATTTGGCTTTTTTTCTTTTCACTGAAAGTGTGGTTTGCTTTCAGTGACAACAGAAAAGTTTCACGTACGAGTCATTTGTTGCCTGTTTAAATACCGTTTCCTACAATTAATATAATGCATTATGAGAAAGAACACCCGGCCTGTTGTTTTTTGTGAACTAAGTTTACTGCTTTGGCACATAGTTCTCCCTCTATTCTAGAAAGTACTTCCCAAAAAGAGCCTTTTTCTATTAATTTACGCTAACCTGTTCCTCTGTTTCTTCATTACAGTGGTAATCAGTCAGTGGCAGAGTGAGCCAAAAGAGCGGGTCATCTCTCTGGTTCTCACCCATTTGCCTCTCCTTAAACCGGGCAATGCAGAGGCCAAGGTGGAGTACATGAGTCTTCTGCCTAAGATCTTGGGGCACACTATCGAACATGGCCGCCACCTGGAGGAAAGCAGGCAGCTTCTCTCCTATGCCCTCATCCACCCCGCAACCTCCCTCGAAGACCGGGCAAACCTCGCCTTGTGGCTTAACCACCTTGAGGAACGGGCGGCTGCCCGAGCAGCTGGAGACTCCCTGGAGCGAGCACCCTCATCTCATCATGGGCAACCTCTGCATCTTTACCCCCATCATCAACGCTATGGCTCAGATGACCGCCTCAACGGTTGGCAGAGCTCAAGGGACTCTGGACTTGGAAGTTGGCAGCAGCAGCAACAGGGCTGCGAAAACGGGCACCTCTCACTGTACCCATCATCTTCTGTGCCCTCTACGATTAACGCTGTGGGTACAAGCAGTGGGACCAACACAAGTGAGTGGACTATTTGTCTCCTTGGGCTTAACATGGGATGGTTTTGAAGATTGTCTGACTCCTGTTGTTTAGTCTGTCTATAACCACAGTGTCTAATATTAACTTGCACTTGTTTTGAATGTGGTTTAGTGGATAAATACGTCTTGAGTAAGTAAGATTAAAACAGTTGCAGATCCAGACCAGCAAGCTGTCATCTCCTTCAGCACTGACATAACTCTGACCCAGTATCACCCACCACACATGTTCAAAGATGCTTTTCAAATCCCCACCCATTTCCTCATGAGGTAGTTCATGACCTTCCACTGGATGTGTCTGCAAGAGTTCAGATGTTTTACTTATCACTTCAAGTTTATCTCTTTTGTGGAGGAGTGTTCGGAATAATGATAGTCGCTAATGTCTGAGGACTTTGGCCTACGAAACAAGAGGAAAAAATGCGTACATGCGGCTATGCCGTGCTGAGGGCGTAACAAAGATATTCAGATTGAACATATCTGTGGTCTGAGCCGGATATTTCCAGCTAAGAATGCAAGGGTCTTTTTTTCCTGATGAAGGTGACAGCTGAGGATATAAATAAGGGCACATTTAAAGCTCTGCTCCACCAGATCCTCTTTATTTTTGACTGCTTAGAGTTTCAAAAGCACAAAGGACTGATTTCACAACCTGGCTTGAGCAACCTAAGGTTGTAGGTAGTGCTGTCACTATCGATTATTTTGGTAATCGAGTAATCTAACAATTTTGTCTGACGATTAATTGTGTAATCAGAAAAATAATTGAACTCTTGCATAAAGTTGTTGAGGTGAAGTCACGTTTGGCTAAAATGTAGTAATTAGCCAATTAAGTTTTTATGTATTTTATGATGGAATAACAACAAAACAATTGTGCAAACTATATCTAAAGCCAACAGACACCCAAATCAGAGCTATAATATAAAAATATGTAAATAATTCAAGCTGACAGACATTGACTTCTGAACTTTTTAAATTCCAGATCTACTTTTACTTGAACTAGTTCAACATGATTACCCATTTTAGTCTAGAAATCAAATATGGGAAAACAGGCCATGGAAAAAAATATTTGATCTTTTCAGAAAAAATGTCTGCCCAGTGCTGACCAATCTTGTTTATTGAGGATAAATGATCTATGTGGTTAAGATATTTTATAGAGATATAAAAGCCATAATTTTTTTTACTTTCACTTGCATGCAAAATCGAATACAGTATTCACACTGAATACATTTTTTCACATTCGCGTTGAGCAGTTGCGTGCATTGTTGCGTGTGTGCTACATACTCCAGATAGCAAAAGCTTGTCGCTAGCCACATACTGTATAAAATACCCCCTTAAGCATCTGGACATTCAGTTCCTTACTGAGTAAAAATGTGATAATTTCACATGCAGATAGCAATTTCTCCCTCAGGTAAGCCAAAGTTTCATATTGCGTCTGTGGGGCGTGAGACACGCAGTTGTAGCTTGAACAGCAGACTCCCGTTGAGCTTTGACTGACCGCATGCAGAGAGACCCACGGTTTTATTCATTAAAAACGTTATCTGGATTCCCACAATCAGTTTTACCTATAATAATTGCCATAAACTATAAAATATTTATCAGAAGTGGGGCATTGCGATACATTTTTTAAACAATCATCATGAAATCTAATTTACATTTCATTCAAATTGTAATTCAATTACACTGAACAGAACTCAAACGGTTATTTGCTGAAAATAAGCTTCTTACTGTAGATTGTCTGGATGTGTTTGTGCAACCGTAACTGCGTGTGCAACTTTAACTGGGAAGAGAAATGGGCCTGGGATTTTACATGGCAACCGGCCCAACTGTTGCCTTTTGTGGTCCGTTCTGCATAACGCGGCGGCTCATTGTTGCTTATCGCAGTCCACACGTTTCGCGGTCGAACCTCCGGCCCGCTCGGTTCTCCCGATGGCCATTCCACCCCTTATCGGCCTAAAAGTGCGTCGGCCCATCAGGAAAATGCCCGGTATGGCAGATTACCAGTCCAGCCCTGTTAATTATTAATCTCTACAATGGTTAATTGTATTACCTTTAAATAAAAGTATTTTTCCAAGAACCATTTCTTTTTTTATTGAATTGGGTTGACTATCTTGAGGTGACTATCTGGCTCTTATATAGTAAAGTTATTGATAAAGACCTTTTTGGTTCTAATTGGAACCTTAGAGTGTAGGGTAACCCTCTATTATAAACCAATTATATAGTTGATGTTGATCCATGTAGAGTAAACAATGAGATAGATTAGGCATTAAAGAAAGCATCAGTGGTAAATTCCACCATCACAAGGATTTAAATGTGACATTATATTAGATCCCCTTTAGAATTCAACTCAAGTTTTTTTCATGAATGAGCATCTGTATCATGAAAGCTGATAAAATTGAACAAACACAATGTGCACACACAAGCACCCTCTAACACACCCGTGGTACCTTCCTCCCCAGCACCACATACCATTGCATCTCTTCCCTTGTAAGGTATCCTTTGTGGTGGTCTGTATTTAGGGAAAATGGCTAATATTTAGAGACTGGAACTTGTAATGTTAGCTGGGCACCTATTTTAAACTAGCCCGCAAAGTCCTATACATAGTCCAAACATTTTCAGCCGCATATAGGAGGAGAGGATGGACTCTGCACGGCCTATAACATATCTTCTCCATCTCATTCTGTTTGTTTCCCATTTTCCCTCATCCGTCTCTCTGTGACGGGATAGAATGTTCCAGAAGAAGAAGACAGGCTCACCTGTTTAGTAAGTGCAATGGAAAAGACTCGCAGCTTGTTTGGCTGTGCCAGGTTTACCCCTGTGAGTTAAAACAAATAAACGTGTGTTGGTGGAAGTTTGACTAAAGCAGTGTAGTGCTACGCAAGCTGATAGTCAGACATATTGCACTCGAGGGGTGTTTTCTCACTAGAGCTTTTGGTGCGTCTGTTTGACATCAAAGTTTGATGTGTTTGGTTGGTTGGTGTGAAACTTGCTTTCCGAATTCAGATGTGCACAAAGGAACCACACACGAGTCTGCTTAACAAGAGGGGTCTTGAGTATGTTTCTGAGTACACCAGGATGGAGTGTAATTGGTACGAAAGCAATTCACCCAGTTCAAAGGTTAACTGCTTTTGATGACGTAATATCCGCCTTTTATAGCATAATGCATTGCTTCTCTGTTGTGATGTATCCAAAGATTCTGTCATCATTTACTCATCCCCATGTTGTTCCAAACCTGTCTGACTTTCTGCCTTACATGGAACACAAAAAATATTCAATAAAAGTGAATGGTGACTGAGGTAGACATTCTGCCTAACATCTCCTTTTGTGTTCCATGGAAGAAAAAATGCCATACAGGTTTCTAACCACATGAGGGTGAGTACTGTAAATAAAGACAGTATTGTCATTTTTGGGGAACTCTTCCTTTGAAGTTTTATAGTAAAACTAGAAGGACAAAAACTTAAAGCAAGTAAAATGAAACCAATGCTTCTGGTTTTTCTGGCTTCATCCTCGGTACCCAGAGGTTAGCAAGAGGGGAACTGACCCCCACAGCGAGTCTCGTTTCTCCCAAGGTTATTTTTCTCCATTAACCAACATCATATAGAGTTTTGTGTTCCTTACAAGTTAAGTGCAATCGACAGCATTTTTGGCATAATATCGATTACAGCAAAAAAAAAAAAATTTGACTCTTCCTTTTGTTTAAAAAAAAGGCAAAAATTGAGGTTATGGTGAAGCACTTACAACGGAAGTGAATGGGGCAGTTTTTGGATGATAAAATACTCATTTTCAAAATTATAGCCACAAGACATAAACAATATGTGTGTTGCCATGATTTTAGTGTGATAAAATTACTAACCTTTTCTGTGTAAAGTTATAGCCAATTTTACAACTTTGTTGCCATGACGATGTAATTTCAACAAACCCTAAAATGACTGTAAAAATGATGATTTAAACAACTTTACAGCTCAAAAAAATGCTTTAGTTTTAACAGAAGTATAAATGTAACTGCTTTTATAAAATTATAAGCTTCTCATTTCTGTTCACTTCCATTGTGAGTGCCTCACTATAACCTCATTTTTTTTAAAGAAAAGGAGGGATGATTCGAATTTCATTTTTGTGATCAACATTATGCCACAAATGCTGTCGATTGAGCTTAACTTGTACTGAACCCGGAATATTCCATTAAAGATAGGTAACCCTGTGTAGAATCGCAGGAGAGGATGTGAGATATTTTAGAGCTCTTACCTCAATGGCCCCCTGATTCATACGCACTGACTAGACAGAAAATAGAATGTTTTAATTAGTTGGAACTTAACGTTAAGCTTCTAAAAGTATAACGTTTACAGCCCTGACTTGTCCTTCCAGAAGGCGAGCCCCTTGGATTCACAGTCTCACTGCAAGTGTCACTGTCTTTTTTCACAGTTCTGCAGGGAGGGCAGCACAGTCCTCTGAGGCGATCAGTGTCTTTGACCCCTCCGATGAGCGGCGGATCTAACCAGCCTCTGGGGCAAGGCTGGCTGTCTCAGGAGGACCTTCGTCCCCGCGGGCTGGCCCCCGACCACGCCCCTCTCTCTCCTCAGAGCAGCGTTGCGTCCTCGGGCAGCGGAGGCAGCGAGCACCTGGAGGAGCATGCCGCTGTCCGTAGTACATTCCATGAGGAGGGCAGCGGAATGAGAGGTGAGTTACTGATTTGTATGGGTTGTGAAACAGATATATTAACTAAATCAAGTGCACAAGGATGAGATCGACTGCCGTTATATTAAAAGTCCAAGTAAACAGCTGGGAGTTATTGCAAGTAATTAACTGGTCCAATTAGTCATTTAGCTGACACTTTTATCTAATGTGGCTTACAGTCCCTCCCGGAACAACCTGAGGTTACATGTCTTGCTTAAAGGCACAATGAATTGTCCCTAAGGGGCAGTCACACTACACTTCACGCTCCATTCAGACGCATCCAACCGCGGGAGACCAGAAACGCAACTCATGTGAAGAAATTGGTTTCCAGATCCAGTTTTGATAAATTTACCTTTTATCACTTCATTTGACAGACATAGTAAAGAGTGACCGGGAATTATTGGGCTGGAAGAGGGGGAATAGGTGCTGGACATGTTGCAGGCCAGACTCAAACCTGCAACCCCTTCGCCACAGCTCAATGTGTTATATGCACTAACCATTGCGCCATGACTCCAACCAACCCAGACCTTTAACAATTTGCATTACATTTATGCATTTTGCTGACCTTTATCCAAAGTGCATTCAAGCTATACATTATCTCGGTTTGTGCATTCCTTGGGAATCAAACCCCTGGCCTTTGAAATTGGTAGCACCAAGCTCTACCAGTTGAGCTACACTAGGCCGCAGCACCCCCTGTTCTGCTCACAAGAAATCTTATCCTGCATGATGCTTCATCAGCTACAAAATGATTTCACCCTCAGATGTCCCAGGGTGGCTGAAGAGTCTTCGTCTCCACAAGTATGCTGCGCTCTTCTCCACTATGACCTACGACGAGATGATGTCACTGACAGAGCAGCAGCTGGAAGCGCAGGTTGGTTCTCTGGTCTTTTTACGAGCTCTGAAATACTAACGACTCGGTATGAACCCCCAGGAGTCTTAAATTAAATCAGCCATCATCATGATTGCAGTAATTGAATGAAGCAATGCAAATTTTGCTTGACGTGTCAGAGTTATTTACAATTTGCTTTAGTTTTACCAAACATTTACAATGGGTATGAAAATGCTTTTTTTTTTTTTTTTTAAAGATTTTTAGGATTTTTTAAGTTTTAGGATTTTGAGATTTTTATTATGTGAAATGTTTGACATGTACAATTCTAGATCATTAACCAAATGTAAGCAAATTTGTGGCAATGACCATGTCAACTCCTTTGTATAAAAGGTCAGATTTCCTTGAAGCACTTAAGATGCTCTTAAGGATAACATGGATCATCAGGTTTTACACAAACATGTGGAGTCCATGCCAGTTCTAGTGCTTGCTCTCATTAACACAAAAGAGGGGCATACCAAATACATAGAAATTCTGACATTCATATTATTTTTATTTTTGTCATGCAGATAATATAATGAAAAATGACTAGTGGTCTCAGACTTTTATGTATATCTTTTGTACATTTATGTTAGATGTTATTGCAGCTTTACATAATATCACACCAGAAACCCCAGAGAACAAGCTTTCAGCTATCAATCTTTTTTAATGTATGTCAGTGTCTTAAATATTGATTTCTTCCGATATAGCAAGTCACCAAAGGGGCACGGCACAAGATCATCATCAGTATACAGAAGTTGAAAGACAGGCAGAACATGCTGCGCTGCTTAGAGAAGGTCAGAGCCTCTTTCAAATTTTTCCCAACCTGTGTCCTCTAACCCCATTCTTAGCCTGTCAGTAACTATCTTTACATTTACATTCATTCATTTGGCAAACACTTTCATTCTGAATATCTTGTATTTTTACAATAACAACATGGGGTTCAAACCAGCAACCTTTTACTTAGTAGTCTTGATCTTTAACCACAAAGCCACACCAACAGGGAATCTAGAGTGTTTCCATTTTTTTACCATTATCATTTTCACATGCAGTCCATCATTTTCTTCTTTGTTAATTGTAGCATGTCATCAAGTGTTATGCAAGGATGTAATATTTGGAACAAATGAAACAACAAGAGACAGGAAGGACCCAGATGCCATCTAATTTCAGTGCTACCTTTTCATCAAGCTCTCAATCTCTACGCATTTGTAGCATCAGAAATAAGACACCTGCTCCTGATAGCCGCATCCATTTAAAGTTTTAATGTGGCTCATGTGTCGGGCCCGGCTAGAGTCGCAATGCATGATGGAAAACAAACATGCACATATTTTTGGTAGACCTTTATTTTGTCCTCACATGTCAGTTTCCACCTCATTACATGTCTGAAATATCCTGACACTTGACAGTTGCTCGTATTGAATTTATGGAAGCGTCCAAAATAATGCTTAACCACAACCTTGAATATAAGAACTGCCCTTGCATCTATTTATTTGTCATCTTTCTCTCTCAAGCCAATTGCATGCTACAAGACTCGATGTTATTGCCTTTGATGTTTTAATTTGGTCACAAATAAGTCCCAGATCAAGGCACATGCCTGTCACTGATGTTCTTCTAGAGTGAACACTTGTGAGACACTTTACAACATATTTCAAAAGTATTTGAAATATCCCACAATATTGAAATATTGCATGAAATCTGGCCAGTTTTTCAGAAGGTTTTCTCACTGTCAAGACGAGCAAGAAAGTAGCAAAGAGCAACAGCCAATTTAAAAGAGAGAGAGAACTAAAGAGCATCAAAGAGCGATCCACTGGGAAGTGGTAGCAAAATAAGTAAACAAATAAAAGATATCTAGTTTCTCCCCATGTCCCAATATTTTTTCCTGTTCTGTGCAAATTAGTGCAAAACAAATGCAACCCCTTACTTCATGTTGTTTGTTAGCCTGTTCAGACTTGGAGGAGAATGATTTTGTAATTGATGCCCCCAGTCTGGGATCAGTTGTATGGTGTGTGCACTAAACACGACAGAAAACATAAATATGAGTCTTTAAAGCAGAAGTGTGTAATTTCTGTAACCAAATGGAATACGAAAAATAAACACTGTTTTCAAACGGCTTTCATTAAAAATCCCTCCGTCTGCCATTGGCTGAACAAACAGATAGTCCCATAGCCACAGTGTTTATACTTGTAAGCAAAATCAACCTATGAATGGCTTACTTATATTTGTCTCTTACTTATAGTTGTCTCTGCATATTAAGCAGGGATAAGGGAAATTATTTTAACATTTAAAAAAACGTCACACATCAGTCTTAAAGGAACAGTTCTCCCAAAATTGACAATTCTGTCATCATTTACTCACCCTCATGCCATCCCAGATGTGTATGACTTTCTTTTGCTGAAAACTAACAGAGATTTTTAGAAGAAGATTTCAACTCTGTAGGTCCATACAATGCACGTGAGTGGTGACCTGAACTTTGAAGCTCCAAAAAGCATATAAAGGCGGCATAAAAGTAATCCATACGACTCTAGTGGTTAAATCCATGTCTTCAGAAGTGATATGATAGGTATGGATGAGAAACAGATCAATATTTAAGTCTTTTTTTCATTGTAAGTCACTTTCACTTTCAAATGTCCCTCCTAAGCACTCTTCTCTCTTAAGAGTTCTTTTTTTTTTGTCTTAGGCTATTCGCATTCTTCATGCGTATCGCAATATACTGGGCAGGGAGGATTATTTATTGTAAAACAGGACTTAAATATTTATCTGTTCCTCACCCACTCCTATCGTATTGCTTCTGAAGGCATGAATTAAACCACTGGAGTTGTATTGATTAATTTATGATGCCTTTTTGTGCTATTTGGAGCTTCAAAGTTTTGGTCACCACTGTGTGGACCTACAGAGCTGAAATATTCTTCTAAAAATTGTTTGTGCTTAGCAGATGAAAGGAAGTCATACACATCTGGGATGGCATGAAGGTGAGATAATGATGACAGAATTTTCATTTTTGTGTGAACTATCTCTTTAAGGGCGCTTGGCTTTGTGTACACAATTGACTTCTCTCTCTATCAATATTTCTCTTTTTTAGGACATACTGGATGGAGGGAATCTACGAGCCCCTTTACAGGAGCTCCACCAATTAATCCAGACCCCCATTAAATCGTGTAGCACAGAGGAGTCGTCACAGCGTCACCTGCTGAGTGCAGAGGGGAAGAGCAGCATCGCCAGCTCCCACCTGGGCGGAGGAGAGACAGAAGGCAGCTCCACGGTCATAGCCGAGGGAGACATCCCTGCTCAGTTCACTCGTGTCATGGGCAAAGGTTCACACCTAGTTCTTTTCATTATCTGAGAATGGGATTACTTTTTTAGGAATGTTAAAGTCATTTCTTTCCATTTCCACACCTCCGTATCAGACAGATAAATGGGGTCAGATGGAGTCGCACAGGCTAACAAAGGTTATGTAACTTGCTTCTGAGAGTGACAGCAGTAGTCAGAGCAGCAGATTAGATTGAAAGATCGAATTTACAAAATGAAAATTCTGTCATCTTTTACTCAATCCCATGTTGTTCCAAACCCACTTTACTTTTTTCTTTTTCTGTGGAACACATTAGGAGTCACTATTCACTTTTGTTGTATCGTTTTTTCCAAAGTGAATGGTGACTGAGGCTTACATTCAACCTAACATCTGCTTTTGTGTTTCATGGAAGAATTTCATACCGGTTTGCAACATCATGAGGGTGAGTAACTGATGACAGAAGTGGACTGTCCCTGCTGTTGTGTTGCTTTGGCTCTATCATTGTGGAAGAAGTTTTTTAAATGAATATATGACTTAAACACATTTTTATTTTTACATCTTTTTTTTTTTTTTTTTACAGTTTGCACACAGCTCCTCGTCTCCGGATCGGATGAGGAGAACATAAGTTCCTACCTACAGCTGATTGATAAGACCCTAATCCATGAGGTGAGTGTTCAGTGAGAACTTAATTATTTTAGAGGTTTAGGTAATTTTTCCGTGTTCTCACTCTGCAGTTGTTAATGATTGATAGATTTTTATGTCATTAATAACTTGATCATTTTGTTAAAGTTATAGTTTGACCCAACAATGAAAATTTTCATCTACTCACCCTTATGTGGCTCGAAACACATATTATATTATTTTCTCTGTGGCTGCTCTTTTTCCTTGCTATGAAAGTAGATGGTGACTGTCAAGATCCAAAATGGAAAAAAATATCATAAAAGTATTAAACACCAACTTTCATTCGATGTATGGAAAAGAGCAGTCTGGACATCATGCTAATGTACTCCTTTTATTAATTTTATATGTTTTTAATAAAACATATGTTTTTAACAAATAAGACGTGCTTTTGCCACAGTCACCAGAAAGCAAGCTTAAACTTCAGGCTGTTCATTCTCTTTGTTTGTTTTTTCTTGCTTATAAATGAAACTGCTGAAACAAAAACATGCTCAATTAAATAAGAACCATAAATAATCCCATTAGACATTGTTCTAGAATTATCAGATTCTGTGGGAGGTGTAATGTTCCTCTAAAATTCTGGCACAATTGAGCAGTCTTGAGCTGGAATGGAAACCCTGAGTCACTCTCTCCCACCCTTCACCACTTTGACTTCTTCAACCCCATTCAGGCCTTCACAGAGACACAGAAGAAGAGGTTGTTGTCATGGAAACAGCAGGTCCAGGTGCAGTTCCGGTCAATTTCACGTAAAACTCTCCTGGACTTAACAGGTCCCAGACGAAGGTAATGTGCGCATTTTGGAGATATTGGGCAACATTTGTGGTAGACAAAACAAGGAATAGTTTCTTATATTGACATTCACTGCGTTCAGAAGTCACAATCAAAAGGCTAAATTTAAGAGTACAGTTAAACCTGACTACCACCATTGGAGTCGTGAGTTAGAATCCAGGGCTTGCAGAGTGACTCCAGCCAGGTCTCCTAAGCAACCAAATTGGCCCGGTTGCTAGGGAGGGTAGAGTCACATGGGCAAACCCTTTCTCGTGGTCGCTATAATGTGGTCGCGGAGAATAGAGTGAAGCCTTCACATGCACTTTGTCTCCACGGTAACGCTCTCAGCAAGCCACGTGATAAGATGCGTGGATTGACGGTCTCAGAAGTGGAGGTAACTGAGATTCGTTCTCCGCCACCCGGATTGAGACAAGTCACTATGCCACCACAAGGACTTAGAGCACATTGGGAATTGGGCATTCCAAATTGGGGAGAAAAAGGGAAGAAGAAAAAAAAAGACATTTAAACATCATGTTCTGTTAAGACTTTGTCCTCTGTTTGGGCTCATAGAAAACCCTTTGATGTATGTGTAATTCCATAATTAACCCTTCAGCTTCTTTCAATGTTCTTCTGACATAATGAACCTCAAATAGTATTGAAGCTTTCATCCTCCATTTTAAGACAAAATAGGCACTATAGGGGAAATTGATTGTTATCCAGAACGGTAATGTTGTGTCTCAATGTGACCCCTGCAAGATCATTAGAAAGTACAATCAAAATAAAATAAAAATAAACAACTAGTTGGTGTGTACTAATTTAGTACCAGTATATACCAAACAGCGAACATTTGAATGTGAAAATATATTGTATTTTATTAGTGTTTTATACCAGGGGTCTGTGAGACCCCAAACAGAAGTAATGTTCAGGGTCATGGAAATTAATAAAATCTTTAAAAGTACCAACCTGATATTAAACAATTCTTGTAAGTCATATTATTTGGTGCAACATTGCTTCATCCTGCAACACCAGAGTTTCTAAATATGAGAAAATTTCAGTGGAAGATCTTATCCTTGACAGTCATGTCTTCGCATAAATAAGCCTGTTTCCTGACTAAACCAGTTGTGTTGCTTGGGATTTATTGGCTTAGATCATACAGTGTGCTGGGGGCAAGCATTTGGCTGGAACAATCCTTTTGAGGATTGCCCTGTCAGATAAGTTGATTGATTTAGGGCAGAATTCTTCCCATCTGTATTTGTTGAGCTAAGACTGTAATGGTGATCACATACCACAGACCACACAGTGTTTAGGAGTGCGAGTCAGTGTCCTCACTCCCTACTGGATTGCATCATGGTCTGTAAATAGAGTCTGTGATTCTTAACAAGAATCTCCAAGTTTTTGCCACAATTACAGATTAAAAAAGCATTATTGTCATTGTAAAAATAAGCTTTTCATTGACAAAGCTTTAGTAACTCTTAAGGGTCAGGTATACTTTGTTTTTGCATGTTCCGGATCGACTCGTGCCTGGTCGACCGTGTTGCCTTTGTGAGTATACCCTTCTGACTGCGAGTCAATACGAACGCGTTTGATGCATGCCTGCTACAACTACTTTGTGATACTCAATGCGCACAGGCGATGGCCGCATCCGCGAGTTGAGAAAATCTAGCCGGCTCGGCCTGGACAGTCTGGATTAAGATGAAATTTACGTCACGCATGTTGCGCACAGAGCGATAAGCAATTTAGATGTACAAAGTATACTTTGGCCTTTATGTTAAGACTTTACGTTAGAGAGTTTGTGCTTAACTGCACGACATCTATCCTGGATGATAAACAATTTTCTGAAAGTACATGCCTATTTTATAAAGCTTGAACAGGGGCTTAATGAAAAAGTTCACCCCAAAAATAATAATAAAATTAGCATTTACTCACACTTATGAGTTAATGCTAAGAGAATTATCATTTTTGGGTCTAATATTCCTTTACAGCTTTTATAATATCTATCTGTTGCCTTTATGTCTTTATAGGCCAGATAGACATATTAAAGAATGTTGGGTAATTTTGTTCCCTTACATTGTGGAATTCAGTTAACTCTTAAAGGGCTAGTTCTCCCAAAAATGAAAATTGTCCTCTTTTTTTCCACCCTTATGGTAAATGGTAAATGGTCTGTACTTATATAGCACTTTTTTTAACCTTAGAGGTTACCAAAGCGCTTTACACTGTGTCCCAATCACACATTCACACTCATATTCACACTCGCACTCATACACCAATGGTTGTTCCAAACCCATATGACTTTATTTCTTCTGTGGAAACCAAAAGGAGGTTTTAGGCAGAATGACAGCCTTTGTCACCATTCTTTTTGAGTGTATGGTCAAAACATGCAATTAAAGTGAAAAAGGACTGAAACTAACTAACATATTACCCAACATTTCCTTTTGTGTTGCATGGAAGACCATAAGTCGCACAGGTTTGGAACAACATGAGGGTGAGAATTCCTTCACTATTCCTATACACTGTGCAAGTACGTGAACGCAGACACTTCTTTCCACCCTAGCTCGATTTCATGCAAAGTTGAGTTTTACAAATATGTCAGACAGCAATTAATAACACTAGTACGTGATGCATTCTCAATGTTGCCACAAGGGGCACTATAGTGGACAGTGTGAACTGTCTGCCTCTATGGTGAGTTTTCGCTTTCAAGTCAACTACTCAAGCAATTTACTTGAATAATAACAAATCCAGTTTAATGACACAGACTTACAAAATAACTCTTTCGCCCCCTTGAGTACTGAAGTTTGTTACCAGCACAGTTTTCACAAGGGGGTGCGCACTGGCAATGCGTTGTCCAAACGCTCGCAACTGCATATGTGTACTTGTGTAAAGTAAGTTTCTGGCCTTATGTTTGCTTATCAAATCATCTGAGTGTTGTTTGACTCACTGTCATTTTCTGCATTAAATTTATTGCAGTAGCCGTTACGGCCAATCCAACTCCCTTCCTACCACGGGCTGCCTGGGCAGCGGCATGCCCACCCGGAGGAACCTGAGGCAGTATCAGATGCGGAGTTTGCCTGGTGCAAGACTCAGCCTTTTGGGTACCACTGGCCTGTTCGGACCAACCCCACGGAGCAGCAGCAGCACCCCTACTGGCCTGAAACAGGGGCGACAGGTTTGTGATTAGTGCTGTTTGCTAACGCAAGCATGCTTAGGCTTAGAGATTTGAACAAACCCCAAACCCAAAGGTCTAAACATTGTCAAAGTTGGAGTTGTGCTGTTCATCGTGATTTTCACCTGTCGGACAATGAAATGGGTGAAAAGAATCCCATAGACTTACATTGAAGGAGGGACCCGAGTCATATCTATGGACCTTCATTGAGACTTGGGGTTGGCTCTGTTGGACTGGGCGTGTAAGCAACCACCCAGAACACCATACCAGCTGCCTAGCAATGCCCTAGCAACCACACACACATTGTGGCGGCAAGTTGTGCAAGGGCAAGCACCACTCACATTTCTTCAGAATATGTATAGTATCAATCTATTTTTACATATAATATCTAACTTCCCTAATTATCTTTTTTTAAAGAACGCCAAACCCAAAGTGTTAATGACCCTATTACACATTTAAAATTAAGAGTGCTCTACTTTTTGAAGTGGATGGAAATGCAGGCAATTTTCAGCATTCCAGAATTCCTACATCACCATTGAGAGGAACAACTGAGGATGTGATTTTGGAAGCGTAGAGATAACCTGGCATTCTTGCGTGTCTGCTTAAACATTTTTCTAGGCATGCTTACAATGGGAGGAAGTTTCAACTGCCTCCCTGGTTCAGAGACTGTGAACTGTGGGGTTAGATGCATTTAATGGCTGATGAGTCATAATTGGGGAGAGGAGCAACTGGAGAGAGGGGAGAAGGGAGTGGAAAAAAGACTAGGAGAAAGAGAGAGGGAGCTAGTTAGAGTCAGTGAGAACAGTGTACAGGCATTTCCTGTTTTTCCCTGCTCCTCTGTATGGGACGGGCCGGCAAAGGGGGAGAGGGAATCAGATGGAGGGAGGGAGGGAGGGAGGGAGAGAGAGAGAGAGAGAGGGAGGGGGGGGAGAGGGAGAGAGAGAGGGAGAATAGGATAGGCAGGTTAGAAAGGTTTATTCACATGAAATCAATTTCTCAGCGTATATACTGTAAAATAATTTCTCCCTGGATCTAGCTGAGAAAAGTCACATCTGAAGGAATAGTTCACCCAAAAATAAAAATGCTATAATTTGCTTCCCATCATGTTATTCTAAACTCATATGACTGACTGTCTTTTCACGTTGAACAAAAACAGAGATGTGTGGCATTACAGTCTCAGTCACCATTCAATTTTATAGCATCTTTTTTCCATACAATGAAAATGAATGGTGAATGAGACTAACATTCTGCCTAACATCTACTTTTGTGTTCCAAAAACATGCAGGTGAGTAAATGATGACAGAAATTTTAACTTGGGTGCACTATCCCTTTAACATTACTTCACGGGGCATCAATGAGAAGGGATGCGCTTTTACAAAAAATTTTACATTTAAAGCAAAGCAAAAGTTCTTCATAATCATCAGAAGTGTTTTCAGTTTTTCTGTGAGATTTTGTTTTCATTATCACAGTACCAGTCCAATGTTTGGACACAAACATCTAAAGGATCGAAAGGGTGTATCTTGCTTTACATTAGTTTTGTCGGCAAATATAAATTGTCCCTGCATATGAATTCCTTTACGAAATTCAAATGTACTTTTAAAATTACATTGTTGACTGTTTGACCAGAAAATGAAGGAAAAAAACCTGCTTGCATGGAATCTCCTTCAGTACTGTTAAAAAAGCATCCTAGGATGCACCTCATGAAGTTGGTTGAGAAAAGAGCAAAGGATGGCTACGTTGTAGAAGCAAAAATATATATATTTTTTGATTTGGTTAACATTTTTCTACTGACTACATCATCCCCCTTCTTTCTTTTGTGTTATTTAATTGTGTTCATTTTCTAAAAGTTGGAAAATACTACTTATAAAGAATGAGTAGGTGTGTCCAAACTTTTGACTGGTTAACTGGAAAGGTTTTTTCCTGAAACCTTCAAATGATGTAAGAACAGATTTTGCAATGACGTGATGGCATATGTGTTTTTGTTAGGGTTTGTGGTTTGCCAACCCAGGGGGCAGTAACAGCATGCCTAGCCGCACCCACAGCTCAGTTCAGAGGACTCGATCGCTACCGGTCCACACCAACCCACAAACCATGGCCATGTTCCAGCAAACAGGTAAGAGATTGACGCTGCAACACGCTGTTTATCTGTGACTCACAGTCTGCTCAGCCAGAGCTGGTGTGCTATTGTCTCTTACACAAATCCCGATAATTTTTGTGGAGCAACAGTTTAAAAACCTTTCCTGCCATTAATGTAGCCTTTTAATGCCGTCAATCCTGGGGAGGGGGGAACTTGATACTTAAAATACGGTACAATAGGCTTCCTATACAGGATGTCTTTATTTCGCCTAAAATACGGGACATCCCGGCTAATAGAGGACAGACAACCCTATGTAAAATCAAGTAACGTCTTTAGTATCTTAAGCAATAGACTTTTTTTGCCAACAAAAATCATGATTATTATAGTTTTACAATTGGCAAAATTATGCCTTGATTATTTTATACTAAGTTTTTGACTGTATTCTTCTTCTTGCATGAAACATTTTAAATGTACTTGGCTTCAACGACTGTTTCGTTGAAAATAAGGTTCCTCTGATTGAGAAAAATCACAATTTTAAGCCATTTTACAGCAAAAACATGAATATTGAGAAATCAAAAGACTTAAAAATATCGAGACATAATTTTTTAACTATATCGCCAAAAACTATTTGGCAGAGAAGGACCACTTCAGTTAAAATAAATGAGAAAATTTGAGGGAAGAACCACACGCAGCCTGCGATGAAATAAAACTTTGTATCTGCTCCAGATATCCTCTTTTTTTTAAATAGTTCTGTATTTGTAGTAATAATTATATTTTATATGTGTAACATTAATATGACAGTAATTTAAGTCCTGCCTCTGTAAAAATATAAAGCCAAATGTAAATGTGTAAAAACGTTGAACAGTTTAATGGGGAAAAATTTTGACTGACTAGTAATTCTAGTGTCGACTAGCATCATTAGAACTGTTTAGTCGACTAGTCTCGCACATCCCTAATTTTTAGTGTACTCTGGGGTAAAGAAGCACAATTTAGATTAGATAAGATTCAACTTTATTATCATTGTGCAGAGTACAAGTACAAAGACAACGATCTTTGATACTAGTGTTGTCAGATTTAACTGCTGATTTGAAATATGTTCTTTGATCATAATCGTGACTGTCGTTTTTGGAGATTACTGTCTTTCCCATTCAAGTAGAGAGGATGTGCACTTTTATGCTGCTTGTTTATATAGAAAATAGCTGACCGGGACCATTCCAAAGATGGCTGCAGAGAGGACTGACGAGCTAAAAAGACTTTGTATCGCTCAACCTTAGTCGTCAGACACCTAAGGCTGAAAGTTTTTAAAGCAAAGCTTTTCCATATTCTGCACACATCATTCAACTCGCATCCCAAGCTCAGTGCCGGGTGTTCCACTGACACACATTCAGATGGGACAGATGTTCCAGATGTTCCTCCCAGGCTGTGGCTCTACTCTCAACTGACTTCCTTTAGCTGTGTCTCATTGATCTAAAAAAAAACACTCTGCCCCTTTTTGCAGAAGAAAGAGACGTTCACAGGAAACCAGCAGATGAGGGTGTTTTTGTGTGCTGTAATGGATGTTGCAATGATTTTCTTTGTTCCACATGCCTTGCACTCTTAATCTGAATCTGTTAAGATAATCACCTTTATTTATGCAAAGGCATCACAAGAGTACTTTAAGAAAGATTTCAGGGGCCTCACAGGATTTACTGCTTAAAAATAACATAAGTTCTGTCCAGGCAGTGGTTGTCTAACTCAGCTCTTCCTGCCCACAAGGGATTTTCAAAGGACTGTTTGCTGTTGACTCAGCTAAACACAAGAGCAGTTTCGGCTGACCCAGCCCGAGCAGCACTGCACTGAGACTGAGAATCAAGTCTTTTTAAAACAGAGTGCATACTGTAGGGTGGTGTACCCTTCCACTGAGGGAACTGTCCAAATGACTTCTTACTATCAGTGGTATATCAAGACATCCATACATCAATCATTCATTATGCACTTTAAAAATTCCAAGTCGGACTAAAATAGTATTTAATCTTTTTAAAATGTCATGTACTGTAAACATGTACCAATCTGATTAAGTCAGACCTAGATAATACAATTGTAGCTCGGAACACTTAAGGCATTTTGTGCGAAAGACAGTATTTCACTTAGCATATTTGATGTCTTACGATGACGTCATTATTCTTTACTGTTAACACATATTTTTTGTAGATTTACAGGTGCCTGTGACTGAGCCAGACATCAATAACCGTTTGGAGTCCCTATGTCTCAGCATGACCGAACACGCTCTTGGAGGTACGTCTTCACTTCCTGCTCTAGGAAACAAACCCATTGTCTCAATGTTTACCATCCATGACTTCATCATGAGTTGACGAGATCGACAAATCCATCTCTGTAAATGTTAAGCTACTTGTCGCTAACTTAAATTATTGTCCCAAAAGGCAAGTCCATATCTGAAAGGATTAACTCTACTTTTCTCTATACGTGCTGATTGTACAACGTTTGTTTAGAAATCTGTGTGAGTGCTGGTGCAAAATCTCATTTAATTCTCAATTCATGACAATTCAACAGTTTTGAACTACATATGCTGAGTACGGCAGTATCATGACTCCACCGTTTTCAAACGTTTTCCAAAAGTTGCTCGTCCACACTGAAATGTATGCAAACAATTAAATCCTCTTACTGCACATGCAAAAACAACTCAAACGCGTCGCCATGCCTCATTTCCATGTTTGGTCTGACATTCAATTGTCCTCAAATGCAATTCTGTGTTAACTTCCTGTCGCCTTTGAAAGAATGCAATGTAAAGTTTGTACAAAGTAAAATTTACCTTTAACAATGCCCTCAAAATAAATAGCAGACACAACAGCACTGCTGCAATGTGGGCCATCATCTTGATTGTTTTGGGTTGGATGGATCACATGACTGCATCGCAAATACATCATCGTTTTCAGATATCTCAATTTTTCCTGTCCACACGTTTTCAAATTTATACACTTGGGAGAGCATTTTGGAAAAGCTCCATTTTCTCTGTACAAAAAGCCATTTCAGTGTGGACAGAAGGCCTAAACATAGCGAAAAAGAAAATCTATTAGTGTGCCCATAGCCTCTGACACTAATTAAAAGGGTCAAAAAACACAGCTACACTTCTGAAGTGTGTAAACTTCCACAACTTTATGTTGTTTTTCCCCCCTCTACAAAAATGTATTAACTTTTTGAAGTGCTTCTTTGATGACAGCACATCAGACACAACAATCTCCAATTGACAAAATATATCAGACTGTCTCATAATAAGGAAAAAACTTCTATGCTTACAAACTGCCAAAACTTTGAAAAATACAATAACACAACTTTTATTTCTTTGAACCCTTGAATTGTTTTTTCCCTGTCCAAGACATTAATGAACTTTTTGAAGTGCTCCCTTGCTGAAAGCTTTATACAATGTATCAGCCACAACAATCTTTAAAAGACACAAAATATTGTGACTATACATATAAGTCCCTGGGCTGCATTGTGCATTTGTTTTGTTTTTGTGAAGAAATAAATATTAATTTAACATTTGTTTAAATTAGTTTACTTCAAAATCAAAAGAAACTAATATGAATTTACATTTTGCATAAGAAAATGAAGACCAATTTTAGAGGCATTGATTTTTTTTTTTTTTGTGACATTATTTTCATGACAGTTATGCACTTTTTACCCCAATTCTTATTACAGCAATGTAAAAAAAAAAATGACATTATTTAAACAGTGAAGTATTTATACATCATAGTAGTGCTCTCTTAGTATTGCTTTTAATTTTCACTGATTTTATTAACATTTTGTAAATTTAAAAATAATTAAATACAGTAAAAGAAAAAAGATTGCTATGGTTATTAAAATCATAATTGAAAACAATTGGAATATTGAAAGTAAAATATCCAGATGTATTACTGTAATGAGAATTCTCTCATCATTTACTCACCTTCATGATATCCCAGGTGTATATGACGTTCTTTCTTTACCAGAACACATTTGAAGAAAAATTTAAAAATATTTTAGCTCAGTAGATCCTTAAAATGAAAGTGGATGGTGATCAGACTTTTGAAGCTCCAAAAATCACAGACAGTCATAAATGATCATCAATACGACTCCAGCAGTTAAATTGATGTCTTCTAAAGCGACAAGGTCGCTTCTGGTGCGAAAAGATCAATGTTTACGTACTTTTTGACTATAAACATTCGCTTCCGGTCAGCAGCGGTACGCGCTTGTAGATTACCGGAAGTAATGGTTTATAGTTAAAAAGTACTTAAATATTTGTTTTTGTTTTTGTTTTTTTCACACAAAAGCAATCGTGTCACATTTGAAGACATTAATTTAATCGCTGGAGTCATTTGGATGATGTTTATGCTGACTGTCTGTGAATTTTGGATCTTCAAAAGTTGGATCACCATCCACTTCCATTTTAAGGACCTACTGAGCTGAGATATTTTTCTTCAAATGTGTTCTGCTGAAAAAAGAAAGTCATACACACCTGGGTTATAATGAGGGTAAGTAAATGATGAGAGAATTTAATTTTTTTTTTTGTGAACTATCCCTTTAAGTCTCATGAAAATAATGTCACAATTAAAAAAATCTGAATAGCCCCGATGGGTTTCGTGAGAATCACCTAATACTGTCTCCATCCCTGCATTCCAAGCGGCATAAATGATGCTGCATGATAGCCATGCTTTAAGGTCGTTCCAAACAGAATTATAAATAAAAATGACTTTCGACTGACATTATCATTGAGTCTGACATTTTTTAGCCCTACAAATCTCTCTCGGTGGATGTTTATGTCTTCAAAGGGAACAGGGCTTAGGGATGATCACTTCTGAATGGAACACACCCCATGTTTCTGTTAAATTAGTGTGTTTTTTTTGTTGTTGTTGTTATAGTTAATATACATTTAGGTTCTCCAGTTTGATGTCATCCTAATTAATGTCCTGATTGTGTTCGTTTCAGATCATAAACTCATTTTACTTCCGTAATGTGACATTTCTGAGTGGCATAGCATATTCAGTAAGAAGAAAATGTAGACCAGAACTTGATTTTATCCATCTGGAATTGATTGAATCATGAAAAGTGGGCGCTCCATACCAGAAAGGAGACAAACCTGAAAGCTAGAGTGCTAAAACAATGCCTAAATATCTTTTTGGCTATTATTTGAACATTTGAACATTATTTAATAATGTTATATTGGAATCGCACCTGCTGAGATTTTAGCGATAAAGGGATTTTTTTTTTAGAGAAAGAGCAAGTTATTACATTTTGGTGAAAGATTAGGAAGATTTTTTTCTTTGTAATAACATGCATAGATGAAACATTCACAATAAGAAATGGAACATGCATTAACAAAGTAAATAGGGTCAATTTTTATTTCATGTCGACTTGAATGACTTTGAATAAAATATACTGTCAAATTTACATTTATGCATTTGGTAGACACTTTTATCCAAAGCGATTTAAAGTTGACTTATTTCAAGGACAATCCCCCCCGGAACTAAGAGTTAAGTGTCTTGCTCAATGACACAATGGTGGTGACTGTGGGGATCGAACCGACAACCTTCTGCTTAACAGTTTAGTGCTTTAGCCCACTACGCCACCACCACTCTCACATATTACATTTCAAATACAGTATATATACATAGCACTATGTAGCGTTGTCTCACTGTCCAGTGATTTATAAACATTTTGCAGATCTGTCTTAAGGAAATAATTCAAAAGAACCAACTCTAAAGCATGATTCATTCACAAATCGGACATCACTACGGGAATGAGAGGAATAAATTCAGTTGTGGTTATGGCTGTTGTAGTTCACAGAAAAACAATGGTATGAATATGAATGTTAAACAAGCTGTTAGTAGAGTTTTAGAAAACATTTAAAGACTCAAGAATCATATTTTCCCCATTTTCCTTAAATTACAGCTTTTGTTATTTTACAATCCTACATTTAAGTAACTGTACCAGAGACTCTGGAAGAACAATGTGTTTTAGCCACAAAAAAAGTCACACACTTGGTTGTCTTCACAAACTGTGCTGTCACTTCTTTCCATAGATGGTGTTGACCGAACTTCAACTATATAAAAGAAAGAGAGTGCACAGGGAGACGGCATACCCGGCTGCAGAGGAAAAGGTCATCGTGATGTCACAAGCCCCTCTGTCTTGGGGCGTGGTTTATACAGTGCCAATCACCATATTCGGAAAGGCTTCACGCAAGCAAGCTCTGTCACCTTGACCGCTTCAGCGCGTTAACATTTGATTTTGAGAGAATCACATCTTTAACACAAAATGTGGGACATTTCAAACCTGCAGTTCCTTAGAAGAATGCCACAAAGTGCATCGACTGGCCATTAAGAGCGGTCCGTCAGACAGTAGCGGCACTTCCTGAGAGGTGGCTGTATAGGACGTCATGTCACCACATATCCAACGCAACCAGCACACGAAACCAGCTAACATAGACATGTTGTTACATATAAGATGTTTTCTGTTCATTGCTCAGAGGTTGAATGAAGTACCTCTGTGCAGAGGCTAAAAATATTACGTAATAGTATGTTGTTTACATTTAATACTGCCAAGGATTGTCAAAATCCAAAGACAGTGTACAGCTTTAGGATCCTAAACGGCGTCATAGTTTACAAATGTGTTTTTGCCGTTTTGTTTTCATAGTTTTATTTTGTGCCAACAGGAAAGCTGTTGCAAAACACTTACGAGACAGAGGTAGAGCTACGGATGGTACTCCAAAGAAAGATAGAGAGGGAATGTGAGAGGGAGCAGAGAAGAGATGTGATTGGAAGGGCAAAACAGGAAGTGATATAGTCGGTGGTGATGTAAAGGGAGCGAGGAATGTCGTAGATGGATTCTGACGTAAGGAGCAGGGGTCGAGGGTAATCAGGAGGTCGCAGTTTGTCTCTAGTTTCAGCAGATATGAGCAGACAAGGTTTTATTTTTACATTTGGGAGAAATGCCAGCAAATGCAAGTAGATGTGTGTAGGTTGAAGAGCAGCAGGGAAACTTGTAGGTCAGAGATGCGGAGGTCCAGACGGAATATGCAAACCTATTTTCATTTTCAATCCTGATTTAGGAGGGAAATCTGCAGTGTAGTTAACCCTTCTGTATTGGAGAAAATTCCAAACAGCTGTTTTGTTCGGGTCAAAAAAGACCCGGTAGAGAACAGTAGTAGATATAAAGCACCTTCCATTTTGTTATGAGCATTAAAATTGCCAAAGGCTTGTTTTACACAATTAACGCAAGCTTTTTGAATCTCATTTCATCTGGATGAGCTCCACCTACTGAATATATCAGAAGTGGTACAGTAGATATACTGCACTGTTCAGTTCAAATTGAGAAAAACAAGATGAAAATTAGAATACTTTCAAATTGTATCTGTTTAAAACAAAGATTCTAGATTTGAAAAAAAAAAAAAAAAATGCCGTAGACTTTCACTAAAATTGCCATAGACTTCCAAAAGGAATCTTTTATACACATACTTATGGATCAGGATGTCATAATAACTTTGTGGTGGTCTCTTTTGAGTTGCATCCATTTAGTAATGCTCAAGAAACCACCTAGCAATGCCCTTGTTGTCACCCAAAACATTGTGACATTGCATAAATATAAAGAATTATCATAAAAAAATTTAAATAAACTAATAAATTGATATCATGAAATCAACAGACATTAGCTTTTCACAGTTTGTAACTCATAAACTGGTCAGTAGTGACTTAAACATAACAGATATGGTAAAAATAAAAAGTACATTTATGCATTTGCCAGACATTTTTATACAAAGTGACTTGCAATGTATTCAAGTAGGCCTATACATTTTCTAAGTATATGTGTCCCCCGGGAATCAAACCCCCAACCTTAGCATCGTCTAATTGGCCAAAATATTTTAAAAACCAACATGCAAGTGTTGGGGTGTGTGTAGAACGTTGTGAAATTCAGTGGAAATGTTGTAGACGCCGATATCGTGTGGGCCTTTACTGTTGAATTTTTATGCTATCTGTAAATGCAAAGCAGTTAGAGGGTATGCTGATATTTTGTTTAATCGATTTTGGCAATATTGCAGGTTTCATATGGAAGTTTTCAACAGGTCTCTGTGTAGTACATGAACCTATTTATTTGGGATATCTCAACACTTGTGGTAAACTATGTCAGCGGGACGTAGATTGTCAAATATTTCTGTCGTACCGAAATATTCTTAATAAACAGAGATGAAATTCACTGTAACAGATTTGCAACTAATGCACCAGTTATTAGTGCAGTGCGCCACCTGGTGGTGAAACTCTGCACAATGCAGTGGCACGTCTTCTTAGAAAGTTACCAATAAATGAGACTAGATTCTTTCTTTTTTTTCAGTATTGTCTTAATATCAGCCATTATTAGTTAATCGTGCCAGGTATAAAACTAGTTTGTTTACACTTTAGGCAGACAAAATTGGACTCTTACAAGTGAAGATCCGATTTTCTGCATGGAAAGGGTCTGATTTGAAATCTAAAACGGTTTTTGCTATAACTGTTTTAATCTGGGACATTAAAGTCCTTTTATGAGGGTGTTAAGTGATTGGTAATGTATCTTATTATTTAGATTTTTCCTGTAAAAACTTCGCTTTTCCTGCCCTTGGTGCTGTGAATTTTTGCTAAAAACCATCAAAAGTGAATTTGCAATAGCGTGCAATAGACTTTCATCAGCTATGTGGTGTGATGCGTGACTTGGGCGGAGGGGGAGCATAATTGGGCGTCTTACAAACAGGAACTGGACTGGCAACCTGGAACTGTGCACACTGTGCAACTTTTTCAAAGAAAGCTATTGGCATAGTGAGCCCACACCTCCATTACCCCACAATTCCCTCAAAAGATACACTACACCACCACGCAGGAGGACTGTAAAACATAGTTCTCGGATGGAGGGATACGCCAACACACCGACCCACACCGACCCACACCTCAAGTTTTTGTACGTTTGGCTGATCCAAAGAAACCATGATTTAACTGACAGAATTGTTGTACTCCTGTGCGCAGGGTAAAGAGGCACTTTGACATCCACTGAGTGGTGTTTTATAAACACATACACTTACACGTTAAAAGCTGCCTTAAAGAATGTCGCTGTCTCATGCATGCCACCCAATGACACTGTTTTAAGTGCTATGTTGACTATGCAGTGTGTCAATTATGATTGGTGCCTCCAAACTAGTGCATGATGCCTTAAACAGAATGGTTGCATTACAAAGCATGTTAGAAAACGGTTTGGCATAGCTCTAAAAACCATTGTGTGGCATCTTGTGTTTTTGTACATTTGCATCTCGTTTAGAGGTGCATTTGTTTATGTGTATGAAAAGCCAATCATCACTGCCATTTGAATGGAAAAAAAAAAAAAAAAAAAAAATCAGATTCAAATGATTATTTATTCTTTTTCTATTATTGATGTAGAGGTTATTGTATTCATTTAGATGTATTATTTAAGATACATGGGTATTAACTTTGCTATGGCTGGTAACCATAAGTACATCTCAAATAACAACCTAGTTATTTTTTTGACTTGTTTTTCCTAGTTTGCTTTCTTTGTTATGGGAAAAAAATTACCTGATTGTCTAAAGACGATTTTTTTTTTTTGCGATTTACTTATAAATGTTATGTTTTGCTAACCCCCTTTCTAGATGGTGTATTTTAAAGAAAGTTTTTTTTTTTTTTTTTTTTTTTTTTACTTTGTCACATCGTTGTAAACAAAGAGCCAGTTTTGTTTGCCTTGTTTTACATGATCTTGCTGTTTTTCTGTATTTCTGAAAGTTAACTTGTCTGATCACCTCAACTGTTACATTACAGTAAGTTCAATGCCAAATGCATCCAGCCCCATTGACAACTTGATTGTAGATATTTACGATGAATGCCGCTTACTTGTGATTGAATATTAAAGTTAATATTAAATGAGTATTGCTGTTTTGTGCTAGACGGATCTCTTTCACCGATGTTGCACTTCTCGCCATTTGTAGAACCTCGCATTGGATTGGGTCGAGTTAAAAGAATGTTCCGGGTTCAACACAAGTTAAGCCTAATCGACGCCCTCCAAAAATTGGCACCATTGACTTCCATTGTGAGTGACTCACTGTAACCCAGATTTTTCCAAGTTGAAATATTTTTTTGTGGTAATCAACATAATGCCACAAATACTGTCGAATGAGCTTAACTTATTGAACATGGACTATTCCTTTAAGCTTTAGTATTTAGTTTTTGTCCAAATGCATTTGACTGCAACCATGCAGCAAAAATAAACAATGCTGTAACAGTTTTAAGTATACATGCTACCTTGGTATTCCACAACACAATGAATTTAGCAGTTGATCATGCCTTTATCATTAGATTGCTTTGTAATAGTTTCTGCACATTAGCATATTGCAACACATCTGATGCTGATTGGTTATATTTATTTTGTTTTTGTTGTTTTTAAATTTGCATCTATACTGTAACAAGGGTCTTTCTGCTCTTTGATTTATTTCTTTATTATGTTTTCGTTTTGTTACTTTCGAGAGCCGATGTCCTGTATTGACTGCAGGCTGACGTACATATACGTATATATAAAAATATATATATTTTAAAAGAATCCTATGTTTATGAAAAAAAATCAAAAATAATAAAGAAAGAGCTAAATGTAAAAAGAAAAGAAAAACATGGTTATTTATAATTTAGAGATGCATGCGAGAGGTCATATCTAGAATAGGCTTTGTAGAATAACAAATGGCAGTGCCTTTTTTTTAAATTCTTTTTTATTCAGACATTTACCCCAAATGTAAAGGATTTTATATGGCTCTAAAATACAAACATAAGCATTGATGGTCAACACTAAATCATACAAAGTCCATATGAGCTATTTACAATATGTTTGCTCCTGTTGTTTATATAGGAGCGTGCTGTTGTTCATGTTCATCTGTATGCTTTGGGTACTTTCAATGATGATATGAAGTTATAAATTATAACGGTCTGTACAACACACAGATGCATATATATATATTTTATTTGTTGTGTGTGTGCGAGCATGACACTGTGTATTCAGGTGAGAAAGAATCCACATTGCCTTGTAATTCTGTGCATAAATCTTTGTTAGAAAATGTTTAGCATTTAAGCCGATTTCTCCGAGGTGTCACATCTGTATGATACCCAAAGGAAAGAGTCACTGCTCACATTAAAGCTATAGTTCATCCAAAAAAGTTGTTCCAAACCTGTATGACTTTCTTCCATAGTGCACAAAAGGAGATGTTTTGCAGAATCTCCAAGCTGCTCTTTTTCATTAAATGAAAGTAAATGGTGTCGAATGCTGTCAAGTAAGGTTTGAGTTGTATGTTAAGTCAAATGGACAACTGTTGTGTTGTTGTTTTGTCTTTTTTTTGGAGCTTTACAGCCCCCGGTCCTCAACCTCTTGAATTGGGCAGTCCGAATTTGGAACAACATGGGGGTGAGTAGTACAGAGTTTACATTTTTGGGTGAACTGTCCCTTTAAGGCTATCTGTTTATTTTAGCACAGGCTTATACAGATTCACTTAAAGATGATTCCTCTGAAATATATTGAATCACTTCAGTCAAGAAAAGAAGAGCTTTCTTTTTTGATTGGCCAGTGGCTTGTTTCTGTGGGGGGCCCATGTGTGTGTGTGTGTGTGTGTGTGTAATCTGGTTGTATGGGATGAAAATGGGAGATTATACTGTTGTGTGAGTGTGTGTTGGGTCTATAATGTTCTGTCTGTCCATTGAATGTGTTTTTTTGTTTGTTTCATTGGGTCTGTGTTCAATTCTTGACATCTTTATAACAACCACAGATGAACAATATTAAAGGGTAACTTTTGGAAAGGATGCCATGTGTTTTTGTTTCTCTGATTTCAAACAAGATGTGTTTGAATGGTATGAAGGAAGCTTTGCCCTCCTATTCAGTGTAACCACATGAGTATGGGAGGAATTTACTGCCTCCTCTCGATTTCAACCAATCAGAGAGCCCGAAACAGATTTTTATTGCCAAGAGGCAGAGCTTTCTGTAAAAGGAAAATGCTGTGTCACTCTCAGCTAACTGTTTTATAAACACATTGATAATGGGCCCCATGAAACTGTCACACAGGTGGACGGTGTTGTTCATCAAAGTTGTAAGAAAAAAGAGAAATGAGATGTATTCCTAAATGTAAATGAATGAAAGTGGTTTTAAATATATCTTATAATAATTAGCTTGAGACTCAGTGCAAATATGTTTATACTGAACCTTTTGAAATTTCTACCTGTGCTTTGCTCTCTACAGAACCCCCTCAGATTTCACTACTTGGAAAAGACCAGGAAAGAAATGCTTTAAAAATAAGACAATTTTACTTGATTTATTTTTGAAGATGAAATGATGATGGACATTTGAAGTGTATTAAAGGCGTATCGAGTCTTTAAAGAAGGCCACATGAATAACACTAGATTTCTTCATATCAAGTGCTCATTTTCTTGACTCTGATTCTGATATGACGTGATCGTGACATTGAAACATCTTATATGCTGTCTTATAACCTCAAAAGCAACTGTAAAGTTATTTTTGGAAATGTTTTTGTCCAAACAAACTTGATAGAAATGATGAAAACACACACAAACACACACACAGGCAATACACTATCAATAAAACCATAGCAAATGTTGTTTCAGATTTTTAAGGGATAGTTCACCCAAAAATGAAATTCTGTCTTAATGTACTCATCCTCATGTTGTTACAACGCTGTATGACTTTCTTCATATGGAGGGGGGAAAAAAAAAAAGATGCAATGAAAGCGGATGGTGACTAACAATTAACCTAACATCTTTTGTGTTACACAGAAAAAATAAAGTCATACAGGTTTGGAACAACATGAGGGTGAGTAAATGATAACACAATTCTCAGAATTTTGGGTGAATGATCCTATCCCTTTTATAGAATGAATTCTCGAAATGATTCATATCTACTGTATATATTCTAACTTGTAAACATGCGTCAGAGTAAATATACAAAATATGTTCTACAAATGTAGAATCTTAAAATATGATATTATTAGTCATTAGCGCTCCATCTTTTCTTCATGGTTTTTAATTATAAAGATCACATCAATACATGAACTTTCTGTATATCTCACTTAGTGTGCAAAATCAGGGAATACATTGACCTCGACTGCACCTTTCACCTTTGGTCTTTTTCCCAACAAATAATTAAAAAATACAACTTTAAACGACATCTATCACTATAAAGACAGAACATTTAGAAGGCTGGACCAGGTCATCAATTTAACATGCAATATTTAACATTTCAGACAGCTGATTTAATACATAAAATAATAGTGTTGCACAAAACATGATAAGACTTTGTAAATACTGTTAATGATGAGTTTAAACAAACACTTTGTTTGATCAAGCATAAAAACAGATGATACTGTGGGTCTGGGCACAATTATTGACTGACGACACATTATATAAAATATTTTATAAGATGACGTAGCTTCAATAGATTTATGAGTAAGTAAAGGATCGGTAAAACACTTTTGGGACAATTAATTTACAGAAAAGTATCCACTAACGGTAAAACCATATTGGTACCATGGTAATAATATTGGTTTTTGGGTTTGGATCGTAGAAGTTCATTGGAATAGCATGTAAATATCATGGTATATGAATATTGCAATTATTTAGTACCGTGGTATTTTGAAGTATTATGGTTTTCGCAAGTTTTTTGGACATAATGTACCATGGTAGAATCATAGAAATATTTTTGAAATATCTTCAATATCCAATAAATATAATTAGATTTAAATATGATTAATATTAAATTAGATAATTAATTAGATAAAAATTAGACATATAACATGGTAATAGTATAGTAATCTCATAAAGGGTTTGTTCACCCAAAAATGAAAATTCTCTCATCATTTACGCACCCTCATGACATCCCAGATGTGTATGACTTCCTTTCTTCTGCAGAACACAAAGATTTTTAGAAGAATATCTCAGCTCTGTAGGTCTATAAAATGCAAGTGAATGGGTGCCAAAATGTTGAAGTTCCAAAATGCACATAAAGTCAGCATAAAAGTCATCCATAACACTCCAGTGGTTAAATCCATATCTTTTGATGTGATGTGAGATGAATCTTCTTTTGTGTTCTGCTGAAGAAAGTCATACACACCTGGGATGGCATGATGATGAGTAAATGAGACTTTTCAGTTTTGGTGAACTATGCCTTTAAGCACCCTGTAAATATCATGGTATATGAATATGGTAATAATTTAGTATTATGGTATTACTATGCTTTTGTAAATGGTACTATGGTAATAGAATGTTTTTTGACATGTATCATAGCAATAAACATTGTTTGAAGTACCTTAGAGTAGCAGGTAAATACCATGGTATTTGCGTAAAGTTATCATTTAGTACCAAAGTATATATCAAAGTACAATGGTGTTATCATGTTTTTTTTGGAGATGATCCCATGGTAATACTATATACCATGGTAATACCATAGTAATAATTTTGAAGTACCTTGAGTACCATGTAAATATCATGGTATGTGAACAAGGTGATTAATATTTATATTAAGGTACCATAGTATTACCACGTTTTTAGAAATGCATCAAGGTAATACCATGTAAATATAATAAAATATGAATATGGCAATCCTCCAGTACCATGGTATATATCAACCATGGTGTATTACTATCTGATACACAACTGTACCATGGTGCCCCCACAGTACTTTTTTGTTAGGGTTATATTTGTCAGATTTTTCAGATTTTCAAAATGACATATTCCTCCCTTATCAAAAGGTGAAAACAATTTTTTTGTCAAATATCTTATGCAACTCAGTTGTGCTTAATAGAGCGCAAATGTGACCCAACAGAAAAGAGATGTAAACAAATTTCGGTGGGTTTGGTGCTTGACAGTTTAGCGAGACCTAATTGTGCTGGTTTGTCAGGTTAAAGTGATGGTTCACCCCAAAAATTTTATTCTGTTAGCATTTACTCACCCTTATGTTGTTTTAAATCTGCTTGCTTGCTTCCATGGAAAACAAAAGACCATTCACTTTCATTGTATGGAAAAAGATGCAATTAAAGTCAATGGTGACTGAGGCTAACATTTTGCATCTCCTTTGTATTCCATGGAAGAAAGAAATGGGGGTTTGAAACAAAAAAAGGCATGAATAATTAATGACCGTATTTTCATTTTTGGGAGAACTATCCCTTTAAACATTTGAAGGGATTATCGTTATCGAAAATACAATGTCTTCATGTAACAGCAACAAGCACAGTATTGTCAATAGAGACTCCCAAAGCTCTACTGATTAAACATGATGAACCACAGAGAACAAGACCCCGATCACTGACATACATGCAAGCACACACACACACACACACGTGATACAGAGGAGATGTTTTATCGAGGTAACCGCCCCAGATGTGGGTGGGACACTATGTTACACAGCAGCAGTGCCTCGTTTGGAGGCAGAAGCTCCTTTGAGATGAGGGGGGTCTGGTCCGAGTTTTTTGTCAGTGGGCCAGGCCAACCCTCTCAGCTCCGGATCAGGGTCAGGAACTCGTCTCGTGTCTTGGGGTCCTCCCGGAAAACGCCCAGCATGGTACTGGTCACTGTCTTGCTGTTCATCTTCTGGACGCCTCTCATGACCATACACATGTGACTGGAGAACAGAAAAGAAAAGGAACATAATGCTACTGTTTAAAAATGACACTTAAGAAAACAACTATTCATTCATTAACAGTGGCTGTATGTATTACTGTATAACTATTAACCCATCTACATTGTGATGTGACTAGTGAATGAATCATTACTGTAAATTTATGTTGCTTTTAATTAAAGTTTAACATAAATGCGTAATGAACTAACAATGAACATTTGAATCTTAAAACATAAAGTAACATGAACCAAGATTAATAAATCCTGTAAGAAAACGTTTTCATTTTTAATTCACGATACCTAATGAATTAACTAATGATAACAAATGCAACATTATTGTAAAGTGTTACCAATATTCCATTATTGTAAATACAATATGCGGTACAATTTAATACATTTGATTATTTCTTGTATTATTTTTCAAAACTTGATTTTATTATTTTTTTTTGTTTTTTGTCCCAAAGTACCATTTTTCTCTTTTATTCTTTTAATTCTATCTTTAAAGGGATAGTTCACTCAAAAATGAAAATTGTCTCATCATTTACTCACCCTCATGCCATCCCAGATGTGTATGACTTTCTTTCTTCTGCAGAACATAAATGTTAATTTTTTAGAGGAATATCTCGGCACTTTAGGACCATACGATACAAGTGAATAGGTGCCAAAATTGCGATGCCACAAAAAGCACATAATGCCATCATAAAAGTAATCCATATGACTAGTGTTATAATCCATAACTTCAGAAGCTGTATGTAGGTGTGGGTAAGAAACAGATCAATATTTAAGTCCTTTTTTGCTAGAAATTCGTCTCCCTGCCCAGTAGGGGGCGATATGCATGAAGAATACAAATCACCAAAAACACAAGAAGAAGAATGTGAGTATGAAAGTTAAAGTGAAGATTGACTGAGCATGGAGGAGAACGTATACTAAAAAGGACTTAAATATTGATCTGTTTCTCATCCACACCTATCTTATCACTTCTGCAGACATTTATTTAACCACTGGAGTCTTACGGATAACTTATATGTTTTCTTTATGTGGTTTTTGGAGCTTCCAAGTTCTGGTCACCATTCACTTGCATTGTATGGATTTAAAGAGCTGAGAAATTCTTCTAAAAATATTAATTTGAGTTCAGAAGATGAAAGAAAGTCCACACATTTGGGGATGGCATGAGGGTGAGTAAATGATGAGAGAATTTTCATTTTTGGGTGAACTATCCCTTTAAAAACGTATTTTAATCACCTTCAAAAAAGTCTTTTGTCTCAAAATATCTTAAATTTCTGTGATTCACATTACCAACATAAATCTGTAGCAATTAAACAAAGATTAAGTCATTGCACAGTGACCTCATAGATCAGGAACATTTTATTTAGTGACAAACAGCTGTTTATGGCAGTACTGTGATGGATTTTGTTGCTATTCAGAGTGTTGTGAGAGGGAAAATATTCTAAAAACCAAAGATATCATTCACATACGTTGCCTCGACGACCACCCCGACCCCGGCAGGCTGTAACGCTTCAGTGATGGCGACAGCAATCTGTTTGGTCAACCGCTCTTGAACTGAAATAAAATAAACACAGTCAAAATCAGTCCCAAATTATTGACACATCTCTGACATCTCAACATTGTGTTGAACAACTATTAAAGAAACAAACATTTTGGTCTTTTGTTTGCATTTATTTAAATATTTAATATAAATATGACATGGAAGAATCACTACAAATATTATTAGGTGTGCCTGGAAAGGGGTTGTTACCTTGCAATCTCCTGCTGTATATTTCGACAATCCTGGTGTAAAGAAAGTTGGAAAAACCAAGATACAGTCACCACATATGCAAGAGCTATACACAAAACCACAACTATAATTCTCTCCATGTGTGAAGACAGAATTCTCAGTTTTAAGTTATGTAATAATATTAATTTAAGTTATAAAAATAATAGTTGAAGAAATAGTTCACCCAAAAAATTAAATACTTATAGAAAAATGTATCACTTCCTCATCCACATGCCATCCCAGACGTGTATGACTTTCTTCTGCTGAACAAAAATGATGATTTTTAGAAGAATATTTCAGCTCTGTAGGTTCATAGATTGCAAGTGAATGGTGGCCAGAATTTTGAAGCTCCAAAAAACACATAAAGGTTGTGTAATGAAGTTCAAAGAATGAATGGGAAGGAGGATGCTGGGACCGGCTTGACAAACACGTAAACGAGTATTATACAATTTAAAAGATAAAACCAAATGCACTGCTTCCCTGCTGTCGCATTGCACACACACACACACACACACACACACACACACACACACACACACACACACACAGGTCAGTGCATCTCTCTCTCTCCGTCTGCCGCTGTCTCCTCTCCTTAAATACTCCCGCCGCCCCTTACTGGAACGCGAGACCAGTGTGGCACACAGGTGGAACTCATTCACCAATTTTCTTCCCCGTCTTGCTTTACCCAGACACTGCTCAGCCACGCCCTGCTTGCCACATACCCTCATCGCCAAACTCAGGCCGGGGAATTCTCTGGGCTGTGACCTACTTTCCTCTAGGGACGTTGGCGTGTCAGGATGTTCTCCAGGTTCGACCCGCATGAGCCTGGGAACAGGACGAGCGGGTGGGGGGTGGGTGGTGAATACAGAGAGATGAGAGAGAGAGACGGGCTCGCTGGACACGCTGTTGACTGGTCCTCAGCCACTCCTACATCCCCTGACAGACGGCAGCGGTTCATCCACCTCCTGGCGGATGGCAGCGAGTCCTCTTTCTCCTGGCAGATGGCAGCGAGTCAACAAGGAACTCATTCACCAACTTCATCAACTCATTCGCTCTCCCCAGACGCCGCTCAGCCCCGCCCTGCTCGCCACAGGTTGCATAAAAGTATTTTATATGACTCCAGTGGTTTAATCCATGTCTTGTGAAGTGAACCAATCCATTTTGGGTGAGAACAGAACAAAATATATCTTATTTTTCACTTTAAACTTTGACATCATCAGTCTCCTTGGCGATCATGATTTCCATGATTTCTGCAGACGTCAAGCACAAGCTAGTTTAACTGAGTTTGAAATCATGATGGTGTCAAGAGACTGCAGTGGCAAGATGTATAAACCACGGCAGTATTATGGATTACTTTTATGTTTCCTTTATATGTGCTTTTTGGAGCTTAGAAGTTTGGGTCACCATTCACTTCACTGTAGGGACCTACAGAACTGAGATATTCTTCTAAAAATCTTCATTTGTAGAAGAAAGTCTTACACGTCTGGGATGGTAATATGATGAGATGATGAGACAATTTTCATTTTGGGGTTCATTAGTCAGAAGCAATAATCATCATATGTATAATGTGTATAAATTGTTAAATAGAAATAGTTACTTCTCATATTCTTTGATCTGAATTTCACATTGAAATGATCACATTGAATACATTTCCACAATATATGAAAATGTGGAGTAAAATCTGTCACTACAGCCATAACATCTAACAAAAGATCAGAGTTTATTTTACCAGTAATTAATTATATATTTTAGCAATCATAAATGCAAGGAGGACTAAATGTACTGTGATTAACAGTGTGGAACAGCTGATATCTGCATGACTACTGACGTTGCATCTTCATTAGAGGAGTGCAGTATTACTGTATGTTTGGTACATGTTTAGTGAAATGGCTAAGCCACAGGTATTGGGGTCAGATTGGATCAAGCTTCTCTTTGTCACTCACACATTGTATCTAATCCTCTTAGAGACACTTACTCACTTCTTCAAACACAAACACACACACACACACACACACACACACACACACATGGTGGAGTATCTTGATTTCACAAGCAAACAACAGCCCTGAGGGAGAGACAGCCATTAATCCCCTTCACTCGAGTTATCGCTGCAGGTATATCTGAAAAAATGCTGCCTCGACGCAGGGTGAAATTCAGTGCGAAGAGGTTCTTAAGGATTCATTTAAACATATTTTGTGCCAAACTTTTGTAATGTATGTGGCAAAAAAAGGATGTGAACAAGTCTTGATATTGCTATATTCAGTGTCATACAGAGATGAGGACATTAAAACCAAATTTAGGCTGGTGACTTATTGCACAGAAAACATTGAAATATTTCTACGAACAGAAGTAAACTAAATCTAAAGTTTTTTTTTTTTTTTATAAATGTTAAATGTACATAAATGGCTTAAAAAACATACTAAATAATGTCTTAAAGAAAATCTAAAAATGCAGAGAGGTTTCTTTGTGCGGTTTAGGTTTAACAAGAATAGAAGTTCATGAAAAGTGCTCACAATTATTTAAAAAAAAAAAACGCTTTTTGTATATTTCACTTACCGCGCCAATTTACTTAGTCCAAGAACTCTCTTGTTCGGGAGGTAACCTATATGCACCTGTGGAAAAAACACAACACGTTAAAGGAATTACCACTAAAAAAATATTTTGATTCGTCTCTCCTTTTCTTTAAAAATAAAGAAAAGATCATTTCTATATAACAGTGAGGCACTTACAATGCAAGTGAATGGGGCCAATGTTTGGAGGGTTTAAAGACAGAAATCTGAATCTTCTAATTTTATAAAAGCACACATTAATCTGATAAAAGTCATGTATTATTTGAGCTGTAATGTTGTTTAAAGTGTTTGTGGCGGGCTTTATAGCATTACATCATCATGGCAACGAATATAACTTGTTCTCTCATCACAAGCGACTTTATCACACTAAAATCCAGTTTACGTCATGTGGCTATACTTTTGAAACAGTGAATATTTAAATGTTTACTGATTGGCCCCATTCACTTCCATTGAAAGTGCCTCACTGTAACCTGGATTTTTGCTTTATTTTAAGGAAAGGTGAAACGAGTCTAAATAATATTTTGTGGTTATCAACATTATGCTACAAATGCTGTCGTTTGAACTTCTATTTGATTTGGAATATTCCTTTAACTGACAACAGGAATATCTAACTACTTATCAGGTGTTAAACAGCAAGGCAAAATATGACGAAAACAAATCCATAGACTCAAGAGAGACTCAGAATTATCAAGCACTGGGAAGCTACAAGGCACAGCCGACATAAGTCCTATTGACGTCATTTACAGGTTGAATGATCAACAAGTTCAAGATATAGAGAGTGAAACGGTGGATTTATAGAGTCATATCTCTATGCATATGCTCGGAAGTGGCTGCACGCCAGACAGTCACGCTACCATCCACCCCCCACTCCTCTAGCTTAACCTCCTCTATGCAGTCGAACTGAAATGTCACCACCAATTTGATGAAGCATCCCAGAGAAAGGGCAGCATCAACAGGCATGCAATGATTTGTCTTTGCTTTTTTCTTTTTCTCTCTGTTCTTATGCGATAATACCACACGTCTTTGAACCCTCTTTCAGGGCCGCCAAACTCCACTCGACATTGTCCAAAAGCATCGCTTACGGATTAAAAATCATTTAAAGAGCATCTGGATTGCACTGGTAAATGAGCAAAGTGCTATTTGCAGCTGAAAGGATGTTAGATCGACGTTAGCGTAAGAACGGTTTCAAGTCAAGTGGATTTTGAATGTAACTTCCAAATAATAGTTTATTTGTATCTTTGATAATTAAGTTGCACATTTATTGAAGTAAAAGAAAATATATCTACTATTCTGTGGTTGGAATCACCCATTCACATGTCTACATAGCAGCTTATGTAGATCATGCACTCGATAATTGCATGAATAATAAAAAACGAAATTAAAAAATAATGATAATAATACATAACTATTATATAAAATATTAATATATATATGATAGATAGATCATATCATAGGAACTTGGCAGTGCGATACAGCAGATATTGTTGACTTTTGTATGGTAAATTACTTATTTTCTTCATTTATAAGTCGCTTTGGATAAATGAATCTGCTAAATGACTAAAAGCATTTGTCTTCTAACACTCTTGGCCTTGAGAGTTGCTCAAATCATTTTTCCCCAAACTATTTGTAGCACGGAGGAGTGCGGGGCCGGAAAACAACGCACACCCGGACCCCAATCAACCTGATGAGGCAAGCGAGGGATAAAGGCGACCGGAGATGGCAGTATGGGAGAGAGAGAACTATTTCAGCTGCCCTGTATTTGTTTATGTTTGTGTGTTTTTTTTTAAGTTTATCATTAAACTGTATTTATATTGTCAAGCCGGGTCTCGCTGCCTCCTTTCCCTTATAACCCTTTACACTATTATTGTAAAAAATGCCAATAAAAATATTAATTCTTAGCATTAGAATATTTAAATTGCATTGTGAGGTAAAATATCACAATATTGTGAAACAAGGGACGTCTACTGGGGCCCCCTCAACTAGGTACTTGATGCCCCTCGTGATGGACACTTTAAGAGCGTTAAAGGGACAATCAAGGAGACAGTGGACACTGAAGCGAAAGGGAAAGAGGGCAAAAAAGAAAAGAGAATGGACACACACCCTTTTGAAAGAAACTGATGCGTCATTATCTTGTTGTGGATGCGGCGAGAGGCGAGGTAAATAGATGAGGAGGGATAAGGGCCCGCGCTGCTGACGACAGGGAGCTATCAGCGGGGGAAGCAGCGGAAACAGTGGCCCTCCAACAGCATCTGACAAACAAAATTGCAAGTGGCGAACAAAAACAAAACGTTGCGTGTGCTTGATCAATGGCTCAGTCTATCATCAGCAGCCTTTTGTGGCATGAAAGGATCGACAGTGTCTCTTTTGTTTTAAATGGCAGACACCTGCAGGGATATGAGCTGGAGGGAAGTACTAAATGTCAAACCTGGAGGATTAAGAGTGGGCAATGTTTTTGACTGAGATACAGCTTGTTTGAAGTACCTTCTAGATCTTCCAGGGAAGTTTAATTATAGCTAATTAAATTGATTATTGACAGATTCCATATCTATTTTTTTTCCCAGATGCATCAGAAAACAGGAGATGTAAGATGGCTAAATCTCAGAAAGACATGTCCTATCACACCCCCAAATCCAAAGAGGAACACTGCAAAAATTCACTTTCTTACTGAGTATTTTTGTCTTGTTTTCCAGTAAAAAGATGACATAATGGCATATAATATTGTGTCTTGTTTTCAGAGAAATTTAACCAAGTTTAGTAACATTTATGCATATATTAAATTTTTTTAATTTATTGAAATGTGAAACAATTATTCTATTTTATTTAAACTTTTAATCAAGATCATGGTTGTACTTGTTGCACTGCCATAAATAAAAAGATTTAAATGTAAAACAAATTATTGCATTAAAATAATACAGTAAAAAAAACAATATTACTGTAATAATAATCTATCTGTTTAATTGTCGTGAGGGCTTCATTTTACTTAAACTAAATATAATGTATTGTTTTTGTGGGGGTAAATTTGACAGACATTACTAGAACATTTTTGTAAGATTCACCACATTGCAGTTCATTATAGAAAATGAAAAACATTTTAGAATAAAAAGACAGAATAAAACACAAATATCTTCTATAGATAGGATGAAAAGGTGATGTAGTTTAGTTACGGTTGTTTTTCTTTTATGAGTGAAAATAGAAACAATCTTACCCGACCAAAAATAGGAACTAAATGGTGTTCACACATGGAAAACATGTCAATGTCCTTCACGATCACCATCTCATCGTGATCTTCGTCAAAGATTGCATCATTCAGGACATCTGCAAAAAGATAAAACAACAATCAACAAGATCAGATAGGTTGCAGTCAGGTGAGAGATATGACACCTGATCAAACGGTTTCATTCACCTTTACTACAGGATGAACAAACTAGTTCCTTATATGACCCATATGCACTCTTCTTGTTGTCCTCCTGTATCATTTCTCTTTGCTCGTATCATTGCTCAAATATATCCTGTTTGATCTAATTGTAGGAATGCACACTATTTTCTTTGTGGGGCTTTTTAATTTCCTGGCCGCCAATCTCGGGAAAGGTTTCTGTGGAAACATGGTAAACTGATTGTGAGGCTTCAAGGTCTGTTGTGAATTGACTTAGATGCATGTGGCTGCTACTTTTAGGCGGTCATTGCATGGAGCAGAAAAGATGACGATTGATTTTCAGGTTGTTTTTATGTCTGTGCAACAGGTGCATTCAACAGGCATCAAGGCATTCTTTTAAATCTTGACTTTTTTTTAATAGAATAAGAGTGGCGCTTGCCCAAGCAAAACTTGCCACCATGATGCTAAGGTGTTGTGGGTGGTTTTTAGCATATTGCGAGGTGTTGCTTGTTGTTTAAATGGTTGCCAGGGCATTGCTATATGGTAGCTAAGCTGCTCGCTTGGTTTTTAGCATGCTAAAAGGTAGTTGCTAGTGCATTTTAAGTGGTTACCAGGACATTACTTTACAGTTGCTATGGTGCTCTGAAAAGTTTTTAGTGTATTGCTATATGGTTGCTAGGGTATTGTGAATGGTAACTAGGGCTTTGCCATTGTGTTGTTAGTGGTTGCTTGGTCTTTATAATATTTATAATGAATTATTACATTTAAAAATTTTCACCTTAGAAAAATAACAGCACACCTCTCCTCAACAAGCCACACAATTTGAGATACCACTCATGCTCAAAGCACAAACAGTACTGGAGTTAAAGGTTTAGGGGTTTGTGCAAATCCTTGACCCTAAGTATAAGCAATAATCATAGTGAAGCTTTCCTTAAAGGGGTAGTTCACCCAAAAATGTTAATGCTCTCATCATTTGCTCACACTCATGCCATCCCAAATGTGTATGACTTTCCTTCTTCAGCAGAACACAAACAAATCTTTTTAGAAGAATATCTCAGCTCTGTAGGTCCATTTAATGCAAGTGAATGGTGATCAGACCTTTAAAGCTCCAAAAATCACATAAAGGAAACATATAAGTTATCCATATGACTCCAGTGTTTAAATACATATCATCAGAAGCAATATAATAGGTGTGGGTGAGAAACAGAACAATATTTAAGTCTTTTTTTACTCTAAATCTCCACTTTAACTTTCAGATATAAAAGTGAAAGTGTAGATATAGAGTTAAAAGGGAATTTTAAAAAGGTGTTTCTCAACCATACCAATTATATCACTTTTTTTGGAGCTACAAATGTCTGATCACCATTCACTTGCATTATATGAACCTACACAGCTGAGATATTCTTCTAAAAATCTTAGTTTATGTTCTGCTGAAGAGAAAAAGACATGGGATGACATGAGGGTGAGTGAGTTAATGATGAGAGAATTGAACTTTTTGGGTGAACTATCCCTTTAAAAACAAACTGAATACATCATTAATTAAGGTGGTTTAATACGTTATTTCAATGTTGTTTCAGGGTTACAAGAACAAAAAGAGACTTCTGTTAATTTTTTAAAAAAGTATCTGGTGATAGAATACACAATGTACTCCCTGCATTTATCGTAGTACTGTTCTGCTTGGTTATTAACCAGTGTGCTTTTCAGAAAACAAACTGTTCTGTTTAACTACTGCAGAGTTGTACTTAACCGGAGGGCAGCAGCTGTTAAGAGAGAACTGTCATCAATCGCATCATAAACAAACAGCCACTTTCAAATGCACACGTGTAACACATGAAAAGGTCTCACGTATGACGGTGGCACTGACAAAAAGAGCAGGAAATCAAATCAACATCCCCCAAAGTCATCTTTCAGCCTCACTGCCACCGTCTCACACACACTCAATTAAACACACACACACATGCAATTACACTCACACACAAACTTACACACCAAGGCAAACATATACTTGAAATACAATAAGTAACCATAGAAACCCATTTAAATTGTGAGGATTTCAACGAGCAGAGCTCTGGCTAAGGGTGATGTTAGTGCCAGTGAGGGCATGGCTTGTTCTGCATCCCTTAAATAAGAGACGGCTAGATGGCATCCATCTAGCCAGTGGGGGCAGGGCGCAACAGAGAATACAGAAAAGAGACTGCATGAAGCTGTGTAAGTGCCGTAAATAATGTGATATCTCACTTTTTTTTAATATCTTTACTTTATAAAATAAAACTAGGGAACCCGAAGACCACAACAATACCATAAATTATAAGTTAACTTAATGACATATTTTATAAAGCAGTATTTCTCAACTGGTGGACCCATTATTTATATAGCGCATTTCAAAATACAGTGAATAAATGCAAATAATGAAATGCAACTAACCATATAAACATGCATAGTTAGGATCACAAAATCAACTTTTTAAAAAGAGAAAGCGTTTCCCATATATTTTGTTGTTGACATCAAAGGCACTGCGTCCAATCAAGCTACAGTATTTTACAGAACCATTAATGTAAGTGCTTTTATAAAATTAGAAGCTTCACATTTCTGCTACTAGTTCCTTTGTAAGTGCCTCATTGTAATCTTTATTTTCGCCCGAAATTAAAAAGCAGTTGATTGAGCTTAACTTGTATAGATCCCAGAATATTATTTTTATCATTGTATATATTGTTGGGCCTATGCAGTTCAAGTTAACACTTTCAGTTTTTTGTTTTAAAGGCATTAGTTACTTTTCCACAAGAAACAATTGTGGTACTGTGTTGGACCCTGAAGGAAAACCATTTGTGTGTGGTCAGTTGCATTGGTAAATGTGCAATAAACTTTCATACTGTATGTAATAATGATCATGATGATATTTTTGTACCACAATGTTCATGTTGAGACAAATCATGTATGGCCTATTTTACAATACGGAGATTAACAACATAACCTACTGTTTGACATAACCAAGTCAGATGGCCTCCAACATTCAGCCATATCCTGTCTACAAACAGTTTCCATTTCGCTGGGCAGTCACCCACCACCCGTCGTGAGCATGCGAAATTGCAAAAACTCCTAAACATAAATGCACTGATACCCTAATGTATGACACATGTGGGACAAACTGTATTCTGCCTCAAAGTGGTTTAACGCTAAGACACTTAAAATATCTTAATGCAACAAAAAAAAAAGAAAAAAATGTAGTTTAAAAAAAAATAAAACAAAAACAAAACAACATTTTTGAACAGAAACCAAACATTTTACTGAAGAGGAATATCGTTGCTAGGGTGCTCTGGGTGGTTGCTTACTGGCCCAAGTCAAAAAAAGCCAAGTCTCTATGACATTCTGATCCCTAGATATGGCTTGAGTACCTCCTTAAATGCAAGTCTAATGATTTTATTGTCCGCCAAGCAAAAATGTTAGAGAACAATTAATGTCAAAGTTTAATAATTAGTGTTAGGGGTTTGATCAAATCTCTAATCTTAAATATGAGCAATAGTAAAAGTGATGCTTGCCTTCGATTGCACTCCTCATAAAGAGGAAAATCATAGTTCAGAACAATCACAGAAACTACACATTTCGCTGGAGGGGTAGTGCACATTTCAGCCAATCATGTCGAAGAAAGATAAAGACTTTGCGTTAGTAATTTCTTATCGGATATGCACTTCACAGTGACATTGCATATCATTCCCACTGTGAACTGTGTGCAAGAGATGCACATGTAAGTCGGTTGAGGTCAATGAGGGCAGAAGTCTGTTTTATGAGCGCTCTCTTTCTAAGATTATGGGGTAGATGTGGAACATTATTACATTCCACATCCATGACCCTTAACAATGCTGTACAAACCAGGTCCAGATGTGCTGTTTTCTATGTAGGGCTGTTGTTGATAGGTGGGCAGCGCCCGGCTCCACCACTTAGACAGTAGCCTCAGACTGACCAATGACAATTGTGCAAGATGTTCTTTTAACCTTTGCTTTGAGGTGGAGTAGATTACCTGTTGAGCCAGTTTTGTGAGAGATGAATGAACTGTGGACTTTAAACGGTTTTCATGATAATTGGAAGGAAAGCAACTCTGAAATAAATGTTTTAAGAGTAATAGAAGGAAACAAAAGCAAGAAGCAAACAGACATGAAGTGTCTACTTGGAGGAGTAGCTAATGTAGTATTAGCCAGCTCACTAACTAAAGTCATTAACTACTCAGTAATTACTTATTACGCATTATATACATATTAAGGATTATTAGTAACATAATAGAACATATATTATGAAAAATGCATTAAAAGGTGAATTATAAGGTAAATAAGACATAAACATACGTTAACAACAAGTATTTAATACCGGGCGTCCTTGCGTTTCGTATGCACTATTCTTAATGGTTGGTCTGTTGTACACATGCGTCAGATTGACGTCTTGTCGGCGCGTTCCGTTTTTAATAGACTACAGTTGAGATTTTAAAACGAGTTCCGTTCGATTGCGTTCGTCTAGCTATTTGTGACGCAAAAACGCGTCCTGAACGTTCCAGCGGTGTTATAAAACTTTTGTAAAATGTTGTAAAGCGGAATATAAACGTAATAATGTTGTATTTATTCCACTTTCATTTTTATTTCGTTTCAGAAGTACGATGAGTTGAGTAAAGTACCCTTTTCAGAGATGCCCTGATTACGTCTTAAAAACTCTTACGTGAGGGAGAAACATTGAGCAATCTAGTAAATTTCTAGTACATTTGAGTAATGTAACGCGTCACGTGTAAATGAACAGTCTGCTGTCATGTAACTCACCGATTATTTTTTCCTGATATCCCTTGGTAAAGAACTGCATGGCAGTGGCGGCTCTCCAAGGGGTTTTCAGGAGACCCTGTCGCTGCGGATCTTCCCCAAGACCCCTGAGAATTGTAGTGTAAGCGGCAGCGATGCTCGGCAGGCTCATTTCATTGTCCTCCACACTTCGAGTGCGCTCTTCCCGCCAGCTCTCCATCACGCTCGAGGACGGCAAGGAACTCGGGTCTCCAGCAGCACCACCAGCGCTCCATCCGGGCATCTTTAGCCGGCCGTCAAAGTGCAGCCCATTGACTGCAGTGTCTTTACCTTCTGTTTCATTTTCACTTTGATTCATCTGTTTTGGTTTAGAGCGCTCCATACTCGAGTTTCTCAAATCCTGGTTTAATGATACTGTCTCTTTAAGACACAATGTTACAGGTGTAGTGGTCAAATTTGAGTGAAGTTGTCAAACTCGCCGCAGCCGAGGTCTTTATAAACATTGGCTAATCCTTTCGAGTTCCGATTGGTCGAGAGGCGCGGTTGCGTCACTCCACCAGGTTCCTATTGGTCGAGAAGCGCGGTTGCGTCACGCTGCCTCTGTCTAGTAAGAGGATGAGGTCTCCTATTCACATTTAAGTGATGTCTCGAGGCTAAGCACATCACCTCAGGGGATTGAAGAGACCTTTGGTTGATATTACCTTATTGGTATTTCTAATGCACCATGCAATCAAGAATTTGTACTGTTGTTGGAAGCCTGTCAGTTCAAATCAGTTTCAAGTCAGTGTAGTTGCAAAACCAAAGTTCAGTGACCTTAGATAAACATCAGACCATCATCCCCTTCATATTTGAAGGATGTCCAGCATTAAATCAGCTGGTTTTGTAATTTCCTCTTGCTGACTGCATACACAACCGTTATAATATAGAAAATAGGACGCATGAACAAAATACATGTCTCAAATTCAATATTTTAGCTTTTATTTTTATCATTTGGTTAACATACAGTAGAAATGTTCACATTAACATATGTACAAATATCCAATATAAGCAAAGATAGGAAAGATAGCATAGTATCCATAATATTTTGCCAGATTTAGAAAAATATCTAGTTATTAACCATTTTGACAGATTGTGAAATGCATAAAGAACATTTGCTTCATTTAAAATGCAAATGAAGTGATGCATGCAATGCTTTCAAAAGAGCTCAAACTTGAAGAGAAAATGTATGGAGAACGCACAAGATGAGAGACAGTAAGCAATGAAAAACAACTTAAAAATGTTCATTATCTATATTAAAATAAAATGTAAAAATATATAAGTACTAAACTAATTTACGGTAAGTAGTATTATTTGTTAAATGCAAATGCAGAGAGCTTAGCAGAAGTATCCAGTGGCTTTTTCTTTTTCGCACTGCCCTCGTCTGTTTCTGCGTTTTCAACCATTTCTTTTCCTTCATCTTCACGCTTCCTTTTCTTGGGATCTGAGTCACCCTTTGCTCTCTCCGTCCAGATCTAAAGAGATACAGAAAAATGTATATATGTGAAAACACGACCAGAAAACTTTACTTACAAAGTTCAAACTTGTAAAAATGCTTTTTTTTTATCATTTAATACAGTTGTTTTCCATTTAAATATTATCTGCATAATTTGTTTGAAGGAGTGAATTTATTATATTTAATGTATAATTAAACTGCAATGTCACATTTGTCTTTACTGGCAGCATGCACTCAAGCAGGCATATGATCCACAAGTTTAAAAATCCTAAAGCTTTTATTTTCATCTTCAAAGACTCAAAATTAGACCCTAGATTTTTAATGCAGTCTCAGAATTTTGAACCCCACAGTATGATTGTGCTCATGCTATCTGTGCTTTCACATGTATGCAATTCAAATTAATATAAACCACAACGTTCAAACAAACCTCTATGTGAATGTAATTCAAAATTGACTGACAAGCCACTGCTAACCCAGACACATTTGTTCCCAATAGGAGTAAACAAAAGGTAGCGAACATTTACAGATACTGTGATGAGTCCTCTCAGACCCATCACAAATATGAGCACCAGGTCCCTTTCTACACGTATCTCCACCCATGGCATTCATCGTCGTAACGCACTTTTTCTCTGCCTGATGATACCCACATGTCATTAACATAAGATCAATGAGCCCGGCCCAAAGCCATAGCCAGGGTTTCCAGAGCAACAGGCATCCTAACCATTCCCCATCCAGGCTGGTGGGTGTGTGTGTGTGTGTGTGTGTATGTGAAGAGTCATTCAGTGCTACGCTGAGTGGCCTTGTGGGTGCAGGGTCACGAACAGATCATCCATATGAGACAGAGAGCTTGAGTGTTTGTGAAACCCACATACACAGGTGAGGGGAAAATCAGAAAACAAAAGGATATTTGCTCATCAACAGTCTTTTGGCAGGTCGAAATTTAGGTAAAAGTATTAGTTCACCCAAATATTACAATTGACCCTTTGCTAAGCTCCGCGCCCCTTGGCTAACTTTGCTCGCTCTGACAAGATCTTCCAATTGGAATGAGTGGGAGATTTCCATGAAAGGTGCGGTTTTTGGCAAATTATTCTCATATACAAAATTGACAAAATTCTTACGTGGGCTGAAATGAAGAGTGGCATTGTAAAGCATATTGATCTGAATTTTTTGCCAAATGAATTGTTAAATTACACAGTAATTTGATAGAAACTGTGGAGACTATGAATCAGAATCAAGGCAAACAATTACCACAGTCACTTGAAGAGAAAATCATCATTTGATGGGGATTAAACACTTGATAACATTAATATAAGTGAACAGAATTGCTCATTACTTCTAACACACTCACTGTGAAATCTTTAATAACTAATTGACTTTACCAAGACCTGAATGTATATGTGAATTAATTAAAGTTAATTTACATGTTCATTTGGGAATAAGGGCGGGCACAGTTTAATCCATAACATTCTCTTCTTGAGATTTATTTAAAGATTATTAAAAAAAGGAGGAAAAACACTCAATGTATCCTCTCTAGGTACCTTGTGTCACTATTACAAGTGACCCAGCAACAACATTTTTTTACATTTTGTGGATAATTTCTATAAAACTTCCATAGACTCATGTTGGAAAAAAGCAAGAGCTTATCAGAGATTTGATGCACGTCAACATACGTTAGATAGGATTGGTCAGAAACGCTTTAGCTTAGCGAATGGTCAATTCTGTGGTTTATTTACTCTTATTACGTTCCAAACCAACATGACTTACTTTCTACAAAAAGTGCATTTTAGAGGAATATCTTGGCCAATCGTGACAGTGAATAAGGACAGGGGCTGTCAATTCCATACACCCTGTGCGTTATCTTCAAAGTCTTCTGAAGCCATAGAAACTAAGTTTGCTGAGTGACTCCAGCCAAGTCTCCAAAGCAACCAAATTGGCCCGGTTGCTAGGGAGGGTAGAGTCACATGGGGTAACCTCTTCGTGGTTGCGATTAGTGGTTCTCGCTCTCAATGGTAAGTGAGTGGCAAGTTGTGCGTGAATCGTGGAGATTAGCATGAGCATCCACGTGATGGGAGTCTCCGCGGTGTCATGCAGAACAAGCCATGTGATAAGATGCGTGGCCTGACTGTCTCAGAAGCGGAGGCAACTGAGACTTGTCGTCCACCACCCGGATTGAGGTAAGTAACCTCGCCACCACGAGGACCTACTAAGTAGTGGGAATTGGGCATTCCAAATTGGGAGAAAAGGGGATAATATAAAAAAAAAAAAAAAAAAAGACTACCACCATCAGCCAATGAGCGCATATAACGAGATAAGACGTGCATGATTTCTTTAGCGCATTCGTGTGTGATTACAATTAAATTGTCTTTTTTTGTTAATGATTGACTGTAAAGAACATAAATGGCATTAAAAGAGACATTATTTAATGACAAATGGAACAAGTAAAATTCCTCAAGGACACAGAACGAGTAAAACCAATCTTGGAAGTTTAAAACCAAGAAACCCTCTGGGCCATATATATATATATATATATATATATATATATATATATATATATATATATATATATATATATATATATATATATATATATATATATATATACACATATATATACATATACACACACACACACACACACACACATTTCTGTATATAAATTCTCTTTTTTTTTTTTACCAAGTCCAATATCATTTCAATGAATCCATTGATCCAGTTGAAAAAAACCTAATTGATTCTTTCATAAACTGGATTGAGGTTCTTGATAGCTCAACAGGGGTGAAAGTTATAGTTATTTATGGAAATGAGTGACTCAGAATATTCTTTAAAAAAAATTACATTTATGTTCCACAGAACTCGTCGGTCATAAGGGTTTGGAACAACAGTGAGGTAATGACAGAATTTTCATTTTTGGGTGGACTATTCCTTTAAACCATTGTGTGCATACAAAATGAAGCAATCTGAAGCGATAACACAGGGAAGTAGATAAATTACTACGACAACAATAAGAGAGTACACGCCCAAGAAAACAGTAACAGGGAAATTCCAAAGTAACCTTCTCTGATTAATCAATAAGTTCAAGTACAGATCCCAGAATCCCACGACAAATTCACGCCGTTGGTTGAGCCAGTGTTGCTATGTTGTACAGAGTGGGACGCTCAAAAAAAAGAGCATTGATTTGATAGGTGTTTACACGTTTCAGCAGAAGAAACCATGAATGGCTTCCTATTGTTGCCTCTGCATATAAAGCTGGGATATGAAAAAGAATTTCAACAGCGAAAACAGATACACTTCAGAAACAAGTTTTGCATAAAATGTATGTCACATGCTCTGGTGAACATGAAATGCCTTACCAGTCTTTCCTCTGCAGAGAGAGCTCGGAAACGCCCCATGCCTTCCTTTATAACATCCATTTCCTCAAAGTCAGGATTGTCACCTAGAATGCTCTTCCTGTTCTCCTCAAGCCACAGCTGAAAGCCGGTTTTCGGCCTGGAGGAAATAAATTATAGTTAGAGAGCAGACAGTAAACAAAACATTTCTCAAACAGTGCACAATACATTGGTAATCATATAAGTATCACCCAAAATAAAAAGCCATTAGTAAGACAATTAATCAGAAAAAATAGTTATTTTGAGATTATTGGCATTTGTCAATAATAGTGTCCTCTTAGCCAATTAACAGAAGTGTTAGCTTCACCTATGTGTCAGTTCCAAAATCTACCGACAGCCTTCTCAACAGATTTCTGTTTTCAATTTGAGTAAATATAGAGTTAAGTGTTGATATCAATAATTTTGTAATCTCATTTAAATTTATGCATTTGGCAGACACTTTTATGCAAAGCAACTTACAGTGCCCTCAATTGCATTTGCTTTCATTAAAATGTTTGTAGGATGTATGCATGTATATATTAGCATGTTAACAATTTACAATAAGGTCATTTATAACATACATATACAGTACATACAGTATCTATATGTATATGAAACATAACATCTATATAACAAAGTTATATATATCTATATATATCTACTCTCAAAAGTTAAATAATTATGTCCATCATTAAACACAGACTTTGCTTCTTACTTGCTGTTTTCAGTATTCTCTTTTGATGCTGGAGGTGTTGCTACAAGAGTCTCTTTCACGGTCTCAGCTGCTGATTGGCTCTCCACCGGTTTCTTAATGGTTCCTTTAGGAATGCTCATCTGCAGCAGAGTGGCCTGCGTCTGAGAAAGACTAAATAATGTTACTTATAATCCGATGGAAACACAATGTTCTGCTATCAGAACGGAGAACTCCCAGTGGAAAAGCGGGGCTGGAGTATGTGTAAAGTGCATTCCGAAAATATTCAGACCCCTTCATTTTGTCATGTTGGAGCCTTATGATAAAATGCTTAAAAAAAAATAAAAAAAATTCACATCAGTCTACACTCCATACCCCATAATGACAAAGCAAAAACTAGATTTTTGATAACTTTGGAAATGTATTAAAAAGAAAAAACTGAAATATCACACTGACATTAAGTATTCAGACCCATTGCTGTGACACTTGAAATTTAGCTCAGGTGCATCCCATTTCTCTGAATCATCTCTGAGATGTTTCTACACTTTGATTGGAGTCCATTTGTGGCACATTCAATTGATTGGACATGACTTGGAAAGATACACACACCTGTCTTTATAAGGTCTCACAGCTGAAAATGCTTATCAGAGCAAAAACCAAGCCATGAGGTCAAAGGAACTGCCTGCAGAGCTCAGAGACAGGATTGTGTCGAGGCACAGATCTGGGGAAGGCTACAAAATAATTTACGATGTATTGAAGGTTCCCAAGAGCACAGTGGCCTCCAAAATTCTTAAATGGAAGTTTGGAACAACCAGGACTCTTCCTTGAGCTGGCCACCTGGCCAAACTGAGCAATAGGGGGAGAACTGCCTTGATAAGAGAGGTGACCAATGAACCTGATGGTCACTCTGGTTGAGCTCCAGAGATCATGTGTGGAGATGGGAAAAACTTGCAGAAGGACAACCATCACTGCAACACTCCACCAATCTGGGCTTTATGGCAAAGTGGCCAGACGGAAACCTCTCCTCAGTGCAAGACACATGAAAGCCCGCCTGGTATTTGCAAAAAGCACCAGATTCTCTGGTCTGATGAAATGAAGATTGAACTGTTTGGCTTTAACTCCAAGCTTCATGTCTGGAGGAAACCAGGCTCCGCTCATCACCTGCGTAATACCATCCCAACGGTGAAGCATGGTGGTGGTAGCATCATGCTGTGGGCTGTTTTTCAACAGCAGGGACAGGGGACTGGTCAGGGTTGAAGTAAAGCTGACCAAAGCAAAATACAGATATCCTTAATGAAAACCTGGTCCAGAGATCTAAGGACCTCAGACTGGGCCAAAGGTTCACCATCCAACAGGACAATGACCCTAAGCACACAGCCAAGACAATGCAAGAGTGGCTTAGGGACAACTCTGTGAATGTCCTTGTGTGGCCCAGTCAGAGCCCAGACTTGAACCCAATCGAACATCTCTAGAGACCTATAAAAATGGCTGTCCACAGATGGTCCCCATCCAACCTGACAGAGGTTGAGCGGATCTGCAGAGAAGAATGGCAGAAAATCCCCAAATCCAGGAGTGCAAAACTTGTCGCATAATACCGAAAAAAGATTGAGGCTGTAATCGCTGCCAAAGGTACTTAAACTAAGTATTGAGTTAAGGGTCTGAATACTTATGTCAATGTGATATTTAAGTTTTTTTCTCTTTAATAAATTTGCAAAGTTAACAAAAATCTGGTTTTTGCTTTTTCATTATGGGGTATGGAGTGTAGATTGATGTGAAAAAAATAAATACAAATAATTTAAAGCATTTTAGCATAAGGCTGCAACATAAAACGTAAAAAAGTGAAGGGATCTGAATACTTTCTGAATGCACTGTATGTTTGATCAGCACACTGTACCTTGGACTTGGATTTGGGTGCCAGGGGCTTCAGGACTGGGGCTTTGCCTTGCTTTGAGGTTCCGCTGAGAGCAGTAGGCTTTCTGTTGGACAACGTCATGCTGTCTAAAACATTAGTCGTTCTTGGCTGACCAGCTGGAGAGCCTGACGACTTTCCTGCAACCGACACCTGCAAGTGAAAAAAATATATTTACTTCTTTATGTTCTTATGAAGTGTAAATGCATACTTAACCTTCTATTAAATTAATTAATAGGGAGTAATTCATACCTTAAAAGGGTTTGCACGTCCTTCTCTGCTCACTATGACAAAAAAAGCAAAATTTTAGTTGTCAGCAGAGGCCTTTTTGAGCAGAGGCAAAGACATTTGAGACATTTGATCATTCATTTTAGTACAATCATATAATATATTTCAAATTACATATAGTGCTCACTGCAATCACAAACTGCCTTTACAAATATAGGCATGTACAATTACCTATTGTGTTTTAAATATAAATTGTACTCCAGGTTTGTTCAATTGTTTCAAAGTATCCACCACAATCAATTTTGATCATAAATTTATAATAATCAATGGGTAAACAGACAAAAATCAAATAAAATCTGTAATTTGATAAAATCATTTCAATCAATAATATTATATAATAATATATTCATTATATATATATATATATATATATATATATATATATATATATATATATATATATAATTTCTATATTAGAACTGCTACTGCATTATTATTGCAGTAGTTTAAGTTTTTTAGATCTATATTAATATTATTTTTGTATTTATTTTCATTACAGTTAAATTATATTCTCATTTATTCAGTTTAACACATTTCATTTTGATTGTTTAACTAATTTTTCAATTTCTCAAATGATTAGTAGCATTAGTAAATGGGGCTTCCTAATAGCTGAAGTATGCTGGTCTGTATGGAATAAATAAATGGGTGTGTCCTCATAACATTCAACTCACCTGGTTTGGGAGAGGGCCTTTCAGGTGATTTTGCTCCCTTTTTGAACGGATTCAAACCTGTAATGTCAAAATTCAAAAGTCAAGAATTCAAGGTGAGATATTTGATTTATAAAATGTTTTAAAATGCATTTCTTAAGGCCAGTTCACACTGCCCAAACACGCTAACAAACACAAACACTTCCAACATTATAAAGTTGGCTGTTGTACTTCGAATGCTGAAAAACAAAACCGTCATGCTCACACTGATCCAACAAACTTGCGTCTTTGCGTGTTGTTGTTCATCGAAGACGACTGACAAGGAAGAGGTTGCGAATAAGCCAAACATGCCCGATTTAATATACAAATATTATGTGCAATTGATTAAATTAGGCTATAACCTATAAAACACAACTACATTTTAAAAACATTTTGCGTTTGCTGGGAACTTATTCATTCCGAGGTCTGTGCGTTTCATGCGAGTGAAGAGTGCTTCAGCAGAAATTTATCAATGCCCGTGCCTATTTGTATGAGTTTTTTGGAAAATCATACCACACTGATCAAACATCAGACCCGACAAACGTTGATTAAACATGTTGAATTAGTGAAAACAGACACCAATGAACGCCAACAGGGTGATCACACTGATGCAACTAAGGTTTGTAGTTTTTCAATTCAGATGAATTAAATTCATGAAATTAATTAAAAAAGTATAATATTAATGCAAAAAAACAAAAATAAAAAAAACTATTTTAAAATTCTTGTTTTTTTGGCCAAGTGCATCCTGAATATTTGGTTTCGGCCCAGAATTTTCAGTTCGGTGCATCACTAATATATATATATATATATATATATATATATATATATATATATATATATATATATATATATATACTAAATATGAATAACTGAGACTGTAATAGAATATTAATTACTTTATCAGATGTCACAGATAGGGAAAAAATAAATTATATATATATATATATATATATATATATTATTTATTTATTAATTACGAGGTCTGTTGGCGTTTGAGGTATAAGGCATATTTACGAGGTTTGTTGGCGTCTGTTGATTCCTCTGCATCCATTTGTTCTTCCTGTTGATATTCTTCCGCCACCTCTTCCTCATCGTTACAGCCATTCTCAACTTGTGCTTGTCTGCTGTTCATCTGATCGGATCCTCTATATTCTCTGTTGCCATGACCAAACCTACAAAACATCAAATCTCTTACATGTAAGACCATTTTTACAGTCTTTAAATGAATATTCCGGATTCAATACAAGTTAAGCTCAATCAACAGCATCTGCGGGATAATATTGATTACAACAAAAATTTATTTCAACTCGTCCCTCCTTTTCTTTAAAAAAGGCACCGAGGTAAGAGTGAGGCACTTACAATGGAAGTGAATGCAAGTGCTTTTATAAAATTATAAGCTTCACATTTCTGTTTAAACACTCCAAAAATGGGCCCGCATTCACTTCCATTGTAAGTGCGGCACTGTAACCTCCATTTCTGCTTTTTTTAAAGAAAAGGAGGGATGAGTTGAAATACATTTTTGTTGTAGTCAATATTAATGACACAGATGCTGTCGTTGAGCTGAACTTGTATTGAGCCCGGAACATTCCTTTCAATGTTACATTTCAGGAGAGTAACTTTGGCTCAACCAATGGCATGAGTATAACTGTGTTTTTGGGAACGGTCAAATTTCTGCAATTCCTTTTGTGCAACTTGTGGCACAGAAATGACACACTTAACCTTTAACTAAAAGAACCACTACCGATTTTACCCAGAGTTTTGAACTACACTCTGATAGGCCAGCTCTTCCTCCTCCTGCTCCTCCTGCAGCTGATTGGCCTTTTCCAGAGCAAGCTCATTGAGTCTCTGTGCCAGAGCCATGCGTCTAGAGCGAGACGCGTAACGGATGGCGAGTGTCACCACGCTATGAGTCATCACCTCGGCCAGCTCCACACACCGGAACTCACGCTCCAGTTTACATGACAGCTGCCAGGCACACACACACACAAAACAAAAAAAACTCAACAAAAAACAAAGTATAAAAATTACGACATGACTGGAAGGAAAGTTCATATAAAAACAACTTTATCTGATCAAATGTGCAAGCTGTTTCTGAGAAATATGACACTTACACCAAGAAATGTTTTGATTCATGACATTCCAGAATCGTGTTACAGAAATCAGACAGAGATTCAAAACAGGCACATACGATTGAATTTCCTGTTTTGTCCATGTGAATGACTTACAGCGAACATTTTCATTAGCAGTTCCTGCTGCTCTTTCTCAGCCCGAGTTTGGCCCTCATTGTCGATTTCATAACCGTTGGACGACAGAAAGCCGTAATGGTTATGGAAGAGCATGGAACGCCAGTACTGCTCCTAAAAAATAGATATAGCATGGCATTAATATTTTGTATGATTCACAGTTGAAAACAGAAACAACAAAGTGATCATACAGTATGGCTTAATAATTGGAATATAGTGCAGGGGAGTCATATTGACACAATGTTTCTTTTTTTCTACTTTTTTTTTTTAGGAGCTTGAAAGCCCAGTCACTTTTCACTTGCGATATATGGAAAAAGCTGTGTGAAGAAAGTCAAACTGGTTTGGAACAACATGAGAATGAGCACATGATGATACAATTTTTTGTTTTAGTTGAATTTTGCCTTTAAGCATTTGAGTCAGTACCTCCATCTGGCCTTTCTCTGTAGTGGTCTGGCAATAGGGCAGTTTGAAGGAGAGGATGGCCACAGCGGGACGTGGTAAGGTAGGAGGGAAACGTGAGCCTTTACAGGGGATGCACCTGAAGAAGATGAAGACCATTCTTAGCACAACACTTTGTTTTCTGCTTAGAAATTCCAGTCCAGATCCAAAATGAACCCACTGGAACATTTTTGAATAACAGAAAATGAATGTAAGAGAAAGCCTTACCTGAGCTGCTGAGGATTCTCATGAACACCAACCACCCAGCAATGATCCGATTTGCTCTTGCAGGTGTCCCTGGTGTTACCGACTGGGGTCCATGTGTTCCCCAGGGTTCGGTTGAGCATTCGCACCACTCCCTCAGAGTCAATACAGCACGGGGTTCCTGAAAAACAATCATTATCATGCAACTCTCTCAGCTGGAAATTTTAATTGTGCCATTTACTCACCCTCATGTTCCAAACCTGTATGACTTTCTGCTGTTGAACACAAAAGGAGATTTTTGGCAGAATATTAGACTCGGTCACTTTCATCGAACGGGGAAAAAAAAACAATGAATGTGAATGGTGACAGAGGCTAATATTCTGCCTAAAACCTCCTTTTGTGATCAACAGCAGAAAGAAAAGTCATAAGGGCACAACAAGAGTGAGTGAACGATGACAGAACAGATGAGGTGACTCACCCTCCGCAGTGAAACCCATCCATGCCAGGTAGGACTTCCGTGAGAGTGGCAGCGGTTCTCCATGGATCACCTGCCTTCTCTTCCTTCCAAGCTGAAGCAGCTGAACTCCAAGGGCCTGATCTCCATCAAACCCAGTACCTGACAGAATGATAATAGATGAGAATTGAGCTTATCCATTTTATTACAAAAGATCACATACCATAAATTGATTCTGCCAAGTTTTCAGTTAAAAGAAGTATAAATAGAAATTCAGACATGCACTAGCATTTTGAAGCCCAATTTATTTTAGTAAGTTAGATCATTTAGACGATTTGTTTGATTCGAGTCATAGCTCAAAAGTCTGCCGTTTACCCCTGTGGCAGAACATTTACCAAAAAGAAGCTTGTTACATTTTAAATTTAAAAATAACAGATATATAGTTTAAAATTTAGACAAAATATTATTTGGACACTTGATAAATGGCTTCATTAAAATTACAAGTTCATTTGTTTTAGTTTTTAGTTTGCAATCCTTTCGTTCGCAGAACTTCTTGACATTGTCTGGGCATAGAATCAACAAGTTTCTGTGAAAGATGTGGTGAAAGATTCCTCTAGGTTTCAGCCACCAAAGTTTTCACTTCCTCCACACTGCAACATCAACAATCTGACATTTTCTTCTTCTTTGCATCCCATAGGTGCTCTTAATGGTTTGAGTCAGGGATAAATCAGGACTTAAAAAAAGCTTTATCAATAACGAATTGTCCTAGGTACACCTGGACACAGTTTTTCTTGGTTGTTGGCAGATAGGATGTTCCAGGCTTCTTGGAGAATTTGCCATAGTTCCTCTTATCTATTTTGGCCGTCTCGATTGCTTCTGTCTCTTCTTGTTGTCCCAGACTGAATTAATGATGTTGATATCCGGGGCCTAGGTAGCTCAGCGAGTATTGACGCTGACTACCACCCCTGGAGTCGCGAGTTCAAATCCAGGCCATGTTGAGTGACTCCAGCCAGGTCTCCTAAGCAACCAAATTGGCCCGGTTGTTAGGGAGGGTAGAGTCACATGGGGTAACCTCCTTGTGGTCACTATAATGTGTGGTTCTTGCTCTCGGTGGGGCGTGTAGCGAGTTCTGCATAGATGCTGCAGAGAATAGCTTGGCCCCCACATGTGCTACGTATCTGCGGTAATGCGCTCAATGAGCCACGTGATAAAGATGTGTGGATTGACCACTCAGACGCAGAGGCACTATGCCACCACAAGGATATGAGAGAGCATTGGGCATTTCAAATTAGGGAGAAAATCAATAAATTATGTTGAGATCCAGGCTCAGTGGGAGCCACATCATCTGTTGCAGGGCTCCTTGTTCTTCTTCTATTCAATTCTTTTTGCAAAGGGAACATTTAAATCTAGAATTTATATTTTCTACTTATACACTAAAAGCTGAATATCTGAAATAACCATTTTAAGACTATTGTTTATGTGAAAATATAATGTGCCTCAGACTTTTACACAGTACAGTATATAATACCGTTCCAATGAAATCACCAGTATCATAGTTTAACTTCTAAACAGTGCTCTCCCTCACAAATGCTTTCCAAATTGGTTTGAATGAATCATTAATGAAAAGCAGTTCAAAACAAGTACTTGGTTGCAAATTGGACATTTCTAACAGCTACAAGCATCAAGCAAAATATGTGACATTTCAGAACATTTTGTTTTAGCCGTGGGGTTGTTCAGGACTTTAGGACATAGAGCGGAATACACCAATACCTCTGTGATATACTATGAGGAGCTGCTCGCCGTGTCCTGCCATGCAGACTACAGCTCCAGGCAGGCTGAAGATCTCCTTCTGCACACCACCGATGGAGAACAGCCTGATCATCAGAGCACTGGTGGCCACCGCCACCCATCCCTGACCCAAACACAACGCATGCACGTCCTCTCCTTGAGGAAGATCCACCATCCACTCCTTATGAGTGTCCCAACAAGAGAAGTGCAAACACTGGATCTTACTGTGAGGAAACAGAGGGAGTGAGAGCCCATATATAGACATAAAAAGGTGATGTGATATAAAAGTGTCAATTGTTTTTGCTAGCCAATTTTTTGTTGCTCTCCTTTTTATTGATGCTACATTCATGAAATGTTTTCTTTGTTCGATAATCATTATCCTAGAGCTTTCAGGCCACATCCACTAAACTTTGCACAGACGTTCAGACTGTTCTGACTTAGCGTGCTATATCTTTTCTAACTGACTTACGGTTTTCCCATAGCAGGCTATAAAACAATACCAAAGATTCACATCCATCCATTCATCCATCTATATAGCTAGATATTTGTCTTACTACAATGTTTGTATAAAAACATCCAACTTTTAAGTCTTTGTCAAACCAGCATCAAAGTTTGCAATCAATCGACTAAAAATGCAAAAACTATTATTTTTTTTTTACGCAAGATTGAACTTTAAAACATTCTTCAGACATGCCCAAATGATTTCAGATTAAAAATGGTGAATTTTACCAAAAGGCATGTCATTTTCATCTTTTTGATTTTGAATTCACCAGCTGAGAATTTACTACTGACTAGTGGATTAGCAATTTCGCAGAAAATTTGCTTGGCAAATAGAAATGGGCAAAAAGTTTAGGACAAAGGGGAAATGACACTACAAAACAAGGTTCACATCAGTTACTGCTCACTATCTGATTACAGAAGTAGTACCCCAAATCGAGTAAATTCAACAAATAAATACAAACAAAAACAATATTTTGCTGTACATCAATTATTAATATAAAACTAGCATTTTACCTGGCAAGCTCATCTGTGCCCTCACAAGCCAGCAGCACGGCCTCCTGGGATAGGTCAGCCATGGTGTGGCCAAGGGTGTTGGTGAGGTGCATGGCATGATGGATGGCTGTATCATGAAACTCCACATCAATGGCATTGTCCTGCTCGTCATTATAGCCACGAACAATGCCCACAGAGTTCCACATCTTAGAAAAAACATATGGAAGTGTAAGAATGAACTCATTAAACTCAAATTTAATCATAACTCAGAAGGTGAAGGTTAAAAAAGGGTTTACAAAAAAGGTTTCCTCACCATAAAGCGATGCATGAGGTGCACCGGGGTGGATCCTGGTTGGAAAGACCTTTGTGATGGGGTGGGCATGGGGCCATCATAGATGGGACGGGACACAATAGGATCAACAGCAGGAAGATTGAAACTGCTGCCGTCCTCCTCTGGAAGTTTATCCAGTTTTACTGAGCCTGCATCTGTGAGGCCCATTGAGCACAGCAACAGTAATATCTGAACTCAAAGTTTATGTTCTTTATATGTCAGCAATTTTGAGTAAAACTCCTTTATTATCATTAAATTGTATGATATCATTTAAATCTGCATTATATAAGCCACCCTGTCTTCTAAATATCAGTATCAGCCACTAAAAAAACCCACAATGATGAACCACTAATCTGAACATTAAAAGGGCTTGATTTATTTATTCCCAGCAGAGAAAACCTGATAAAAGTACATTTTCCTTGAGTATGTCACCTTTAAGGATTTACAATTTGCTTTGCTCATACCTCGAGAATCGTCGTCCAAAAATGCGCCTCTGTTCCGTGGTCTGCCAGTGGCAGGCATAAGATCATCGTCGTCATCATCATCATCGTCCATGATGGCTTTCTTCATTGGAGAGCCCGAATCACTCATGCCCTCATTAAGCACCTGGTCATCATCCTCATCAAATAGGTCGTCATAATCATTTGTTTCTTTACTTGCAGACGCCTAAATATCACCAGCACCAAAAAGCATATTTACATTACAACAGTAGTTTACTTAAAGCATTTAAAATGTTTTTCTACTCATAATAACTACCATTAAAAACTTATCAAATAACAGTAAAAGTGTTTTGTGTCTTTTCGTCCCTGTCTGTTTTCTTTGAGGCTTCCTATATGCTGTACACAATGCAGTTTACAAAGTTAACTTTTAGCAGTCTAGTAGATAAATGCATTTAAAATAAATGTATATATATAAAACAGACCAAAAACGTTTACACTTCATCTTGCTAACTTACACTAATGGGCAGGTCAAATAAAATGCATACTAGCATGAGAATGTCCCCTTCCCCTAATATCACCTGCCTCTAACTGCAAGTAGAAAATCATCTGCTGCTCAAACTAAAGCCTATTGGCTGTTAAAAAAAGGGGTGGATGAGCCTTTTAATATGCCCTGCCCAAATTTATTTTTCAATATGAAATATATATACTGACCTTGGCGCTCTGGGTGGTAGATGAGGAGGAGGGCGACACTCCTTCCAAGAGACCAAGGCAGCCCTCAGTGTCAGTGTAAGCGATCCGGCCCCCGGAGGGATGCCATGCCATACCACACACAGTGAAGCCTTTCTCATGTTTCTGTCTGTGAAACAAGATCACAAACAATATCTCCACATCACTGCAATAACTACTACCTATGACCACTGCTCTAAACCAGGGTTTTAAAGTCTTAATAAGTTGCTTTTTCTTTAAGACTTGACAGTAAACCGACTGTTGTGATTGGCTCTCAGCTCTTGACTGACCTGCTCTCTCCTCTTGTCATCTCACTGCTCACTGCTCACAAGTGAGAACGTAAACCAAGCATTGATGTGTTGTTTTAGAGGCGGTCAGATGCAAATGTCTACCACAGTATGACATCACAATGTAGAGAATGAGTCGTTTTGGTAGCTTGGTTTCAACAAATGCTCTTGATGCAGTGAGGAGGACGTTTTAAGATCTAAACTTAGTGCGTTTTTATAGCACAATGAAATCTTATATGTTAAAAGATCAAGGAAAATGTTATTCCTCATGTCATGACCTCTTTATCTGCTTTAGCCTTTATTTGCTACAAACTTGCATCACATGAGTCAGTCTCCGTCTCAAGTGCGTTACTGCATTTGCCAAACACATGAAGACTTGTCGACAAGATATCAAGTTAAACTCGTAATAAAGGACACGCCGTGATTTTGTTCCACATATTTTCAGCAAGGCAACACAGTAACTTTATATTTCAGCAAGTCAATTATAAATGTGACTAACCTTTCGATACACAGTTTGGCATCAGCATCCCAAATCAAGAGGTTTCCACCAACTGTTCCTGCAGCCAGAAATTTACCACATGGCGACCAGACCACAACATTAACAACCTGCAGGAGAGGAGAGAATTAAAAAAGAATTATGAAAACTGACAAAGTGCGTAAGAGAAGGGTCAATACACAATTGCCCTGCTAATAGTTTTTTCCCCACCTAAAAATGATGTTTCTCTAATGTTACTGTTCTTATAAATCACTGTTCCACAGTAAACTACTGAATAGAGGCTGATTGTATTCCACTGACCTGTGTGATGAGGTCATCAGAGAGTGTGCTAATGTGTGTCCATGTGTCTCGGTCATAAAGCTGAACGGTCATGTCCACTGGCACAGCAAGCAGCTGCAAGCATGAACAATAAAGACTGAGTGATGTATTTTGAACGTCTCTCTAAATGTCAATATTATAACTGCAGTGAGAAATAACTGTTGATGATGTTTTTCATAGACTTTATATAGGCTAATACTAATAACAGATAACCTAAAAGCAAACAAAGATAATTTTGAACATTTTGATCTAAGTTAAATTTGAATACATGCATAATTTCCATACCTTTCCAGAAAGAGGTTGCCAAGCAAGTCTACAGAGAGACTTGGCATTGCTCACATCACTCGACTTCTGGAGGACTTTCCATTGAGCTACCTGAGTCTAGAACGCATAATAGGGTGCATCAGCTTTACATCAGGCCACATACTGTACTATACACATTAATTGTATGAACATTTGCTTGAATGTTTCAGCTACTGTAATGCACATACAAAAAAATGCAAATAATAATCTTGGTTTACTAATAATGTCTTATACCTGCGACTCGATGGACCACACAGTGACTGATCCATCACAGCTGGAAGAAGCCTGTAAGGAAGTGACATCAGGCAATGTAAATGTCCATCTGCACTCATTTAAATAAACAGATGCTCAGAACATGTGAAACATTAAAAAGAATACATCTATGCTAGGCCTTAAAGGATTATTCCGGGTTCAATACAAATTAAGCGCAAATCAACAGCATTTCTGGCATAATGTTGTTTTCAACTTGTTCCTCCTTTTCTCCCCAGTTTGGAATGCCCCATTCCCAATTCGCTGTAAGTCCTCGTGGTGGCGTAGTGACTTGCCTCAATCTGGGAGGCGGAGGACGAATCTCAGTTGCCTCTGTATCTGTCAGTCCGTGCATCTTATCATGTGGCCTGTTGAGAGCGTTACCACGGAGACATAGCCATCCACCGCGGCATCCATTCACAACTCACCACGCACCCCACCGAGAGTAAACCACATTATAGCGACCACGAGGAGGTTACCCCATGTGACTCTACCCTCCATAGCAGCCGGACCAATTTGGTGCTTAGGAGACCTGGCTGGAGTCACTCAGCATGCCCTGGATTCGAACTCGTGACTCCAGGGTTGGTAGTCAGCGTAAATACTCGCTGAGCTAACCAGGCCCCCCCAAATAGATTATTTTTTTCTGAACAAAGCAAATATTGAACCGTACTAAAACCGTGACCCTTAAACTGTGATACAAACCGAACCGTGAGAAATTTGAACCGTTACACTCCAAGTAAACACCAAAATACACATAAAAAAATGTATACGCTCACTTGAGGTGGATAAATGTTTTATTTCGATAAGAAGAAATGCGCATAAATTATGATGGAAACACATTTACCAAATAAACTCCTATTGAATTTATCAGGAATACAAAATGTGCATCAAAAAAGTAATGTGACTGAATAATTTGTTCATAACTGGACCAACCAGAAATGTTTACATCTGAAATGTTGCTCTGGTAATCCGGAAATAACGGTGTCAAGAAAATCCAATGCGTGCAATGAAATTGCAAAGCATATAAACTGAATACAAACTAGAACTGTGCCAAAGAGCAGGTTTATTGACACTTTTGAAAAATATCTTATAGATCTGCACACACACATAGTGCCACTAGAACTGTGTGACGCGCTGTCGCCCCCAGACACGAGACAAGTTCTTTAGAGTGTTTTGTCTGTGTGCTCTAAACCGCAAGTATTTTATTAATAAGAGTTACCGTGGCAACAATTTCCCCAGAAGTGATGATTCTTTTGAACACGAGGGAAACGCAGATTTATTCCCACATTGTTTTTGCCATATTCTGATTTAATTATTTAATAAATTACATTTGCAACTTGGATGGAAACATACAGTAGCTCATGACACTTACTAGGAACTCATCAGAGGTGTCAAAGGCCACACTGAGGACAGGCGCCTCATGTCCACGTAGAGTCTTCTGCTGACTGCTGTCCATCACCTCCACGATCTTCACCAGGAAGTCACTGGAAAACACAATGCCAAAATTAGCACCTTCATTCCCCACCATTTACAATTCCCCATATCAGCTCAGGCTCATATTAGAGCAGCAGATCTCTCTGATCTGAAGTGGGGAAATAAATGAAAACTCATTTCCGAATTCTGCAGGAAGACAAAAAAAAATACAATAACCTGTTTGGAGCTCAGCTGCCTGTGCAGCCTGCATCAATATTCAAGTAGAAGCATGTGGGATAAAACTGCTCAATCAATGCTTTGACATGCTCTCTGCATTCATCTGTGATGCATCCATTTAACACAATCCATACATCCAGCAAATGACCATTTAGCCCAAATATGGCTAATCATAAAACACATCAAAGTGATTTCCTATTTGCATTAACATTAGTCAATAGCACAGCACAGATGTATGTACTAAAGTATGAAAGGATCCATGCCATTTATCTGACAGCAGGGAACCATATAGAGTCTTGAAGCAGCTCAGCAAAACCAAAATCATCAGTTGATGCAACTACAGAATTCTGCTGATGTAAATATGTTACCCAGGTGACGTTATCTAGCAGGCTGACACAGATGAGTGCGTCAGTCAAAATGGGTTGAAAATAATAAGAAAAACACTCATATTTTGCACTGTATGCTATCATTGTCCAGCAAAAGTTTAATTAAGTTAATAGCTGTCAGGAGATACATTAGAGATGTACAATTTCCAGCTATTATAGTAAATAAAAATAAATATTTTTCATTATTACACCAGTCTCTGGAATAATCGATTCTGTTTAGTCAATGGTGCCATCTAGTAGTCTGATATTTCTCTGTAACAACAGCACATCCATGAACCAGACCGCTTACCAAAGTATTTACAAGCCATCTTTCTGCTTTTCGGCTCACTGAGCATTCTCTACAAGAAAGCTAATAAAATAATTCATAAGTAAAAACATTAGTAGTCTTGTAATAGGATACACAATGAGCAGTCAGACATTCATTTAGTGTTTCCCATTAATTACCTAGACTGTGGTGTCCCGCCACAGTTTCATAATGAACCGAAAATATTTTTACACTTCTCACAATAACATAAGATCTCTAACGCTGTGTTTTGCGCTGTTGCTTCGGCAAAACATCTCTCACTCCCAGTCAGCAGGTGTTCTGAAAATGCTCATGTTAATGCGCACCTGAAGGGTCAAATACATTTCAAAATTTTCACCAAATTGCCTGTCTTGATGAAGTACTCATGTAAACACAAAGAGAGATGTCTAAAGTGAATGCTAACAGCAGAGAAAAAAATGAATTTGTATTCAAATGTCGGACATTCAAGTATAAATGTAAGCTAATAGATCTGCTGCCGTCTAGTGTGGCATTATAATAATCAAACAATCATAACAAGAAAATTGTAATTTAGCTCTAAAAGTGCACCAGATTGATGCATTTAAATTTAAAATGTAAAAAAATTGAATATGGGGTGGGATGTCCCCGGACCCCCCTAGAGGGTCCAAGGTCCACCCATCACAATCTCACAAAATCCTGTGGGAAACACTGTTCATTAATTACATAATAAACATAAGTAGTCTAGTTATAGGCTGGATTATGAGAACTGAGACTATCTTTTCACAGAATAAATACCAACAGAACAGAAACCAGAGGTGGATTTCAGCGGTTCAGTGATTTCTTTCCTTTCACATAATTTCGACACAAATCAATATCTTTTTGTCCATTTATTTATTTGGTTAATAGGCACAGTCAGCCGGTTGTTTTCGCACAATAAAGCCCAAAAGGGTGATCAGGACCCTGACACGAAAGCTATGTACATTATCCCTTACATAGCTTTTTCAAAAAAAACATTTCATAAAGAAAATGTATGCTTTCTGACACAAATATATAATGTATGTAGTTTTAATTATGTATTTTTTTGCCAGTGAAAATGTTGCCAGGGCAAGTACAAATCGGAACTACTGCCAGCAGAATAAAGAGCTTTATTATTGAGTCATGCATAAACAGAACCGCAACTAAAAATGCTGCAATATTGGAAAACCCAATTCATCACAACTGCTTGCCATGTTGCTAGAAGAAAAAGAGCAAGTGCAATTTATAGACACAGCACAATAAATGTACTGTAACAGAACATAGGTGTCCCGACTTGAGGTGCATTTTTAAAGGTTCAAGATTTTTTACATTGAAATGGCATTTCAAAAAAACTTTTGATTAATGCATTTTTACAAAGACAAAAAAAGCAAAGACAGACTTAAAAAAAACACACACACATTTGGTGTGAATAGCCCCTTACTCATGAAAATAATATATTTAATGTTAAAAGATATATAATAAATCAGCAGGTTGAGATCACAAACCTTGACCCTGCTGCCACTCTTGAGCCACTGGTATTAAAGGCGATGTGGTTTGCGTTGGTGGTGAATCGAGTGAGTATGCCATCTGGATCGCCCTCTGGGAAAGTGTGAATTTGAACTGTGTTGTTGGAAACTGCTGTGACTAGTTTTCCATTCTGTGGGAGTAAAATAAACACTGACATTTAAAAACCAGTAAAATTATTGGAATTGGTTTTATTAGTTTTGTCTTGTATTTTCAACTGAAATACGCTTTCGTTATGGATTTAATAACCTGCCAAAACATGCAAGGCAATAAAATGCTAACGTACCTTCAAGGCAACAGAATAAGCCTTCTCCCCAACATTTATGGATTTAGGATCATCGTCATCCAGACTTTCCCATATGCGGACATCACCGTCACTTCCACACGTTACAATACACCTGAAAAAAGAATATAAAGTACAGATTCAGGAATAAAAAAAGTAATGCATATTTATGACCTAAATAATTTCAACACAACTTCTAATTTATCACAACAGACGGATTTATACAGGACTTCATGAGAATTAACTGTGCTATACTAGTTTTGATTTGGTAATCTTAACTAAAAGGATCTGTTTAATTCCCAAGTAATCACATACTATTTCTGATTATTTTCCAACATCACAGGCATGTGGAAGTTTTGAGTGATTTCAAAAAGACATTACTTACTTTCCCTCGTCATCAAAGCAGACATCAGTGTGGCCCTCCGAGTGACCATAGCGCATGGGCTTCCTTTCACATGGCATGATGCTCCAGACTGTTAATGAAGGAATATGTATCAAAAACTGATGCACAAATTATAACAATGCAAATATCTTGAGGCCTGCGTAGCTCAGTGAGTAAAGACGCGGACTACCACCCCTGGAGTTGTGAATTTGAATCCAGGGGGTGCTGGGTGACTCCAGACAGGTCTACTAAGCCACCAAATTGGCCCAGTTGCTAGGGAGGGTAGAGTCACATGGGGTAACCTCCTCGTGGTCACTATAATGTGGTTTGCTCTAGGTGGGACACATGGTGAGTAGTGTGAAGCCTCCACACGCACTATCCACAGTAACGTTCTCATCAAGCCATGTGATAAGAGGATTTATTTTTTGTTTTTTTTTTCCCCCTGATTTTTTTTTTATTTTATTTTTTTTTATTTATGCTTTCATTGACAAACAGTATGGAAAACATATCATCCACAAGGGCAGACAATACCTGGGCAGCATAGGGCTGACAAAAAAAGAAAAAAGAAAAGAAGAATCACAAATCAGCACTGAAAGATGTTAAACAGGGTAAATAGATGCAAGATCTTGTTAGCTTTCCTGTTTTTAGAGTATAGGATTGTCTTAATGTACTGTTTGACTTTATGGTTGGAGAACTTAGATTTGTGAATATGTGATTTTGCCAGCAATAACATCAAATTGATGATATAGAAATGATTTGCCTTGACAGAAGGGTATTTAAAAAAAACAAAAACAATGCATTGTCATAGGAAAGTGAGAATTCAGAGTCCTGTTAAGAGTACTGATGGTCGCAGAGGCAACTATGATTCGTCACTATGCCACCACAATTACTTAAAAGGCATTGAGAATTGGGGATTCCAAATTGGGGAGAAAAAGGGGAGGGAAAAAACAACAACAACAACAACAAAAAAAACAATGCAAATATTCAAATGAATAAGTGCAGAAACCAATAGCTTTAGTATATTTTCGTTAAAAAAACATTGAATATTATAAAATCCCATTTGTTTGTTATCGTTGTTTTTTTAGATATTTTTATATTTATTCTCTAATTCATATGTATGACGAAACATTTCCACCATTGTAAATGACAGTACTTATACTGTAACTATATTTATATTTCAGGTCACAACAAAATGATCTAACTCAAACAAGTTATCTAGCTGCCTGGCATTTATAGATGAAACTTTGTTTAAATTGCAATCATGACGAACGATTGTGATAACAAAAAAAAAAATATTAAACGAAGTAAAAAGAGTATAATGTACGATTACATGCGAAGTTACCAAGCACGAAACAAAAACAAGAGGGTGTTTAAATAAATATACGAGTGACTACATGTGTTAGTGGACATCAATATTATCGAATAATAATACAAATTCAATAATATATCAATAAATGCTGTATAAATGTTTTTTTTATTATACTGTACTCACAGTTTTTGTTGAGAGGTAGTTTCAGGTTTCGATATGCAGTGTTGCACGCTCACATCTCCCGCGCTGCAAACAATGACGTAGAAAAGTGGGACGTAACTAACTTTTCTTAAAAGCCATTGGTTGATCGTGAGTATTAGTTCCGCCCCGAGTGTGACGTCTAATGACGTTACATACAATGTTCTCTAGTTTGAAATGAAATGCATTTATTTATTATAATTTTTATTTTATTTTTTAATTCTTTATGACAATAAACGCCTCAGGTCAGGTTAATAATTGCTATTATTTTAGAATTATTTGTGGGTATCGATAAAATAACAAAATGTTCTCTTTCTTTCATTACAAACAACAAAGAAGCAGTTGGAACTGCCTGCAGCAAAACTGTCTCACATGAGACATGAGCATCAATAATGTAATACAGCCTAAATGATCTAGGTCTGATCTAGACCTTCATGAGAAGAGACGAATTACCCCCATTGTTTCTTTGTTAAATAAATTGACATATAGCCAAATATTATGATGAGATTAATGGCCACATTGGAACATCCCATCTCTGTATCATTTAGCTTCTGCCTTCTATCTCTGTGCACGTTTGCTTGAATATTTCTTTAATATTTATGAATGCAAAGGAACATTCAGTCATATCGTGTACATAGAAGTTATTTGTGCATTGCACAAAGGCAAGAGCTATTTCTCAAGGTAAAGATGCTTCTCTTTAAATTCATAATGAAGATTTGATCATCGCAGACACATTAATATTTAACATCTATGGGTTTAGATCAATAGTTATGGCTCCTGTCTCAGTCAATTGAGAATCAGTTTTCCAAGGTGAACACTCATAGTATATGTACTAGAGATTAGACTGAAAGATCTTCAACTACTAAACCAAAGTAAAAAGATGCACATTGAGGACCACTATACTGCCAAATTAAAAAGGAAGATAGTATATAGTTGAGAATACTGTCAAATATGAAAATATTATTGCTCTGTTGGATACATGCCACTTATTTTAAAATGTTGTCCATAGGAACCAGCACTGAAATGCTTAAAAGCGTCAAGACTGATATTAGATCATTTAACCATTATCATTAAATTATGTCAAATTTCAAAACATATCTCTTAGAAGTTTCTAGGAGATTTTAAGAAGTGATTTGGTGATAGCCAAATAGCATCATAGCACAATAAAACAAATCATTCTCATTTTAATTGTTGGTACAATTGCTTGTATTTATTAAAAACGGGAAGCTACAGTATGTTTTTGAATTATTTCAAAACTGATTGATAATACTGGACAGATATATTAAATAAAAAAAAAAATAAAAAAAACACTGATAGTTTTATAGTATGTCATGGTTTTGCAACACAATGGTTTAGGCTGGCTATTCTAGGTTCAAGATGGACAGATAATCTACTATTTGAAACCAGTTCTACAACTCTGCAACTCTGCCATCTAGTGGAAGTACTACAATATAATGAATTATCACCATATGAAAAAGTAATTTCCTATTTGATCATGAAGATCTGGGAATTTACTGGCAAATCTGACAAAGAAATCTACATTGCAAAGAAAACGTTAAAATAAATTACAGATGAGGAAGCTGTATAGATTACAATGTACATGGTACATTGATACATTACAGGGGCAAAATACAGAACAAATAGAAACTAATCAAATTAAAGAGCATTCACCCAAAATTGAAAATTCCGCCATCATTTACTTGCCCTCATGCTGTTCCAAATCTTTTGACTTATGACTTTTTATTTTGTATGGAACACAAAAGGAGAGCTGGGAAGAATATTATTCTCAGTCACTATTCACTTTCATTACATAATTTTTCAAACAATGAAAGTGAGTATTGACTGAGGCTAACATTCTACTATTATGTTCCGGAAGAAAGCTTTCTTGTTCAAAATGGTTTGGAACAACTTGAGTGTGAGTAAATGCTGACAGAACACCCCAGGTAATAGAGCAAAACATTACACAGTTTTCTCCTTAAATAACCCAAGAAATCAAAATGGAGTTTTGGGGCTTTTAGTTCATGTGTTTGATTTGAGGTCATCTATGCTAGTGTGCTCCTTAGCATTAACAAAATTCATTTTTAGCAGATATATGCATTTAAAATGTACACGTAATGAGAATGTATATTTCTACTCTCAATATACTGTATGTATTTTAGCCTATTATTAAGAGTTTCGCATTTCAATTTCATAACAAAATTCCATTAAATTTAATTGTGACAAATTTAACATTTAACATTTAACAAAACAAATGCTCTCCAGATGAGAATGCCCCTTCCCCATTAAAGGAACCCAAAATTGAAAATTCTCTCATCATAATTTCACCCTCATTCCATCCTATGACTTTCTTTCTTCTGCTGAACACAAATCAAGACATTAGAAATAATTTTTCTGCTCTGTAGTTCCAAACAATGCAAGTGAATGGTACCAAAACTTTGAAGCTCCAAAAGCACATTAAGGCAGCATAAAAGTAATCCATTCTAATCAAGTGGTTTAATCCATATCTTCTCAAGTAATATGATAAGTGTGGGTGAGAAACAAATCAAGATTTAGTCCTTTTTTACCATCCATCTCCACTTTCACTTTCACATTCTTATTTTTTGTTTTTGACAATTCACATTCTTTATGCATATCGTCACCTACTGGGCAGGAGGAGAATTCAAATAATAAACGACTTAAATCATTGATTTGTTTGTCACGCACACCTGTTATATCACTTCTGAAAATATGTATTTAACAACTTGAGTCTTATGGATTACTTTTATGCTGCCTTTATGTGAATTTTAGAGCTTCAACATTTTGGTACCAATTCACTTGCATTGTATGGACCTACATAGCTGAATTTTTAAAGAAAATCTTCATTTGTGTTAAGCAGAAGAAAGAAAGTCTCACACATCTGGGACTGCAATAGGGTGAGTAAACAATAAGAGAATTTTCATTTTTGGGTGAACTATCCCTTCAATACCACCTGCAACCAACTTGCAAATAGCAAACCATGTACAGTACAGTGTACTGATGTATAGTAACTAAAGCTTATTGGCATTTTAAAAAGGTAGACCAGCCCTATTGATACATCCCAACCATTGAAACTTCCTGTTTCTACAGGAAATATGTCAACACTGGAAAGAACTGCTCTTTTGAAGCGATTTCATGAGGTCTTTAGGACTGTTAAAACTTGAATTGACATATCCTCATATGCCCCATTACATATCTTTGGTTTGTTTTGTAAACTGAATTAGACTGGAAACATCAAATGTCTTTTTCCCGCATTGCATCTTCCACCATTATTGTGCCGTTCGCGCCCTTCAATCTGAACCAGTCTCAACCCAGTCAAGTAGCATGTAGTTTTGTCCCATATCAGTGACAGTTTTCAAATAGCACAAGCTCCATTGCATCTATAGTGATACTGCCTTAGGTAGTGCCTCAAAGTATGAGGCAAAGGTAAAGCATCAATACCCTGATAAGTTGTACAGCTACAGATGACCGCCCTGCACATATGCTGCAGAGAAAAAGGAAAGTTCCTATGTAGGGGACGTGAGAGAAGAGGCTCAAAAAATAGGCAAGTAGCAGGGTCGCTATAATGCTTCAGCAAGCCTGTCACACTGGGATCTCGGTACATACACGGATCACGGCCATCAAAGCTAAAGCGTTTCCCGTTTTGTTCTATCCGAGCATGGAGGGAGCGGCTGTAACGTCTGAAGCTGACCGAGAAGAGGTATTCGTCCTGGGCAGAGTCTCGGAGCAGAAAGGTGCCTTCTGGTTGCCCTTCCAAAAGCTGCTCAGCTTCAAAGCGATCCAGGACACCCCAATAACAAGGACTGTTGTTGATTTGAAGAAGATCAGGCACCAGAATGTAGTCAGTGTGAGCACAGCACTGGGCGTTCCCATGTGGATAAGATGGATCCCAGTCATCCAGACTAGAAGCCCCAGCAGAATTGATCTCCTCCCAGGAAATGAGCGCTGGAGGAGAGGAAGACAATAAGGGCCCTTTGGGTTCTGCTTCGATGCTTAAAGAGGGTTTGGTGTGAGTGCCGTATTTCTTGATCAAATGCCAACACTGAGCTAGTTCAGATTTAGGGGAGAAGGGACACTTATCCTCCATTAATTCAGAGACATGAATCTTTCGTTTGGACCAAAGTAGGACGGAGAATGGACGTGAGGACCCGGACTGGTGATGATGGTGGTGGTGATTGCGAAGAGGGAGACACTGGCCGACAGCATCCTGAAACTTCTGCCTCAAAGATCGGCGAGAAAGGCCTTTTCTACATGGAGAGTCTGAATCCATTTCTCCTGGGATCGTGCAACTGCATTTTCTCTCTCGTCGTCTCCGGGGACAGGAGGCAGAGCGCATGCTCTGGTCATCCACTGCTTCGCCTTCTTCCCCTCTGGGCACTGGCTCATGCTGGGACCCACGTGAACGCTTTTTAATACTGCGGATGTAACTATCAGCACTCCAGCTGCGAAGATTCTTGGGACGTGTGTCCGAGTTTTTGGGCTTCCTCTCTGACATTACTGCTGGCCCTTTTTAGAAGACTGCTGCAAAGAATTAGGAACCAAAGTAAGATTGAGGGAGAAATGGTAAGAGGATCATAAATAATATTACTAGGGTACTAAATAATAATAATAATAATTACCATATTAGTAATCTAATTCATGCTTTTCATATACTGAATAGCTATATAGTGTCATAAATGCACAAAATATTACAGGTTCTTTACAGTTGTAATGGGTTTAATGGATCTGCAGTCACAGAGATCTTTGATTAGGCAGGAAAAATGAAATAAACAGAATTAAAATAACATTTAAAAGGAGCACACATTATTTTACAGGATGTGAGAATAGAAATAAAACATGTGTCCATACAGATGATCTGTATGATGTGTGATTGTCAAGAATTTCAGAGTTGTTCCACAGACTATATCATTAATTCTGGCAATTATAATACTATCTGACAAACATAAAATATAAATGGGTAATTATATAGGCTAATTTATACACTATAAAAAGTGGTAACCTGCAATTGTTACCTAAAAGAAATATTTCTACTTGATCTAACCCATAAAAACGACTTTTGTTGGGGTGACCTGATTTGCCGTGTCGATTTGTCTTATTCGTTTTTTAAACTATATACATTGAATTAAACCAGTTAATTTAAATGTAACCACATGAAACACAATTTTTTAGGTTGCCTGACAAAATATGTTTTACAGTGTATAACATGAAAAGTGATCATTGTCTTTTATATGAAAGATAGCCAAACACATCCTACCTTCAGGATAATATACAGGATGGAATATGTAATGTCCTCACAGGAGAGTGGTGAATTTTTCCATGTCTGAAGTTTGTGCCAAGAGAGCTCAGAGTGAACTGAAGGGAGGAAATGCGTCTCTCCTATATAAAACCTCTCAAGTATCAATTCCTCTGAGGAATAATTGCCCTTCACTGGACGGAAGTTAACCTAGCATATCCAATGATGAATATGCAGACCTCAAGAAATGACATTGAGATGAGTATAGAATGTATTTTGGTGTAATCTATATCAGTATTAGTATGCATAATATAGAATATATTAATTATAGGCTTTTAATTATTAGACTTGTGCAAATGTGGAAAAATGTATATCTTTTGGCGACATCTTTAGCGATGCATTGATTCTTGCCATGAACTTTGACTCACCATCTGTGAATCAATGATCTAAATGTAATTAATCAATAATAACAGACATCTACTTATGAGGGCAACCTTGTTAGGAAGAAAATGGAAAATCACCAAACAGACTTTGAGAGCTGTACCTTATTGAGTCATTGATCAAAGTGTCCTTTTTAATTTTGGAACATCCGGTAAAGATAAAATCAAATAAATAAACAGGCGATTTTTGACACCCAGTTCAGATGTGGTTGTAGGTCCGTTCTCAGTATTTAGTCAGAAAGTGTCAAATTTCAAAAGTATAGTGTCAGTGGGGATGTACATCCGGTCTACTAAATGGATTACAAAATAAATCCAATAACTCCTTGGATAGCTGTGTGGTCATTAGGTGATGTCATTGTCAAGTTTTTAATATTTTACACTTTCATTTTTTTAATGTCACGGGCAAGCTACTTTATAATGATTAATTATTCATCATAACATTGTGCAGGATTTCTTTAATATTCTCTGTCAACTCTCTCTCTCTCTCTCCCCCCAAATGTTTCAAGTAGGATTGGATCCAAGAGATTGAGTGATGAATTCTCCTGTGATCTGTCAAAAGTGGTTGATCAGATCAATGTGTTGAGGCACAAATGATTCAGTGGTACAGTGGTGTTATTTATTTATTAAATTTTTTTCAAAAAGGCTTTTGAATCAGTACAGTAGGTGGGTTTGGGGGAAATGAGATGTTAGCCAGAATGACCGCCTCAGTCACCATTCACATTCATTGTATAGAAAAAACATACAATGTACTAAAAAACATACTGCCTAATCTCCCTTTGTGTTTACATTTACATTTTGCGTTTAGCAGACGCTTTTATCCAAAGCGGCTTACAGTGCACTTATTACAGGGACAATCCCCCCGTAGCAACCTGGAGTTAAGTGCCTTGCTCAAGGACACAATGGTGGTGGCTGTGGCGATCGAACCAGCAACCTTCTGATTACCAGTTATGTGCTTTAGCCCACTACACCACTCCTAAATGTTAAATGGAATTAAATTTATACAGGTTTGAAAAAAAAGAATTGTAATTTTTGGGTGAACCAGCCCTTAAATGTATATTGCAGGTTCAATATAAGTAAAGCATGTGTGGCATAATTTTGATTACCACAAAAAAAAGAAGAAGAAAGAATCAGGTTACAGCAGGCACTTACAATGGAAGTGAATGGGGCCAATTTAAAAGACAGGTAAAAGACAGATATGTGAAGCTTGAAATTTTATAAATACACTTACATTAATTCTTCTGATAAAAACACATGTATTATTTGAGCTGTAAAGGTGGTTTATAGCATTATGTCATCATGAAAACGAAGTTGTAAAAACTTGCTATAACTTCATACTGAAAGGTTAGTAAACAATTTGATCACACTAAAATCACGTTAATATGCATATTGTTTACGTCTTGGGGCTACTTTTGAAACAGTGAGCATTTTAATGTTTATTTACGTCCATTGTAAGTGCCTCACTGTAACCTCGATTTTTGCAAGACAATGAGGGATGAGTCGAAATGAATTGTTTTGGTAATCAACGTTATGCCATAAATGCCGATGATTGAGCTCAACCTATATTGAAGCAGGAAAATTCTTTTGTTTGGCTTATTCTTTAGTGACTTATCTTTGATCGTCTCTTTATGTTGCAAGGAGAATGCAGCATCATCTTTTGCCCTCTAACCCCTCCTTCCCCCCATACTGTCCCCTGAATTACCAGAATATTATCACTTCTATCACATACTTGCACTATATTTAGATTCCCCAAGACCACATGTAGCAGAAGTGAAATATTTAGCTGGAAAAAGTAACAAGATCATACAACTGGGAGAACAAGCTCCTGTTTCAAACAAGTGTACACAACTGCAGCATATCTGCAAGAAATCAGCTCTGTGCAGAGGAAGGTAACTCAGTATGCCCATTAACATGGCACAGTTTATCAAAGGGAGGGAAGCTTGCCAAGGAGGTCTCGTATATGCCAGCTATTGCCGTGATATCGATCTGATGCAGAGTAGAATATCCATGGATATCATGAATATTTCATTTGATTGTGTTGTCAAACTGTAAGACAAAGGCCATACAAGCCTCACCCATATTTTACGAGCACTTTTTTTCAGCGTACAGTCTCAACACCTCCCCAATGACTTGTTTATGGTAATACAAAATTTTAAGGCTCTCAGTGAACAGGCTACAGACAGTAGCTCCTGCAGTTATAATGATTCCATTGTCTGCACTGGTTCTCAGCCTGTCTGGGCAATAATATTGCAAGACCATCATTCATGTATAGATGCACTGATGTTGCTTGAGAACGGTGGGTCTTAGAGTGAAGGAAAGTCTGAAATTAAATCAGCAGGAAGTCTCTGGCTCCATGGCTCTGCTGTTCATGTTCTGTCCATTGATCTGTATCTGTATCTGGACATCTGCTGGAACTGCTGTTGCATCTGAGATGCTCTGGATACACTGTAAAAATGTCAGTAATATTAACGGGGAAAGAATGTGAAAAGGTCACAGTAAAAACCTGTTTACTGGATAGCTGAACGTTAGATATTATATGATCAGCTAATAATTATGATTTAACAAAACAATACGTGTAATTTTACTGTATAAATATAGTTTTCTTTAAGTACGAATGAATGAATGAAAACTGGATTATATTTAGCAAGACAAAAACACTAAAAATAATGTTAATGTCACTTAATAAATGAATTTTGATTGAAGTTAGTTGAGAAAATGTCAAGAGTACATGTCTGCAAATTCTAGACAAAGGGTGACTACTCTGAAGATGCTAAAATAAAACACAGTTTTGATATATTTTGGATTTTATTGTGTCACAACATAATCCCCAAAGTACTATAAATGTTATTCCATAGTTTTGATGATTTTACTATTATTCTAAAATATGAAGAAAAAAAATTCTAATAAAGAATGAGTAAGTGTTTCAAAACCTTTGACCAGTAGTGTATATATACACTGGGGGGCAAAAGTTTGGAATAATGTATATATTTTGCTGTTTCGGAAGGAAATTGGTACTTTAATTCACCAAAGTGGCATTCAACTGATCACAAACTATAGTCAGGACATTACTGATGTAAAAACAGCACCATCACTATTTGAAAAAAGTAATTTTTGATCAAATCTAGACTGGCCCCATTTCCAGCAGCAATCACTCCAACACCTCATCCTTGAGTAATCATGCTAAATTGCTAATTTGCTAATTGCTAATCACTTTGCATTACATCAAACACAGTTGAAAGCTATTTGGTCTGTTAAATGAAGCTTAACATTGTTTTTGTGTTTGTTTTTGAGTTGCCAGAGTATGCAATAGACTGGCATTTCTTAAGGTCAATATTAGGTCAAAAATGGCAAAAAAGAAACAGCTTTCTCTAGAAACTTCAATCATTGTTTTGAGGATTGAAGGCTATACAATGCTTGAAATTACCCCAAAACTGAAGATTTAATACAAAGGTGTACACTACATTCTTCAAAGTCAAAGGACAACTGGCCTTAACAAGAACAGAAAGAGATGTGGAAGGCCAGATGTACAACTAAACAAGAGAATAAGTACATCAGAGTCTCTAGTTTGAGAAATAGACACCTCACATGTCCTCCGCTGACAGCTTCATTGAATTCTACCCGCTCAACACCAGTTTCATGTACAACAGTAAAGAGAAGACTCAGGGGTGCCTTATGGGAAGAATTGCAAAGGAAAAGACACTTTTGAATCAGAAAAACAAAAAGAAATGGTTATAGTGGGCAAAGAAACACAGACATTGGACAACAGATAATTGGAAAACAGTGTTATGGATCTTAACCCCATTGAGCTTTTGTGGGATCAGATAGACTGTAAGGTGTGTGAGAAGTGCCCGACAAGACAGCCACATCTATGGCAAGTGCTACAGGAAGTGTGGGGTGAAATGTCACTGGAGTATCTGATCAAACTGACAGCTAGAATGCCAAGGATCTGCAAAGCTGTCATTGCTGCACGTGGAGGATTTTATGATGAGACCCTTTGAAGTAGTTTAAAATTGTAATAGTAATTTGTGTACATTGTACCTATACACACACACACACACACACACACACACACACACACATACACACACACACACATTAGAGTGCCTGTAACATTTTTACCATATTTTCAGTGAATTTGTGGCAACCACAGCTGGTAGTTTTTTGTTTGTATTTTACTCTAAATTTGAATATGATATTTTTATTGATTAACATCCTCTCAAATGACATGATATGTCTGAGGGCATTTTGATGTGATTTGTAAGAAAAGATTTTGTATTAGCCTACTAGCAATTTGAGCATTAATGTTGCAATATACTGTCCTCATATGATCACATGCTATGTGTGAACAGAAAAGTAATGCAAATTCTTATAAATTCAGCATCGTACACACATGAATAAGGCAACTGTAAGTCTTATCCTCTACAAGGCCAATATTTTCCATCTCATTATCGGTTCATGTACAACCATTAAAGAGAAATAGACTGTATTTCCACGATTTCTATCTTCCACTCAATATAATGATCCATGGCGAAATCATGTGAACTAGTATATCAGCTTTCTGCAGTCATTTTTATGTGCTCTCAGCCACCCCATTTCCCGCAATGTTCATTCAATACCTGCGGTCTTCTTCCGTTTGGAGATGCATTGAGTTACTACACTGTCACAAGTGCTTCTTCTCTGTATCATCATTATTTCATGAAATGTGTGCACCACACAATGCTAAGCCACACAATGCTTAATTACAAGTTTCAGATCATTTTTATAGTTGAACCAAGTCATTGATAAACTGTCAGAAAGCAAGAGACCCAAGAGCAGAGGAGCAGTTCACAGGATTTATTGATAATAAATTACAACACAGCAGAGCAGGGGAAGCGTGGGGAACCCGGCAACGACTGCAGCAGGAGGCTGATGAGGGTGTTTGCAGAAGTGTGTGTGCATCATGGTCGTGTAGACAGCAGATCTGTGAGGAATCCTCCATTGAAGAATGTGTTGGGAGAAGCGCAGCAGCCAACTGGAAGGTAACTGTACTCCAGACACACGGGCAACCAATACAGATACACGAGACAGGACCAACTGAGGAATTGAGAGAGCGAGGGGAGTTAATTGAACACACCAATTTAGCAAAGATCAGGACACAACGAAGGGTTTAAGTTGGCAGAGAATAAACAGAGAACAGGTGATGTCAGCACGCTAAATAGTGGTATGATCATGCATGAAACAACAAAACAACAAACCGTGACAGTACCCCCACTCGGAACTGGATCCCTCTGCCCCTCCACCTGCTATCGATGAACCTTTTGACCGTATACACCGGAGAGCATTCAACTAGATGCGGTGGAGGCTGGCTGTGGGCAATGGGATGCAAATTGGAACGGAAAACTGGTTTAATTTTAGAAAAATGGAAAACAGGATGGATGCATTTGAGGTAGGGAGGTAACTTGAGACAGACTGCCACTGGACTAATGACCTTAACTATAGGAAATGGCCCTCTTAACACGAGCGCAATTCCGTATGATGGCTTCTCTGGCGGCTTTCCAGGTGCAATGGCACCTTTGAATACAAGAGTGAGCGGATGGGACCTGAACGTCAGGCTCTTGGGTGGGGAAGAATTGGGGCTGGTAACCGAGGCTACACTGGTGATAACCCTGTAGACGACGAAGGTAACTGGCTTGGTGAAATGGGTGACGATGGTCTGGGGTGTGCCACTGATGGTATGGGCTGTTATCAGTTCAACCAACTGGACCACCGGAACTTGCCACTTGGAAGCCAAGTCGAGAGGGAAAGAGACTTCAATGTTCCACAACAAATGTGTGGCAAGGACCCACCTCACCTGAGAACGGGTCAGGAGGATCAAGACAAGGCTCAGAGCATCCATAAACGTGGGGAACCGCCGGAGCCGGTGAGGAGGCTTCCTGGGTGGGACCGTATCGAGAGGCTGGCGGAGTTGCTGGACAACAGAGGCGAGTTCAGCTGGGTCCGTCCTGGCTAGATTGTTCTGTCAGAAAAAAAAAGAGACCCAAGAGCATATGAACAGTTCGCAAGATTTGACAATAAATTAGAACACAACAGGGCTGGTGAAGCATGGGGAACCCTCACCGACTGCTACAGAAAGGTGGCACGTATTTGTAGATGTGCGTGAATCGTGGTCCCGTAGAGAGCAGATCAATGTGGAATAAGTATGCGGCCCCCTGCACTTGGAATCAGCTGCAAAATATACTGAATCTAAAGGACTTACACTGGTTGCTTTTAAAGTACTTTTAAATGACATGGAGGCTGTACACACAGGCTGTAGATGTTATGATTGATTACACAGATGATCCTTGTTGTTTATCAGTTGTGGTAAATATTTATGAAATTTGTATATTTTATGACCTTGTAACTCACTATTTATTCATAAATTTGTTATATGTTTTACGTTTATGTTATATGTTTTTATTTTTTGCAACCTTGTAAATTGTGCTGCTGCCTGTCTTGGCCAGGACGCTCTTGGAAAACACATTTTTAATCTCAATGAGTTTTTCTTTCTGGTTAAATAAAGGTAATATAATCCTCTTTGAAGAGTGTTCATAGACATGTATGCGTTGTGGTAGTAGGGAGCAGATCTGGGAGGAATCCTCAACTTAAGAATGTGTGGGCAGAAGGATAAGCGCAGCAGCAAACTGGAAGGTAATCACACTCCAGACACAAGGGCAGAGACGGGCAACCAATATAAATACACCAGACAGGAACACTTGAACACACAACAACAAAAGATCATGACACAAGGAAGGGTTTAATTAGGCATGCCGGCAGCACCTGAGACACATGAGGGAGAGAAAAACAAACATAACAAACATTGGGACTGTGACAGAAACAGACTTGGTCTGAATGGTAATTACCTTGGACTTAAAATTTGATAAAGACAAGCTCTAAGGAACACTTGTATGATACTTTTGCATTCTTTTTGAAGCTTGAAAACTTCATAGTAGTTGCATGAAAAAAGCAATCAGAACATTCCTCAAATTCTCTAATTTTGTGTTGCAAGGAAAAAAAGAAAGTCTCAATAGTTTGAAATAGCATGAATATGAGTAAATAATCCCAGAATTCACATTTTTGTGTCAACTATTCCTTTAAGCTTCATTATTGTATAGGCCTTCCAGAATGCTTTGTTTACCAATACTTAAAGTAACAGTTCAACCCAAAAAATGTAATTCTCTCATCATAAACTCATTATTAACCCTCATGCCATCCCAGATGTGTAGACTTTCTTCTGCAGAACACAAAGATTTTTAGGGGAATATTTCAGCTCTGTAGTGGAAATTTGTCCAAAAATGTAATGATTGAACATTACTGACAGTTTGGAGGTCTTGATGTTATATTTTACTAGTGTACTTTATATACAGTGCAGATATTGGGAGGTATAAGAACATGGCTGACTTAATGGATTCCATCACAAATTTCTTTTTGGTCCCCACATCCAGCAGATATCTATTGAAATCTTAAAATCATTAGAAAAGATGTTTATTATTTTTGTACAGACACTTGAGAAAATCGGTATGAGAAGGAAGAGAGACGAATTCCAGTAACTGATGCTACTAAGCCTGAGTATGCAGTTTACACAGCCTGTCAAGAGCATACTTAAAACAGGTATAGGTACAAGAGAAAGGAAAAAAATAAAGGAAGAAAGAACTTGTTTTTGGTTATCTTGTTAAATGGTAGTTAAGTTGACAGACATCCTTAATCTTGCCAGCCTTGTCTAACAAGATTACCAGTTTCCATGTTCAATGGAAGCAAAAAAAACAACAACAACAAAGCCCATTATCTCCGCACAGAACCAGTTATTCAACATTCAGTGTAAACTGAATATTTTTTTTGTATTAACATTACATAATATACAACAGTATACAGAGATGTACAGAAATATACCAGAGTGTACAGAACATTAATTCCTTAATCAAAAAAGTAACCACTAATACTACAAGTCATTTTTTGCTTTTTTGTTGACAATATTCTCCAAACAGGTGCTGTAGTTCTTGATCTCCTGGCGAAAATGAATGAAATTTGGCTTGGACCCTGACCATTTCTTCTTATGTATGTGGAACTTCCCCAAAATAATAAGTTGCACAAGAAAAATAAAATTATTATTATTATTATTTTCATTGAAATAATATATGCATATATCAAAATGTGTAAACTGAATATTTTCCAGCTGAACATTTTGTTCCTAGACGTATACGGACGTCATTGCTCTGCGCCTACTTTAAAACGCTGCGCTACGTCATATTCAACGCTCGCGGATGGGGGGAGCTGGGGGTGTTGCCCGTATTTCGACAAGCCCCGCCCTCCTCGCAATGATTGGTGCATGCAACTTATAAGTAGTCTATGATTGGACAATTGAGAAGACGGTCGTTTAGCTGCACCAACCACAACAAAAAGTAATTGGTTTAAGGATGGGACTTGTCGCAAGACGGGTGGGACAAAAATAATAATAACGCAGAACAAGGAAATGTTTATGTCATGCTGGATAATTGAAGCTCCATATCCATAATTGGATTCGAGTTGCCAGGATCCATTGAAACGCTAGAACATTCCACATCCATATGTCACCGTAAGTACATCACTGACTTTAGTGAATCTAAAGCAGGTTGATCGCGAACTCTATTGACTTTTCATTGTAAATATGGGAATGTTTATACAGTATGTATAATAGGGAATTAAGAATAAGGAGGGAGTTGAGGTTGATTTGCTCCCTGGAGAAAAAAAAATAAGTGCATCGAAAATTAGGGATATAAGTTCAAATATTAAAATATCAACAAATCCTTGACGTCTTAATACATTGATTGGTGGCCTTTATTGTATTTTTGGGGGGCTCTCATGCATGGTTTTGTGATTATCGATTAGACTACTCAATAATTGAAATATTGTGATTTTATTTTTTCACCCATTTATTTTTTTATTTTAAATACTCTGTACTGTGATAATAGCAAACAATTTGGTTAGACTAACTGCATGTTAAACTGTATATATTATTTTGGATTTGTTGTGAACAGTTGCATACTTCACTAACACTGTCAATAATACATTCCCAAAATATCCGAGATCCAGGTAAGATGTCTTAAATTGCTGCTGTGTCCTGTACTGTATTTCAGAGACTGTCTGATTTTTTTTTCACAGACAGACACCTGCCACTGGACACAACTTTAACTTTGAATTGTAAATGTTTGGATGATCAAAGTCCAAATAAATTGTTATCAGTCACACATGTATTTACGGGAAAGCTTGATCCTTGATATAAAGCTGTATAAACTAATTATCATTGATAAAGTTGTGTGACATTGTATCATTTCATTCTAGGGCCTCAGGAATGTTGCTTGATGAGACCCCACTGTTCGATCCATCTCTCCTCACAGAGCTGGACTGGAGTAGAAACACTGTCCACTTCTCACCCCCAATTTCCCCCTCTCTGCCTGGGGAGGGTCTGGTCCTTCGCCCTCTCTGTACTGCTGACCTAGACAGAGGTACTGGTTAACTTTTCAGTTCTGTTCAGTGTTGTGCACTCTGCCCACTCATGTTCAGTATCTCAAAATCAACACATGTTTGTTGTTTGGCCTTTTTAGGATTCTATAAGGTCTTATCACAGCTCACAGTAGCAGGGGATGTCACAGAGGAACAGTTTAAAGGTATCAGAAGCATACTGTAAATTCTGCAGTGAGAACCCGTTCTCATATTGTGGTTAAAAGGATTATTGTCAAATACAAATTAAATGGATCGCAAGCAAAACTGTGATTTCATTGATTATTTCTTGATGATTTCATTTTAAAGGAATAGTTCACCCCAAAATGAAAATTCTCTCATCATTTACTCACCCTCATTCCATCACAGATGTGTATGACTTTCTTTCTTCTGCAGAACACAAATGAAGATTTTTAGAAGAATATCTCAGCTCTGTAGGTCAATAAAATGCAAGTGAATGGTGGCCAGAACTTTGAAGCTCCAAAAATCACATAAAGGATGCATAAAACTAATCCATAAGACTCCAGTGGTTAAATCTGGCTTCAGAAGTGACATGATGGATGTGAGTCAGAAACAGATAATTATTGAAGTATGTTTTTTTTTTATTTTTATTTTACAAAAATTATCTTCCCTGCCCAGATATGCACTAAGAATGTGAATCGGCACAAAATCTAAATTTATTGCTTAAAAAGGAATTACATTTTTATCCGTTTCTCTCCCACACATATCATATTGCTTCTGAAGCGATGGATTTAAACACTTGAGTCATATGGATTAATTTTATGCTTCATCAGCTTTTTGGAGCTTCAAAATTTTGGTCAATATTCACATGCATTGTTTTCATAGCTGAGATCTGGGATGGCATGAGGGTGAGTAAATGATGAGAGAATTACAATTTTTGGGTGAACTATCCCTTTACGCTTGAAGTGTACTTACTTTTTTCAGCAAATTTTGAACATATGAAGAGAAGTGGAGACTATTATGTCATTGTGGTGGAAGACACAAATCTTGGACAAATTGTTGCCACCGCAACACTTATCATAGAACACAAATTCATCCACGCTTGTGCAAAGGTACTTTATTGTTAAAAATGCTGTTTGCAATTCAGTTTCTTATGACGGAGTTCTACATATTCAAGGCTTTTTGTATTTGTCAGAGGGGGCGAGTGGAGGAAGTCGTTGTGAGTGATGTATGCAGAGGGAAGCAACTCGGAAAACTGTGAGTTTGGGTTTTGAACACGTGTCATTCATTCATTTATATGATGGAATCCATTTAAAGATGATATTCATTGACATCAGTGTCAGAATTAACTTTTAAATTTAGGGGCAATATTTGCCCCCTGGATTTGAATTCTTTTCGGACATTTTTAACGGAGGGCCAAATTACTCAAATTTAAGTAATGAAATTAAATATATTAATAAATCCTTAAATACGAAATTAAATGACAAAAACGATAAAAAAAAAACAAAAAAATATCGCTAAATAATAAAAATAAATGTCTTTTGTTTTTAATTTTAGCATTAGTTTGCATCATTTACATTTTAGCATTATAGGTTTATTTTTCATTTAAACATGAGCTTTTTCAGGGTTACACTTATATGCATGTCACTCAACGATAATGGGTGTGGGTGGGAAAATCAAATGCAAAGGGAAATGTTTTGATTTATATGATTAATTCAATCATTTATATTCAGTTTCATTTTGTATTTTATAATTTTTTGTAATTTCCATATCCATATTTTTTTTAACCTTATAAAACAATCTTAGTCTCATCCATTAATGTAAAATTCTTCATTTAAAAAGACATGGTCATTTAAAGTTACATTTATTATATGTCTGAATAAATTATTCCTATGCCAAGCAATATAGTTCGCAGCATAGCAGCTTGGTGCATTAATTATGGAATTTGCAGGTTTGCATTTAGTCATTTTACAGCGGCTCGTCCAATCAGAATTTAGAGTTGGAACTAGGGGTTGCACAGACTAGTCGACTTTAATGTTCTGACATGACGCATCAAGCTTAACGTTGACTAGTCGCTGATCATGTGATTTTTGACACTAACAACATGGCGGACTTGCACAAGACAACAGGTGAGGAGCCTGTACAACTGTCACTTGCAAAATTTTCAACCTTTAGCTGCAGTGCACGGAGAAGGTTTTAGAGAAATTGTGCACTTTTTTTGAACCTGGCTACGATGTCCCATCTTACAACACAATGTGGAACACTATCAAACACCAGTACGACAACCTGCGTGAAACTATTATGAAGGAGATGAGAGGTCCGAGTGTGTCGTTAACAACCGACTTGTGGACATCCTCCACCATGGAGCCGTACATTACGGTAACAGCTCACTACATCACGGACACATGGAAGCTGAAGGCACGAGTACTGTGTACATCTATGATGCCAGAGAGACATACTGCAGTCAACATTGCTGACCGTCTGTCTGAAATAATCAAGGAATGGGGGAATAGCTGTTTTTTGCACAGCCCACGATAATGCCAGTAACTTAGCCATGGAGCTATGTGAAATGTTTCCCCAAAGATCGGGTGCAGTGGGCACACACTACAACTAGCAATAAAAACTGGCGTAGTCTTACCTGACGTTGCGAAGGCTATTGATGCAGCAAGGCGAGTTGTCAGCCACTTTCGGCACTCCGCAAACCTTTGGCCAAGGCCACTGAATTAATGTGTGGCGAGTTGCATGTGGGGCTGTCTTTCATCTTTCCAGTTATTTTCAACATGATTAGCGCCACTCTGCATTACATCTTAATTGCATCCCAGAGAGTAAAAGAGACTCCGCCCACAGCCACCTGAACAGCCGGCTCCAGGATGAGGGAGAGCCGCTCGCAGCAAAAGGTGGGTCCGCTGGAGTAATCTGCGCTAGCATTATTGATTTAAAATGCTGATCTGTTATTATTGTTGTTAATAATATCCGCAGATGTGGTGAATTTATAGCCCAAATAATTGTCATCCTAGGTGAGAGGATGTACACAGCGAGGACACAGTTGATAACGAAGGTGAGCCAGTAACTGGGGGAAAAGGCCCGACTTCAGCGAGATTTTGAGCAGGTTTTTGGGCCACACTATCAAAGTGGGTGGAAACTGGGACGCCACTCCACAGCAGCCGAAGAAGTCCGTGAATATTTATTACCAACACCACATATTCCCACCATGGAAAACCCCCTGCAGTGGTGGGCCCGCAACCAGGACAAATTTCCCCGTTTGTCCAAGCTTTGCAAAAGCCACATGGCTGTCCCAGCTACCAGCACCCCACGCGAGATAATTCTTTCACTGGCTGGAAATACCATCATCCGACAGCAGGCGGGGCTAGCCTCCATGCAGCCCATGTCGATGCCCTCATCTTCTTACATGCAAACCAGGATCGAAAATAAAAAACTGTGACTGGGCAGGACTGTGACAGTGAGCAGGCTTACAGCCTAGATCTTGCGTGAGTGTCATTAACATGTTATGCCGACATGCATTAATTTTCTTTTGCACTAAAATGGGAGTTAGCGTTTTTGCTGCACTGTTATGAGCTGTCTGTCAGCATCTGTATAATTTTTTGCAAATAAATAGAAAATTGTGGCATGTTGCAAGCGTTCCCATCTCTTGTGTTTTTATTTATGACGTCATCAGCGATTAGTCAACGTCGACTCTCTAAGGTCGTTCAACCCCTAGTTGGAACTTTGTTTTGTGATCGGATTTATTAGCAACACCTTAGTGGTAATTCATTTGACTTTAATACTGTATTATATGTCTTTATTTTAAATTAAAGGGATGGTTCACCCAAAAATGTAAATTCTTTCATCATTTACTCACCCTCATGCCATCCCATTTGTTTGTGACTTTCATTCTTCTGCTGAACACAAATGAAGATTTGTAGAAGAATATCTCAAATCTGTTGGTCCATACAATACAAGTGAATGGTCGCCAGAAATTTGAATCTTCAAAAATCACATAATGCAGCATAAAAGTAATCCATAATTCTCCAGTGGTATAATTCTTGTGTTTTGAAGCAATATGATAGGTGTGGGTGAGAAACGGATCAATTTTTAAGTTATTTTTTTTTACAATAAAGCGCCACCTTTGACCAGCCCTGACCAGTAGGTGGTGATATGCACAAAGAATGTGCATTGCCAAAAAACAAAAGACGAATGTGGAAGTGAAAGTTAAAAACGGCATATCGCTTCAGAATACATGGATTAAACCACTGGAGATGTAGTGATTACTTTTATGCTAAAGTATGTGCATTTTTGAAGATTCAAAGATCTAGCCTCCATTCATTTCCATTGTATGGACCAACAGAGCTGAGATATTCTACTAAAATTCTTCATTTGTGTTCTGCTGAAGACAAAGTCAAACACATCTGTGATGGCATGAGGGTGAGTAAATGACGAGAGATTTTCCTTTTTGGGTTAACCATCGCTTTAAAAGTAAAAGTTTTAAAACTAGCAGTTTTTTTTTTTTTATAGGTTGGTTTCAACATTGACTCTCCTCAGCAAAAAGTTGCAGTGCTACAAAGTAACGCTGGAGTGTGCACCGAAAAATGTGGAATTCTATAAGAAGTTTGGTTATTCTGCATCAGATGAGACTTACATGCAGTGCCGATTCTTTGAATCGAACAGGACATAGAACATCATGGCTTAGAACTCTGCTCCGTTATGAGGTCCTTTCTGCGTGACACCACATCCACAATTGTCCATTTGAGTTTGAAAACTTTGTTTTCAGTTTCTTAACTGCATCATCATTTTCCTAAGTATGTGGCGATGATTTTGAAAGTCTGTTTTCCATATAGAAAATGTTGTTCTAGTGTGGATGTGACCTTTGATCAGACAACTTTGAAGTTTGTACCTTTTTTTTTTTTGGTCCGCAAAAAATGCAACCATAACATCATGTGGGATGAGGAGTATTTTAACTTAAAAACACAGAACAAAGTGGACTTTCATGAATGTTCTAAATGTCAGCAGTCAATGTCAAGCATTATTGAAAGATATTCAGTTTTTTTTAATTATAAAATATGCCTCTTCCATCAAAATTGGTTGGAGAACAAATAAGATTTGATCATATGTGTGGTCAATACTGTAAACCACTGGCCTGTTGGAGAAGACAAACATTTTTACTTAAAAGGCTTACTTGAATAATTTCTCAAGTATAGATTAAGAACAGAGATGACATTTCTGTTCAAGGGGATGTATTTTTTTTTTTAAAGAGGAAAAGTGAACATTTGTCAGTAACTCAAATGCTTTTGAAATGGTTTTTAAAATTTGCTGTTTACAAAACTGCATTTTTAAAGCATTTTCCCTCTTTTCGTAAGATTGTAGTTTGTGCGTAATTTTCTTATAAAATATACCAAACCTCCAATCACATTTTGCGTTATATAAGCAAGAATCTTTTTGTCTCATGCAGATACTCTGCTTCAATGTAGAGAACTATAATAGACAGTTTACTTATTTATTATGCACATTTCTGGCTCTAGTCTTAGTCACTGGTGGTAATTATATTGAATCAATAGTTATGAGCAAAACCGAGACGGAGGCAAATAATTGTAAAATATTTCCTAATTCAATGAAAGCATACCTTTTGTACAAATGCATTTTATTTTTATACTTTCATTGATAGCAGTTAGACAAATGAGGTGCATCCACATGATTTTTCTGCATGTCTCTTATCTGTCAATCAGCAACTAAATATGTGGCAGTGATGTTTTATCTTTTATAACTTGTGCATTGAAAATCATTGAATGGCAAGTGGGTGAATGGGTTAAAATATAGCATTCAAAATAAATGAAAATGGCTGTATTTCAATGAATTTGCTTTGACTGTTAAATCAAGTTGTAATTTCATTCTAAATCTATTAACATCCAACAATACTAAACAGTTTTAGAGGACCTAATCTTGTCCTACCTTTATTCCAGGGATTGATAACAGAAACAACAAGGTAAGTAGCCATCTTTTATTGAGCAGTGGGATGTTAAATCTATGGCAAACGTATCTTTAACTCAGTCTTAATTCATTCCCTCAAGGACTGATTCATCCTACCATTTTTTTTCCATGGCAGTGACAGTCACATTCCTTTGATCCCCCCTTCCCACCCCAATCTGTCCAACAAAGTTAACAGTTCAAGTTCAAGTATCAAAAGTGCATTATTGCAATACTGTCCCGCTGCAAATGCAAAATGCTTTAAATACTATAAAACGGCAAAAATGTCAGTGCATACAGCTTAAAAAAAAAAAAAAACTATTCCCCAGCTCCAAGGGTCACTAAGAGCAGTCCCTCCCAACCCCTGTACAAATATTAACATTTTTAATCCCAATAAAAAAAATGTAAAAAGAAAAGTCCACTGCAGTTAAGCACTATTTTAGTAAAGCTTATGCGTTTTGCACTGCTGTAACTTGCATACTCCCAAAGTCCTCGTCCTCTTCTAGTGTCCGTTTTAGGCTTCCTGTAAGAGAAAAAATTCTGTAATTTTTAAAACTGCCTTAAAAATCACAGATCTTGTTGTTATAGCTCAATCATCCCAATAATTTCATCATCCAGCAGATGATTTGCATAAACTCTAAATATTAGTCACCTTAAAATCCATAGAAATGCTAATACATATAAACTCAATAAATGGGCAGTATGGCCAACCAAAAATACACTTTTACCTGGCATCCCAGCTTGGATGGAGAAAGACCTGCCCAACTGAATGGGTGACATCATCTTGATGGTTAGCTTGGCAAGATATATTGCTTCATATTCCTTGATGACAACAGAGGGGACATCCATTTATTAGTATGTGTGGAAAAAAGCTATGCTATAGCACTTAAGTTAATAACACAAAAGTGAAGTTTCTTTTAAAACCTTACCTGTAGCTGATGAACAAAACCTACATTGGGGTTAATGCAAAATCGTCTCTCCTGTACATGACTAAAGGCATTCCTGTGATCAAATAATATCAGATATGATCAGCTCCACAACAATATTAATGATACATAGTTGAATTTCCTTTCCAATTAATTTCACCATTTTTGACCCTACTATTACCTGTATTTCACTCCAAATGTCTCCATAAGGTAAGCAATAACTAAGGCAGCACTGGAGAAAAAAAGATGCCACTTTAATCTTTACAGTGTTAAAAAATAATTCTGAGTACATTATAAAAAAGCAAAAAAAGACATGATTCGTTTTAAATGTACCTTCGTGATATCCCTGCATTTCCATGAACAAGTACCTTTCCTGCAACAGAAATGTTTAAATGACAATTACATTTCATTGGGATTCTGTTCTCAGAGATTATATGTATCTAGATGGCATCATGCAGTCCAATACTACACACACAATCAATATACAGAAATATTCATTACCCCCTGTCTCTAAACATCCATCAATAAATTCTTTAGTCTAAAGAGAGATAAGAGAGGAAAACACATTAACATTTAATGAGACAAAAAAAATATGATTTTTTTTTAAAAAAAATGCCAGCTTACCATTGGGAAATATCTAATTATATTCTCCACAGGGCTATCTGCTATATCTAAAACGAGGTACCTATAAACAATGAAACAATTTCATTTTGATGTGGGAAATTGCAGATATTTATACTGAAGCGCAGCACACATATACACAGAACAAAGCACAACCAGAAATATAATTACCTAAATTTATGGGGAAAGTTTGGCTTTATGAAGTTGGCCTCAATGTCTTGTCGGACACACACAATGTGAGTTATCCCCTGCTTCTCCAGCATTGAGAGCTGAAATAATGTGAGGATTTATCAGATCCAAACATAAGACCAGGCCATGCTGAGCTTGATGAATAAGAAAAACTAATTTCTACATTACCTTGCTCTTCATAGCAGCTGAATAGGGACCAAGAAATAAACCTGGGAGGATTTCCTGAAATTAAAGCATCATACATAGTTTGATGAGATTTGTTAAAAAGAATGTGACTTTAAAATATGGCTAATAACATGTCAAGAACAAGACACAGTAACAACATTAAGGATACAACTTGGATACAGAAATATAGAGTATTGATTATGTGCAATGTAGAGTAACATGGCACAGTGTGCAATATAAATATGCAAACTAAAATCATGTGCAGTGTTTCTACATTTACACCCACCTGCATCTCTCTTCTCATTGGATATGCCCAGTCCTACAGAAATAACGGGATCACAAATGAACATCAAATGATCAGATTTTGCAAGCAGGCCTAATATAGTACTGCTAATATTATTACACATTAGACAGCACACCACACTATATTCAACAGCAGTGGTCTAATATAGGGGGTAAAACTCTTTATTATCATTATCATCAGTATATCTACTTATGATGAAGACCACTCACTGTACAACAACAAAATATTAGCAAGATTCGTTCTGACTAGGATCATATAACTAACATTTGCTGTGATATAGCAATGTTTACACTGTGTTGTTGTTGCACACCGACATTGGATTGCAAATGCTAACTGCTCACTGGCTACAGCAACAGGGTAGCAACAAAAACAATCGTATTTATGAACCCACTGCTTTTAAACTTATATAATATATGGTGTCTGATCAAGCAGTAGTTAGCATTGGGCTAATGTTTTTAAACCATACCAGCTGCTCTTCTTTGGGGGCTGGAAGGGACGGGAATTCGAGTTTATTCCCTTCGTCCATGCTGCGATATATTCCAGCTTTCAAAACGTTCGCGTCCCCTTTGATGGATAGAATACAAAGACGAATTAAGTGCACATAAAGTGGAGTTTGAGAAGGAGCTCCGTACTCGTGCACGCCATGCTGTTGCCCTCCACCCAGGACGAGGCAGACCATACGTCATTTGGGTATAGCACGCCCTTTGATTACACACTTGCACGCACGCACGCACGCACGCACACACACACACACACACACACACACACACACACACACACACACACACACACACACACACACACACACACACACACACACACACACACATATATATTAAAGACAGCATGAGAGATAGATATATTGATATCCTTAAACACAATTGTACTAATAAACATATTAGAAATATTAATACATTAAATAATAGGTGAAACGATTACTCATAAAAGTTATGTATTTAGAAATATAAACTGGACTAAAGCTTGGAATATTTGTGAAAAATATTGTTTAATTACAATTAAACATAATTACATTCAAAGTTTTACATGGTATATATCCAGCTAAAGGTGCATTAGAGAGATTTCATTTGGATATTGATTATTCCTTTGATTTTTGCTCAACAGAAAAATAATCTATTGTCCATCTTTTTTTGTAATTGTGTATACTCTAATATTTTTTGGGTGGGTATGGAAAATTTTATCAGAAGGAAAACCAAAATTATATTTAAGCTAAATCATTTTGATATATGTATATATTATTCCAATGAAAATAATAATAATAATTGTATTTTTATTATTTTGGGGGAAGTTCTACATACAAAAGAAGAAATGGTCAGAGTCCAAGCCAAATGTCATTCATTTTCTCCAGGAGATCAAGAACTACAGGACCTGTTTGGAGAACATTGTCAACAAAAAAGCAAAAATGACTTTTTTGATTAAGGAATTCATGTTCTGTACACTCTGGCATATTTCTGTAAATTTCTGTGTACTGTTGTATATTATGTTCTATTAAAAAAGAAATTACACACACACACACACACACACACTCGCTCACCACAGTTAGTTCCGGTCCTCGAATCTGATTGGATGAGAGACGTTCCATGAGCACTGATGGTGTGACAGCATCAGCACTCAGACGCTTTGCTGTGTGTGTATCACTCTGCTTGTGTTCATGCTGTTCTAAACTAAAGTTTAAGAGTGCAGATGTGTTAGGAGTTACTGTCTTTATTTTTGAAATTTCATATGTTAACCGGCAGGTGTTGACAAAAGATAATAATCAGTGATCACTCGTATTAGCAATACATTACCAAAGCTAGGAAATAGCTTTAAACAGCTTAAAATGACAACTTCAGGATTAAGGCTCATCACAGCTGAGAGACAACTGATTGTAAAGGTAATTTAAAGGGCAAGGAGGAGGCAAGAACCAGCTTGACGTTATAAATCATATTTTAATGACAAACTTAAACCAAAGACACAAACACACATATGACGGACATGTCCGTAAACGATCTCTCTCTCTCTCGCTCGCACCATCTTCCGCAGTTGGCCTTTATCCCTCTCGGAGGCTTGAATAGCCTGATAAGGGACCGGGTGTGTATAATCACGACCCGGCCCCACCCTCTGCCCTGCCACACTGATTTATTACAGAACTTAAGGTGCTTACCTTTTATCAGAGTTTCCACATTGGATACATACTGTTTAAAATGGCGCAGCACATTGCAATTTCTAAAGGGAATGACTCTTGCGCATTGGCTACCGTGAAATAGAGAGGAATACCCCCGCTTGGATCTATTTTCCACTGAGAAAGCTGACCTTCAGAAAGCAGACAGCATCTCTTCTTGGGTGTGGCAACAGGTGATAGCACACACTCTCTCTCTCTCTCTCTCGCACACACACACACACGCACACCCATCTGTCCGTCTATCCTTGTTTATCCAATGACTTGTTAGAAACAGCACAAGCCATGATACTATTTCTGAAGTGAACTTTTTGAATTACAAATGGAGGTTTCGTCTAAACACGCAATTTCGTGTACAGGCGTCCATTTTTGGCCAATGGCGAGCTAGAAAAGTTAAACATTTGCATAAAATTAATTAAACTTAAATAGCGACCTAAACACCTACAAAACCTTGTGTAATTCATGAATAATACATGATAAATCAACGTGTGATTCCATAAAGTCCTACGTCATCGAGTTTGCCAGCATACGTCATAGATGTGTGAGATCACATGATGAAGAATTTCAAAATAACAGCTTGGCACTGTGAACATGGCATTGGGGGCATTCTCAACAGCAGCAACACACAAGAATCCTTTCACGTGCAAGACAGGTCATATGGGACAGGACAGAATTTAATCAATAACTTACAGATGATTTATAAGGTTTGATAGGTTTTTAATTTAGTTTTGCCTACTGTTGTTTGTGTACTGTTAATCTTACAAAGGAACAAATCACCTTCACAGAACATTGACCCCGTTTACATTGATCAAATTTATATTTTAACAATCTTTAACGATTTATTTTAATCTCTTTTTCTAATTTGGAATGCCCCATTTCCCACTACTTAGTAGGTCCTCGAGGTGGCGTGGTTACGCTTCTGAGACCTCTTATCACGTGACTCGTTGTGCATGACACCGTGGAGACTCACAACATGTGGAGGCTCATGCTACTCTCAGAACCACTAATTGTGACCACAAGGAGGTTACTCCATGTGACTCTACCCTCCCTAGCAACCAGTCCAATTTGGTCGCTTAGGAGACCTGGCTGGAGTCACTCAATCAGTGTCAATACTCCCTGAGATACCCAGGCCCCTAACAATCACAATGATACAATTATAACCCATTATACATAAACGATTCAAAACGAAATTAGTAGAACATACGGGCTACTTTGGAACCCTTTATTAAACATACTACCATTTGACACATACTAATTCTTATCTCATATACTATTTAGGGTGGATAGTGTGCACATTGAGACCTTATATTTCTTAAAAAGTAAAATAGATAGCACACCTGAGCATGAAAATATCTACAAAAAGTTAGAATGGAGTCTGTACTTTAAGGGTCAGGGTTGAATTCATTTCAGAATTTTACAACTTAGCGGCCGTTCAGACAGAACACATTCTTGCACTAAAAAAAGCTAGACACAACGGATAAAACAGACGCAGGTGTCTGAAGAGATGCATTTTAAACGTTGAAGTGCCTTTTAACCTAACACGTGCTAATATTCTTGAGGAATATTAAAGGTGCTGTAAGCGATTTTAGCATAATGAAGCTTTCACGTGACGAGCCTTTGAATTAGCCACGCCCCCCTCATTCCAAAACCCACCCTCCAAAGATCATTTTGAGACCAAAACCGAGCAAAAGAGCAGTATTGTTTGTTTCGGTGGCTGTCAAATTCAACAGTGGTTCAATAGCGGCCTCAACTGACAAACTATGAATCATAGCCTCAATGATCCACTTAAAATGAGAACAAGCAAAATGACTGACAGGTGAAAAGCATCAGTGTCCGCAGACACATTTTTCTTTGCTGTTTTCAAAGTCTACAGCTTTCTCAGAGACCGTTGAGATATCGCAGGACACTAATTAATATCTTTAAGGGAGTAGGAACATTTTCTGCACACTTTTCCATAAATAGATTAAGATTAGAGAACCTCCCACTGTCTTACATTGACTGAATGATCAGCAATCAAAATATTTATCCATCGTTATTGCATATTACTATCAATCTCTCTATATCTCCCTTGCTCTATCTGGGTTTATACTGTAAATTACAACTTATCTATCAACAGGAAATGCAAATCTAGTCGTTCTTCTATGTAATAATATTTTTTGATTCATCATATAATACATTAACATACAACCCATAACACAAAAATGATTACTATTATTCTAGAAAATAAAACATTATTTACAGGTAGCAAGATTCCAAAAGTGAGGTCCAGCTCAAATGTCTTTGTGAAACTTGGTGCCAGTTATTTTTTGAAAACCACATTGAAACAATGAAGCGATTAAGTGCCATTTTCAGTCCTTTTTTCATGGTCTTATCGATCCTCCATGGGTGTGGATGAGTCTGATCGGACACTGTCTGGGCTCTTGGCTCGATACATCAAGTAATTCAATCCTTCATTGCTGAGCACAGGAGAAAGTCCAGTATCCAGATCTTCATCTTCATCCACGCCAACGAATACTTCCTCTTCTGCAGAAACCAGAAACTAGTTACCATGTAGTTACAAAAGGTAAATTTCTTTAATTACAATCCACAAACTAGGTTCACCAGTGTCACAAACGTACGATTAGAGTAAATGAATCAGGGACATAACATTTTGTATTTGTTGTAAATATTTTGATAATATTATATATATATACACTTAAGATGCATTTTCTTACCTTCTTCCTGGTAGGCTTGGTTTACATGACCTGCTGCCCCATTCTGACTCGCTCTTTTATCTACTTCATGATCTTTAAATTTGCTCAGAGTTTCCTGAAGGTACTGGAAGCTTGGTCTCTCACTTGGTTCCTTTTTCCAACAGTCCACCATCAGATTATACCTATATAAGCAGAAATGATATGGAAGCAATAGAAGGAAAGTTCATCTGTGATTTTCACCACGTTCATTTAATCATCATAGGTTTGTTTTCACATTCACTACATTTTAAACATTCATTTGTTGAAATCATTTACACTTACAATCTCTGAGGACACCCTGCTGGTGAAGGCAGTCGTTCACCTGTACTAATATGGTGTAATACTTCATGGTTGGTGTATGTGGGATATGGTTGCTTTCCTAATGTAATAATCTCCCACAGCAGCACACCAAATGCCCTGGCAATATGCAAGCGTGTTAGTTTAATTGGTGAGATATGCACTGTAATTGATCTAGAACAGCATCTCAATACTTACCATATATCAGAGTATTTATTGAAAATTCCATCTGTTAAGCTTTCTGGTGACATCCAGCGTACAGGAAGTAGACCTTCACCCTTCTTCCTGTAGTAGTCATTTTTATACACATCACGGGCCAATCCGAAGTCTCCAATTTTAATGACTCTGTCTGGGTCTGTGTAACCTCTTACTGATACTAGACAGTTCCTTGCAGCAATATCTCTGTTTATGAAAAGTGATTTCCAGTTTATTATTGAATAAAGCAAATGTTTCCTAAAATGTGTCTTTAAAGGGATAGTTCACCCAAAAACGAAAACTCTCTCATCATTTACTCACCCTCATGCCATCCCAGATGTGTATGACTTTTTTCTTCTGCTGTACACAAATGGATGGCATCAAAAAACAATGCCATCTGACTTAAAAAACAGATCAATATAAAGACCTTTTGTCCTATAAATATCCACTTTTACTTTCGCATTCTTCTTGTGTTTTTATCGATTTGCATTCTTCATGCATATCAGCACCTACTAGCAGGGAGGAGAATTTAGAGTAAAAACATGGATTAAACAACTGGAGTGTTATCGATGACATTTATGCTGCCTTTAAATGCTTTTTGGAGCTTCAAAATTTTGGTATCTATTCACTTGCATTTTGAGGAACAACAGAGCTGAAATATTCTTCTAAAAAATGTTGTTTATGTTCAGAAGAAGAGAGAAAGTCATACACATCTGGGACGTTATGAAGGTGAGAAAATGATGAGAGAACTTGCATTTTTGGGTGAACTATCCCTTTAAATGAAATGGATATTCCACTCGAAAATTAATAGCTTAAAAAATGAATGTCGTTCCAATCCAGAATGCTGCTATATTTATGTGGGGGTAAAAAAACTTTTAACAGCATAACAACGCAACTTTACCTATGAACAAAGTGCATTCTTTCTAAATAAGCACATCCTTTGGCAGCATCCACACTGATGTCTAGGAGACTGGTCAGATTCAGTAGCTCTCCATGATTCTATGAGACATATGAACACGAATGTAATTCCAGGATCAGTTAAAAACATGAAAAACCCTCAATTTATTTATAAAAACATCCTCATCAAAAAATAACGGCATCTGACATAGTGAGGTTGCTTACATTTGTAAGGCGAGCTCCTTTCAGGTAAGAACGAAGGTCTCCTCCTTCCATTAGCTCCAGGATGAGGTAATGTGGCTCATTCAGCAGACACACTCCGAGCAGACGCAGGATGTTTGGATGTTTAAACTGGCTGGACACCCAGAAAACAATGTTTGATAAATGTGCTCCAAAGCCTCAGACAATGTAATGTCTTAAATACAATAATACTATAACAGTAATATAATAGTGAGATTTACCTCATCAAATGAGCCTCTTTCAAAAATTCAGCTTTTTCATAGTCACTCGCACCTTTCCGCAGTGTCTGTCAAGAGTTCAGTTTGTGAGACATTTTCTAAAGGAAATCTGTAATTGTTCAAACAGCATCATCTGGACATAAATTAGGCTTGTGTTTGTAAATGTGGTCATCGTGGAATTTCATTCATACATTTGGCAGACGTTTTTATCCAAAGCGACTTACAGTGCCCTTATTACAGGGACAATAACCCCGGAGCAACATGGAGTTAAGTGCCTTGCTCAAGGACACAATGGTGGTGGTTGTGGGGATCGAACCAACAATCTTCTGCTTACCAGTTCAGTGCTTTAGCCCACTACGCCACCACCACTCACACTCACATAATTGCCAATTATTTACAGAAATTGGGGATCAATCTTTAAAATAAATGTGCTTGACAGAATTTATAAACTTATATTTGCATATGAAGTAAGAAAATGTTTAATATGTGGTTGATGGACTTTTTCCAAACAATATAAATGCTCAATCAACAGCATTTGTGGCATAATAGAATATAAAAAAACAACAATAAAAAAAACTGAATTGTCCTTCCTTTAAAAAAAATAAAAAAAAATAAAAAATCCAGGTTACAGAGGCACTTAAAATGGAAGTGAATGGGGGCCAATTTTTGGATGGTAAAATGTAAAGCTTAGAATTGTATAAAAGCACTTACATTAATTCTTCTGTTACAACTATTATTTGAGCTGTAAAGTTGTTTAATTAATCTTTTTATGATAATTTTAGGGTTTACAGTGTTACGTCGTCATGGAAGTGAAGTTGTACAATTGGATATAACTTTACACAGAAATGGTTAGTAAGCAATTTTAACACACTAAAATCATTTTAACACACATAATGTTTACATCTTGTGACTATACTTTGAAACAGTGAGTATGGAGTTACTTCCATTGTAAATGCCTCACTGTAACCTGCATTGTCTTTTTTTTTTTTTTTTTTAAAGGTAAGTAGGGACAGGTTAAATTAAATTTGTGTGGAAAAATTATGCCAAAAATGCTGTCGCTTGAGCTTAACTTGTGCTGAACCTAGAATATTCCTTTGAGGAGCAATTTTTACCTGATCAAACTCTTAAAATTCGTTTTGTTGGTATTGCTAATTTTTTTCAGTTTGATAATGATAAATAATATTTTTTGACTTGAATAAAACCAGTTAATGAAGCACATTTTTAGGTTTATTAATTATCCCTGATTTATTAAAGTTTACCTTGACAGCTACTTTCCTCTCTGGCACGACTTCAGTGATTTGGCTACCAACTATAATACCTTCATAAACCTCTCCAAAAGCACCACTGCCCAACAATCTCTGAAGCTTCAGACAGTCTCTGGGAAACAGAGGAAGTGACTCTCCTTTGGCAGGTATGGCACTAGGGAAAGTTGTGCGAAGATTAATACACGTTTAGACATACAAAAATCACAAACATTAAAAAAAGACTGTCAGATTTGATCTGACATTCATGTGTACCTGATGGCATAGCAGGCATTCCCAAGACCAACTAAACCCCGAATATAGTCCAACTCCTCATCTAGATGAATGTGCACACCTGTTTGCGCAACTGTTCCATGATCTTTTGTATTAAGACATCTGCGCCAAACTATAGGATAGCAGAGACACGTAGTTTCCTTGATCTCAAGGCAATTGTACTGTCTTTTATTTCTTTTGATATGAGGAGGAAATAGTAATTTACAAAAGGGAATTGTACACTAGATGGCCAAAAGTCTGTGGGAACCCCTTGTAATTGAACAGGTTAGGTTATTCAAGTGAAGACAAATCCTAATGCCAAGGAATAAAATGACATGCTTCCAATTTTTGGTAACAGTTTAGGGAGGGCCCTTTTCTGGTCCGGCATGACAATGCTCTTGTGAGATCTATAAATAAATGATTTACTAAATCTGGTGTGGAGGAACTTGACTGGCCTGCACAAAGCTAGAGCGGAAGCTGGTATGACTATGGTTTTTAAAATAAGTGTTCAATAAGCACATATGGGTGTGATGTTTGGACACACTTTTGGCCATGGAATATATCAATATTATACTTACTGACTACAAGGATGACAATAATTGATGCAAAACCAACACAGATTGCTGTAATCACAATAATCAATGTCATGCCAGTGTCTAATGGCGCATCTGTTAGGAGACAACCAGAGTAGAATTAAAACTACTTTTTTTTTTTTTAGCACAAAACACAAAAATCAAAACAGTACAGCTTAAAGGTGCACCCGGTAATTTTTTCCCCATTAAAAAAGTTTTACTCCTAAAGAAATAATTGGTAATTTTGAAACATATGTATAAAATCATGACCAATCACATGAGATGAGGACTCCAGTCATATCAGCAACCTTATAAAAGCTGTTTTATTCTACATGGGGCAGGGAAGCCCTCATGGGGGCTGCCATTTTACAATCACATAACCATCTGAATACTACTCGCTTAATCTCAGTACTTGTATTAAACTCACTTGCACTCTTGTATTAAATTAATCATGGCTGATTGTGAATAGTACATTTCTTCAATGGCATCTGCAACTGAAAAATACAGATTTTTAATGATGCTGCAACCACACCAAAAAAGTTACTGAGTGCACCTTTAAAGAAACCTTTGTTTATTATTAGGCTGCTTTTGTTGTTTAATTAACCAGATTTATATTCAAAGATGATGATTCATGCTTACCATTTTCTAGAAAAACGAGAACTGTGTGTGTTGATGCCCCTTTCCCCCAATGCGAAAAGGGGGTTATGGTGATGTTAAAGTCAGTGTCTGAATTGAATCTTGTCACATTTATGACTGGTTTAGAAAACGTGTTATCAGGATGACAAAATCTGGTGGGGTAGTTCTGCTAAAATGTGTCAGAAAAGCAGCATAAATTAGACATAAATAAATTATAATAGAACATTTAGCATAGTTTAGATTATTTGCTGCAGAGTTTAAATAAAATCTTTTGTAGTACATTTTGGAGTTTTTCCACAAGTTGCAATAGTTCCTTAGACACCACACAGTAGAAAACATCCCCACAGTCAATACCACTGGGTTCCCAGAGTATCTGGAAAAATTTGTGATTCCTCTCAAGTCGAATAGAAGTTTTGGAAATTGCAGGTGGAATAACTACAGGAGGAGATATGAACCCATCTGGAACAAACACACACAAACAGACATCACTAAATTACTTTACAAAAACACAAAAGCTTGCCAGAAGAAAGTTTAGGGTTGGAATGGACTGTGCATACAGTGATATAAAATGTGGCATGCTAAGACAGTGCTGACCTGGCAGAGGTTTGAGCATTTTCTGTACAACAGAAAAAGCTGTCAGTGTATAGTTAGCAGACATGAGGACACTGGTTGTTTGGTTCACCTCCTGAATCCTTAGCTGTTTGTTCTCATCTAGCCAAACGAGCCGTTCACTGTAGTAGCCCACTTGATGATTTGAGATGTTAGAGGTGGTCCATCTTTCATATTCTACTACATTTGACTTTTGAACCCTGGGCATAGCAAACAGAAAGTTTACATAAATCATATATATATATATATATATATATATATATATATATATATATATATATATTTTTTATTTTTTTTTCTACATCAATTTACAAACATATTTAATCAAACTACACAATGATGACTCTAAGACTTTAGTTATTACAGTTGAATTTTCTGTTAATGCATGATTTTCTGTAAAGCTGCTTTGAAATGATGTATGTTGTGAAAATCGCTATACAAATAAAAATTATTTGACTATATATATATATATATATATATATATATATATATATATATATACACACACATACAGTATATAAACTTAATATGCAAATGTTTAAATACTCAATATGCAAACATTTTAACCTTCCAGAATGACTGAACAATCTAATTAAAGTTGTGAAATGTATTTCTGAGATTTATGTACAGTATACCAACCTGTCACCTATGATGTTAGTTCTGTAAAGATTTAACAGGGAGCCATCTTGCACCAACCAATAGAGGTTTCCCTCAATCACATTCAAAGTGATACCAGCAATCTGTGATCAGAGAGTGTGGACATAAACCTTTTGTCATTGTACTTACTTAATATATGAATACATAATATGGCAAGATTGTACTTCTCAAATGTATTTGCATGAACTTGCATGTATTTGATGTTCTATGTGAATAGGGGTCTCCTCACCTCTCTACCAGAGAACACACTCAACTTATCCAAAAGTTGGTAGCCCTCTCCATTCAGTTTACATCGCTCCACTGATGTTTCAGTGGTCCAGTAGATGTCAGCATTCAATGAATCAATGACCAAACTGAGAATCTGTTCCTCTGCCTGGAGAAATATCTCAACCTCCTGAGTAGATGTTGACCATTTGCAAATCTGATAAAAAAAATCCCATTGATAGTTTCAGAGATTTAGTTAGTTGCCTCAGTTTTTGATGTTCTTATTAATATACAGTATATATATTAAAATATATACTGTATATATATTTTTAATTCATATACATTTCAATAAAATATTGTTAATAAATAAATGAGTAACAAACGTTTATCTTTAACTACTTGTCAAATGAACAACAAATTTCACAAATTGAAATTTCGAGTTGGTAAAGACTCACTTGAGGTTCAGTTAAATGAGTCTCTGACCGATTCAATTATTTAATTTACAAGTGAATGATTCGTCACACTGATTCCCAAACCATACACTTCTGGACTAGTCTATGCCATTTTGAAGTTTAAGTAGTGCAAGTAGTATGTTTACACTGAAAATGCAACAAAAAGAAGTGTACTATGAGTACCCAGGTGATGCACTTTTGTGTGGATTGTTGGACACTTCATGCACTTGATTTTACCTGGCTGCGTTGTTGGTCTGACAAAACAGTTGTAAATAATGGAGAATGTAGCAATTAGTGAAACTACAGTGAAGACAGCACCATACAAATGTAAGTTGAATGCCTACCATCACCTCTCACAGTGTGATGAAGATGAGATACAAGCAAATGTTTAACTGAGGATGGCTAACACGCTAAAGCTAATGGCAACACATTGCATGCTTTTAAAATGTCACTTCTGTCAGCTGTTAAATGGCGAATGCTTCTGTGTTCCATTTGGGATGATATTTCACTTTTAAAATTCATACACTACATGGCTGGTTGCATAGTGTATAGCGTGTCATTTGTGACGCACTTAATAACTTGAGTTGGTTAGTCGATTGGAGTGATCTATTCAAAGAACCAGCTCCAGTTGTTCATGAATCACACACTGCACATTTGAATTTGATTGCAGCCAGGGAACCATTATGTAATAGTATGTTGTTTTGGCGTTATTTTGCTGCACACATGTTTTTTGTTTTCAAATTAAATTCATACTGCAAACTCACAATTCAGGTAAAATATAATTTCCTCTGCTATGGCTCTAGAGATTCATCCACGGAGTCAAATAGCGGTGCATAATATTATGTAAGCCTACATCTAAACAACGGCTCACAAAACTTAATTTACAAAGGCAAGGCACTATTTGATATTTCAAAAACATACTTGATTTGAATTGCAGCTCCAGTATAAATATTGTCCTAGCCAATCAAAAGCCACAGCTTCAGCGTTCATGGGTATTGGCAATGTCTTGATTCTCCCACTCAAAGACTGGTCACCCAGTTCAATCCAGTTAATGTGCCCTGAACTGTTAGTCCAGTAGATTGTGTCGTTGTACAAGTCCATGTCTAATCCACACCAAAGAAGATATTTAAGCATGCTAGCCATCTTTCACATGTACTTAATCATGTCATATTGATTTCTCTAGTTTCTTCTCTAGTCTGTCATACCTTTTACATCACCAATATTAGACACCAGTTGACTGAGGAACTCAACACTATCCAAATCTTGCTTCCAGATGTCATTGCCACAGGCAGCAGTTATATAGGGGTCATCATCCACTGTTTAAAAAAATAAAAAATAACAGTATTTCATAGTGGCCAATCTGTAAACAGTTTGATAAAGTAACAATTAAACTTATCCATCATTATTTATTCACCAGGCTGGAGAGTTGTTCCTTTATATGAGACAGATTTAGAGCATCCGGCAGGTGAACATGCCTTGACTGTTACATGGTACTGCTTTGAGCTCACAAGATCTGAAACTGTTGCATACGTGTCAGTTATTCCACTAACGCTTGTTGTTACTAAACCACTCAATGAGCAGTTTACAGTGTAAGTCCAGTTTTGCCAGGCAGATGGACCTACAATGTGGAACAAAATTGAATTTTTACATTTAACGGCTACATGAGCCTTTGAAAGGTCAACAGAATAAAATCTGAAAAATCAACTACGCTTTAATAAATGAATGACCAGCGATTATGAAAAAAAGATCTGCCCTATACAGCAATCATATTGTACATGCCCTGATTGTTAACATTGTATTTTTACTTACTTGCTCCAATCATATTTTCAGGTTTATGCCAGTAGAGGTTGGCTTTATCAGATCCAAACAGGACTTGAAGGTTTCTTGGCCTTTGTGGCAAAGGGTAAGGCTGTGCAGATCGGCTAAAATAGCAGAGATTACCAAAGCCTCCATTTTGGAAGATATTACAGTCCATAGAGAATTCATTAAAAGTGGCCACTTGATTCTGACCAACTTGTTTATAAAGAGCATGTCCATTAGAGAGCATGAAGAAATTGTCCTCGTAAGCAATGCTGTTTGCTTCCAAGTTAACTGACGTGTAGAGCGTAACAGGACCCGATCCATCCAAAATATACGTAGCATTGAGCATTTGATCACTTCGGTCATGATAAATCAGTCTCTTATTGGCGAAACTGACCACAAAGTTGTAGACAGATTTTGATTCTATAATTGGATTTACCTCAAGTTGTTGGCCAGAGTTTACAGGAAGAGGGGTGCAATATATTCCACTGTGCAGCAACAAGAACAGCCATCTGACAAAAAACAAATTTTCAATATCATTAAAGTACTTGATGAAAATATAACAATATTCAGTGTAACAAAATGAAATCTTTAATATCCTTAAACGAGCATTCCGGATTTAATAAAATCGACAGCATTTGTGGCATAGTATTGATTTCAAATATTTTCAACTCGTCCATTATTTCTTTAAAAATGTGCTGTTACAGTAAGGTACTTACAATGGAAATGAATGTGGCCAGTCCATTAACATGAAAATACACACAGTTTCAAAAGAACAGTCACAAAATGTAACCATCGTACACGTTAACATGATTTTAGAGTGATACAATTGCTTAGGGTTTACCGGTGTTGTGTTGTCATGGTATCAAAGTTGTAATATTATATATAACTTTCAATATTACCAATATTTTCCATTGTAGGTAGCTTACTGTAACCACAATTTTGCCTTAATAAAAAATTTTAAAAAGTTGAAAATATTTTCAGTGGTAATCAACATTTTGCCACAAACTCTGTCGATTGTGCTTCACTTGTATTGAACTCTGAATATTCCTTTAAATGAGCTACCAAATTGGTAAATAGTAATGATATGATGCAAAATAATGTATTGCAGAGGGTTGTGTTTCATGTGTTTATATGAAGCAGTGCAAAACAGATAGTGGTTAAACATAACCATGCATACCAACTGTTGATTATACTCACCCATTATATGGATCAGCAATTATGTTTATTGGGTCACTGGATAGGTTGAGGTTTACATTCACTGGAAAAGGACAGTCATCTAATCCACAAAAATAGACCTGTGTTTAACGGAAATCAATATGGTGACAGTAATCAATAACAGTGATTAAACAAAGATTTATATCAATGTCCAACAGCATGGGAAATCCCGATGAAAATCCTTAACTAAAAGTAAACACACCCTGCCATTGGAAACATAGTAAATTCTCTGATAAAGCCAATCTACAGTGAGTGCTGTGACATCCAACGGAGCAGTGTGGAGCAGCTTTAGATCTGAGTGGTCAGTAAGATTTCCAGCCCCTTTTGCCCAGATACGAGTCCCCTCTGAGAAGTACACTTGGTTGGCATTGTAATGCATGGCCACTCCTGTAAAAAAAAAAAAAACATGCCATAAGTGAGACATCCGGAAGCAAGGATTATCTATGCCAAAAGGAAAATCCTACTGCTCACTGAATCTCATTGCTGTCTAAGAGAAACAGTTGCAATTGTTCTTTTCCATTGGCATTCTTGTATGGTGATTTTAAATATTTGGCACTGAATTTGATTTATCAAAGCCCATGGTGTGATTTGTTGATAAATGAACCTGTGATGTTGCTCTCTATGGCATCGTCAAGACATTCTGCTGTTGTGAAAAAATCAGCGTCTTCTTCTCTCCTCCTTAATGAATTCCATCTGGATGCAAAGACCCAGCAGCTTCCATTCTGCACTGAAAGTTGTCACGAAAGGAGCAATTCGATTATTGTTTATCCCCAGCCATTGCGTACAAGCTACATTGAGAAACAACTGCAGCATTGTAGTTAGTAATGTGGTTGCATAATGCAATGATCTTCAACTAACCAATTTGTGCTGGTGTTGTTATGCTGGCTTCAGCGATCAAACCCTGGCCTTCCATGTTTACAGCAGCTATAGAGATCCTGGATTAAACACAGTCAGTACAATCAGTATTAAATATCCACAACAAACAAACAAATAATTAAAAAAAAAATAGTAAAGAAACCACATTTTTAATATATATATATATATATATATTTTTTTATATAAAATGTAATAGAAAATTTTAAAGGTGAAGTGTGTAATGTTTGCGCCAATAGCAGCACCATCTGATTAAAGTAAAAGTAATGATTTATTCAAAACAGGCTACACAAACACTTCACCATCTGCCAGTGCTCAGAGAAACAGGAAGTTGCTCATAACCCAAACTCACACCATTGATCAATTCAATAATGTTGTCACAAAATATTACAATTCTGTTTGCTGCCACCAGTGGTGCAACAAAATGATCACATGGGAGCATAACTTGCTGCTACCAAATGTTTCGGGACCCTGAGATCAATCCCATTCTGCCGAGTTACTGACTAGCGGCATCTCCCGTTAGACATTTTTGCATCAATTCAAATGTGTTGAATTTTTCCTACAGTGCAACTGATAATGCATTGCGAGAACAGCCCCAAAGAACCGGATTCTGGTCCCACGGAAACCAGGAAGTAATTGCATTAACATAATTATTACTACAATTACATTTTTACTCCCCTGATGGTTTGGTCTAGGGTTTGGGTTAGGGCATAATGATATATAAAACAGGCATTCCTTTTGACTGTATTTCTCCAGTCACAACTAAATATACGACTCGCTTTTGGCACCAATCTGTGGACATTTCACTCCTGAAATCTCACACTTTCCCATACATTCAAAAACACTTCCAGCTTCGGACACTGGGGCAGTGGTTCGATTTTCAGCTGAAGAACATTCGACCTACAGTACTGCCGCTGAATTCACTGTGAGATCACTCTGGGTGCAAAGAATACACACTGCATCTTTAAGAAGCGTTTGTCTACCTGTATGTAGTGTTATGGAATGCTGGGTAGAATGTAGTGAAGAATATATTTCCTCCAGTTGCGACACTTATGACGTGTTCTTTGGCAGTAAGATTGAGGTTAAAACCCAAGATAGGTCCTCCTGGTTTCTCAGGTGGAAACCAGCGAACCTCCACACTCTCTCCAGATACACTCTCAACACTGTCAATGGAAGGGCTGGAGGGCACTTTGAAAAAGATTAAACATCTTCAGACTTTCATTATGCAATATAACTTGGAAAAAAATTTTTATTGTTGAAATGCTGATTTCACCTACACCCAAATGGGTCTGTTTGGTACCAAGGGCTTGCTGGAGAACAAGCATGTTTTTCTGCTTTCACAACACAGACCCTGAACTTATACCAGGAAAAAGGCTCCAATTGATTGACAGTGTATGTTGATTCTGTAACATTCTACAAGGGGAAAAACACCCATTGTTAAATGGGTGACTCTCACAAAATGTGTCTAACAATATACAGGTCATATTCCAAAAATAGAAATATATAAAAATAAGGAATTATTCCTAACATGAAGGAAATTAAGCCTAATTTAAAGAAAATTGTTTACAATGTAAAATTATTTTCACAACAATTCTCATTAGTATAATGCCAACAAACTCTATATTATTTAATTGTTAAAGTACACTAAATTAATTATATATAATTGTATTTTCTGCATATATATATATATATATATATATATATATATATATATATATATATATGTATGTATGTATGTATGTATGTATGTGTGTGTGTGTGTGTGTGTGTGTGTGTGTGTGTGTGTGTGTGTGTGTTTGTGTTTGTGTTTGTGTGTGTGTGTGTGTGTGTGTGTGTGTGTGTGTGTGTGTGTATACCACAGTTAGTTCCGGTCCTCAAATCTGATTGGACAAGAGAAGTTGCATGAGCACTGATGGTCTGACACCATCAGCATTCAGACGCAGCAATCAGCATTATATATTTCTATTTTTGGAATATGACCTGTATATATATATATATATATATATATATATATATATATATATATATAAAATTCAATTTAGATTTCTGTATTAAAATATAATATAATTTGTATTTATTTTTAATTAAATATATGACCTGGACAGTTTTGCTGTTTTGCTTTATTTCATTCACACTTCTTTAATTTTAGAATGCTGTTTGATGTAGAAATTAAAGTCAATGAAATCTAATCATCAAAGCCATCAATATGATAAAAATAATCAAGTTATCCACAACCTCTGCTTGTGTCCAGACCCCAGACAGACTAGGACTGGTCCACTGAGGAATATACACCACATCAGACTCATTCAGGGACTTCCAGGTCAAACTGATATTATGAGATCCAATCCAGGATGCATAAGGTGCTGAGAGCTGACACAACACATCTGGACAAGAACATGAATTCATGCAAACCAATCAACAAACAGACACTGAAAGAAGCCCATATGAAAAAATTTTGACAAAATGTGAATTTGATCACAAATCTTGTGCAATAGTTTTACTTACAATTTGTATACTGTTTGAAGCCACTTCTAGTCTAGAATTAGAATATTTCAGGCATTAGTAAAGGTATACACAAATCGATGCTGGTCCCGATGACATATTTACAAATCTTACCATTGAGGACTCAGGAAGGCACTTGTCACATGATGAAGCTCTGAGACAAATAAGTAGACAGAGTAGCACTGAAAGAGACGATTCTGTAGTTGCCTTACCTCTTCTACAAATATTTTCCATTTTACACACGCTTAACCACCCTGCCACGACTGTAACTACAGTACAAACGTTCACATGAAACTGTAGCAGATTTCCCTAAAAGTGAAATTTCGGTCAATAACACGTATCCATGACCGGACACGGGCCCTTTTACATGTCCATACAAGTTTGTGGTCACCTGGTTCACCTGGTTCACATGGCACAGGTGTGTCTGTACAGAGACGGGAATTGAACAAGTGTTGCATAAGGAAACTTTAAAAGTGTGTGTCATATATTGGTGGATAACAAAGCAGACAGATTATACTGGCTGAACTATGGTCACTTGATTGTAAAGTAGAAAGGTCCTTATCTTTACTGTTGGTGTAGATTGATAAAAGGAGGTGTTTATTTAATGGTTAAAATGTAATTGCCATGTCGAGGAAAAGTGCAAATTTGATCAATAACACAGTACACTCAATGCCTTTCTGAAACAGACACTTCTACAATGTATTGAGCAATGAGTTATCATATACAAAACTAATTTTTCTTTTCTTAGCCATTTTTGCAATTGCTTTAATGAGCTGGTAATTTTAATGTTAATTTAATTTTTAGAAATATTTTATACTGTATTAACATATACTTTTTGTCTTCATTTTGAACAGTATTTCTATTGTTTTATCATTTAAAAACCTAGCAAACTTTTTTATTTTTAAATGTTTTGCCTAAAAAGTGTGCTTGAGCTATGTTTATTTAAAATAAATGTCACTTGGTTTGACGTATTGTTATCTAATGCAATGATATTCATAAATATTTAAGTGTCCAAATACTTTTTGTGACCACTTTAGCACAAGGTTCCTGCAAATTTATAAAGGTGTACAAAACGTTACCTCGCTTCGCCTCCAGGTGGCGATACTTCACAAAACATTTGCTAACTCCTTTGAGTTTGCCTGTATTATGAAATCGCACGAGCATCTTTATTTAATTATTTAACGTATGATCAAAACTAAAAAAGGAAGTTATATCTAACTGTAGTTATATCTATAAATACAAGTTATATCTCTGTTTTTGTGCAGGCTACATTCTACAGCCTAGATGCCTCTTGTGAAAACATGTTGTTAAATATAGTCCAGATCATATTTTATAGATAGGATCCCATATTTTATTGCTCAGAATTTGCTCATTAATAGGAGACTTAATGAAGTAATCTATTTTGCTTCAAGTATCAAGTTTGTCTCCAAAGTGTCTCTTAAAAGTTCTTAGAAGAAATATAGATAGACACAAAAGAGGGAGCAGTGTGTTGACTGTAAAAGGAGCTATACAATAAATGTAGATAGCTTAATAAGGTCTTTTGAAGAATTAGATGAGCAGTGATTATTAGGGTTGCCATGATAACAACATTTCAGTAGTTACTGGTAATACCAGTAAAAGTAAAAATATATATGTTTTAGCCTATTTAAAATAAATATATAAATAAATAATAATAAAAAAAAAATATATATATATATATATATATATATATATATATATATATATATATATATATATATATATATATATATATATCAATGTATTTTCTTCAAGTTTTTTTCAATTAAATATCACACTGATTTTATTACACTGCTTGTCCAAAATAAATAAATAAATAAATAAATCGCATACTCTAATCTTCCCTTGGACTGCCTTTAGCTTTTATTACGGCACGCATTGTTTAGACAAACTTATTTAACATCACAACATTTATTTTCATCCAGAGTTGCATTAATATTTGGCCAAGATCTTATAATGATGATGGAGGAGTTGAACCACTCTGTTAAGTCTTCTCCAGCACATCCCAAAGACTTTCAATAGAGTTAAGGTCAGGACTCTGTGGTGGCCAGTGTATGTGTGATAATGTCTCATGCTCCCTGAACCAGTCTCTCACCAATGAATCTTGGCATCATTGTCTTAGAATATGCCTGTGCCGACAGGGAATAAAAAAAATCCATTGATGGGATAACAACATGAGGTTGTCAGCTGACTTCATTTGAATGCCCCATAATGTTGCTGAGCCTAGACCTGACCAATTGAGGCAACCCCAGATCATAACAGTGCCTCCAGAGACTTGTGCACATGGGCACTATGCATGAAGGTTGCATCACTTCATTAGCTTCCCTTTTTACCCTGACATGCCCATCGCTTTGGAATAGGGTAAATCTGGACTCATCAGATCACATGACCTTTCTCAATTGCTCCACAGTCCAATCTTTATACTCTCTAGCAAATTGAAGTATTTTGTCCCCCCGATTAGCTTCACTGAAAAGTGGCTTTCTTGTAGCCACACAGCTTAGTCCCAATTCTGTTAGTTCTCGTTGCATTGTGCACGTGGAAATGCTCTTACTTTCACTATCAAACATAGCCGTGAGTTCAACTATCGATTTTTTATGATGTGACTTCAAGTGTTTTGGTGATCTCCGAGTACAATCATTCAAGATGTTTTTCTAACCACATTTCTTTCACGAAACTGACGGTTCACCACTATTCTTCCAGGTTTCAATAATGCATTGGACAGTTCTTAACCTAATTCCAGTGATTTCAGCAATCTCCTTAGTTGTTTTCTTAGCTTGATGCAGGCCAGTAATTTGCCCCTTCTGAAACACAGTAACATATTTTCCACGACCACAGGATACGTCTTCCGACATGATTGTATAAGAAATGAGAACCTACACACTGCATTAGTTAGGGTTAAAAGAATTGTTGCCAGTTGAAGCATATTAATCCCTGCAATAATTATACAATCATAGGCTCTTCAGTATCTGTTTATTTAAATCCAAATGGCGACTATTTTTTGGCCAGGCAGTGTATATAAACACAGTCTGAAGGAATTACACACTTCACATGAATTTGCGCTCTGTTCTGTCATGCTCTTAATAAGGTAGCAGCTTCACACATTCACTGTAAAGCGTGCAGCACATGCAGTATATTTATTTCATTAAATTGCATCCTTTTGTAGTTTATCAGTCACACTAGGGCCTATCATAATTTTAATTAAATTAATCATGCATTAATTATTTCCCAAATATGTCAGATTTGCATGTGAGCATTTGAAAACCGTGGTGTGTCAGTCAGACAGCACAGGTATCGAAATGAGTTATGCTTGGTCTTACCAGTACTACATACACTGGTTTCATGACATCTCTATTGTGACAAATTACCAATACTTTTGACATCCATAGTATTTATATTATAAGGTTATATATTGAGTTTATATAGAAATTTAGATTTGTAGACTTTGGAAAATCTCCATTTAATGTCCATTAAATGTAATTTCTGCCTAGGAAAATTATTATATGATACTAATCTGATATGTTAAAGAAATCTAATTTTTGAATTTTCTTTCCACCACTGAAGTGATGCCAATTTACATGTGTCTATTTTTCAGTATGTGTATTTCTCCACTCCCCCCCCCCAACCCCCTGTACTGAACATTAACAATGCAAAAATACTGCATGTTTACACAAGAGATTTGCTTACATAACCTATGAAAACATGCTGACATTTGTTGAGGGCCAGAACACTAGGCTAGAGATAGTGGTTTTGATCATTTGCCTTTTGTTAGTTAATTAATGCATCCAGCATGCAAAACATGGGATACTACACACCACAAGGACCATAATATCTGGTTCCTTAGAAATATGTCTAATTAACAGTATGTAAGCTACATATGATGTTGAGAAACGGCTGCTCTTTAAATCCATAAAGCCCTCACCAATTGACCCTGTGATGTGACAATGCACTGGATGTACTTGTTTATGTATAAATCACATGAGAAGGTCTGACCCTTTAATCAGACCATATAAATAGCAGAAATGTTTTTCCACTCTCTTCATCCAAGTTGTCTCTTCGCCAGGCTTAAAATATCACACAGTCAGTTTGAGTTATAATGCATTTGGATTTTTCATACTCTTATTATTTGAGACACCAGCGATGTTATATCTGCAAATATCTTTATGATTTCATTTGATGTCAATTATGTTAATACATGTAGATGTAGCCATCACAGTGTATGTGACTTCCATGTTTAAAGTTAACAAGAAATAAAAATATACCCATTTACTTACATGTAAGTTAGTAATCTACTTACGTTCTTACCTATTTAATTAGTACACATTCATGGCTTTATTGTGCTAATATAATGCTATGTTAATGTTCTTAAAATAAATAATTGATAAATAAAGTGAAATATGTTTGATAATGAGAGTAGTTCTCTACTGACTGAAAACACATTCAGTTCTGGCTACATTGTGGCATGAAACTACTCTTTCCCAATTCCCATAAATTAATTCCAAAATAAATGGAAAAAGTCAAGTCCTGTCCAATATTTTTCATTTTTCTTTGAATAGAATTTTTCACTCAGAAAAAGCTTGCATAATAATAAAAAAAGGGTTGCAAACCTCTAGGTTACGTATATAACCTCCACATATAACCTGACGGAGGGAATGAGACGTTGTGTCGAAGAAGCGACACTAGGGTTCTCTCTTGAGCGTCGAATATGCCTCTGATCTCTGAAAAAAGGCCAACAAGAAGTTGGCAGACAGTTTTTGCATACCCCGCCCCAGACATACGCGTATAAAGGCGGGGTACATACGTAACCTAGACGTTCTCCGTCTGTCGCTCACTTCGACGTTGTGTCGAAGAAGTGACACTAGGGGTCCAATTTAAATCACGCCATGCGCTGAGCCGTGTACGTGTACTGCTGACACGGGAGCGGGCAGGTACTTGACGTGCAAAAGTGACCAGCTGTATTAGACTGCACATACCCTTCCCCAATGCCCCCCAAAAGTTATATGAATCCTTCTGTCACCCTAGACAGGGGAACAAGGCGACGCTTGCCAACCTGGGAACGGGCCGAGCTTAGCCGGGGCTCTTTTCTCTCTATGTTTCTCGCATAGAGCCAAATGGCTGGCTTACCCGGTTTCCTGTTTTTCAGCGGGAAAAGACCCTGCGGAGACCACACATTCCCAGAGAAGGGGAGGTAAGAGTGGCTAATACATCACATGGGTTTTTAGGCGACATGTGGAAAGTGGCGCTGTGGTAGATTCCACCTCTCCGGAGGGGGGAGTTACTACAAACGGTGACCAGAGGCAGTAGGAACTGCCTAAGGGAGACGTGGGTCCGCTCGTAAGGGTACCGTACCGCAGAAAATACGCACAGGGGGAGACCATGTTGGAGTCCTGAGCTGTGGAGCACCTATTCCAGTACTGGGTAGATTAAGTACCCGCAGTGGATTGAGTCGGCGAGTTCCTCCGCTGAACTGCGGACCCAAAGAGCTAGGGAGGAGTCATCCAGGGATCTGAATGAGTGGGATCTCCTGGGAGAGAAAGCGGACAGTTTTACCTTGGCCGAGGGAAAGGCCGCCAGGTGCAAGCGATCCACCCGGACAGTCCGTCAGCGTGTACCGAGTTCTACCGGCTCGGACCTGAGAAAACATGGGACGATACTGGGGCCAATGAAATGGCGTCCACCACCCAGTGGGAAAGCCTCTGTGTGCGGTCCAAGTAGGTACGCAAAGCATGTACCGGACACAACAATGAAGGGGCTGGGTCTGCCTCCTCCCGGGGCAGTGCTTGCAGGTTCACTACTTGGTCTTGGAGTCGTAGGAACCTTGGGCATGTAGCCCAGCCACGGTCTTAGGATCACATGAGTGTCTGCCGGCCCGAACTCCAGGCAAGTATCGCTAACAGAGAAAGCTTGCAGGTCCCCGACCCTCTTGATGGAGGCGAGCGCGATCAGCAGGTCCGTCTTCAGGGAGAGGGCCCTAAGTCCAACTGATTCTAGTGGTTCAAAGGGAGGTCTCTGAAGGCCCGAGAGGACCACTGAGGGAAAAACACCAAATCGCGAACAAGTGCCACTTCAGGGCGTAAAGATGCCTGGTAGTGGGAGCTCTGGCTTGGTTGATTGTGTCTATGACAGCAGGTGGTAGATCAGCTAGATCTTCCGCATCCCATCCAGGGGCCAGACATGGAGGTTCCAGAGGTCTGGGTGCGGATGCCAGAAGGTCCTTCCTCAGGGGAATTTCCAGGGAGGGGCTGTCGTGAGGAGTACGAGGTCTGAGCAAGCTGTGCAAGAAGGCTCACTGGGGGAAATGCGTACTTGCACAGCCCCGAGGGCCAGGTGTGTGCCAGTGTGTCTGCCCCGAGGGGAGCCTCTGTTTGGGCATACCAGAGCGGGCAATGGGAGGTCTCTCAGGAGGCGAACAGGTCTACCTGAGCCTTGCCGAACCGTTCCCAAATCAGCTGAACCGACTGGGGGTGAAGCCTCCACTCTCCACTGGGCAAGCATTGTCATGACAGCGCGTCCGCTACCACATTGAGGTTGCCCGGGATGTGAGTGGCACGCAGTTACTTGAGTCGCTGCTGGCTCCAAAGGAGGAGACGACGGGTGAGTCGAGGGTAGTGAGAGCAGATGAGCACGTGGCTTTGTGATGAGAGGAGAGGGGTGCCCTCCATGAAGTCGTCAGCTCATCATGCACCTCTGGGAAAAACGGGACCGGGGGGGGGGGGTGACGGCTGTGTGGAGGACGGAGGGTTCCAGTCCAGCCCCACGCCGGTGGCGGCCCGGGCAAGCATGTTGGACATCTGCGCATCAGCCTCAGCCTGGGCGTACTGGCCCGAAGGTGGCAGCCCAGGGAAGTCGTCCGCATCAGACACCAGACCCCTCTCTGATGCAGCGGCGAGCTCATCCACCTTGAGCTCTAGAGGATAGGCAGGCTGGCCGTGAGTCAACGAGCGTGCCGGGGGTGGGTGGTCCGAGGGGGCGTTTACTTTTGTCATTTTTGTAATCAGATTACAATTGTTGATGTCAAATTACTTACTCAGATTACACATATTTCTCAAATAATTTTTATTTAGAATACATAAAAAATTAAGCATTTAAATATGAACATCTGTTCATATTATGCTGTACACTCAACGTTCTTCTTTTAAGAACATAGCTTAAAAGTAATGTAATTAGTAATTATAAATAAAAAAAGGGATTACTTTAAAAAGTGATAAATCAGGTAATCTGATTACAATGTTTATATGTAATTAGTAATATATGTAATTAGTAATATGAAGTGGATTACTTTTTTGGAGTAACTTCACTGGTAAATTTTAATTTCTTAAGCAATTGTTACTGTTTGTCTGGCTGACAAACAACTTGTTACAGCACATTGCAGATTTCTACATCAGTCAAGCTGATACAAAATATGTTCTACTAGAAAAACAACAGATGTACACAATGATCATAAGGTGGAATGGTTTGTGTACCACCTCCTCTCACCAATCTAAGACAGGACGACGACAGTTTGAGTCTCAATGGATTAATAATCTGTATTTACTCAGAGCCAAGGCCGACACATACAGCATAACATGCATTCCAAACTATTTGACAGGGGCGTCACTTAAATTCATGGGGCCAGGACAATATTTGAATTGCCTGCCCCCTCTACCCCAAGCCCAATGAGTAGGCTATTCCTAAGAGGACCTTAATGGGACCCTCTCGTTACAGGGTCTTTCCCCATAGTAGATAGGAGCTGTATTTGTCCTGTAAGCCTATTACCTACATACTGTAGAAATAGCTGCCAGTGGGCATTACCGTGAACTGACTTGCCTTACAGGGACTTTGATGAGGCACATGTGAGATCTAAGTGTGATTTAAAGAAAATGTTGTCATCCTTCTGTAAATGTTTGCAAGTCTATGAAAACCCCTAACACCTGCTTTAACACGTAAGAGTGGGAGTGTTTACAGGGCTTTGGGTTTGCATATGCATGGAGCATGCCACGGTGGAAGTTTGTTTAGGGGGTTCTCCCAGGGTCAGCCCACCACAAAAACGCAAAGATTGCTGCGCAAGTTTTATTTCGAGTGCAAAGGATTTGTGGGAACAAAGGAAGTTTATTCTGGGAGACACTCATTGACAATGGCCAGTAGTGGTCTATGAAAATCCCTTGTATGATGATGACAGACACAGTTCCTTGATGCAAATGTCATTCAAATTGTTGACATTTGCTTTATAATTTAACAAGCATTGTAAAAAGTAGTAACATGCAATTGTTCCCCACACTTTGCACAGACATAAATACAAAAAACTGTTCAAATGCATTATGCAACAACAGCCAATGGCTATGGAGAAAGAAAATTGGACAACAGAAGAAATTGTATTTCCTGAAATATGATTTCATTTTGATTCTAGAAATATTCCCATATAAGGCTGGATGTGAATGTGAGTATAAAAATAGTTCAAGGCATTCCACACAGCCTATTGCTCCAAATCCCACTAGAGCGTGTTTTCATTTACAGAGCTGGGGAAAAGCAGTTGATGTGTTAATCTGTATGGTTGGATCCGAGTGCTTCTCAAACTCCTGTTAATAACACAAAATACTGGTAGATCGCTTCTGCATGTTCATCATAGACATATAAAATACCAATTTCAAGCTTTGTATAATTCATTTCCAGAGACACCATAGGATGAAGGTTTAAAACATGGATTGTCCCCTTTAACAAATGTCTCAAACAGTTTCCCAACTGGTGGTTTGCAACCCAAAAATGGCTTGCAGGTCTGTTCTCATAGGGTTGTGACAGTTTGGAAAAAGTAACGGAAAATGCAAATAATTAACTGCAACTAATTTTAATACCCATATTTTTGTTGTTATATTATTGTGCATCCATGAACAATAACTATGCAAGGTAAATAATTCAACCCAGACATACATGGTTTATGTCAGCAAAATTCAAATATCGAAATTCAACAATATTCTGAATTGTTCTGTTTGTTTGAATATCCCGGCCAACCTGAAACAGCAACATTGCCTAAACCAACGATGGGTTTGGGGCTGTTTTCTGAATAAGGGTAGATGGGGGAATGTTCAGAAAACATTCAGTTCTGCTTGGTGCCACTAGTGGTGCGGAATTTACACATTTTTGATTGTTTTAAGTACAAAAACAAATTTTGTATAATGTTTTAGTTTGCCACTTATTGTCCAATTTAAAATAGGATGAGGTTTTTAAGGTTAATGCTTTACTGAGTTTGAAAAAAGAAGAAAAAAAAACAGACCTCCCTATGCTAAACATAAACCTAACAGAATGTGTCATACAAAGCAAATGTGAGATAAAAAACAGAAATTTTTAAGGTCAATGCATGATCGTGTTTTAAATCAACAAAAGTGACCAATCTTTATAGGGTTACCATACGTCCTATTTTTCCTGGACATGTCGTTTTTTCGGACCTTAAAAAAGCATCCGGCTAGGATTTCTAAATTTGCAACAATGCTCAGGATTCGGCTGTAACTGCTAAACCTTAATAATGGTGTCAAAAAATGTCTCAAATGTGAGATGAAAAACACAATCGCTCTAGCAACCACATCATTTTGCCGTGCTTCTATGACACTTTCAGCTCATGTATCGACTTATGTGCTCTTTAAGACACGTACCTCGGTTCTTTGCATCAGTTGAGCTACCGTGCATCTTGATCACACTTGAAAAAGCTTGTAAATGCAGACGTCATAAGATAGAATTGTGTGAGAAACAGGGTGAAAATGAAGTGTTTATGAACAGATAATCTGCCATTTTACTCACGATTTGTGTTAAAATGAATAAAAGGCATTGTTGTTGTAGCTTCTCTAGTGTTCATTTCACTAGGAAACAGCAGCGATATGTAGAATGAGACACTTAAAATCATTTTGCAAAAATGTAGGTATAATAAACAACTTCTCAAACAACCTATCTAAATACCCAGAAGTTAATCAGGTGGCCTCTTCTGTCATGCTGCATCATATGGCACCTTTACAGACTGTCATTTTTACTTGTCAGACACTCAGGCCCTGCTCCTTATCCTGTGGAAAAGCTGCACCTTCCTTGACCTGACATTTCTGTTTGGAGCCATCCATCTATTATAACCAGCCATCCATCTATTATAACCATGAGGTGTTGACAGAACTGCCTGCTGGGTCCTCTTCCTCATCACTAAGTGACACAGTTTTTCTCTCTGCTGCGGAGAGATAAAACGCAGCTTTGAAAATTGAGAACAAAAACAACAGATGAACGAATTACCACACAATCTCATTCCTATTATGAACCATGGACCCTTCTCTAACAGCATGTTGCCATGTCCACTTATTATATACAAGTCAAGTCATATGTATTTGTATAGCCCTTTTCACACATAATTTCAAAGCTGTTTTACAGAAAATTACTATGTAACAGAAAATGTTGCTTTTAAATTCCTCATTTTGTGGTTCAAATGAATAACGAGATAAATAAACAACAACTGGGGGGTACAGTTAATAAATATATACATAGTTTTTGACGGTTTAGCATCATCTCCAAATGAAAATACAACTTGCTTTTGGCGCCACTTCAGCGCAGGGTCAGTTCAACAACAGAACTTTTGAACCACTGTTGGCAAATTCACAGTTCAACTGTATGACTGCTTTGTAAAACTCTTTCAGGCACATCACAACAACTGTGCTCGAGACATAGTGGCACACAGAAATTATACTACTAATTTAGCCTGATTTAATTGATTTAGATGGCCAATTGTATATGTAAAGTATTTTAATTATTTTTGTAAAAGGATAACTGAAAGTATTTTTCAGCAAGTTGCAGTTCAGCATTGTTATCTGCAATTTAATGTCTTATGTGATTTATAATCCACCACCGCCCCAAGAAATCACATCTCTCATTTTTACATATTTTTGTGAGGCATGTCACTTATTTTCAGTTTGTTTTGTTTTAATATCTGGCAACCCTGTGTAAGGCCTCCGAAAACTCCCTAAATTTAAAGTGAATACTAATGCAAGTAAATCCGCAGAGAGTTACAACCCCCCAATATTTATACCACCTTCAATGGAAACATGTAAATGGTTCACACTGCAACCCCCCAACGTTCAAAGCCAAATCTATGCCCTTGGTTTCAGCCTTTGAGGTGCATTATACAGGAGGGGATAAAAGCCAACCTCATCCTTAGCTTAATTCATCCATCTCAAATGACACCATTGCATTGTCACCTGCTCATTCATTACTGCACTTTTATTGTAAAGAGGCCTCAATGCTACCAGGGCTTATGCTGTGGAGTCGCACAGTTGTGACTTCGCATAGCTAGTGAACAGCAGGAGACATGGAGGCGAGCCAAAGGCAGCAAAGTCAAGTCCAGAGAAAACACAACCAGCATAAATTCCTCCACACATCCTTGGCTGTTGGATAAGAGCAGCAAGCTTTTTTAAATATTTGTGCCATGCTTTATTTAGGTCATCCAAAGCCTGTAAAACTTCATAAAACAGAAAGGAGTCTACGTGTTTAATACTTCCAATTGTAAATGTTTAAATCATATTTGCCATAAAAATATTTATAATACTCTTTATACTACATTAACTCTCGCAGCCGCATTGATTCCCCACAGAGTGGGCGAAGGTTGCCTACATCATCTCCTTGCTGGCCGGACGAGCGATTCAATGGGCCCATTCACTTTGGGATCAGAATAGCCCGGTAACACAGTGTAAGGAGGTTAAGACGGGCAAGGAGGAGGTGAGAACCGGCTGGACGATATAAATAATATTTAATAAAAAACTTAAACAAAAACAGTCAAACATAAACACATACAGGGCAGCCTCCCTCTCTCGAACCGTCGTCACCGACCGCCTTTATCCCTCGTGCGCCCCATCAGGCCGATTGGGGACCGGGCGTGCAACATTATAGCCCGGCCCTGCCCTGCCCCCCTCCACTCCACACACCTCCAGTCGTTTCCTCAGGCATGACGTACACCCCCCCCCCCCCCTTTCCCCAGGGAGGGGCATGCTTTGCGCCCCGTCTGCCGGCTGGTTATCCCCGTCTTCCTCGATATGAGGGGAAAAACAACAACAAACAAAAAAACAACAAAATAGGCGAGGGAAAAGGCCAACACGGTGCAAAAGAGAGAGAGAGAGAGAAGAGAGAGAAAAAGCTCACTCACCGGTTCTCTGATGTACCATCGCGTGGTCCTCCAACACTCCTCTCCACTCTCAGGCGGATGACAGCCACTCCTGCACGGGCAAACCGGAGTCAAACCTCTGACCCCCAGTGGACAGAATGCCCCTCCGCTTTTCTGGCGGCACGTGGGGACACTCCTCCGCCCCTGGCAGCGGCCCTACCATTCCAGGCGGTCGGGGAGTTGCTTCCCTCCTCCCTTTGTGGACGGCGGTCTTCCCTCGACCCCTCCATGTCTCTGGGGACGACAGGGCACTCCTCCGCCCCCGGCAGCAGCTCCATCGCTCCAGGCGGTCGGGGAATCCAGTCCCCACTCGACCTCCCCATCCACTGGTGAGTCACCTAAACACTACTAGTGTCTGAACCTCTCCTTTGGTAAATAGTGTAATGCTTACTGCTCATGTTTTTTCTCTTTCAGAAAGGACTCCTCGACTCTGGCTCAGCCAGCTTCATCTCGGATGCGCTCTGTCCCCAACTCCAGCTCCAAAGATGACCTGGTGATCACAAGATCCAAATTTACTCAATAATTGGCAAGCACTTGGGAAGAGGTATCATTCATCACTGCGAGGGTCCTGTCAAACTCCAAGTGGGATAGCTGCAATGTGAGGACTTTACCCTACTGGTTCTGGAGAATTCCAATACAGACATCGTATTAGGATGCCCATGGCTCATACAACATTCTCCAGTCATCTCCTGGTCTACCGGTGACATCTTGAAGTAGGGGTCCCATTGTTTTCCTTTCTGTTTCCCAAACCGTCTCTCTCCCAGATCCAGTCTGTCTGTCAGGAAATCCCTCTCAATATCATCACAACTACTATTGAGAGCCCTGCCTGTTCTACCCCTCTGGAGATCCCTTCCTGCTTTTCCCACTTCAAGGATGTCTTCTGCCCCTTGCGTTCCTCTCAGCTACCTTCTCATCACCATGGGCCCTGGAGGATTATATTGAGGAGGCCCTCAGTCAGGGATACATCCAACCTTCCACTTCCCCTGCTGCTTCGAGTTTCTTCTTTGTGGCAAGGAAGGACGGAGCTTCTGACCCTGTATTTACTACTGTTCTCTCAACAGGATCACAGTTATGTGCCTTGGAACTGTTGAGAGGAGCCACTATTTTCACCAAGCTGGACCTTCACAGCGCGTACAACCTCATTCGAATTCGGAGAGGAGACGAATGGAAAACAGATTTTGGTGATGCCGTATGGCCTGGTCAACGGCTCCTCTGTGTTCCAAGGCTTCACGAATGAAGCGTTCCTTGAGTATCTCCATCGATTGCACTTGTGTTTGAAAAGCTGGGGGAATACCACCTGTACCTCAAGGCTGAGAAATGTTCCTTCTATCAGACATACCTCCAGTTCCTTGGTTACATCATCAGCCCAGAAGGCATTCGGATGGACGAGGGGAAGGTGCGTTCCTGGCCCACACTAACCACCATCAAGGAGCTCCAGTGATTCCTAGATTTTGCCAACTTCTACTGGCGTTTCATAAACTAGAGTTCCCTCACATCTCTGCTGACTTCACCACTCAGATCCAAGCCCAAATCTCTTTCTTGGAACCCCAAAGCCTCTCACACCTTCCAATTCCTAAAGGATGCCTTCAACTTTGCTCCAGTCCTTGTACACTTGGATCCAAATAAACCATTTACCGCTGAGGTACAGGCCTCCACCAATGGCATAGAAGCAGTCCTGTCTCAGCAGCAGGGGAAACCATCACTACCTTAACCCATGGGCCTTCTTCTCCGTGAAACTCTCCCTGGCAGAGCAAAACTATGACATCGGGAACCGAGAGCTTTTGGCAATCAAATTGACCCTGGAGGAGTGGCAGCATTGACTAAAAGAGGCTCAACATGCCTTCCTGGTGCTGACGGACCACAAGAACCTTGAGCACCTTCGAGAGGCTCGTTGCCTCAACCCCCGCCAGGCACGATGGGCCCTCTTCTACACACCCTTCACTTTTACCATCTCCTATCGTCCAGGCAACGAGAATTCCAAGGCAGATGCCCTTTACCATCTCTTTGTTCCCAAGGAAGGCCCTGAGAAACACCACTGAACCAGCTCCGTCGGGATGTCCAACAAACAAAACCTACGTACCCTCTTCCCAACAATTGACACTCAATAGGACCCTCTCGCTAATCCAGGACCGGTTCTGTCGACCATGCATGGATCAAGATGTCAGAAGGTTTGTCCAGGGATGCCCGGAAAGTGCTATGTCCCGAACACCACAACAACTACTGGCTGGCAAACTTCCACTGCATGTCCCTTTCTGACTCTGGTAACACCTAGGGGTTGACTGTATTACTGATCTTCCTCCCTCAGAGGGCTTCACCTGCGTTCTAGAAACTGCGGACTGTTTCTCAAAGGCCTGCAAACTGATCCCTCTCAAGGGTCTTCCCACTGCTCTGGAGACCTGGAGAAGTGGTTAGAAACTAAGGGATCCCTGAAAACATTGTTTCCAACCAAGATCCCCAATTCATCTCCAGAGTGTGGAGAGCTTTCTTTTCTCTATTGGGAGTGACCATCAGTCTCATCCGGTTATCACCCACAGAGTAACGGGCTGAGAGGAAGATCCAGGAGATAAGCCGTTCCCTCAGAACCTTCTGTCATCGCCACCAGAACCGTTGGGGTCGCTTCCTGTCCTGGGCTGAGTATGCACAGAACTTGCTACGTCAACCCACCACCAACCTCACACCATTTCAGTGCATACTCGGCTACCAACCTCCTCTCTTCCCCTGGTCCGGCGAACCGTCAGACGTCCCAACAGTCAATCATTGGTTCAAAGAAAGCGAGAGGGTCTGGGACTCACCACCACCTGTGGTGTGCCGCCAAAAGATCCATGCTGATGCCCAAAGATCTTCATTCCCCATTTTACAGCCTCGGCAGAAGGTGTGGTTCTCCATGAGGGACATCAGGCTGAGCCTCCCAAGCAAAAAGCTAAGTCCCCATTACATTGGTCCCTTCACTGTCACTAGACAGATCAACCCTGTCACTTACCTGCTCCAACTCCCTCCCCAATTTCATATTCACCCTACCTTCCACGTTTCCCTTCTAAAACCTCTCTCTCTCCTCACTCCTCAGAAATTGATCCAGCTGACGACCCCCCTCCCCTTAATATTAATCATATTTACTTATCAACTTATTTTATAAGTATTGAAAATGGAATTAAGACAAACTGTTGTTAGACTTGGGGAAAAGTAATACAAAAAAATATTGGTCACATAATATATTCTTATTATAACTTGAATGATGTGTGTTAGTGTAAAATAAAAAGCACTTTAACTGGTTTCACTTATGGCCATCACTCAGTATATTAAATGTTTATCACATTTACATTTTCATTTGTTTCAGTATAAAAGATCTAACCATTTTTCTCAATCACTCTTCTCTATTTACAGTAAACTAGAGTTTGGAAGGATAATTGTCCACCATTAACTTCCTTCATCAGTTGTGTGTCATCAAAACAAACATTGGACGGAGGGGCTGGTACATACAGACCGGTTATGTATTGCAGGGCCTCTGGTTTTAGCATGGGGATATGTTGCTTTAATCTATCAAAAGAAACACAGAGCACATACCGCCCTTCTCTTCTTCTCTGTTTGTTTACTCCACCCCTTTCAGTTCATCCTATAAACTTTGTAGCCTGTTCTGAGAGCCTCTGTGACATTCAGTAGTTTCCTGCTGGTCCACTCTTTACGGGTAAGCAAAAAAAAATAAATCCACCATTTACCAACCTTTAAATAGAATTATTAGTTAATTTATTTAAAATTTAAAATTAAAACATTGTCTTAGAATTAATGTTAACTGAATTTATCTTCAGATCTGTTTGTTAATATATATTTTAGATGATTTCTGAATATGTTTTCTATTGCTAGTTTTTGCATGTGGTTTACATCAGAAAATAGAGGAAAGGATACAAAATTCCACTCTAAAATACTGGATACAGAGAGATGAACTGTCTAGCAAGAAAGCCACGAGCATATTTGCATCCTGCATTGAAGTACCACTTTCATAAAAATTTGTTTCCATGCAAATCATTAGAATGAAAGCAAACCTGTGGCTGGGCACAGTATAATGAAATAATTTTACAGAATCATCATGTAGTAAGGTAAAAAGTCTTTTGAAGTTAAATTAAAGGCAAATCTAGTTACATTTTATCCAATTTCAGAACAGTCTGATCACAAATGCTAGTATTTTGCTTTACATCTGAACAGTAACAATAGTCATTAGATCACAGTAAATGTACTGAAATTCAATGCATGCCCTGATAAATACTGGCTTTATTTTAGTCTTTAAAAGGAGAACAAGTGCATAGTTTTGACACACTAGTTTTAATTTTGCCATTTTAGCTGATGCTTACACTGTATATCCAATCTGTTTGTTAACAGTTGGCTAAAAGTTAAAATTTTAATTTCTGAGAAAGCATGATCTAGAATAATTTGTTTGCAGATGCCATTTTCGACATTTTCAAGCGTGAATTAAGTGTTCAATTGGTCCAAATACATTTGGGGACACGTAGTGAATTTTTTTCTTTCAAATTCACTTCTCCTGAGACTCAGGAAACAAGATAGATAAAGACAGACTGCCTAACTGCCTTGCCTCCTTGATGGTCATTTAACTTGGTTTATAGGAATGTGGTTCCCAGAACAACAAACAATGTTGATATAACATGTCCTTCATGGAATATAGTAAGTCCATATCAGCTTCGGTAAAAGTGGTTTAAGCATTGCAAAGAAACTATTGCAACAATCAATAGTTGACTGCAGTATAAAAAAGTGTGTTGACATTTGGAATGACTCGACTGACTACTCATTATAAACCTTTTGGGCAAATCGGACGCCCAGAGCACATTCAGTCTGAAATTATTGAGCACACAATCTGAAGACAGCTGATAAGAGAATAGTGTTAGTTGCTAGACAAGTGGATGTCACTCCTGAATGCATGTCATTCACAGCTTTTAACAAGAGTGCCCTAGAGAGGGTGAAAGTATGGCATTGAATACTCCTATAACTTTGAGTGCTGCTACACAGTGTTCTTCCTGATGGGATCACTTTAGAAAATAAGCAATCTAAAAATATACACAAGAAATGCTTGGTATGAATATTGAAATAACAGTGTGATTGTACAGTTGCAATCTTTGTACTTATTTTTAGTGCATAATTTTCAATGTATTTAAAGTTCTGAATGGTGTTTGTGTGGTAGCATTGGTATTTTGGGTTAAGAGTTGAAACTACAGCCTATGTTTTTTTTTCCTCAGATGAAAGTTGAATAGACATTTCAGACATTAAAATCAATTTGACTTTAGATTCAGATTTTATCTATAGCCTTCACAAACCTGTTGAAGTCAGTAGCCTATTCAGTCCCACCATGAAATCCTGCCATGCCTTGGAACCCACTGTGATTTTATTGACTAGATGTTGCTTTGTCCATGAAGAACTGAACTGCTAAATGTGGAATGAACTTCTGAATTCAAAATTAAATTATATAATTGCTTGTTACTTATTTTAAAATAGAACATTTTTCAAATAGCTTCAATTCAGTTTGCTACATTTTGTTAGTAGCTTGTAATGTAGCTAACTACTTTTTTATATGTGTAGATTCACTGTAGTTTAACTATTTTAAGTTATAAGTAGCTTGTAACTTGGAAAGCTACAGTTGCAAAAAAACAATTTGAGACTTGCATCATCAGCCTTATATAGAATCACCTTTCTCTTGTTTCCCATGAAGCACCACTGCAACGCAACAGCCCCATCACCTCTTGAAATCTATTCCTGTTGCTGCCATTAGCCTGCAGTCTTCACTTCCAACCCACGGAAGCCATCAGGATGGAGAGGGTGCAGCACATGACGCGGTCAGCGATTCGGAGGGCATCCAACATCGAAGTGAACCCGCAGACCAAGCGCAACTTACAAGATCTTATCATCAACTTCTCCCTCATCCTCATCTGCCTCCTGCTCATCTACATAATCGTCTTGCTCATGTGACACCAAAAGAAGACAACTGGCCAATCAGAAGATGAGCTGTGCAATATCTTAGACAATTTGAGGGAATTGGAGGTCCTACTGATGATGCAACACATGTCAATTTCCTGAAATGATGCAAGGTTTAGAATGATGGCACTGATCTTTCTCCATTTATGTTTTTGCATTCTTCCTACAACAAAAAGCATGTTTCACCTGTGAATGGCAAAGAGTGTACATTTAATTTTGTTATTTTAAATGTACCTATGTTATAACATTTTAAAAGTAGAAAGTAGACCTCACCAAACTGCGCCACTATGATTACCAAATGAAGATGCAAAACTAGCGACTGTTTTCAAACAGGTTTTCCAAACACTCCCTTTATGTGCTATTGGTTGGACAAACAGATAGTTCTGCCCCAAATGTATGCCACTGGCCGAGCCAATGTTTTAATAGTGCCACAAAGCCAGCGTTAACACTTTTCAGGGGAATCAACATACAAATGGCTAACTTTTCTATACATTTATCTGGGGCAGAAGGAAGTTTCAACAATAAAAAACACACATATCACAGCCATCTGAAATGTGAACATTTGTGCATTGGCAGTGTGGTTGGTATTTTTACAGTGATTCCAAATATCAAAGTCACTCAAAATGCAAATTGTGGGTGCAAAAAGCTTTAATTCTGACTTGTGCATAAAATATCAATTGAGTTTCAGAGGTATAAGCAATAAAACCACCGAATATCAGCCCACGCAAATAATTAATATAAAAAAGGGTGTAATTATGAGCCAGAGTTGTTCCCAAAGGCAGATAATAAATCAGGCACAGAGAACGGCAACTCTTGTAAATGCTAAGTCTATCATGTCAATGTCCATAAAAACATTTTTAATTATTGTGTTGAAATGCAAAATGTATAGTTCAGTGCCAGAAATCATATATCATTCACAGGGAAAAAGAGCATACTGGAACTGAAGTAAATTAGTTGATACTATTGACATTGTTTCACATATTGAGCCAAAATTGAAAATATGAGGATATTTTTAAATGTGGATAACCAATAAAGGGAATGTTTGTTTAAAACATTATGTGCTGACTGACTAAATGTTTTAAACAAACGTAGCTAGATACAAACCATGTGCATATTTCATTCAAGTAAAAGTAAGTACTTAAATGTGACTTTCTTATTCAAAACCAGTTCAACCTTTAATAAATACAGGAAACTAATTATTTGGTAGCACTTTACATTATGGTTCCATTCATTAACATTAGTAACTGCATTAGGTATCATGAGCAAACAATGAACAACATATTTTTTACAGCATTTATTAATCTTTGTTAATGTTAGTTAATAAAAATGCAATTGTTCATTGTTAGTTTCTAGTGCATTAACTAATGCTACCTAATACAACTTTTGATTTAAAAAATGTATTAGTATACATTGAAATAACATTAATCAAGATTGATAAGTGCTGTAAAATTATTGTTCATTGTTAGTTCATGTTAAATAATGTTGCTAACTAATGGAACTTTATTGTATTTTTTATTATTATTCAAAACTAACAGCACAACCCAGTGTAGTCTGATTCCTGATTAAGTGACACTTCAGAGTAGATTCTTTTGAATCTACACATCAAAACATACAGCACTTCCTACCAAACAAATGACTCTTATCACCCAGTTCTTTTGTGAATGAATAAGTTGCTGAACCACAAGTCATTTATTTTGTCATGTCTGACAGCAAATGAACCAAGAATTGTGACTGATTCTTTTTTTTTTTTGTGAATTATGGTTGTTGATATAACATTTGTAGTTTAAAATGTACTTTATAAGTTTGCTGTAATTAGTGGTATAAAAAAAGAAAGAATAAAAGTCTGTGTAAACACCCCATTTGCAAGAATGTTTTCTGTTAAAATATAAAATGATCTCATCATTTGGTTAGGCTACTGAGGGCAGTAAATTCAATAAGAATTGCATTTCTAATTTCCAACATAAGATTATATATATACTGTATGTTTATATATACAGTATTATTTTTATATTATTTTTATATTTACTGTATATATATATACACACACACACACACACACATTATATATATATATATATACATACATACATACACACACACACATATATATATATATATAAAATGGAATAATGTACAGATTTTGCTCTTATGGAAAGTGGCATTCAACTGATCACAGTGTATAGTCCGGACATTAATAATGTGAAAAATTACTATTATAATTTGAAAAAAAAATTCAGAACTTCTTGAACTACTTAAAAAAATCCTCCACGTGCAGCAATGACAGCTTTGCAGATCCTTGGCATTCTAGCTGTCAGTTTGATCAGATACTCCAGTGACATTTCACCCCACACTTCCTGTAGCACTTGCCATAGATGTGGCTGTCTTGTCGGGCACTTCTCACACACCTTACAGTCTATCTGATCCCACAAAAGCTCAATGGGGTTAAGATCCATAACACTGTTTTCCAATTATCTGTTGTCCAATGTCTGTGTTTCTTTGCCCACTCTAACCTTTTATTTGTGTTTTCTGTTTCAAAAGTGGCTTTTTCTTTGCAATTCCTCCCATAAGGCACCCCTGAGTCTTCTCTTTACTGTTGTACATGAAACTGGTGTTGAGCGGGTAGAATTCAATGAAGCTGTCAGCTGAGGACATGTGAGGAATCGATTTCTCAAACTAGAGACTCTGATGTATTTATCCTCTTGTTTAGTTGTACATCTGGCCTTCCGCGTCTCTTTCTGTTTTTGTTAGAGCCAGTTGTCTTTTGTCTTTGAAGACTGTAGTGTATACATTTGTATTAAATATTCAGTTTTTGACAATTTCAAGCATTGTATAGCCTTCATTCCTCAAAACAACAATTGTCTGACAAGTTTCTAGAAAAAGCAGTTTCTATTTTTTATTTTTTTATTTTTGACCTAATATTGACCTTAAGAAATGCCAGTCTATTGCATACAGCGGCAACTCAAAAACAAACACAAAGACAATGTTAAGCTTCATTTAACAAACCAAATAGCTTTCAACTGTGTTTGATGTAAAGTGATTTTCTAGTATCAAATTAACAATTTAGCATGATTACTCAATGATAAGGTGTTGGAGTGATGGCTGCTGGAAATGGGTCTAGATTTGACAAAAAAATTACTTTTTTCAAATAGTGATGGTGCTGTTTTTTACATCAGTAATGTCCTGACTATAGTTTGTGATCAGTTGAATACCACTTTAGTGAATTAAAGTACCAATTTCCTTCCAAAACAGCAATATCTGTACATTATTCCAAACTTTTGGCCACCAGTGTATATATACTGTATATATACACTACTGGTCAAAAGTTTTAAAACTCTTACTCGTTCTTTATTATAATTTTTTTTTTTTTTCACATTTAGAATAATAGTAAAGTCATCAAATCTATGGAATAACATAAATGGAAATATGGGAATTGGGTTTTATTTTAGCATCTTCAAAGTAGTCACACTTTACCTAGAATTTGCAGACATGTACTCTTGACATCTTGACCAAACTTCCCGAGGTATCACCCTGGGATGCTTTTTAAACAGTAATGAAGCAGTTTCCATCTATGTTGGACACTTATTGGCTGCTTTTCTTTATTATTTGGTCCAAGTCATCAATTTCAAAACTCTTGTCTACAAAACTAATTTCAAACATTTAATCATAAGCCTTCAGATCAAAAGATCATGACAAGCATTTCAGTCAAGTGTTTGAAAACATTTGACCGGTAGTGTGTGTGTGTGTGTATATATATATATATATATATATATATATATATATATATATATATAGTAATTAAAATTACTTAAAAAGTCAGTAATTAAATAGTTAAGAAAATTGAATCATTAAAAGGCCTTTGAATTGCAACCAGAATTGTTATATTCCTTACAATATCCATCCCTAGTTGTCAAGCAAGAATCCCAAACACTCCCCCATCTTTCCTTGGTCAATCAAACAAATAGTCTTGCCCCAAACTCATGCCATTGGTTGTGCCAGTGTGGCTGTGTCGGGCTGCTGAGGACACTCAAACAAACATAGCAAAGTTTTAATAGCGCCACCAAGTTTAAGGGGACTCAACCTACAAATGCCTTAATTGTACATTAAGTTGGGATAGAAGAAAGTATTTTAACATTAAAAAATTATACATTTCCCCTTTGAAGTGTAAAAAGCACTTAAAAGAAAAACAGTCCTTTTACTATACTAGTAGTAAACATATATAACTAAGAAACTAAAGTTTTATTTATTTTTTTGCAGTTGATGTTGTATCGCTTGTAACAAGACAGTAAAATACAAGTATATATTTAAGTGTTTGTGCAATTTATTTTCAAAACTGCCAAGACAAAAGACATATCTATTGTATATGAAATTAATGTGCATCTCATTTTATATCGAATAAATGCTCATATCAAAGGGGAAAATAAAAATCACAGTGATATATATCAAAGACAGATGAATGGACTATTGAAAACTGCAGTTTCACATGCTCTTCAGTTGAGTGTCTTGAAAAATTTAAAAGGAGAAGTACTGTGAAAATAGCTCTTGTGGTTGCTGTTCTTTTGGTGCTAAAGTTGAATCCTCAGTCTCATGAGGGCTGCACAGAACAAACAAAAGTCAGACACAACCAGTTACACAGCAACAACTTCAAAGGACAGTGAATATGTACTTCTTAAACACTTTATTGCATGGTGATCCTATTTAAAGATATATATTTAATATATATTCAAATACTTAAGCCACACTTAAAAGTGTATGAATTTCATTGCATTAGTGTATATCTATTCTCGCCTATTGTAGTAATTATTACAGTCAAGTATACTTTTAGCCTTTTGGTCAATGCAAACATTTTACATCATCAATTACTCTGGCAGTAAAGCTGTCCTTCATATAAATCAGAGGCAACAAGCTGCTGTGCTGACCTTCTTTGGGGATAGTTGTGTGTTTGCTTTAAATGATAAATAAAATATGACGGACTACCAGAGCTATCTAATATTATCTCCCGGCCCAAGACATTATGCAAGACTGTTGCCATGTACAGCAAATTCCTATTAGAAAGGATATTTGGAGGGGGCCTGGGTAGCTCAGCGAGTATTGATGCTGACTACCACCCCTGGAATCACAAGTTTGAATCCAGGGTGTGCTGAGTGAATATAGCCAGATCTCCTAAGCAACCAAATTGGCCCAGTTGCTAGGGAAAGTAGAGTCACATGGGGTAACCTCCTTGTGGTCAAGATTAGTGGTTCTCGCTCTCAATGGGGCGTGTGGTAAGTTGTGCGTGGATCGCAGAGAGTAGCACGAGCCTCCACATGCTGGGAGTCTCCGCGGTGTCATGCACAACGAGCCTTGTGATAAAATGCATGGATAGATGGTCTCAGAAGTGGAGGCAACTGAGACTTGTCCTCCGCCACCCGGATTGAGGTGAGTAACCACACCACCCCGAGGACCTAGTGAGTAGGGGGAATTCGGCATTCCAATTCCATTCCAATTTGGGAGAAAAGGGGATACATTTGTATTTTTTTTAATTAAAAATGGAAAGGATATTTGGAATTCCAGTAACAAGCTGCATTCATTTGAATAGCTCATTTTAAAACCGCAAAAACAACAATGTATGCATGAAATGTGAAGGACAGAGAATGGTGTGACGAGGAGGAGAGCACGGCCGGCGCTAAATCAGCTGATCAGTTGGAAAGCGAGATAAAGGGGAGACGGAGGTGGCAGTTTGAGAGAAAGATGCTTCCCGCCTCTTCCTTGCCCGACCTTCACTTGTTACATTGGTGCCGAAACCTGGGAGGAAGGAGGGATTCACTGTCAAGGAGTCCTCGCCGCTGCCTGGGGACAGAGGAGTCGCTGCTGAACGGCAAGAGCCAGAGGAACCGCTGCCATATGCCGATGAAGGGGAGGAGAGGTTCCGTCCGCCAGGGCCCGGAGGACTCACTGCCGTCCACTGGGGGATGAACATGCTGGCGTCCGCCAGAAGGCGGAGGAGGGTTGAGGACCACGCAACATCTCTCTCTCTCTTGAACTGGCGCCTCCGGCTCTCCTTTATCTTGCTCTCCCACTGATCACCTGATTCAACGCTGTCCATGCACCATCAAGGCCCACCCACGCCCTCCTCCTCATCACAAATGGCTAATATGCGGGGCCATGAAGGATTGCTACTGTATATGTGATGACATGAGATGAGATTAGTTCATTAATGCTGAGGTTTGATATTTAATTTTAGCCATATAAAAAGTTGAAATGATAATATTTTATTAGACAAATATTTGTCATTTATATATAGTAATGCCACTAAAAAGGTCTTTCTCTGACAAAGTTTCACTTGCCACACGATGGGATTGGGTCTGAGTATTGCGTCTTGTTCATCTACAGCGGTCTGAGGATTCATAAAGGTTTATACATTTCTAAAGCTCTAAATATGTAAAAAAAAAAATGCTTACGTATGTATAAATAGCACATTCAAATAATTTCAAATTCTCATAAGATCATCCTGGATAAATCGCTGACATCCTCAGATGAAGGTTGCATTTTTCTCATGTTTGCATCCAGAATAAAAATTTGTGTTTCATGTTTGGTTACTACCCATGGAAGAACCATAGCCCGTTTGGCAACAATGATGCTTTTAATCTGGATGCGGATTCGAGCTAGTTGCAAGCTTCGCCGGTAAAAATATAATTGAATGATGACTTAAATTACCGTATGTTCCTAACACAAACCTATCGTATACATTTAGAAGAATTGGACTAATGTAAATGAACCATATTGACAACATTTATGGTGTTTTTTGTCCTTTTTGAATCTTGACGTTGTTGTTTTATGGCAAGAGCTCTGAAAAGATTCTTGTTCCACTAAAAACTAACAGCATACAAGTTTAGACCAACATGAATATGATTAAATAATGACAGAATTTATAACTCCTAACCCAAGAATATTTTTGGGTTGAACTATTCCTTTAACATGCATATAAAAATCGCATGGGATACAAACACTATTTGGCGTGTGCCATTTACCGACAGGATGCATTGCAAAGTGAGACGAGCATACCCACAATTCACTCTAGACACACAAGGCTTTGTTCTTGTATTAAAATGTCCAATCAACACACAGACTGATGACAGTTCTTTTATGATTATTGCAGTAGAGGACTGACACTGTGTGATCCGACCAAAGGCAAGACAGTTCTGTGGATGAAGCATGTCTCTCGTACGTCAGGTGAGTCTCACCTCCGAGCGGAGTCGGCCTGGGGCGGAGGGGTTTGAGCTTTGCTACACCTGAACTCATGGTGGTGAATGGGGGAGTTGGGGACAGACTGTAGGTAAGCAGGTGGAACGGACCTGCCCGCCATTCCTTCCACCGCAACAACACTTAGGTTTGGAGAGCTGGCGAAACTGTCTGCAGGTTTTCTAATCTTATGCTACATTAAAAGCACACACACAGAAAGGGATTGTGGAAAGTCGAAGGTGATGGGCTATTTGAAGTTTCAAGCTTAATGATGACAATTTAATGGACACACCATTATGAATGTGGACAGGGAAGAGAAATGACAGATTATAGCTCTGGTCCAAAACATAGCTGCCTTCCAACAGTTGATGGCATTTAAAGGCATCATAGACAAGCTCCCAGTGCAAAGGATGTTCCAAAAGGTAACCAGCTTAAATATTTGGCCTTCTAAGATACGCACATTGGCCAAATTCTAAAGCAGCATCGCATGGATACTCTAAATTGCGTAAAAACATTAGGGGCCATACAGACCAAATGCGTTGTTGCGTAAAATAAATAAAAAAAGCTAAAAAGTAAATGCAACACAACAAATTTCTTTTAATTTGAAACAGCATCTTGCGCAAGCCACTGAAAAAATAGCGAGACTCAAACACTTGCCTTGAATAACATCATCAGCTAAATGCATAAATGTAAACAATAAGTAAGTAAAATGTTAATTATAAACATACTTACATTTCATTAAGTACCAAAAAGTATTGCTAAAAATATGTTCATAGAATTTTAAAACAACTGACAATTTTACCCAGTGATTGTGTTTTATGTGTTTTTGTTTATGCTCATTACAGTATTGTGTCATTAACGTTAAAAAAGCACAGACTGATTCCAAAACCCTTTGGTGTCAATGGCCCCTAAGTGGCTTTAGATGGTCTGCACTTATATAGCTGTTAAAAATAAAATCAAATGTATATATGTTAACATTAAAAATAAATCCAAGATGATGGACAAGGCAAGATAAAGGTTGACACTTACATTTGATTAAATACCAAAAAACATTGCTAAATCGATTTCAGTCCAATTAAAAATGGAAAATTGGACTGATTGAAAGTGTGTGCCAACGTAAAACTCGCATTGGAATTGAATCTCTCGAGCGGAGCATTATTCATGTTGCGGGTGGAGTTGCTGTTTATGTAGAGCGTCCCAAATGAGTTATTTACAATATGAGGTTCCATCTCAGTTAGGATATTGCCTTAGAGGCCAGCTGCCACAGCAAGTCTCTTTTCGAACAGAGCTTATGACTTGGAAAGCAGTGTGGAACTTGGTGTTCGAACATGGATATACTGTAAGACATGGACAATGACAAACACAACTTACGCAACTTAAAGCAAAATTTAGGCAAACTAAAAGGACAGTAAAAGACTATAAATAGTTCTTGCAGTACATCTCATTCCAGCCGTACCTCAGAGGCAAAACCTTTGAAGCATATTCCTTTATTATACACTAAACTCCATGAACTCTATGAACAGCTAAGATGGAATGCTTTAAAAGGTTTATGGTCTGTGCTTTTTCTACTATGTGATCAAATCCAATCTACATGGACTTTTGAGGAACCTTTGATCAGTGTAGCTGTAACTCGCTAACCTTTATGAGGGGGTTTATGACCCCGACATTGGGATTGGTGTTGAACACTTTGTTGAAGCCAGGCTCCCGGTTCACCAACTCCAGCTGATAAAACTTCTTGTCATCCTGGAACAAAGGAGGCACAGTCAGACCGAAAGGACCTGTACAGAGAAATCAATGAACTGAGATTGACTTTTGTCTGGAGACAAGTGATGCTTTTGGGACAAAAAACAAACAAACCAAAAAAAAAAGAAAAGAAAAAAAAGTACAGTAGTCTATAAATCACCCTTAATGGGGTGATGCACTTCTACGGTTGCTGTGAATACTTACCACTAGCTTCTTGACCAGGGTCTCTCTCTCAGATACCATTTCTCTGAGATCAGCGATCACCTGCAGGTCCTCTTGTCTGCTTTCTCTATTTCTGAACTTTTCTTCTGTTCCTTCCAACCTGCTCATGCACACAATAAAATTTTTATATAATATATTATAGGATTTTTAAGGACCGTTCAGACCAAATCATTTTTTGTGCAAATAAATAAAATGCACCACAACAAATAGCACAGAATGCAGGTGTCTCAAAACATTTAACTTGACAAGGCAACTAAAAAGCAGATGCTGAAAAAATGGAAAGACGTGGCGCAATGGTCAAAGACTAGTGCATGTTTACATAGAAAAACATTCTGTGTGATTTGGCAAATTCCAAACACGATGTTCATCAATTTCAAAATGCATTGTGATGGGCAGAGTGAAAATTTTCATCTTCTGCTGAACACAAACAAAGATTTTTAGAAGAACACCTCAGCTCTGTTGGTCCATTCAATGCAAGTATATGGCTGCCAGAACTTTGTAGGTTCAAACAGTGCATAAAGGCAGCATAAAAGTAATACATAATACTCCACTGTTTAAATCCATGTCTTCTGATGCAATATGATAGATGTGGGTTAGAAACAACACATTTCTAAGTTCTTTTTTTTAACTTTAAATTCTCCTCCCTGCCCAGTAAGTGGCGATATGCACAAAGAATGTGAATCGGCAAAAACAAAAGATGAAGAATGTGAAAGTAAAAGTGGAGATTTATTGTAAAAAAAGGGACTTAAATATCGATTTGTTTCTCATACACACCTATCACATTGCTTCTGAAGACATGGTTTAAACCACTGGAGTCGTGTGGATTACTTTTATGCTGGCTTTATAGGCTTTTTGGACCTCCAAACATCTGGTTACCATTTACATGCATTGTATGGACCTACAGAGCTGAAATATTCTTCTAAAAATCTATGTTTGTGATCTGTAGAAGAACGGAAATCCTTACACATCTGGGATGGCATGAGAGTAAATGATGAGAGAATTTTCATTTTTGGGTGAACAATCCCTTTAACAGAGTTTCAGCTCATGAGCAACATTTCAGTTTAGTCACTTTTGAGGCTTCATTTCAGTTATTAGGCTGCCTTAGAAGGTTACTGCTTATGTAGACAGCAAAGCAGCTTATAGGTTTTGTAACAGAGCTAATGTATATCTGTATATCTAGCTGTCTGGAGATTAAAAAAAACTATTATTTTAAATAAAATATTCAGAAGCAATTCAATTGAATAATCTGTTTTAATATTCAATACTCTGTAATTGAGATAAAGGGACTCACAGAATCTGCAGAGCAGAGATCTTGTCTTTTAGCAGCTCCTGAGCTTTGTTAAAATCTGACAGCATGATCTGGGTCTCTCTGTTATGAGATGCATTCAGTTCTTCAATCTCCTTCTCCAATCGTTTTGAGAGATCCTGTTCACGAGACCTACCATAAAACCAAAACCCAGTTAGCACATACCATACAGTATGGAAATAATAAATAACTATACAATATACTGTATAGACATTAATAGTGCAAACATACATACAGCAAAAAGCCCAGCTGAGAATCATCTTAAACTATCCTAAGATGGTTTGCTAGTCTTAGCTGGTCTATTAGCCTGCTCAAGCTGATTTGTTGGCTAGTTTTTTAATGGGGTTTGGGACATTTTTTCAGCTGGTCAGGTTGGGAGACCAGCTCAAACCAGCGAAGAATGGATTTGTTGTCTGTATATCTGCTGAAAAAAAAAAAAAAAACAGGTAAAACCAGCAAAACATCTTAGTCTAGTTTGAGCATTTTTTTTGTATCACTGTATCTGGGATGCACAAACTCCTTTATATATTAGAACAGATTCCCCTTAGTTCCCCAGAGAAACAATCCCTTTTTTATGTGCTAGAATGTAGTTCCTCATTTGAATGAAACCTAAGGAAATGTGTTTGTGAAATGCCTCTTCTGACCTCAGGGTTTTATATCGTAGGAACAGAAGAATGCAGCTCTGATGAGACTCAGTCAGATAGTTCTGCCTGAAGGCTGTGGACTCATGAGAGGGAATGAGGGAAATATCTCCATCTGCTCTCCTCTCGTAATAAATTAGCTTCTGGTTCAGATAGACTGACATTTAGGACTTCATGGCCTAATACCTCTTGAAAGCAACAATATTCTACACACGCACAAGATGTTTTGTGACTCTTCTTTGCATAAAATGAGAACACGAATCTCGAACAACTGTGATGTTCACGGTTTATACGTGACATTTTACAATAAGGTTGCATAACAATGTACAATAAATTTAAACAGCATTTTTTTATTTAGATTGATTTATAAAAACACAACTGTCCATTTTAAGTTATGTTAGCTTATAATGCATTAACTATTGTTAACATATACAAATTTTAATGTAAAAAATCTGTTAGCTGTATTATGTTAAATGAGATATTTTATGTTAATATTTTGGTAACACATTACGATAAGGTTGTGACACTAAATAAGTACAAAAGTTGACAAAAGTACATGAACTAACATAATGAACAATACTTTAACAGCACTCATTAATCTTAGACCTTAACAATGTTTATTTTTAAAAATTAAAAGTTGCATTGTATCATTGACATCCTTGAATGCATTTTGAACTAACATGAACTAACAATAAGCAATTTATTTTATAAATTAACAGATTAATGAATGGTGTTAAAATATATTTACTATATTTACATTTACTGTAATAATGTTAACAAATACAACTGTATAATAAAGTGTTACCAGTTTGACATTATCCAAGATCAATAAATGTATTGTTTATTGTTAATACACGTTAACTAATATAGTTAACAAATGTTAATGAATACAACCATTGTAAAGTGTTACTGTTTAAAGAATAACCCTTAAAAGTATTACTGTGAGCCCTGCAATTGCCAGAAGTACAGATAAACTGCTAGATCTCGCAACAGTTTCATGCAATATATGAATTTAAAAATTTGCCAAATTTATTTAGCTGATGCTTTTTTCAAAGTGATTTGCAATACAGTTTTTATTATTTTATTTAATACAACTGAATCCAGATTATATTATCAGCATTATTTAAGTTTTTTTTCTTTAAACCTGATAATCCATGTTATTGGCCTCATCCGCAATGGTGACGAGTCTGCATACAGACGGGATGCTGACCAGCTGGCTGTCTGGTGCGGTCGCAACAACCTTGAGCTGAACACGCTCAAAACAGTGGAGATTATATTTGACTTCAGGAGAAATACCCTCTCCCCCCACCATCCTGAACAGCACTGTGGCAGCAGTGGAGTCATTCAGGTTCCTGGGCTCTACCATCTCTCAGGACATATACTCCATTGTGAAGAAGGCTCAGCACAGGTTGTACTTCCTTCGCCAGCTGAGGAAGTTCAACCTGCCACAGAAGCTGCTGACTCAGTTCTACTCAGCCGTCATTGAGTCTCTCCTTTGTACATCTATAACTGTCTGGTTTGGTTCAGCCACTACAACGGACAGTCAGGACGGCTGAGAGGATTATTGGTGCCCCCCTGCCCATCCTCCAAGACCCATCCATCTCCAGAGTGAGGAAACGTACAGGTAGAATCACTCTGGACTCCACACACCCTGCCCACCCCATCTTTCAACTGTTGCCCTCTGGCCAGCACTACAGAGCACTGAGCGCCAGGACATCCAAGCACAAGAACAGTTTTTACCCTCAGGCCATTTTCTACATGAACAATTAAACTGCCTTCAGGACTCCCATAGTGCAATAATGTAAATAAATATCTCATGTGCATATATAAATTCACACATTTAATTAATTAACTGTACATACCCCTACCTTGCACATACATTACCACTTGCACATGTACATACACCATCCCATGTTATGTGTTCTATTAATTGTATGTCTACATTTGTATTGCCCATTATTTGTGTCTATGAGAATGAGCTTTATTGCCAAATATTCTCACGTACACAAGGAATTTTGTTTAGTGATAAGCGAAACAAGTATAACTCTTACCTTATTTTATATTCTATGTCTCACTGTAATGTTCTGTATGCCCTTGTTTCTCCTATCACCAAAACAAATTCCTTGTGTATGTGAGAACACTTGGCAATAAAGCTCATTCTGATTCTGATTATCCAGCACGATCTGAGAATGTACTAAAGAGCATCTTGTGTGCTTCAATGGAAACAAGAAAACCTGACCTTTTTTAAAAAGTTAATACGGTCAAGGTCACAAATTTGTTATATTTGGTTAGTGACCAAGAAATAGTGCAGAATCCTAAATAGAGCAGGTAACAGCTGTACCTGATCTGCAGGTTGGCTTCACTACGGACACGCAGAACTTCCTTCCCTTTAAGTTCCAGCTCCTTTGTCAGAGTGCTGATGGTCTCATTGAGAGAGTGGATTTCATGGTCCAGATCAGCGATCCGGTTCTTCCTGCAGTTCACTTCCTGCTGCAGATCTGATAAACGGTTTAGGAGGTCATGCTCCTGGAGAAGAAGACCACAAAGGAACGGTTAGAGAAAGAGAGAACAGAAAGATAGTCTTCAACAGATGAGTGAGTGGGTTTCCAAACATAGCACAGACTTCTGGAAATTAAATGCAATTTTCATTATTTTATCATATTGGAATGATTTGCTTAAAAAGCATTAGAAGACTTTGTGCCAGGCCCAGGGGCTTTCAAAATATGTATATAGGTCACATTAAAAGACATTCAATTGTGCTGAAGTTATAAGTGCAGAACGATAAGCAGGAAGAGTGAGAGCATGAGTGTATGAGTATAAAGGAGGCAGACAGATACAGAGAGAGACTATAAATCAAATATGGAAATGGGAAAGTGTTGTAAAGTCACAGAAAGAGCTCAGCCATTATTCAGAATTCAGACCCTCATACTTTATTCATTGTGGTTATTCTTTAATTCCCTGTAAAGTGAAGCTTTTTATCGTGGCCTGGGCACTGGTTTCAATTCTCTGTCAAATCTTTGCCTCTCTGTTCCACAGAAACCTCAACCATGTCTTGAAACTAAGGGCAGTGATTTGCCATCTGGTTTTATCTTTAATAAATCCTATATCCTATATTGCAGTTGTGTTGATAAGTATTGTACTATAGTATTTTTTTTATTAGTATAGTACTATTACAATTGCTCATACTTATATTTGGGGATTTCAACATACCCCTGACTGTAAAGGGACGTTTAACTTTTTTGAGTCCATCTACACTGCATTTCAATTGTTTTTCTATGTAAACCTACGTTGCACCTTTAACTGTTGCAAAATAGAGCTCAGTTTTTTAGGTGCTGTGTCAAGTTAAAGGGTTATTTCACCCAAAAATCACCCTCAAGCCATCCTAGATGTATATGACATTCTTTTTTCAACTTGGCTCTTCCAAGTTTTATAATGGGATTGAATGTTTCCTTAGATTTTGAAGCCCAAAAAAGCACATCCATTCATCAAAAAAGTAATCCATTTGGTCCAGGGGGTTAATAAAAGCCTTATGAAGCGAAGCGATGCATTTTTGTAAGAAAAATATCCATATTTATAACTTTATAAGCTACAATCACTGTATTCCGGTAACGGTCATTCGCGCGTTCACAAGAGAGTCGAGTTCCGGCGTATGACGTAGCCGTAGCACAAGCTCCAGTGAGAAGTGACGAACGCGTAAGCGTACGTTGTTTACAGCAAAGGAAAACGGCGAAAAGAAGTGAGTTGTTTAGAAGTGAGTTGTTTAGCTATACTGTAGATTAAAATGGTGCGTTCATGCGTCTATCCAGTCATTCCAATCGTCCATTCATTGCAGCAAACACTCTCAGCCTCTGTTGGCATTACCTCGCATTTCCTGCATGAGCACCACCATGTCTCCCGTAATCTCCGTCTACCAGATTATTTTGTTTGTGCCGCTGCTGCAGCCTCCTCCATCTCCCGGAGTTCCTGGTTGGTGTACTCCGGTTCAAACAAATAGGGCTGGGGTTCTCCTCCTCTCTTATATCGAAATCCTCCGACATTTTACTCTAAAAATCCTTATTGTTGTCTTCTAATTTGTGACCGGCGTTTTGTTTTGCTCTGTCCTCTGCGCTTCTGCATTCGTCACTTCTCTACGCCTACGTCATACGCTGGAACTCGACTCAACACGCCAGTGATTATAGTTATAAAGTTATAAATATGGATATGTTTCTTACAAAAATGCATTGCTTCGCTTCAGAAGGCCTTTATTAACCACGTGGACCAAATGGATAACTTTTTTGATGGATGGATGCGCTTTTTTGGGCTTCAATATCTAAGGTACCATTCAATCCCATTATAAATCTTACAGGATATTTTTTAATATAACTCCGATTGTGTTTGGTTGAAAGAAGAAAGTCATATCCACCTAGGATGGCTTGAGGGTGAGTAAATTATATTTTTGTATATTTTGGGGTGAACTGACCCTTTAAAACACATCTCAGGACACCTGCATCCTGTTATATTCATTGTGCTGCATCTAACTTTTTCTTTGAAGAATGCTTTCGGGCTGAATGGCCCCTAACTATTCAATTTTGATGTGTAACTCTTCCTGGACCATTTGTGCTATGGACATGATACCTCAAGTCATGTGGCTTTCCGAGGAGAGGTGTGCTATTACCTTCTAAGAAATTAAACTTAAATTTTCCGCCTGGCGGACAATAAAATGGGTTAAAAAAATACCATAGATTTACATTAAATGAGGCACCCGAGCCATTTCTTGGGATCAGAATGTCATAGAGACATTTTGGTGGGCTATTTTGACATTTTCTAGAAAATATGTAAACATCGAGTTTGGTTTTAACTAACAAATCCAGACTGACAGCTAATTGCTGGCCCAGTTATAAATCCTATGTGGGATTTGATGAAATAGCAATTGGAGAAAGAAAGAAGGTGCTGTCAGTGGTTAACTTTAGGGAACTCTGAATTTTATAAACATCCTATAAACAGAATATATATAAGACCTATATAAAAGTTGAAAAAATACAAATTTCTTCATCTGAACATTGAAGTTAACAATGATGAATATCATTTGTGGTTGTGCGGTTCTGTTTAGGGTCAAATGTGCTTTTCATCTACAAAGGTATAAGCTGTCATCATGCACTCTTGCTCTGAAAGAAAAAGCTTTTCACAAAATGCACCCAGAAAGACAGAACATAGTGTAAGCAAAACCTAAATGACAGTAAAACCCTGCCCACAAATAGATAAAACATGCACGACACCTTCAAACACTATATTTGGCTGGTGCTTAAAAGGTATAATATGGAATTCTGGGCTCTCTTTCATCATCTCTGTGGTTAAAACATAAAATTGCGAGTTATTTGAAGAGGAATAATATTTAGTTTTTTTACGTCAGTTGTGCTTCAGCACTGTGTGGATAAATCTAATGGTTTGAGGTATAACCATGGTTGCCTGTGATCACCATATCAAATTGGATATAACTAGCAACACCAAGAGTCACTGAATGTAAAAAGAAAGTCCTCCAAAACGTATATTATGAAAAAATGTGTCGTCTGGGCAAGTAAGTAACATATCTGCCGCTGGACCTTTTTCTTTGTTTCCAAACATGGCGTAAATTCCCCACCAAATTAAATCCTGACAGCTCGTAATGTAAAATCATTGCTGTAGGCTTACCGTAGTGAAGGAAAGAATATGGTTTTGAACACAGATTTGTGATGTACTGGCTCAGTAAAAGAAAAATTAAATGAGAAATCCTCTGTACCTTTAAGAATGATATTTATGCTTTACAACCGAGTTTCTCACGTGTTGTTTGCAGCGCTCAATAGTGATGTCCAGCTCTCGTTTGGCAGCATTGTTCTCCTTCAAGTGGAGTTGTCTCAGGTGTTCTATGGCAGTGGCGTGAAGATGATTGAGCTCAGAGCGCAGTGAAGCTACCACAAAAATAAAACCAGTAAAAACCAAAGAACTTACCAATCAACCCCTTTTACAGTATGCACACATAAGCTTCTGTACACTACTATCAATAACTATCACTAACTATCCATAAACTAGCAAAACATTCAAATAACTAACAGGTTTATAAAATAATAACTAACTAAAACTTCCCATTTAAACAGGAAACTGTTAAATTCCATCACTAATATGGACCAAGAGCCTAATTGCTGGTTTTAAGCTCTAAGCTGGTAAACAAATGGTTGTAACTAGGGCTGTCAATTGATTAAAAATTTTTATAGAATTAATTACACGATGTCCCGATTAATAAATCGCGATTAATCGCATATACAAATATTTGCTAAGAAAGCCCCTTATATAACAATAATTCAATATATAATGATGAAATAATTATACATAGTTATCTTTAAATATTAAAAAATGATATATATATATAATCATTGATAAGACAATACAAAAAGCGGCTTTAGAATACAATGTATTGTTTACTACCATATTATTGATCATAAGTCAATCATTGGCATACAGTTCACAGCAATCCATTTCACACGTGAATTTGTCAATCAGTTTGAGATTTATTATGAGGGCTTGTTTAAGGACCCGTCAATTTCAACAACCATCAGACATGCTTGTGTAGCGTCTCGGGTGCATTGTGTCATAAACATAAAATGTTTAGGTCACTGTGTCAAGTTAAATATAGTTTAATACTTAGAACACATCTTGAGATCCCTTAGTTCGAATTTGTGCTCCATCAAATGTTTTGAATGCAAGAACGTAACGAATGTCTGTTTTGTGCTGTCTGGTTGTTTTCTTCACTGTATAAACTGCATGTTGCCACACAGCTGAAATTTCAATTACTGCCCTCTGGAGTAAACAGGTGGTACTACAAGCTTCCATTTCTCAGGAATCTTCCTTATTACAATCCGGGGGGCATTACGATCAATTGCGTAAAATTAATTTTTAACGCGTTATTTTTAATAAAATGAATCGCACTGAATTAACACGTTAAATCGACAGCCCTTGTTGTAACCAATCCATATTGTACACGAGACACTTGACCTTAAGTGAATGTACTGACTGTCACTTTGGATAAAAGCACCTTCTAAATAACTATTTTCATGACTACAGTGCATTTCTAAGATTGAAATCACCCCATAAATGGCCATTAATTTGTAGTCTGGTGTGTGTTGCCAGAGGTAATGTGAGTTTGTGACTCACCCAGCATGGCTTTGCCTTCATCCTCCAGTTCAAAGCGCAGCGTCTGCAGCTCCTGGTCCGACTGCTGCTGCAGGATTTCCAGGGTCTGTCTGTGAGCTTCTCGCAAAGCGTGTAACTCCTCTCTCTGTTCCTGTTTTAGACGATCCTCGAGCTCCTAAACACACACATACACACAAGGACAGAAAGAAATAAAGATAAAAATACAAACAAGTGAAATACATGCAAAGCATAATACAAAGGACTCTGTTTACATTTCAATGGAACATGATGCCATGGGAACAAAAGGGTATCAATGATGGAAACAACATTTGCATCTTCCAAGGTGGCAGAAGAATAGTGTTATAGTTTTAAGTAAATGTGTAGGTTATAGTTTCTACATTCGGAGTAAATAAAATGTAGCATAAGAACCGCATTGTCATTGTCATGACACTCAGTATACATCTTGTTTTCAGTTGGCAACATTCAAGAATCAACACTGTTCAATGTACAGTTGGCGATAAATGGTTAAATAGATGCAAGTAAGACAAGATCAATCACAATTTAGTCTGCAAACAGATGTACGAAAGAAGACTAATCAGAATTGAGTAGGGAAAAATCACAATGACATCATCGCTCGTTACATTTTGAATGCTGAACATTCTATGTAAGACAACGGGAGACTTGCAAACTGCAAAAATTAATTTCTTTTTTTTTTTTCATAAAGTTAACAAAACCACACCTAAGGCTGAAATTATTAACAAACAAACAAGCAAGTCTGTATGTTATGCAATCCAGGCTGATTAATTGCAGACTAAAAATGAAATGTTTTTCATTTTAGCTCTTTCTGAGCAGAAACTTAATTTTTTCATTCCGGTTCCGGCGTTCCACTGCCTCCTTTCCTATTGGTAAGTTTCCTATTGGACAGTACTCTGTGATAAGGGTGGGTAATATATCAATTGCAGTGTAACTAGATCTATCAGGAAAAAAGGGACCTGGCCTGGAAAAACAAGCTGAAAATAAGGGACTAATAAGTGAAACTATTAAATACAATGTAGGAGAATTATTAGCATAGAAATCATAAAAAGTAAAGTATACTTGTGTTACAGTATAAAATATATTTTTATACATATATATATATATATATATATATATATATATATATATATATATATATATATATATATATATATACATATATATATATATATATATATATATATATATATATATATATATATATAAAATAACTTCTTTGAATAAATGTATTCTTAATATTAAATATATCCACAAAGTATTAAAAATATATTAAAAAAAAATCATACTGAACATTTGGGCATTTAAAATCAATAAATAGCCAAAATGTCTCTCTCCTGTATGCATGCATGCACACACAGCTTGGGTGCTGGCGTGGTGAAGACTTGAAAATAACTAAGAAATGTACTTTAACCTCAATATTTTTCCTTGTATCTGGATTAATCATGCTTGTGTCCATAGTAATTATATATAGTTGTCTAAAAGGTCTTCAGCATGACACAGAAGGCTTCGTCTACAACGTGCATTAAGGCACAGAAATGTGTGATGCAGCAGTTTTCATCAGAATCAAAGCACATGTTTATCATGTTTAACTAAAAAGAGAGAATTTTTTGGGCAACAGGAAGTGGTGTCATTTCTGAAAATTTACTGTGATAAACCATTTAGACTTCTGTATCATGAAAACAAAATTGGCTTATCGGAAACAAAATTAACTGTTTATTAATTGATTACCAATATCTAAATATAAAGTTTCACACCGGAACAACTGAAAGGGACTTTGTTTCCGTTTTTTTGTCACATTTTCAGCAAAAAAAAATAATAATCACTTACTAACCTTTTCTGTGTAAAGTTACATCCAATTTTACAACTTAGTTGCCATGACGATGTAACGTCAACAAATATAAAACGACTGTAAAAATTACAATTTAAACAACTTTACAGCTCAAATAATACACAAGTTTTAACAGAAGAATTAATGTAAGTGCTTTTGTAAAATTATAAGCTTCACATTTCTGCCTTTAAACTCTCCAAAAATTGTGCCTCACTGTAACCTCGATTTTTTCTTTTTTTTAAAGAAAAGGAGGGATGAGTCTAAATAAACTTTTGTGATAATCAACATTTCGCCACAAATGCTGTCGAATGAGCTGAACTTGTATTGAACCTTCCACTAGAATCCCAGCAATCCCTGACATAACAGAACATTGCAACAAAAATAACAATCCACAATGGGAGCTGCGCAGTGATTCGGTGAACAGGTGTTTCGCCATAGCTTTAACAATATCGAGGATTTTCGCATGGCTGGAACTATTCGTTTTATAATATAGAATTATCCTACTCTTCCCTTGACCCTCCGCCATTCTATGGATATTTTCTCTTTATCCTACAGTCTCCCAGCCACTCTTCTTATTTGGGAATACAGAGACATTTAAACCATCCGCCCACAAAGCAACAGAAAAAAACTTTCTAGCATCCAGTGCCAGCAACTACATTCAAGGACTGTCATAAAAGGATGGAGATGAAAGCATCAATTATTTTTTTTTCATTACTTAGTGATCCGAAATGTGACCAAATCAGCTTAAAAAAGCTTGCTTCTTGGCCACAGAGCCAGGCAGAGAGAGATGGAAAAAAGCCTGTTAGACTCCACATGACGCCTAAACTTCAAACGCCTGTGTATGGTGTCTTAAAATATTTTGTGTTGTGTCCAATTTTAAGATGAAACAACAGTGCTGTAGTTGAGTGTTCTGGATGAGAAACATGCACTCATATACATTTGTCTCTAAGAGTAGACATTAGACATAAAGGGGCATAAAAAAGGTTAATTTTACCATCTAAAATGACATCTACGTATGTCATGCACAATGGAGAATGTCAATAAGGGGTGCCTGGAGGTAGGTAAGACATGGGTGATGTAAATGATTATTGCTGTATGAGAGGAGAAGAGGTAACAGATACAGTGATGGTGACAATCAATAAGGGATGAAAAGCAGACTGAGTCACATACAGATGGAGTACAGGTGACATGCATTCTCAATGAGCTATAGTTTGCATGTGTGCATTTACAGCATGTGGGCAGTATGATACAGAATCTGGTCATAGTAAATACTCAAGGTCAAATGGCCAAAGCACTATGGAAAGGGGCAATATTGAAGCATCTTCAATTTTGTAACATGGACATTACAACTGACACAGGAATTAAAAGGACCCACCTAAATTCAGTTTAGTGCAAATAGTAAATAGCAGGATTCAACTTATAGAAATAGAAAGCTTGCAAATAGTCAAATAGTAAACAGTAGGATTCAGGTCTGGGCTTTGTGGAGGCCTGTCAAGTTCTTTAACAATGGACTTCTAATCATTTCTAAAAGTTCTGCCCCACTCTAAGTGGATTGCATAGCTGTATACTTGATTTTATGAACTTATTAGTTACTTAGTAGTATACATACATGCACACACACTTCATGCATTTATGTATTCACACAATAATGCAACTTGAATGTATACAATAAGATAAATAATTTCAAGAGACATGTGCAATTGTGTATATAATTGCATGGGATACATTTAGTTTTGGCTATCATGCTGTGGCAGGGTGGAGGGCGGGACCGGGTCGTGATTATACACACCCTGTCCCGTATCAGGCTAATCAAGCCTCCGAGAGGGATAAAAGCCGATGGCAGACGGTGGTGCAAGGAGAGAGAGATCATTTACGGACATGTCCGTCATGTGTGTGTTTGTCCTTTGTTTTAAGTTCAATATTAAAACCTTATTTATATTGTTAAGCCGGTTCTCGCCTCCTCCTTCCCCCTTGAAATCCATTATCCCTCTCGGAGGCTTGATTAGCCTGATACGGGACTGGTTGTGTATCGTCACGACCCAGCCCAGCCCTCTGCCCTGCCACACATGCATTTTAGGATTTCTATGTGTCGCTACGTGGTGTCCATCTGGGAGATTTAGCGTACATGTTTGCATGTTAGTGTGAGTGTGTGTGAAAGTGTTTGAATGTAATGAGCAGGTACCCTAAGCTCCATCTGTTGTGCATCTTCCATATCCTGCAAGGAACAGCAGTGGGCATCCTGCAGGCGGCACTCTCTGTGCTGATGCTCCAGCGCCAGTTCCTGCAGCTGCTGCGCCAGGTGCTCGCGCTCCTGACTGAACTGCGACTGCAACTGCTGCAGCGTGCTTTTCGACTGAGACATCTGCAGCTCCAGGCTCTGCTTCAACAGAGAAATCTGACACAAGAGAAACACAGAGAACTGGTTGGAAAGACTTGTTCAGAACTTTGAGAGATGGAAATTGTGAACTGTGGATGACTTGGCGTTGGGAGAAGGTGAAAAGGCAACAGTTGGGAAGAGAAAAGAGAATGGGGAGCATTGCGATTTGGAACAGTTCTTTAGCTTTCATCCCTCATTGCAACAACAATGCTAAAAAGAAAAAAAATATTTTTTAAATAGTGTAAGAAATAAACATGATTCAAAATACAGTGTATTTTCTGAAAAAAATTGTTATTATCTTGCAGATTTTTGCTTTTCAAATACATTTATCATGTTTTTAGGATATATTGGATATTTTAACTGGAAAACAAATGGAAAGCAACATTGTTACTGGGAAACAAAATGATTAAGAAAACTATTTTTCGCAGAGTATACATTTTTGGCTCTACAAGTGAATGAAATCATCAGCATACACTGTAACATGTAAGAACAGGATGTGTAAGAAACATCTTAAAGGCAATTAAATTGATTTCAACTGCCGTTGTGTCACTCTAGGTAGCGTTATCTTAAATCCAATATGAACTAAATATACATTCAAAACCACTGTGCAGATTTTGCAAACCTACCCCTGGGTTACCTAAAATGAGAAGTAATATAATCTTAATAGCACAATATACAAGAGAAAAGGGAGTTTAATTCTCATGCCCTCGAGAAATAAGATGAGATCAGGATTAAGATGTAGAAATAATGATGAAAAGTCTTTCTAATCACCAAGAAGAAGAATAAACAGAGAAGATGGTGAGCACACCACAGCATGCAGCAAACATCAGGCCCAAAATAGACACTGGGCCAGTGAAATGAGGGCAACAAAGAGGAAAGTGCCTTACTGAAGCTCTAGAGGCAGACTTCAACGCCTGGACTTCAGGATGACACACAGACTCATCTCAACAAACTACCATGGGAACTGATTAGTCACAGGATTATTTGGGGTTGATGAACCATGCGGGAGTTGATTGCTAAACCAAACTGTAACATCTATACAGCTCAAGCTGTTTCTTTCTATATGAAATGTATTATTAATGAAACAAATTCCCAATGTTTGCCATTGGGATGCACATACAGTACAGTATATGAACATTGCTGCAGATACCAATATCCAATAATTATTATTTTGTTACTATTTTGCTGATTATCAATACAATTTTTGGTATCAAAATATTATAATGTATATTAGAAAAGATGCAGAAATGTTTAGTAATTTGAAAAATGGCATAGAAAAATTTCCTAATATTGCTTCCTAATACTCCTACGCCACCATTTCTCACCATGTGAGTGGTGTAGTGGGCTAAAGCACTACACTGGTAAGCAGAAGGTTGTCGGGTCGAACCCCACAGCCACCACCATTGTGTCCTTGAGCAAGGCACTTAACTCCAGGTTGCTCCGGGGGGGATTGTCCCTGTAATAAGGGCTCTGTAAGTCGCTTTGGATAAAAGCGTCTGCCAAAAGCATATATGTAAATGTAATATTGGCATAATCAGACCGATGCATTCAATTAAAAAAAATTGTCAGAGATGGTGACGAACAAATTTGCATTCCTAGCTTTATATAAGTTCAAGGGTATTGACCTGAGCAAGCTCTTAAAAAGTTAGAGAACATCAAAGATGTTGATAGACGTCTGACTCTGCAGCTTTCAGAGGCCTCTGACATGATAGACAGTGATGTGATGTGAGAATGACAGAGAGACAGACAGCAGGAGGCTGACTGCCACTCTTAAGAGAGAGTCACAAATGGAAAATGAGGATGTACAGCAGAGAGATCTGTTCAATCCAGAAAAAGGTGTCTGGCATTTTCAATCAGTTTCAAAAGACAGGAAAACATCAGAGCTCAAAATTGAACATCACTTCAGATAAATCATTAAATGACTGATGAATTACGAGTTGTTGACAGTTACCCATCTCCAGCTATATACACCACCCCAGATCATCTCAGAATCTGAGCCTTAATTTGTAGTTTAGATAGATTTACAGCCAGGAGACTCCTTATCAAACAAATCTCAGTTCAAATTCAGTTATGCAGTTTCAACTTATTTAATTCAAGGGGAAAAATTAATGAAAGCAAGATTTTATTTCATGTGAAACAATAATCTATGTAGATAAATATTGACAATGCAATGTTTCCTCACCAGTCCACCAAAATAATGTATTTAATTTTGTCAAAGTGTTGATGTCACAACCATAAGCACATTAGCATACCATACACTGTCTCAGTATTCAGCAACTTGGCTCGCTCTAATTACCATTTCCAGTGTAAACTATGCAGATACACTGAGGTTAGCCCATCATAACATATGACATTTACATACGGAAGATATACTGTGATTTTTATTTTATTTTAAGCAATTTTTGTTTTTTTACACTTTTTACTTTTGAAACTTTAGGTTAGTTTTATTAACTTGTTTTTTGTTTTTCATTTTTTTTTTTTTTTTATCACCTTCTGTTTTGTAACATATATTTTTTATTTTGTCACATGTTTGCTACGTTTTATAAAAATTTGCTTTGCTACATTTTTGCTTTGTTACATTTAGATTTATAAACTTTTATTGTTCAATTTTTGCTTTAGTGCTTTTTTGTTTTCATTGAATTTTTATTTAGATTTTATAAACCTTTGTGTTACATTTTTGTTTTGTTTTTACAAACTTTTATTTTGTTACTTTTTTGTTTATAAACTTTTGTTGTTACATTTTTGATTTTTCGCTTGTTTGTTTTTGTTTTTTATTGTTTTTTTTATAAACATTTCATTACATATTTGTTTAGTTTTTATTAACTTTTGTTTTGCTATATTTGTTTTATTTTGTCACTTTTTTGCAAACATTTGTTTTGTTACATTTTCATAAATTTTTGATTTGTTTTGTTACTTTTTTATTTATAAACTTTTGTTGTTACATTGTTATTTTGTCGCTTGTTTGTTTTTGTTTTTTATTAGTTTTTAGAAACTTTTTGTTACATTTTTGTTTTGCTTTTATTAACTTTTGTTTTGCTACATTTGTTTTATTTTCACTTTTTTTACAAACATTTGTTACATTTTTATTTATTTTTATTTTAAAGTTTAAACAATTTTTGTTTTGTTTTTACAACTTTAGATTTGCTACCTATTCACCATTTTTGTTTGTTCATACAACATTTTTGTTTTGCTACCAATACACAGTTCTGATTTAAATGTTTAAATTAAAAGTATTCGCTGTTCACACAGAATGCTTTTGTAACCACACATTTGTTTTTCAATGTAAATGCAATGCAATACCAATGGCAGTACGAAGGTGTTTAGCAGAGGGTCCGAAATTTTCCTAAAAGTTTCCCCTGACGAGCTGTTACAAACCACCGAAATTAACTTCTTTTGGCCAGATATTGTTCAAAATGACATCAAACCCATTTCGTATGAACTATACTGGTGCCTTTAGACTTTATTTTGGACATTAAACCCTTTCTAACAACTTGTCTAACATGAACACTAGGTGGACTTATAAAAGGCAGAAAAAAAGGCACCAAAAGTCAAGAATATGGTCTCTTTAAAAGAGGACAACTGGTTGACAAAAAAGCCACCATTATTTACCTGTTCCATGAGGTCCTCGACCTTTCTCTGCCAGCTTTCTCTGGCTGCCATCAGCTCAAGGTCTCTCTGCTGGGAAAGTTGCATCAAGGCTACCTGCTTCTCTGCCTGATACTCGGCCATCAGCTCTTTCCGCAAACCTTTCAGCTCAGCCCTGGAAAGGCATTTGCAAAGAGAAAGAGGCAGAAAAGGAGAAACCGACAAGGTGAGAAAGGGCAAGGACACATTACTTAAACAGTGTGGATGTGACTGTGAAATTGAGAAAATAAAAATGTTAATAAGATCTGTACAGGTGTCTCTTTAACCTTCAACTCATCCGACTGTATACTGTGAGCTGTTGTGCCAATGTGCAGATTGGATGTTAACCACTTACTCTTGTAATTAGCATATTTTAATCCAAATGTATGCCTGGGTAAGAGGATTTGTCACAGGCTTTGATACATGACAGACAGCTATTTTAGAACATTTCACATTTGATTTACAGTGTGCACACTCAAAATTGCAAACACTGCGTATTGTCACTGTTTATTCAATTTAATGCACTACGTGACATCAGTGTTGAGGAGTAACTGACTAAAAGTAGCAGTGCTACTTAAGCGTAACTTAGAAGAAGTCTTTATTTTTTCACACATTTTAAATTTTTGCATAAATACAGTGAAATTCTTTTATTGCACAACTAATGAGGCTTTTCCACTGCACGGTACAGCTGGAATGGGCACTGCTCACTTTTTGGGGGTTTTCCATTGTGGATATTCCCTGGTATGTTTTTTAGTACCACCTCGGGTCGAGGTTCCAAGCGAGCTGAGCCAATACTAAATGTGACATCAAAACCCTGCAGATCACTGACTGTTCAGAGAAAATCGTCACTACCAGTGTCACTGGATTTGCAACACGGGACATCAACACGCTAGTTTTAAAGATAGTAACAGCAATAGCAGTATCATTTGTTCACGCAACTTTCGAATTGTAAAAGAAATGGCTGTGCGCAAAACCACGCCTTGGTCAATAAACGAGGTGCAGATGTTCCTCTCATTAGCGACAAACGAAACGGTGCAAAACAAAAAAAGTCTTTCAGGAAGTGTCTCAAGCTTTTGGCCACACAATGGACCAACCAACAGTGTAGAGAAAGTAAAAAAAACAAAAACTTAAAACTGACCAAATGGATGCTATTTATGGCAATAGACCAGCGCACAATTGGAGGGAGAGTGCCCTGGACATGGTCACGGCGTTGTTGGAGTCCATGATGGAGGATGGTACGTTTTGTTACGTTAACTCTATATTCTTCTTGAAAGCTTCACTTTATTTAGTTGACCAGCTACTGGAAAGTTTGCTTCTAAAACACACAGGCCAATTGAACTGTTACACTTGTGTAAAATCACCATGCAACAACTGACTTATGCAGCACAATGAGCTAGTAGCTAACAGCTAGCGGTTGTGTTATTGATTATGGTCAGTAATGATGTCATGGCAATAGATGCAGTGCAACTATGACAATCAGCCTATAATCCCAACCACATTGAGGCGGCACTAAACTGCAGTGGAAAAGCAATCTCACAAAAGTAAAGCGAGCAGAGTCAAACCGTAACATGCAGTGGAAAAGTGCCATAAGCTGGGGTCAGAGCGCAGGTTCAGCCATGATACGGTGCACCTGGAGCAGATAGGGTCAAGGGCCTTGCTCAAGGGCCCAACAGTGGCATCTTGGCAGTGCTGGGGCTTGAAACCCTGACCTTCTGGTCAGTAACCCTGAAAAAAAGCCTTAACCGCTGAGCCAGTCATCATTCACATTCATTGCATCTTTTTTCCATACAATGAAAGTGAATGGAGACTGAAGCTATCATCTCCTTTTCTATTCTATGAAGGAATGAAAGTTATACGTGTTTGGAACAACATTAGGGTAAGTGAAAGATGACAGAAATGTCATTTTTGCTAATTGCTTAACTTTAAAACCGAAATAGATACCTAAAAAATGTTTTTGATTAAAATGATGTACATTTAAATGAGAAAAAAGCTGCTTTATTCTACACTAATTTAGTATTGAGAGTAAATGTATCTGTTCAAGTTTAATGCTGTCACTCTAATAGAGTGTGTTCATTTATTTAAAAAATCCTCATTGTTTTGCTACCAGAAAAAAAAAACGTCTCTGATTAAATTCAAAAATGTATCATCAGAGAGTTATATACTGTATGTTAAAAAACTTTGCCTCTTAAGAAGCTTAAATGTAGTAAACACTACTCTTTATTAGTAGCTTGTTGTGTGGCAAAGTTTTCTATTTTGCATTATGAGTTATTATAAAGTAGCTTCCCCGACACTGGTGCACCATCAAATCTTACTCCATTTGCAGCACTGTTTACAGTAATGCATGACTCATAATCTGCATGCAGCACCTTAGAGCATCTGTCCACTTGTGGTCCAGCTCCTCTGTGATTTTGTCCATTTTCTGTTTCTCCTCCGTTTTGATGGTGATGACCCTGGTTTCGTGCTGCTGTTTCTGGGTCTCTATCTCCTCCTGTGAACGTTTGAAGTGTGAATAAATTATTAATCATTGGAAAAGCAAAGAGAGGTACACAATTTGCCATAGAGCTGATAACACAAACAAGATCTTCAGACACGCTAGCTCTTTCTGCACTTTGCAGAACAAAAGTGGCTGTTTTGGGTGCATTGAAATTTGAATGAGGCTTAATTTTTCTTTTAGCATCTCAGCCACGCTCTATTATCCGTTTCCTACAGCAGTGATTGCCAAGCTTTTATCGTTCGTTCGTTATCGTTTATCGTGCTGAGATGTGTCAGTGGTTTTCACGCTCCTACAAGCTGCTTCAATAGCATTTGATATCAATATCTTGTAAATGCTGCTTCTATTTTCAATTAGAATGAGAGATTAACTCAAAATACAAGTTATAAATGATCAATTTAATAAAAATGTGGAGCATACTTGTACATCTGTGAGCAGGTTGCTTGTCTCTCTCACTCTTGCCCTGGTTGCGTCCAACTCTATGAGAAGCTTTTCCTGGCTCTTTTTAAGACAGGAGATATGGTTCTCAGCGTTATCCAGATTTTCTTCACTCTCCTTCACCAGATCCTTCAAATGAGCCACCTAAAAGAAGCCAAAAAGACAGTAAAATCCACAAACTCTAACAAATAATGCTTGTCAAGAAATCCATCTATCAGAATTGGTGTCAAAACCAGACCTTCCAAGAACCAGATACACACAGTTCCAGATTTGCTAAGACTCACACCCAGACTAGACCCCTCAGAGCAGACCTAGTCTTCCAGAGCCACACTTTTGACTTTCAGCATAAAGTTGGGTCCACTTTGAAGCTTATTCTTGCAGAGAACTGCTCTGACAATCTGGAGATTTAATTGTCTGTAATGGTGAAGATATTGAGCCGACTATTGATTAAGGCACAGTAATTACCATCTTAATAACACTGAAAATAGACTTTGGTGTAATGTGAGACCATAAGCCAAGATCCAGATGTTAATGTGCTCTTGAGAGGTCTTGAGATCAAGACTCCAACTCTGCTGACTATGCCAATGCAAAACTTTGCTAATCGAAACCTCTTGATTGGCCATATTGAGCTTGGTAGTCAGTTCCTCTCGTATAGTCTCCAATTGCTGTTGCAGGTGGTTTCTCTGTTCTTCCAACGACAGACGGCGTATCTCAAACTGCTGTCTCATCTCCTGGGTAAGAAAAAAATGAAAAGAAAATATTACAAGAGCCATTGAAGGCTATTCAAATAAGAGGTGAAGCCAGACAATAGGATAATCTGTTACTGATAGACGGAGTCTTTTTCAATTTAATTACACAGAACCAAAAGCTTTGTTGAGGTTTTTCAATACATAAAGTGACATTATTGCGATAAGATGACAAGAAGATTAGTCATGACTGAGAACAATTTCTTTAGAGCTACAAAAACGGGGAATCTCACTGTCACTTTGTCATCATTGCAATAAGAAACGGCTGTTTGCATAATCAACACCACTAAACCAGGAGCAGTAAATGCAATTTAGCACAGCTCTCAGGGTTAGAATAGATGATTTTGAAACAGTGTAAATAAAACAGTCTTGCCTAATAAGGATATATTTCACATTTTTAATTTGTCTGCAATCCTCGTGGGATCCCTAGCTGGCTCACTTAAACTTGAGGGATGTTGCATTTTATTTTTAGAATTAACACATACAATGAAAAAAGCAATAAAAACAGAAGGGCAAGTATACCAAATGCAAAACTGAGAATAAAGAAAAGGAGTATAAAGCTCAGAATAGATCTGATTTAATTTAAACAGGTGCTCAAGGTTTAAAGGGATAGTTCACCCAAAAATGTAAATTCTGTCAATATTTACTCACCCTGATGCCATTCCAATCCAAACCTGTACACTGTTTTCTTTTTCACACAATGACATTTCATACAATCTTTTTCAGGGACTAAAAAGGATTCAAGGAACAAAACCGAAAAAAAAAAAAAAAACCTAAATGATTTGAAGAATGTAATCGAAAATGGGAACAAAGTGACTTTCAACTGTTCTGGAGTGAAAATGTTTTTTTTAAAATGCTGGTAACTGGTTATAAACGATTAATTTCGTTCCAATAATTTTTTTCAAGAAATTAAAGGCCAAAGGGATCACAGTATATATTTGGAACTACACTATTCATGTTGCCGAATAAATGGAAACTGGTGTTAGAGGTTGACAGATATATATAGGTTTTGCCGATTAATCAGCACCGATAACAGATTTCTGGAACTATCGGTTTTCTGCAAAAATCCATGCAGATAGTTTTTCCCCGTTGCATCCGGTCATGGTGCGGCTGGGAAGGGTCCGCTGTCGTTATACAGTAAAATAGCGACCTTTAGGGGTGAAATAAAAACTTAATTGATGCATTGCGGTGTTTGTTTTGACACATGAGACTACACTCTGCATGAAGTGGACCACTTCAGATGCGGATTTAAAATATCAACAAAGCCGCTTCACTACTGAGTTCAGCCGAATACCAGTGCTATCTGTGAGTATTGCTACTCTACATACATCTGTACTGAATAAATACAATGTGGTGTTTTGCTGTTATTATGAAGCTGGAGTCTGGAGTAGTAGGAATCAGTGCAAGTGTAACACCATGTGAACTGTCTATTGAAGCGTTTTCCCCTCTCATTATAATTTAACTTAACATTTGAGAATATGGACCATCTCTGTAAAATCCTCTAACTGGTGAGACACATTTCTATGCCTAATCACCTGTTGTGGATGAAGCATTCTGTGAATGTGACCTTTTTAACAATTATATATAATTACTACATATACTCTACATGCACAGCTTATCCAGATATGGGAAAGCATTATTAGAGGTAAAAAGTATTTATTGAATTATTGTTAGGTATGATGTATGAATACAGATTTGATGCTGTCAGGTTTTGACCGAGAAACAGATCTGTAAATAAAAAAAAATAATACTTTACTGTTAATTAACTGTATGCCTATGATTTCTATCCTGAAAAATCTACCACACACACACACACCTGGTACTGCAACAGCACCGCCCTCAAACACAAAGCCCTGCAAAGTGTGGCGCAAACTGCCAGACACATCATTGGATGCGAGCTTCCCTCCCTACGGGACATATATACAAGGCAGTGTGTGAAAAAAGCTTGGAGGATCACAGAGACTCCAGCCACCAGAGCCACGTGCTGCTCTCACTGCTACTAACATGCAGGTGGTATCGCAAGATCAGGACACGCACCAGCCGACTTCATGACAGCATCTTCCCCCAAGCAATCAGACTTTTTAACACTTGATCGATAACGATACATATATTAGCACTGCACTTTATTAGCCTCAGACCGGACTCAAATTGTATACTTCTCTTAATAACACACTGGCAACTGACTACAGCTGAATGTCAACACAACACTTCATATTTATTTCCACTGATTACATTGTATTTTATTAGGTGTATATTGTATATTGTGTTGTGTAACAGATGTGTAAAATGTGTTATGTGTATATCAGATGTCTCTTGTCATTGTCATACTGCCATGTTGCTTGGAACCACACCCAAGACTTTCCCCCACTGTTGCACTTGTGTATATGGTTGAGTGACAATAAAGGGATTTGATTTTAATATTGATTGCTAAAGTTACAAAGCACAAAGTCCATGCCAAAGGGAGTTACTCTCTCCCACAGAAAACACTGCTCCTGAACTGCCTGAAATGCCTGGTTTGCAGTCCAGCCATTGACCAGTCACAACAGACTGGGCCAGTTGACCAATCAGAGCAGACTGGGCTGCAGCAATATACAGTACGAGAAAAATAATGTGTTGTTTTAACATTAAAGCATCCAAACCTATTCTAGTAGACCCCTGTGGCAGCGGGGGCGTGGTCAAGCGTCCGTCCGGGGAGAGAAAGCGGTAAGGGCGCTTGCACCTGAGCCAAATTATGTCTAACACTTGTCTCTAATTTCAGTAAGCATGGGGAGAGCGGCATAAGAGCGGCCACAGAACCTCCAGAGGAGAGAGAGAGAAAGAGAGCTCTGCACGTACACGGCAGCCCAGCGTTGTCGTGATCTGATTTCAGTTTATAGTTGTTGTGTCCTAAGTTGTTTTCATTATGAAAGAAGCGCTGTACGAGACTGTGGCCATTAAAAGATTGATTTATCAAAACCCACGTCTACGTCACTCCTTTACACCCCCCAAAATAAAATGATGAACCTGTAAATTAGCATAATATGGGCTCTTTAAATAATTATTAAATTATTATATTTTCATTTAGTTTGAAGTGTAATTTCAACAATTAGTTCAACTTTTCAAAAATCAAAATCTACAGGAAGAAGTGAAGTGCCAATACAATCACTGTTAATACTAGAAATTATTGTGTCAGTTGATGAAAATTATTAATTTATTTCATTTAATATGAATTTATTAATATTATTTTCTCTATAATTTAAGGGTGCCTACATCCAAATTCTGAGGTGAAACACATTTTCCATGCATATAAAAGGAGCGTGTCACCATCACAGAAATATGCCTGACATTCAATAATGATGCAGTTAATGCACAAAAGAATGTAAATCAATTTCCATTCTCCTAATCCATTGCATCCAGTCCATTTACACTACCAATTTATGAATGTGCTGTCTTTGTTTATTGCAGGTGGTTGACAGGGAATGGTCTATAAAAAAGGACACAGACGGTGCAATAACAGAAGAAGAACCTCCAAATTAAATTGCACTTGACCCAGCCCATTAGCGCTTTGTGCATGTGATTTTGCCAAACCCACTTGCGCATAGACAGCGCATTCTTGCACGAAAATACCAAAACTTCATGGCCATGCACACTGATTTTGAGTGTATGACTTCACGCTAACACTCACAATACAGGGTCCTATTTTGTGAGTGTTAGCGTGAAGTCATACACTCACAAATACAGGGTCCTATTTTGTGAGTGTATGACTTCACGCTAACACTCACAAAATAGGACCCTGTATTTGAAGTGCTCTGAAGACGTACCATAGCTTTGTATTCTCCTTTTGTGGCCCACAGAAAAAATAACAGCATACCAGTTTGGAGTAAATAAAGACAACATTTTCATATTTGGATGAAATATTTGTTTAGCATCAAATCCTTACTTACATTGAGTAATTGGTTCTTCTCTCTCTCTGCAGAATTATGTGTGCTCTCCTGTTGGACTCTGTGTTTCTCCTTAAGTTCCTCTAAGGCCTCTGTCTGGCTTTCTTTCAGGCAAGCCGTTTCCCCCTCGTATTTGGCTCTGACCCGCACCAGCTCCATCTCATAGTTCTGTTTTTCCTCACGAAGCGACTGCCAAAACAACACATCTTCATTTACCCCTTTATCAAGTCTCAACAACTTGTTTTGAAGAACATAGACAGTTTTGTAATTCATATTGCTGTGTTGCAACACTTTGAGACAAATGCCTGTATCTTGCAAATGGGCTCTGGTTTGTATGATCATATAGTAGCAGCTATATAGCACACCAATGTTTTTAAAGGTTATGCATGTCATATATTTGGGATGTTAAAATGCTTTCTCCTTTCCCATCTTTGGGGACACTAGTGGTGCAGAAATTACTTCACACTTCACCTTTAAACCATGAAGAGTGACATACCTTCTCCAGGTTGAGGATTTTCTGGTGCTGCTGTTCTTCCAGTGTTTGAATCTGTTTCTGAAGTCTCTCTCTTTCTTCCTCTAACTGTAGGATCTTCTCCTTTAGTCGGTTCTGCTCAGAGCCCAAGTCCCTAATGGTGGCCTCATGGCTCATTTGGGTCGCTTGAAGAGAGCCTATCTGACCTGTAGAAGATTAGCAGGTCATTTATGTCCAAGAAGGACTGTTAGATTAACACTTCTCCCAAAATTAAATCATATGTTATTGGCAGGCACCGTTATGTCAATCATCAAAAGGAAGCAGAATTCATTCCATGTGGAAAATCAGGTCCATAAAGCCAATGAGAAAAATCAATTCAGGACAATAAGCTTAGCTCAATCTAAAACATTTTGTAAAAGTTTTATTAAAATATCAATTATTAAACAGAAACTGAGCTGAAACTCCCACATTGCTGTCTGAGTGATTCACTGTTACATAGCAGAAACTATAAGGGGAAAAATATAAAATTTTAGCCATCACATTATTCTCACTGGCTTTGTGAAGGATTTCATTTGCTTGATGCTGAACTCGATCTCTGCTTCCCTCCAGCTCATACTCTGTATCCTTAAGCTGCATCACCCAGATCTCTCCATCCTGAATGGCCTCTTCCAGCTGCTTATGTAACTCCTGTCAAGGGGGGGAAACCCTTTAAATTACGTCTGTAAACCATCTCAACTTCTTAAAGGAATAGTTCTCCCAAAAATGACAATTCTGTCATTATTTACTCACCCCTCATGTTGTTAAAATGTTTTATGCTGTTTTTTTCCATGGCACACACACATGAAAAGAATCTTCTCGATGATCTTGCATAATGTATGGATTTGACCTCATGATGTTTGGTTACGAGACACTCAAGAACCAACTGATGTTAGACATTTAACCAGCATCATAGGCACCAGGGCTGTTTCTGAGCATAAGGGGGGCCCTAACGAAATCCTACTTGGAGGCCCCGTACTGATTACATACAAAATGGCAATTTACAAGGAAGTGATTTACTTTGTTTGAAGCACAATAATATTTCAATATGGCACCTGAAAATAATGCTGACAAGTCAAGTTTGGTTGACTGAATCATCTACCGTCTGATGCAACTACCATCAGCTAGCTCGCTATCTAAATGAAACGAAGATAGCATCGAGTCTGTGAGCTAATCTTGGCTAGCTACACTATGTACAATGTTTACACGTTAGTTATAGCTAGCAGAAATGTCTGAAAACATGTACCTTTGAAAAACAGGTCACAACTGTAAAACGTTAGCTAACTAATTGTAGCAATTTAATGCATGACTATGAACAAACACCATCTAGCCAAGCAGCTGGCTTACATTCATTTCTTGATCATTTTCTGGCTGTGTTATTATCCTATTACTTTTTCTGCACCTGACTTGTAGGTGCACTTTATGAAGTCAAAAAACAACATCTAGCTACAAATCTCTCCTTGTACTTACATTCTCCTTTCCCTCTCAGGCCACATGGGGGCCCCCTATAACTAGTTTAATTGAGCCATAACATCTGCCTTATGGTGCGTTCAGACCAGAGGCATCGAGAGCATCAAATAGACCGGAAGTCATTAATTTTTTATGGCAGCCAGCATCTCTCAGTGGCGAGAAGCAGCACATCCGTGGCCGGTGCATCTTGGGCGTTTTGGGCATCAGAGGAAAGTTCAAGTGCAGGCAACATTATGGTAATGAGCTCTGACGGCAACCTATTGGAATATAGAAGTGCTCTGCTCTAGCAAAGTCTAGAGAACACAACAGTGTAAACTTTGGTTCCCACCAAACATTAGTTCCGAAGACAAAATGGAGGAAAAACTAATTATTGCCGTTGTGGGTTTTAAATAATTTGAATTACTTCTGCCATCGATCGATTTCTTACTTTCACATTATTCACGCTACTTGTGATAGGTCAGCAAAAAGATACCGGTCGACATGTCTGGATGTTTTGCGATCCCTTTAAATATAGTTCACAAAACCAAGCATTCCGAACAAACGTTGCCGCCTATTTCAACTACGTCAGAGCGTCCACGAATCTTCCATAGCATTGTTGGCAGGGCAGCCAGAGCTAATTTTGATGCTCTTGCCTCCTCTGGTCTGAACGCACGGTTAGTCTTACTCGTAGCTTTTTGTATATTTATAAATAAAAAGTAAATCTTTAAAAATGTAAAAATGACCTTAGAGGGCCCCAAGCAGCTGCTTATACCGCTTATAGCTAGAAACGGCCCTGATAGGCACCACATTTGATTTCAGTCAGTTCACCACACAAAGCTATTGTAAGGCTTCGTAAGACTTAAGCGCACAAGTTTTATATATTAAAAAAATTATGACTCTTTTGTTGTGCTTTTTTGTACTTTTTGGAGCTTGACAGCCCGTGGTCACTATGAACCAGGGACAGAAGGGGGCTAACAGCAAAAATGCCACTGAAAAGTGACATTCAATATGGTGCCCATATTAAATTCCTCTATTTAGCCAATACTTAAACATGTTATTGTATTAAGTACAAGTTGATGTTGTTTGAATTTATAGGTAAGAGCAAGAGGTAATAAATTCTCAATCTAGTCATTCATATTGAGAATTGATGTTAATTGATTGCTTATTTTCAGGTATTACAGGCAATTACATTTTAAAATTGCAATTTAAAAGTATAACATGCCCCTGAAAATAAAAACGAGTGGACAAATATTGCCACTTAATGGAAAAAATAATTTTTGTCCCTGCTATAATCTCATTAAAAATCTTCATGAAATTAAATTAATTAAAATAACATCTTACATGTTCCATGGAAAAACAACAGCATACAGGTTTACAACAACATGGAGGTGAGTAAATGATGACAGAATTCCTTTTTTTAAATTTTTTTTGGGTGAACTATTCCTTAAATGTTATTTAGTTGTATTCCTTCCACACATTTTAACTAACAAATTTTAAATGAACCTCCATTGCCCATTTTTTCATTTAGTTTACTAAAAATGCCAAAATCCTCACCTTGATGCTGACCTCTGCATTATTGAGAGATGCCTGCAGTCTGTTGGTTTTGTCCCTGCTCTCTCGTGCTTCCTCCTGAGCTCTGTGTAAATCAGCACGGAGTTTACACAATGTCCTCTGAAGCGCCGCTTCCTGCAGCTGAAACTCCTTCCTTAGGTCCACCTCTGTCCTCCTCCAGGCCAGCAAATTCTCTGTGGTGAGCTGTTGCGTACGCCTCATGGCTTCCAACTCACGCTCATAGAAACCTTGAGCTTTGCTCAACTTCGCCTCATATTCCTCAACCATCCTGACCTTGTCCTGTGTCAACTCCTCAACCTGCTCCATGAGCGATTCCAGCTCTGTACGATGGAGCTCAGCTAGCTTTTCCTGCTCCAGACTGGAAGACGCACTCTGGTTCTGCTGGCTCTCCAGCAACTCCTGCACTTCCAGGCGATGGGCTGATTTCAGCTCCTCCAGCGCCCGTCGTTTCTCCTGCTCAAACTGGGCCTGAACCTGGCTAAAGGAGCGTAGCTTCTCTTCAAACCCATGCCGCATATCCTCCACTTCTCGGGACATGGAGACCACACGTTGAGTGTGCTGGGCCTCCGTGCACAACTGCGTGTCTTCCATGCGCTGGCGGTACATATCGAACTCGGCCAGCGCTTGACGTTTCATGTGTTCGTGCAGCTCCACGGATTCCTCCAGGGACTGCAGGCGCCGTTTCAGGTCGGCCTTGTCGCCAATCTTGCTTTTGTAGTGGAGGATTTTCTCCCATGTCTCTGTCAAGATGTGCTGCACCTCCTCATCGTGGGCCTCTTTCAGAGACTGGATGGCATCTTCGTGTTCGTCGTTTTTTGTGTTGAGAGCATAAATGACCTATGAGAAAAATGGTTAATAATAATAAGAATAAAGTGAATACAGTTTTTCTACAGTGCCTTTAAAAAAATTTAAACAAAAAAAGACAAATATAAAAACCCAAAGAAACCCCAAATAGAATGAGGGAAGAAAAGAAACAGAAACAAAGGAATAAAAAAGGCACACTGATTCAGGACCACAAGACAAAATACACTTGATTCAATATGCAATCTCTGACAAGTCTCAATACCTTATGCAGTTTAAGTATTTAGGTAAATGTTTCTGTTTTGAGTGTGTTTAGATATGGTTTTAGATTTTACAGGAAAACAAGTCAAAAATACTATTTAAGATCATGATATTTCTTGCAGTTCAGGAGCAACAAGTACAACAAAAATGTGCCATTCATTATCTCAGTGCATAAACAACACTGGGAAAACATAGGAAGTCTTGGTTTCATGCAGAAAAGTCCTGGTGTGATGTCATTTTTCATAAATTAATTTCAGAATAGCAGTTGTTATGAATGTAGAAGACATTTTTGAACACATTGTACTGGAAGGCACGATTCGATTAAAGGAACAAACTGGTAATTTAAAAGATTAGCTTCTGTTTTAAAAATGTACTTGTGAAGTCATCCAGGTTCAAATGCTTTTCTCAGCCATGCAATCATGACTCTCTTACCCTGTGCTTAAGAGTTCCACATCAAAGCAAGCAGCCTTCACTTGCTGCAGATTTTCTTTTTCATCTTTAATTGATTCCTTTCTGTTTCACCCCATGTTATTAACACATTGAAAGGCATCCTATTGTAGTCCTGCAGAGAGGTTCTACCTAGTCTGGTGTGTTTATAAACAAACTCCCTATTAATTTCTAGAATTTTATTTGATTCTCATAGTAAAGCAGACTACATGAAGAAATGAATTAAAAAGGTTAATTAAATATAGAAATGATAAATTCCAAATACATTTCCTGAATTGTCTTCATTTCTCATACAGTAATAAATCTCTCTTCTTATCATTCTATACAAAATAAATAAATAAATAAATAGAAAACAAAATGTGATTTAAATATACAAAAAAAAAAAAATCTATTTACTGAATTGTCTAAACATGTTTTTAATTTTTACCCGTTTAGTTTTCTGAAGCATACTATGCAGAAGCAATTGTATTAAATAAGAATTAAACATACAAATAACAAAAAATATATATATTTAAAAAAGAACAAAAGGAAACCCTTAAATGTGGATGCAAAGGACGAAGATAATTAAACATACAAATAACAAAAATATGAAAAACAAATAACAAAAGCAACCCTTAAGTCTGGATGCAAAGGAAGAAAGAAAGGTTCATGTTTGGAAGAAGTTGCATAAATCAAATGATATCAGAGGTAACAACTAATTTGGCAAATTGGCATATGCACAATTAATACAAGGCTGTGTTGCTGTAACATAGACTGATCATCTGCATTAAAGCATGAGACTCATTATGTAAGAAATTTTTATTTTTATTTTTTTAGAAACTAATCATAGATTAAACGCAGTTTGCAAATCGTTTCTGGGACTATATGTTGGGTATCCTATTTCTGGGGGATAGGATGAAAGACTATGCACATTCCTGGTTACAGTTGGCTAATATTAAAGTTGAGATAGCCTATACACCATTGCAATCTGAAATTAAAAAATAAAAATCCCTGAAATAATCACCAACATCCTGTGTGCACAAACCGTACCAACCTTAGTGAGTTGTGCTATTTTTTTACTCATCTTCAGGTGCAGATCTTGACTGTATTCCATGGTCAGGGCAGAATCGTACAGTAAATTACTGGATGTGGAGGATGGACTGGTCGCTGATCCAGAGGCAGCGGCGGTAAGGGGATTGTTGCCCGGAGCAGGGTTGTACGGCTGCTGCCAACCCGTCCCCGTCGCCATCTTCGCGTACAGTCACGAAGAGATATATAAATATTAATTACAAGTAGGTTAAGAATGTTCCTGCGCCATCAATACACCTGTCATCCATTTGAGTTCATAAAAACCCATCATGCCAATCCTCTATATACACATGTCGACCACTGCATTTCAGAGCACCGTTTAGAGATGAAAGGAGTGTTCACAGATCTCGAAACAAGGCAAACGTGCAAAGGCTTGCGATTCGTCTATTTTAGTCAAATTATCAATAGCGGGAAACGCTACAATGTAACATTGGAGCATCATCACACTGACAGATGCAGAGAGAGCGGAGGAGAGAGAGAGAGAGAGAGAGAGAGAGAGAGAGAGAGAGAGAGAGTTGTAAATTATGACGTCAGAGCACTCGTCGCTTTCTGTTGTGAGCACGATTTCTGCTTCAAATATTACAGTATTAATAAGAAGAAGCCTATGAATTATCTCCAAAACAAAGTACAGCATTATTTGAAATGGCATTAGACACAATACAAAGAGGCATATAATACATTTGATCATGTCAACAGTATTGGTAGTTAAATGCTAATTTTGTTATGCACGATAAAAAAAAAATAGAGATTCAGTGGTGAACATGATTAACATTCTGAATAGAATCTTCGCTTTTAAAGGGCTGTATCGCCGTCAGGACTGAATGAACAGTTGATCATCAACAAAAAATAGGCCTATCAAACCATTAAAGTGGACTGGTCTGGTTTATATATTTACAATCACTATGTTGGATTGCATGTCGATATCGAATACTCCAGACATTGCAATATCATGGAAGTTAGCTATTTTGACATGGAGGTTTTTTTTACTTCCAAGTTATTGAAACCCAATGTATTTGAAATTTTAAAAATTTATAATAACAACATTTGGCGACCAAAACAATTATTTGATATTTTGTATGTTAATTTTTTAAAAATTTTTTTTGCTGTTCCATTAATTATTTTCTGTTTCATAATGTTTTGCTGCTTAAATTTAGCAAAAATGTCTTATAAACTGTTTAATGGCAGGGTCCATTGTGACAACTTATCTATCTATCTATCTATCTATCTATCTATCTATCTATCTATCTATCTGTCTGTCTGTCTGTCTTTCTGTCTGCCTGCCTGCCTATCCATCCATCCATCCATCCATCCATCCATCCATAAAAATAGTTTTAGTTTCGTGAAATGCTTGCTAGAAACTTCCATAAGAAATGCAAGTGACATCAAATAAAAGAGTAAGGTTGGAAGTAATCCAAAAATAATCGGATCAGATTACCCCCAAAATGTAATCTGTGAGATTACATTATAGATCTAAATTTCTGTCATGCTAAAATTCAGAAGTAATCTGCCCGGCACTAGTAGCAGCACACATTCTGAATGTATTTCGGGTTGAGGTGAGGATTTGAGAGTGATAATATCGTCAAACGAATCTGTGTTGTGAACTATTCTTTTGAGTGAATGTTCACGTTCACTTACATCGACTCAGTCGTAAACGAGTCAGTTTATTACATAAAGAATCAGTTAAATCAATGATTCAATGGCTCACTATTAGACACTCGTTTATTTATTTACTGTTGTTATTTGGAAGTTAATGCCACCTACTGGTTTTTGGGTGATGTGTTTTACAGAAGTTTACAACACTCGCCCATTTTCAACCAGGAAAAAATTATGATTTTTAAGCTGATGACGTCCTCCTCTGTCAAATAAATGATTGCAAGATATTGCAAAAGATTTACCTAAAGGGTGCGGTGTAGGTCAACATTGTGCTTCACAGGAATGTTCCGGGTTCAATACAGCACATTGAAAGTGAATGTGGCCAATTTTTGGAGTGTTTAAACACAAAAATAGCTTATAATTTTATGAAAGCTCTTTAATTCTTCTGTTATAACTTGTGTATTATTTGAACTGTAAATTTTCTTAAATCGCAGTTTTTACAGTCATTTTAGGGTTTGTTCATCGTCATGGTAACAAAGTTGTAAAATTGTCTGTAACTTTACAGAGAAAAGGTTATTAAGTGATTTTAAAATCATGTTTACACGCATATCCTTTAGGCCTTGTGACTATACTTTTGAAACAGTGAGTATTTTAAAGTTATAAAATTGGCTCCCGTTCATTTCCATGGTAAGTGCCTCATTTTAACACAGATTTTTTTTTAATTATTATTATTTTAAAGAAAATGAGGAATAAAATTACATTTGTGGTAATCAGTATGATGCCACAAACACTGTCGATTGAGCTTAACACGTATTGAACCAGCATATTCCTTTAAGCAACACACCAATTGCGAATATAGCCAACAACTATAGACTAGGCTACTGTGTAAAAAATTGGGGCTCAGAAATTAAGATCTTTACAAAAAAGCCCCCCAAAATAACAAATCTGACATTAAGATGCCACCTATTTCATCTGCCACAGTGCAAATTCATACAGACTCACCAAGTAACAGGAAACCAGTTATCAGTTGAAAAATGATACAATCTCGTCATCTTGCTTCTTGATGTCTTCTGGTTCCTTCTCCTTCTACTTCCTCTCATTTAGTCATTTATTTCACACATAATTTTACTGTGTAAAAGCATAAATTAGGTGTGTCTCTCAACACAATCATTATGAATTATTATGATGATTATTTATTAACAATATCAATAAAATTAACTGATGTTATATACATATATTATTAAAATCATAATCTCTCTTTCTTCCAGTCAAAGAAAATTGGTTACTGCTGAAGGACACTGGGTGGTAAGCAAACAACCCCATAATCTTTTCCCATACTCAGTGTTGACAGATGACGTCACTTCGTGTTTTTTTAAGCGTGTGAATGTGCATGACTGTGAGCCTTGCGGTGGTTGAACAAGCGCTGAAAGTGTTACCTACCTACAACTCTTTTCCTCAGTCAAGCGCAACCAGTTCAACGTCTCCGAGAGAGTTGAGATTGCTTGTGCATGCACTCAGATTTACAAGGACTGTAATTGGATAGACACCTTTTAAACAGAAGAAAACGGAGTGGTTTACCTTGGGGATAGAAAAGTGCGGTTGTTTTTGTTGGAGAGGATGAAACTATCTAAAAGTGCACCCGAATTCATTGACTTGAGCTTTCTGTCTGCGGAGGAAGATGCAGCCATCCGTCAAGTGCTTCTGAGAGATGAGGATTTAAAACGACTCGAGAATGGACGGGTCAGGTAAAATATCGGTGTTTCATTTACACGGCAAGACATTTCATGAGGAACTGTATTATAAGTATGCATACTTAAGTATGCTTATACACTGCAATTAAAAAAAACATGGACACACTTGACTGATTTTTTTCTCATGGTCTTAAATCTGAAGTCTTAAATGGTTAAAAGTTGTTTGGTTGACAAATATAAATTGCACTTGAATTTAATTGTAGAAACAAATATTTTAAATACTTAAAAAGATCTACTTAAAATGTAACCATACTGGTAAAAAAGCATCCCAGATGGCACATCATGAAGTTGGTTGAAAGATTTCCCTTAGCATGCAGAGCTGTAATCTTGGCTGGCTCCTCTGAAGAAGCTAAAATGTAATATAGTTTATGATTTGTCATCTTTTTTGGTAGTTACATAATTCATACATTTCATAGTGACTTAACTTGTAGTCCAAATTGTGGAAAATAGTAAAAAAAAGGATAAATAGTGGTGTCTAAAAGTTTAACTGGTATAGTATGCTTACAAACCTTAACTGAATCAAAATATGTGCAACACTAATCAGATTGATTCTTAAATATTGCAATAGGATATTTAGCATGGAATTACACTGTCCAGGGGTTTGAGAATAATAGGAAAAATAGGAAAAACACAGAAATACAAGTAAAGGGATAAATTTAGATATTTCTATATATGTTGATTGCTGTGCTCCTTGGCGAAGTTAAGCAAAGCATTAACCATACATTCTGTCTGTAGTATCAGAAACAGAACCCTGCCTGTGCTTGTTATATCACACCAGGAAACTGAGGCAGTCAGTCCCTGACATTAAGCAGCTTAAGACTTTGACAGGCGAGTGGTTTGAAGAGCTCAGGGTCAAGCGATATGGGCAGGAGACGGATGTCACAGCAGTGGTGAGGTCCTCCATGAGATGGAAGAAATCAGCAGGTGTGTGGCAATGGCAATGCATGATCTCCTTAAGGAGAACATGCTGTAAAGAAAAATATTATATTTCAGTACACACACCACACCTCTAAAATCATTTCAAACTTGACTCACTCTAAGGTTTCCCTGTAGAGTCGACATACTGTGCTCTGACATTGCCCTTGGTTAACTATAAAACTCTAGTTTACTGTTAAGCAAATATGGACTAATATTTTTGAGGAACTTGTGTGCACCTGTGTGTAATTGTATTTGCTCTCTCTATTTAAACCTAGCCCATAAACCCAACCCTTTCCTGAAAGATATTCTAGAGGAGAACAAAGAACTTGAAAAGGAGAAACACAGCACACATGCAAAGTAAAGGCCTTTTTTTATAGCCACTGCCATCCACATATATATTGCATAAATAGTAGGGTTTTATATATATATTTCTCTTAGTAACGCATTAAACAAGGATAGACAATGCATGCTTTAAATTAATTTGTTATGCCTGAATGTGCACGCATTAATATTAGGCTATATGTTTTATTTTTTCCATTGTAGTCCCTCGGCTGACCCTAGATTTATTCACCCAGCCCTTGAGAAAGAGGTTTGTCACACTTTATTTGTCTATTACTATTTGGTGATTTATTTCCTATTTCCTTTGCAGGACAGCCAATTAAGTTTATTATTTCTTACAGACTTATCATCAATATTCTGATGAGGACTTTACAAATGATGGTGAGTTTTAATCATTTGGTTGTCGGAATCACATTTCTGGAGATATTTAAAATTGAATGCGGTTTGGGAGGATTACGTTGAGCTGAATTAACATCTCGGTTATGTATGTAACCTCAAGAATGACAAATGGAATGAGACATTGCGTTTGCTAACGCATAATGGCAATATTCTAATATTGGCTATAAATGTCTGATCATGCCCTTTTAGGCACGAAGCTGTCTGCTATAAAAGCAGGCAAGCAAACACCATTCCTCAGAATTTTCTGACTGAAGGACAAGGAGCGCATCCTCATACCTCAAAAGAGTCTTGTAGTGCAGCCAGAGTTCACAATGTCTCGTTCTCTTTGTCTTAGAGAACCGAGGATATGTACGTAACCGAAACGTTCCCTTGCGACTCAGTACGCTTGAAATTGCATTTGCGAACGCATATGGGGAACAGAATTCCATCGTGCAGAAACATGAGAGGAAACATGATGTCGCAGTCCTGCGGGACAGCGACCGACAGGATGATTATGCTGCAAGTGAGTGACCCTCATGTTGGGCCAGGAGGAGAGCACTCAGAATTAATATATGCACTATAGTCATATAGTATGAATTTACCCCTTGTAGAACCCAGTCGTGAAGGGAGTTTATGTACGTCCATGCCCATGAGGAGGCTATGCCTCTAGTTGAGTGTGCTTTAACACCAATTTGGCAAATCTTGCCCTTCAACTCATAAGCCAGGGCAATCACATCAACGATCCAGTGAGAAAGTCTTTACTTGGAGATGGACATTCCTTTCGTGTGTCCTCCATAGCACACAAAGAGCTGATCAGACAGTCTAAACTGATGGGTGTGCTCAACATATGCATGTAACGCCTGTGCAGGGCATAACAAATGCAAGGATTGTTTCTCTTCCGAATGAAATTGAGGAGGGAAGAAAGCTTGAAGGTGAACCACCTGTGCTCTGAAGGGCGTGGTTAGAACCACAAGGCATATAGCCTTTTTTGGGTTTGACAGTGGCCTTTGAAATAATCCAGACATGAATTGTTAATTTATAGTGCATGTAAGTCACTGACCCATTTTACTGAAGCCAGCAGTAGCGCGGCCTTAATGGATTGCAGGCGAGTCCAAAGGCTCGAAGGGGGCCCCTGTGAGTGCTTTTAGGACCAAAGTTATTTCCCAAACAGGGACTGTAGCTGGCCGAGGTGGATTTAATCATCTTGCTCCATGATTGTGCCTTGCCCCTGAGAGAGGAGATCCCTCCTCAGTGGTATTTCACATGGCGTGCTGTATAACATCTCTATCATTTCTGGAAACCATGGCTGATTGGGCCATTTTGGCGCAACCAATAGAATAATTTCCTTGTCCTCTCGAACTTTGCATATGACAGAGTGAATTAGGCACACCGGGAAAAATGCTTATTTGCATTTCACCGGCCATTTGTGGGCCATTGCGTCCACTCCCAGCGGGCTTGGGACTTTGATTACCAGAGGAGACAGTGGGCATTCTCCACTGAGGCAAATAGAATGATATCTGCTTTGCCGAATTTTTCCCAAATACTCAGGACAGTTTGAGGATGAATTCTCCATTTGCTCGGTATCACCACTTGGCATGAAAATTTGTCCGCACCGTAATTCAGACGGCCTGGGGCAAATGTCGCTCCACAGGAGGAGGTGACACATCAGTCCCATCATTGGCGGTGAATGAATTCCACCTTGGGGGTTTATATACGCCACAAATGTCATGTTGCCTGAGCAAACCAGAACATGACCATTTAACCATTTGGAGCAGACCCGGAGGGAACAGCGAGCTCTGCATTCCGCTTCAAAGGGCTGTGCCCTCTTAGAAGCACTTTTGCTGCACAGGGGAGGTGTTTCCATCTGCAAGATGCGTGTGCTGATACGGCTGCTTCTGTTTGGGCCAAGTTTTGGCTTGTGTGGCCTGTCCGGTGGCTCGGTGGCGGCAGGTTGCTGCACTAAGGCAGTGGGCATGGGGCTTTTGGCTGGGCGCTGGCTTGAAACAGAATGGAACATCTGTGATACATTACTCTGTTTCAGCATAAAGTGTCTCATAGCCTGCGAGTGTTGCTGAGTCACGACGTAATGCTCTGCAAACTTATCCACAGAGCCACAGAAAAGGCCGGCTGGAGACACTGGGGCATCCAACAGAGTGGGTTTACCTTGTCATGCATTTCCGTGAGGGTGAGCCAGATGTGACGATCCAGAACTACCAGGTTGCCCATTGACTTGCCAATGGACTGTGCAGTGATTTTCGTGGCACGCAGTGCTAAGTTTGTAGTGGTGCAGAGCTTTTTGAATGTCTCTGGATCATAACCTTGCTCATTCATTTGAGGAGCTTGGCTTGAAAGACCTGGAGCAACACCATCGCGTGGAGTGCTGAACCAGCTTGGCCCGCTGCTGAGTATGCTCTTCCAGCCAGTGCGAACATCAGTCGACAGGGCTTGAAAGGATAAATGATGTGTGATTTCCACACCCTGCTACACGCTGGGCAGAGGTGTGCTGCTACCGCATCCTCCAGAGGGGGTGGTTGGGCATAACCATTTTCTTCCCTGTGATCCATATTAGAGATGAAGTAATCGCTGTGTAGGTGAGCTGAATAGGGAACGCCGCAGGAATTTGACAGTTCGTTGAACTTCAGGGAAGAATGGGGCAGATATACGAGACGTGGTCCGGACTGCAGGGACCATTCATCAAGGTGAGATTGTGTAGGTTCCTCTGGAGGAGACCACATGATATCATGCTTTTCAACCTTGAAAGGACATGAAGCATCTCCTTGTCATTGGCACGTACACGCTCCTCGCCCTCGCTGGGGGAAGTGGCGGTAGCATCGTCCACTGACCACCTGCCTGATGCAGCAAGAGACATGACATAGTCATCATCCCCAGTGTCAGAACCGCCGAACGAGATGAGGCCGTGCATTCCTGTGGCAGGCTCACATTATGTGCGTGCTCATCACTCACATAATGTATTGGCATAGATGCATTATGTGTAGATTGAGGGGCTCGCAGGGTGTGTGCCAGCACAATGTCCACCTTAAATTTATCCTGCTCACCCTCGTGGCCCCGCGTACCTCCTCGTCTGATCCTTGAGACTCATGCCCTCCCAGTGAGGGCAGTCTGTCTCCATGAGAGCTGACTCCGCATGGGCACGGCTCAGACAGTGAAAGCAGTTCTCATGCTGATCTGACGGCAATGTGTGCCTCTTGCATAAGGAACAATTACAGAAAGACATCTTTAACAAAATGCAAACATGTAAGCATCTCGTTTATATATACTGAGTGTGTGTGTGTGTGTGTGTGTGTGTGTGTAATATATATATATATATATATATATATATATATATATATATATATATATATATATATATATATATATATATATATATATATATATATATATTACACACACACACACACAATATAATAATATACAATGCTTATAAGGATACACAACTCCCGCCGAAATGCTGCGGGGAATCAGGATGCTGAATGGGCCCCTTCACCATTGAAGCATCAAGTGGTGAGGCGGAGTGATGTTCACCAGAGCACTGCAGTGGAGTGGAAAGTCTTCTTGTTGCTGTGAAGATAACCTCCCACTGACCTGTGTAGTCAATGATGAAGCAGTAGAGGGCTTCTAGACAAGAGATGAATCGCTGTCTTGAAGAAAGAAAATTTTGAGGAATGGTGTTTGCGTGCCTGCATTTATAGCGGATATCTTTGCGCCTAAAAGTGTTTGCCTCAGACACCATAGCTAATATTAGAATATTGGGGTTTTTGTCCCCATATGCATCAGCAAGCGCAATGTCAAGTGTACTGAGTCGTAAGGGAACATATTTTTATTTGTTCAAATTTTCTTTGGGGAAGTTTTGGTCATACTTTTCAGTAAAAATTGTCTCCAATGTGTTTACAGAGAAATTATCTGCTCCAAGTGTGGCTGGTAAAGGCTCCTCAGAAAAAAAAAGATCAGCAAATTATGGGAAACCTTCCCTCAATGGCACTGACCCTAGAAACAGTTCCAAAGAGTTATCTGGTGACAAAACAACATTTGTTTCTCCAAGTACAGATCAAGTGCAACTTGAGACTAAAACTGAAAGAGGTGGCACAAAACAAGCAACAAATTCAGAGCGAAGGAGAAAGGTTTCTCTCCCTCCTGCATTGCGAAAAGACCAGTCATTTGAAGAGAACTGGGTGAAGATCTCCCTAGAACCAAACACAATAAAACCGGCACAGATTGAAAGCAGTAGTGTTGGACCAAAACTGAGTGAGATAAATGCACATGTTGAGATCACAGAGACTTTGGAGAAGCAGGACTTACCAGGTCATTTTGAGATAAAAAAGAAGTCTCCATCTTTAAAGGTAATGGATCAAACAGAATATCAAATTGTATATAAGAAAAGTCCTCAAGCTGAGCCTGCACACTTGAACCAAGATGGTTCCTTAGAAATGTCATCAACTGAGTTGCAGAATCTATCACAGGGTTCCTTAGTTGAGTCCAATGATGGACCAGAACTTTCTAAAGACTCAGATTATGAAGTTGTAGAAGAAGTTAGCAAGTCAGCCAATGATTTCCAAGACTGTACAGCCAAAAATCAGCAAAGATCAATTCATTTTATGTTTAGAGAGCTTGAAACTATAAAACTCAGTCCCTCAAACTCTACTAGTGACCATGATAAGGGAAGTGTGGTCTCCAGAGGTCTTCTAAATGACGAGACAAGTTTAGACACGAAGGGATGCAAGGAAAAAAATTTAAGCAATGCCATACTTGCAGAGACTGACACAAGTCAAGTTAAGCTCATAGCTGGTGAGGAGCAATTCAATAAGCAAATGGGGTCATTAACATGGGAGAATGAAATTGAATCTCACACATTTCCCTTTGACACTCTGCAGGGAAAAGATAATTCAAATGATTTCAAAGATGACCAATCATTTGAGATTGGAAAGAAGAAAACATCCAAAACCCAAGATGATCTTTTGTTACAGAATAAAAGAAAAGCTGATGCAATTAGGGTTAAAGATTTCGTTATGACATCACCACACAGGATGCCAGAAACATGTGTCAGTGGTAAAACTGTGCAAAGGGATCTTGATGACCATGATGATAAAGAACAAATTTACATCAAGCCATCAAATGATCTGAACTCATCAAAAGACACCCACACTAAAAGCCAAGCTTTAGCAGAACTAAGCAAAGACCATCCTTCTATCACAAACGAGGGGAATGTATTGCACAGTGGCGATGTTGGATTGCATGTTGACTCTAAACATCATGATAAAGCAGGTGTTGAACAAGTTCAGCCAGCTACAGGGTTAAGTTATCAACCAACAAGTGATGTTGAAGATGATGTTGCTGGCCTGGTCACTCCACTAGAACTGGGGCAAGGTTCTTTAGAAATTAAAGATGAGGAGGAAAATGCTGAAACAGACCAGAGGAATGAGTCAGATATTCTACTAAGTGTTCTTGCAAGAGCTCAAAAGTCAAGGCCACCTGTCTTAAAGAGGATCACAACACTGGATCCAAAGCCAGTGGCTGGAGATGATATGGTTCCCACAATAGTCATTATGCCATCTGAATCTCCAAACTCAAAAGAAATTAAAGGTAAACGGTTATGCTATCTAGTACAAGAGGCTCTTAGTTCCTTACAGCTTTTTTTTTTTTAATACTTTTTTTAGGCAGATTTACCACATTGTAGAGTGTCTGATTTCTCAAATAATCTGTACCTTAAGGTGCCTAAGGATATTTGAGAAGTAATGCTCTACTTACATAGACACACCCAGTATTATGTCTATGTCCTATGTTGACTAAAGCTCAGACTTGGCCTGTAAGCTTTCTTACTGTAGAATTGATTGGTGGGGTTTAGTTAAATGATTTTGAATTTACATCCGGTTTGTGCTGTTTATTTTCTTAGGAAATCAACATACAATGTCTGTTGTGAATTCTTCAGTTGAGGGTTCCATAACTCCCTCCTACACTGCAGATGCTTGGGAGGTGAGCTGCCATTCATCCCACAGTATAATATAACTCATACTGTTGCAGCACTTGAAATATCAATTCATTATTATTTACTTTGGAGTTGTTTGTTTCTAATGTTTTCAATGTCCAGGATGAAGGTGTTGATTCCGATGATGATACTTCACTGTCCAGCTATGGGTCAGATTTCTCCAACAGAAAAGGCTATTCTGCTAGTGCATTGTCACTTACTGATGTGAGCTGGATTTTTTTTAATTTCTTCTTCTATTCTTAAAGGTAGTTGGTGCTTTTTCCACCATCTGGCCAAACCATTCAAGTAGCCTTTCCACTTGAACATGATTCAGTAAGGTGTGATTACAAACTGTTCCCAGTCTGGATTTCTCAGTATGGTGAGCAGGAGAACTGTGCTGGTAGAATGCCTGGAGTGACGTGGCGAGGAGTGGTCAGTGGTCAGCTGCCCAGTCTGTCCATTCTAATTCTAATTTTGCAGCACCATGGTTGAGAAATATGCCGTAACCGTATACATAGATTCTTTTCCACCATTGCGACAAATGTTTCGCTTTATAAAACAGTGTTGTTCTATATTGTTGGCATGGTTATGTTTTCTTTTCTACTGGTGCAGCAAAATCAGGATTAGAATGAATTTACTGGGCAAGTGACTAATCGTGAGATGCCACATCACCTCAGGCATTCTACCAGCACTAATCTCTGATCTGAGCATGATTAGCTAACCATGTTGAGAATCCTTGGATGGTAACGATTTGTAATCGTACTGTACAGAACCATGCTCAAATTGAAATGCTGGAACAGTTACTCAAAGTGCTCAGTACCATTTGGCCCATTGGTGGAAAAGCACTTAAAGGTGGCATCACACTAGCAGACTCAAAACAACTCTATTTTGGCCGAGGGTGTCACACATGCAGACTGTTTTGCCGAGATCTTGCTCTCTTCAGTTGGAGGTATGACACACTCAATGATAAAGACGTGGAGGAGTGACAGACATACCAACTCACCACAACTCTCTCTCTCTCTCTCTCTCTCTGATTCCCTGTTACATGGAGCTCACCAAAATAACAACAGGAGTGCCACTTGAGCATAAACAATTGTAAAAGAGTGATTTAGGAAATTATTCATGGAATAACTTTACCTGTGTGATTGTGTATTTATCGACCTACTGCTGACAGACGCTAATGCGTGCTTCGTCTCCCTCCACCTGGCCGGTGATTATGTTATGAAGCTCACACCTGAAAATCTTTGGAAAAAAAACGGCTAGTGTGGTACCAGCTTAAGGAGTCTGGACCAGTACAGAACAGCATCATTTTGAACAGTTACTTTTTGAGTCAATGGTGGAAGCACCTATTTTTTTCTAAAAGGTTTCCCAAATAGTCGATCTGCCTTCCCCCCTTTTCCATTTTTTAGACAAATTAGTAAATACCCACTAAAGAACTTATTATTGGTAGTGCCGCTCCAAACTCAGCATTAGTTCAGCCAAAAGTTGACATATCGAACATGTTTTGAAAGGGCAATGAGCCACAGTGTTCAAACGCTTTACACTTCAGGGAAATGAATCCACGAATGGCTTACATAGTCATATCTGCATATTAAACTGGGATTCCTAGGACAAGTATTTTAACATCTAAAAAATGACACGGATGCATATAATTTGCTGATCCCATATTTCCTTCTCTCTCCCACTCTTTACTGTCATCTTTCACTGGTCTGTCCAATTAAAAAGCATAAAAAGTCAAAAAAATAACAATTAAAGAAACAGTTCAACCAAAAATGATAATTCTATTAATTATTTCTAATTATTTACCTCCCCTTATGTTGTTCCAAGCCTATGTGATTTACTTCTGGAGAATACAAAATATTATACTTTGTCACAACCGCTGATTTCCATAAAATAACAGTCTGCAATAGTGACTCAGCACCCAAAAATGTCATAAAAGTAGTCCATGCGACTCTTGCATAATATTCCAAGTCTTGTGAAGGCATATAGTACAATCATTTTGCATGATGAACAGACTAAAATTTCAGTTGTAAAAAAAGAGATTGTCTTCACGAGATTTATCCCTGTTCCTTTTTTCTTTCTTCAAGCGCACCGGCAGTTTGCTGAGTGTGTACAGTGATGCAGGAGACTTTGGAGATGTTGAGGTGCAGGGTTCTGTGGAATTTGCAATGATGTACAGCCCTGTTGGAGAGCTCATCATAATGATTGAACAGTGTCAGGATCTGGCTATTGCCAATACCCGTAAACAACGCACTGATCCGTGAGTTCTGAACCTAAGACGATAAAGTGAATCTATAGTAATTACAATGAAGTTTTTATATAGGCCTAAATTATTTTCTGAAATTGCACAACATTGTGACCAAACATCATTCACGTCAATGGCTTACTGTTTCTTTTTTTAATTAATTTCAACATGATTAATATAAATTTCAACCTTCTTTGACAGTTATGTGAAGACTTACCTCTATCCAGATAAGTCTCGCCGCAGCAAAAGGAAAACGTCCATCAAGAAACGCACTGTGAACCCAGTTTATGTTGAATCTCTGAGAGTATGTTTCTCTGTGACACTATAAGACCAAAGAAATTGTACATGTATCTCTCTCTATTCATTGAATAATCTTGCAGGAAATCATTTTATCTTAAATCTCTCATTAGTACAAAGTGAAGCGTGAAGATCTGCCGGAAAAGACTCTGAATCTGTCTGTGTGGCACAATGACTCCAGAGGCAGAAATGTCTTCCTGGGACAGTTGGAAATCAGTCTGAAGTCCTGGGACTGGGGACATGAGACCCTTTCCTGGTACAGCCTACAGCCCAAGGTACACAGAATGTTCTGTATTTGATTAGGAAAGGTGAATAAAATGCACACAATTGATTTCAAAATGTAATTTTGGTCTGGAATCTAGAGCCTTAGGCCATCTTCTAATTAAAGGATGACAAAAATTAACTAGTTGACAATAAATCTTCTAGAGTTTATTTAAGTCCAATGAATTTGATGGATATTAAATTAAATTCTTCTTCAACATCATTTTTTATTCTCAATTGACTTTAATAAAAGATAATTGACCCAAAAGCTACACATCTATCTATATCAAATCTAAAGCTCTGGTCCAAAACCTAGTGAGCCAACTAGCAAGACAGCAATTTAAGGCATCATAGGCATACACTTAACAGGGAGATGTTCCAGACATTATAAGATACCTTGTTTTGTTCAGCCTTTGGCTGAATAGCATTCTTTATGGATAAGGCATAATGCCCAGAATGCACTGCGATGAAAGATGGTGTACAGTGATAAGAGAAATGTTGAGAAATATTTATACTGAATTCAACACTGAAAGGTTGATTAAAAATAAAGAAAAAATCAGTCACTTATTAGGCTCCATTTAAGTTCCTATGTAGGAAGTAGTCTGCTGGCAGCTAACAAGGTTTTGGAACGGAGCCTATATGTTCTCATATTAAGTGATGCCTCAGTTTAAGAGATTACATAACGGATATATCATAATTTAACAGTTTTCACTTTTGATCACAGACTGCAGAAAATCAAGAATTGCAAGAGACTCATGGATCATTATCAATTTCGCTGAAATATGTCCCTCCAGAGTCCACCGGTACAATTCAACTATTCATGTTGTCTTTGTTTAATTCATAACATGCATCTCAATTTAAAAAAGGACCGTTCATTCAAAAATTAAAATGACTCACCCTCATGTTTTCCCAACCAGTATAACCTTCTGTCTTCCATGAAACTTTTCATTCTGCCTAACATTTCCTTTTCTGTTCCATTGAAGAAAGTAATACAGGTTTGTAACAACATGAGGGTGAGTAAATGATGGCAGAATTTTCATTTTTAGATGAACTATCCCTTTCAGAATATTGCTCATGGCAAATAAGCTTTGTTTGCTTTAGAGCATGTTGTTTAATTTCAGGTGGGTCGAAGAACAGTACTGGGGAGATTCATGTCTGGCTGCGGGAGGCAAAAGCATTACGTTGCCTGAAGCCTCAGGGAGTTGATTCTTTTGTTAAGTGGTAAGGGTGTGCCAGTCCTCTCTGTTTCAGACCTGATCTTTCAAAGCAGCCAAAGCCATTATTCCATCTCACTCTCTCTCACGCTTAGTCTTTGTCATGTTTGAAGAATTAATTTTTAAATGTGTTTTTTCTTTTGTCTGCCATCTGTCAATATGACACGAGAAGAATGGAATAACCTAGATGACTCATTTCATCATATTATATTTGTTTTAGGGGCCAAAAGTAAATACTGAAACTTCTTCCTAACATTTTCAGTCCTCAAACTCATTAAACACACGTTTAAACCAAAAGCTTTAATACAGAGGATTGTTTACACTTTTGTATTGCAGGTCTATAGCTTTTGAACAGATGCAGTAGCCTTTGTTTGTTGACAATACATGTTGTTTATATTTCCACAATATATATATATATATATATTTTTCCAGGTCACATTTCACGCCAAATTAATATTTAGCCTTTAGCCCTACTTTCAGGACCAGTAATAATTTTTGCATACGTACACAGAACTGACGCTCACTGGATGCTTTTTGATTTTGGCACCATTCACAGTAAATTCTAGAAACTGTTGTGCATGAAAATCCCAGATCAGCAGTTACAGAAATACTCAAACCAGCCTGTCTGGAACCAACAATCATTCATACGATTATCTAATCAGCTATCATGTGGCAGCAGTGCACAGCACTGCATAAAATCACCCATATATGTCAGGAGGTTCAGTTAATGTTCACATAAACCATCAGGATGGGGAAAGAAATGTGATCTCAGACATTTGGACCGTGGCATGATTGTTGATTTCAGATAGGCTGGTTTGTGTATTTCTGTAACTGCTGATCTCCTTGGATTTTCACATACAACAGTCTCTAGAATTTACACTGAGTGGTACCAAAAACAAAAAAACATCCAATGAGCAACAGTTCTGCGGACGGAAATGCCTTGTTGATGAGAGAGGTCAACAGAGAATGGTCAGACTGGTTCGAACTGACAAAGTCTACAGTAACTCAAGTCTACAATCACTCTGTACAATTGTGGTGAGAAGAATAGCATAGGTAGGCAGGTATGTACTGTGTATATACAGTATACAGTACTATGCAAAAGATGTATGCACATAAGAAGTTATAAGATAAAATATAAGATGGTTATTTATATTTTCACCTTTAGTGTGTCAATATGAAATATAAATGTTATACTTTTACATATAGAAAAGATTAGGATAGAAGAACAGGGCACATTGCAAGAGATAGCCTAGCCCTCAATTTAATCTATATATATGTGTATATATATATATATATATATATATATATATATATATATATACACACAGTATACATTGCATTATAATGAGAATTCAAAGGTGCTTAGTTGTCATAAAAATATTGTCACAATGCATGAAAGTGAAACATGGATCCGGACATGTATTTTCATGAAATTCATCTTTTTCTTTTTTTTGTTCCTTAGCTACATACTACCAGATACCAGGAAGAAAAGCCGCCAGAAGACTCGTGTGATAAAGAAGACCCAGGACCCAGTATATAACCATGCCATGGTGTATGATGGATTCAAAGCAGGCGAAGTCAGTGAGGCCTGTTGCGAACTAACCGTGTGGGATCATAATACTCTCTCCAATCAGTTTCTTGGAGGTCTGCGCCTCAGCCTTGGATCAGGTAACTGAAACTTTTCCATCATTATACAAACAGCAAATTTAGAAATAAAAAAAGGAGGCCAGATTAGTTCTTTGCAACCATTTCATCAAATATTGTACTATTTACTTGCAGGGCAGAGCTATGGCAAGAAAGTTGATTGGATGGATTCGATAAATGAGGAAGTTGAAATTTGGAAAAGAATGTTGGCCAATCCAAACAGCTGGGTTGAGGCAGAGCTTCCCCTGAGGGCCTCCATGACCTCGAGGAAATAAACCTTCTGATGTTCATTTGTGCTCTTAAATGTTTGGTTTTTGAAGAGGAAAAACAGTTGTTGGTTGCCTAAACAAAACCAAGCCTTGTCGATTGCGAAATCAATTTCTTAATTTTAGTCTTTCTCCTAACAAAATAAATGTTGGCTGCTACATATAAACATAAGAGTAAATAAAATATGTTGGAAATTTTGGCTGGGCATATATGATAATGCTTAATACAGAGTGTTTTAGAATGAAGTTGTCAATCAATGTCTGAATGCTTAATTACGTTTTGGTCTTGATATACTAATATGTAAGTACAGATATAATTGATTCCTTACCAGATACAAAAATGTAAAAATAAAATACATTTTGAAAATGTTATGATTGATTGAATTGTTTAAAAATAGACGGGATGCACTGAAAAGTTACCCAGAAAGAATTCAATAAAATAGAAAAATAATTAACATTCTTTTAAAGTGTATTATAGCCTTTTATCTCTACTTATTTTACACTTCTTCAATGCTGAAAATATATTTTAAAACCATGAACTAACCAAAGGTGGTTTGCTGGTGGGACATTCTATGGGAGTTTGTAATATTTCAATTTGGAATTATTATTTTCATTTTTTATTACACTTTATTTTGATTTCTATACCCTTTATTCTCAACCCCGTCATGGACAAAATGGAATTGATTTGAAAATGATTCCACACAATTCTGGTTATAAAATAAACATCTACCTTCTGCTTATGTGTCCTTATAACAATTTAATGTCTGCTAATATAACATTTATTAACAAGGTTTTCTCATTTTTATGTGAAGCTACAAATAGGCTAGTTGTGTGTCTGTGGTTTTTCAAAAAAATTATAATAAAGACATTTAACCTCCAACAGTTTTTTTGTGCTAGCCCTTAACTTTTCAGGCTGTGCTCAGCAAACCATACATTACTTTTTGTGTTCCCATTTTTATTATCAACATTTTTTTCTGTCTTCTCAACCCCATCACAACTCTCCCACCATTTTAAAACCATGTTAATATATAGAGTTTGTATTGTATAATTTATAGGCAATTGTTAATTTTTGATTCAATATTCATAAATGAGTGAATAAATCAAGCCCATCACAGGTTTACAGGGGTTGTGTGTGAGTTTTTAGTTGTTTTGCTCAAAACTGTCACTGTGTAGGACAAAAGACCACATAGCATGTACGATAGTACACACACATATAAATTGATTAAAATATAATTATGAGAAGTACTGATTTAATATCTTAATTTCATGTGATGAGGTTGAGTTGTTAAGCTTGACGATACCCACCTGACAATTCTTTAAAATGTGAATACAAATGATGACATTACTTACCCATTGTTACTGGTTAATAATTTCACATACTGTAAGCATGTGATGGGGTTGAGTTCAGACTGAGGGACAAAAATGAATAGCCTTTTTCATACTAAATTGTTGTAGATCTTCAAACGAGATATAACATAAAACAAAGGCAAACTGAGTACACATGATATACAGTTTTCAATTAAATTTTTTATTGAAGCAAAAAAGTTATCCAACACCTATATCACCCATGAAAAAAAATAACTGCCCCCTTAAACTTAATAGCTGGTTGTGCCACCTTTAGCAGCAATTTCTGCAACCAAAAGCTTCCGATAACTGGAGATCAGTCTTTCGCAATGCTGTGGTGGAATTTTGGCCCACACTTCTTTGCAGAACTGCTTTAGTTCCACCACGTTGGAGTGTTCACGAGCCTGAACTGCCTGTTTAAGGTCCTGCCACAGCATTTCAATCGGGTTCAAGTCAGGACTTTGACTAGGCCACTCCAAAACTTGAATTTTTCTTCTTTTGAGCCATTCAGAGGTGGACTTACTCCTATGCTTTGGATCAATGTCTTGCAGCATAATCCAGTTGTGCTTGAGCTTCAACTCACAGACTGATGACCGAATGTTCTCCTTTAGGATTTTCTGTTAGAGAGCAGAATGAATGTTTCCCTCAATTATTGCAAGTCGTCCTGAAGCAGCAAAGCATCCCCACATATCACACTACCACCACCATGCTTGACTGTAGGTATGATGTTCTTATTGTGTTTGATTTACACAGGATGTAACGGGACCACTATCTTCCAAACAGTTCCACTTTCAACTCATCTGTCCACAGAATATTCTCCCAAAAGGTTTGAGGATCATCAAAGTGTGTTTTGGCAAAATTTAGACTAGCCTTAATGTTCTCCTGGGTTAGCAGTGGTTTTTGTCTCGCCACTTTTCCATGGATGGCATTTTTGGCCAGTGTCTTTCTGATAGTGGAGTCATGAACAGTGACTTTTATTGGTGCGTGAGAGGCCTGCAGTTCCTTGGATGTTGTCCTTGGCTTTTTTGTGACTTTCTGGATGAGTTGTCTCTGTGCTCTTGGAGGAATTTTGGAAGGTCGGCTACTTCTGGGAGGTTCACTACTGTGCCAAGTTTTCTATATTTGGAGATAATGGCTCATACTGGCTCATACTGTGGCTCTTTGGAGTCTCAGAGCCTTTGAAATAGCTTTGCAACCCTTCCCAGACTGATGTATTTCAATCACCTTTTTACTCATCATTTCTGAAATTTCTTTCCGCCTTGCCATAGTGTGTTACTGGGTCACACCGAGGCAGTATTTGTGGATGGTTCATGCTCTCACTGCTAGCATAACTATGGCAACGTTGCAGTCGCGGCTCACTTTCAACAGAAAGCACGCCACCCCCCCACATTGCTCCTTCATCCTACGGGATTGAGGATGATGCGGCTGGCAATCTGGGGGATCTGGGGACGGCAGCGGGTGCAGCTCTGCCAGGTCCACCCCCTTGGACCACCCGCCCCCCAGCACGCTCGTTGACTCCCATCCCTGCTTGAGGCAACAGTGGCTCGCCTTACAGCCAGCCTGCCTATCCTCTAGAGCTCGAGGTGGATGAGCTCGCTGCTGCATCAGAGAGCGCGGCGTCTGACGCGGATGACTCCCCTGGGCTGCTGCCTTCGGGCCAGCACGCCCAGGCTGAGGCTGATGCTCAGATGACCGACTTGCTGTCCCGGGCCGCCGCCAGCATAGGGTTGGACTGGAACCCTCCGTCCTCCCTACAGCCATCGCGGTTGGATGACTGGTTCCTGGGGTCTGGATGCCACTCACTGCCTCGCCCCCTCCCGGTCCTGTTTTTCCCAGAAGTTCATGATGAGCTCACGTCTTTGTGGAGAGGGCCCCTCTCCACTCGTCACAAAGCCACTCGCTCATCCGCTCTCGCTAACATCGACGGAGTGGATCCGTCTCTCCCTTAGGCAGTCCAAGCTGCCCTCCGGTCGCCATGTTATAGCAACTCCCCTCTCCTTGAGGCTGGATCTACCACCGCACCACTTTACACATGTTGCCTAAAAACCCATGTGATGTATTCGCCACCCTTACCTCCATCTTTCGGGCAGGTGTGGCTTCCGCAGGGTCTTTTCCCCCTGAAAGAATAGGGAACTGGGTAAGATCCCCTTCCCTCGATGCGTGTAAGGGCCCCAGTCATTTCTTACTCTATGCGGAGAAACATAGAGAGAAAAGAGGCCTGGCTAGGCTCGGCCCGTTCCCGGGTTGGCAAGCGTCACCTTGTTCCCCTGTAACCAGACGGATTCCGACGACTTTTATGGGGCATTGGGGAAGGGTACGTGCAGTTTGACACAGCTGGTCGCCTTTGCAGGTAAAATACCTGCCCGCTCCTGTGTCAGCAGAACACGTACATGGCTTAGCACATGGGGTGATTTAAATTGGACTTCTTCGACCCAACGTCAAAGTGAGCGACAGACAGGGAACGTCTAGGTTACGTATGTAACCTCCGTTCCCTGATGGAGGGAATGAGACGTCGTGTCCTCCTGGCCACGTCACTGAGCCGAGCCACTGTTGTGGCCGGACCATTTCCGGCTCCTCAGAAAAATCCTGAATGAACTTGACGTATTTCCCCGCTTTTATACCCATATGTCCAGGGGCAGGGTATGCAAATACTGTCTGCCAACTTCTCATTGGCCTTTTTTCATAGATCAGAGGCATATTCGGCACTCAAGAAAGACCCCTAGTGTCGCTTCTTTCCTCCATCAGGGAACAGAGGTTACATATGTAACCTAGACGTTCTTTCATCATTTACCACCATACCAGATGTGTACAATTTTCTTTCTTCTGCAGAACACAAATTAAGAATTTTAGAAGATTTCAGCTCTGTAGGTCCATACAATGGGAGTGAAAAGTGGCCAGAACTTTGAATCTCAAAAAGTCACTCAGAAGTCAGCATAAAATAAATCCACGAGACTCCAGTGGATAAATCCATATCTTCTGAAGCCATATAGGTGAGGGTGAGAAACAGATAAAATATATTTTATATTTTAATATATTTTTATCTTTTTACTGTCAATCTCTAATTTCACTTTCACTTCCACATGCTTCTTTTGTTGGTGCATTTTTTTTTTTTTTTTTTTTTTTTTGCGATTCATTGCGATTGTTGATGTTGATTACCACAAAAATGATTTTGACTCATCACTACTTTTCTTAAAAAAAAAAAAAAAAGAAAAAATACACAATGGAATGGACTATGGCCAGTTTTTGGAGGGTTTAAACACAGAAATGTGAAGCTTATAATTTTATAAAAGCACTTGCATTCTTTAAAGTTTTTTTAAATTGTATTTTTTACAGTCTTTCCAGGTTTGTTGACATTAAAAATTTGTCAAATTGGCTGTAACTTAACTCATAAAAGGATTGTAAGTGATTATATCACACTAAAATATTTCTTACATGCATATCCTTTATGTCTTGTGGCTATACTTTTGAAACAGTGAGTATTTTAATGTTACAAAATTGGCCCCCATTCACTTCCATTGTAACTTTAACACAGATTTGTGCTTTTTTTTTTTTAAGAAAAGGAGGGATGAGTCGGACAGATGCTGTCGATTGAGCTCAACTTGAATTTAACCCAGAACATTCCTTTAATTTTAAGGGTTTTGTCATTTGCCAGCTGATCCTCATGGGAGACCTGATAGACTGTGATAAACCATCCAAGACCAGCAAACCACCAGTTTAAGCTGTTTTGTTTGTCAGTAGGTTAGATTAAAAATGTATTTAATAATAAAAATAATAATAATAAAAAAGATCTGTTACGTGTTGTTTAAACTTGTTTTTCAATGTAAGAATATATTTAGCCATCTACTGACTAGCAAAAAAAAAAAAAGAACAGAGACGAACTGTCGTCATGGTAACCAATAAACCGTAAAGCGTCGTGACATTTTGAAGGCGTTTTTTTTTTCCCTCCATTATTTTGTTTTGTTCAGCTGAGCTACTTCTACGCCAGATGGCGGTATTTCAACTTTTCCTTCAGTCCCGTTATTCCAAGACATTTCCTCCCCCAATATTTAACGGAGATAAAGAACCACTGAAAGTCCTAAAGTTTGAGTCAGCTGACTCATCAAACTTTCGCCCTTTTGCTTCAGTCGCTCCGACGGATAGATGAGGGCACATTCGCTGTGGAACACGTTCTTTTTTTTTTTTTTTACACGGAATCTGCTTATTTTTTAAGAATTTTAAATTGAAATGTTTTACAGACAGTTACTGTAGCTGACAAGGCGCTTGGATTAGTAGATTCCAGGTAAGACATCTAAATCACACAGTTTGACTTTTGTCAGAATTAGGCTATATATATAAATATGTATGCACTGAATAGTCAACATGGATTAGATTGGTGTTTAAACTTCTCAAATTTTCCTTTCTATTATAAAAACTGTACACTTTTGTAATTTAATGCTAATGTTTCTAGCCTTGTTCCTAAAGATTCTTGTCATCATTTACTCATGTTCGTCCAAACTGTATGACAGATGATTCTTGAATGATCATCAGAATGATTCTTCTGTGGAATAAAAAAGAAGCTGCAAAGAAAGCGAATGGTGACTTAGTCGGACATTCTGCTTAAATAGTTGCTCTTTTTTTATCAAGCTTAAAGGGATAGTTCACCCAGAAATGAAAAATCACTCATCATTTACTCACCCTCAAGCCATCCCAGATGGGCGTGACTTTCTTTCTTCTGCTGAACACAAACAAAGATTTTTAGAAGAATATCTCAAATCTATATCCAAAATATCCCAAACTTTGAAGCTCCAAAAAGCACATTTAGGCAGAATAAAAGTAATGCCATGTCCGTGTCTTCTGAAGTGATCCAATTCACCCAGTTTTGGGTGAGAACAGAACAAAATGGCAATCATGATTTCAAGCTCGATTACACTTCCTAGCACCATCTATCCCTCTGTCAAGCACTAGAAAGTGTAATCAAGCTTGAAATCATAATGATGCCTAGAGACTGCAATGGCAAGACGTATAGTGAAAAAGGAGTTATATTTTATTCCGCTCTCACCCAAAATCGATTGGATCACTTGGCTTGAGTTATTAACTCATTTATGAATATTGTAACAAAAATTTTGAATAGAATATAAATTATACAACACAAACTCTATATATTTGCTTGGATGCAACATGGTGTTAAAATGGTGGGAGTGTTGTGATGGGGTTGAGAAGAATTTTTGATAATAAAAATGGGAAAATTTGGGGGGAAAAATGGGAACACAAAAGTAATGTATGGTTTGCTGAGCAGAGCCTGAAAAGTTAAGGTCTAGCTCAAAAAATTTTGGAGGTTTTGTTAAATATTGTTATTATAATTTGTTTTTAAAACCACAGACACACAATTAGCCTATTCGTTTGGCTTACTTTTATGCTGCCTTTTTAGCTTTATGGAGCTGCAAAGTTTTGGTCACCATTCACTTGCATTGAATAGACCTACAGAGCTGAAATATTCTTTTAAAAATCTTCGTTTGTGTTCAGGAGAAAAAAGAAAGTCATACACATCTAATTAAAATTCTTATAATTTTAGCATTGTTGATGATTTACTTGACATTGCTGTATTTCTGAAGTTCCAACTTTTTTTTGGTTAAATCTCTTGTAAAAAGCCTGACCTTTTGTTCAGAGCAGAGGTTGACCCATGAACATATCTAAAGATGTGCCAAAGAGTTTTGCTATTTTTTGTGTGTGGCAGTAATAGGGACAGAAAAGACGGATGTGTTAAGATGTAATACCATAGATCCTCAGTGTTTATAATTCTCAATGAGTTTACTCTCTGTGTCCACTTGAAGGTTGGTCCTCCGTTGCTTAATACGGAACATATTTCATCATGGGTGACTGGAGCGCTCTGGGGAAACTTCTTGACAAGGTCCAGGCATACTCCACAGCTGGAGGCAAAGTCTGGCTCTTTGTCCTCTTCATCTTCCGGATTCTGGTGTTGGGGACAGCGGTGGAGTCGGCATGGGGAGACGAGCAGTCAGCGTTCAAATGTAACACGCAGCAGCCTGGTTGTGAGAACGTGTGCTACGACAAGTCGTTCCCCATCTCCCATGTGCGCTTCTGGGTTCTCCAGATCATATTTGTGTCCGTGCCGACCCTCCTGTTCCTCAGCCATGTTATGTTCCTCATACACAAGGAGGAGAAGTTGAACAAAAAAGAGGAGAAACTTAGAGACATCCAGAGTAAAGGTGGAGATGTTGATGTTCTTCTACAGAAGATCGAAATTAGGAAGTTCAAGTACGGATTGGAAGATCATGGGAAGATCAAGATGAGAGGCGGGATATTTTACACATATATAGTGAGCATCTTGTTGAAATCTGTATTTGAAGTTGGTTTCCTGTTAATACAGTGGCATCTTTATGGATTCAAGCTGTCTGCCGTTTATACGTGTCAAAGATTCCCTTGTCCCCATAAAGTGGACTGCTTCCTGTCTCGTCCTACAGAGAAGACCGTTTTTATCATCTTCATGCTGGTCGTGTCTCTGGTTTCTATAGCGCTCAACGTCTTTGAGTTTTTTTATGCGATTTTCAAGAGAATGAAAGACCAAATCAGGGAGTCTGAGAAAAACTTTGACAGTGTTTGTAATATCAAGCCTTGTCCTAAAAACCTGTCCAGCTACGGCTATTACAATGACTGTTCGGCCCCTGTCCCTAATCTCAGGTACAATCTAGATACAGGTGATAAATCCAACTCTTCTGACAATTACGACAAGCAAGCCAATGAGCAGAACTGGACTAATTATAGCACAGAACAGAACCAGCTGGGTCAGAGGAACTATTGCCACACGCAGCGCTTTCCATACCCTGAGAAAGTGACTCTGGGGAAAGATCTGCTGCTGCTCAAGGAGCTTGAACCTCGACCCAGTAGTCGAGCGAGCAGTCGGGCTAGGCCTGATGATCTCGACATCTAGTGGAGACCTCAATAAAAGGCCTTTTAGACAATCTTTAGATCTCTGTTTCAAGTAGTGAACGTTTAAAAAACTGTGAAGAGGACACAGTTCTGTCACTGACATCCAAAGTATGAAGTTTGTATACTTATTTTTTTTATAATTTATTGTATTCATATTTGCAATTGTAGCTCATGGCAAACTGTTGTTTTTTTTAAGGAATCAGTATTCATGATTGTGAAAATACTACAGTTTCAGTTTCACAGATTCACTTGGTTTTATATGGGTGGATCTAACAAAACCTGTTAAGAACATGTCCTGGTCGTATTTCATGCCAAAATCAAAATAAGAAATTATATTATGATTAAAGGTAATTAAGACTATTTTATGCCAATTTAGATTTTGTGCATTGTAACATTATTTTCATGAACATTATTATACAAATTAACTGTCATGTAGTAAATCATGTAATAAATAATGATGTATTTATTACTGTAATAAATCATGATGTCTTATTTATATTGTAAAATATTTTTTCATCATGGTATTGTTTGCTGTACTGCCTTTAATCTTTGCTAAATTAAATAAACAATGATTTAAAGCATTTTTTACTGTAATATGGTATAAAATTACTGTATTAATGAGACTCATCATTGAGATTGAGAATAATGTATATATATATATATATATATACACACACATAGATATAAAACTCTCAAAAATAAAACATCTGAACTTATTATGGTAATGAGAATATGGGCAAATATGATTAATTGTCATGGCAATAATGTCAATAATGTTTAGGGACAGTTGTTCTAATGCATTTCTTTGTATTTTTCACAGCATTTTGTTTAACAGCATAATAGAGTGTAATACAGTATAAAATAATAGAAATGGGAATTTTGTATATATAGACATATTATAATCCCTCAAAATTACAACATCTGTGGGCCCTGGATAGCTCAGCGAGTATTGACGCTGACTACCACCCCTGGAGTTGTGAGACGAATCCAGACTGTGCTGAGTGACTCCAGCCAGGTTTCCAAAGCAACCAAATTGACCTGGTTGCTAGGGAGGGTAGAATAACATTTGTTAACCTCCTTGTGGCCACTATAATATGTGGTTCTCACTCTTAGTAGGACACATGGTGAGTTGTGCGTGGATGCTGCAGGGAAAAGCGTGAGCCTCCACATGCACTACGTCTCCGTGTTATTACGCTCAACAAGCCAAGTGATAAAATGCAAACAATGACGCACTCATTGACGGAGGCAACTGAGATTCGTCCACAGCCACCCGGATTGAGGCGAGTCACTATGCCACCACGAGGAATTAGAGCGCATTGGGAATTGGGCATTCCAAATTGGAGGAAAAAATAAATAAATAAAAAAATGGCAACATCTGGAAAAATTATGATAATGAGAATTTGGAAAGAATTTGCGTAATTATCTTGAAAATAATGTCACAATTATTTTTCAGATTTTTTGTATTTTTTACAGCATTTTGTTTAAAGATTTTTTTTTACAGTAATACATTATAAAATAACAATAATGGAAATTATTTTATATATATATATATATATATATATATATATATATATATATATATATAGTATAAACTCTCAAAATAACAACATTTTTACAAATTATGGTAACGAGAATTTGGGAAAATGTGCTTCGTTGTCATGAAAATGATGTCAAAGTGCAAAAAAACTTCATGGTCTTTATAGGTTTATTACTTAGGCTGATTTTGAGGTGGAATGTAACCTGGACATGTTTTTGTGAGATTCACCCATAAACATACACATATTTAATATACTGCAATTCTTTGAACACACTTCTGTGTTCTTCAGCAGTATCATAAAGCTTAAAGTCAGTACTACAGTATTATTATTTTTATCATAATTTATACATTTATCGTATTGTAATAAATACTTTCTTATGCTCAGCTGTTATAGAATAAATGCAAGTCCCCTCAGCTGCACCAACATTTGTGTTTTTCAGCACAAGTTAATCTACAGTATCTAATTCAACCTTTCTGGATTAAATTAAGATCATTCATTCTACTCCAGAAGGATCTTAACTGTGAACATTTTTATCCATTTTTCATTTTCCGACCGCGTTTTTCCATTACGGGAAGACAGCCAGCACATATAAATGGAGCACAGTTTTCTGAAATCTTTTGAGTAACTGAACAGTCGTCTGCTCTGTTGCATTTGCCCTGTGCCAATAAAGATCAAAATCAAGCCATCTGATTGCTCATCGCTGTGTTGACATAAATGTTGGTTAACATAAGCAGTTCACATAATTCACAAGTAGCAAATTGACTCCTCCTGACTGACCAAAGAAAACCTTAAAAGAGTTAATGAGATTCAACTTTTTCCTCTGTTCTCAGAGTTTCCTATTTACCCAAAGGGCTAAATGAAAACACATGCTTTCATTCAGGTCTGCCAGCCAGATGTGGCTCAACAAAAAGGCAAAAAAGGTTGTTGGATTGCTTACTTTTGCTTTACTCTGGAAAAAATTGAAAGTTTTTGTGAAATCTGGTGTATGTGCATCAAGGACATACATCAAGGAATTGAAGCAAAGGCTTACTTTTTAGTATTGTGTATTAAACTATTCCTTGCCGTCAAAAGCCGATTGCAGGGATTAAAATACCTTAAAAGATACAATTGTTGGCATTTTATATGTTCCTCAATGGGGTGTTTAAATATGAACTTTTACCAAGATTATAACAACTACAAATGAAATGTGCCCCTTGTAAAACCAAATGTTTTTCATTCATGAAATGAGACTCTGAAGAACATTAAATAACATCATCTTAGTGAAACCACAAAAACAAATTACCATCATGATTACATTATGATGTCTCAGATGTGAAGTGTGTTTCAAAATTGTTAACTCAGTTCTAACATTTCTACATTGTTCATTGCCCAATAGAACCTGATAATTATTGGACATCACTGTCATCAATAATTTTGGATCATGGACAGTTTCAAGGACTGTTGGTCGTGGTGATATACGTAAAGTGACGTTATTGTTCCATGAACATTTCCTGCTTGTCAAAACAGAGTCTATTTAGCAGAGACGGGACACTTCTATTCAAATAAATGGGAGAAATTGGAACGCCCAACAGCATCCAACGGTCAAGCTGCCTTACATGTAAAATAGCCAAACACCTTTTAGATTCAGAAATAGCATGTTAATCAACTTGAGAACACGCATACGCATTAGCCATATGCGTTTTTAGCATACTCTGAGGTAAAGAAACACCGTTTATTATTAAAGTTTTGACAGAACGACTCGCCCTTTCCATGAATCATCGTCGCCCCGCCTTTCATGATTCTTATGAAGAGCCTCATCACTTTTGCCTTTAAACACTGAGTGCGCCTCTCCTCTGGAGATCGGTCTCTTCCTGCTTGGGTCTTTACAGGTCCAGGAACAGAGCGGGGATGTCCGGTGTGAGTTAGATGCGTTGCCGGAACCGCACCCTGGAAAACCAGCGTGAATTGGAGCGCGCGTCGCGGCCGACGGGCCAGGATGCCAGGCCGATATTCCCCTTAAGTTCCGAGGCCAAGGGAAGCTTGACCGCTCGAGTGAAGCCGCACAGTGTTGTCAGATTTTAATGCGTATTTGAAATGTGTTCTTTTATCACAATCTTGACCAGCCGTTTTGGAGTTTTCAGTCTTTCCCCATTCAAGTAGATAGGAGCAGCACTTTCATGACACTTGTTTACATAGAAAACTAGCTGCCAAAAATCCAGCCACCGAGTGGACTGACTTACCTTGAAAAACAGACATTGTTAAAAGTATCCAGAAATACGTCTGGACCATTCTAATATCTTTGTTTAAGATCAATCAATCAATCAAATCAATCAAATCACTTTATTGTCACACCACTGTGTACACGAGTGCAACAATGAATCTTAAGACTGCCAGTTATCACATAATTCTGCAAAACACTATCAATCACCCAGAACAACCCAGCAATCACCATAGCAACCGCATAGCAACTGTCCATAAACCACTCAGAACACCTTAGTAACCACTTAGCTACACTTTAGCTATAACCAATGTCAGAAATGTACTTTTTCATAAAGGGGCAATTCCCTGGATTTGATTTTCAGTGGCATTTTTTACTGACTCGGGACACCTTAGTAAACCTTAACACTTAACACGTAATAATAGGTAATATACACAAAGCATGTGTAAGATTCAAGCTACACAAATGACTCTTCAGCCTGCCCAAGTTTTCAAACTACACAGGGCTTATAACCTTCATACTTCAAAAGACTCTTCAACCTCTCCGGATATTTAAACTATTTGAGGAAATAACCTTCAAATGATACGATTATTTGCAGTGAAGCTAATTTAAACTTTCAAGCAAGATTTGGTAAAGCCATCATTCAAATTTTGCCTTAATGAACTTCACTTTTCTGTAGCTTGTTTGATGTTATTTATATGTGCAATAAATTCAATTTTAGTGTCTCAATAGAAACTTACAAAGTAGACATGTACAATGTAGGTTCAGCCAGGCTCATCTTTTCACTCTTGCTTGGCTGACTGCACGATCTGAGGCAGCCAGACATAGAGTACCTTTAAGCCTGCCGATTTGATTGAAACCAGCTGAGTCAATGTTGACTTTGTTCAGAACATCCTGCCATACCGATTATATTATAGAGTATCATAGTTTAAATGGTGGTGTTTTATTGTGAGTACAGTAACTTTACAGATCAGTACATATTTTATCCTGCTTGCACAAACTGTAGGACCACAAGCTGTCTAAAAATACACTTTTTTTCTTTGTCCCTTTAGGGTGCATTTTCGTGTAGTATTTCAAGGCTTTGTAGAAACAGCTTGTCTATTAGGTTAACTTTACATAATGAGAAAAACCATCAATCATTTTAATCCCATACATAAGTAGTATTTGGCCAGTCATGTGATCCTAACATGGGCTGCCCCATGAGGGGACCCTCTACATGTATATTTAAACAGCTTTTTTAAGGTAACTGATATGATGAAAGTCTTCATCTCATGTGAGTGGTCATGATTTTATACATATGTTTAAATATTCAGTTACTATATTTATACACCCCAAAAGCTCCATGGTTACATTCAGATGTCCTCTTTGACGTTGTAATTTGGACAAACAGGGAGTGGTCATAGGCCTTATGGTTTGTGGTGACACTTTTATTCGGCCTCTGCAGTACAGACTCAGCTCGACATTAAGTGGCATCACATGGTGTCCTCCGGCATGTTAAGCATATTTTGAGATAGTCATACTTTTAGGGTGGCAGACTAGTCTTTCAAACTTTAGGAATGACTTAGAAAGATAGAGCCATTTGGGGGAAAATAGTTAGGAAACAACATCAAAAAAGCATTGCAACACTTCATTAATTTGGGATTTTGGGCATCACATTGGTTTCTGTTTTTCACAGTTGGCACTTTTTTTGTTTTTTTACTTTTTACATAACTAAGCTCATGACACAATTGTGCTGAGCCTTTAATTTAGACACTGTGATGTAAGAGCTGTTTCAAATCATGACTCTAAATGCCTCGAAATGCAATGACTCGGACTGTATCTGCTTCGAATGAAGTGTTTTCAATTCATGTACTGTATCTAAGGTATGAGGCAGTGGTGCGAGTGACTCACACAGTGAGAATGCTTAAAAAGTCATGTTAGGCCTGCATATCCCTTGGCATTTGTTTTGTGACTGTACAAATATTTCAAAGTAATTTATAGTAATGACAGCGAAAGTCTATTAAACTTGCATGAGATTAACTGTGATCGTGTGTGTCAAATGGAAAACGACCTGCCACATGCGTTGCTGATACTCTACTTAGCAGTCATTGAGTCTGTCCTCTTCACTTCAGTAACTGTCTGGTTTGGTGCAGCTATGAAATTAGACATCAGAACAGTACAGCCTGTGAGAGGATTATTGGTTGCACTCTCTTCAAGAACTGTACACTTCCAGAGTGAGGAAAAGGGCTTGAAAAATCACTCTGGACCACACTCACCCAGCCCAATACCTATTTAAACTGTTGCCTTCTGGCCGCCACGACAGAGCACTGAGCACAAGAACTGTCAGGCACAAGAATGTTTTTTTCCCTCAGACTATCCATCTCATGAACAGTTAAAACTGCCCCATTGAGCAATAATTATGTGCAATACACAGTTTAGTCTATTTGTATATTACACACACACACACACACACACACACACACACACACATTAATGTTGGTGAAGTTATCATTATGAGTACTCTCCATAGACATAATTATTTGTATACTGTACAAACTATAGATTCTATCCCCTAACCCTACCCCTAGTCCTAACCCTCACAAAAAAAAAAATCAGCATTTTTACACTTTAAATAAAACATAATTTATAATGTTTTTTAAATTATTTGAATTATGTGGACACAAGAAATGTCCTCATAAACCACATTTATAGCATAATACCATTGTAATTACCAGTTTGTAACCTAAACAAAAGTCCTCATAAACCACATAAACCTGCACACACACACACACACACAAACACTTGTTGCTGTATTGATTGTACAGCCATGGCAAAAAGTATTGGCAGTGACATAAATGTTGTGTTTCGCAAAGTTTTCTGCTTCAGTTGTTGTGATGTTGTTTCACATTGTTTCAAGATTATTGTTCAGAGTGATCAGATGCATTTTAAGTAATTTGCAGAATGTCCAGCAAGCACCAGGACCGTCTCCTTCTGAGGAGTCAGCTACGGAATCGTGTCACCACCAGTGCAGAGCTTGCTCAATATTGGCAGCAGGTTGGTGTGAGTGCATCTGCACGCACAGTGAGGCGAAGACTTTTGGACAATGGCCTGGTGTCAAGAAGGGCAGCAAAGAAGCCACTTCTCTCCAGGATAAAAATCAAGGACAGACTGAAATTCTGCAGGAAGTACAAGGATTGGACTGTTTGAGACATCTGTAAAATCGATAGTCTGGAGAAGAAAAGGTGAACGCTACCATGGGTCCTGTGTCATGCCAACAGTGAAGCATGCTGAGACCATCCATGTGTGAGGTTGCTTTTCATCCAAGGGAGTGGGTTCTCTCACAATTCTGCCCAAAAACACTGCCAGAATGGTATCAAAACGTCATGCAAGAGCAACTTCTCCCAATGATCCAGGAGCAATTTGGTGATGATCCGTGCATTTTCAAACATGATGGAGCACCATGTCACAAGGCAAGATTGATAATGACGTGGCTCGGAGATCATTATATTTACATTTTGGATCCTTGGCCAGGCAACTCCCCGGATCTTAATCCCATTGAGAACCTGTGGTCAATCCTCAAAAGGCGAGTGGACAAACAGAAGCCCACAAATTGTGATCAACTCTGAGCAATAATAAGGCAAGAATGGATCGCCATCAGTCAGGATTTGTCCCAGTAGCTGATATCCAGCATGCCAGAGCGAATTGCAGAAGTTATGAAGAACAAGGGTCAACACTGTAAATATTGACTCTTTGCATATATTGAATGTTTTTGCCAATAAAAGCCTTTCAAACTTATGAAATGCTTATCATTGTTTTCCAGTATACCATAGAAACATGTTAAATATAATCTACAAATACTGAAGCAGCAAACTTTGCAAAACTCAACATTTATGTCACTGCCAATACTTTTGGCCACGGCTGTACACTGGAAGTTTCTGTCACCAAAACAAATTCCTGGTATGTCTAAGCATACTTGGCAATAAAGCTAATTCTGGTTCTGACTGCCACCTGGCGGTTGCCACAAAGCAGTGCGAATAAGTCTGAACAGAAACATAAACTGTTAGAGTGGCAATTGAAGGGATAGTTCACCCAAAATTGAGAATTCTCTCTGCATTTACTGACCATCATGTAATCCCGTATGTGTATGACTTTTGTGTAAGTTTGTATGTGTACATTTTTTATAGTACAATATCTTAACTCTTCAAATTTCTGGTCACCGTTCTCTAGCATTGTATGGACCTACAGATTTTAGGTGTTCTGCAGAAAGAAAGAAAGTCATACACTTCTGGGATGGCAGGAGGGTGAGTAAATTGTGAGTACATTTTCATTTTTGGGTGAACTATTACTTTAAAATAACAGAGGGGTAGCAACATGGGCGGGGTCTTAGAGGCCCAGAAACTATCTCTGATTGGTCAGGCACGATGGGTCAAAATAATAATTCTTATGTTTTTACTCTTTACTGTGTTTTTTCAATTTAATGGCTGATAAAGTGTCTCATTGTAATTATTCAGGTATAAGTGAATGTTTAGACCGCAGCTGAAGCAGCCTGCAGACAGCGTCGTCATGTTGTTCCTGTTACTTCTTCAGCGCTGGTGATGAGACAACTGGGTGTGGCACTGGCTGTCTCGTTTGGAAGGATGCGTCCTCCGGAGGTCGCATTTGTCGGTCGCATACGTCATCGAGGCTGTCTCGTTTCATTTTATTTTATTTTAATTGTATTTATTTTTTTATTGGGAATGCAAAAAAGGTGAACAATTCTATTAAATGTAAATGCATATACATATACATTAAAGGCATTGAAAATGGATACAAAATAAGAAAAAGAAAGACAAAAAAATAAATAAAAAAATAAACGAGACAGCCTCGATGACGTATGCGGCCGACTAAAGGAGAAAGGGAGGACGCTTCCAAACGAGAGACAGCCGCTTTCGTTTTTAATAACTTTACAAAGATGGCTAGTGAGGATCTTCATGTGTATGTTATGTCACAATTTTGAAATTCAAATGATTAAAATATTAGACTTTTTAGTGCACAAATGACCCAGTAAGACAAAAATAGTCCTAAGATTTGAATGCTGCTCTCTGAGCCTTCATGCGCCCCCGAGAGGAATACAGAGCTTTTGGCTCTTAGTTACTTTCCAGTTACGTCTGCCATCGTAGTACTCTTTCAAATTCAATAAATATTGTTACATAAAATAAAGCACATTATGACTGTATTGAGTAGAAATTCTGTGGCATGCAATTTTTTGTGTGTAGGGGTAAATAATGTTTATTAAATAACAAATAAACATTTATTCTATAAACAACTTTTACATATAACATTATCATCTATCTATCTATCTATCTATCTATCTATCTATCTATCTATCTATCTATCTATCTATCTATCTATCTGTCTGTCTGTCTGTCTGTCTGTCTGTCTGTCTGTCTGTCTGTCTAGAACATCCTAGCAACCATCTGGCAACTGCTGGGCAACCATCCAGATTAGAACATCCTAGTAACCACCTAGCAACCATTCAGCACCCCAGCAACCTGATGAAATGAATGAATGCATTTCTGATTGATCATCTCCTTTGTGCATTGAGTCACAATTGGTTTATTCAAATGCTACTCAATGCAAAAAGAAAATGAACTTGCGTGATTACTCTTAATATCGAATCGCATTTGTTTCTCAACAAAATGCTTCCATAGAAGGGGGTGAATTCGTTATCCAGCTTTGAACTACAAAATGAAAAGTTATGCTTGATATTCCATAAACATGCTAGTTATCTAGTTACCTTTAAACGAATCCTGTTTGATGTAAATTTATTTGTGAAATATTTTATTCCTTATCATTTAGGATGTTATTAAGATGCTTATATAGATTATTTAGATGATAGTCTGTATAACAGTTTAATAAACCACATGTATAGTAATTATTACAATTTTAATCTTTGCTCAAATGCAATGTCCAAGACCCATTATTGGATTAGACATCTGAAATAACAGTGTAACTTCTCGCCATGTATTTGAACCAATCATAGCATGAGTAGATAAAAATCCATCCAATCAGCACAAGCCTATTCTTAATCCCTACCTCCCTGACAGTATTAATTACTTTGGGCTCTGCGGAGTGCAGACACATTAAGGAGCCTGTGGACTCTGTATTTTGAAGGACCGCATTGTGTGATTGCTAAATTTTTTCAACATGGTTGATGCATTTTGTGCAACTTGGAAACTGGTTGACAGCCAGAATTTTGATGAATACATGAAAGCACTGGGTAAGTTAAAATAATGATGTTTTAGAAAAAAAACAGATTGCTTTGAACATCTTTGCTCATGCAAAGTGCAATAGTGCAGTCTGGTCTTTAGGTGTATGCATGCATGCTTAAGTTTGGCTCTACAGTTATTACTATAATAATTTTGTCCGTTTTGTAATGTCCACAGGTGTTGGTTTTGCAACTAGGCAAGTTGGCAATGTTACCAAACCCATAATTGTCATCAGCCATGAAGGGGACACAGTTGTGATAAAGACACAGAGTACCTTCAAAAACACTGAGATTTCTTTCAAACTGGGAGAGGAGTTTGATGAAACAACAGCAGATGACAGACATGTAAAGGTGTGTGCTTTTTCATTTAAGTAGGTTTTCTATGACATAGGTGCTCACTGATGTGTGCAATGGTGCAGCAATATCTAAAATTAGTTTTAAAAAGTCAAGATTGCAAACAAATTTATATGCACTCTTTGCAATTTAGGTCTGCTTTTTACCCTCCATGAACTGCTGCTTTGTATGCACTCTGCATGCAGACAAACACACACAAGACAGATTTTTTGTGTATATCATGCACAAAGACAACATTTAGAATAACTAGTTAACTAATTTATTTAATTGCATCTTATTTCAGTCAACTGTAACCATGGAAGGAGACAACCTTGTCCACGTTCAGAAGTGGGACGGCAAGGAGACTAAGTTTGTTAGAGAAATGAAGGATGAAAAAATGGTTATGGTAAGTTGCATTACTGTATAAATATTAGTATGCATACAATATATTTTTTGTATAAAAAATTAGTTTTACTGCCATCAGTGTCATGAATATTTAGTGCTCATACATACTGAATAATAATGATATTGATATATTCTTTCCGAATCTTTGCTGTTTACAGACATTGACCTTTGAGGGAGTGCAGTGTGTGCGCACATATGAAAAGGCATAATGTCGAACTGATGGTCAATTCAGTGTAACCCTGGCAACTTGACAAAATTAAAAGGGCATTTTTACATTGTATTCTAAACTTTAAAGTTTTCCCCTTTTTGAGACACATGAGACATTTTTTTGTGAGACCTTTTATATGAAATACACATTGTGGAGTTTTTATAAATGTTACAGAATGTTATTGGTGGACTGTATAATTGATGCCTGCATTTGTGTCAAACTGAATGAAATACACACTTGTTAAAAAAGACTCTTTGTTTCTTACTAAAGTATGTCTCATACAAACTGTTGGTTGTCATTGGTTTAATACTGAAGTTTCCTGCAAGGTATCCATAGTCAACAATATTACAATATTATTATTAACAATATTAGTATATATATATCAACCTATATATATATATATATTAGTGTATATATATATATATATATATATATATATATATATATATATATATATTGTGGCAGGGCGGAGGGCGGGGCCGGATCGTGATCCTACACACCCGGTCCCGCCCTCCGCCCTGCCACACACATATATATATATATATATATATGATTTTTAATGAATGAAGACTAGATGAATTCCCAAATTTAGATAAATTAACCCAATTTCCATAATTTCCAGCAGCATATCTTTAAGACAAAAAAACAAAACAAATTTACAATACAAAAATGTATTGATTCTATTGTTCCATCTTTATATCCTATAATCTTTTGCTAGTAAATTCCTCTAGTTGTAAATGCTTTATGTTTACGTACAATTTCATTACCTGTAATCCAATTCAATTATGGACTGCATCCTTAAGTACTGGGATGATGAAAATATCATTGATCAGCCGTTTTTATGTTGTAGATGCTAATTAGATTCTAACGAGACTTTGAGAGTCGACTCTGTGCTGTCTTAATCCACTGAGTGGATGGCCAACACTCCAGTAACTCTAAGTCATATTTGCAAAGATTAAATTCAATCTGTTGCCTGGGATTATTTTGACTATTGCACAATGCTGAAATGCCCGTTTTCAAGCGGCCACTTCAGAATAATAACTGAATGACTTGCACATTTGTGTGTGAAAAAAACCTTGTCTGAAGTCTTGAATGATAGTTTGTTTTACTTTTGGAGAAGTTTGAACAGCAACAGACAAAAGGTTGTTTTGTGCAGGGCAGATATATCTGCATTTGAATTGAAAATGCCAGTCTGAGAAACAATCCTGCAACTGTGAAATGTGATGTGGGTATAAACGAGTCTGTGCTCCTCTAAAAATGGCCTGTAGTAACCTCTACACAACTTGTGAACCTGCCAAGTGGGGACATGTCATCGTGGGTCAAAGTTAATCCTTTAATCTGTATTGTCTTTAATTAGGAGCATCATTCGATCAATTTGACCAACCATGTTCAGATGCTTCCTTTCAAATTGGTCCCAAGGGAACCGTTTTGCTTTGTCTGTTACTGGCCCCATTTTATCACAAGTTAATTATGACATATACACTACCAATCCAAAATCTAGACAAATTTACTCATTGTTTAGTATTTCTTCTTCTTCTTTTTCTTCTTCTTCTTCTTCTTCTTCTTCTACTTCTACTTCTACTTTAAGTCAGATAAAAATATCAGAACTATTAAATAAATTTGTCTTATACATTTTTAGCTTCTTCAAAGAATACTCAACCTTTTTCCTAGATTACAATTTAAGACAATCTCTCAATCAGTTTCATGAGATGCCAATTGCCAGTTTTTTGTTTTTAAGACGACGCAAAAATTGTGGCTACAGTAAGACATTTACATTGGAAGTGAATGGGACCAGTCCAAAAACATTCAAATACACTGTTTCAAATGTAAGCCACAAGATGTAAACATTACATGTGTTAACATAAATTTAGTGTGATAAAATCATAGCAACGAATTCATCATGGAAACAAAATTGTAACACTCAATATAACTTTACACTGATATGGTTAGTAAGTGTTTTGATCTCACTAAATCATGTTAGCTTGTTTACATGTGTGGCTGTACTTCTGAAACTATTCATTTTACCATTTATGGATTGGCCCCATTCACTTCCATTTTAGGTGGCTTATTGTGACTGCGATATTTGCTATTTTTTATATAAACGAGGGCTGAGTCATAATTGGTTTATGCCAAAAATTATATCGACTGAGGTTAACTTGTACTGAACGTGGAATATTACTTTAAGATCATGAAAAACAAATTCAGTCAACTGTCAAGACTTTTGACTGGAGGTGTTCTTTTAAAGTAAACAACAATTTGCACTTTCTATCCAGACCTAATATAAGACCGAAACTATATGCAATCATGGGCAAGTTTGACTCTTGTAACTGGCTGCTATTGCTCAAAATCATATTTTACAATGTGCTCAACAATACATATAGTGACAGTTTAGTTTGACCTAGGCTTGTAACGATGGATTTACTATTGCAGCAGATTGTGAATGGACTGTTTCAGTCACAAAAGCATCGTAACTGGAGTGGAAAGTAATCAGCCATTGTTCTACGTATTTGCAGCTGACCTAATAGCATGAGACTCATCAGAGTAACTTGCTCGGATTAATGACACAACTCTTTAACCACACATCACAATACAGTTTTGCCAGGGCAAAAAGATCGACAAGCAAAGTTGTACTTAAAGGGATCGTTTACCTCAAAATGAAAAATCCAACACACTCTCACAGCTAAATCGTCAGGATTCCTACGACTTTTCTAAATTTGGCTCATTCGTATGATATTGTGCGACTGCGCTTGTTTTACTTCCCATGAATTTCACTACAGCCAATGAGCTTCTTGTACTAATGCCATGAATGTGACTGAGGCTGTCAGTCCCTAAAATTCTGTTAACATCTAACATTCGTGTTCCATGAAAGACAGAAAGTTTTATAGAATTGGAACAACATGAGGACATTTTTAGAACTATTCCTTTACTGTATGTATGGATGAAAACCAAATGAGAATCTAACTCTGTCTATTTATTAAAGTCGCATACTGGTATCTTTGTTTTGTGAGTATTGTCCTAGAGACAGTGTTGGAAAGCTACTTCTGAGCCATACACATTACTTGAAGTTAAACTACACTCAAGCTACTCTTTTAAAAAAGTACAGTATTTTGCTACACTACAAGTCAATAACAAAAAGTAGCTGAACTAAACTGAAGCTGTTTAAAGTAGGAAATATTTATATATATATATATATATATATATATATATATACAGAATATAAATAATAAAAAATGAATCATATGAATCATATATGTGAATCCTATATTCATTTATATTAAGTGTTTTTAACCCTTATGATGCATGAGTATTTTGCCAAACATTATATAGGTATATAACACTATTAGGTCTTTAGAAACCCAGCACTTATATCTATCACAAATGGATCTACAAAATGCCCAGATAGTGTATAATTTTCAAAAATAATAATAAATAAAATAAGATAGTTAGAAAATAATAGAATAAATTCTGATATATTTTTAGATTTTTATTTTCATATATTAAAGAGATGATGCAACAATTCAGGACAAATCTAGAACAGAATTCATTACTTTAATACTGAAATTTTATGAGATGCAACTGGCTGTCAAACACCTTGAGCTACACGTAAGACACACACATATGTATTTTCTCAGGCACTTATTGAGTCTAAACAGACGTACAACTTACATCATTTCAGTGGTACACCCAAATGACAATAGCCATATCATACTGTTCATGTGTTGTGCTTGCTATTGTTTACTTCCATGTTGTTTCTTCATCAAATAGCAATGTCAAATGTAAATCGGGATGATCACTGAAACATCAGCGCCACCTTGAGTAAGAAATAGCAAGTATAATATGTATGTGTACACAGTTCTGGGTTACTGATAATTCACCATTGTTGCACAGAAATTTGACATGATATATAAGTTTTATTATAGATAGTATTAGTTATTTGTATGAATATAATATTAATTTGTCTTGCAATAAACAATTAAACTGATATCCTGTGATAGTACAGTCATATATTTCTGAAATATTCTTATCCAGATTTCTTGAAGTGCAAAAAACAAACAAACAAAAAAACAAAAACAAAGTGACAGAGAGAGAGTGGCAGTGTAGTTGAAAAGATGGAGGTACTTTCTTAAATCAGAAACTGAATTCTAATACTTTTAGAAAGCATCCATTTCTTTTCAATCACACAAGGTGTTTCCAAAAGTGCCCACACTTCCATGTAGACTAATTTTGCCTCCAAACTAACTGAGCAAGGGAAGAAAATAGAGAGGATATGGGGGGTCTATTCAGCCACTCAGTCCATGTCAAGTCTATGTGGCCATTTGTCAGGAAGCATGAATGCTTGCCTTCATCATGTCGTCTTTTTTTTCCTTAGGCCAGCCATGGTTCAGCTTTAAGCTGATTTTGCCTCTCATCTTTGTGGGCCGATAGTAGTCCGTTCCTCTGTGGCCAATAACCTATAAGTTTGGGAGTGACATCACTGGCAGATTATGCTCTTGCCAAGTGTCATGAAAGAAACTCTCCCCGTTGTTCTCTGTTGAAAAGAAAAGAGGCACAGGGGCTCTGGGAACCCCCAGAACTTCTCCGTGCCTGCCATGGGAACTGTTAACACAGACGAGAAAATATTTCAGTTGACAATGCACAGATTGTAATTGTACTGGATCGCAGTTCACCCAGGGACTGCTTTTAATTTTAGGGCACTGCTGTTGCATAATAGCTAGCAATGTTTAATGAGAGAGAGTGGTCATGTGGTGTTTTAGTCAATTGATTTAATGACACTTTTTATATGGTTTCAGTTTAAAAATGCTTTTTGGTTCCATAGTAGCTTAATGTCACAAAAAAATAAATAAATAAAAAAAATAAAAAATAAATGTGATTGTAAAACAAGTCATACATTATATAAGCTATGGATTATACATGATATCTGCATTATATACAACATACAGTATATTATAATACAAAGAAATATATATCCTATGCATACTATTTATGTAATGCAAAGCAGGAATTAAAGATGTAGTTCATGACATTAATTTTGGGCATTCTGTATAATGTTTGACCACCAGAAAGAGTAACAAAATATCTATTGTTTTTTATATTAACTTACAGTAAAAACAGTTTTTATTAACTGTTATCAACTGTTTTTAAAATGTATTAAATGTTTTGCTTGATATATTTTTTTGGTGCTATATTCCTTTAAATATTACTTGGTTTTATATTTTATATTATAAAACAAAGACATAGTATTTTTTGGTGTGGCTTACAGTAAGTGTCCAAAAATTTTTGGATCCACTGTAGATTTTGCAATATATATTTATAAAGGCCTATAATACAAAAAGGGAATTTTAGCACAGGCTCAGTTGTCTCTGTTTGTACTTGGCTTTGAGATGTTTAAGTTTTTTTTTTTTTTTACTTGAATAGCAGTCTGCCAAGAACCTTGAATGGCAGAAAGCAGGCTGTGCATACCAATGCATTGAGTATTTGGCAGGTTACATGAGAGCATATTGCCATAATGCCACCTACTGGTAGAAATGGATTTAGGAAAAATGGCCTGGGTGATAGTGAATTAGTGAATTTGTGAATTAGTTGCTCAAATTAAGAATGTATTTGCCATTAAAGTTTCTTAGTTTATAAATGGAAATTTCTGTGAGGATATATGTAATGGACCATCAGGCAGTTGTGCTGGTTTTGTAAAAAATAAAAACATCTCCAACAATTGTTTTGATTTTTGCAAACATCTATTTATTTTAACTTTTCAATCAGACCTCAGCAAAATTTGAGCATGCATTATAGTTCAATTGGCATTATGGTCTCATAGAAGGGCTCTTATTTGACCACAATGTTGTTGTTTTTCTTACAGCTTTGTAAATGATTTCAGTTTATGACTATATATATTATACAGAAAGTCAAATTAAACATTGTACAATAGAAATTACATTTCAAGGATCTGACAGCAAAACCATGCGACAACACTTGAAGATAAACATAATATTATTTTACAATTTTGTTTTCAAATAATTATCTTATTACAATTAAATATGGACCTTAGATACTTTTGTTATCCCAGTCTGGTTTACATACACTGTTAATACAAAAAAATCCACACTTTATGGGTATGTGGCACGGTGGAGGGCGGGACCGGGACGTGCGTAATCACGCCCCGGTCCCGCCCTCCACCGTGCCACAGGGTACATATCCTTTGAATATTAACTTTGAACCGTGCCAAAATTATGAGCAGGATATTTACTGTAGGTTTACATATAACTTAATGCTATGCAAATCTAACAAATAATTACAATCACAAAATCCTATTTTACTATTAAATATAATCTGTTTGTGGAGTTATTCATTTTTGCATTTACTAGATTTACATCAAAATGTGAAGCATGCACAGGCTGAATAAAAACACCACAATAAGCATATGGTATATCAAGGTGAACTATTTTTAAAATGTCAAAAAACTAAAAACAGAATTGGTATAGCATGTATATGACCAGGTGGCATTACTGTATATATGATGGCTACATATTATGGTCTTTGTACAGGCATGAGTTTATCCTCTATGGAGCAACATGCTGAACTCCTTCTGTAGAAAATACATGAAAATGGCTCCTGGGGCCCCCCAGCAATGCACACGTGTCTCACTATTCAACCTCTAACACACAAAATGTAGGTAATGGGGCATTTTACTAATGAGCTTAACAGCTAAGAGTCAAATGAGGTGTGATAGCTAGGGGAAGACATCCAAAATGTGCAGTGCTGGGGAGCCCCTAGGGGCATGATTGAGAAACACTGTGGTAAAGGGTAATGTCCCAAATAATTACACACAATAATACATTTAATCTGTCATATCATTTTGTCTCATAATGGAAAAGTCTTCTGTATGAGTAAAATGGGCATTATAGACAATATTATAACATAATATTCTTATAAATGTCTATGTGCTATTTAACTGGCACATCTTCATCAGGTACTGTAATGATAGCCAGGCACAAAAACACTTCCACATTTCTATAGGTATAATGTTACATAAACCTTTAAAATTATGCAGCGAAAGGTAAATATGATAAATCTTGTGCTACAAGTTAAAACTGCACAATTTGCAAGATAAAAATACATTAGATTGGATGAAAACAGTCTGTGTGTTTAACAGCTTTGTTTCCTCCTTAACTTGTGTCTTTCAATGGCACTCAATTCTAAAAATCTAAATAGCACAGAAATGCAGTTCTTAACAGCATTGTGTTTTAATGCATTTGTCTGGATTTAACACCAAGAAGTTCTATTTTTCTACGCAAAATCCAGCAACTCCTTTTATGGAGTGCTCTGAACAAAACATACTTGTGTTTCCTCTGTGAAGTATAGATTTATAATAATATTGTTTGGCATCTTACCAAACCATTTACATTTGTAAAATGCAAATAAATAAAAAAACTGAGGAACTGGGCTTGCCTATCTAAGCCCTTAAAGCAGTTCTGTAAACTGTTCTGTAAACGTTACTACCAAAAAAAGATCAATAAAATATAAATGTATATATTACTTGATCATTTATATCCTCAGTAAGTTCCATTCCATTTGTGTAAGTCAAAACAAACATTCAAACCCAATTCTGACAGAAAAGAAAGGAATGCTCTGAATTGGCACCCCATCAAAATGAGGTAATGTAAAAATATTTCATGGATAGCATATGATTGTATAATCTGGGAAAAACTGTACTCATGTTCCTTCATTGACGTATACACCGGCAGCCAAAAGTTTGGAATAATGTACAGTTTTTGCTGTTTTGGAAGGAAATTGGTATTTTAGTTCACCAAAGTAGCATTCATCTGCTCACAAACTATAGTCAGCACATTACTGATGTAAAAACAGCACCATCACTATTTGAAAAAAGTTATTTTTGATCAAATCTAGACCGGCCCCATTTCCAGAAGCCATCACTCCAACACCTTATTGTTTTTTTCCCTCCATTTTTCTCCCCAATTTGGAATGACCAATTCTCAATGCCCTCTAAGTCCTCGTGGTGGCATAGTGACTCACCTCAGTCCACGTCTGAGACTGTCAATCCACGCATCTTATCACGTGGCTTGTTGAGCACATTACCGCCGAGATGTAGCATGTGTAGAGGCTTCACGCTGTTCTCCGCGGCATCCACGCACAACTCACCACACGCCCCACTGAGAGCGAGAACCACATTATAGCGGCCACGAGGAGGTTACCCCATGTGATTGTACCCTCTCTAGGAAATGGACCAATTTGGTTGCTTAGGAGACCTGGCTGGAGTCACTCAGCTCGCCCTGTCGACTAGCGACTCCAGGAGTGGTAGTCAGCGTCAATACTCGCTGAGCTACCCAGACCCCTGCCAAACACTTTATCCTTGAGTAATCATGCTCATAATTCAGTAATTGTATTAGAAAATCACTTGCCATTATATCAAACACAGTTGAAAGCTATTTAGATTGTTAAATTAATCTTAACATTGTCTTTGTGTTTGTTTTTGAGTTACCACAATATGCAATAGACTGGCATGTCTTAAGGTAAATATTAGGTCAAAAAAGGCAAAAAATAATCATCTTTCTCTAGAAATTCATCAAACAATAATTTTTTTGAGGAATGAAGGCTATACAATGCTTGAAATTGCCAAAAAAACGTAATATTTCATACAAAGGAGTACACTACAGTCTTCAAAGACAAAGGACAACTGGCTCTAACAAAAACAGAAAGAGACGTGTGAGGCCAGATGTACAACTAAACAAGAGGATAAATACATCAGAGTCTCTAGTTTGAGAAATAGGCACCTTGCATGTCCTCAGCTGACAGCTTCATTGAATTCTACCCGCTCAACACCAGTTTCATGTACATCAGTAAAGAGAAGACTTAGGGGTACAGACATTATGGGAAGAATTGCAAAGGAAAAGACACTTTTGAATCAGAAATACAAAAATAAAAGGTTAGAGTGGGCAAAGAATCACAGACATTGGACAACAGATAATTGGAAAAGAGTGTTATGGATCTTAACCCCATTGAGCTTTTGTGGGATCAGCTAGACTGTAAGGTGTGTGAGAAGTGCCCGACAAGACATCCACATCTATGGCAAGTGCTACAGAAAGTGTGGAGTGAAATGTCACCTGAGTATCTGGACAAACTGACAGTTAGAATGAGAAGGATCTACAAATCTGTCATTGCTGTCACGTGGAGGATTTTTTGATGAGACACTTTGAAGTAGTTTAAGAAGTTCTGAAAAAAAAAATTCCAAACTGGAATAGTAACATTTTCACATTATTTATGTCCTGACTATAAATTGTGATCAGTTGAATGCCACTTTGGTGAATTAAAGAACCAATTTGTTTCCATAAGAGCAAAATCTGTACATTACTCAAAATTTTTTGCCGCCAGTGTATATATATACTTATACACATGAAGCATAAATAAAAATATATTATTCAGACACCTGAAATAAAAGGCAAATCTACAATATCAATTAAAATACAGATAGCCTTAAGACAATATGAAAAATTGTAGCAAAACTTAGTGCAACCGCTGTCCATTTAAACGCTCTGAACCACAAAATAACAATAAAGGCCAACAACATTTTTAAGAAGGAAGTTTTCCAGTTTTGTTTTGAAAGCTCATCCAGGAAATAACTTAAATCATCATGTCTGGGCCCTCCTCGGTGTGATTGTTAGGACCAGTTATGTACCAATATACCTCTTGCATCAAAGCGACAGGTGCCTCGTCCTTCAGAGGTCTTTATTCCATTGGCTTTGCCATGCTGTCAAACTTCAGACTCCAGAGTTTGGCTTGGCTCACAATACCGGTGGTGAAAAGGGGAAGAACGGATACTGAGTATCATCCTCATCCACGAAGAAACATTGGAAGTACGGAATGTCTTCTGGAGTGGAAAAGTTATTAGAAGCATTTTTTTCAGGATTATTTTAGGGAAAAATGAATGGTCACACTTCACATACAAAGGAAAAGTAAAAAGACTTCTAAACAGCACATTACTGCAACATTGCTTTAAAAGCACAGCTGTAGCTGTAGCTGATTGACAAAAACTTACCCTCCTCTATTTCTGGAATATCTTTGGTGACATCAGGTACTTCTACTTTAAAAACAACAGAATGAAGAGATGCAATTTTCAATAAACAAGTTACAAAATAACACTACAGCTTTCATAAATTGTTCAAATAATGCTAGAGTTTATTGAGAAAATAAAATCATGCAAAATTATGTAATTCATATATTTTACCTTTTTCTTCCTTGGCCTTGACACCTTCTTTCTCAGTTTGCATCGCTTTAGTAGCAGAAAATTCACAAAATAATTTTAAGAGAATTAATTTGAGCAGACATAAGTAACTTGAAATGATCTGAATATTTATGGACTTCACTGTAGATAACTTCACTGCTGAAGCATTAAAACAACAACAACAAAATCATACCTTTTTCTATGACTTCCTCACGTTCTACAAGAAGAAGGGAAAAAAAAGAAGACAACACAACATTTTTATATTTAAAAATTTCTTATAAGTTTTGCAAAACTGCAAGTTTTGATGCACACTTAATGCTTTAGTGCGATACCAGGGTCTCTTTGCAGGGATGTTGAATTGCTCTGTTTTTATTATTTGCAATACTCCTAGGCTGTTTTTCCTGATAATGTTGCAACTTACACTATTACGATCATTTTAACTAACATCGCTCATTATAAAGTAGAACTTAAGTGCTTTTTCATGGGAGCGGTCTGCTCCAAAATTGATGAAACTTTGGTCAATATGTCCAGGAGTTTGTCTTCTTAACATGAACATAATATGGAAATACTGACAAGTCATGGAAATTGTATGTTACATTGTCATGGTGCCGAAAGTTATTAAATATTACTGAATTTAATGAAAGAAATAAGGATGGCTTCGGCAAGACAGGGATTCAGATGTATCGACTTCATAGAGATTAATAAAAGTAATACAAGAAATGCCCGTAATGAGAATACACGCGATGTGAATCACAAGTGGCTCTTACATTGCCATTATAATTATGCTTATCAAAGAAGGCTGATATAACGTTATACTGTATTATGTGTCTGTAAACATAGACATATCATTCACGTTGTATGTGCAGACTGCGGAGAATGTCTATTGATTGCAATGCAATTTTTCAACACTTTTCATCCTCTAAAAGAGAGTACAATAGCTTTCCAATGATCAAAATGTGTTAATATAATTTATTAAATGTCCAGTTTTCTCTGATAAACTGTGTTAAGCGAAAAAAAATCTATGTTTAAGTTGCACTTAATGGAGCGGAATGTTTTTACATAGCTACTACTTAGATAAAGATGCTTTTGGAAAATGGCTGTAGAGATTAAGTTCTACTTAATTGCTACTAATGTTCTACTTAGTGCTTCGGGAAACCCAGCTTTTGTCTAGGAATAATTGATCCCAATTCATGTCTACAATATTCACAGCACTGCAGCTAATTTATAAAGGTTATTTGCCTTTCTAATGCTTAGAATTAAGATTCCTGAAAAGGATTTCTGTAATGTTGAGGCAAATTTTGTATACTATCGCCAACTATCATATATCAGCCAATCATTTTAAGCCTATTGATGAACATGTGAATTCTTTTATATTCTTGGAGTGGAAAAAATGCATGAATGTACACCCACAGCTATTGGTGAATAGAGAATACAATTGTTAAAGGTCACTGTTAGTAAATCTATGTGATGCAAGCCCATTGGTACAGCCATACTACCTTGCTGTAAATGTTTCTTTACTTCTTTAACTTTTTCATGAGGGATTTCTAGAATTAGGAAAGAGAGTCATGCAAACACTGATCTAACCACTTTTTACATGTGCATGCCAATGTGGTAAAATCATTTCTTATAAAATACAGCATCAATAGTAATTACAAATGATTTCAACAACTTAAAAGTTCTAGTAATTCAGATGTATATCAAGTTACCTTTCTTTTTGTGCTCTGGACTGATCTTGGATTTCAGAGCCTCTTTTTCTAGAATGATAAAGTTAATCATTCTTTTATTTGGACATAAGTGATTCGTTTTGCTATCTACTTGCATTATGAAATAATGTACCAGTAATAACAATAAACTTCATTTATAGACATCATTTCATGTAGTTTTTTTTTAAATATAGCCTATACAAAATTAATCTCCTTTTATTTAAGCTCTTATCAATATAATTACCTGCAAAATACACACACAGCGTTCATATATTCACTTCATACATCAACACAAGCAAATCTTCTGTCTATGCCATTGCTTTTTCCTGATTTCTATAAATTGATGTAGTCCTTACTCTGCTGAAATCATTTGACTATAGTTACCTTTCTTTGCAGTTGCTTGTTTAGTGATGTTTTTCAGGGCGTCACGTTCTGTGTTGTGGGAAACATAAATTGAATTAGCCACATTCAGGATAAACAGGGACAATGACTGCTTGATATATTTGGCACTCATTTTGTATGGGCAATAAATACAGTACATTGTATGTTATATTAAACAGAAATTCCAAGGTGATGTCAATTGCAACATGTGGAACATTCCAATATTGTTCTAAAAGCTTTGTCTAGTTTCAGAATCAAACTGTACCTAACAACATCCAAAAGAAAAAAGGAAGTAACAATTCTAAAGGTTAATATGTTAAATAACAGGTTTGATTAGAGAATGTTTGCACATTACCTGTCTTAATAGATGCTGTCTTGGTAATGTTCTTCAGAGCATCATGTTCTTTAAAAGAACAATATTTCTATCACTCACATTTAAACTGTACATTACTGTGGGAATCACAGTTTATATAAAATCTTGCAAAGCCTGATGTCTTATTAGTTGTGGCTCAATGCATCCATTTTTAAGACCAGACATGCATGTGAACAGACAAATAGCTACACTGACATGTGAAGTTTAACAAATACCTTTGTTGGTTGTTTTTGCTTTTTCCTTAGAGACAGTTGGCTTGACTTTCATGCTGACAGTGTCAGGCTCTGTAAAGGCAACACGTGGCATGTTGTTTAAAAATAACTTATTAATTATTGATGTAGTTCATTTTCCTTTTAAGTGGAATTCATGGTTGACTGTGAAAACACACACAAATGAATTACCTCTTGACTCGGATTCTAGATTATTTATTGTAATTTAGATATTGCAGATCACCCAAACTAGTCTTTATGAGGATAATGAGACTGTTTCCAAGAATGCTCCTTTGATTGGCTCAAAACTCAACAGTTTTGTTAATGTTAAAGAAATTTTAAACATTTGGTGTCAAAACACTGTTATTAATCTGTACATGTTTAGTAAAAAAAAGTTCATCCAGTTGGCGCGTATACAACGAAATAAATATTTGATCGGTCTGTTCCTCTGAAAATAATGTCGTCACATAGGGCTATTTCAAGTAGCTTATATCTAACATGGATGGACAAAATACCTTTTATTGTTCGGTTGTCCATCGTTAAAAGAGTAATTTGATTTTGTGTGGATTCCAGGTCACTTCTCATTTCACCAATGTCCTTCCTCAGGAGATCCAGAAGAGACAGTTTTTGGTTAATGGAGTTCAGGATCTCCACATCCAGACCGATGGGTGCAACATCACCTGTGTGTTTGAAAGAATTTTGAAACCAACTCATCGAATGAGCCTGTGGTTATTCAGACAGTTATAGCTTTAGCGCTTGTCAAATGCACCATTTTCCATTATTCCTGCTTTATAAAACAGGCTTCATGTAGAAATTAGAACTATTAACTAGGATAGTTTTAGCATTTCTAGTTGGACGAATAAGTGAATTTGTTAGTATAAGGTAATTTCCTTATTTTTAAGTTTGATAAAATCGGTCTAATTGTATTAACATGCAACTAGTGAACAATAAGAAAAATGAACAAGAATGTTTTAGCATTAGTGTATAGCAAAAGTTTATGAATATTAAAAAGAATATAAATAAATATTCGCTTATGCTAACTGAAGGTCTTATCTGTAATGATGCTCATAGGATTTTGGTTGAAAGATTTTACATTTCCTAAAAGCACATTGTGGGCAAATAAAATCACCACTTTTTAGAGTTGGCTCAGGTGCCTTTTCTTCAACAACTTCAGGCTCTATAAAACAGTATTGTTTCATGTGATTAATAATCATCTTACACAGTATAAAATAGTACTATATGCACAGAGTGTTTTGATTAACATCCATACCTTTCTTTACAAGAGCTGGTTTAACTCTCTCCTTTAAGACTTTAGCCTCTGAAATGTAAAAATAATAATAATGTAAGAATATCTAAGAAAGAAAATGCAGTTTTGACATTAACAGTTTATTATAGGCAATGGCTATGTTTTAATGAAAGAAAAGAAAAAAAGGAAGAAAAAAAAAAGTAATCCTTGACCATACATTATCTAGGGGTAAAATTAATCTTAATTCTAACAGTGGGATGGCATTATTTTGAACAAAAAAATAAATAAAACATTATAAGTACCTTTCTTTGCTGCTGGCTTTGGCTTTTCCTTGGTTATTTCACGTTCTGTAAAACACAGGGATTTCACTTTAGAATAGCAAATTAAAACTTGTTAAAAATTATAGTATTCTTCATAATTCATTTGTAATTGTATGTTTAAAAGAATTGAATTGAATCAGAATTATACTAAATACTGTATATACCCTCTTCTTCAGGGACTGGTTTTGCCTTATCCTTTAGAAACTTAACCGAAAGACGTAAATACAGACTTCTTTCTCAAAATATTATATATGTATATGAGAAGAATAGCATCTCTGAATGCTATTCTGAGATGCTGGTTGGCGCTGTTTTGGTGGATCGAGGGGGACCTACAATATTAGGTCCCCTGGGATTTTCATGGACAACAGTCTCTATAATTTATTGAGAAGGTGCCAAAAACAAAAAAAACATCCAATGAGAGACAGTTCTGTGGATGGAAATGTCGTGTTGATGTTGATAACCGCACTGTACAATTGTGGTGAGAAGAACAGCATCTCTGAATGCTATTCTGAGATGCTGGTTGGCGTTGATTTGGCGGCACGAGGGGGATCTACACAATATTAGGCAGGTGGTTTTAATGTTGTGAATGAATGGTGTATATTGATTATGGATACATTTCTTTTTAGGTTCTGGTGTTGGTTCAAATGCCTTTTCTTTTGCAACTTTAAGCCATAAAAACCTTTAGGATTGATGTGAAGAATAATCATCATATAATGTAGTCTAAAAAAACAGTACCGGTATATGTAATGATTTAATTGACATCCATACCTTTCTTTACAGGAGCTGGTTTAGCTTTCTCCTGGATGACTTCAGCCTCTGAAAAGACAACGATTGTAAAAGATTTAGAAAAAATTTAAAAAAAAAAATAATAAAGACAGACAGACAGAAAATCTTTACCATTGCCTTTGAATAGCAAAAATTTTGAATAGTATTTACTTTATATTAAACAACATAAAAGCACACTTGAAGTTAAAACAATAGTACTGTAACACATACCTTTCTTTACAGGGGCTAGTTTAATTTCCTCCTTGAGGACTTCAACCTCTAAAATAAGAATTAGAGAAAATCAATTACTCTCTTTTGTATAATCTTATATTTTGCTTATGGATAATGTTAATTTGATAGGCAACAAAGTAAATCAAACCTTTCTTCTTAGGGGCTGGTTTAGCTTTCTCTTTAATGGCTTCAGCCTCTACAGTGGTGAAAATATAAAAGCATTTATCGTTTTCTTAAATCTGGCCCAGGAAAAATGTCTTGACATTATTCTGACTAATAACCTAAAGTACCTTTCTTTGGTGCTGGCTTCGGCTTTTCTTTAGTTATCACAGGTTCTGCAAAACATGTGGGTTTAACCTTATTGACTGCATTTAAGACATAGGCCATTTTTTGGAGATGTTTTGATAAATCAGCAATGCTATATCACAAAATAATAAGTAAAAAGGATTTAGAATTTAGTAGGTTATTGGACATGTACCTTTCTCTTTAGGAACTGGTTTAGCCTTTTCCTTTGGAACCTCAACTGAAAAGCAGAGACGATGTAAATACATAAGCATTTGTGTCTACAAACATCTTGGAATATGAAAACATATGGATGGGATTCAGTCAGGTATTCCAATATGCAAACTTTAAAAGATGAAACATATGAATACTGTGTATCAATACCTTTCATTGCAGGTTTTGGTGTTGGTTCAGGTGCCTTTTCTTTAGGAACATCAGGCTCTATAATACGTGTGTGTGTGTGTGTGAATGTTGCATGTGGTAAATAATCATAAATCATACATATATTTATACATACATATATGCAAGATGAATTAATTGAATCTATTACCTTTCTTCACAGGAGTTAGTTTAACTTCCTCGATGATTTCAGCCTCTACAATGATAATAATATAAAAATGTTTAGACAAGGTATAAAACTTATTTTAGGATTAATGTTAATTTGATTGTTAACAATAAATCCAACCTTTCTTCTTAGGGGCTGGTTTAGCTTTCTCTTCGGTAATGTCAGGCTCTTCAAATCAAACGGACATTTCAGTTTGTATCATGACAAACGTATTAGCTCTTAACTTGCTCAGTCTCTAAAATACTGTCCCCTAGTTTAATATATTAAATCAGGACTATAGGTCTATCTCTTCATTTGGACAGAATTACCAAAACCGGTGACTTTTTTTATTTATTTTTTTAAAGCATCCTAAAAGCCATCTAGGGAAAACTCACCTCTTTTTGTTGTTGGTTCAGGAGCCTTTTCTTTAGCAGCTTCAGGCTCTGTTAAACAGTTTCGTTTGGTGTGATGAATAATCATTGTACATGAAAAGCATCATTATATGCAAGATGATTTCAATGATACCTATACCTTTCTTTACAGGAGTTGGTTTAGCTTTCTCTTTGATGACTTCAGCATCTAAAATGGAGGTGATGTGAAAATATTTAGAGATTGCTGTTACATTTGACACATTAGGATGAGATCATTGGAACCCCTACCTTTCTTCTCAGGTGCTGGTTTCACTTTCTCTTTGATGACTTCAGCCTCTAAATATTGGTAACATAAAAATATTTAGAAAAAGCAAAAGGTTAGCATTATCTTACAACATGCCAGGTGAAACAGTTTTGGTAACATTCCCCAAATAAATTCTGATTCCCACCGAGAGCGAACCACGTTATAGCGACCACGAGGACGTTACCCCATGTGACTCTACCCTCCCTAGCAACTGGGCCAATTTGGTTGCTTAGGATACCTGTCTGGAGTCACTCAGCACGCCCTGGGATTCGAACTTGTGACTCCAGGGGTGGTAAAATGGGCTGGTTTGAGTATTTCTGTAACTGCTGGTCCCCTGGGATTTTCATGGACAACAGTCCCTACAATTTATTCAGAATGATGCCAAAACCAAAAACATCCAATGATCGACAGTTTTGTGGATGGAAATGCCGTGTTGATGAGAGAGGTTAACAGAGAATGGTCAAACTAGGTCAAACTGAAAAAGTCTACAGTAACTCAGAAAACCACTCTGTACAATTGTGGTGAGAAGAATAGCATCTCATCATCCATACCTTTCTTTTCAGGGGCTAGTTTAGCTTTCTCCTGGATGACATCAGCCTCTACAATGTTGATAACATTAATGAACAAGGATTTATTTGCATAACTGTAAAATTGCTTAAGAAAACTTTAATTAGATTTTCAAAGCAAATCAAACCTTTCTTTTTAGGGGCTGTTTTTGCTTTCTCTTTGACGATTTCAGCTTCTAAAATGGTGACAGAATAAAAACGTTTAAAGAAAGCAAAATATATTTTTCCATTTTGCTATTCTGGCATAGCAAATATGTTGAATCATTTCAAAAGGATAAAGCACTCACAACATATCTTATATTGTATATAAATACCTTTCTTTGCAGGTTCTGGTGTTGGCTCAGGTGCTTTTTCTTTAGCAACTTTCTCTATAAAATGGGCATTTTATAATTGGTTTTATAAAACAGTATTTTATTTTCATAAATTATTTTCATATAGTGTAAAGCAACAGCATGCTGGGTGTTTTATCTATACAGTACCTTTCTTTACAGGAGCTGGTTTAGCTTTCTCCTTGACTTCAGCCTCTGAAAAGACAACGATTGTAAAAGATTTTGTAAAAATGCAAAACAAATTAAATAAAAAATCTTTCGAAAAAATAAAGACAGACAGACAGAAAATCTTTACCATTGCCTTTGATTAGCAGGAAAAGTATTTACTTTATATTAAACAGCATAAGAGCACACTTGAAGTTAAAACAATAGTACTGTAACACATACCTTTCTTTACAGGGGCTAGTTTAATTTCCTCCTTGAGGACTTCAACCTCTAAAATATGAATTAGAGAAAATCAATTACTCTCTTTTTTATAATCTTATATTTTGCTTACGGATAATGTTAATTTGATAGGTAACAAAGTAAATCAAACCTTTCTTCTTAGGGGCTAGTTTAGCTTTCTCTTTAATGGCTTCAGCCTCTACAATGGTGAAAATATAAACGCATTTATCATTCTCTTAAATCTGGCCTAGGAAAATGTCTTGACATTATTCTCACTAATAACCTAAAGTACCTTTCTTTGGTGCTGGCTTCGGCTTTTCTTTAGTTATCACAGGTTCTGCAAAACATGTGGGTTTAACCTTATTGACTGCATTTAAGACATAGGCCATTTTTTGGAGAGGATTTGATAAATCAGCAATGCTATATCACAAAATAATAAGTAAAAAGGATTTAGAATTTAGAAGTTATTGGACATGTACCTTTCTCTTTAGGAACTGGTTTAGCCTTTTCCTTTGGATCCTCAACTGAAAAGCAGAGACAGTGTAAATACATAAGCATTTGTGTCTACAAACATCTTGGAATATGAAAACATATGGATGGGATTCAGTCAGGTATTCCAATATGCAAACTTTAAAAGATAAAACATATGAATACTGTGTATCAATACCTTTCATTGCAGGTTTTGGTGTTGGTTCAGGTGCCTTTTCTTTAGGAACATCAGGCTCTATAATACGTGTGTGTGAATGTTGCATGTGGTAAATAATCATAAATCATACATATATTTATACATACATATATGCAAGATGAATTAATTGAATCTATTACCTTTCTTCACAGGAGTTAGTTTAACTTCCTCGATGATTTCAGCCTCTACAATGATAATAATATAAAAATGTTTAGACAAGGTATAAAACTTATTTTAGGATTAATGTTAATTTGATTGTTAACAATAAATCCAACCTTTCTTCTTAGGGGCTGGTTTAGCTTTCTCTTCGGTAATGTCAGGCTCTTCAAATCAAACGGACATTTCAGTTTGTATCATGACAAACGTATTGGATCTTAACTTGCTCAGTCTCTAAAATACTGTCCCCTAGTTTAATATAGTAAATCTGGACTATAGGTCTATCTCTTCATTTGGACAGAATTACCAAAACGTTAAATTTGCGTAAATTCAGGTGCTAGATGTTTAAAAATCAAGTCTACGCTTCAATTGCAAGCTGTTCCGTCGAGAAGCGAAAACAAGTATATGTGCAGGAGAGATTGGCGATTTTTTTTTTAAAAAAGCATCCTAAAAGCCATCTAGGGAAAACTCACCTCTTTTTGTTGTTGGTTCAGGTGCCTTTTCTTTAGCAGCTTCAGGCTCTGTTAAACAGTTTCGTTTGGTGTGATGAATAATCATTGTACATGAAAAGCATCATTATATGCAAGATGATTTCAATGATACCTATACCTTTCTTTACAGGAGTTAGTTTAGCTTTCTCTTTGATGACTTCAGCATCTAAAATGGAGGTGATGTGAAAATATTTAGAGATTGCTGTTACATTTGACACATTAGGATGAGATCATTGGAACCCCTACCTTTCTTCTCAGGTGCTGGTTTCACTTTCTCTTTGATGACTTCAGCCTCTAAATATTGGTAACATAAAAATATTTAGAAAAAGCAAAAGGTTAGCATTATCTTACAACATGCCAGGCGAAACAGTTTTGGTAACATTCCCCAAATAAATTCTGATTCCCACTGAGATCGAACCACGTTATAGTCACCACGAGGACGTTACCCCATGTGACCCTACCCTCCCTAGCAACTGGGCATATTTGGTTGCTTAGGAGACCTGTCTGGAGTCACTCAGCATGCCCTGGGATTCGAACTCGTGACTCCAGGGGTGGTAAAATGGGCTGGTTTGAGTATTTCTGTAACTGCTGGTCCCCTGGGATTTTCATGGACAACAGTCTCTACAATTTATTCAGAATGATGCCAAAACCAAAAACATCCAATGATCGACAGTTCTGTAGATGGAAATGCCGTGTTGATGAGAGGGGTTAACAGAGAATGGTCAAACTGGGTCAAACTGACAAAGTCTACAGTAACTCAGAAAACCACTCTGTACAATTGTTGTGAGAAGAATAGCATCTCTGAATGCTATTCTGAGATGCTGGTTGGCGCTGTTTTGGTGGCATGAGGGGGATCTACACAATATTAGGCAGGGGGTTTTAATGTTGTGAATGATTGGTGTATATTGAATATGGATACATTTCTTTGTAGGTTCTGGTGTTGGTTCAAATGCCTTTTCTTTTGCAACTTTAAGCCATACAAACTTTTTGGTTTGATGTGAAGAATAATCATCATATACTGTAGTCTAAAATAACAGTACCGGTATATGTAATTATTTAATTGACATCCATACCTTTCTTTTCAGGGGCTAGTTTAGCTTTCTCCTGGATGACTTCAGCCTCTACAATGTTGATAACATTAATGAACAAGGATTTCTTTTGCATAACTGTAAAATTGCTTAAGAAAACTTTAATTAGATTCTCAAAGCAAATCAAACCTTTCTTTTTAGGGGCTGTTTTTGCTTTCTCTTTGACGATATCAGCTTCTGAAATGGTGACAGTATAAAAAGAAAGCAAAATATAGTTTTCCATTTTGCTATTCTGGCATAGCAAATATGTTGAATCATTTCAAAAGGATAAAGCACTCACAACATATCTTATATTGTATATAAATACCTTTCTTTGCAGGTTCTGGTGTTGGCTCAGCTGCTTTTTCTTTAGCAACTTTCTCTATAAAATGGGCATTTTATAATTGGGTTTGTAAAACAGTATTTTATTTTCATAAATTATTTTCATATAGTGTAAAGCAACAGCATGCTGGGTGTTTTATCTATACAGTACCTTTCTTTACAGGAGCTGGTTTAGCTTTCTCCTTGACTTCAGCCTCTGAAAAGACAACGATTGTAAAAGATTTCGTAAAAATGCAAAACAAATTAAATAAAAAATCATTCGAAAAAAAATAAAGACAGACAGACAGAAAATCTTTACCATTGCCTTTGATTAGCAGGAATAGTATTTACTTTATATTAAACAGCATAAAAGCACACTTGAAGTTAAAACAATAGTACTGTAACACATACCTTTCTTTACAGGGGCTAGTTTAATTTCCTCCTTGAGGACTTCAACCTCTAAAATAAGAATTAGAGAAAATCAATTACTCTCTTTTTTATAATCTTATATTTTGCTTATGCATAATGTTAATTTGATAGGTAACAAAGTAAACCAAACCTTTCTTCTTAGGGGCTGGTTTAGCTTTCTCTTTAATGGCTTCAGCCTCTACAATGGTGAAAATATAAAAGCATTTATCATTCTCTTAAATCTGGCCCAGGAAAAATGTCTTGACATTATTCTCACTAATAACCTAAAGTACCTTTCTTTGGTGCTGGCTTCGGCTTTTCTTTAGTTATCACAGGTTCTGCAAAACATGTGGGTTTAACCTTATTGACTGCATTTAAGACATAGGCCATTTTTTGGAGAGGATTTGATAAATCAGCAATGCTATATCACAAAATAATAAGTAAAAAGGATTTAGAATTTAGAAGTTATTGGACATGTACCTTTCTCTTTAGGAACTGGTTTAGCCTTTTCCTTTGGAACCTCAACTGAAAAGCAGAGACGACGTAAATACATAAGCATTTGTGTCTACAAACATCTTGGAATATGAAAACATATGGATGGGATTCAGTCAGGTATTCCAATATGCAAACTTTAAAAGATAAAACATATGAATACTGTGTATCAATACCTTTCATTGCAGGTTTTGGTGTTGGTTCAGGTGCCTTTTCTTTAGGAACATCAGGCTCTATATTACGTGTGTGTAAATGTTGCGTGTGGTAAATAATCATAAATCATACATATATTTATACATACATATATGCAAGATGAATTAATTGAATCTATTACCTTTCTTCACAGGAGTTAGTTTAACTTCCTCGATGATTTCAGCCTCTACAATGATGATAATATAAAAATGTTTAGACAAGGTATAAAACTTATTTTAGGATTAATGTTAATTTGATTGTTAACAATAAATCCAACCTTTCTTCTTAGGGGCTGGTTTAGCTTTCTCTTCGGTAATGTCAGGCTCTTCAAATCAAACGGACATTTCAGTTTGTATCATGACAAACGTATTAGCTCTTAACTTGCTCAGTCTCTAAAATACTGTCCCCTAGTTTAATATAGTAAATCAGGACTATAGGTCTATCTCTTCATTTGGACAGAATTACCAATACTGGTGACTTTTTTTTTTAAAGCATCCAAAAAGACATCTAGGGAAAACTCACCTCTTTTTGTTGTTGGTTCAGGTGCCTTTTCTTTAGCAGCTTCAGGCTCTGTTAAACAGTTTCGTTTGGTGTAATGAATAATCATTATTCATGAAAAGCATCATTACATGCAAGATAATTTCAATGATACCTATACCTTTCTTTACAGGAGTTGGTTTAGCTTTCTCTTTGATGACTTCAGCATCTAAAATGGAGGTGATGTGAAAATATTTAGAGATTGCTATTACATTTGACACATTAGGATGAGATCATTGGAACCCCTACCTTTCTTCTCAGGTGCTGGTTTCACTTTCTCTTTGATGACTTCAGCCTCTAAATATTGGTAACATAAAAATATTTAGCAAAAGCAAAAGGTTAGCATTATCTTACAACATGCCAGGTGAAACAGTTTTGGTAACGTTGATGAGAGAGGTTAACAGTGAATGGTCAAACTGGTTGAAACTGACAAAGTCTACAGTAACTCAGAAAACCACTCTGTACAATTGTGGTGAGAAGAATAGAATCTTTGAATGCTATTCTGAGATGCTGGTTGGTGCTGTTTTGGCGGCATATGGGGGATCTACACAATATTAGGCAGGTGGTTTTAATGTTGTGTCTGAGTGGTGTATATTGATTATGGATACCTTTCTTTGTAGGTTCTGGTGTTGGTTCAAATTAATTTTCTTTTGTAACTTTAAGCCATAAAAACATTTAGGATTGATGTGAAGAATAATCATCATATACTGTAGTCTAAAATAACAGTACCGGTATATGTAATGATTTAATTGACATCCATACCTTTCTTTACAGGGGCTAGTTTAGCTTTCTCCTGGATGACTTCAGCCTCTACAATGTTGATAACATTAATGAACAAGGATTTCTTTTGCATAACTGTAAAATTGCTTGAGAAAACTTTAATTAGATTCTCAAAGCAAATCTAACCTTTCTTTTTAGGGGCTGTTTTTGCTTTCTCTTTGACGATATCAGCTTCTGAAATGGTGACAGTATAAAAAGAAAGCGAAACAGAATTTTATTTTCATAAATTATTTTCATATAGTGTAAAGCAACAGCATGCTGGGTGTTTTATCTATACAGTACCTTTCTTTACAGGAGCTGGTTTAGCTTTCTCCTTGACTTCAGCCTCTGAAAAGACAACGATTGTAAAAGATTTTGTAAAAATGCAAAACAAATTAAATAAAAAATAATAAGAAAAAATAAAGACAGACAGACAGAAAATCTTTACCATTGCCTTTGATTAGCAGGAATAGTATTTACTTTATATTAAACAGCATAAAAGCACACTTGAAGTTAAAACAATAGTACTGTAACACATACCTTTCTTTACAGGGGCTAGTTTAATTTCCTCCTTGAGGACTTCAACCTCTAAAATAAGAATTAGAGAAAATCAATTACTCTCTTTTGTATAATCTTATATTTTGCTTATGCATAATGTTAATTTGATAGGTAACAAAGTAAACCAAACCTTTCTTCTTAGGGGCTGGTTTAGCTTTCTCTTTAATGGCTTCAGCCTCTACAGTGGTGAAAATATAAAAGCATTTATCGTTCTCTTAAATCTGGCCCAGGAAAAATGTCTTGACATTATTCTGACTAATAACCTAAAGTACCTTTCTTTGGTGCTGGCTTCGGCTTTTCTTTAGTTATCACAGGTTCTGCAAAACATGTGGGTTTAACCTTATTGACTGCATTTAAGACATAGGCCATTTTTTGGAGATGTTTTGATAAATCAGCAATGCTATATCACAAAATAATAAGTAAAAGGATTTAGAATTTAGAAGTTATTGGACATGTACCTTTCTCTTTAGGAACTGGTTTAGCCTTTTCCTTTGGAACCTCAACTGAAAAGCAGAGACGACGTAAATACATAAGCATTTGTGTCTACAAACATCTTGGAATATGAAAACATATGGATGGGATTCAGTCAGGTATTCCAATATGGAAACTTTAAAAGATGAAACATATGAATACTGTGTATCAATACCTTTCATTGCAGGTTTTGGTGTTGGTTCAGGTGCCTTTTCTTTAGGAACATCAGGCTCTATAATACGTGTGTGTGAATGTTGCATGTGGTAAATAATCATAAATCATACATATATTTATACATACATATATGCAAGATGAATTAATTGAATCTATTACCTTTCTTCACAGGAGTTAGTTTAACTTCCTCGATGATTTCAGCCTCTACAATGATAATAATATAAAAATGTTTAGACAAGGTATAAAACTTATTTTAGGATTAATGTTAATTTGATTGTTAACAATAAATCCAACCTTTCTTCTTAGGGGCTGGTTTAGCTTTCTCTTCGGTAATGTCAGGCTCTTCAAATCAAACGGACATTTCAGTTTGTATCATGACAAACGTATTAGCTCTTAACTTGCTCAGTCTCTAAAATACTGTCCCCTAGTTTAATATAGTAAATCAGGACTATAGGTCTATCTCTTCATTTGGACAGAATTACCAAAACCGGTGACTTTTTTTTTTAAAGCATCCTAAAAGACATCTAGGGAAAACTCACCTCTTTTTGTTGTTGGTTCAGGTGCCTTTTCTTTAGCAGCTTCAGGCTCTGTTAAACAGTTTCGTTTGGTGTGATGAATAATCATTGTACATGAAAAGCATCATTATATGCAAGATGATTTCAATGATACCTATACCTTTCTTTACAGGAGTTGGTTTAGCTTTCTCTTTGATGACTTCAGCATCTAAAATGGAGGTGATGTGAAAATATTTAGAGATTGCTATTACATTTGACACATTAGGATGAGATCATTGGAACCCCTACCTTTCTTCTCAGGTGCTGGTTTCACTTTCTCTTTGATGACTTCAGCCTCTAAATATTGGTAACATATAAATGATTCGAAAAAGCAAAAGGTTAGCATTATCTTACAACATGCCAGGTGAAACAGTTTTGGCAACATTCCCCAAATAAATTCTGATTCCCACCGAGAGCGAACCACGTTATAGTCACCACGAGGACGTTAACCCATGTGACTCTACCCTCCCTAGCAACTGGGCCAATTTGGTTGCTTAGGAGACCTGTCTGGAGTCACTCATCACAACCTGGGATTCGAACTCGTGACTCCAGGGTTCGTAAAATGGGCTGGTTTGAGTATTTCTGAAACTGCTGGTCCCCTGGGATTTTCATGGACAACAGTCTCTATAATTTATTGAGAATGGTGCCAAAAACCCAAAACATCCAATGATCGACAGTTCTGTGGATGGAAATGCCGTGTTGATGAGAGAGGTTAACAGAGAATGGTCAAACTAGGTCAAACTGACAAAGTCTACAGTAACTCAGAAAACCACTCTGTACAATTGTGCTGAGAAGAATAGAATCTCTGAATGCTATTCTGAGATGCTGGTTGGCGCTGTTTTGGCGGCATATGGGGGATCTACACAATATTAGGCAGGTGGTTTTAATGTTGTGACTGAATGGTGTATATTGAATATGGATACCTTTCTTTGTAGGTTCTGGTGTTGGTTCAAATGCCTTTTCTTTTGCAACTTTAAGCCATAAAAACATTTTGGATTGATGTGAAGAATAATCATCATATACTGTAGTCTAAAATAACAGTACCGGTATATGTAATGATTTAATTGACATCCATACCTTTCTTTTCAGGGGCTAGTTTAGCTTTCTCCTGGATGACTTCAGCCTCTACAATGTTGATAACATTAATGAACAAGGATTTCTTTTGCATAACTGTAAAATTGCTTAAGAAAACTTTAATTAGATTCTCAAAGCAAATCAAACCTTTCTTTTTAGGGGCTGTTTTTGCTTTCTCTTTGACGATTTCAGCTTCTAAAATGGTGACAGAATAAAAACGTTTAAAGAAAGCAAAATATATTTTTCCATTTTGCTATTCTGGCATAGCAAATATGTTGAATCATTTCAAAAGGATAAAGCACTCACAACATATCTTATATTGTATATAAATACCTTTCTTTGCAGGTTCTGGTGTTGGCTCAGCTGCTTTTTCTTTAGCAACTTTCTCTACAAAATTGACATTTTATAGTTGGTTTTGTAAAACAGTATTTTATTTTCATAAATTATTTTCATATAATGTAAAGCAACAGCATGCTGGGTGTTTTATCTATACAGTACCTTTCTTTACAGGAGCTGGTTTAGCTTTCTCCTTGACTTCAGCCTCTGAAAAGACAACGATTGTAAAAGATTTCGTAAAAATGCAAAACAAATTAAATAAAAAATAATAAGAAAAAATAAAGACAGACAGACAGAAAATCTTTACCATTGCCTTTGATTAGCAGGAAAAGTATTTACTTTATATTAAACATAGCATAAAAGCACACTTGAAGTTAAAACATTAGTACTGTAACACATACCTTTCTTTACAGGGGCTAGTTTAATTTCCTCCTTGAGGACTTCAACCTCTAAAATAAGAATTAGAGAAAATCAATTACTCTCTTTTTTATAATCTTATATTTTGTTTATGGTTAATGTTAATTTGATAGGTAACAAAGTAAATCAAACCTTTCTTCTTAGGGGCTGGTTTAGCTTTCTCTTTAATGGCTTCAGCCTCTACAGTGGTGAAAATATAAACACATTTATCATTCTCTTAAATCTGGCCCAGGAAAAATGTCTTGACATTATTCTCACTAATAACCTAAAGTACCTTTCTTTGGTGCTGGCTTCGGCTTTTCTTTAGTTATCACAGGTTCTGCAAAACATGTGGGTTTAACCTTATTGACTGCATTTAAGACATAGGCCATTTTTTGGAGATGTTTTGATAAATCAGCAATGCTATATCACAAAATAATAAGTAAAAGGATTTAGAATTTAGAAGTTATTGGACATGTACCTTTCTCTTTAGGAACTGGTTTAGCCTTTTCCTTTGGAACCTCAACTGAAAAGCAGAGACAGTGTAAATACATAAGCATTTGTGTCTACAAACATCTTGGAATATGAAAACATATGGATGGGATTCAGTCAGGTATTCCAATATGCAAACTTTAAAAGATAAAACATATGAATACTGTGTATCAATACCTTTCTTTGCAGGTTTTGGTGTTGGTTCAGGTGCCTTTTCTTTAGGAACATCAGGCTCTATAATACGCGTGTGTGAATGTTGCATGTGGTAAATAATCATAAATCATACATATATTTATACATACATATATGCAAGATGAATTAATTGAATCTATTACCTTTCTTCACAGGAGTTAGTTTAACTTCCTCGATGATTTCAGCCTCTACAATGATAATAATATAAAAATGTTTAGACAAGGTATAAAACTTATTTTAGGATTAATGTTAATTTGATTGTTAACAATAAATCCAACCTTTCTTCTTAGGGGCTGGTTTAGCTTTCTCTTCGGTAATGTCAGGCTCTTCAAATCAAAGGGAAATTTCAGTTTGTATCATGACAAACGTATTGGATCTTAACTTGCTCAGTCTCTAAAATACTGTCCCCTAGTTTAATATAGTAAATCAGGACTATAGGTCTATCTCTTCATTTGGACAGAATTACTAAAACCGGTGACTTTTTTTTTAAAGCATCCAAAAAGCCATCTAGGGAAAACTCACCTCTTTTTGTTGTTGGTTCAGGTGCCTTTTCTTTAGCAGCTTCAGGCTCTGTTAAACAGTTTCGTTTGGTGTAATGAATAATCATTATTCATGAAAAGCATCATTATATGCAAGATAATTTCAATGATACCTATACCTTTCTTTACAGGAGTTGGTTTAGCTTTCTCTTTGATGACTTCAGCATCTAAAATGGAGGTGATGTGAAAATATTTAGAGATTGCTATTACATTTGACACATTAGGATGAGATCATTGGAACCCCTACCTTTCTTCTCAGGTGCTGGTTTCACTTTCTCTTTGATGACTTCAGCCTCTAAATATTGGTAACATAAAAATATTTAGCAAAAGCAAAAGGTTAGCATTATCTTACAACATGCCAGGTGAAACAGTTTTGGTAACGTTGATGAGAGAGGTTAACAGTGAATGGTCAAACTGGTTGAAACTGACAAAGTCTACAGTAACTCAGAAAACCACTCTGTACAATTGTGGTGAGAAGAATAGAATCTTTGAATGCTATTCTGAGATGCTGGTTGGCGCTGTTTTGGCGGCATATGGGGGATCTACACAATATTAGGCAGGTGGTTTTAATGTTGTGGCTGATTGGTGTATATTGATTATGGATACCTTTCTTTGTAGGTTCTGGTGTTGGTTCAAATGAATTTTCTTTTGTAACTTTAAGCCATAAAAACATTTTGGATTGATGTGAAGAATAATCATCATATACTGTAGTCTAAAATAACAGTACCGGTATATGTAATGATTTAATTGACATCCATACCTTTCTTTTCAGGGGCTAGTTTAGCTTTCTCCTGGATGACTTCAGCCTCTACAATGTTGATAACATTAATGAACAAGGATTTCTTTTGCATAACTGTAAAATTGCTTGAGAAAACTTTAATTAAATTCTCAAAGCAAATCAAACCTTTCTTTTTAGGGGCTGTTTTTGCTTTCTCTTTGACAATTTCAGCTTCTGAAATGGTGACAGTATAAAAAGAAAGCGAAACAGAATTTTATTTTCATAAATTATTTTCATATAGTGTAAAGCAACAGCATGCTGGGTGTTTTATCTATACAGTACCTTTCTTTACAGGAGCTGGTTTAGCTTTCTCCTTGACTTCAGCCTCTGAAAAGACAACGATTGTAAAAGATTTCGTAAAAATGCAAAACAAATTAAATAAAAAATAATAAGAAAAAATAAAGACAGACAGACAGAAAATCTTTACCATTGCCTTTGATTAGCAGGAAAAGTATTTACTTTATATTAAACAGCATAAAAGCACACTTGAAGTTAAAACAATAGTACTGTAACACATACCTTTCTTTACAGGGGCTAGTTTAATTTCCTCCTTGAGGACGTCAACCTCTAAAATAAGAATTAGAGAAAATCAATTACTCTCTTTTTTATAATCTTATATTTTGCTTATGGATAATGTTAATTTGATAGGTAACAAAGTAAATCAAACCTTTCTTCTTAGGGGCTGGTTTAGCTTTCTCTTTAATGGCTTCAGCCTCTACAATGGTGAAAATATAAACGCATTTATCATTCTCTTAAATCTGGCCCAGGAGAAATGTCTTGACATTATTCTGACTAATAACCTAAAGTACCTTTCTTTGGTGCTGGCTTCGGCTTTTCTTTAGTTATCACAGGTTCTGCAAAACATGTGGGTTTAACCTTATTGACTGCATTTAAGACATAGGCCATTTTTTGGAGATGTTTTGATAAATCAGCAATGCTATATCACAAAATAATAAGTAAAAGGATTTAGAATTTAGAAGTTATTGGACATGTACCTTTCTCTTTAGGAACTGGTTTAGCCTTTTCCTTTGGAACCTCAACTGAAAAGCAGAGACAGTGTAAATACATAAGCATTTGTGTCTACAAACATCTTGGAATATGAAAACATATGGATGGGATTCAGTCAGGTATTCCAATATGCAAACTTTAAAAGATGAAACATATGAATACTGTGTATCAATACCTTTCTTTGCAGGTTTTGGTGTTGGTTCAGGTGCCTTTTCTTTAGGAACATCAGGCTCTATAATACGTGTGTGTGAATGTTGCATGTGGTAAATAATCATAAATCATACATATATTTATACATACATATATGCAAGATGAATTAATTGAATCTATTACCTTTCTTCACAGGAGTTAGTTTAACTTCCTCGATGATTTCAGCCTCTACAATGATAATAATATAAAAATGTTTAGACAAGGTATAAAACTTATTTTAGGATTAATGTTAATTTGATTGTTAACAATAAATCCAACCTTTCTTCTTAGGGGCTGGTTTAGCTTTCTCTTCGGTAATGTCAGGCTCTTCAAATCAAACGGACATTTCAGTTTGTATCATGACAAACGTATTAGCTCTTAACTTGCTCAGTCTCTAAAATACTGTCCCCTAGTTTAATATAGTAAATCAGGACTATAGGTCTATCTCTTCATTTGGACAGAATTACTAAAACCAGTGACTTTTTTTTTTAAAGCATCCAAAAAGACATCTAGGGAAAACTCACCTCTTTTTGTTGTTGGTTCAGGAGCCTTTTCTTTAGCAGCTTCAGGCTCTGTTAAACAGTTTCGTTTGGTGTGATGAATAATCATTATACATGAAAAGCATCATTATATGCAAGATGATTTCAATGATACCTATACCTTTCTTTACAGGAGTTGGTTTAGCTTTCTCTTTGATGACTTCAGCATCTAAAATGGAGGTGATGTGAAAATATTTAGAGATTGCTATTACATTTGACACATTAGGATGAGATCATTGGAACCCCTACCTTTCTTCTCAGGTGCTGGTTTCACTTTCTCTTTGATGACTTCAGCCTCTAAATATTGGTAACATAAAAATATTTAGCAAAAGCAAAAGGTTAGCATTATCTTACAACATGCCAGGCAAAACAGTTTTGGTAACGTTGATGAGAGAGGTTAACAGTGAATGGTCAAACTGGGTCAAACTGACAAAGTCTACAGTAACTCAGAAAACCACTCTGTACAATTGTGGTGAGAAGAATAGAATCTTTGAATGCTATTCTGAGATGCTGGTTGGTGCTGTTTTGGCGGCATATGGGGGATCTACACAATATTAGGCAGGTGGTTTTAATGTTGTGTCTGAGTGGTGTATATTGATTATGGATACCTTTCTTTGTAGGTTCTGGTGTTGGTTCAAATGAATTTTCTTTTGCAACTTTAAGCCATAAAAACATTTTGGATTGATGTGAAGAATAATCATCATATACTGTAGTCTAAAATAACAGTACCGGTATATGTAATGATTTAATTGACATCCATACCTTTCTTTTCAGGGGCTAGTTTAGCTTTCTCCTGGATGACTTCAGCCTCTACAATGTTGATAACATTAATGAACAAGGATTTCTTTTGCATAACTGTAAAATTGCTTAAGAAAACTTTAATTAGATTCTCAAAGCAAATCAAACCTTTCTTTTTAGGGGCTGTTTTTGCTTTCTCTTTGACGATTTCAGCTTCTGAAATGGTTACAGTATAAAAAGAAAGCGAAACAGAATTTTATTTTCATAAATTATTTTTATATAGTGTAAAGCAACAGCATGCTGGGTGTTTTATCTATACAGTACCTTTCTTTACAGGAGCTGGTTTAGCTTTCTCCTTGACTTCAGCCTCTGAAAAGACAACGATTGTAAAAGATTTTGTAAAAATGCAAAAAAAGAAAAAAAAAGAAGAAAAAATAGAAGAAGAAGAAAAATAAAGACAGACAAACAGAAAATCTTTACCATTGCCTTTGATTAGCAGGAAAAGTATTTACTTTATATTAAACAGCATAAAAGCACACTTGAAGTTAAAACAATAGTACTGTAACACATACCTTTCTTTACAGGGGCTAGTTTAATTTCCTCCTTGAGGACTTCAACCTCTAAAATAAGAATTAGAGAAAATCAATTACTCTCTTTTGTATAATCTTATACTTTATATGAATAATGTTAATTTGGTAGGTAACAAAGTAAATCAAACCTTTCTTCTTAGGGGCTGGTTTAGCTTTCTCTTTAATGGCTTCAGCCTCTACAATGGTGAAAATATAAAAGCATTTATCGTTTTCTTAAATCTGGCCCAGGAAAAATGTCTTGACATTATTCTCACTAATAACCTAAAGTACCTTTCTTTGGTGCTGGCTTCGGCTTTTCTTTAGTTATCACAGGTTCTGCAAAACACAGACCAATAAATTTAGAATAGCAGGCAATGACGACAATTCATTTGTCTCAAGGCACCACACTTCATAATCATTTCTAGTAAATTAAAGCAACAATGTAATCTTACATTTTTAATATTGCACAATTTTAAAACATAGAAACTGCTGTACAGTATGCTATATACATATTCTACATATTAATACCTTTCATTTCAGGTTCTGGTTTTGGTTCAGGTGCCTTGTCTTTACCAACCTCGGACTCTATAAAACAGTATTGAGTCATGTGAGAATAATCCTCATACAATGGAAAGCAACAGCATATGGGATGATTTCATTAATATCCATACCTTTCTTTACAGGAGCTGGTTTAACTTTGTCCTTGATGACTTCAGCCTCTACAATAATTATAATATAGGAAATGTTTAGAGAAACTACAAATTTTGCTTAAGGACAATGCTAATTTGATTGTTAACACAGTTAATCAAACCTTTCTTCTTAGGGGCTGGTTTTGTTTTCTCTTTGATGACTTCAGGTTCTACAAAACAGAATAAGGATATGTCAGATTCAATCATGCAAAGCAACTTCAGGCATTGAAATATTGATGTGAAGAATTAAGTCTTATTATTTAATGTTTGCTTCATGAATAATGTCCTAAAAGGACTGAAGGAAGTAAAACACACATCTTTCTGGTGTTGATTCAGGTGTCTCTTGTGTCATGCGATGAATAATCATCATATGTTAGAAAAAACAGTATACGCACAATGATTTCAATGACACCCATACCTTTCTTTACTGGAGCTGGTTTAACTTTCTCCTTGATGACTTCAGCCTCTGAAACAGAAGTGATATGAAACGTTTAGACATTGTAAAGTATCTATAGTATAACCGTTACATTTTCTTGGGCTTGCTTGTTACTTTCATTTGTTTTAACTCAAGTAAAATCACACATGAAACGCTCACCTTTCTTCTCAGGGGCTGGTTTAACTTTCTCCTTAATTGCTTCAGCCTCTAAAGTGTTAAATAATAAATAAAACAAATTAGAGAAACCAAAACATACTCTTTAGTATAATATTGTATCTTTTGCTTAAAAAAATGTTTGATTGTAAAACCAAACCTTTCTTCTCAGGGGCTGCTTTAGTTTTCTCTTTAATGACTTCTAATATTGTGATGGTAAAATAAAGAAAATGCATTAGCATTATCTTAAAATAGTCTTATACATAAATATATAAATATAAAATATATACATTTTTCATTGATATCTATACCTTTCTTTACAGGAGCTGGTTTAGCCTTCTCCTTGATGACTTCAGTCTCTGCAATGGCAGGGATGTGAAAATATTTTCAGGTTGTAATAGATTTCCTTTAGCATTGTCTTTAAATTAGACTGAGTCTAATTTAACAGAGTGTAAGATTTAATTCACCTTTCTTCTCAGGGGCTGGTTTAGCCTTTTCCTTGGTGACTTCAGCCTCTAAAATTATGATAATGTAAAAATGTTTAGAAAAAGCTATTTTTTTTTAGAATAATCAGAAATGTTGCTGCCATAAAATGTGATTTAATTCCCAATATGCTCTAAGTCCTCATGGTGGCGTAATAACTCGCCTCAATCTGGGTGGTGGAGGACAAATCTCAGTTGCCTCCGCATCTGAGACCGTCAACCCACGCATCTTATCACGTGGCTAGTTGAGCGCATTATATAGCACGTGTGGAGGATTCATGCCATCCACCGCGGCAACCACGCACAATTCACCACTCGCCCCACCGAGAGCGAACCACATTACAGCAACCATGAGGAGGTTACGCCAAGTGACTCTACCCTCCATAGCAACCGGGCCAATTTGGTTGCTTAGGAGACCTGGCTGGAGTCACTCAGCACGTCCTGTGATTTGAACTCATGAACTCATGAACTCCAGGGGAGGTAGTCAGCATCTTTACTCACTACGCAGACCCCCGTGATTCAATTCTTTAAACAGAAACTTAAACCTTTCTTCGTACACCCTGTCTACACCGGGCGCTGTTAACACAAACATTCTAAACCATTTAATTTGTGTAGGAGCGTCAGTGTTTGCAATGCAAAATGGAACGTGACACCCGTTTATTGTCGACGCAATAGACGCATTACAACAAACACTTCCAGTGTAGACAGCACCATTGATTATAATGCGGTTCTTTTGTTTTTGACGCGACATGACAGGCCTCTCACGTCCGGTGTAGACAGGCTGTTTAAGGCTGGTTTAACTTTTTCTTTGACGGCTTCAACTTCTAAAATAATACACACATATATAAACCATTCAATAAATATGGAGTATTTATACAAAAGACAACGATTAACATCTTCTCTCACAAATAAATTAAAAAAGGAATTACCTTTCCCTTGTGCTGGTTTTGGCTTTTCTTTTGTTATCTCAGGTGCTGCAAAACCACATAAAGAAACCACACAAGATATACATTAATTACCAACCTTTTTTCTCAGGGGCTGGTTTAGCTTTCTCTTGAGCCTCTAAAACAATGATAATGTAAAAAGGTTTAGGAAAAGTATTTTTTTTTAGCATAATCTTGAATGAATGTTGTTGGGAAAATTGGTGATTTAATTCTTAACACCATATATCAAACCTTTCGTCTTAGGGGCTGGTTTAGCTCTCTCCTTAATGACTTCTGCCTCTAAAATGGTGAAAAGATTTATATTTAGAAACAAGCAAATGATTAACATTTACAGGCCAATGGATTGATTTCTTTCTTTTTGACATTTAACTAAAAATAAGAGTAGGGGTTACCTTTCTTTGGTGCTGGCTTTTGCTTTTCCCTGGTTATCTCAGGTGCTGCAAAACATGTGGATTTAACTTTAGAATAGCATCTGAACTGCAATATATGTTATATATGTCAAATGCTATCTTTGAAACCATAGCCAACATCTGATGATGCATTGATTCATCTGTGAGGTACCCTGTCATTTAAATTATTTTGATTTTAAAGGTTAACTGGATAGGCACCTTCTTTATCAGGGACTGGTTTTGCTTTCTCTGGAGCAACAACTGAAAAAGATAAGCAAGGTAAAGTAAAGCTTTGAACATCAAGACATACATTATAGTATTCAGTTAGGTATTCAACATTGTAAATACTAAAATATAAAGCATGAATATACTGTTTTGCACCTTTCATTGTAGGTTCTGGTGTTGGTTCAGGTGCCTTTTCTTTAGCAACCCCAGACTCTATAAAACAGTATTGTCTCATGTGAGAATAATCATATAGTGTAAATACAGTGTAAAGCTAAAGTACATGCTGGATTTAAAAGATATACATACCTTTCTTTACAGGAGCTGGTTTAACTTTCTCCTTGATGACTTCAGCCTCTACAATGATTATAATATAAAAATGTTTAAAGAGAGAGAGAAAAAACCTTAATAATCTTTAATTTTGCAAAGGAATAATATTAATTTGATTGCTAAAACAGTAAATCAAACCTTTCATTATAGGGGCTGGTTTAGCTCTCTCCATAACGACCTCTGCCTCTAAAATGGTGAAAAAATTTAATATTTAGAAACAAGCAAACAATTAACATTTACAGGCCACTTGTTTTTTTGACATTATGGTAAAAATAAAAGTAGGGATTACCTTTCTTTGGTGCTGTCTTGGGCTTTTCTTTGGTTACCTCATGTGCTGCAAAACATGTGGATTTAACTTTAGAATAGCATCTGAACTGCAAGAGTAAATTAACACTTGTCTCTGACAGCATTCTTTAGCAGCATTTCAACAAAACAGCAGTCATAATTGACTATCTTTGAAACCATTGCCAACATCTGATGATGCATTGATTCATCAATGAGGTACTGTGTTTTTTAAATTACTTTGAATTGAAAGGTTAACTGGATAGGCACCTTCTTTGTCAGGGACTGGTTTTGCTTTCTCTGGAGCTACAACTGAAAAAGAGTAGCAAGGTGAAGCAAACCTTGGAACACCAATACGTTCTTTATAGCATTCAATTAGGTACATTGCAAATATTAAAAGATAAAAGCATAAATTTACTGTTTTGCACTTTTTATTAACACCTTTCATTGCAGGTTCTGGTGTTGGTTCAGGTGCCTTTTCTTTAGCAACCTCAGACTCTATAAAAGAGTATATTGTGTCATGTGAGAATAATCATATAGTGTAAATACAGTGTGAAGTTAAAGTACATGCTGGATTTAAAAGATATACACACCTTTCTTTACAGGAGCTGGTTTAACTTTCTCCTTGATGACTTCAGCCTCTACAATGATTATAATATAAAAATGTTTAGAGAGAGAGAGAGAGAGAGAGAGAGAGAGAGAGAGAGAGAGAGAGAGAGAGAGAAACCATAATCTTTAATTTAGCTAAGGAATAATATTAATTTGATTGTTAACACAGTAAATCAAACCTTTCGTCTTAGGGGCTGGTTTAGCTCTCTCCTTAATGACTTCTGCCTCTAAAATGGTGACGAAATTAAATATTTGGAAACAAGCATACAATTAACATTTACAGTCCATTGGAATGTTTTTTATTTATTAATTTATTTTTTTACATATTTCTCAAAATAAAAGTAGGGGTTACCTTTCTTTGGTGCTGGCTTGGGCTTTTCTTTGGTTACCTCATGTGCTGCAAAACATGTGGATTTAACTTTAGAATAGCATCTGAACTGCAAGAGTAAATTGACACTTGTCTCTGACAGCATTCTTTGGCAGCATTTCAACAAAACAGCAGTCATAATTGACTATCTTTGAAACCATTGCCAACATATAATGATGAATTGATTTATCAATGAGGTACTGTGTCATTTAAATTACTTTGAATTTAAAGGTTAACTGGATAGGCACCTTCTTTGTCAGGGACTGGTTTTGCTTTCTCTGAAGCTACAACTGAAAAAGAGTGGCAAAGTGAAGCAAAGCTTGGAACATCAAGACATACATTATAGTATTCAGTTAGGTATTCAACATTGCAAATATTAAAAGATAATGCATAAATATATTGTTTTGCACTGTTTATTAACACCTTTCTTTGCAGGTTCTGGTGTTGGTTCAGGTGCCTTTTCTTTAGCAACATCAGGCTCTATAAAACAAAATCATGTGAGAATAATCATATAGTGTAAATACAGTGTAAAGCTAAAGTACATGCTGGATTTAAAAGATATACATACCTTTCTTTAAAGGAGCTGGTTTAACTTTCTCCTTGATGACTTCAGCCTCTACAATGATTATAATATAAAAATGTTTAGAGAGAGAGAGAGAGAGAGAGAGAGAGAGAGAGAGAGAGAGAGAGAGAGAAAATAACCCTTATCATAATCTTTAATTTAGCTAAGAAATAATGTTAATTTTGCTAACACAGTAAATCAAACCTTTCGTCTTAGGGGCTGGTTTAGCTCTCTCCTTAATGACTTCTGCCTCTAAAATGGAGAAAAAAAAGAATATTTGAAAACAAGCAAACGATTAACATTTACAGGCCATTGGAACTTGTTTTTTGACGTTATGGTAAAAATAAAAGTAGGGTTTACCTTTCTTTGGTGCTGTCTTGGGTTTTTCTTTGGTTACCTCATGTGCTGCAAAACATGTGGATTGAACTTAAGAATAGCATCTGAACTGCAAGAGTAAGTTGACACTTTTCAAGTTTCATGACAGCATTCATTTGCAGCAACAAAACAGCAGTCATAACGTCTCTGTTACTGTCGTAACCTCCGTTCCTTGATGGAGGGAACGAGACATGGTGTAGATGTGGTGACACTAGGGGTCACTCTTGGGAGCCCTAAAACGAGTGGAATTTGCATGCCATTTTCCCAGACATATGTGTATAAAAGGAGTAGAAATGCCCACACTCATTCAGGTTTTGTGCTGAGGAGCCGAGACAAGGTCCCAGCCATTTCAGTGGCTAGTTCAGCATTGTGGCAAGAGGGACACAACGTCTCATTCCCATCATCAAGGAAAGGAGGATACAACAGAAACCATGACATTCCCCTTCTGTCACTTACTTGACGTTGTGTCGATGTAGTGACACTAGGGGTCCCTTTAGAAAATGCCAAAACAGCTGAACCATGCTAACGTGAACTGCCAATGCAGGTGCAGGCAAGCTGCTGTGTGCATAAGAGCAGGTGCATCAGGCTGCACGTAACCTCCCCCAATGCCCCAAAAGACGTCATGTAGTTCCCCACATCCCTGAGGAGGGAGCTACCAGCCGCGGCCTTTTCTCTCTATGTTTTCTCTCCACAGAGTTTTAGATTCTGCTGGGGCCATCTAATGCTATAATACACTTCGGGGAAGGTGTTCTTTTCCATTCCTATTCTTTCAGTGGAAAAGACCTTGCGAAGACCAAATCCTGCCCAAAAGGGGAGATCATGTAGCAATACGACACATGGGCTCACCGGCACATGGAAGAGGCGCGGTGGTTGGTCATGCCTCGAAGGGGATGAGCTCTACAAACACAGCACCCGGGGGCAGAGAGAACTCTGCCCAAGGGAGACGCGGGTCTTCCGACAGGGAGACTGTACCGCGGAAAATACATCACAGAGGGTTACCGGAGTAATCAGCACCTGTGGAGCACCTATCCCAGTACAGGGCATATTAGCACCCGTAGTGGGTCTGGCTGCGAAATCCTCAGCCGAATTCGCAAGCCACAGGGCTAGGGAGGATGGACATCCAGGGTCCATGACTTCGTGAACTCGACTGGGGGTAAAAGCGCAAATTTTCACCTCAGGGGAGGGGAAAGGCGCTATACGCAAGCGATACACCCAGCAAGCTGTTCCGTATTACCAATCTATACCTGTTCGTACCTGAAAGAACACAGGAGGAAACAGGCTCAACCCAGATATTGTCAAATCTTTCGAAGGTATTGGGTGTTGCCCAGCCCGCTGCTCTGCAGATGTCTGCTAGAGTGGTGCCATTGGCCAGTGCCCACGAGGATGCCACACTCCTTGTAGAGTGTGCTCGATCCTGCAAGGGGGCGGGCACGGCCTGGGTTTGGTTGGGCAAGCCTCTGTTTGGAGACAGTATTCCCTTTCCGCTGTCCACCAAAGTAGACAAAGAGCTGTTCAGAGTGTCTAAGCTCAGTGTGCGATCCAAGTAGATGTGCAAAGTACGCACAGGACACAGCAAAGATAAGGATGGGTCTGCCTCCGCCTGGGGCAGCGCTTGCAGGCTCACCACCTGATCCCTAAAAGGGGGTGAGGGAACCTTGGGCACATAGCCCAGTCGGGGTTTCAGGATCGCGTGAGAGTGTTCCGGACCGAACTCCAGGCATGTTTCGCTGACAGAGAATGCTTGCAGGTCCCTGACCCTCTTGATGGAAGTGAGCGCGATCAGGAGGGCAGTTTTTAATGAGACAGCCTTTAACTGGACTGACAATAGGAGCTCGATGAATATCCCATGAGGGAAAGAGGATCTGTGCAAGTAGGCACACTGGGGGGAACGCGTATTTGTGCAGCCCCCGGGGCCTGCTGTGTGCCAGCGTGTCTGTGCCGAGGGGGCTCCCATCATTGCATACCAGAGCGGAGAGTGGGAGGATTCCTGGGAAGTGAACGGGTCTACATGTGCTTTGCCAAATCGACTCCAAATCAGCTGGACCACCTGGGGGTGGAATCTCCACTCTCCGCTGAGCATCGACTGCCACGACAGCACATCCGTTGTGTCGTTGAGGCTGCCCGGGATGTGAGTGGCCAGCAGCGACTTCAGCCGGTGAGTTGCAACATGCAGAGATAACGTACGGCGCCTTAGCGATTTATATACGCTACTGTTGCAGTGTTGTTGGACCAACATGCGCCTGCACTAGGCGTTTAGAAGTAGAGAAAGCTGCTGGGATGCGCCATATATCCAACAGCATACGCTTCTTCAAGGTAAATGGAACAGCCGTGGTATTCAGCTCGCTGATACACAACCGCTCGGCTCCAAAGAAAAAATCTGAATGAGAGTGGGCATTCCTTCTCCTCCTTTTATACCCGCATGTCCGTGGTAGTGCAATGCAAATTCCACTCGACAATTTTTGTTGGCCTTTTCTCAAATATCTGAGGTGTTTTGAGGCTCCCAAGAGCAACCCCTAGTGCCACTACATCGACACAACGTCGAGTGAGTGACAGAAGGGGAACTGACTATCTTTGAAAGCATTGCCATCATCTGATGATGCATTGATTCATCAATGAGGTACTGTCATTTTGAATTTAAAGGTTAACTGGATATGCACCTTCTTTGTCAGGGACTGGCTTTGCTTTCTTTGGAGCTACAACTGAAAAAGAGAAGCAAGGAAAAGTAAAGCTTGGAACATCAAGACATACATTATGGTATTCAGTTAGGTATTCAACATTGCAAATCTTAAATGATAAAGCATAAATTTACTGCTTTGTACTGTTTATTACTACCTTTCATTGTAGGTTCTGGTGTTGGTTCAGGTGCCTTTTCTTTAGCAACCTCAGACTCTATAAAACAGTATTGTCTCATGTGAGAATAATCATATAGTGTAAATACAGTGTAAAGCTAAAGTACATGCTGGATTTAAAAGATATACATACCTTTCTTTACAGGAGCTGGTTTAACTTTCTCCTTGACGATTTCAGCCTCTACAGTGATTATAATATAAAAACAATTAAAGAGAGAGAGGAAAAAAAACCCTTATCATAATCTTTAATTTAGCTAAGGAATAATGTTAATTTAATTGTTAACACAGTAAATCAAACCTTTCATCTTAGGGGCTGGTTTAGCTCTCTCCTTTTCAACTTCAGGCTCTACAAAACAGAATAAGGATGTTTCAGTCATGCCAAACAATGCATTTTAAAACATACCTTCTAAACAATCTTAACTTCCACTTAATATTTAATGAGATATGGATTAATATTTGGTAAAATGTTTACAGTAAAACGACCTGATGGGACAGCTCACCTCCTTCTGGTGTTGGTTCAGGTGCCTTTTCTTTAGCAACTTCAGGCTCTATAAAACAGTATTGTTTTGTGTGATGAATAATCATTATACAGTGTAAAACACACAGTCTATGCAGAGGGATTTCATTTATATCCATACCTTTCTTTACAAGAGCTGGTTTAGCTTTCTCCTTGATGTCTTCAGCTTGTAAATTGTAATATTAATATTTCAAAATTGTAAATGGGATTTGCTTGGGTATATAACACAGAAAGCACACATTAAGATAAAATAATGGTAACTCAAACCTTTTTTCTCAGGGGCTTGTTTAACTTCCTCCTTGATGGCTTCAGCCTCTATCGTTTTAATAATGTAAAAAATATTTCGAAAATGTACATTTTTAGATTCTATCTTAATTCATCACAGTAAATCAAACGTAATAATGAGTGGTTTTAAATTTAAAGGCTAACTGGATATGTACCTTCCTTTTTAGGAGCTGATTTGGCTTTCTCTTTGATGGGTTCTGCCTCTAAAAGGGTACAAATATAAATATTTAGAGAAAAAAAATCAACATTATCTGAAAACGGATCATGGAATTTTTTTAATTTTAATTTTAATTTTATTTTGCATTATTCTCACAAATAAATCAAATCAAATACCTTTCTTTGGTGCTGGCTTTGGTTTCTCTTTGGTTATCTCAGGTTCTGCAAAACATGCAGGCTTGACTTTAGAATAGAAAACGTTTCAATGAGTTTACTCTAAACTTGTCAACATTCTTCATAATCTTCTCTGTAGTATAAGTTTAAGCACAGCAGCAATTGAAACAACAGTCATTATTACATTTATGCATTTGGCAGACGCTTTTATCCAAAGCGACTTACAGTACACTTATTACAGGGACAATCCCCCCGGAGCAACCTGAAGTTAAGTGCCTTACTCAAGGACGCAATGGTGGTGGCAGTGTGGATCGAACCAGCGATCCACACTGCCTGAAAACTATTTGATGGAAAATCTTAATATTAATCTTAATCGTAGTCCCGCTGTCCACATATGTGGACATCAATTTTTAGGAAAACTATTTGCTCTAGAATTATTTTTGTTGTTGGTGTTGTTTTACATGCAACTAGTTATAAATCAAAAAGGGAAGGAAGAAAATGCACACGGCGGTCACACCGGGGTCTCAGGAGGTTAAAATAACGTAATAATAAGTGGTTTTCAATGTAAAGGCTAACTGGATATGTACCTTCCTTTTTAGGGACTGGTTTTGTCTTTTCCTTTGGAACCTCAACTGAAAAAGGGTTAAAAAAAAGATTTGTTTTTTTTTTGAGAAAAACTTGTAATATGAAAATATCCCTATTAGGTTTGATCTTGTCTGGCATTCATCTTTGCAAATGTTAAATAATAAACAAAGTATATTTGAGCTCTTTACCTTTCAGAGGGGCTGATTCAACCTTTTCTTTGGTAACTTCAGGTTCTACAAATAAGAGGGATATTTCAGTATCAATCATGTCAAACAATGCAGCTTAATGCATGGATTCTTTACCAGCTCCACCCTCTGAAATAGCAACAAGCAGGATAATGTCTCATATCTAGGGTCATTATTAAATTTAGTGATTTTTGGAAAACGAAAATTTAAATACCCCTTACATTTTAGGGGTTTTGGTTCAGGTAACTTTCCTTTAGCAACTTCAGGCTCTTTGAAACAGTATTACTTAATGTGATGAATAATCATACAGTGGAAATAAACAGTCTATGCAAAATGATTTAAATGATATCTATACCTTTCATTACAGGAGCTGGTTTGGCTTTTTTGGCAACGGTTAAATGTTTTGAGCATTGTCTTTCAATATTCTTAGCTGAATGTTAACTGTATCTTTGACACAGGATGAATTTACAAATCAGACTAAAATAATGGTAACACAAACCTTTCTTCTCAAGAGCTTTAGCTTTTTCCTTAACATCAGCCTCTGCAATAATAATAATGTTAATGTGTTCAGAGAAATGTTGGGATATTCTTTCATTTTGTTGGGGATTCTTAAATTAATATCCATACCTTTCTTTACAGGAGCTGGTTTAGCTTTCTCCTTAATGATGTCAGCCTCTGAAATGGCAATGAAATGATTTCTTTCAGTAAGGTTCCATTCTTTAACAATAGTTAATGTATTGGTATCATGAACAAACAATTAACAATATATTTTATAGCATTTATTAATCTTTGTAAATGTTAGCTAATAAAAATACAATTGTTCATTGTTAGTTAATAGTGTATTAACTAATGTTAAAAAATAAAACTTTTGATTTAAAAAATGTATTAGTATATGTTGAAATTAACATGAACTAAGATTAATAAATGCAGTAAAAGTATTGTTCTTTGTTAGTTCATGTTAGCTAATGTTGTTAACTATGTTAACACACTGAACCTCAATGTAAAGTGTTACCATATATATATATATATATATATATATATATATATATATATATATACAAACCTTTCTTCTCGGGGGCTGGTTTAGATTTCTCTTTCAAGACTTCAGTTTCTAAAATTGTAAAGATTACATTTATATTCAGAGAAAGATAAGCATATGTTAAAAAACTGGCAAGAAGAGAATAATAGCTTGCATTGAAATGGAAGTACCTTTCTTCGGTGGCTTGGTTTTTTCTTTGGCTATCTCAGGCTCTGTAAAACATTGGGTTTAAAGGATAAGTTCACCCTCATGCCATCTAAGATGTGTATGACTTTCTCTCATCTGCTGAACTCAGATAAGGATTTTTAGAAGAATATCTCAGCTCTGTAGGTCCATACAATGTGAGTGAATGGGTGCCAACATTTTCAAGCTCCAAAATCCAAATATGGGCAACATAAAAGTATTCCAGATGACTCAGTGTTTTAATTCATATATTCAGAAGCGATATCATAGGTGTGGGTGAGAAATAGATCAGATTTTTATTTTTTTTTTACTATAAATTCTCCTCCCTACTCAGTCAATCTCCACCTCACTTTCACATTCTTCTTCTTCTGTTTTTGGTGATTCACATTCTTTGTGCATATCGCCCCCTACTGGGCAGGGAGACGAATTAATGATAAAAATTACTTTATTTATTTATTTACCAAACTGAAGATATGGGTTTAACCACTAGAGACTTATAGATCACTCTTATGCTCCCTTTATGTGGATTTTGGCACTTAAAATTTTGGCACTCATTCACTGCAGAGCTGAAATATTCTTCTTAAAATCTTAATTTCTGTTCTGCAGATGAAAGCAAGTCATACACATCTGAGATGCCAGGAGGGTGAGTAAATCAAGAGATCATTTTCATTTTTCTGGGTGAACTACCCCTTTCAGATAAAAAAAAAACAAACAAAAAAAACACTTTAAATATAGAAACACGGTTTTGAGTGTAGTCTGGTATTCAGTTTTGCAAACATTTAAAATAAACAGCATGCACTATGTCACCTTTCTTTGGAGGTGTTTGTTTCTCTTTCTCTTTTGTAACTTCAGGCTCTACAAAACAGAAGGACATTTAAGTTCCTAACATATCAAAAAATACAGCTTAATACATGGACTTATTTATAATAGCTTCAGTCTCTAAAAAAAAATTATATGATTTATACCTTTCTTTGGAGAAGGTTTTGCCTTTTCTACTGCAACAGCAGCTTCTGCAAAACATTGTGATATAATATAACTGCATGTCTACCTGAATATTGAATGGTGATTCATTTTTTAAGATAGATCTGTTTTTATTTTTCCTTAGCAGATTTAATGTTGTATAGCACCTTTTTTCACAGCAACAGGCTGAACTTTCTCCTTAACTTCTGCCTCTGAAACACAGAGTAGAAAGTCAAGTCAAGTGCTTTTTATTTGACGAGTGATTTTAAATATGCTTGCTTCTTAAACATCTCTCAGAAAAGCACAAAAACACAGATCTTAACTTAAAGCACCTTTTTTTGAAGGTACAGGTGTTTCCTTCTCTTTTGTCATTTCAGGTTCTGTGAATGAATGGAAATCAATATATGCAGTGTTGTACATTTGTTCATGTTCAGGTAAAACAAATATCAGGTGTAGATGCATCGGCTTCTTAGGCAACTTCAACCTGGAATTACCATATAGCTTGTGACTGGCAAGAATAAAATGAAAATCACTCAGTATGTAATATATACCTTTCTTTATAGAAGCAGGCTTGGGCTTTTCTTGAACAGCTTCTGCTTCTAAATAAATAAATTAAACTTCAAAAGTCTAAATCAATAAAAAATCTTCAGCATTTTACAGGAATAGGAGCATTATTTTGAGTAACTGCCACTGAAGTAAACTCTTTCAGTACCTTTCTTTGAAGGTTTCTCCTCTTTGATAATTTCAGGTTCTAAAAAAGTATGTAAGTCAAAATGGTTTTGTAAAATAATTATGCAGTGTGTAATCTACAGTATATCAGAGTTAAATATTCAGAATTTGGTTCAGTTGGTTCGAAAACATCTGCATCTTAATTGATAAGTGATTTCATGATTAAAAAACAAAACAGTCCTATCAAAATATGCTCACAAAATTTGTACTAATTGGTTTGCCTTGTCATATCTTCAGCCTCTAAACAAATGAAGTCAATTAAATAATTCTTCAGATACAGTCAGACAAAAGCATATGCAGTAAAATATTTGTTATGGATCATGTTTATTTTTGACAAACCTTTCTTTACAGGAGCTGTTTTTTCCTTCTTTTGGACGACTTCATCCACTGAACAAGATAAGAGACAGAGTCGGCACTTTACATTTATAATGAATCTATCTGTTCCTTGAAAACTTAAGGCTTTAGTTTATTTAAACTTGTGTTAAAAGCCAAAGGAAATCATTCTTTAATCAGATAATGTATTGTTCTTAGAAAAGCATACCTTTTTCTACGGCCACAGGTTTAGCTGGCTCTTCGGCAACCTTAGCCTCTAAAAGTGCATCAATTGGGATTGGAAATGTATCAGAAATGGCACATTTCAGGAAAGGGGATATTTTTTACACAGATTTGTTACGAAAATACAGACCACATGTACCTTTTTTGGCTAGAGCTGGTTTTGCCTTCTCTTCAACAGCTTCAGCCTCTGTGCAAGATTTCAATGTTCTGTATGTGATAATTATTTCAAAATATGCATGCTGCACAACTAATAGTAAAAGAATCATATTACCTTTCTTCAAGGGTTCTGGCTTGGACTTTTCTTTGGAAACCTCAGGCTCTGTACATAAATGTGAGCACTATTGTCAAACATTTTTCCCACACAAATGCACAATTCCAACAAAATTAAACAGTACCTTTCTTAGCTGAGGCTGGTTTCACTTTCTGCTTAGTATCTCCAGTATCTGTAATGATCAAAAATTAGGGAGATAAAATGACTTATATTCATACTATGTCCTATGCCTTGAATAACGGCACATGGTATAACGGTAAATGTATGTAACAAAGACAAAATATTCAATTCTCAAAATAAGATTTTACCTTTCTTTGAAGGTACTGGTTTAACGTTTTCTTTTGCAACTTCAGGCTCTAAATATCAATAAAAAACAGTAAGTAAGACTAGCCAAAAGCATTGAACATTAAATAAAAAAAATGAAAATGTACTTAATACCTTTTTTCACAGGAGCTGTTTTTGGTTTCTCTTCAAGCTCTGAACAAGATAGGAGTAAATATATAATATAATAGAATAGAATAGAATAGAATGTAATAGTGTTTTTAATTTCTCTACATTTCTTTACAGTCTCTACATTTTATTTAAACAAGAAATGATCTGAATACTTGAAGCCCAAATGAACTGTGTGCCTATTAAAATATAACTTTTGGAGTATAAAGATCATGTATATTCAGTTTTGGTTTCCCCTATTTTTAATGCCTGCTGTTACTAAGAAAATGCAGGAAATGGAGAAGGTTTCTCTTTGAAGATGAGAGGCTCTTTAAATGATTAAGTTATATTGGCATTTAATATCATAAACTTAACATCACATAAATATTTGAAAAAAAAAGTTATACCTTTTTTCACAGGGGCTGGTTTAGCTTTCTCCTTAGGGGCTTCATCCTCTAAAAGTGGGACATGGCATGTTTTGTTAACATTTGAATTCAGTAAACAAACAATTTAAATGAATCAATTAGCTGACCATCTAAAATTGTGCACCTTTCTTTTCTGGTGATGGCTTTGTTTTCTCTTTAATTTTTTCACGATCTGTTAGAAAAAGGAAAACCGAACTGAAATAACTGAAACTAGAAGATACAATAAACTTCTGAGAATACAAAAGTGAAGTACAGGAGGGATTTTGCAACAAACAAATGAAAATATAGTCTCAATATTTGCTTTTGAAATTTAAAGTGTAAATAGTTTCCCATATCAACAGTGTTGTTTCACTCTTTCCATATTGATCACATAAATATATAGCTCCAGTTCAACACAGGAAGACATGACATTTTTATATAAATTGAAATGTCTGAGCAGGGATTCCGATTTGAAAAGTGACCAAATACATAGAAGAATTTACTGGTTTTTCCTCAGGCTCTGTAATTAAATCAACATCGGCAGTTCGTGGAACATAGAAAAGACTTGCCTTTGGTTTTGAAATGAATTTATTTTATGTGGAAAGTCATACCTTTCTTTAAGGGAGCTGGTTTTACCTTCTCCGGAGTGCCTTTATCTTCTAGAAGTGAATAAAATACAAATATGAAAATCTAATATCAAATATATAAGCCGTAGGTTCTGCAGTTCATTCAGCTGGATCGATTTTGATCCATATAATTGCATACCTTTCTTCACAGTTTTAGGATTTTCTTTGGCAACTTTACCTTCTGTATGCCAAATGGAAATGCAAAATATCTTATTGAATCATGGATTGTACTACAACAGAATGTTCCTTTGTTTGCATACGCCTGCTTAATCATTTTACTCATATAGATTTTAAATTGCAATGTTGGCAGGGAAACCATAAAACATAAATTAAACGATCACTTACCCTTAAAGGGAGTGCCGTTGTTATCCTTAAATATTCTATATGTTGTTAAAGACACATATTTAACAAAAACCTTAAGGGAAGTAAACATAAGCATAGTACCTTTCTTGGAAGGTGCATGCTTGGCCTTCTCTTTAGTAACCTCAGGTTCTGAAAAGAATTTGGAAAAATCTGCTCAAATAATCTGTTAATTTATGCAAGACAGTAAATGCAAAATAATAAATCCAGAGCAAGCTACCTTTCTTTTTCACAACTGCAGGTTCAGCCTTTTCTTTTACAGCCTCAGCAACTAGTAAACAAATTGTAGACACATATTTGAGAACATTGGAGAAATACATTGTCTATGGTTCCATAAAATCATATAACATTGCATGATACATTTTTATGTTACTGGACAGAATTACATGTTTCTGGTGGAGTTGGTTTAGCCTTTCCCTCCTTGATCTCTTCAGCTTCTTGAGAAAGAAAAAAAAAGATTGTCCCATTGATGGCTGAGCTAACAATAGTCATCACACTACAAATGCACATAAACACTTAAATTCATATGCAGTATTTTCAGTTTATGCTAGAAGTAAACGTTAATGTAAAATTATATAAAGTCACATGGAGATTTTATTACATTACTATAATCTACAAAAATTGTGGGAATACTTATGTAGATTATAGTGAACACATACTGGAAAATACCTTTCTTAGTGGGAAGGGGCTTATGTTTTTCCTTTACAACTTCAGTCTCTGCAAAAGCAACAAATAATTAAGTCCAAGGCTTATAGCAATATACAGTATTCCAGACTTAAATTCACTGGTGCATCTTCATCTATACAAAAGAGACATGTCTAAAATATGCATTTTTATACCTTTCTTTGAATGAGCTGGTTTGACCTTTTCTTTTGGAACTTCAAGCTCTGAAAATGAGTAGAGCACATACAGTGCAATATGTATAAGAAGCCCTAATGTAGCCTACTGTTGAGCAAAATTGAAAAACAGTACATAGATGTGATGGAGAACGATACCTTTCAACACAGGGCCTTCTTTAGCTTTTTCTTTAGCAACCTTAACCTCTGATGACACAATATAATTATCAGAATCCTACTTTTGAAATTGTAAATTGACTTAATAATTGATTCAATATTTTAGAAAGCTCAATTTGAAGAGACATTAGTTAGCCTCTCATTGCAAATTGCTTAAAAAATGTGCTATTATTTACTCATATTGGTGATGTATACTGTAAGAGCAAACAGCACCAAACCTTTTATAGATGGTGCTGGTTTAGTCTCTTCTCTACCCACTTCAGCTTCTGTAAATACAATTAACAATTTATGTCCAGATATTTGAGAAAAATAAAAAACAAACAAAAAAACAAAAAAACAATGCAATTTTCTAAAGATTTTGCCCTACCTCTCTTTAACAGAACAGCTTTTGCTTTCTTCTTGTCAATCTCAATATCTATGATAGAGCAGACATTAAAGGAAGAGTTAGCCAAAAAATATTCATTGTCATTATTTAGTCACCCTCATAGAACAAATGTGAATGAGTGGTGGGGGGTTTGACTCATCCAATTGAGTCTTTTGAATGTATTCACTGATTCATTGACCATTAATGCGAATGACTTCTTTTCCGCCAGCAGATGGGGACAAATTAGCGTCTCTCATGTGGTGAGAAATCATTGAGTCCTAAAGAAACACTGATTCATTCATGAACGAATCACCACTATCATTATTATTATTTTTAATAATGTATTAATAACTAATAAAACGAGAAGCCTAACTTAAATATAAAGTGAAAATGTAAAATGGCCATGAAGAGATGTCATTCCCTCAAATTTAAACACTTCAACACAAGAAAAGGATCTCTTTGCATCAAAATAATATTTCATGGCAACAAAACAATGTTAATATGTTAAATGTTCTTATCATACAGTACTATGATGTTCTCACGAGTTAAAATGAGCAAAGGGACCGAATCAGTTCATTTCCGGGCACCACAGGCCTACTGTTAAGCTCCAAAAATGACAAAGACAATAGCACAATGCATACCTGCCAACATTGGATTGTGAAAATGTTATTATTATTATTATTATTATTATTTAAATATGTATTGGAGGTATAGGGAGCGACAGTACAGGTCAGTAATACTATTATTGATGAAGAAGGATACAAAGAAATTGACCATGTATTCAGATGGTCCCTTACCACATTCATCACAGTTTTAGCAATAAATGCTTTATTAGTTATTATTAATAAATAAATAAAAAATAACCTTCTGTTTTTCAATAAAAATTTAATAAATAAATAAAGCCACCGTTTTAGCACAGTATATGGACTTTTCAGACGGTCCCTTACCCATCGTATGAAAAATGTCCAAATAGTATTACGTTAAATCAATTATTTTTGCCGTGATGCCATCCAACAAGCTTACAGGACAAGTCGCGTCCCATGTTGATTCGATACGGGACGCATAATTTCATATTTAATTACAGGACGGTCTCGTGTTTTACAGTACGTGTGGCAACACCTGGGGGTCTAGTAGGCTACTATAATAATTTTCTATAATAATAATAATAATTATAATAATAAAAAGTGTGGATGCTGTGAATCGTGAGTTGTTTTATTTTGTGTGTGAGAAATTGTAAATCTCTCGAGGAGGGGTGGAAAAACGGGAGAAACCCGGTAAAATCGGGAGTGTTGGCAGGTATGCCACAAAGGCCTCATAAAAGTAGGTCATACAATTCGTGTGCTCTATTTGAAGTCATCCCAAGCCATACAATTACTTCGTGGAAGGAACAGACCGAAACTTCCTCTCCAGCTCGAGAACTTTAGCGAGGACTTTCAACTTCGACTCGTGAATCAACGATTCGTGAGTGGATTGATTCGTAGCCGGGCGGATTTTAACCGAATCAACCGATTCATTATAAAGAACAGGTTTAAAAGAATGACTCGTTCACTGATCCGGTTCCTGACTCAGTGATTGTGGTTGAAATGGAAGTTAAAAACAACTTACATTTCGGCCTGTTACTCACACAAAGCTATATTTTAGCCTATATACTTGTAATTTAATTCACAAATCGTATAGACTACTTGTATGATGCAGTTTTTTGTCCTTTTTTGAGCTCAACAGCAGGTCTGGACTGTCGTTAAAGGGTTAGTTCACCTAAAAATGAAAATTCTCTCATCATTTAGTCACCCTCATGCCATCTAAGATGTGTATGACTTTCTTTCTTCTGCTGATTTTTAAAAGAATATCTCATCTCTGTAGATCCATAAAATGCAAGTAAATGGTGGCCAGGCCTTTGAAGCTCCAAAAAGCAGATCAAGTCAGCATAAACATTATCCAACAAACTCCAGTGGTTAAATCAATGTTTTCTGAAGCGATCCAGTTGGTTTTGAGTGTGAACAGACCAAATTGGAACTCCTTTTTCCCTGTACATCTTGCCATATGCATATTTAAGGTACAATCATGATTTCAAACTCGATTACACTTCCTATAGCGCCATCTAGTGCTCTAGTGCCTAGAGACTGCAATCGCAACATGTACAGTGAAAAAGGAGTTATATTTTGGTCTGTTCTCACCACAAATGGACTGGGTGGCTTCAGAAGACATTGATTTAACCACTGGAGTCGTATGGATTACTTTAATGTTGCCTTTATCTACTTTTTGGAGTGTCAAAGTTCTGGCCACCATTTTTTTTTTTTTTTTTTTTTTTTTTTTTTGCACTGAATGGACCTACAGAGCTGAAATATTTTTCTAAAAATCTTCGATTGTGTTCTGCAGAAGAAAGAAAGTCATACACATCTGGAATGGCATGAGGGTGAGTAAATGATGAGATCATTTTCATTTTGGGGTGAAATATCCCTTTAACAAAAATAGCTATGTAAAGGGAAAAAAAATCTCCTTTTGTGTGTTTTTCACAGAATAAATTACAGCATATTGGTTTTGGGGACATTTTTGGGTGAACTATTCCTTTGGAAGAAACGTATTTATAAATACATCCCATATTATAATCTCTCACCCACTAGAACTGACTCTTCGATTCACCTATTGTTACTGATTGTTTGTCGCTTGAATTGAAAGAAATGATAACAGATGCACTGAATCTTTTTATTCTTTGCTTTATTTATTTACCTTTGGCTTTGGTCACCTTCTTGCTAACATCATCTGAAAGAGAATATAGCAATGTAGGCCCTCTGCAATTTGTAATTTTTATTTAAAGTATTACAGGATCTACAGATTTATTATACGGAACATTTTCTATGTGTTTAGACAGGTGTAATAGTCAGATGGGAAATGGTTTTTAAATGTAAAGTAGTGATAAGATTTCTTGATAATTCCCTACTGTTTAGCCGTAAAAGAATGTTCATACCATAATCACCATATAATGACATTATAACTGATACATGTTGATATGATAAACATGTCTCATAAAATAAATAATCGTTACTTTACAGGATCATTAGTGGGAATCTTTGCGTCCATAAAACCCCATGTTGAAAGCAGATTAGTGATAGCATGCGATTACCTTTCTTTGTAGGTGTAACCTTTCCCTCGGCTTCTGTGTGAAAGAATTGTACACATTCAATTTTCATTTTTGAGTTTTTCATTTGATGATTAGGCATTTTTTTTTATCAGCTTTGTGAAAAAGTGACTTGACATTTGATGATGTGACTGCTTCAGTTTAATTTCTAATGCTATTGAAAGATTGCTTTTTCTCTCAATTTTCAGTGCATAATCTAAATTTGTTACTATTTTGTAAAAGGTGTATGCCTTTCAATGTAAGGGACTGCATCTCTACAAACCAGCTTTCTGAACACCTTGAGTTTTCTTTTTAGAAGGAGGTTCTTTGTGGTCTTCAGCCTCTACAGTTCTTTTAGTTTTAGATGGTTTTTCTCCTGGAAAAACCAAAACAAAAAAAAAATATATTATTTAGAATATGAGAACCTTAAGAATATATTTCTACCTGGTCTGACCCATACAACTACTTTTATTGTTATAGCCTTGTGTTAGCAGGTTGATCATACAACATTAAAATGAATCTTTTTAAGCATTTTTTGTTGAATACAGCAATAAAAGCAAAGAACGAAATAGCATTTTCAACATCAGGACTAAGATGTCAAGCAGCACAATAATGATTATAAATTATAATCATTATTATTAGCCCACACTATGCAGTTTTTTTAATGATTATCATGATTATTATTAGTGTGGGCTAATCATTTAAAAGGGTTAGAGTTCAATTTGGATCCCTTTGTAAGACATTTTCACATATTACAAAAAGATATCAAAAGGAACTGATGCAGAACAATAATGTTTTAGGTTGCTGTTTAGCATAAACGTTCAGACAGTTTCACTCTAATAATGAAGCAGAGCCATATTTATCTAACGTATGCTACTGGTGTTAGTACATCACATATATGTACCAGATTTCACTTCAAGTTTCTTCTTTTTTAGAGGGAGTTCTTCATCCACTTTAGTCACCTTGATCTTTTTATTAGGCTTTTCTCTCATGTGCTTTTCTAGAACAGATTTAAATACTTACGTTGATTTCTTTATCAAATTGAACTGAGTTATCTTTAATAAAATAAAAGTAAACTTTTTTTATTATTTTATTTAACTGTTAAACATTACACAATTCAATTTATTGGAATTTTCCTATGAAATTTCATGCATAAATGAAAAAAAAAAAAAGGCTAAAATGTTATAAAAAATATTTTTTTTACATTCTGTTTGCCAGTTTTACCTGTTGGTTCTGGAGTCGTATCCTCTTTGGGTTTCTCTTTTCTTTTAACTTTTTCTATCATAATTTTGTCGGGTTCAGCCTTTTCTTTTTTCCTTGCTTTTTCTACTGTAATATTTATTTCTTGTAGTGTTATTTCATCCTTTTCTCTTTCGGTCTTCTTACCTCTCATGTCTGTAAAAACAGATAAGATCATGTGTCACACGTCAATCATTTTCCAAATACATAGCACATTAATTTAGCTGTATTTTTACACCTCTCATCCACACAGGAACGACACTGAAAATGGAGACTTTCAAAAACGCTCTCAATAAATGCAAAACTTAATTGGATTAATGTGGACAAAACCTAAAATTCCAGTTTTTCATTCTGCACATGAAGCACTGAATTATAATGTGCACAAGCCTTTAAGAAAACAACAAATACTTCACCTTGAATGATTCTGAAAATCTCCTCTCTAGATTTTTTCTCTTTGGCCTCTTTCATGTGTTCAAGAACTGAAATAAAGGAGGGCAGTAAATGTTAAATAAGAGTTACATGTTTTAACATCCATATGATTAATGGAAAATGAGAATTAGTTTTTGAAATAGTGCACTATAAGTATGTTAAATTAATTGTGTTTGTAAGAAGTGAAATGCTTTTTAATCAGCTATGTCATTGCATTAGAAAGTAAAACCATTAAAATGAAATAAAATCTGTGTATATCATAATTTCTCACTTTGTTAAGAGACAAAGATGACTATGCAGTGATTATAGCTTTCTGAGTTACATTCAATTTGTGTATAAAATGACTACAAATGTCACAAAGGTTTTAAGACTGAATAATAAAACTCTTAATTTCTTCACAAATCAGTGGTAATTTGATTGGTTTTACATTCTTTTATATGTTGATTTGAAACAAGTAAAGCCATTCCACACATATTCAATAACTTTTTCACTAAGAAAGAATAAGAAAAGACAAAACAAATTTGTCCCACATAATTACATAAAAGAGAACAAGTACTTTTTTTTTAGATTCTGCCTTAAAAAGAGAAAATATTGGACAAAACAGGCTGAAATTCTTGTTGTAATCAATATCTATTCAAATAGCTATAGTTCACTCCATGTGTAGACCTCCAGCACCAATGCTCTTTAGAGAATCATCTATTGTCCCTCTTCAAAAACTCTTTCCAGAAACACAGGTGAAGTAGAAGCAACATTGAACGAATCTTCATCCATCAAGTTGTTCTTCCCCATCCAGTTTGTAAGGAGTGCTAACAAGTGTTCATCAGAATAAAAGCAATATCACACAAGTAACAGCGAGGTTGTACATTGCCACATTTCTCACAATATGGTTACAAAGTTGCTTGCCATATTATAGTCATATTCTAAAATATATATAATAGCAAACACATACAGGCATGATACAAACAGTGGCATTGCTGTTGTTCAAAACAGTAGCACTTCTGGAACGCTTGTCTAATCAAATTATTAGACCAGATCTAACTGTTGCATTATGGATGCTTTTAAAAGAATGATTTGCTGAAAAATGAAAATTCTCTCATTATTTACTCACTCTCATGCCATCCCATGTGTATGACTTTCTTACTTCTGCAGAACAAATACAAAGATTTTTAGAAAATTATCTCAGCTCTGTTGCTCCATACATTGCAAATGAATGGTGGCCAGAACTTTGAAGCTCCAAAAAACACATGAAGGCAGCATAAAATAATCCATACGACTCCAGTGGTTAAATCCATGTCTTCAAAAGTGATATAATAGGTGTAGGTGAGAAAACAATCAATATTTAAGATCTTTTTTACTATAATAAAGCCCAGTAGGTGGCGATATGTATGAAGAATGCAAATCGACAAAAATAAGTAGAATATGGAAGTGAAAGTGAAAGGGGAGATTTATAGTAAAAAAAGGATTGAAATATTGATCCGTTTCTCACCGTATCACATCTGAAGACATAAATTTAACCAATGGGGTCTTATAGATTAATTTTGTGCTGTCTTGATGTGCTTTTTGAGCTTCAAAGTTCTGGCCACCATTGACGACTTGCATTGAATGGACCAACAGAGCTGAGATATTCTTCTAAAATATTTAGTTTGTGTTCAGCAGAATAAAGAAAGTCATACACATCTGGGATGGCATGAGAGTGAGTAAATAATGAGAGAATTTTCATTTTGGGTGAACTGGTTTTTTAATCTATTATCAATAAATTCTAAAAAAGAATGCTAATGGGCTATTGCTAAATAATGCTACTGCAGCAAATAAAAATATGTATTGTTTTTTTGTTTTTTTTTTACAGTTTGAGTACAGTTATTAGAGGGAATTATAAGGGAATGATAAAGCATTTATTTAAAAATAAGTTAGTTGTTATAGGCTACACACATAGAACTTTATTTATTTTCATTAATCAATTAATGTATTTTTTTTTTAATTAACATATAAACAATAATAACGAACAACCTTAGTCAGTAGCAGTTCTAAATTGTATGGCTCCCCATGTCGCCCATGCCTAAATCTGACCTTAGTGATTAGCCTTTCCATGAAAGGTGAATTGTAATTGTAGTTAGTTATAAGGTCGTCTTACTAAGGCATGTGAGGTTGCAATCTGTCAATTGAACTATTTGTTTTTGCCTGTATCTAAATTATTCTATACCTTTGCCATATTCCTCACGAGGATCCTCATGTGCTTCTTGGTCATCTGTTTCAATGGAATGGCACTCTTCTTCAGCTGCTTTGGCTGATGTTCTTTGCTCACTCAAGCCTCTTTTTATGGCAGCTCTCTTCCTATTATTGTTATTTTCATCATCTCCATCTGTGATGTCACATTTGACAATAAGCAGGACAAGCTCTTCCTCTTTTACTTTTTCTTCTTTATTATAATCATCAGCATCATCATCATCATCATCAGCAGCAATAGTGGCTTCTAAGGGAACACGAACAGTCTCTTCAATGTCCTTTTTTACAACATCATCCTCATCTTCATCTTTGTCTTCCTCTACCTCCATGTCCTTTGTGCTCTTTTCAGTGTCACTAAATGCCATAACTTCCTCCTCTTTGACATGTTTTCCTTCCTTGTCGTCTTCCACATCTAAATCATCCTTGCACTCAGCCTGATCATGATCAACAAGTGCTGCTACCTCCACTATTTCCTCCACATGGAAGGAAGACGCTTCATCTAATTCAGCTGTAATTTCTTCTACTTTGTTCTCTAGTACAATTATAACTGTTTCTTCATCTTCTGTGACACTGTCATCTGTTACAGCTTCTTCTTCCTCATCGGTGACAACAGGTGCATCTTCACCTTCACCTTTGTCATCATCAGAGGTTATTTCAGCTATTTCATCCTCTGCAATATCAGAACCATCTTCTGCTCTTTCAATTGCTGCTTCTCCATCTGTGACATCAGAAGTACCTTCAATTGTGTCAGAAGTTTCTTCCTCTTTCTTAACATCTGAGTTATCTTCAGAAGTGTCATCAGATGTGTTGCCCTCTGTTTCAGAGGTATCTTCATCTGTGATATCAGAGATATCAAAAGGTTTGTCTTTATTTTTAAATTCGGAGGTATCTTCAACTGTTTCAGTAGATTCTCCCACCTCTGTGACACCAGATGTATCTTCATCTGAGGTATCTTTAACTGTTTCAGTAAGTCCTTCCTCCTCTGAAACATCGACATCCTCCTTTTCTGTCATATCTGAGGTATCTTCAGATGTTTCAACTCTTTCTTCCTCTTTAACATTCAAGATATCCTCAACTACTTCAGTTGTGTCTTCAACAACATCCTCATGGAATTTGGATGTGTCCACCTCAGTATAGTCCTCCTCAATTGTCTCTTTTACTTCCTGTATAGCGCTGTCTGTATTCTTCACTGTGGACGTCACAGTGATTTTGGCAGCGTCCCTTTTTTTGCCCAGTATTTCTGCAACTGTTTTATGAAGCCGTTTAACTTGTTACTGTCTTATGCATTCAAAGTTATGACCAAAACCGATTTATCAGTTTATGTCTAGTGCAAACAGATTGGAAACACAATTACAGGCGCATTACATCACATTGATGACTTTAGCAGTATGCACATGTTACGCCACTGATTAAAACTTAGAATAGGTTTAAACTGTCCACCCAAAACCTGGGGCATATCTTTTAAGGTTTGTTAAGTGACATTGATTTCTCAAATGGAAATATCTAGACTGCAACCACTTTAAATCTAAATCGTTATTTAGATAAAGTTTATCAGCTTTCAATCTCAGAGCATTAATATTGTGGAGGTCACAATATTTTTGCAACATGTGGCATATCTGTGCAAAGAAATCTTATGTGGTGCATGTTTGTGAATATGAACTACGGATTGTATCAGAGAAGGTTAGACTTTCGTACTACACTGCAAAGAGGGGAATGAAAATCAAACACAGCAAGATATGCAATTGACAAATCTTTTTATTTTTGGTATGTGTAAATATGCACTCATGCCAGGGAAATTAAATTGCAAGCACATAAATCAAATTTGTACATTATATGAATAAATAAATAATTAAATAAATAAACATGGGCAATACGGTGTGAGATTGAGTGAGCGAAACATATTAACAGTAGTTGTAGGACAGGAACATAAATTACATTTATATGCAGTTATGCTGCACTTTTTCATGCACTATGTCACAATGATAAGTTGCAACATTGTTTTGACATTTATTTATGTTCTGATTGACAGGTTTGAAACATGGGAAGACACAAGATAAAGTACATAAAAATGAATGGATATGGGGCATTAGCCTGAAGACTATACAATTTCAATCAATTCACGATCTCGTATTAAACGTTATGTAAACAAACACCTTTTTCACATGCTGTCATATACTTTTGCAAGTGCAAAACAAATGCATTTTAAAAATGATATTAAGCTTGTTGGTCCTGTTTCAGTAGTCAAAACATTTGATCAGTTTACATAACTAGTGTTAGTTTTCGTGTTAATCAACAGCTTTTATATACAGTATATTAATGAATGTCTAGTCACTAACCTTTTTCCATAGGGGGCAGGAATTCTCCTGGAGAATTTAGAAATATAATGAAATATTATAATGCATCATTGTTGCATGGAAAGGGAAAAAAATATAATATCAAATTATTCATTTACAGAAATAATGTACAATATTAATATGCATAATTATTATTATTATTATACCTTTTCGTCTTATCACTTGTGGTGTGTAATCTGAAACAGAAAACAAAGGGGATATAAAGAGTGTTTTCAAGATAATGTTCAAAGTTGTGGTGTACTTGCTATTATGAATACCTTTGTTCTTCATGAGCATATTTGAGAAATAGGCCAAGAACATGTCCCTCCTGTCAGTAAATTCCTCAACAGTATTTGTGATGAGTTTCATGGTATCAAATCTAATGTTAGGAATACCACCTGGGAAAAAAAATAGAGAAATATGACGCAAGCAATGAAAATGTTTTAGGCAAAACACAATCAAATTAAAAAGCTGATGAATTAATGACAATACCTTCTTTGCCTGTAAACAGGTTGGATAGGTAGTTAGAGACAGAGATCTTCAGGTCTGTAGCCTCCTCAACAATATTGCCAGCCAATTCCTTTGGATTAGTGCTCATATTGGGGATCCAAGCTGAATAATGGGATAGAATTTTGACATCTAATGGACCTTAATGGTTTATAGATTTTAATATCGCATATATTGGCCTAATATTCTGTGAGACATGAATGTGGCATCAAAATAAAATAAATGGTTCCTAATGAATATAATGGAGGAGAAATTTACAGTGTATAACACTAAAAGTGAGTTACATTTGCTCCCAAACAGATAAGGTTGTTAACGTTAATGCTCTGGCGAGTTTTAAATCAACAAAACTTACCCACATCCCTACCCTAAAACTTAAACTTACTCTATAGTGTCAGAAAAAGACAATTTGAGACGAAAAAGTGTTAAAGTAATTAAAGGGATAATTCACCCAAAAATGTACATTTTCCCATCGTTTACTCACCCTCAAGCCATCCCAGATTTGTATGTCTTCTTTCTTCTGCAGAACACAAACAAAGATTTTTAGAAGAATATTTTAGCTCTGTAGGTCCTCACAATGCAAGTGAATGGTGATCAGACCTTTGTAGCTCCAAAAATCACATAAAGGAAACATAAAAGTAATCCATAAGATGCCTGTGTTTAAAACCATATCTTCAGAAGTTATATAATAGGTGTGGGTGAAAAACTGAACAATATGCAAGTCCCTTTTTATGCTAAATCTCCACTTTATCTTTCACTTTCAGATGAGAAAGTGAAACTAAACAGGCACCACATGTGACCTTCAGATGTAAAAGTGGAGATTTAAAGTAAAAAAGGACTCAAGTGTAGGTCTGTCTCTCACTAACACCTATTAAATAGCTTCTGAAGATATGGATTATCTATTATATATGATTATTTATTCTTCTGGATTACTCCTATTGTTTCCTTTCCGTGATTTTAGGAACTACAAAGGTCTGATCACCACTCTCTTGCATTGTATGGATCTACAGAGCTGAAATATCCTTCTAGAAATCTTCATTTGTGTTCTGTAGAAGAAAGAAAGCCATGCACAGGTGTGATGCATGAATTGAGTAAATGATGAGAGAATTTACATTTTTGGGTGCACTATCCCTTTAACTGATAATCTGCTGTTTTAAAAAATCATTTTGCAATAATATAGGTTTATTAGCCTGGTTCTGTGAGACCAGGTTGCATATTTAAGTACCTTTAACTCCTCCGAGCATGGTTGAAAGATGTATTAAAATGGTCTTGAGCCATCTTAAAATTTGCTCAACTGCTTCACTGGCCATTTCCACTGGTTTAATGATCACAATATCCAGGATATCTAAGCAACATAAAAAGCATTAAACAGACATTATTGAGCCTGTGCAAATGACCAAAGTTCAGCCATGAAACTCTATGTGGCACAAGCTGATTTTGAAGTTCTTTGAGCTTATTATCGGTTAGCCAGTCGGCTTGCTCACATGTGACATGTTAAGCCAATGGGCTCGCATGGTGTAAGCTGATTGGTCCTTTGACATGTAATCGAGTAGCCAATCAACTTGCGTCTCTCCCTTTGTGTAACGTTTAAATTGCTAAGTTTTACAGAAAGGCAGATTTAACAACAGCACACTGCAAGACCTTTTCTCTGAAACCCTCCACACAAGCTCCACTTGTCTAGATCTCCCCAACCACCCCCCACCCCCGGTTGGATGAAATGACACATGATCGATGGCCCCTGCCTGGACACGCCTGTCAAAAAATCCTTGCACCGCCCCTGGCAACATGTGAATTGTTTTTATGTTAATTGGTGCAGCAGCATGCTCAACAGTATGTCTGTGCATTTACAAGCAGCAAGTCTCCGTACTGACTATGCAGACGAGTAGTAGACTAGTCAGCCAAGACTAATATCCTATCAATATGCCATACCCACATTAAAATGCTAAATCTTTCAGAGAGTTGTCATGACTGAACTGAAATCATGTTTGATTGAAACATTAGTTGAATTAGTCAAGTATGACTAATTTTTCCTTTTCAGCAAGGGAATCAATAGCAATTTACAAATCATGCACATGGGTTAGAACACATCCAAGGTTTCTGATTGCATGTTAGCTCCCAGAACAATGGGAAATTATTTCAGTACAAATGAAGGTACCTTCAAAGAGGTGGAATAAGTTGCCCACTGAGGATCTAATCCATTCTGTGATGTCATCTAATACTACACCACCAAGTTTCACTGTTTCAGTGATCCCTGCATCCTCTTTAAAAGACAGCAAAGAAACAAAAACAGAATGATATAAATCAAAACTAAACAAAAAGTCCTGTAGTGTATATTGTGCACAATGATTGTGATTGTATTTTCTGTTAATGCATGATTTTCTATAAAGCTGCTTTGAAACAATGTGTGTCGTGAAAGGCGCTATACTAATAAAACTGACTTGACTTGGCTTGATGGCCATGAATGGATGTATTTACATACCACCAGCAATAAATAATCCTGACAAAGAAGCCACTGCTAAATTAACAGCGTCCATTGGATTAAAGATCACTTCAGTGATAGTCTCTGTATTCAAAACAAAACAGCAGAGAATACGGGACATTCTCCATTAAAAACCATCAACAAATCATACATTGTACAGTTCACCCAAAAATTCTGTCATCATTTATTTATCCTGTTGCTCCTAATGACTTTCATTTTTTCATAGAACACAAAAAGAGATGTGAACGTGCAGAATGTGAGCATCAGTCACCATTTACTTTCATTGCATGCAAAAAGATACAATGAAAGTGAATGGTGACTGACATTTTGGGTGAACTCTCACTTTAATGTTAAATCACTGAAAATTGTACACCCACTAAAAGTCTAAAGGAAATAGTTGTGACTGGAAAAGGAATACCGTGAGTATTAGTAAAGATATTGTTCACATGGTTTATCCCATTGTGTATGCCTTCAATGGCCTTGTCCACTGCTAACTTTGGATCTGAAGCAAAATCCTGGATGCCTACATAAAAAATACAATTAAAAAAAGCACAGTGAACCTGGCAATACAACAACAGCAAAGGTGGCATTTACATGGAAAAATGTAAATTTTTACTAATAAAATTAATAGAACTTACTTGCAACCTGATCGTCACTCACAAAGTCAAACATGACAACACCAGCTAATGACCATGAGACCAGAAGTGTGATGATGACCAGCCATTGTGCAGGACGATTCAAGACACTTAAAAATCCATGGCTTCTGGCTGTGAGAGAGACTGGAGGCACTGGCCTTGCAGGAGCATCAGCAGCGGCGGGAGGGATGGGGTTTATTTCTGCACCTGTAGTGATGTGGTCAAATTAAAGGTATAGATCACCCTAAGATGACAATTCTGTCATAATTTACTCAATCTCATGTTGTTCCAAACCCATTGGACTTTCCAGAAAAGAATTTACCGTGGAACACTATATGAGAATTTAGTCAACTTTTTCTTTCATTGTATGGGAAAAAGATGTAATGAAAGTGAATTGCGACTGAGGCGAACATTCTGCCTAACATCTCAAGTTGCTACGGTAAATTAGGACTACAACTACCAGCAGGATGTGAGTTTATGTGCTGGACGAATAAGAAAGGCCTTCTTAAAAAAAAATCCCAATAAGAAAATATATTTGTACGCTATTGTAGTACAGAGTTGCTATATGTCAACATGGCATTGTTTCGATTGTGATAACAGTTTCACTGTCCAACAGTTTCAAAATTGGCGTTTGAGGTATGACTGTATGTAATTTCCAACCTGGTCTCATAGTGAAAACGTGACTATATTAAGGATGTAACCACATATTCAGGATTAGGGTGGAGGACCAAAAGTAATTATTTAATAATCATATTCATATTCATAGATAGATAGATAGATAGATAGACAGACAGACAGACAGACAGACAGACAGATAGACAGATAGACAGACAGATAGATAGATAGATAGATAGATAGATAGATAGATAGATAGATAGATAGATAGATAGATAGATAGATAGATTCAGCTCTCCATTCTGTGGGAGAGCTGAAAAAAAATCTAGTATTTGTACACAGCTCTGACTCTGTAAATGGTATAAAAACAAAGTGGATCAGATCAACACAACACGACTCCAGCCAATCAGCAACAGGGGGTGGTTCTTGCTTGTGCACAGGATGGGGGGTGGGGGCAGAGCGAGAGGCAAATTCATTAGAAGAGCAATGGCAAATCTGTCTGATGCAAACTTTCTAAGCACAAATGTCTGAGAAACAGACCAAGAGAAAAAGGTCAGACGAATATAAACTAAAAAAAGAAGGATTCTGATAAGTCGAGGGCTAGGAGCCACGTCAACATCGGTGAGGCTTTTCAGCATGCAGGATCTTCCAATGGAGCACTGAAGGGAGGGGTGTGTTTGTTTTGGCAGTTGAGTTCGAATATCAACAGTGTTTCTCAGGAATCGCTGAATGCACCTTTAAGTAGGTTTTATTTTTTTTGTAAAGTATCTAAAATTCACCTTAAAACTGCATCTGAATACAACACCATTTTACTTGCATTTTAATTCACCTAAACTTGATACAGCATGTACATTTTGAATGGGAAATTTTTTTGTCATGTTCACGTGTATTTCATGAGACCAGGCTGGTAATTTCTGATGTAGAACAAAACGGAAAAGTCTCTTCATGTAATGTTAACCACAGTCTTTATTTTACTTCTAAATTGAAAACTGCCAATTTAAAAACTTGAAATTCCTCAGAGAACTCTAGGCAAATTAGCCTTTCAGGTTGACCTACAAATTGACCCCAAATTAAACAGCCATATTGTCACACATTCACTGCAATATACAGTGTTTAATTTTATGTAAACTCCAACATTTCATTTGGTTTTTAACCATATTTTTTACAAAACAAATCATGATTTGTATTTAAAAATCATTTCTATATGTTCTCTATATTTCTGTATACATTTTTTCCTTTCTATATAAATACTGCGTCATGATGCCATGCACTGACATTTCTGCAGCTGCTCTCGTACATTAACCGCATGCCTCAAAATCTGACTTCACACTGCTGGCCAGAATAAACTCTATGTCCATCTTGTGTCATTTTCTTCCTGCTGTTTAATACGCTGAGTTCAATGAACAGTAAACAATTATCAAATAAACCAATATTCAGTCAAAAAACAAACAAACAAAAAAATTATATATTTCTCTGATGTTGTACTGTACTTGTCACAGCAATATGACCCTGTTTGCAGCTACAGTAGATTGGCCAAAATGTGACATGAACAGTCCTGCCAAATCTCAACAATGAAACCTCTAAATAAAATCATCAATGCATTATGAGTAGAAAAACATAATCAAACTATACAGTATATAGCGTGAATATAGGAAAATTGGGACACTTTCTGATAATTTGTCATTGGAGTTATTTTTAAAATAAGATCCAAATGGCCAAATCAGAGTCACTCCTTCCTTAGGATGAACTTAATGTTGATGTAATGGAATAATACACATTTAATACATGTAAGTGGACCATTTCACCTGTATTTACTGTTTCTGTCAACCAAATAGAGGAGATCATGCGTAAAAACCTGCAGTACCTGTAGTTGCCTGGGCCATTGTGTAGTTCTGTTTTCAGTTCCGATTGTCCTTTGATTTTGCTTGTGTAATATTATTCGGACTTTCACCCAGTTGATGTTAAATCACAGTCAGGAAATTATATTCCTTCTCGTTGTCCCCATGCAATCCACAGGTGAAACCTAACAAAGTCATGAGAAAATGTGGGATGAAGGTCTTCAAAGTGCCGGATTGGTGAGCATGGCTAGGGGAGAATGGGATGTAAACAGGGGAGTTCAGGCAGGGGAGAAGGCAAATAGGTGCTGGTATTTTAGCCAATGTTATTTCTCCCTCACATGGGTATGGGCTGGGAAAAGTTCCGGGGAGCTTCAAGGTAACCTTATCCTTTGCAAGCCTCGTTTATTCTTAGTCAGTTTACTCTTCACCATCTGCACTCTCTGGCCTTTTACGGCTGTAGGGGGTGTGATCTGTTAGAGGTCTGTACTGGTAGCAAAAGAAGAGACATGATTATGTGTTGACAGCTTCACAGTTTTATGGTGTTTCATATATAATAGAATTTTTTTTTAATGCATGTATCATCAGTGACATTGCATCTTTGTGATCGATTATTTGCTCTCTGATTATCAATTCTAGTGAACATGTTTGACATGACTGACAACACAAACGAATGCCTCATAGTGATAATTTACACTCTATTTAAAAGTGAATCATGCTTCCAAATAGCACTCTTTTTTTCCAGACCTCAGTGGATTAGTTTCATCTGTGATTTCATGGAACAGATTTGAAATATACCTAGGAGCTCCACACTAATTTAGAAGGGAGCAAACTAGTTGAGCAGAGATTTGATATGTGGATATCCATGTGGCATAGCATCTCAAGTTTTGCCTGGAATGCAGTGGCCCTCTTGTGGGTGTGCAGGGCATTACAGAAGTGCATTGCGGCAGAAGGGAGGCCTATGGATGACGTGGCCTTGTGTGTAGATACTGTATCTGCCATTTAAATATACAGGAGTAGTCCAGCTTGTACAGCTGTCTATGGAAAAATCTAGTTACTATGTGGATTAATGCATAGACATATTTTTTTAAGACTTAAAATCTAAAACCTAAAACTGTTAAAGGAATTTTCAGGGCTCAATACAGGTTTAGCTCAATTAATAGCATTTGTGACATACAGTTATTTTTACACACACACACACACACACACACACACACACACACACACACACACACACACACACACACACACACACTAAACTAAGTGAAAGTTACATCCAAAACTGGGATTGGTTTTGTTTTCATGTCATCCAGTTGTAATATTGGATATAACTTTACACAGATAAGGTTAGTAAGCGATTTTATCACACTGAATCATGTTAACACTTAATGTTCACATCCTGGCAATACAATTGAAACTTTCACAAATTTCAGCATTTATGGACTGGCCACATTCATCTCCATTGTAAGTCACTCAAAAAGGTAACCGCTTTTAAATAGGATTAATATGGGTAAAGTGTTTCCAGTGTTTCCAAAATGTTTTCACCTAATATTAAAAAAATATCACAAATGGTTAATCTTAATGGATCTTTTAAGGAGACTAAACAACTTAAGTTCATTTAACAAGGGGATATTTTAATCTTTATCTAAACCGAGGATGCAAACTAACTAAATAAATACCTACAATTTAAACTATATGCAAGTACAGGCCCCTCTCTAGCTTGTTTAATAAAATACCCCACTTTACCAGTTCCACCTGGGATTTGGTTAAAGAGGGTGTCCAAATTATTAGATTTTTACTAAGGTAGGAGATATCCTAATATTTCTATAAAGGTATTATGTCAGGTTAAATGACATTTAGATCATCACTGAAAGTGCCAGGAAAAGCACATTTTTAAAAAATTTCCCAGTTTGCACATTTTCATGGTAAATGAGCTGTTTTGCTGTTGATTGAGCTTAACTTGTATTATGCACCAGAACTTTCTTTAAAAAAAATTAAAAAAAAACTCAATCTATGCTATTCTATCTGCTTTTGCTCATAAATGAGTGAACAAAAAAATGTAGAGTATTAATTCATAATTTGATGTCAAATGAAAAAATGTAAAGTTCAAAGAAATGAATTTAAATATGATACTTTATTCTAAAAATGTTTGTGCATAAACGAAACAAAGCAATTAAATAAACACAATATTTATGAATTAATAAAAATATGGAAAAATGGTACAAAAATAAATGTGAAAATTATGAGGTTGAAGCATAACAACAATGCAGCACATAATTTAAGTTATAGGCCCAGATAAAAACAGTGTTCCATGGAACCCCTTATTCTATCCAAAACATTGACTGAAACCAACACTTTAGTGTATGAAACTGCTCATGGACTACGATCAGTCACCATTGGTTTAACTGTCTACTGACCATTCTAATATTGTTTCAAAAACAACATGTGTCATTACATATTTTGCTTTATGTGAAATGCCAAATATTAAATTATATCATATATTAATAATGTATATCAATTATCACATTGTTACACTAAGTATGTTAATTGGGTGGTTGGTCACCCTAAATGTATTAAAAAAGAAAGAGCCAATAATGTCAATGTCATCAGACTTGTCATTTTATCATGATGGACAAAATGAGGGGCAAAAACAAGGCAGACCAGCAATGAGTTATCTTGACTGGAATTCTACCACTTCGTACTTTTTCCTCTACATATTTAGCTGTGTTATTTCAAAATGCATGATATTGCGAGATACATTTAATGGACTTGTTTTTATTTTTCTCTCACAACAGTCATTATGTTAGCAGTTCATTTTATCTCATTTGCAGGAAAGATGCAAGTATGGTCAAGCATAATGCTCTCTTGGTCTCATACTATTCTGGTACATTGCTCTATAGTTAATCCAAAGCGATTAAATAAATAATAGACTCATTCTAAGAAGCAGGAAAACAAATTAGAGACACTGAGCGCTTGCTAAAAGCAGGTGCAAATAATTGGGCCTAGCAAACTCACTAAAACCAGTGCAGACATCATTACAGTACCTTTCGTGAAAAAGTCACAATAATGTGTCAGAAATGCTATCTATGCACTGCTAAGAGGGAGTGTTTTTCACACATAGTTATTTTACTATTCTGTACAATTGACAGAATTCCTTGAATATTTAAAAGAGGCTGGTCAACATCCTACTGGAAGTGTCTAGGAATGATTTCCAGAATCATTGTAATTATTAAAACATTTGGTGTTGCCATAATCATGTTTTCCTCATAGCATCGATTCTTTCTCAGCCTGGATAAGAACAAAAACAGCATTATAAAAAGTCATAAAATGAGCCAATTACAAGGGGGTAACTTAACACACTATATATTTACACTAAATACAAACAAGCCGTTCTTATCATTAATCATGATCGATTTCTCTTCCCAAAAACACTATTTGGATTTACTGACAGATATAATGCGATTGCAGTCCTTTTTCAATGGAAGATGGATTGTGTCAGAGAGTGGGACGAGATGGCACGAAATCTGGAAGCTTTTATCATCAAACGCTCATTAAATCAGTCTTTTCGAGGGCAGTCTGTTGTGGCATTCCGTATTCTAGAGCTCTATGTTTAGAGGTTGTCCCCTGGTTGGTACTGTGGTTCAGTGGCAGTGAAGTAATCCTCCAAGAAGGCTTGCAGATACTCAAAGGTTGGCCGCTCCTCAGGGTCCCTCTTCCAGCATTGGAGCATGAGCTCGTGCAGGGAGCTAGGGCAGTCCTGGGGGCAGGGCATCCTGTAACCACGCTCCACTTGCTCCAACACTTCTCGGTTATTCATCCCTGAGACAGCAAGAAAGCATATGGTCTTTAACTGAGAAAGCATGCTGAGAGTGGATAAAATAATTAGTGAATAATAATATTAAGTTATAATTAATAGAGGCTACATTCACACGATCAAAGTGTTTGGGATTGACAACCATTTTTACTAACAGGCGTGACTGTCAAATTGACCTGTTCGTACAACTGCAACCTTTTTTTAATTATTTTCTCCCCAATTTGGAATGCCCAATTCCCAATGTGCTCTAAGTCCTCGTGGTGGCATAGTGACTTGCCTCAATCCGGGTGGCGGAGGACGAGTCTCAGTCACAAAGTTGCCTCCGCGTCTGAGACCGTCAATCCACGCATCTTATCACGTGGATTGTTAAGTGTGTTACCACGGAGACGTAGCACATGTGGAGGCTTCATGCTATTCTCCACGGCATTCACACACAACTCACCACGTTGACTGGATTCACTCAGCATGCCCTGGATTCGAACTCTTTACTCCAGGGGTGGTAGTCAGCATCAATAATCGCTGAGCTACCCAGGCTTCACCATACAACTGTAACTTAAGTCAGTCCCATTTTTCATTCTTGTGATAGCCACAAATAACGGCTATAACCACAGAGGCAGTGTGTCTCAAGTAAATATCCACTCAAAAGCCACTTTTTCACCATCTGGAAGAACAGTTACCATTGTTGACCACAGTGACCAATCCCAGCTCATTGTGGTGCTGCCAAGATTTTTACGGATTGACAGAGCAAGTGACAAATTGTGAGTCACCATGTCACTAAAGCCATTTCACCATCACATTTCTCAGTCCAGAGTAGGGTTTGCTAACTGTGCTGTAAAAAATCCAACTTAAATTTTGTCGGATAAACTCTATTTAAAAAGTTGATTGAACTTTCTAATGAAGAAAAATTAATTAATGTTTGGTCAAAGCGTACTGAATTATGAGGACATGTTAATACTCTGTTTTGAATTAGCAGATGTTATAGCTCTATGTATGTTTTTAATTATGCTATAAAAAGTTGTGTTTGAAGTTTGAAGTGCTTGTTACACCACCTTTTAAGTTGGACCAACTATGTGGTACCGACACATGATCTTATGTAGAAATGTAGATATACTTAATAAAGTATATATATTATTTTCAAGAATATTGATAATTATGGACAGTTGTACTTAAAACATACTAGTTTATTGAACTAAACAATCATTAATATTGTTGAGTTTGAATTGTTAAAGGAATATATCAGGTTCAATATATGTTCAGCTCAAACGACAGCATTTGTGGCATAATGTTGATTACCAAAACAATAAATCTCGCCTCGTCCCTCCTTTTCTTTTAAAAAAGCAAAAATCGATGTTACAATGAGGCACTTACAATGGAAGTGAATGGGGCCAATTTCTGGAGCGTTTAAAGGCAGAAATGTGAAGCTTATAATTTTATAAAGCACTTGAATTCATGAATCTGCTGATACTCATGTATTATTTGAGCTGTAAAGTTGTTTAAATTGTAATTTTTACAGTCATTTTAGGGTTTGTTGACATTGCATCGTCATGGCAATGAAGTTGTAAAACTGGCTATAACTTTACACAGAAAAGGTGTGTATGTGATTTTATCAAACTAAAATCATGTTAACACACACATCGTTTATGTCTTGTGGCTATACTTTTGAAACAGTCAGTATTTTAATGTTCAAAAATTGGCCCACATTCACTTTCATTGTAAGTGAATAAAATGGTTTGTAATCGTACTGTACCGAACTGTATTCTAATAAAAAATGCTACTGGTACGGTTACTCACCGTGCTCTGAGCCGTTCAGCCTGTTGACGTAAAAGTAGCTAAAGTTGACGACTTCAATAACACCGCAAGGTCTTATCACACAAGTGTATTTTTAACACACTTACTCTCAAAATTCAATTGAGAGTCCTGAAAGTCATAAACTACATACAGTAGTTGTGAGTCACGTTGTTTATAGAATTCAGTTGTCATTCATATCTGAACTGTGTATAAACAGAACCATAGTTGGCTCTCCAAACAAGACTGACAACAGTATTCTACTGCTGTGTGAACACAGCCATACTCATCTAAGATCATGGTCTTTAATTCCCTTCCACCATCAAATCTCACCTGGATATGGCACACGTCCTTTGGTTACCAGCTCTGTGAGTAGTATTCCAAATGACCACACATCTGATTTAATAGTAAACCTTCCATAGAGCGCTGCCTCTGGAGCAGTCCACTTGATTGGGAACTTGGCACCTGCAACGGAACAGGATTTATGGATCTGATCTTGAAAAGTGGTCTACTTTTTTTCTACCAGGATATTTTTGTATGTAAGGAAACAAGCAAACATTATTAAAGAAATATAACCAATAGACCAAATGTTACATGACCTATTCGGCTATGTCATATCAATCAAATCTTTACTACGAGAAGTTACACTTTAGCTCTGCACAGTGTACAGCTCAACAACTGTGAATCTGAAACTATTTTATATCGATCAGCTTATCGAAGTCTTTTGATGTTCTGATGGGAAAAAAAAACATTCTATTAGCACAGTTCTTAATTTTTCTCCCATCATCTTGATTTGGGAATGTAACCCTCACCTTGTCGTGCTGTGTATTCATTGTCTTCTATTAGCCTGGCTAGTCCGAAATCTGCAATCTTGCAAACTAAGCTGTCATCAACAAGTATGTTGGCCGACCGCAGATCTCTGTGGATGTAGTTCATCCTTTCGATGTAAGCCATGCCTGCAGCAACCTAAAACAGAATACACAAATAATGAAAAATTTACTGAGGTCAGGTAAGTACTTTTAAGTTACCTTTAATTATTATTTGAGACACAGGACAATAAAAGATTTTACTAGCCTGAGCAGCCATGTCCACTAAATTTGGCAATTTAAGACCACGTCCTTCACCATCCTTTAGGAAATCTAGCAAGCTTCCTGAAAGACCATTTAAACACATGTGATCTGATGTTACTGTTGCTCATTACTGTATTTTAAACCCACAACTTTGTTATTGTATGTCATTCAACAGTCACTTGCTATCATCAGACTTTTTTCATCATTTGTGACTTTGTTGCTTTAAAGGTGAATTTTTGTTTGAATCATTAAAGTAGTTCAGCAGAAAATCTGTTGTTTAATAGTTAAATTACATAACTTACAACATCAATTCATATAGGTTTACATTGACAGCACCCGTCCCTACCTTTGCTCATATATTCTGTGACAATATAGATGGGCTCTTCGGAGACAACCGCATACAGCTGCACTAGCTTGTCATGCCTCAGTTTCTTCATTATCTGAGCCTCCTCCAGGAACGACTCTGGGGACATTGTGCCTGGTTTCAAGGTCTTCACTGCAACTTTAGTATTGCCATTCCAAGTGCCTGCCATTCAGAGACGGGATTTCATAGTTAGTGAGTCACCCAGCCCTTGAAAGAAACCACACATTAATCTTGCCCAGAAACCTGGCTTTCTCGCAAACATATTTGACAAGAGGAAATGATCTCTTTCCTTCAAGACAGGCCTAGATTTATACCCCTGGAATAACATATGATACACAAATATACTTTTATTGGGCATTTGGTTAAGCTAATCACTTACCCATCCAGACTTCTCCAAACTGCCCATTCCCCAATCGTTTGATAAGCTGAAGTGACTCCCGTGGGATCTCCCATACATCTTTGGTTTTGACGGACAGATCAGCAAGGCGGGGCATGCCTTTATGGCATGGGACTATTAAACGACAACAAAGTCCAGCAGCCCTGGCTGAATGCAGAAAGATAAAAAAAACAACAGTGGGTCAGGTCTCGAGGATGTAAACATTGATTATGATTACATTGATAATGGTTAGATTTGATTAAGAAATTACGAGCTAGGGATGTGCAAATCTACGTAACTGACTAGTCAGTGGAATGTCTGGACTTAAAGGAATAGTTCACCCAAAAATGAAAATTCTCTCATCATTTACTCACCCTCATGCCATCCCAGATGTGACTTTCTTTTTTCTGCTGAACACAAATGAAGATTTTAAGAAGAATATCTCAGCTCTGAAGGTCCATAAAATGCAAGTAAATGGTGGCCAGAATGCTGAAGGTCCAAATATCACATAAAGACATCATACAATTAATCCACTCAACATACAACTCCAATGGTCTTCTGAAGTGATTCAACCACTTTTGGGTGAGAACAAGCCAATATATAACTCCTTTTTCACTATACACCTTGCCATTGCAGTCTCTAGGAACGATCATGATTTCAAGCTCAATTACACTTCCTAGTGCTTGATGCATGCGCATAGTGCAAGATGGCACCATAGGAAGTGTAACCGAGCTTCAATCGCCAAGGAAACTGCTGTCAAGAATTATAGTGAAAAAATTATTACATTTTGGTCTGTTCTCAGCCAAAATGGACTGGATCACTTCAGAAGACATTGACTTAACCACTGGAGTCATTTTTACGATGTCTTTATGTGATATTAGACCTTCAAAGGTCTGATCACCATTCACTTGCATTGAAAGAACCAACAGAGCTGATATATTCTTCTAAAAATCTTCGTTTGTCTTCTGCAGAAGAAAGAATGTCATTCACATATAGGATGGCATGAGGGCGAGTAAATGATTTAGATTTAGAGAGAATTTAGATTTTGGGGTGAACTATCCCTTTAAGGATCCACAGTTAATCACAGCAGGCAAGTCTGAAGGTAATTGTGTTGAAGGTGGTGAATTTGAATGTGTTGATTTACCAGAATAATGGTGCACAAGCTGTTGCAAAGTTTCAAATTGAGCTCTAGTGGTGATGTAATATCCTCCGTTGTCCAACTTGCGAATCTTGTAGTGCTTTACATGATCGCCTTTAGTTTCATCCCAATCCTGAATGGACAATGAGTATGCACCTAGAAGAAACATACAATTATCTTACATACAAGGAGAACACATGTAGATGTTGTACATGTAAAAATACCACCATGCTTTTCTAGATGTGTTTGCAAACTTACGGAACAAAGACTGATACATTTAGACCTGTCTTATAATTTTAAGTAATTCTATATGGGTTTGTGGAAATGCCGTTTACCTTTTGTGGTCTCACTCTCCCTTATAAGGAATGTTCCTCTTGGATTTCCATTTGACAGCAGCTGCCTTTCTGCATCTTTACGGCCAAGTTTACCAAAATACCAACTACAAAGGGGAAAAACAGCATTTGGTTAACACTATGACCACATGACAAAGTTATGTTATAGTGCTTTTCCAATGAAAATACTATTTAGGGTAATGCAAAAAGCAGTCATTGTTCTTTTGGGCAGTCGTCCTATTTATGTATCACACTTGAATATTTGAGCACAAAACAGAACTTACTCTTCTGCTTGTATGGAGTCTACTGGTGCCACATAATTACTGGGTATATATCCTGTGCCACCTGTAGTGAGAGAGCGGGCCTCCCACCAGTCCCCTTCGCTGAAATACAAATAGATGGGAGAGAACAAATAAACAGAGAATACATTTACAATAGGACCAATTTTAATTATAGATAAGAAAACAAACTGTTAAAAATGCAACAACATTGGCACACAAATGCTCCCAAACAAACTTTTATCCTCACCATACTGTACATATGACATTTTGAGCTACATGGACTTCATCCATTTCATCATCAATTATTGATGAAGTGAAAAAAGCTTGAAACATATGGTGAGAATAAAAGTTTGTTTTGTACCAACAGCGTGCCGAATTATACAAGTTGTATTTTTCTAGTTGTGAACTTGTATTTGTTTTTTAGGGAGGTGCACACTTCATGTGATTTTTTTAAGGAAAATAACTGTACTATATTGTTCATAAAATGCAATTTAAAATCTGGAAAAACTTTCTGTACAGATACATTAAAAGTTACTGTAACTTTGTAGTTAAACCTCTGATCACAATCTTTCATACAATATCTCGGACTCTTCATTTTCTAATTATTTCACTAAAATGAGATCCTTTTGGCTTTTCAGACACTGTTGCCCCATGCTCCCTTAAACTGTTTTCTATAAACTCACGTGCTATTGAGAATCTGGAACTTCTCCCCTTTCCTGAAACTGAGATCATCCTCTGACCTTGCTTCATAATCATAAAGTGCTACAAAGAGTGTTACTCCTGCAAAGGAGAGAACAAATACTGTAACATAAGCTTATTGACATATAACAATGTCTAAACATGTGTCTTACAAGGTGGAAATTGTTGGGATATTTTAACAAGGATGATGGAAAATGTTTGTTAGGTTTATTTTTTCATGCATACTCGAAGTCAGCACAAAATGTCATGACGTATTTTCAAGTCACACAAAAATATGTAGTCCAGGATTGGTCTATTTAATTAGTCAGATTGGGTGTTGAAGAGTGGGTGTTACATACCAGAATTGAGGCATTTTTTTTTCTTTAGAATAACATGCTTTGATGGATTGTGCACAATTAAGACCAGACACGTGTATAAAGTAAATACGATTTGATTTCATGTTGACTGTTCATGTTTTTGACAATCTGTTGTTTTCTATTAAAAAAATTAAGATTCCACTATCTGTTTCAATTCCAGAACAGAAAAGTTCCTTGTTTGTTTTACCTGTTCCACCCCTAGATCGTAGCGTTCCGGAGTGTGAAGAAGAGTTCACCCCACCAAACACAGCCACTCCTTGACTGACAGGCGCATGGAAGTTGTTGTAGTTTGGTATGGTGGTGACTCCAAAGCTCGGGTAGTGCTGAGGTGTCGGATCGGCCCCATAACGATATCCTGCGTGCTGCGAGACACTAGTTTCTCTGTCGTCCGTGAGTTTGGTTGCCTCTTTGTCCTTACATTGCACACAGCCCATTATCTATCTTCTTTGTGTTTAAGAGAGGAAATAAAGGATTTTTTTGTAAGGGCATAGTTACTTAATGAATGAATAACTGCATTCTTTATATGCGTTCTTTACAAATATGCGTTCTTTACAAATAAACTGAGACATTAAAAACAATCAAGATGCGGAGATTAAAGGAATTGTTCACCAAAAATGAAAATTCCCTCATCACTTACCCTCATGCCATATGTAAGACTTTCTTTCTTCAGCTGAACACAAATTAAGATTTTAAGAATAATATTTCAGCTCTGTATGTCCATATAATGCAAGTGAATGGTGACCAGAACTCAGAAGATCCAGAAAGGATATAAAGTCAACTTTTTTCTTTTCTTTTACTATAAATCTCCATCTTTGATCAGCCCCAACCAGTAGGTGGTTGAATGTGAAAGTCACTTCCACACGAGAATGAAAATAAAAGTGTAGATTTACAGTAAAAATGACTTAAATATTAATCTGTTTATCACCCACACCTATCACATTGCTTAAGAAAATATAGATTTAACCACTGGAGTGTAAAGGATTACTCTTATGCTGCCTTTATGTCCTTTTCTGACCTTCTGAGTTCTGGTCACCATTCACTTGATTGCATTGTGAGGACCAACAGAGCTGATATATTCTTCTAAAAATATTCATTTGAGTTCAGCATAAGAAAGAAAGCCATACACATCTGGTATGGCATGAGGGTGAGTAAATGAGAGTGACTTTAAAAGAGACATAAATCAATAATAAAGCCAATAAATCATTCAGCACAGACATAACAAAACAGACTCTGTACTTACAGTTAAAACAACTGAATGTGAATTAATTTAATCTATATTTGTGATTCTTATTTTAAATGAGTTGGATAATCAGTGATGACTGATATTTCAAATTGCCATTTCAGTGTTCTAGTATGTAGAAAATGAAGATTAATATCAGTTACATGTAATAAAAGCAGTCTGTTTTACTCTGATTGTGACTACACAGTTTAAGCTAAAGGATTGAAATGCAACACATGCAGAAAGTAAATGAAAACATACATTCAATAAACATACCAAGGCAAGCACTGGGCTACCACAATGGAGTATTCGCATTCCATTCAATTAAAGATGGGGTGAAAACATCTATGATTTGCTCCTTTGCCTGAGTGGGCAAAACAACGAAAAGCCAAACACATCAATTTATGTGCAAACAACTTCTGCAAAACTTTAGCACATTGTGTCGAGAATGAATAAGCTTTTATATAAACTGCACTTTTCTTAATTTACCATCAGTAGAGATTATTGTGCATGAAAATAGTCAAAAAAGGCATTGATGTTTTTGTTGTACACGTGTCTCAGCCACAGCCATTATCGCAAATCTATTCACAAAACTACTGTTTTTTCCGGTCACACTTTACAATAAGATTTTATTAGTTAACATTAAGTAGCATGAACTAACAATGAACAATAATATTTACAGCATTTTTATTAATCTTGGTTAAAGTTAATTTCTTAATAGTGTTCATCGTTAATCTAGGTTTATATTAGCTAATATCCACATATACTAATACAGTTATTGTTCACTGATGTTAGCCAATGTAGTTTATTAATGATAACAAATACAACCTTATTGTACCATTTTTTTATATCTCTGAACATTTTGTACTGTACTCTAGTATCTTTAACTTTATATACTGTAGATATTATAGTAATCAGCACATAAATATTCCCTCAAACCATCTAGAATACATGATAGAATACGTGAGTAATAAAGTCACAATTCATTCAGGTATCATCATTCAAGAATGAAGATTGTATTCTTTAGGAATTGTATGAAGGCTACTATAGTCTAGGCCAACATCCACTGCATATACATTTATAGACATAAAGTAACCTGGCAAAAAATTAGATTACAGAAAAATTATATTGAATAAAAAACCATCTTTAAGTTACATCTTTGTCTCTTGAGATTCTGTAACCTGATAAAGAATTTATATTGATTTCACACTATTATAATATGCCTACTGTCTAGTAACAGAGGCCTTATTCTTCCATTCAATTGTGTACATAAGTCTTTTTTTCTGCTGCGCATCAATCCCTGCTGCCAGAGACAAGAGCTTCGGAGCAAAATCATCACGTATCCTTTCTATACAGAATGCATTCCTCCCGATGTTAAACAATGTACAATATTATTCGGTTGATAAAGCGAATGCATTATTATAGAGCCACCCTCTCCCATCATTTCCATAAAGCAGAATAACGATTGGATACAAATCGGTTGCACCAAGTGAATCAAAAACGCCAGACCATCAAAAAAAACGCTTACCAAGAGAGGGGTCGTCTGAAGGGTTTTGTAATTCACCAAAAAAAGAGAATCGAAAATAGGTCATTTGCAGACAGCTTTTATTCTATAAACACAATCTCCGTGAATTATGAAAATAACAACACTGGCCCTGACGGTTCAGGCTGCTCCTGTCGCCGAGTGTAACAGATGATGGCGTTGCTGAGGCGGATTCTCTGAGGCGCCGATGATGTGATTGACTGGACGTTAGGCCAATCAGAGTGCGCAGAAGACGCCCGCGTGCGGATGCATAGTTTGCCTCCTCGTTGGTCCTGTCTTGCTCGTGCTATACAGCGTGGGCAAGTAGTTACAAAAACAAGCTCTGTCTGGTTCTGTTTCTCAGACAATCTCTTAGAAATCGTCGAGAAAATATAACTACCAACAAAATGAAAATGCGATCTGTGTCAAAAACTATCATTAATAGGCTACATGTCTTTGGCTCACCTGCTTTCCTGAGAAAAATATATAAGAAAAATATACGCGCGCGCGTATATATATATATATATATATATATATATATATATATATATATATATATATATATATATATATATATATATATATACATACTGTGCAAAAGTTTTTGGCACGTAAGATGTTTCACAAAAATGTTGTCTTAAGATAGTTATTTTATATAAATACAAATAAAAACAAACAAATATCCATTTTGCAAATAGAATAGAATAACAGTAAGCTCTGCACAGATGGCATGGCCCCCATAAATCCCCCCACTGAACATCAAGTCAGTCTGGAATTACATGAAGAGACAGAAGTAATTGAGACAGCCTAAATAAATAAAAGAACTGTGGCGAATTCTCCAAGAAGCTTCGAACATCCTATCTGCCAACTACAAAGAAAAACGGTGTCCAGGTGTAAGTAGGAGAATAGGTGCTGTTTTGAAGGCAAAAGTGTTCACACCAAATATTGATTTAGATTTTTGTTTCAGAAGGAAATTGGTACTTTAATTCACCAAAGTGGCATTCAACTGGTCACAAAGTATAGTCGGGACATTACTGATGTAAAAACAGCACCATCACTATTTGAAAAAAGCAATTTGTTATCAAATCTAGACCGGCTCCATTTCCAGCAGCCATCACTCCAACACCTTATCATTGAGTAATCATGCTAAATTGCTAATCTGGTACTAGAAAATCACTTTGCATTACATCAAACACAGTTGAAAGCTATTTGGTTCATTAAATGATGCTTAACGTTGTTTTTGTGTTTGTTTTTGAGTTGCCACAGTATGCAATAGACTGACATGTCTTAAGGTCAATATTAGGTCAAATATGGCACAAAAAAAAAACATATTTTTCTAGAAACTCATCAGTCAATCATTGTTTTGCGAAATGAAGGCTATACAATGCTTGAAATGGTCCTTCACATAAGATTTAATACAAAGGTGTACACTACAGTCTTCAAAGACAAAGGACAACTGGCTCTAACAAGGATAGAAAGAGACGTGGAAGGTCAGATGTACAACTATACAAGAGGATAATTACATCAGAGTCTCTAGTTTGAGAAATAGATGCCTCACATGTCCTCAGCTGACAGCTTCATTGAATTCTACCTGCTCAACAACCAGTTTCATGTACAACAGTAAAGAGAAGACTCAGGAGTGCATTATGGGAGGAATTGCAAAGAAAAAGACACATTTGAAACAGAAAAACACAAATAAAAGGTTAGAGTGGGCAAAGAATCACAGACATTGGACAACAGATAATTGGAAAACAGTGTTATGGATCTTAACCCCATTGAGATTTTGTGGGATCAGCAAGTCTGATCCCACAGTCAGATCTAGACTGTAAGGTGTGTGAGAAGTGCCCGACAAGACAGCCACATCTATGGCAAGTGCTACAGGAAGTGTGGGGTGAAATGTCACCTGAGTATCTGGACAAACTGACAGCTAGAATGACAAGGATCTGCAAAGCTGTCATTGTTGCATGTGAAGGAATTTTTGATGAGACTCTATGAAGTAGTTTAAGAAGTTCTGAACAAATTGTAATAGTAATTTTTCACATTATTAATGTCCTGACTATACAATGTGATCGTGATCAGTTGAATGCCACTTTGGTGAATAAAATTACCAATTTCTTTCCATAAGAACAAAATCTGTACATTATTGCAAACTTTTGGCCACCAATGTATATATACTATCTATCTATCTATCTATCTATCTATCTATCTATCTATCTATCTATCTATCTATCTATCTATCTATCTAGAGAGAGAAAGAGAGAGAGAGAGAGAGAGAGAGAGAGAGAGAGAGATTGTATATCACACTACAATATATGTATTTGCAACATGACAAACAGACAGAAAATAAATAAAAAATAAGAGAAACGTATCAAATATATAATACATACAAATACAAGTACAATGATAATGACCATATAAAAGTAATGAATAAATAAAAACAATAATACAAAATTACATTCAATTAAAAATACCACCTTCATTTAAAGATACCATCTCAACTGACAATAAGAAAGAAAATGCAGTTTATCTTGCACTCGCAATTAATCAGTAAGTCAGGGGTGAGGGATGGGGACACAGTAGTGAGTAACTAAAATATAGATATATTCAATTGAGATGTTCTTTAAAGTTTGATAAGATTGGTTGTGTCTATGAGTTTTACATATTATCTTTCTCTCTTATGTTCATGTGTATAGACCATAGACCAAGTGATGAAGTGACATGACAATGATAGTATCACATGATAATACCATGTGTGGTATTTTGATGGATATCATGGTACTGAATGATCATAGCCTATCATGGTATTTCCATGGTATTAAAAGGAACTTAATTTAAAAACAGTCCAAACCATTGCCATTGTACAAGGAGTGAAAAAATTGTTTTATTATTTTTGTTTGGTGCTTTTTTGTTAGTGCTTGTATGCCATGCAATGTTACAAATGCAGTCAGAATCAGCCATCAATATGAGATATGCCGCTGCTGCTTTTACGATTTGGGCTTTCAGACATTTTCAGCATTTATATAGGGTTTTATCTTAGATAAAAGATAAAACTTTTGTTAGAGGACTCTTGAACTAAAACAATGGATGTATTTAGATGCATTTTAAACTTTTTGAAATTATTCTTCTAGGCTTCATTGGTTAAAATATAATATATTATAAAAAATAAAATTGCTTAAGTCGTGTAGTTGTTTTTATCCTTTGAAAGATCACTGTGGATCAAATAACAATCAACCTCAAATGAAGCCAACACTAAAAAGTGTTTTATATTTATTTATTTTACTTTTATACTGTAATAAAATAATGATTCTTTAAAGGTGCGCTCAGTAACTTTTGTGATTTTGTCATCTTGGTCGTCTACTGACACCTAGCTGCGTGGATTTCGATATCAGATATCATTTTAGAAATTTACTGTTCACAGTCATCAATGATTTATTTTATCCAAGAGTAAAGGTGTCCAATAACAGGGTGGTTACTGAGATTAAGCAAGTAAAGTTCGGCTGGTCATGTGCAGCCCCCATGAGGGGACCCTCGCCATGTAGAATAAAACTGCTTTCATAAGTTAACTGATATGACTTCATCTCATGCGAGTGCTCATGATTTTATACATATGTTTCAAAATTACAATTCATTTCTTTAGGAGTGAAATTTATTAATAAGGAAAAAATTACTGATTGCACCTTTAAATGCGAAATTGAGCAAGCATTTTTTTAAAGGGCTTTTTTTAAGGGTGTTCCTTAAATCTGTACAAAGCAGTTTGGGTATAGTGAATTTTTGCAAAAAAAAATTCTGTCATCTTGTGGTTTGCAACCTTAATCTTCCCTCACAACTTCCTGGATTAGTCAACCAGATTCACTAACACATTCACTCATTCAGACGTAAACAAATATTTCACTATTGCACATTTACACCATCATCATTCTTTAAGAGCAATCTGCTGTGATGTTGATTGTGCCAGCAGTTGCCATGGTGACGTGAGTTAGTGCTTGATGTGAAAGCACGCTTTAGACTATTTCAGTGAATTCAAAACATCTACATCTGGGCTGACAATAAACTGTGACTGAGTCTAGGTCACCAGGATTCCTCAGAATGAATTCATTATGCAAGAAATGTGCCACTGGATGTTTATATTGGAAAAGTGTAATCCATGGATGGAGAGGATCCAGGGGAAGAAATGCTCACAAATCTATGCGTTGGCATATTTAGTGCATTATTATGATAAAGTGGCCAAATGAATTACTCCATTAGCCATTTAAATCTATTGTGTCTCCTGCATATCTTCACTAAGATTGGGGGAAACTGAAAGTCAGGCTCAGGGTTTGTGTCTCCTGCATGTCTTCACTAAGATTGGGGAAAATTGAAAGTCTTTTTTTATTGTAATTTTTTTTTTTTTTTTTTTGAAAAAACAAAAACAAAAAAAGAAAACAGAAAAAGACAATATGTTTCTGATTTAAAAAAAGAAGAAGAACAAAACCTTTCGACTGCATTCATTGGTACTGAATCACCAGTTGCTGGTTATGCTCCCTTCTTCCCCCCAACCCCCACTCCCCTGTTTCACACAGTCACCTGATTGGCCCACACAGCCCTCCCGTGACGTCACGAGAATTTGGGCGTTGTATTCAGCATCTCATTATCAAAAGAGAACAATTTCATTATCTCCATCTCTTTACCACCCCCAAATTATTTAATTTGAAAGTGCGCTACATTCATTGTTTTTTGTCAGTTTGTCATAGCTTTCCTCTCGTTATCTGTTTTCCGCGGTCTTATTTGAAAAGAGACGCTCTTGAGATAGAAGCTCGCGCTCTTTGTTCATTCATTTCATCTGCTGGGATTCTTTGTTGCGCGTGAAAGCATGGGAGCGCAAATCTCTAAAAACGGGGCAAAAGACGAGACTGTCGCCGAAAAACCCGCCGAAGCTGCGAATAAATCAAACGGGCAGGTAATAACTCTCTTTAATTATATTCTTTGACTGTGCAGACGCGTGATGTTTGAGGGGGTGTGCAGTACCCCAAAAACCCAAGTCGCCTCAGTTGAACAATGCGCCGATCAACAAAGGAACTAAAACACTTTCCACTGAAAATCAGCACTTTGGTGTTATTATTGTCTATATATTGTTGTCTAAGTGTGTAACAAAACACTAGACCGAGATTAAAAGGGTTTTGTTTAGTTTAAATGGCATTTTTCAACCCACACGCCGAGTAAAACAACCCATCAAATGTAGTTAGTCAATGCGTCTGAATGGCAAGTTTGTTAAATCACATACTGGCTCTTTATGATCACATCGATTTTTGGTGATTGCAATCTTATTATTTGAACTAAGCTAAATGAAAGCATCAGTAGCTTTGTCAAGCTTTTCGTCGTGCAAAGCCATTTCGGTAAAACAACCACGCCTTTACGGCATCTTGTTGATACGATAAGAGCATCAATAAGCCAACAAACGCAATTCACGGATTTAATATGAGACGTGGCCTCGCAAGACCACCGCTTTAAGAGCGATGCTGCCTGTGAACTAAATACAATCAATCAATGCTTGTTGACTCTGGGGGCCCTATGCAAAAGAAAAAAAGCGGGCCCTTATCTGCAAAAAGCGCAGAGAGTGCGTGCAAAACAAACAAACAAAAAAACGGCGCTTTTACAGGGCGCAATTCATTCTTAGTGAAACTGCCTCTGAATGACAATCCAATCTTTTTTCTAAAGAAATGTGAGGTAGGCTAAATATGAGAATCGATAAAATGGTCTCTTAATGCACACATATTTGGGCTCCAGCTTCTAATGGACGTTGCTTGCTAAAGCCTTGCAATGGCAAAATGACGAGAGTTTACTGGTCCCTTTAAAAGGCATGTGTGTCTTTGTTTATGTTTATGTCCATAATTGCATGTCAGGTGTGTAGGATACTCGATGTACACTGAGTTACTCTCACTGTAACATTTCTATCATTAAACAGTTGTGAAATATAGAAGCTGGTGATTACTGGAAGTAGCACACAAATTAGGAGAACAGGTATTAAGACTTCAGCGAAGAGAACATGAAATGAACCGAATAATTATTGAGTTTATTTTCCTTTAATTTTAGTCTCAAAGGCAGATCTCAGTGTACACATGATCAGCCAATGCATACACTGTGTATATAAAACAAGAAAATAAAAGAAAAATGCACATATAATCTGAACTAAAAGAATCTGATATCTATCTTTTCCTAAAATTACGACTTGTGCGACCCTTGGCAATCTTTTCGTGAGAAGGGATAATTCAGTAAAAATGACAGATTCTGTACTAGTCAGCACTGTCATGCTTCTTCTTTTCCTCTTTCTTTTTTCCTCTCCTGACTCCCAGATTAGTATGTCGGACGTCCTCTTCATGATGCCTGCATCCCTCTCTTACTTGAATTTGATCGTAGATAAAGGTATGGGGGGTTTCGAAAATGTCAGTCTACTAGCATTGCCAATCACTGGTTTCAAGTGTCGATGCTGTGAACTGTAATTGCCGCCCGCGGGGGGCCCTTTCTCTGCTTGGGGCCCCAGGCAATTGCCTGCCTTGCCTGTGCCGTAGGCCCACCTCTGCTGGTTGGATCTACTCGTCCATCTTGCAATGCTTTCATTCAAATGGCTACAGCGTCAGCCAGACAAAGTGCGCTGTGGACTTCACCCATGTGGCGAACCTATAGACTCCATACAATGTTCCATGAGCTCTATTGTTTGTATATTTTGTAGGTTGCAAATATATGCAAGATGTACTTTTTAATGAGTAACTGTTTTGTTGTTGTTGGAAAATGCAGGACAATTGTATTAAATATTTTTATTTCATTCACACAGGAGAATGGTCATACAAAAACCAATGGGAATGCCTCTCCAAACACCGATGCAGCCACAGAAGATGTGCAGGCCAATGGGAAGCACTCCGCTGATGAAGAGTTGAAGGCAGAGGAAGGAAAATCTGAAAATGGAGGTGCTGAGAAGACCGCTTCAGAGGGTAATGGGGAGAGTTCCGCCGTTGCAAATGGCGAGGACTCGACCAAATCGGACGAAATCAGCTCTGCCTCGGCAAACGATGAGCCTGCCAAACAGAAGAAGCGCTTCTCCTTCAAGAAGCCATTTAAACTTGGCGGCTTTTCATTTAAGAAGAGCGCCAAAAAGGAAGCTGAAGGGGGAGAGGTGGCTGAAGCAGTTGTGGAGAATGGTGAACAGAAAAAAGATGCTGAAGCTGAGGAAGCCAAACCTGAGGCCTCCACTGAAGAAGCCAAGATGGAGGCTCCAACCGAGGAACCCAAAGCTGAGGAACCAACTGAAAATAATGAGAAAAAAACATGCAATGAGGTCACTGAGGAGAAGCAAGCTGAGGCTGCACCTCAAGAACCAGCAGCTGCTACAGAAAGCTCGGAGGCCCCGGCTGCTGCCACAGAATAGCAGGTGAAAAGCCTGTTTTAGATGAAGTCCGAGGAGCACAAACATGAAACATTTGTACAAAACCAATGACATTTCAAACCTCTGTTTTTCTCCCATGCTTTTCATTTCATCCATTCCTATTCCATCCACTACATTGTATATGACATTTTGAAGGAAGGGAGTTGGATGGAGTGTTTGGATATGAAAGGCACAGTTTTCCCATGTTCTTTTTTTTTTTTTTTTTTTTTTTTTGTAGCAGTTGTGTAAGTGGTGTGCATGTGTTTGTGTGTGCATGAGTGAGATTAATGGGGCATTGCTTATTTCAGACCCTTTTGTTTTGTTTCATTTTGTAGTTGAACTATGTTAGTATAAGGACATTGAGTTGAAATATTAGTTGAAGGCACTGTTGCCTTACAATTGGGTAAATCAAGCTTGTGGGGAGCTATCAGAAATGACATCATCAAAAAATGTACAAATGTTATTGGTTAGTTGCCATTTGATTTTACTGTCATTGTTACATGAATTACTGAAATAGGTGCTCAATCTCAATAGCTGCATTGTGCAATACTGCGGCATTATGTATTGGCTATTGTCATTGCTGGCTTTTATGATGTTGATAAAATGTTTTTTTTTTTGTTTTTGTTTTTTTTTTTATCAGTGGTAGAAATTGCAGTATTTTTTTTTCCCTCCAGAAGTACTCCTGTTTCAATGAGAATTATGTTCTGCAATGTTTAGAATCAAAATGTTTGACCTGTCATGTGTTATGCAGTCAAAGTGGTTTTTATTCCAACAGAGTTCCACAAATGTATGAAAAATTGCCAGTGCAATTGTCAAGTAGATTTTTTTTTTTTTTTTTTTTTTTTTTTTGTTCTGTTCTTCCTGTGTAAATACTTCAGCACCATCTCTACTTGATTTTTAAATGGAATGTATCTGTGTGCAAATCGCTCACAATGCTTTTTCCCCCCTGCATTTTAGGGGCTCTCAAAACAAAAATAAAGGATTTAGACAGAGAATATATGAGTGGCTTTGTTTGCCTTCATAATATCTGCATAAATGGAAAACATGCATCCTTTGCTCACAGTATGCTTCTTGAATAATTGAGGAATATTTTCTAATGTGATCCTTGAAAGTTGCTTTTGCATTGAAGTTTTAAACCCATATGTGGTGGTGCTTTCTGTTTGTTCAGAACAATTTTGCTCCCTCTGGTTCAATATTTATTGAATCAATCACTTCCATCAGTGATCTACCTTCTGAACCACTGTGCCAACATATATTGAACAACAGCAATATGGGGGAAATACATGATTATTTAAGTTTTCTTAGTTTCCCTCCACCCCACTTGCATAGCACAAGATCCTCAAATTAGGAAACATCTGACCAATTTCATTGTTTTGTGGACTTCAACACTGGTAAATGTCACGCTTCCAAATGCTTTCTAAGTATAAAAAGGATGTGAATGGACACTAGTCCGATGTTTTTAGCAAACCACAGAAGCTAAAGATAATTTCAAACCATGTATTTTCTACGTTCCAAGATAAACTCTGCCATTAATCTAGCAACCACAAGATGGGTGTGTTTTCACCCAATATTCCTGTTCCAAGTTTAGGTATGTTCATCTTTTATGGCAACTTTAAACTTGTGGCTCCCACCTCCGCCCCCTGCCTGTTCACAGATGGAAACAACTTTACCCTCCAGGTGCTCACACCCTCAGTTTTTCACACAACCACAACCCTCAAATCTTCCAAAGGCAGTGCTTTTCAGCTGCCTGTGGCTTGTGGCTCTCAGCTGCTGATTACTTCTACCCAGTGGATTCTGTTTGACTTGTCTCTCCACCTTACCAACATCTCTTTCAAGTTGACTGGGTGAACTTAACACAATCTTTAAAACTTACTTCTTAACTCCCTTCTTATTTGAAAGGATAATACTCCTAAAGACTAAAAATTCCTGTCATCATTTTTATTTCTTCCATGGAACACAAAAGGAGATGTTAAGCAGAATGTTAGACTCAGTCATCACTGACTTTCATAGCATCCGCACAATAAAAAGTGAATGCTGATTGAAGCTAACATTCTTTACATCTTCCCCTTTTGTGTTCCACAAGAGAAATAAAGTCATACATTTGAAACAACATGAGTGTGAGTAATTTGTAATTTTTTGGGTTAAGGGCATACCTCTTGGAACTACAGAAACTGAGGCTTTTTGAAACCACAAACACTTATTAGAAATAATACTAAAAACACACTCCAGTTCTCAGTGTAATGATACATTGCTGTTGAATTGTTTAACACACAATAGTTACCCTTGTTAAAATATCAGAACAAATAGCATATTAAATTATTCAGCAAAAAACAAAACATAAACACAACAGACAAGAGCTCTTTAGGAAATGGTTTATTCGATCCATTATGGTTTACAGAGCAAAAATACGCCTTTGGGAAAGCAACATTTGATTTTCTCGATAATTTTCACCATCTCACAATATTCAAGTCAGATATAAGGATGTCAGGAACAGCATTCTCTCAGTTTTATCAGTAACGATATAAGGTGATCAATAACAGTGAAATCGGGACAAATGTTCTAATTACCCTCTGTGATCAGTAAAAAACAAAAAAAATAAAAAAATTAAAACAAAAATTTTTGGAAAAGACATGAAATGATCAGGACAACTTCTACATGCTCTCTCCACACACAGAATGTAATTGTTTAGGTATTAACTCTTTCTATCCCTGATAACTTGTTACATAAATTACTTCCTTCTTATTGGCACAACTGCTTGGAATTTTCAAGTTGAGATGCTTGTATTTCTCTGAACAATAGCACAGTCTGTTATGCATCATTGTTTGCAGAACAGGATATTTTGTTTGAGAAATAGTGATGGTTTTAGAATGTGATGTGGTTTGTTCACCTTATCACGTTGAGGCAATCAGGAACCCAGAGAAAGAGCAGTGGACATTGTCGGCAGCAAATACACCGTTAGCCTCATCATCAGGGATCTGGATATAAACAGTGTCCTGCTCATAGAGATGAAGGACAGCACTTCCAGACATCTGGTCCAGGAATCCCTTGTTGTACTCATCATAAGTGAACATGATTGGTTCACTGTTTTTATAAAGTGCCACCAAAGCATTAGCCCCATTCACATGCATGCTGTAGGAGAAGTAGTAAATTCCTGGAATTTGACAGGTGAACAAGCCAGTCTCAGGATCATAATGCTGTTCTGCATTGTATACAATCTGATTAAACTTAATTGGGGTACCAGCTGGGGGATAAGGTGTCTCAGTTGCAACAGTGAATGCAGACACAGGACTCTTAACAAGAACTGGGTATTTAGTTTCAACTTGGGCCTTCTCAAAAATGACCTCACCAGGAGGTCCAGGTAGCCCAGGAGCTCCAACAGGACCTGGAAGACCAGCAGCCCCATCAGATCCAGGAAGTCCAGGTGGACCCTGAGGTCCAGGAATTCCTTTGGCAGCCAAACCTGCTGGGCCAGGTGCCCCAGGAATACCAGGTTGACCTTTAAGGCCAGGTGCACCTTCAGGACCTGCTGGGCCGACAGGGCCTCTTGCCCCCGGAGCACCTGACTCTCCCCTTTCTCCTGCTGCTCCAGTGTGTCCTTGAAGGCCCTTTGGTCCTGCAGGTCCAGGTGCTCCTGGGGTACCAGACGCACCTGTGTGGCCAGTATCTCCTTTGCTACCAGGAGCACCTGTAGCTCCCCTTGGACCAACTGGGCCTGTTGCCCCCGGATAACCCTGCTTGCCTTCAATGCCTTGTGCTCCCTGTTCTCCCTTGTGCCCCTTTAGCCCTGGAGGTCCCATTGCACCTGGGTCACCTTTATCACCTGTTGCTCCCCTTTCACCTGGGAAACCTCTTGAACCTTGAGAACCAGCTGGACCCATAGGACCAGTAGCACCTGGATATCCAGTGTGCCCTTTAGCACCTGGCTCACCTTTCTGACCTGTTGCACCTGGGCTACCAGCTAGTCCTCTGTCACCATTTACACCAGGTTCACCTGGTTTGCCATAACCTGGAACTCCAGAAGCACCAGGTGCACCAGTCGCTCCTTGTGGACCTTTGGGGCCAGCAGGGCCAGGCATACCTGGAGCACCATTATCACCTGGCTTGCCAGGCATTCCAATTCCAGGTGCTCCTGTTTGACCTTTTTGGCCTGGCAACCCCATGGGTCCAGGCTCCCCATTACGACCAGGTGAGCCTGATTTACCTGGCTCACCAGGAAGTCCAGCTTTGCCAGGCCTTCCAACACCAGGCTCACCAGGCTTCCCTGAAGGACCCACTGGCCCTGATGGACCTCTTTCTCCTGGTGGCCCTTGAAACCCAATACCTCTTTCTCCTTTCTGTCCTGTCATACCAGGAATACCTGGATGTCCTTTAAGACCTGGCTCCCCCCTTGGTCCTTTTGCACCTGTAAGACCTGCTGGTCCAGGTTTGCCTGTGGAAGATAAACCTGCAGGTCCAGGGCTACCAGCAGGGCCAGGCATGCCCCTGGGGCCTTGAGGACCAGTTGCACCAGTGTCTCCTTTTGGTCCATGTGCACCTGTAGCTCCAGGTTTTCCAGGTCCACCTGGAGAACCAGGTTTTCCAGGTGCAGAGTAACCAGCAGGTCCGGGTGGTCCAGGTGGTCCCTTTGGCCCAGGCAGCCCTTCGCCATCTTCTCCTGGGGGTCCAGGAGGTCCAGGGGGCCCAGCTGGGCCTGGCTCACCAGGGGTACCTGGTTCTCCTGCTACAGACACCACTGAAAAAAAAGAAGATCAGAATCTATATTGTTCTCATTACATATATCAGTGGCAATATTTGTAATCAATCAATGATCAGTTACAAGTGAAAATCATTAATGGAATTGAGAAGTCATGTTTAATCTTTCAAGATACTGTGCATGACGACTTAAACAAGAATTATGTTGACTGGATATGCACTGTATATAAAGTATGTACTGTATAACTTAAGGATTTTTGGAATTGACTTTCCTTAACAGCAGGTGCTCTATCTACTGTACATGCTCTATGTATTCTCTGTTAAGCCCTTTCTTATTCGCCTCACAGCAAGTCCCTTGTATTGCAACATCTTATTCAGACATAAAAACACTATATCAGAAATATGTTTTTTAAATTCAAATCTTGTGTATTACGGGTGCACAACAAAGGTTTCCCAGAATGTCTATCCAAAGACTTAGAAAATGTAACACTCTCACGATTGTGAGCTCTACTAAAAAGCTGATGTACTTAAGTAAAAAGGCTACAAGTTTTATGTGTTTTATATATGTATTATATTCATGTTATATAAAGCCCAAAATAAAGAACTATGCATTTTCTGTATCACATTACAATGCTCATTCATTTAGTTTATTTTATGATTGTATTTGAGTACCTCATTCTAAAAGAATATATGTAAGTATATTAAATTTCATGCAGAAGGGGAATTAAGTGAAGGACCACAGTTTTATGATTGTCTTCATGTGGTCAAATATATTGGTTTGTAAAATGCATCATTCCAAAGGTCATTCTTGGAAGCGTAGCATTCATGAACCAAGTATAGATGTGTCTACATTTTTTTGTGACACACCCAGACAAATCACTTTTCAACATGTCTCTAGAGACTGTAATTCTAAATACATGTAGCTGTTCATAACCTGCAAAAGTTGGTTGGGTTTGATGTGTATATATACTTTAACGTCCAGACAACTGAACAGCTTCTATCCAAAAAAATCACACATACATGTACATTTTGGTGTACTGTGAAACCTAATACATAAAGCCATATGCAAACAACAAATTAGGCCTGAGAGGCAGAATGCAGCGGTTATAAAATGGTGCTTTAAGAGAATATTCCTTTAGGTAATAGAAAAAACACCAAAAAAATAATATACGCAGCATGACTTATATGATTTTAATTTGTATTTCTAACATTTAAAATCTCATGCATATGTTGAGTGTCTACATTATAAATTTTATTGATGTGTTCTTGTTTTTGAAATTAAATGAAATTTTAGTGATGTTTATGCATTTTATGAACATAAATATTATTAAGTATGTATGTAAATAATTATACACAATATGGTAAGTGTTTTATAAATATGAATATACATTTTCTATCTGTCTGCACACACACACACACACACATAATATTTGTAATAAGTAATTTCCCTTGTGGGGACCGCTGGCTGGGCCTCACTAGTTAGGTGATCTCAGGTTTTACTAATTTTTACTAACCTACAATGTAGTATAAACATGTACGCACACACACACACACACACACACACACGCAATATATATATATATATATATATATATATATATATATATATATATATATATATATATATATATATGTATGTATATATATAGGCCACTGCAAAATTATCAGTTTCTCTGGAATCTGTATAGCTATGTGTTTGAGTAAAATGAATATTTTTGTTTTATTCTATAAAGTAATGACAACATATCTCTCAAATTCTAAATAAAATTATTGTCATTTATAGCATTTATTTGCAGATGTTTTTAGATGCAGTGTTGTCAGACCTCGAATACTGCAAAGAAAATAATTTTATATACATTTTTAAACAACTCAATACCAATGTTTTAACTTGTGGCAGATTCCAGAGGTTCAGGTCTGGAGATTGGGCTGGCAACGACAGGGTCTTGATCTGGTGGTCCTCCATCCACACCTTGATTGACCTGGCTGTGTGACGTAGAGCATTATACTGCTGGAAAAACCAATCCTCAGAGTTGGGGAACATTGTCAGAACAGACGGAAGCAAGTTTTCTTCCAAGATAATGTACTGTCCGATTCCAGTCTTGCTGAATTACCCCCAGATCATCACCGATCCTGTACCAAATTTCACAGTGGGATGAAGGCCTCTCCAGGTGGTCGTCTAACTATTAGACGATCAGGTGGAGGATCTGTGATGATCTGGGGGTGCTTCAGCAAGGCTGGAATGGGGCAGATTCATCTTTGTGAAGGACGCATGAATCAAGCTCTTGGCTTATAAGGATATAAGGTTATCCTGGAAGAAAACTTGCTTCCTTCTGCTCTGACAATGTTCCCCAACTCTGAGGATGTTTTTTTTTTCCAGCAGGATAATGCTCCATTCCACACAGTCAGGTCCATCAAGGTATGGATGAAGGACCACTGGATCAAGACCGTGTCATGGCAAGCCCAATCTCTAGACCTGAACTCCACGGAAAACCTCTGGAATGTGATCAGTAGGAAGAAGGATGTGTGCATGTGTGTGTATACAGACAGACATAAAATGTATATTCATATTTATACAACACGTACCATGGCCAACATAAGCCTTTGATTTAAATATGAAATAGATGTAATTATATTTAAACTTTGCAAACCTCATCAGGCAATGCAGCTAAAGACACAAAAACAGATACAATATCTTTACAAAATCCTCATAATTCATCTGAAAACTAAAAAAAAATACTAAATTAAAAAAATACTAAATTATAAAACATCAAAAATAAAACGAAAATGATATTTTTTTATTATTTCTCTTGATATGCAGTCAGAGCAGAAATAATGTAATATTTAGTATTTGTAGAATCATGACATACATTGACAAAAATTAATCTGTAATTTGAAGATTCAAAAAATTGGGCAGGTTGCAATACATCATTAGAGGAACCACTGAGTATCAGTATCCAATCAGTGTGCCTGACCCAACTAGAAGAGCTTAATGATGTGCATACTTAATTTTGTTTTGTTCTGCCTGCATTTAAATCAAATGTAGCATTCATGTGTATCTTTTATTGTTTTTTGTTTTTATGTAAATACAAATCTCCAGTGGATTGCACAATTTTAGAGTTCTAGAAAGCTTTTACAATTCAGACACTTACCTTGGCTTTTCACTGGGTAATGGGGGGCCTTCATCACCTTCTTGACAACATATCTCTCACCATGAGCAGCCGTCAAGGCAACCAGGAGAAGAAGAATACTTGCTACTCGTAGTTCCATTCTCTGAGGTCAAATCTACAATGGAATTGAATGAGTTAGATGTGATGATAGGTGAAGACAACTGTTGGTGATAAAGATTGAAAAAATCTATTGGAGTAATAATTTCAACCATTTAAGGGAGCAATTAAGAAAACAATTGACAACTAAATACTGTGCTTTTATTATCCATTCCATAATACTCTATACTATAATTTATAGTATAGGAGCTCCCTCCTCTCTGCACCTGCTGATAGTCCTGGAATACCAGGGCCTATTTTCACAAAATCTTTGTTAATACTATCCTAAGGAGATATAAAATGGACACCTACCGGCATACTTGAGTTTCAAGAAAATAAAATAAAAAGTTGTGGCTGCGGCTCCCACTCCTGAATATCCTTGTTGTAGGAGCCAGACAGAGGATCTGCTGCTGCCTAGCACAATGATGAGGGTTTTTATACTATATCTGGCCCGTGCATCATTAAAAAGCACCTACCACACTAGAACCGCCCCTCTCAGTGCTAGGCTGTAATTACCAGGCAGATTATGCCCATAGTTGGCATGTCACTTTTTGCTTTTGAGTGTTTAGACCCATGATTAGATCTTGTTAAGTTCCCCTCAAAGCTGCAAAAGATGCATTTTAGTCCTAAATTTGGTCTAAAATGTCAATTTTTAGGGTACTGATGTGTATGTATGATGTGCACTTCCATATGTAATGTATGGAATCTTCAGACACATGATGTAAACAATAAGGTCGGAAAGAAAAATAATTCGGAAAGAAATAGGCTTGACTTCCAAAGAGCGAGTCTATTGCTGTTGGCATTACAAATTTGTTTTATTTATTTATATATATATATATATATATATATATATATATATATATATATATATATATATATATATATAATTATATTATGTCACATTCTGGAAATACATGATGAGCATTTTATTTATTTAAATATTTATTTCATTTTATATTTATTTATTTATTTCTGTTCTTATCAAGCATATATATAGTATAGTATGTAGCTGCAACATAAAACTACAATTTAAAATTACTCTTTCAATTTCATCTCTGTGTGGTAAATAAATCTCTTATATACAAAAAATGTAATAAAAAAATAAAGGTGAAAACTCTTTGCTATTCAGTATCACAACAAACACGATTAGCCAAATGTACTTGACCATCAGAAAACATATTAAATTATTTTCCTTACAGGGGCCACTTTGACTGTTTGTTTAGCTTCTGTTCTAAGAGTGTGTAAGGCTTTCATAAAATTTACTATTTTTGGCCAAACAAGTTTATGATTCTTTACGTGTGTATTTTTGTAAGTGCTTCACCCAGAATCTGCTAATAAAGAAAATATAAAAAGACGTTCTGGAAAATGCCTGTACATCTGACTTTGACTTTTTAGGATACCCACTTTACTGAATGCTTTGTGGGTTTATGGTGATAATTTCAAAAAGTGTCCAGAAGAGGGCGCGCTTTGTACAATGCTCTTCTAAAGCGTGCGTGTAAAAGGTTTTGATATGTCAGCAGTTTGATCACGAAGCATTTCTTGTCTTTCATAATGTGTTATTTCTTTAAATGGGTTATTCGCACACAACTCTTGCCTTACTACCCAAGCCAAGTTCTAGGAAGCTGTTGGTTGAGTTTTTTCCCCAATTTATTTTTGGGTGCATGGGAAACACACACACCCAATTAATCATACCCTCTGTGACACAAGAGTGGTCTTGAGGTATGATCATGATCTGCTATGTGTGGCAACAGCCCTTAAATCTTTACATAATAACACATATGGTTCAGTCCTATATATATATATATATATATAGGACTGAACCATATGTGTTATTATGTAAAGATTTAAGGGCTGTTGCCACACATAGCAGATCATGATCACATAGCAGATCATGATCATATATATATATATATATATATATATATATATATATATATATATATATATAAAACATCCCTTTTTCAGGACACTGTATTTTAAAGATAATTTTGTAAAAATCCAAATAACTTTACAGATCTTTATTGTAAAAGGTTTAAACAATGTTTTACATGCTTGTTCAATGAACCATAAAGAATAAATGAACATGCACCTGTGGAACGGTCGTTAAGACATTAACAGCTTACAGAGGGTAGGCAATTAAGGAAAAAGTTATAAAAGCTTAAGACACTAAAGAGAACTTATTACTGACTCTGAAAAACACCAAAAGAAAGAAGCCCAGGGTCCCTGCTCATCTGCGTGAACGTGTCTTAGGCATGCTGCATGGAGGCATGAGGAATGCAGATGTGGCCAGGGCAATAAATTGCAATGTCCGTACTATGAGATTGTACGCTGTTAGACAGCGCTACAGGGAGATAGGAAGGACAGCTGATCGGCCTCGCGGTGGCAGACCATTTTTAACAACACCTGCACAGGATTGGTACATCCGAATATCACACCTGTGGGACAGGAACAGGATGGCAACAACTGCCTGAGTTACACCGGGAATGCACAATCCCTCCATCAGTGCTCAGATTGTCTGCAACAGGCTGAGAGAGGCTGGACTGAGGGCTTGTAGGCCTGTTGTAAGGCAGGTCCTTACCAGACGTCACCGGCAACAACGTTGCCTAAGGCTACAAACCCACCTTCTTTGGGCCAGACAAGACTGGCAAAAAGTGCTCTTCAGTGACGAGTCATGATTTTGTCTCACCAGGGGTGGTGGTCGGTCTTGCATTTATCGTGGAAGGAATGAGTGTTACACAGAGGCTTGTACTCTGAAGCGGGACTGAATTGGAGGCAGAGGGTCCGTCATGGTCTGGGGTGGTGTGTCACAGCATCATCGGACTGAGCTTTTTGTTATTGCAGGCAATCTCAATGCTATGCGTTACAGAGAAGACATCCCCCTCCTTCCTGACATGACACTCCTGCATGACAATGCCACCAGCCATACTGCTCGTTCTGAGCGTGATTTCCTGCAAGACAGGAATGTCAGAGTTCTGCCATGGCCAGCGAGGAGCCCGTATCTCAATCCCATTGAGCACGTTTGGGACCTGTTGGATCGGAGTGTGAGGGCTACGGCCATTCCCCCAGAAATGTCCAGGAACTTGCAAGTGCCTTGGTAGAAGAGTGGGCTAAAATCACATCACAAAACTGGCAAATCTGGCTCAGTCCATGAGGAGGAGATTGCTACTTTTGTTCAGGGACACATTATTCCATTTCTGTTAGTCACATGTCTGTGAACATTGTTCAGTTTATGTCATAGTTGCTGAATCTTTTTATATTCATACAAATATTTACACGTTCATTTTGCTCAAAATAAAAGAAGTTGAATTTGAGAGGATGTTTCTTTTTTTGTTGAGTATGTGTATGTGTGTGTGTGTGTTGTGTATATATATATTTATGTGCTTATTTGTGTCAAGACTCAAATAGTAAGACCAGGTTGAATTGAAGATCCCTTTTCAGTAAAGGGATGAAGGAAGATTTCTGTCACACACGGTTATAATTAAGCATTCCTCAAACATGAAGCTTGTTTCAACATTTCAATTTTCAGAATTAGTCTCAATCAAGTATAATTTTCCAAAGTGATGCCTTAACATTCTAAATAGTTTTGAACAATTTCCCTTTGACAAGCATTGTTTTAACATGCTCTTCTACTGGAAATGTGTGGAATATGAGAGCATGCTATTTAACACACTGCAAGACATCTAAATGAAAGATCAGAATATCAGCTGTCTGCAGCATGTGTTTGATTACAGCTTAAACTCAGACACTAGATTTTTTCCAAGACAGAATTTTTCCTCTTCCTTTGACTGATTGTATGCATTGAACAGGGTCACATTTAAAGGAAAAGCTCACTGAAAAAAAAGAAGGAAATTCTGTCATTTACTCATGCTGATTTTATTCCAAACATGAACAATTCATTTCCTCCGTGGAACACAAAGGGAGAGGTTTGGCAGAAAGTTGACGCTGCTCTTTACCATACAATGAAAGTGAATGGTGACTAGGGGCTCTAAAAATGACAAAAGGCATCATAAAAGGACCAACAAAGTTGTCTACATAACTCATGTGCTGTTTTCAAGTCTTCTGAAGCATACAAAAGCTTTGTGTGAGAAAATACAGAAATTTAAGTCAATGATCACTGATAAGCTGACAATGAATCATATGCATCGCTGTATGGTACTTTTTGTCATTTTTGGAGCTTGACAGCCAATGGTCACTATTCTTTTACATTTTATGAAAACAGAAGCATAAACATATTGCCCTCTCCTTTTGAGGAAGAAAATGGAAGTCATGCAGGTTTGGAACAAAATGATGATGACCATATAATAACAGAATCTTCATTTTTGGGTAAACTAACCCTTTAAAGTCTGCTAAACACAACAAACACGTTCGTTCCTCTGCTGACGACAATACTTTCTAAATGTATCATTGCACCTCCTGCAGTGAAGTCTGCAGCAAACATTAATTTTTGCAAACTATGTTTGTGTTTACAACCCACTAAGGAGGCGAGACTCCAAATGTTACTAAAATTTAGCTTAATGACAGAGCAAGTAAGGGTGGAGTCAGGCTTTTTTGTGACATTTTCAGGTTAAGTTCATTTGTGTCCTTACTCCTTTGCAAAAACTGTCAAAACCAAAAACCCTAATGATTTTCATCACTTAGCTCAAAACCCAATCTGAAAATGTGTCCACCTGATGTCATCACGATTTTATTAGGTCATTAAAAGTGTATTCTGTCACATTTGAATCCAGTGATTTTTTTTTATGGCATAGTTCCATTAAATGGCATTTCACTTACATTACATTTACTTCACTTTGTAGTAATAGAGGAAAAGATCTATTGAAAGAAAGAAATGATCAACTAAGCCATTTACTGTAGGCCTCTGTGAAACTCATTTTACTATAAAAACACACTGTAAACTCTAAACTTGCTCCTCACTGCAAAAAGAGCATTTGTTGAAACCAAGCTGCCAAAAAGACTCGTTCTCTACTTTCTCCATATTAGAGGTATGTATTCCCACGGAACACCTCCAGGACCCGATTAGATCTGAAGGTAGGAGCGGATGGTACTGTACTTCCATGAGATGTGGACAGAGAGGGAGGGGAAAACAGAGAATAGCCTGAAAAATCTGATGTGGATCTCTTTTTTATTTAATTAATTAATGAATACAACAACAAACAAGAAAACCATAGAATAATAATTGTTATTTTTTTTCACAACGTAAAAAAAAAATGTGCACGCAGCTTGAATGGGTGAACATGGAGTCAAATTCAGCGAGAGCGTTCGGGTAAACTTGCAGGAGCGGGATGGAAAAACCAGTCCTGTGCAGACCTCTACTCCACATTGTGATGTCACACTGTGGTAGACATTTGCATCTGACCACCTCAACAACAACGATAAATGCCTACTTTACCTTATCACTTCCGTAACCCCGCCCAACCCAGTAGTGGTGAGCAGTGAGATGGCAAGGAAAGAGCAGGTCAGTCCAGAGCAGAGAGACAATTATAACAGCGGGCATTTACTGTCAATTTTTAAAGGAGAAGGAGCACGAGGCATTTCTGTCAGAGGGTCAGAATAAGGGTGGAACATGAACATGTTTTTCAGATATGTTTATTTTGTTGTGCAAAAAACTTTACTTATAGTATAAGTGAATCTCAAGGAACATATTAAAATGATGAATAAAAATAAATAAATAAATAAAGGCATGTCATGACCCCTCTCAAGGAATATTTCAGGTTCAATACAAGTTCAGCTCAATCATCAGCATTTGTGGCATAATGTTGATTACCACAGAAAGACACTAATATTCTAATTCAATGTTTAAATTTAAGGTAATTGTCAGGATAGATTTTCCTGCCATTTGCTCAGTAGATTGCCAAAAAATTGTTGTGTACTTCCATAGAAGATTTGTAGAAGTCCTTGGTCAAACAAGGATAAAACGTGGCCATTTCAGCTCTGGATCCCCTCTTGTGGGGTTTGAACCTCTGACCTTCATTAGTTTTACTAATTTGGTGTCTGGAAACACAAGTAAAAAATAACATTTCCAGTTTTCCTCCCAGTGAACAGAGCACTTCCTCACCCAAGAAGAGAACATGTTATTGAATAATTATGGCTGACGCAACAGAGGGAGCTGCCTTTAAGTAAGAGCTAAAGATACCTCATATAGGTTGGGACTCAAATTAAAAATTTCAACAAACTAACTGTACCACTAAGAGCTACTTTGAGTTTTATGAATGGAAGGGTGGATGGGAACTACTCAACTAGATTGTCGTGAAATTATAGGGTCTCAGAAAGAGACACTTTGAAGTTAAGCCAGTCTTTTGGATGTATTCATTAGGTATGAAACCTTGAACTAACGTTAATACTTTGATTGTTCTTTGTATTGTATTATAACGTTCACGGATACTTGAATTAACTTGAAAATCTTGAAAGTAAAAGGAGTGTTAATGGTGTCAAATGCAATGCTGGCAAAGCTAGCAGATACATCACAAGCTACTAGTAATCGGAGGGTTTCAATTAGGGTGACAGTATTAAAAAGATGCCGTTACTGTTGACAAAATACAACCAAGAAAACATTATTAATAGAATATAGTCTAAAACATATAGATGAACAGCAGCATTAAACTGATGTTTTTATCTCTACAAAAAAAGACATGTATGTCCCACAGACTTCTACGTAGGGACTCGGTGAATCGATTTTTGAACATGTTCATTTAAACGAACTGGGCGAACGGACACATGAGTAATTTCTTGCCTAGTGATGGTCATGTATATGTAATCCAGATCTGGTGCAGGTGCTGCACAAATTGGCAAACATTTGCATTACAAGGAGAGTATTTGCACTGAATCTGTGCAGATTTGGCTTACATAAACTTTGCCAAAGTTTTATTACAAGTTGTGGCCACTATGTTGTCTGCAGGACCGCAGGGACTAAACACCTACTAAAAGCCTGCACACTAGGAATGTAACTGCCTACGTGCTCCATCACCACAGTCAACCATTTCCACAAGCATCCAGTTTTTCTATTGATAAAGGAACAAATGCAATAAACACTTAAAGATAGTTAAATCATGTCAATTAAAATATTCACAAGTATTATTACCTAAATGAATTGATGTAGGACAATGAAGAATTTACAGGCCATTGGCTCGAGAGGGAGGAAGGGAGGGAGAGCATTCTTCTGCAAATAAATCAGTTGTGTGTTTAAATAAAACTGTCAGAGACAAAAATATATCTCAAAATATTTCTAAAATATCTTGATCATTGGCAAACGAAAGGGTGCCTTTGCAGGTTTGGTTTTAATTGATTGTAGGTAAATACCTACAATCAGATGGAGTGCTGGTGGTGTAGTGGTCTAAAGCACATAACTGGTAATCTGGTAATCAGAAGGTCACTGGTTTGCTCCCCACAGCCACCACCATTGTGTCCTTGGGCAAGGCACTTAACTCCAGGTTGCTCCGGGGGGATTGTCCCTGTAATAAGGGCTCTGTAAGTCGCTTTGGATAAAAGCGTCTGCCAAATGCATAAATGTAAATGTAAATATTTCACTTCATCTAGGGTTCTGTTTTTTCTTTGTGTTCAGTATATTGTTGCTGTTGTACTGAGCGAGAACTGCTCCAAACGATTCAACATTACAACCGAATGATTGATTGGCGAATTGGACCTCGCTAGCTCAGACTCTAAAGAAAATGACAGAAAATGCTGAACACGGGACTTGATACTGTAATGTTACAGCATGATAGAGTGTAGCCTATCCACCAAATTGGCTCGTGGGTTGGGAGCATTAGGAGCTGTTCACACCGAACACATTACTGCATCTGCACTATTTTTAATGGCTTAATGTGTAATCATGGCCAAGATAGACGTCTTTGACTGTTCACAGCAGCTGGCTGTTTTTTCAGCGTTTCACACATGATCATGAGTAAAATAAATTGTCAATTCAATCCACACTTCAGAATCTTGCCGGAAATAATAGGTCATCCAGGTATTTCTCTCTAACTGTTTTATAAATACTGAGGATTCTGACAAACTTCTCCATTAGCTTACTGTTTTTGGCATATGTGGCATGGGGGCATGGTCATGTATCTGTCTGCGGGAGAGGGAAAGTGGTAAGGCTCGTCACCTGGGCTGTAATTTCTCTAACACCCATCTCTCATTGCAGTGATGGTGGAGGGAGACCTGATAAGGCCTGCCAGAGCGGCAAAGGAGAAAGAGAGAGTGGCCAGAGCAACAGACCACAGAGAAAATAGATTTTGAGTAGGCCACCCAGAGCTGTTTTGCTTTATGTTTGAATGTGTGTGCGAAGCTGACGAGAGAATAAACACTCAGCTGTTCACTGTCTCCTGACCCCTCCATTGCTTACAAACCTATTGTATCACAGCATACTATATAGTAGGGAAGTATAGATAGTCTGACAGAACGCGTTTTCGGACACAGGGATGGTGTCAATTACTGACATGAAGTTAACAGCTGCACATATTTTCATATCCCCGCATCTAGAGAATTTTCTTTTAACGCTTAGTTACTCCCCATTTAGCAAGTTTGTGCAGCTTTGAGTTATTTGCTTAATTTGAGTTTACTTGCTTTTCATCTCCAACTACTGCAGGATTTAAACAAAGCTTCAGCAACAAAGACACTTTCATTTGGAGTTTGTATGTCTCACCCTTTACACCTTTTTTAAAAAAAATATATATTTTTGACTGCATGGGAGCAAAACAAAACCCTTCTTTGAGGGAATCAGAATCACTTTAAGGAATCAGTTAAATAAAGCTACTTAATGGGCTTTCCAGAAAGTTTTGGTGGTTAAGTCCTGTAATAACTGATCTAAGAATGTCTTTCAAAGATAATTGCTGATTTTCTGTCTGAAAGAAACAATTCAAGCTGTTTAGAATAAACTATTACAAACATCTAAAAGCATGAAAAATACTGAGTTTATGAAAATGTTCAGGAATTATTGAGGCATTGTGAAACATTGTAATTGTAACACAAACACACACAAAAAAGCATGGCTTTTTCAAATAGACTCTATCCAATTGTTTTACATGCTAAAATCACTCTTATACTGTATGTAGTATATGTATGTATGTCAATAAATAATTTATATCACTCGTAACACTAAAGTTGTCACGAATTCTGAGGGAGGACCCAAACGCAGAGAGGCAATCAAATAGGCTTGATTTCACCTTACCACTGCATGCCTCAAACATTTACACACCATTAAATAATTTATAATACTATATGAAATATGAAAATATCAAATATTAAGTGATCAGTGAAGGTTGTATTCATTGCAAAGTTTGAAAAGATGTGCATTATTCTTTTTAAATGGCCCCTAAAGGTTTAATGACACATTGCAACTTGCATTTCCTCTTTGAATAAACAGTAGCTGCAGTTAAAAATAATCATGCTGAACCAAGACCTGCCAAGCAGATTTTAGAAACAGGCATTTGTGGGCTAATACGTTTATAAACTGAGCTAGTCATAAACATCTAGTCTCCAGATGAGCAGACAGGTCCGCAGCGGAAAGTCTGTGCTAATATATGGGATTTGGCATCACACAACCTCAAGATTGTTTAACTGAGAATGATGCAGTTGTCTCTGTAATTTCAGCATGTGCCAAAGTTGCTTTAAGTTACCAGAACTGATGACCTGTTAACTTTTAAGAGCCACATGTAAGATGTTCTCTTCTGTACCACATTGTCACGTCACTTTCGAGGGTTTTCCCTATACAGAAACATGCTGATAACACGGTTAATCCACTATGAATATCAGAGTTCCACAACAAGTGAAAATCCTATTTGTCAAATTATCATCCTTCTCCTGTAAGCTGCAGCCATGGGGTTGTGTGACAAGAATTTCTTAAAGAAATTGTTTGGCATTTTTCAGTAGCTTTGAAATGCAATGTACCTGCAAATACTGGTACTCATATACATGAGAGGCACTTCTAAGGTGTTTTTGTTAGTTTAAGGGGACACCTAAGCTATTTGTAGTGATATATGAATAAGTTTAAAGAGGGCAGTTTGTGGTTTTATGGTGTACAAATAGAACAGCTGAAACCACAAGGGCTAAACTTGCCAGAGGCATGCGTTTAGAGCCTTTGGTAGGTTGTGCTTGGTAGAAATTCAGCTATTAGTAGTAGAAAAAAAACTTCAAATTCCCTCTTCTACAGAAGAGAACTGACAATTGCAGACTAATTATTTTCAGAAGATTTTCTTACTTGGTTTGATTTGCTTTTCCTTAAAGGTTTGTCCGAAACCTTGAAACTACCCCATGCTCATTCATCCGCAAACCAGCGCAGAGGGCCAAGTCCAAAAACATTTTCATCTGGACAGGATTCTTTATCTTTCGTCAACACTTGAGGGAATTTTGTCCAGAATAAACTAACATTTGCTTAGGACAGTTCTGAACTTGGCAACTACGTTTAAATAAAGTTGCAAATGTCAATTTTGGCATTTTGGGCTATTGTTCTTATATATTATTTTGTGTTATATGTTGTTCTTGGTCACACTTATTTATTTATTTTTCTTCTTAAAAACATGGTCATCTTAAATTTTCTCAAAATTTAAAGAAACAGGTAATAGACAAAAACAGGCATCACTTTAAAAGGCCAGAGTTAACTTTAATTTGTTAAATTATTTCCAAGAGAGTTATATTTAAACAAAGTCGAACATTTAAAGTCCATTTCAATGTCCATTTAAAGATAAGGTATACAGGGGTGCACATAACTGGTGCGCAGGTGCACATGTGCGACCGAAATAGAAAATGCACAAGTTATTTATTTTTGTGCACTCATGTGCGTACCATCAAGGTAATCGCTGGTGTTAATGCACAGTCTTGAATCGTCCAAATTAAAGACTGTGGGTCTTTATGATGTCAAAAACCAGCAGACGTTAAGTACCTTCTTTGGCATTCCTCCACCTCAAAAGAAACGTCAGACTGAGCCCGAGGGAAAGAGTTTTTTTCAGAGAAGTGGCTCCATGAAGTGCCATGGCTTGAATCCAACGATAAGCTTAGCCAAATGTGGTGTAAGATATGTCGTTCACATCCACATCTAGCGCACAAAACTAGTGCTTTCTATACAGGGACAAAGATTTTCAGTCATTCAGCGTTTGATAAACACGAACAGAGTAAAGAACATGCAAATGTAGTACACGCTATTGCTAACAAACATGCTCGTCAAGAGGAAAAATCCAGTCGCCCGCTTGATAGATGGTAAAGCAAGGTAAATTAAGAACTGTGGAAAGCTAAGCTTGACTTCTAGCTTTTTCTTGTGGCCTTTCATAAGGCTAAACATGTACGTCCTATGTCTTCAAATGTTGAGGATATTGCACTATTGAAAAGGCTAGAAGTCAATGTCGGAGGGGCATATCATTCACATGAAGGGGTAACACAAATAATGCAAAGCATCGCGCTGACTATCAGTGTGTAAATGAGGGAAAAGTTTAAATTAGCTGACTTTTGGGGTATGATTTTTGACGGATCGGAGGACATAACAAAAATGGAGCAGGAAATTGTTTACATTGTGTCTGTGTCCAACAACGGAGAGTTCACTGTGGATTTCCTTGGATTAATTGTATTGGGTGCCAAAAGAATGGCGCAGGACATAACGATCGGGCTGGTCAATCTGTTCCAGGACTCAGGCTTGGATGAATGGAGGACAAAGTTGGTCGCTGTTTGCACAGATGGAGTTGCTGTCAACATCAGTATGTACAACGGCATTCTACCAAATCTACTGTACAGAAATTTACTGCAATTTGGGATTCCCTTGTGCATATTCTGTGTACCGAACACACACTTGAGAACTGTGCAAAAGCAGCTGATCGCATGGTTTCATATTGTGAGACGTTTAATCACTCTGTTGTCAAGCATTTATAAAAAGATGGTGCACAAAAAGTTGAAGCACTAAAGAAGATATGTGATTAGATGGTCTGCATGGAGGCACGAGACACTGTTGAAAATATCTAGACTGTTGCCAGCCATTCAAATGCAACTGGCTACAACAAATGACAACGATTTGAAGCATATCTCAACAGAGCATTTTCAGTGTTTTCTGTCCAATATGCTTGACATTGGCAACATTTTACTTTTGACATCTCAAAGGTTTCAGCAGGAAAAGCTGACCATAGGAGAATGTAAAGATGAACTCATGCTAGCCTGTGGACAGTCCACACTTTTGCTTGATGGTGAAGGCCAGCATAGAAAAAAAAACAATCTCCAATGCAGATGCCAACAGGGACAAAATAATGTTACTCAGAGGACTTATTGGAAAGTTTGAAAACAGACATGAAACTTTGAAGTCATGTGATTATTTTTATGTTTTTGATCCTTCAACCTGGCATCAAGTATTGCAAGACCTCCACACATTTGGCAACACAATGATCAGCACCATTCTCCAGAAGTATGAGGCCATCTTGCCTCTTGACAGAGACTCCACAATAAGAGAATGGAGATGTTTAAAGCAAGCAGGAAAACATCTGGTAGCAGCATCTGTGTATGACTTGGACAAGGTAGTAAATACAATCAATCTAAATCTACAAGGTACTTAAATTGTCGCTTACTCTTCCCTTGAGTAGCGCAGCCTGTGAGTGGGGTTTCTCACATCTCAATATAACAAAAAACAAGTACAGATCCCATCTGTCTCATACTCGTCTCTCAGCCCTGATGCACATACACTTGTCAAAGATGACCACAGAAACATTTGACCCAAAGCCAGCTGTAGACTTATGGTAGCAAACAGCTCATCAAAGACACAGCCAGGGAAGTGTATCATCTTCTACCATCCAGGAAGCCTCAAGTTCATCTATTACTGAAACTGAGGATAGTGAGAGAGACAGTGAGGAGAGCAGTGAGGAAGATGACGCTTAGTCAGACTACACTGCGTATAGGGTGAGTACCAAACAAAATCACCTAGTGCTCACCTGAGAACTAGACTAAAAAAGTTATGTGCACCCCTGTGTGTGTGTATATATATGTTACAAATTATAAAAAAAAACCCATTTGATTACATTTGAATATAGGAGTATATAAGTAATATGTATGACTGAAACCATTGCTGGTTAATTATTTGGCCTGATTAGATGCACTGTAGTACTGGGGTAGTTCACCCGAAAATGAAAATCTCCCATCATTTACTCACTCTTTTTCCATCCCTGATGTGCATGACTTTCGTTCTTCTGCTGAACACAATCAAAGATTTTTAGAAGAGTACCTCTGCTCTGCAATATAACCACTTCAGTTTAACCACTGAAGTAACATGGATTACTTTTATGTTTCCTTTATGTGATTTCTGGAGCTACAAAGGTATGATCACCATTTTCTTGCATTGTGTGGACCTACAGATCTGAGATATGGTTTTATAAAATTCTTTGTTTGTGTTCTGTATAAGAAGAAACAAAGAGTCATACACATCTGGGATGGCATGAGGGTGAGAATTATGAGAGAATTTTCAATTTTAGGTGAACTGTTCCTTTAATAACATATTAATCTTGGTCATACTTTTTTTTTTTTTTTAATTCTTGAAATTGTTAAAGAAATAGCTAATGGCCAAAAATAAGCTTCACTTTAAAAGCCCAGAGTTCACTTTTGTCAAATTTTCCATGAGATTTACATTCAAAACAAAGTCAATTGATTTTTATCAGTGTTAAACTACATTTGCAGGCTTCCGACTGTTGGTTTGTTCCACTAAAATTAGCCAAATTATATTGCTGGACCTTGAAAATTCCCTGTAATCTATAAATTTACCCTCCATTATCTTTCTAAATTCCATGACATTTTTGAAACGCCCTTTTCCAAATTAAAGGACAGAAAAGTGCTGGAGCCTGATATTATAACTGTGTGCTTTTTTTTTTTTAAAAGCAACGCCTACTCAATCTCAATCTAACTTAAAGTGAGATAAGTGGCTGACAGTCAATTTACTGCTAAATGCTCATTTTTGTGAATATGCAAGAGATATTTTTGATATTCCTGATAGGTTACTACAGGTTGAAACATTTGCATACCTGCAAATAAAAATATAATCTGACAATTATACACTTTGGTGCAAGAGAATTGCACAGTTTTTATGCTGCTAATAAATTATGATAGTTTCTTTGACAGTTATATTGCACAGGGATGTACATTGCTTTTTATAAGGTCACATCTCTTCTCGGTCAGCAAACTCTTTACAGTAGTGCAGTTCAATTAAAACACACGCCCACTGTACATAATAAAGTCGAGCATTATACAGTCTGTATCGGAGAGGAGGATAAAAAATGTTGTGAGAAATCTACAGTACCTTTTGGACAGTATATGATATGAATAGCCAAACAGCTGTACTGACACAACTGGTATTTCATGAACATAAACATATGTTTTGTTAGCCTAATTCTCCCCTTGAATTGGACCAGGGAATGGAGATTCAGTTTATGTCACACATCTTCATTTTGTAAAATTAATGATGCTCCATTAAATTCAAAGTAAAGCTAGAGGGTGCCAGAGAGGATGTGAAGTAATTGTGTTCAATGGATGTGCCTTCACAAGAACTTTGTGAAAATTGATTACATCCAAAATGTTTAAATGTGTGCAACTGTGATTGGTGGTCTCACCATGTCTTAGCCTATGCCAATGGGAACAGAAACTGCTTGCACATAGTTCTTCTACCACCATGCTGCAGTTTGTTTGGGTGTGCTCATTTTTTGTGGAAATTGATGTTGCTGAATTTCTAATTACTGCATGGCTGATGCTGTTTGTAGGTTCTTAAGTGTATGTCAAGGGATGTTGGGTCTGTAATCAGTAGAGTTATGTTCTGGATGAATCCGCAAAGTTACTGTGAAAGGGGTTAAGAGTAAATTATATTGGTCAGAGCACATCAAACGATTGATTCTCTATCGTTTTGCATGTCTTTTTATCATGGAGAGTACTCACACTGAATTTGCAGTATATTCCTGGCTACTATTTACTGTACTTTCACAGTAATGTTTACAGAAGTAGTTGTGCAATTTATTACATTTAAATGGCAACTGCATACTGTGGCTTCACAGTGAACGGGAGTAGTCAGCAAAGAATCAGAGTGTTTATCTGTGTATGCATTAAATAATAACTTGTATATTTACACATGATCTATAATGGTGTCATGTCCACTGTATTATGCTGTTTCATATGTTCCCACAGTGCACTGCTGCATTAATAATTTATGCTATCTTTGTTATAATATTTGCTGGTTTATTTTGCTGTTGCTGTTATTACTATGTTGTTGTCACATATTTGCTTGTAATATTCAGTGTATATTTTAAGTCAAAATATGTTTGATTATTGTCACCATTGTTGAATTTTGTAATCTGAGGTTTGACAAGTTCTCTCATCATTTACTCATCCTCGTGCCATCTCAGATGCATATGACTTTCTTTCTTCTTGAGAACACAAATTTAATGAGAAGAATATCTCAGCTCTGTAGGTCAATACCAGGCAAGTGATTGGGCGCCAAATTTTGAAGCTTCAAAATCCACAAAAGAGCAAAATAAAAGTACTTCAGATGACTCTGGTGGTAAAAACCATATATTATGAAGATATTATGAAACAGACCAAAATATAACTCCATTTTCACTGTACAGCTTGATATTGCAGTCTCTAAGCACAATCACAATTTCAAGCTTGATTACACTTCCTAGTGCTTGACGCATGTGCAGAGTGAAGAATGGTGAAGTAGGATGTGTAATCAAGCTTGAAATCACGATCGCCAAGGAGACTGCATCAAGATGTTTAGTGGAAAAGGAGTTACATTTTGGTCTGTTCTCACCCAAAACCAACTGGATCGCTTCAGAAGACATTGATTTAACCACTGGAGTTTGATGGATTATGTTTATGCTGACTTGATCTGCTTTTTGGAGCTTCAAAGTTCTGGCCACCTTTCACGTGCATTGAATGGATCTACAGATCTTTTATAGATCTGAAATATTCTTCTAAAAATCTTAATTTTTTGTTCTGCAGAAATTAGAAATTCATACACATCTTAGATGGCATGAGGGTAAGCAAATGATGAGAGAATTTTCATTTTTAGGTTGACTAACCCTTTAATTGATTGCAAAATAACATATTATTTCGGCAGAGGCTATTTGCACTGAGTGTAAAAAGCAACAAAAAGCATCTTCTTTGCAATATGTGCAAACAGTGTTAGATACTGTACTAACATTCAGTATAGTGGCATCCACAGACATTCTACACCAACACCTACCCCTACCCCTAACCCAGCCTAACAAAAAATAACCCATGGTTTTACTACAGTAACCAGAGTATCACCATGGTATTTTTCAAGTAAAATCATAGTAACCACAATGTTAAACACAGTTTCCATTAACAACATCTTACTGTAGTAACAGCATGGTTAGTACATCAGAACTACATAGTTTCCACCAAAACAAATGGTTACTAAAATATTACTACAGTAAAACCATGGTTAATTTTATCCAGATCAAATCCTTCTCTCAACTCCCCGACCTTCACTGTGACCAAATCACTATGAGGAATCTCTTTTATTTATTACCATAAGTAGTATTATAGGAAATATTAAGAGTAGAGACATGGGAAAAATATGTCAAGGGAAGGGATTTGAACCCAGATCTCCAGCATGACAACACCGTCATTATACCCAGAGATACTACAGCTGCACATGTCTGTCTGACTAGTGTTGCTCATATAGTCACATAGTTATCCAATCTCTTAATCCTCTAAATGACCTTTATTGATTTTACAGAAAAAATGTGAATACAGAAATTTATTGGTAACATGTTACAATAAGGTTCCATTTGTTAAAATTGGTTAAAAAACATTAGTTAAAATGAACAAACCATGAACAATACAATTATGGCATTTATTTATGTTAGTTAATGTTCATTTTATAATCAAAAGTTTTATTTGTTAACATTAGTTAATGCACTAACTAACATGAATTAATAATGAATAATTGTATTTTTTAACTAGCGTTAACAAGGTTGAATAAATGCTTGAAACATACAGTATATTGTTAATTGTTTGTTCATGATCCCTAATGCATTTACTAATGTTAATGGAACCTAATTATAAAGTGTGTTACCATTTATTCATCTTGTAAAATTCTGTTTGTACAGTGTACTTTATTTAAGATGAGAAAAAAACACAGACTGCATATTAAAACTTTTTTTATTGTGACTGTAGCAAACTAAAGAATGAGTTGATTTCTGCATATTTTGCACAATTTGTATGTGACAACCATCTTCCAAACTGATGCACGTCTTTAAAGCCATGAAATGTGTTTAAAGTATCCAAAGCGAGGATAACAATGCCACAATGTGGACTTTCATGAGTCAGCAAAAGCTATAACTTTCCTACCCAGAAATAAGGGATGGAGTAGGTTAGGAAAACTACTTTAAATGTACTTTACACTCAGTTCAACAGCCAGCCAAGGGAACCACCCTTGAGCATACACTCGGTATAGTGCCAGCATGGCAATATTGTTTTACGATTCCAAAATCTGTAAATATCCTTATTTATTTCATGACCTGAAGAGGAAGGACAGTTTGATGAAAGAAGAGCTTAGTTCTTTTTAAGCTCAATGTCTTAATTTTGGCTCAAAATCTTAACTAACACACTAGAGCCAAGAGTTTTCTATGGACATCAACCAATCTATTAGAGTCATTAGTCCTTTTAGTGCAACTCATTATGTTAATAACCCTTAAGTAGTAGATAAACAGGTTTCCAATCGAGTTAAAGTACAGAAGTACAGCTTGTTCATGTATCTATATTTACTTCTCAACAACAACTTAATGCAAAAAGCTTCATTTACTGAAAAGAGTTTAAGCCAATTCACCTTTCTAGCTTGCATATTTTTTCTACAAACTAAGCAAAGTTTATTTTTGCACATATATAGCACTTTGATGACAAATTGGTTTTGACTTAATCAAAGTTTTTTGTGTGTGTCCTCAATATTACTATCCATGCTGCAAGTAAAAATGTAATATCTCTTTAACTAACAAAATCCAGTTTCTTAAAGACATCATCCAAATGGCAAAGCAACAGCACAAACATCATGTATTTGCATTGGATTATATGAACTCTGTGACATTTTGTGGTATAAATTGATTTGCAATGGTTAACTTAAACTCTTTTGTTTCAATCCTGTTAAAATTCTTGCCATTGCGTAAATAATCAAGTTATAGTTATTAAAGGGATAGTTCACTCAAAAATTAAAATTCTCTCATCATTTACTCACCCTTGTGCCATTCCAGATTTGTATGGCTTTATTTCTTCTGCTGAACACAATAAAGGATTTTTAGAATATTTCTCAGCTCTTTAGGTTCATACAATGTGAGTGAATGGGTGCCAACATTTTGAAGCTCGATAATGCACATATTTGCAAAATAAAAGTACTCCAGATGACTCTTGTGGTAAAAAACATATATTATGAAGCGACTTTATACGTGTGGGTGAGAAACAGATAAATATTTAAAATTCTCTTCCCATCTCAGTCAATTTTCACTTTACATTCACTTTTTCATTCTCCTTCTGTTTTTGTTCATTCATATCCTTCTAGCATATCACCCCCTAATGGGTAGGGAGGAGAATTTATGCAAATAAATTACTTAAATATTTGTCTGCTTCTCACCCATTTCATATAGTGTCTGAACACGTGGATTTAACCACTGGAGTCATAGAGATTACTTTCTTCTCACTTTATGTGGATTTTAGAGTTTCAAAATATTGGCACCCATTCGCTTTCACTGTGATGACCAGCAGAGCTGAAATATTCTAATCATCTTGATTTGTGTTTTGCAGAAGATATAAAGTCATACACATCTGGGATGGCATGAGGGTGAGTAAAGTTTGAGAGAAATTTCATTTATAGGTGAACTATTCCTTTAAACATTTAAGTGCTTGAGATTGACCACAGCATATTTCTGAAAGTCTGGAAAAGATACAACTTTTATAGAGACCAACTAATCGACAAACAGGCTTTCAAATTTATACAATGCAGGCATTTAAAAAAATGTATAGCCTCCTATGCAACACTTTATTTTAAGAAAGGAAATGTCTGTGAACAAATCTGGATACTCATTCCATATTTATTTATGCAATGCAAATAACTGATGTATGTCAAGAACCAGTAATTCGCTCTCTTTAGTGGTACACAATGTTGATTTTCCTATTCAAATCATGGATTAGGGTTTGAGTAAGGGATTAGACTTCATGGTTAGGTTTAAATTTAGGTTAGTGGTTAAACTTAAGAAAAACTATAACATCAACAACATGTACAAGCCAACTCATACGATTTCCATGATCACATGGGAAGCTGGCATGTTGTTCTGAAAGTTCCAGCACCCAAGCAACATTATGCTGACTGAAAAGCACCATCTCCCATCTGACATTTTTGCATCAACTCAAGTGTGTTTTCCCTTGTGGTGCGACCGGAAGCCCATTGCATCAGGAGTGTGGGAGTGTCAGGAGTGGGAGTAGAGTGGTGAGGACTCAAGCACAGTATCAGTGAATGGGCTTTATTAATATAAAATAAACAATAACAAACAAAACTAATAAAGGGAAAAACACAGTCCCAGGGCAGGGAGTCGTTAAGACTGGCTGGGCTGGAGAGAGAGAAAAACCCACAGGCAGCGCAATCCAGAGCCAAACAGGCCAGGACCAGAAGGGGAACGGGAATGAGACTTCCATAGCAGGAGCAAATAGGCACAACAACTAAACAGGGAAAAATCCACAATGAAATGGCACGGGACTGCAAACACAGGGAGATTAAATAGGGACGGAAATGAGGAGGGTAAAGAGGGAAGGCAGGTGAGGCAAATAAACTGATAACAAGTTAACAAGGGGGAGGGGTATCACTCACGATTTAACTGACACGAGTGCACATGACAATGAGAAACACAAAGCCAAGTGCACTCACACAACAAATGACAAGACACAATAATGTTATATATGTGCCATATATATGTGCCAGATAACATTTTTAGTGCACAAAAATATATTTTGCATGCGCAAGATGATATTTTGAGTGCAAATAAAATTTTGCATGCGCAAGATGATATTTTGAGCGCACAAAAAGTTATTTTGCACGTGCTTGAACTTTATTAAAGCAATGTATATTATTACAAAGATAAGCTAATTTTGAGCAACTGAAAATACAATTTTGCGCTTGAATAAAGTTTATTTTGAAATTACAATTAGACTGATGGCAAGACTGTCATACCAATAAACATTTGGAACATTGTGCAAGCTCTTAGTAACTAAACCTAAAAGGGATGTCAGTGTGTGTTCTGGTAAAAAAACGAATACCATATGCCCCGATGTGGGATTATTCTATACACCACACAACAGGCTATGTCTGGAAGCCAGGATACATGGTAAGAGCCTGTGGTCTCTGCCTCTCCCACGGTGTCTCCAGTGGTCCATGCTGCGACGATCCCCTGGTGGCTCCAAAACCAAAGGTAAAGAAAGCTATGGAAATGATAGCATTGCATATAGAGGTAAAAAAATAGATATGTTTTGATCATCCTCTGGGCTATTTATTCTCAGATTTACTTTACTCACTATAGCATTAGCTCTTTCAAAGAAACTACAAATTAGGAGAAGGCTCTATCTTCATGATTTTATTTTCTTTTTTTATTGGTACCTTAACATTATTGCTGTCTTGGTTGCAAATTCAAATTAAGATTCTCCTTGACTCTCAGCAACCACTTAGGCCAAAAAAATGCATCATAAAGAATAAGTTGTTATCGTTTGTGGCTTATTTGCTAAAAATGGCTAAGACGCACTTCCTCTTATGTACCAGTTCCCATGCTTGTATTTAAGATGCTACCTAATGCTAACAGTGTGCACTCACAGTGTGATGCCCAACAGATGTCTCAGGATTATTGCTTGTTGGCATCGCTGGCAACAGCTGACTTGGTATTTGTCTTAAAGGAATAGTTTGCCCATAAATGAAAGTAGAGTTCTTTGAAGAATCATAAACACAGCTTTAACAACAATTAATTGAAAACAAGATCTGTCAAGCTCCAAAAAGTATAAAAAGAATATAAAAAGAATATAAAAGCACAAAAAGTAGTCCATACGAATTGTACACTATATTCCAAGTCTTCTGAAGCCATGCGATAGCGTTGATTTAGGGAACAGACCATTTTTATGATTCTTTTTTTACTTTTCTTCTTTTTTTCTTCTTTTTTTAGTCTTGACATTTTTATGAAATTGTATGGTAAGAAGTGCATAAAGAGTTTTTTTCTCCTTTTGTGTTCCACAGGAAAAAATAAATAACAGCATACAGGTTTGGAATGACATGAAGGTAAGTAAATGATGACCTAACTTTAATTTTTGGGTGAACTTCTCTTTTAAACCATAAAGTGGCACCATTTACTGCATACAGTATGGCTTTAAAATACGTCCATAAATAAGTGCAAAGAAAGTATAAAACAGATTCCATTTGAAACGCAGGGCATGTTTTCAAATCGTTTCAAATGTTTGAAGTAAAAGTGTTTTGAAGTAAACACCATCATTTCAGATGTCCACTTTTATATTTAGAATCATGAAAGGAACATGTTTTTTTATTTTTATTTATTTATATCTGTCTGTGATGTAATTAATATAGAAGGATACATGCCTAGTTTTCTAATACAATTTGTTCTGTATCTGTTGATTTTTGCATCCATCCTGTTTCCTCATGTGTAAAATGACCATCTGTGCATCGCCCTTTAAAGATCCCGAGCCTCTCTTCAGGGGAGAAGCTGACTGGCCATATAAGCAAGTATGTGCATCAGATTGCTTTGTTTTGAGGATTGGTGAACATAACACGTGAAAGGTCAAATTGGGCTAGTTTAAATCATACTGTTCCTAGTTAAAACTGTTGTAATAATGCAAGCTCATGGGTTTGCAAAAGCCTACTTAGCCCTTAAATGTCCAAACATTGGTGGCCCAACAAGGCAGCTATCAAAGGAAAAGAAGGGAGGAATCCCAGAAAAATTTCAGAGTCCACCCATATGATCATGGGCCTTGCCCTGAACACAAATAGATATCTTAACTGGGGGCAGAATGAGTCACGGCCAACACATAAATACAGTGTATAAGGTTAATTATTCAATCTTTGATTAAACATGAATATTTATGGTTTATACGTACAGTAGTCACTTTTTTTTTAAGTAATACACAACTCTACACTAAAGCAGGTGCACAGGCTATTTGCCACTTTACTCATAGCAAATGCTGAATGGTAATAATGGTAATAATCTCATGAAATCTGCATGAAAATGCTTGGTTCATATTTCACCCCACAATAAAACGTTTATTTTTAGGATCATTAAGACTTTTCATGACAGTGAAGCACATCCGCATTTACCATGCAACAAAACTCTCATTGCATAACTGTCATTCACAAAAATATATTGAATTGTCGTGTATAAATATTGATAATATAATGCATAATTATAATAAATAATGTATTTAACCAGACTGGTAGTTGATGCTGATTTTAAAGGAATAATGTGAATACAAAAATAATAATAATAATAATAAAAACAACATCTGGAAAAACATATCCATGTCACATTTCAATCTGAAATCAGCTTATATATATATATATATATAAACATATAAAAGCTGATTTCAGATTGAAATGTGACATGGATATGTTTTTGTGATATTCAGCCAGTAATTGAATAATATAACAATACACTCACCAGATGCTTTCAAAATCCATCCCATTGGATAATTTTTCATTAAAATAAATACTGTATGTCTGGCACAGCAATCTGTGTTAAAGCTCATTGAGAGCTTTCATAGGCCATGTCTCTTTATTTGTAAACATACCATTATAAGAAACCATGCCAGTGTAAAGGGTAAAGAAGAGTGATGTGAGATTTATTCAGAACAGGAAGTGAGGCAGAAGACTTCCTGCAGTTCAACATGGCTCAATGCAACAGTGATTGACTCTGACATATCAGTCCGTTTACTTTATTATGATTCACATGCATACAATTTTGGAGGTATTTTGACATTTATTTTTTCATGCCCATAAACTAAACCGACTGGTCTGCGAATATATCGACATAAGGTTGCTTGTCTGGAGAGCACTATGTCCTGAAGTGGTGTAGGTGGGTTTGTCAGGCTGCCAGTTCCACACCATGCTTGGGCTAGAAGCAGACAGCACAGTGCCAACCCTAGTCCAGTGGGTGTAAAAGAGATGTTGAGCTGTTTAGAATACAGATTGTTTTCTGCCACTGATGTGAAAATGTGTATGTGGAGGGATATAGGATACAAAGGTCATTTAACATTTCAGCCTAACAACTATAAATCAATTTTACAGCCTCAGTGATTCTATATGAAGCATGAATGAATGTACAGTTGAAAATAATAGTTTATTATTTGTATTGGAATGTCTACGATTTGCTATTTGCAGAGGAAGTACAAAGTATACCTTTTGTAAAATAAAAATAAAAACCACTTGGTTAAATCTCACAAAGCCTGTAAAGAACAGGTCCAGGTCATCTATCATCCAAAAATCCAGTCAATCAGTCAGTCTGTCTGTCTGTCTGTCTGTCTGTCTGTCTATATATTGACCTTATTTTTATTACAACTTTTTTCTGGTGTAATGCAAAAAAAAAAAAAAAAAAAGATTTTTTAATTTTTTTTTTTATTTTAAAGTTTAAAAATAATAATGGTAGCGATTGTACTTTTAATGCATTTACTGTACTTTTTACGGTATTACAGTAATGATAATCTAACAAGAATCATCACTGAGAATAATTGAAATAATAAAAACTCAAAAAGTGCAACATTAAGACTCACTATGGTAATAAGAATTTAGAGGGGAAATGTGAAATTGTGCTTATTTGTAATGTGAATCTATAATAAGAATCATCATTGAGAATAATGGGAGTTACAAAACTCAAAAGTAAAACATTCAGACTCATTATTCTAATAGCCTAATATTTTAAAAGGAAATGTACTTAATTGTAATGAGAATCTAACAAGAATCATCAATGATGAGAATAAAGGGAATTTAAAAAAAAAACCCATAAAAGTTACATGTTCGTGCTCATTACGTATAACGTTCTCATTTAATGAGAATACTGTATAAAGGGAAAATGTGCTGAAAATGTCACAATACCAAAACTTTTAATGATGTTTCAATTAGGCTTCATTTTCTTTATGCAAACATTTTGGATTTTGATTTAGTGGTGAAATGAGACCTGGATATGTTTTCATCAGTCACCAAATCTCCTCCACATCTGCACTATAAATGAACTGTGCACATAGTCTTTAGTTGTCTAGAGACTTATCTGAAACAACTGCATATGATTGCACTGTAGCATCCAAGCCATCTTTTAGTTTAGCTGAAGTTCAATATTGGCCTATGTGCAACTGCTGTGGGTTTCTTTTTGGTGTTTGTGGCCTAGCTGACTATATATCATAAATCCTCAGCAATCTGCCTTACTGTCATAGAAATTACTGTCTTTATTGTAAACAACTTGGTAAGACATCTGCTAAGCGCCTAAATGTGGTGTAAATGTCTGCCAAGCCAATAGATGTGAATAATGGTGTCTCAGTTGTTCAGTGACTGCTCTCTCCAGCATGACAGTTTATGTGTGTCAGCTCTCCTGTTGGCCTGCGCAGGAACTGAGGGCCTGCAAGAGGTTTCTGGCAGCTATTGCAAATACATCCTCGGTCAACTTTGATTTCTTCATGTGTTGCTTCCATCTGGGAGCAAAAAGAATACCATTGCTGTTTTGATTTACTGAACATTTGAGATGTTTAATTTATCCACAGTGGTTAGCAGAACAAAACAGGCATAATGGATGTGGTACACCACTTAAAGGGATAGTACGCCCAAAAATGTCAGCATGTATTCATGCTCATGTCGTGCCAAACCTGAATGACTTTCTTTCATGGAACATCAAAGGAGGTTAGTAAGAATGTTTGTCTCAGTCACCATTCACTTTCATTGTTTTTTTCCCCTTTTGTTTATTTATTGAATGTGAATAGTGACTGAGGCTGTCAGTTGACCATTTTCACAAAATTTAAATTTTGGGGTAAACAACAGCACATATTTTGTTTTATAATTGTGTCAACATATTAGAAACATGTATGATTTTCTTTCTTCTGTGAAACACAAAATTAGAAGTTTAACATAATGTCTAAGCTGCTCTTTTTTATTGAAAGTGGATTGGGACCAGTGGATTTCATGCTCAAAAATGGAAAATAAAATCACCACAAAATCATCACAAAATAGTCCATGTAATGTACACTATATTCCAAGTCCTCTGCAGACATATGATAGCTTTGTATGTTGAGCAGAATAAAATGGAGGACTTTATTCACTGATAATCTTACTTGACAGCTATGGTAACCATTCACTTTCAATGTAAGAAAAAGAACAGCTTGGAAAAACTGCTATAATGCTCCTTTTTGAAGAAAGAAAGATAATTTGTATATGGAACAACATGATAGAGAGTAAATGCATGATAGCATTTTCATTTTTGGCTGAACTATCCCTTTAATTGTTTCTCAGTGATGCCATAATTAAATGGCTTTATTTATAGTGCGGCTTACCCAGGCATGCTTGTTTCTTAGGTTTTCCACCTTGGCTAGGCTCATCTCAAGACTTCTCATTCTTTTGTCATGCACTGTTCCCCTCAATGAATCACACAGGAACCGCAGCACCAACTGCAAAGACCAGGAGCTCGGCAGCACCCTCAGCACACTCACTATGTCAAAAGCAAATGCATTTTTATTTAACAAGTCCACTGCTGCGATCACATGCTGTGTGGACTCGAGGTAAATTTGAAGCAGGATGAGAAACATTCTCTGTGTGAACTTCCTGTCTTGTCCAGCAGAGGTCCTCCAACAGTAGCTTTCTGCAGCTTGTTTGTCTTTTTCATCATTTACCAATATCTGCAGGGCCTTTTTGTGTTTACTGGATTTCCCAAGCAAGATTGCTTTCTCCACATGAAGAAATGAGGACATTATTTGGTCTGTAACAATAAAAAGAGTGTCGTGCATAACTTTTTATCCTTGGCAAGGACGTATCCAGGAAATCACTTTTGGGTGGGCCCTAATAGAAATTAATAGAAATTTTCACCTAAACATTTTCACTACAAACGTTTACATCAGCAGCCTCCTTGACGGCGAACATGATTTCAAGCTTGATTTACAAGACATTGATTAAACCACTGGATACATATAGATTACTTTTATGCTGCCTTTATGTGCTTTGTGGAGCTTCAATGTTCTGGTCACCATTTGATTGCATTGTTTAGATCTACAGACCTGAAATATTCTTCTAAAAATATTTGTGTACAGCAGAAGAAAGAAAGTCATACACATCTGGGATGGTTTGAGTAAATGATGAGAGAATTTTCAATTTTGGGTGAACTATCCCTTTAAGTCTTCACAGGGGCTCAGCATGTGCATTAGTGAATACTTTATGAGAACTAGTTCATTTAAATGAAGCAACCAAACAAACCGACTCATTAAAATGAATTTGTTTCCCCAGCAGTAAATACAGTGAATCATTTATTTTGAACAGTTCATTTTCATGAACTGTCTTAAAGAACCAATTCACTTAAAAGATTCAGATTTCCCAATGAACGCTACTTATTATAGGGGGAAAGAAGTTTTCAGGTGAGCGCATTTGAGTACTATTTCATTACTGTGTTCGCAATACAATGTGACAAATTTTGTGTGTTGTGAAGATACACTGCTTCTCGTATGAAAATTGCAGAGCTACAGCTACTGAACATTTTTAAGTTAGTAGCATCTCTAAAACGAGTTAGTGACAGTAAGCAAATTACCTAGCAACCACTTAGAAAACCCTAGCAATCACCCAGCAATTCCCTAGCAACCACCCAAAAAATCTTAGCAACCGCACAGCAGCACCCTGGCAACAGCCCACACAATCATGGAGGTTTTTGCTCAAGAAAGCACCTTTCAAATTGTCTTCAGAAAATATTACCAAAGTGTAAACATACTATCATCAAATTTCAGTAAAGTTTTGCAGTGTAATTAAGCTCTCAAAGGTAATTTTCAATAGGCTTTGTCCTCACCATATATGGCACCAGCACTGTAGACAGAAGATTGCCAAAGTAGTTTCTGTAGTTTATGTCTTATCTCATCCTCGCTTGTATAATTGTTCTCAGCACCCTTAGTTGACTGCAGTATCTTTTTGACATATGCTGTGATAAGCAGAGTGTGGTGCTTCTCTTCCTGTGAACAGAAAATGTGCATTTGAAATTCGATTTTCAGTCATATCTAAAACTGACATTAAAATCAACATCAAATGGCATTTGCAAACATAGTATATTTGTGGGGGAAACAAATGTAGGATGGGATTTTATTAGTTCATCATGAGGACCCAAAAGTGAATGTGAATAGTTATAAATGTCTTTAAAAAATAAGACATTAGGTACAAATATTTTTTATTCAAGAACATTAAGAAGTTTGCTCACACACAGCCTAAAGGGGTCCTCTCTCTTGATGGAATCTTGCTGCTCACACCACCTGACTTGACTTTTTTTGGTGTAATTTTTTTTATAAATTTAATATTTTATAAATATAATGTACCTATTTTTTATCAATATAAAAGATCATTATTCACTACTCATGCCAACATTTCGGTTTTCAAGAATTTAATGAGATTATGATAAATTTTTTCCAACTGTCTCCGGACAGTTACGCCACATGACATTTTTTTAACATATATTTCGGGCTCAATACAAGTTATGCTCAACTGACAGCATTTGTGGTATAATGCTGATTACTACAAAAATGAATTTAAATTCATCCATCCTTTTCTTTAAAAAAAATAAAAAATTATAAAGTTATAGTGAAGCACTTACAATGGAAGTGAACTGGGGGGTTTGTTGAAATTACATCGTCATGGCAATGAAGTTGTAAAGTTGGATATAACTTAAAAAAGAAAAGGTTAGTAAGCAATTTTATCACACTAAAATCATGTTAAAAACATAATTTATGTCTTGTGGCTATACTTCTGAAACTTTTTCAATACTTATTTTAACGTTTACAAACTGGCCCCATTCACTTCCACTGGATGTGTCTCACTGTAAATCAGATTTATACTTTTTTTTAGGAAAAGGAGGGCCATTTTAGGGCCATGTAAAATTCCAGGCTGATTTCTCTTCCCAGTCCAACCCTGGAAAGGTGTATTTAAGTACCCGTTATTGTTTTGTGTGAATTGCATTTTTTTAAATGTATTTATGAATAATTTAATGGATCCGGTCCAAAAAAATAAAAAAATATCACGTCATTGATCCCTCTATATGACAGGTGGTTTGAGGGGAGGGGTTGAAAAAAGTTAAGTCTGCTTGGTGCTGTCAGCTGAAAAAGTTTTAGAGATAGTGCAATATTTTATATTTTGATGAACAATGAAGACCATTTTTTTTCTCTTCAGTAATATGCACTGATGAATGATTCACATTAAGACCAGGAATGTGCATTAAGAATCTGCATAAGGTCCATTTGGATTTCATGCTGACTTTAAAACAGCCATCAATTAAAACTAGAAATTTCACCTTGCTGTTTAAGTCATTGACTAAATATTCCAAGTAAAGAGTCGTGGCAACTGGGTAGTTGGCAAGGATAGTAAGCACTTCTTCAGGTGCAAATGTGTTTCGGTCTCTTGCATGCCTCTTAGTAAAGATGAGTATTCCAGCCTATGTATATTAAAGACAAAATGGTTTACAAGCATGTTTTAAAGTAAGTACTTTAAACTGCAGTAATTCCAATTTATTGAGATATAAGACATGCAATAATTTCCAATTCTTGGATTGCTTGAAAAATCTTTCAGTTCTTGAATAACTCTGCCCTCTAAAGTTGGGACACTACATGTAAACGTTAGAATGCTTGCCTCTTGGTCTCTCTGAAACACCCAGTCTATAAATTTCCAGATGATAGGTTTGTGTTCCAGATGGGAGAGAGTATTAACAATATGTTGGAATACACTGATGTGTGACGGTTCATTACTCTGGTCCTCCACAATTTTAACCCATGTCTGAAAGAAAAAACGAAACGTAAGAACATCTGTTCAAGCTTTCTTTACCTTCGTCCCTATTTTATGATCAGTCATTAACCTGTGGATTTTTTAATTTGATTCCAAGATACCTGAATTGCATTGAAATGCTGGCCTTGGCCTTGATAGAGCAATCCAAGTGTGAAAAACCTAAAATGCAGCAAATTAGTTCAGCTTCTTATGAGTACATCAAAATATACTGTAACCACTGCAAGACTTGCATCAACCTTTTGTGCTTCTCCAAGTCAGGCACACAAATCTGGAGGTTACAGTTATTCTGAGATGACACAAACTGGTCCAGTTTCCCATATTCTCCTTGTTCCAAATAGAGCTTAAAAAGCGCTGAGTCGATCTCCTGAGAACAGATTTGGCCCTGTGTTGTTGGCCTGACTTCTCTCAAGAACTCATCCAAGAAGCTTAGGTATTGCCGAAATGTTGGCCAGTCGTGTCGACTTAAGGACCAAAGATCCTTGGCATTGCTGACTGCTGTTGCTCGAGGTGTGAAATTGTCGCTCATGACAAACATAGCTGGATAAAGGCTAATAATTTCCCTTGGGTCCAGTTCACCTTTACTGGAAAAATAAAAGATTAGCTGGCTTTTAATTGTGGTATTTCTTCATTTGAAAACAAAAAGCTCTTCTTTAGTCGAAAGTTTCTCAATTTCAACAAAATGTTAAAGCAGTACTTACATGAAAAGCTCTTTTGCATCCACAAAAGCTTCCCTGTAGAATTTGATCATTCCAGATGTACAGATGACATTTTTATGCAAATCCTAAAAGTGAAGTGATGAACACCACCATTCAGCATAAACGAAATGCAACAGATACATTTCTGACATTATTTTCAATAGTCTCGTAATCATTCATCGACCTTCTCTAATTATGAAAGTGAACAGTTGTTCAAATATTTAATGGCATTGTTTAGCTAATATCAAAGCTCATAAGCTCAGCATATCCAACTGCAAATCTAGTTGTGTATTTAATGAGAGTCAAGATGCCAGATTGACAGATCTTTGCTTTTAATACTGTTTTAGGATTTCATCAAAATGAAATTACATCTGCCCATCTGGTGGCAGTGCTTACAGTATGTGAATTATCTTCTTCAGTGACTCTAAGGAGCTCAGCCATAGACCTATTTTTAGTGATCGAATGACTCAGTTAAACATATTGCATATAGTAAATATTACATACAGTATAGTAACCTATATGTTTGAATATTATATTCATAGGAATCTATGTCTTTAAAGATATACCTACTCATCAATACGTAATCTAAGTTTTTATGTATGAATTAATGTTTTGGGGTATTGACTCACAGGGGTCAGGTTTGGCTGGTTAGCATTGGCTAACCAGTTAGCCCCAGATGGTACTGTAGATGTCGTAATTACGCCATTATGCTACCAAAAGCTTTGTTTCTCCATTGACGGTCAATTAGAAGCTGTATATTCTGACATTTATATATTTATTTTATATGGAACATAAATATTTCAGATACATCCAATGTTTTGCCAGTGCTTGCTTTTTTTCTTTTTTTGTGGGCTCTTAAAAATGTGAAATGTGGCTATCCTTAGCTGTGATGTCTATAACAGCATATCTTAAAGAGCACTTCATAAAAATCTGTCACTGGTAAAACAACTGCTATAACACACACAGACACACACATAATATATATATATATATATATATATATATGTATGTATTTTATTTTTATTTTTTTCAGATTACACAACTACTTTTAAAGGTGTGCTTACTAATTTTCCCCATTAAAGAAAGTTTTACTCACAAAATCATGACCACTCACATGAGATAAGGACTCCAGTCACATCAGCAACCTTATAAAAGCTGTTTTATTTTACATGGGTCAGGGCAGTGGTATAGTAGTGACTGAAGAGTTGGGCATACTGTGAATTTATAGACTGATTGCACCTTTAAAAGGCAATCATGTAGGAGAAAGTTGCATTTTGCTCCCATAGTGGTATAATTACGACATCTATCTAAGCAGACAAACCTTGACCCCATGGTCGCATGATTTTTATGGCTCAGAAAATGTGTGCCCAGAACTGCATGTCCAAGCGCAAAGATGGCTTCAAGCAGGTCACGTATTCCCAGAGGGTCATGTCCCACCCAAGCAACTGCCATTGAGATGAACGGTAATGCTTATATAGAGTTTTCACCAGGTATTGCAGACTTCCTTGATTTGCAATGGCAGATTGGAAGTGGATTAGGTTTTGCCAACCTATCAAAAGGAAGATAAGATATAAATCCACTGTTTAGTTCTTTATCCTCATTCTTACCTTATACGACTCCTTTGGCAGGAGATCTTGAACTCTATCCAGCAATGTCAGGGCTTCATCAACTCTCTCTCTGCTTACCAGCTCATGAATCTGATCCTCCATGGGAACAGGTGACAGCTGATAAATCTCTTTTTCAGCAACAACAAAAACACTTGCTACACAAAGAGGCAAAAAACAGAAGTGTCATTAAATAGCTATATTCTGTGATGTGATACACATCATATGTGATACACAGAGGTGGGTAGTAACACGCTACATTTACTCGAGTAACTTTTTGGAAAAAATTTACATTTAGTATGTTTTATGGTGGGTATTTTTCACTCTTACAATTTACTTTTATTTCGTTTCATTACATTACTGGTTTTAATTTAATATGTTTTAATAAATGCGTAAATTTGAGATTTTTTTTAATGGGACTTCACAGCTGCACGCTGTCACTCGAGATGCATTCAACACTACAGTAGCAAGTGCACAAAACAAAAACGTAACTCCAACTTAAGAAAACAGTGAGGTAAATTTTAGAGATTGTGAAAATATGGACTTGTACGTGTCATGGTGATGCTCATTCATATTCAGCATGAATCTGAATAACTATGGGCTCTTATGACCTCAGTTTCTAAGTTTAGATTTTTATATCAGAGCTGCTACATATCACATTGCGATTGTGAGCTTTTCCAAGCACAGTGATACGGTGCCGTTTACCCTTAGTGTATAGAACTAATTTCCAAATTCTTTAAACACTGAAAATGCTGGAACTACACTGAACTAAATTCACGCAGGACGTAAAAAGCTGTGAAGTATCGACCGAACGCATGAATGAAGCCTGATCTTGCTTCAGTGTATAATTAAACATTGTATATTATTTGGGACTGTGAGACATTTTTCATGTTTTTCACCGTAGTAATTACTAGAAAAAGGTTTCCAAAATTCTCTTCTAATTCAAATCTGAGAAGCATCCTTAAATCCCATGTTCTTCCAACCCCATGACATGTTCTGTATTCTGTGGAACCAAAAAGATTTTAGACAGAATTTTAGGGACTGACAGTCTCAGTCACCCTTCCCTTTCAAAATATGGAGGGGGAAAAAAAAATGATTATTAAGGCTAGTATTCCGTCTAACATCTCCTTTAAGGAATAATTTCCCCCAAATTTTAAATTCTCGCATCATTTACTCAACCTAATGCCATCCCAGATGTGGATGTTTTTTTTTCTACTTTTGTCGAACACAAAGATTTTTAGAAGAATATCTCAGCTCTGCTGGTTCACAGAATGCAAGAAAATGGTGAATGAAACTTTGAAGCTCAGAAAGCACATAACAGCAGCATTAAAGAAATTCAAATGACAATGGTTCAATCTATGTCTTCAGAAGGGATCTGTTAAGTGTGAGTGTGAAACGGATTAATATTTAAATCCTTTTTTACTAATAAATCTCCACTTTCACATTCTTTTTCTTGTGTTTTTGGTGATTCAATTCTTTGTGCATATTGCCACCTACTGGGCAGGGAGGAGAATTAGTAAATAAGGACTTTATATTTTATAAAGTTATAGATATTTATCTGTTTCTCACCCACACCTATCATATTGCTTCTGAAAATTAGTCATATGAATTATTGCTTATGCATCTTATGAATTTATGCTGCCTCATTTTGGAGCTTAAAGTTCTGGTCACCATTCACTTGGACCAACAGAGCTGAGATATTCTTCTAAAAATCTTCATTTGTGTTCTGCAGAAGAAAGTCAAACACATCTGGGATGGCATGAGGGTGAGAAAATGAGAGCATTTTAAATTTTTGGTGAACTTTCCTTTAATTTGATGCATGGAAGATAGGAGTCATATGTGTTTGGACAACATGTTGGTGAATGATGACAATTTCCATTATTAACAATAATATTAATAATTATCATTATTATTATTAATAATAATTCTGTAAAGTTAAATATGTTAAATATGTATCAAGTGCTGGGATATAAGTGAGCAAGCATCCATTACGTCATATGGGAAAGTAACGGGTTACTCACTACTTGAGTATTATTTTTATTCCATACTTTCTTACTTTTACTTAATTTGTAACATTATTACCTCTACTTCTACATGATTAATTTTTTTTAAGTAATTGTACTTTTACTCGAGTAAAATTTTTGGCTACTTTACCCACTTCTGGATGTACAGTATGTAAGGTCTGGTCCTGTCAATCAGGACTTGATTGGATCATGTAAAGTAGGCATTTCCTACCAGAATGGAGTAAAGTTGTTGGAGGGAAGGGGTTAAAAATAGGAGGGAAGGTGGAGTAGTAATGGGAAAAATGAAGCCAATAGAATAAACTTTTAATGAATTGAACCAATTGCTTCGGAAAATGATTCACTGTTTCAAAGCGCTCAAATGACCATACGCTAATGACAGCTGCTGGTCACGGGCATGTAAATGCAATAGGAAGACTATAGTAGCTATAATGACACATTTCATTGAAAATGATTTATTGCCCTGTATTTGTAATATTTTTTTTGTGGTAATCTACAATATTCTTGAATAAACAGATCTGAATCTTCGCAGAATATGCAGTCCTTCATATATAGAGAGCCTTTTTATGATTACTGTTTTTACATTATTTTAAAAATTAAACAATGCTTATTTTGTTCTTTAAACACTTGTAAATATATTATTTGCTTATACAATTAACAAAAAATTATAATAACATTGAGACGCGAACTCAAATATGAAATATGTTCAGTTGATAGTCGAACGTGTTAACCACTACACCATCGTCTTCATGCAGATTCCGTTGAACAATTGTTCAAATTGCAGATTCAATATTTAGTAAACCAAAGAAATCTCTTTAAATATCATAAAATATGTGTCTCTTTCAAAAAAAAAAATTATCCTAAACAGCATTCAAATTTTTTTTTTTCGGTGGGAACACAACTCAAACGTAACAATGGAACGAAATAAAACCCGGTTTGCTGAAATCACGTGACTTGTACAGTTCGATATTGCATTGGTTCGAAACAAATGATTCATTAAAGTTTTGAAGCTTCATGAAGCAGTTTCAAAAACAGCCATCACTATGGTGGAGCAGTTGCAGTTCAGATAATATTTAGAGGCAGAGTTATTATTACTATGAAAAGTTACGAAGACCAGTGTTGGGTAAGTTACTCAAATAAACTAATCAATTACAAACATCATATTACTTCTCTAAAAATGTAATCAGATTATTTTACAGATTTCATAATGGAAAAATAAATCACATTACTTTTAAGTTACTTTCTAAAACTTTTCACAGAAAAGATTTGTTTGATTTTTTTGTACTAAAAGTAATTAGTTTAATGTAACTAATTACTTTGTAATTAGATTACACCCAACATTGATGAAGACAAACACTTTTCCTCTGGAATAATATGCATCAATTAATGTAGCATAATCAGGAACAGTTAGTAAAGTGATAATACCTATTTTCATTTCAAGTTGACTTTATATGACAAGATTTACAAGATTTAATTGTAAACATTAGATAATAAATCAAAGATAGAATATATAAACAATCCCCTACAATAACGATAACTCTGAGTTCACTGTGAATTGATTTTTAAAGTTGAATTGTAAAATGAACCTTCTGTTGAGATGAGAGTTTTGGCGCTTCCAATGGGGACAGTTTGCTTCAGTTGCTGGTCCAGCATGCTGTAGATATGGACAGTGTGATTCTGTAGCGTGAGCACATATGGGAAATAAACTGCAGCACCCATGACCCCCTCAGGCCACTGTACAGGAGGAAGCTGAGAAGTTCCATTCTTCATCACAAACATGCCTGCATGTCATACACTTCATATATTTATTTCATTATTTTATAAGGCACAGCCAAAATACAAACACAATTCTTCATTCGTGCCATAGAGGCACTGTGGATACAGAACAACTTTATTGCTCAGAGGTCACTATTTCATAGCCAATACTACATTACAGTAGTAGGTGCTCTCAGTTATTTTTTTATATGTATTGACCAGCACAATAAACATTGCTCCTATAAATGTAGTCCTAAGTTGGGTTTCTCTATCATTAAGATAAATACAAATGTACACAAATTAGACAATTAACATCCATTAGGAATATAGAGGTAGAAAATTAACATGGTTACAGTAGCATACCTCAAATAATTTAGCTTCTTACCCAAACATCCGGGTCCATTTAAAAGAAACTCTCCTTTTCCACATTTGTTGGCAATTATACTTTGCTTTCCCAGGTTATGTGGGAAAAGATCAAGCGTGGTTTGGCTCTCATAATCATGGAGAAAGTATCTGTCACAAGTTGCTACACACAGACACGTCTCATGCACGGTTAAAGCCACGGGTTCCTGCGGCAAAGCCACCTGTCTCACACATTCCCATCTGTCCACACACACCTTGTAAATGCTTACTGTTTTCCTCTTGGTGGAAGCAACAAAGAGCTCCACAGAAACAGACTGAGTCTGAACCACTGACTCATTTACATAAAAGAGTGACACATTCTGGATTTTCTTCAGGGCAGGAATGGGTTCCAAGGAGAACATGTTAAGCACTGTGACCGAACCATCCCACAGTACTAGAAGATGATTCAGAACAGGGATTGCCGTCAGCTGGCCGATGGCTCCACTTCGGCCCATCTGTCTGTTCCCTACCTCCCGGACTGCAAGGTTTTTTTCACCACTTACACCGCTTACAGTAAGATGCTCGACAACTCCCTCTCTGGTCCCAATATAGAGGTTTTTACCAAAACACTCTAAACACTGAATGCTGTATTTGTCTCTGCCTTTCCGAGAGGGCAATTTTTGAAAGACCAGCAGAGAAGTAAAGACTTTCATGGTTATTTACTCGTTTTGAAGTGTCTGGGGCAAAAAAATACACCTAAAATGAATACCTAGGAAATTTAGCAAAGAAAAACAGGTTTCAGAAGCAAAAATGTCTATGTTTTTTAAAGTACACTAAAAAATGTCAGGTAATCTAAAAATCTGCTTTTGTCAAAATTATTGGAAACACTTTACTATAAGTTCAAAATGCAGGAACTAATGGTAACATACAACTTTTACAAATGTATTTATAAATGTTGTAATTAATCAAGAATAATAAGTCCTGTGAAATAATTGTTCGTTGTCGGTTCATGTTTACTCAAGTACTGTAGGGTAGTTAGCTAATGTTGATGAAAAGTGTAAAGTGTTTCCAAATTGTTATTTAATATGACTGAATCAACCTGAGTGAATTAGGTTATAGCAACAAAAGGCATGTTAAGGGTCAGATCAATCAGAAATAGCAAGGTTTTGACAGTGTAACAAGCGTGTTAAATGTTAAAAAGAATATTTTTAAATATAATGTGTTTCTAGGTCATAATGTTAAATGAAAGTAGAAAACGGTCTCACCTCATTAGCGTAGAAAGTCTGTTAGTGTTCTGGACGTTTTTCCTTCAAGTGTATTTTGACCTTGCCATGTGACTCTCATCCTGAGAGGAAGTTGCTGTCAGCAGTTTTATACTGCTTTTACTGGCTTTGAGTGAATGAATCACAAATCACAAACACCCAAGAAAGAATAAAGATCTCAACATAGTTAATTATTTCAAAAAGCTTTTTGTCTGAATATGGATAATATTTAAAAGACCCCATGAAATCATGAATTTTGGAACAGTTGATCGAAAGTTCTTCAGCTGAAATCGGTCTGTTCTTTCTGAAATTTGACTGCTGCCCGAAATAGAACAAAAGTTAAAAAAGTTAAACGAGTTGCATTTTAAGTTGTAAATCATGTAATTGACCAATGTCAATTTTATTAACCTTACTCCCTAGCCAAAACCTCAACCCTAAACCTTAATGTCAGTGGAGTAAAAAATGCAATCTTAAAGGGAAAATGCAATCTTAATATTGTGCTTATTGATTTTGTGAATGTGATTACTTCCTGGACCAAATTAGACTTACCTTCCCCCAAGATTATGCTACAGAAAAGAGTAAAATAAATGTACTGACAAAAAACATTGCCAAAGCACAAAGTTCTTCTCATGTGTGTGTATATTTTTTAGTACTTTTTCCATACTGGTTCAGGTTTTATGAGTATAATTGTTTCCAAATCATTGCTGTAAACTAATTAATCTTATTAAACAACTTATTAAGCAGCCTAAACGCCAGACTGCACTGGTAATTAATCTGTTCAGTAATCTATTCATCTTTCATGTTTATTCCTCTGTCTCACTCCTACTGTACAACATCATTCAATTTATTTCAGCTGAAATCCAAATATAGAAAAGGATACTTTTACCCTCTAGCAGAAACAACAAAAAACTGCTAACAAGCATTGTGGGAGGCTTTCCTGCAGAGATTTGAAGTTTGAGTTGCTCTTGTGCTGTTGTGTAACACACAAAGTTGATCTCACTTCTCCCTGCCACAGTCAGTGCACAAGATGTCATCACATTGGGTAAGATGTCCACAGTCCACCAGAGACACAGAGCACTGCACACACGTGAAACACTCACTATGCCACCAGCACTCTTTAAAGGAGATGCACTTAGCACCTGCCAAACCTGGACCACACACTCAAAAACCGTTGATTTACAGTCACAAAACTGCACTTTAAAAAAAAAAAAAAAAAGATTTACAAAAAAATATATAAAAATAAATAATAAACAATACTATTAATTCTAATTTAAATTTAATGCCATTTAAAAATCTGCCAGATATAATGTTTTAAAGGAAGACAACATACCAGTAATTGGCTTAGTGCAGCCCACGCATTTCTTGGCATATGGGTTGCTGAAGCAATCCAGACAGTAGGGGTAGTTCTCTCTCGAGGTGAAATGTTGGCCTGCCAGTTGTTTCTTGCATCCAATGCAAGTGATATGTCACCCCACCTGATGTAATGACCTACACAGAATCAGGAGAGACACCTATGTCAGTACAATTATGTATGTATGCAATATTGTTCAAGACACTTAGTTCGGTTTCACACTTGTAGTTCGGTTCTCTTGGTCCTCTTGGTCCTGGCCAAAAAAATATTTAGTCCTGGTTCGCTTAGCGTTCACACTGCCATTTTTAACACCGAACCTAAAGCTACAAAGCAAAAGGCATCAGGATAAAGTCACTACCTGATTGGACAGATTCTATGATGTATATTTTACATTTACATTTTTTTATCCAAAGCGACTTACAGTGCACTTATTATAGGGGCAATCACCCCGGAGCAACCTGGAGTTAAGTGCCTTGCTCAAGGACACAATGGTGGTGGCTGTGGGTATTGAACCAGCAACCTTCTGATTAGCAGTTATGTGCTTTAGCCCACTATGCCACCACCACTCCATTTTGCAACAGAACTTGCCGAACATCCAAAACAATGATGGCTCCTGGTTGAAATGTTAGATTTATATATGTATATATGGTGGTATTTTTACTAGCTGAGAAAAAATGAAGAGCTAATAAATTGTGTATAGGTGTCAAAACCAGCAAGTGCCAGGAATTCCTTCGTTACACACACAAACGAAGATATGCTGCAAGGACGGCTGACGATGGTTCAACGCCTGTAATGAGCTGTAATGGGCAACATAGCTCCTATGATGAGAAGAACCAGGTATGCTTGAGGTCAGTTTTAGGCAAATTACTTCCTGTTTTTGGTCCGTATAGACGTCTTTGGTCCATGTTGCATTCAACCGCACCAGAGTTCGTTTGGAAGTGGACCAAGACCCACTTTTCAGGTGGTCTCGGTCCTCTTGTTTGGTGCGCACCAAGGCTCGGATGGCAGCGTTCACACTTGTTCATATGACATGCACTAGCAGAGCAATCACACCAGAGTTCGTTTTAATCAAACCAAACCTGCCAAGTGTGAACACACCATTAATGAATTCTGATGATTCCCTTATAAATGTATATGACTTACTTTTTTGCAAGCACAGCATTGGTTGGCAAAATCCTTCTCAAAACAAGGGACGCAGAAGTAAGCATGTCTCATTCCAGCTGTTCCCTTTGTACTCCATTTTTCGTGAACCTAACACAATGGGCAGAAGTCCACTCTTAGTCCACAGCCACACTAATCCGTTTGAATTTTCGGAACATCATAGCTTTCCAAAGTATGCGATAGTTATGAATAATATTCTCTAATGTAAGCTGTAATAGAGAGCGTTTTCAAAACAATCAAAATGTTCGGTGGAGGAAAACGGCATTGTAGTGTGGATGAGAAGAATAAACATAGCAAAATCAACGTGTTTTCAGACACAAATTTGTGATTAATTCATCAGTGCACGTTATTCCACCTTATTGAAATCTTTAATCAAAATGTAAAAACTAGCTCCACTTCTACGATGGCCTTATGATTCAACCACTTTCCACCAACCACCTGTCATACAGAGACCACTTTTCACAATCCAATTATTACCTGATGGATAAAATCAAGTTTCGCCCTACATTTGTTTTTGTTTAAATATCCCATTTCAATCAGACACATTACCAAAGTAAATTTGCAAAAGTTGCGAAAGCCTCTTCTACATGTTTTATTTTAAATTTGTGTAGCCCTGTGTATGTATGTGTGTATATATATATATATATATATGTGTGTATAAAAAAAAAAAAAGTATTTCTATAAGCCAAATATTTTATTTTGGTTATTTTCATTGTAATATATATCACTTTGATAAAAGTGTTTATATTATGTTTATAGGTGTTAATATATTACGTTTGTTTTAAAAATGCACTTACTCGTGAGAGTGTCCAATCAGGAGGGGGAGCGAGGTGAGAGGAAAAAGAGAGAAGGAACTGAAATGAGAGGGAGAGACATGTGAAGATTGTGCTGTGAGTGATACAAGCTAAAAGTTGGTAAAACACCAAGTTTAATGTTTGTTAAATAAGTGACATTGTATACTGCGCGAAGAGTGAGTTACAGACACTTAAATACGGACCAGTATGATAGTTCATGTCGTGAACTTTGCGGGTATAGTTAGCACCACGAGGAGAAAGTGTGGACAGCTAATTACCACGAGCGAGTTGACTTTGCCAGCGAGTAGCCTGCTCGGTTGCTGTGTTGAGTGCATCGCCTGACAAGCTTAATCTTTGAGGAGGAGACTGGGGACGTTCGGAGTGATTCTGCGAGGTTGTGTAGCATTGGAAGCCTCGTGTTCCGGAGCGGTGAATGACGACACAGCGACTCATCAGTTCTGTTGCGTGAGTTTTATTTTGTTTGTTGCGCTGAGGCGTGAAGCGACCATTGTGTTTTAGGTCTCTACGATCTCAAGCTACACAACAGGCCTGCCACGGGTACTCATTTGAATATCAGGGTGTTCTTTTTGTTTATTCTTTTTGATGGCCATTTAGTCAGTTGCCGGCATTAGATTTAAAATCTCAATTGGGTTAATTTGAGAACTTTAATGTGAATGGGAATTGTGATTATTTGAATTATTTGAATTTGTTATTTGAATCTAATTGTATCTTTGTATCTATTTTATATTTTTTAAGTAAATAGTTCATAACTATTTCCTGTGAAGATTGTCTTTATATTTTGGGTGTTATATATTGACACAAGTGATATATTTAAAGTAAATAATTTCATTTAGTCTATAAGAATTTGGTTTATAGTGGACGTAATTATTTGTGTAAAAGTAACATAATAATTCCTTTCCAGTCAAAATAATATTATACTTCGGGTAGGATAGTAATTTAAGTAGGGGTAATACTAGAACGGTTATTAAAGTAAGTGTTCATTTTAATTAGAATGTGAGATAGAGACATATAGTTGATATTTTACTTTATTTTAGCTATACAGACATTGTGTGGTTATTATAAATTAAGTAAAAGGTATTAAAGGTACTGTTAGGAATAAAAGTGAACATATAGTGAGAAGTTAGTAATTTACCTTGTTGCATTAATTAATCACAGAAAGAGAGATCTTTCGCCAAGTAGGAATTCGGGGAGCGCACTTCAAGAAAATAGCTAAGACACGCTAAGGGGGCGCTACATAAAATGGGGGCTCGTCCGGGATCGTTTAATTAATGCAAGTAATTAATTAGTGATTTTTTGCTAATAGCGTTAGCAAATAGAGAGAAGTTTGCTAGTCTTCATGAGATATTAAGCACTTATTACTGAGAAGCTAAAAACCTAATAGAAAATGGAAGCTAAGTGTAGTGCAGTGGAGTTAGTCCAAGAGCTCAAAGACTGGTGCAGAAGAGAAGAATTGGATGATGCCCATGCTCTCATGGTACTGATACCAGAAGATGTTGCAAATGCCCAGGTCGAAGACGCTCTAGGAACCATCAAAGCATTAGGGCGAGTACGAGTGAGAGGACGGACAATCAGTCTGAAACTGGATAGCCACAGAGTGCTATGCGAGTCCAAAGAGATGGTGGATCCCACCAAAGTCCCTCCTGAGCTGTTGCCCGAAGGTAAAACAAAAAGTTGGATGATTGTTGTTGCCTCTGAAAGTCATGCTCCTCCCAGCCCGTTAAAGAGCTTGTTGGAGGAAACGCAAGAGAGTGGCTCGGCTGAGTCTATTATTCGTGCAGTAGGTGATTTGCTTACCAAGATGGGGAAACCGGCAGGGGAAAACAGCAGTTACCGTCGACTGAGAGTGTTCTCAGGAACTGTGCCAACGCCAGTGGGAGAAGAGTCTCTTGAACATTGGCTGGAACATGCATACCTAATGGTTGAGGAGAGCGAGTGTTCAAATAAGGAGAAACGACGACGCATCATGGAAAGTCTGAAAGGCCCTGCGCTAGCGGTTGTAAAGGCTGTGCGGAATACTGACCCCGAGGTTAGTCCTGCTGTGTGCATAGAAGCCATCGAGAGTGCTTTTGGTTCTGCTGAGACTGGCGAAGATCTGTATTTTGCATTTAGATTGTTACAGCAGCAGCCGAAGGAGAAGATGTCTGACTTTCTAAGGCGCATAGAACTGTCATTGACCAAAGTAGTTCGTCGGGGAGGTATACCCACCGGTCGTACTGACCGTGCCCGAGTGGAGCAGCTGCTAAGAGGAGCTATCCACGCAGATATGATGCTTGTTCAGCTCAAACTCCGAGAGAGAAAGGAAAACCCTCCATCATTCTTGGAACTGCTGAGTGAGATCAGAAGTGAAGAAGAATATGAGTCCTCAAGGATGAAGTTGAACACATCTGTCAGAAGTGTCCACACCACTCCGACTACAGACAGTAGGCAGGATGATGTCGAGCGATTGAGAACAGAAATTCAAGAACTCAAGTCAATGTTCACTGCCATGAGTACTTTGCCTAGCCCGGTAGTAGCAGACCGCAAAAGACCTGAGGCTATGACAAAGATGCACCCTCCAGAGATAAATAACGAGAATGAAGTAGCGGTGTTGAGAAAACAAGTGAACGACCTGCAAAAGCAACTAACCGGCCGGAAACTTAAGAACTCTGAATCCCCTATTTCAGTACGTCGAGTGGAGTCATCGAGACAAGCACCTAGTGATAGTGGAAGACAGTCCTATAACGACTCAGATGGGAATTTCTGTTATCGCTGTGGTGAGAGCGGCCATTACTCGGTCAAATGCCAGAACGCAGAGAATCAGGCCAAAGTGATACAAAAGTTGATACACGCTCTAAAGAGAGCAAAACAGAGTGACCCATCGTTGGAAACGGCAGGAGGTCGTCGCATAATAGGTTCAGTTAAGAAGAGCGAAGTAATCACCCTTGAAAGAGGCATTCCTCAAGGATTGATCGGCCCTTGCTCAATCATACCAGTGAAGATAAATGGCCAGTACTGTGAAGCACTTCTGGATAGTGGCTCTCAAATCACCATTATCTTCGAGACCTGGTACAAACACCACTTACCTGATATCCCAATTCAGCCCGTGTCAGGGTTGGCGATATGGGGGCTGAGCGACACAAGTTACCCTTACTTGGGATATGTAGTAGTGGAAATGGAGTTTCCAGAGAAGGTCACGGGCGCAAAGGAGACACTCTCCGTCCTTGCTCTGATTTGTCCAAGCTCCAAAAGCCCTGAAAAGACACCTGTGATTCTAGGCACCAATGCCAATCTGTTCCAGCGATTGTCTATGCTCTGCCGAGAGACCACAGGAGTAGACCTTGCACAGACCCTTGGCATAAGAACCAAGAACTCCCAGGTTCGGACAGACACACCAATCACCGAGAGTGATGAGGGTGAAGTGGCATCTGTGAAGTGGATGGGCCCAGGCTCACTAACCTTACCCCCAGGGGGTGAACGCTGCGCTATCTGCGATGTGGAGTTGAAGAAACCGCTGGGTAAAGACATGTGGATGGTGGAGGCATCACCCGCTACGGTGTTACCCGCAGGAGTACTGCTGCAACCCATGGTGGTACATGGCACTGCCGTGGATGGTCACATCACTGTACTTATCCAAAATGAGTCTCGGAGAGAAACAGTCATTCCAGTTGGAACTGTCTTAGGTCAACTGTGTCACGCTGATCCAGTCATTCCATCCAGGAAGGCTGAAACTGAAATGGTGACTGTACCAGCAGAGTTAGACCCTCATCTGATCCAGTTTGGTGATTCACCCATATCACCACAATGGAAAGCGCGACTCCGGCAAAAGCTATGTGAGCGAGCAAACGTTTTCTCATTGCATGAGTGGGATGTCGGCCTGGCAAAGGATGTGGAGCATCATATCAGGATGACTGACGAAAAGCCATTCAGAGAGCGGTCAAGACGCTTAGCACCAGCAGACATTGATGATGTTCGTCAGCACTTGCAAGAGTTGTTAAAGGCTGGGATCATTAAGGAGTCACGGAGCCCGTATGCATCACCAATTGTTATAGCCAGAAAGAAGACGGGGCGTATCAGAATGTGCATTGACTACCGGACCCTTAATCAGCGTACCACTCCAGACCAGTACACAACTCCTCGAATAGATGACGCATTGGACTGTTTGACTGGGAGCAAATGGTTTTCTGTCCTTGATTTACGTAGTGGCTACTATCAGATTGCCATGGCGGAGGAGGATAAAGAGAAAACCGCCTTCATATGTCCGTTGGGATTCTTCCAATTTGAAAGGATGCCACAAGGAATAACTGGAGCACCAGCTACGTTCCAAAGACTCATGGAGAAAGCTGTCGGTGATATGAATCTCCTTCAAGTGTTAGTCTATCTGGATGATCTTATAGTCTTTGGACGTTCACTGGAAGAACACGAAGAACGCCTCATGCGAGTGCTGGGCAGACTCGAAGAGGTGGGACTAAAGTTATCACTGGACAAATGTCAATTCTGTCAACCAAGAGTGAAGTATGTTGGTCACATAGTGTCCGCCGATGGTGTTGCTACTGATCCCGAAAAGCTAGAGGCAGTTTCGAGATGGCCTAAGCCCACTGACCTTAAGTCCTTGCGGTCTTTCCTGGGGTTCTGTGGGTATTATCGACGTTTCATAGCAAACTACTCTGCTATCGTTAGACCCCTAACGGAACTGACAAAGGGATATGCACCCACGCAGCGAGGGAAGAGACAAGGCCCAGACAAGACCAAGCTGTACTTTAAAGACTCAGAACCATTCAATGACCGATGGGATCAGTCCTGCACGGATGCCTTCCACCGTGTCATTCAGTGCTTGCTAAATGCACCTGTACTGGCATTTGCTGATGCTCATAAGCCATATGTTCTACACACGGACGCAAGTTTCAAAGGGCTCGGTGCAGTACTTTATCAGGAACATCCAGAGGGTTTAAGACCAGTGGCGTTCGCAAGCAGAAGATTGAGTTCTTCTGAACAGCGATACCCTGTACACCAGCTAGAGTTCCTAGCGTTGAAATGGGCAGTCGTTGATAAGTTTCATGACTATCTCTACGGAGCCAAGTTCACTGTACGCACCGACAATAACCCGTTGACTTACGTACTCACATCAGCAAAACTAAATGCGACAGGTCATCGGTGGCTTGCAGCCTTAGCCACCTATGATTTTGATGTCAAATACAGATCTGGAAGATCAAACATTGACGCTGACCTGTTGTCTCGCAACTTACCTGAAGGAGAGGAGTGGGATGGCATGGCTCAGATCGTAGTGAAATCCATATGTCGGAGGGTGGAAGTGAATGTAGAGCAGAATTCGTCCCCCACATATGTAGAACAGTTAGGAGCTTCACCAGACTGTATTCCCGAAGTGTATGCTTTCCCATCTCAGCTACATCTCAGTTCACTGGAGCAACTATCTAAAGCAGATTTGATGAAAGCTCAGAGGATGGATGATGTGATTGGATGTGTGATGGATGCAGTGAAACAGGGAGTCTGGCCTAGTAACAAAGACTTAAACCCAGAGACAAGGTTAATGAAAAGAGAAGTTGATAGACTTGTGATGAGAGAGGGACTTCTGTACAGAGTAAGCAAGAAAGATGCTGAGGAGGCCCTACAGCTTGTGTTGCCTACTGAGTTCAGAGACACAGTGTTGCATTCTCTTCATGATGACATGGGACATTTAGGCGTGGAGAGAGTAACTCAACTTCTGAGAGCAAGATTCTACTGGCCCAAAATGGCTCATGACACCGAAGAATATGTGAGGAATTGTGGAAGGTGCGTCACTCGCAAAACACCTGCCAAGAAAGGCGCTTCTCTACATCAAATCACAAGCAGTGGTCCTATGGATCTGGTGTGTATTGATTTCTTGTCAATGGAGCCCGATACTGGAGGCATTGGTAATGTTCTGGTAGTGACGGATCACTATACTAGATACGCACAAGCTTTTCCTGCAAAAAATCAGAAAGCACTGACAGTGGCTAAGATCTTAGTTCAAAAATACTTTGTTCACTATGGATTACCTGTTAGGATTCATTCTGATCAGGGAAGAGACTTTGAGTCGAAACTGATAAAGGAATTGTTGACAACTTTAGGCATACGGAAGTCAAGGACGACTCCGTATCACCCTCAAGGAGACCCACAGCCAGAGCGGTTTAACCGTACACTGCTCTCGATGTTGGCTACGCTAGGACAAGAGAAAAAAAGATCCTGGAGTCAACATGTAGCTTCGTTAGTACATGCGTATAACAGTACCCGAAGTGATGCCACAGGATACTCACCTTACTACTTGATGTTCGGTAGAGAGGCGAGACTACCGGTAGACCTGTGTTTTGAGACGTCGAAAGATGGAGCTGACGAGAGGAAACATGTCCAGTATGTTGACTGTCTGAAGCGTGATTTACAACGAGCATATGAACTGGCTAGTCAAGCTGCAGACAAGACTCATCTGAGGAACAAGAGAACCTACGATCAGAAGGTCAAGTTTCAAAAAATTCAGGAAGGAGACCGAGTTCTGCTGAAGAATCTAGGACTCAAAGGGAAACATAAGTTGGAAAGCCGATGGAGTTCCATACCTCATGTAGTGGTGGGACAGATGCCGAACTTACCTGTATTTCGGGTGAAACCTGAGGAAGGAAGAGGTGGGGAAAGAACCATACATCGAGATCATATCTTACCAATTGGACAATCGGTGAGGATTCCAGTGGAACAAGGGTGTGAAGAAACCAATGTGAGACCTAGAATACGTTCAGACAGAACAAGACAAAGACAAAAGAACGTGAATAAAAGAGAAGGAATACTAGAAGTAACTGATTCATCATCTGAAGTGGAGTATGAATATTCTAGTATACCATACATGGAGTATGCGGAGCGTCTACTGAAGAGGAGAGAAACTCGCGATGGACTCTCAGTATGTTCGCAGTACGAAGAGGAGGGAGAACCTGATACTGTGCGATCAGCTGAAGAACTGGATTGTAACGAAGGAGATGATGATGAAAGTCAAGAAGCAGAGAGAGATTTGGATCCAGATGATGCCGAAATAAACCTGGGTGCTGGAAGAAATTCTGTTAAAGCACCTGGAGGGAATCTGAGCTCTAGGACAGAAGTTAATAGAGTACCTAGCACCTTAGTAACTGAGAAGAGAAGAATAAAACCAGTTTTGAGATTAACATATGATGAACCTGGAAAAGGCAGTGAGCAACCTATTACTATAGTTCATAGAGGAGTGACTATTACAATAGGCAAAAACTAGGTTTCCACTTAGTTATGAGTAAGTTACTGTATTTACATCGCCTAGGTGGGTTATGTGTTATGTCTTATGAGGACATGTAGACATTTAGTAAGGGGGGGATGTAGCCCTGTGTATGTATGTGTGTATATATATATATATATATGTGTGTATAAAAAAAAAAAAAGTATTTCTATAAGCCAAATATTTTATTTTGGTTATTTTCATTGTAATATATATCACTTTGATAAAAGTGTTTATATTATGTTTATAGGTGTTAATATATTACGTTTGTTTTAAAAATGCACTTACTCGTGAGAGTGTCCAATCAGGAGGGGGAGCGAGGTGAGAGGAAAAAGAGAGAAGGAACTGAAATGAGAGGGAGAGACATGTGAAGATTGTGCTGTGAGTGATACAAGCTAAAAGTTGGTAAAACACCAAGTTTAATGTTTGTTAAATAAGTGACATTGTATACTGCGCGAAGAGTGAGTTACAGACACTTAAATACGGACCAGTATGATAGTTCATGTCGTGAACTTTGCGGGTATAGTTAGCACCACGAGGAGAAAGTGTGGACAGCTAATTACCACGAGCGAGTTGACTTTGCCAGCGAGTAGCCTGCTCGGTTGCTGTGTTGAGTGCATCGCCTGACAAGCTTAATCTTTGAGGAGGAGACTGGGGACGTTCGGAGTGATTCTGCGAGGTTGTGTAGCATTGGAAGCCTCGTGTTCCGGAGCGGTGAATGACGACACAGCGACTCATCAGTTCTGTTGCGTGAGTTTTATTTTGTTTGTTGCGCTGAGGCGTGAAGCGACCATTGTGTTTTAGGTCTCTACGATCTCAAGCTACACAACAGGCCTGCCACGGGTACTCATTTGAATATCAGGGTGTTCTTTTTGTTTATTCTTTTTGATGGCCATTTAGTCAGTTGCCGGCATTAGATTTAAAATCTCAATTGGGTTAATTTGAGAACTTTAATGTGAATGGGAATTGTGATTATTTGAGTTATTTGAATCTAATTGTATCTTTGTATCTATTTTATATTTTTTAAGTAAATAGTTCATAACTATTTCCTGTGAAGATTGTCTTTATATTTTGGGTGTTATATATTGACACAAGTGATATATTTAAAGTAAATAATTTCATTTAGTCTATAAGAATTTGGTTTATAGTGGACGTAATTATTTGTGTAAAAGTAACATAATAATTCCTTTCCAGTCAAAATAATATTATACTTCGGGTAGGATAGTAATTTAAGTAGGGGTAATACTAGAACGGTTATTAAAGTAAGTGTTCATTTTAATTAGAATGTGAGATAGAGACATATAGTTGATATTTTACTTTATTTTAGCTATACAGACATTGTGTGGTTATTATAAATTAAGTAAAAGGTATTAAAGGTACTGTTAGGAATAAAAGTGAACATATAGTGAGAAGTTAGTAATTTACCTTGTTGCATTAATTAATCACAGAAAGAGAGATCTTTCGCCAAGTAGGAATTCGGGGAGCGCACTTCAAGAAAATAGCTAAGACACGCTAAGGGGGCGCTACATTTGGAATACTATATGCTCTGTTCTCTTTTAGAATAGCCTTTTTTAAGATTAAAATGTCAACCATATTTCCAAAAAGGAAAAAAAATTTCTACCTGGCATGCTGGTTTTTCTTGCAGGTGGTGCATTTCAAGGAATACTCATGGGAATAGCATTCTGTGCACAGCAGAAGGTTATCTTTAGCAGCAAATGGTTTGTCCTCCAGTGATCTACTGCATTTGGCACACTTGAAGCAATTTTTGTGCCAGTGTCGGTCCTTGAAGAAAAGGTCCTCAATTATGCATGCAGAGAAAGTTCAGTTAAAAAGCTTGCAAATCTGCTCTGACTTTCTGCCACTCTTATACAACAGCTTTTTCAAACTTTAATGAAATGTTCTTACAAACCTTATATTTCTTTGTTCAGTTACATTTAAAATACTTAAATGTCACAATTCAATTCTAATGTAGGTTATGATGCATTCAGAAAAGTTTCCTTTGGCCTTAAAGTTGCACCCTATTGGCAAAGAACACACCTCACTGCAGTTAGCAAACACATTCTCCTAACTTTTAGTGCAGTATTGTGTGTCCTCTTTTTTATAATGTATTTCCTTCCAAGCAAAGTGCCCTTGCAGTAATGGCAGTCGATTCGTTCCATAGACATGATTCCTTGTTTATACTTTAAAAGCAGTAAACACAACCATAAAATGTTACAAGATTCCAGGCTAAAGCAATCAGAAAAGTGCCATCCACAAAATACGAATATCTCTTGAAATAGATAGCAACCACTATAATGATGGTCTCTGCAAACTAGGTGTCTTCAGTAGCAGGTTATACCTCCTTTATGAGAATGAGAAAAGCAGATAGCCATCTGTAAATGTGAGTAAAACTTTATCTCCAGTGAGTCAGTGGGCTCCCAAAGGGCTGTAGGATGAGATGGCCAGGGATTGAGTGGATGAAGTAAAATGACCGTCTATAAATACTATTGCTCTTGTTAGCTGTAAGCCCTGGGGAGAATGGCTCAGTTGCTTATCTGTGCAACTTTTATGGAGTCCAATCACACATCTTATGGTCTAGATGATATGTGTTTGGTGCCACTGAAAGTTTTTGTTTTCTGAACTGTTTTATGTTCTTCAATCAATGTTCTTGCAGCCGAGAGACATTTTTTGTACTTTTTTCTTTACATTTCATTTGCGTTCCCGTTAGGGCATCTAAAGTGTTACAGAAATCACACTTTTTGGTAAGCAAATTGAGAGAAATGCTTCAGTATTGGACTGGAATGGCGCCGAGTATGGATGCTGCGCGAGCTCAGATACACTGCAGTTTATTGTTTGTTTTGCTTACAGTTTTTTGTTTTTTTGTCTTGGATGTTGTCTGCCTTACTGTATACGACAGACAAACGCTTTTGGACATTGGTTCTACAATTACACACCAAAAACTGGACTTCAAATTCCTCAATGGCGACCCGCTGTTTACAAACACGCCAGCAGAGCCCTTTATGTGGGCTGCCTGGCCGCGGAAACGCAGAAGGAAAAGGGGAAAAAGAGCCGCCATTCTCATCAGAGTAAGACGTCACGCAAATCGTCCCCCGCTACCCAGTATACTACTGGCAAATGTTCAGTCTCTGGACAACAAGCTCTGTGAGCTGAGAGCGCGGATCTCTTTCCAACGTGATACGAGAGATTGCTGTGTTATCTACCTTACAGAAACCTGGATGTCTGCTGAGATTCCAGACTCGGCCATCGAACCCGTGGGTTTCTCCGTGCACCGAGCGGACCAAGTGAAAGACCTCTCAGGTAAAAGCAGAGGTGGTGGTGTATGTTTTATGATCAACAAATCATGGTGTGATCAGAGGAACGTACATTTTATCAAGTCTTTCTGCTCTCCTGATCTGGAATATCTCATGCTTCTGTGTCGACCATTCTGGCTACCGAGGGAATTCACAGCGGTCATTATCACAGCTGTGTACATCCCCCCACAAGCCGACACAGACCGGGCACTCAAGGAACTGTATGGGAGCATAAGTGAGCAGGAAACCGCGCACCCTGAGGCCGCGTTCATTGTTACCGGGGACTTTAACAAAGCCAATTTTAAAACAATCGCTCCAAAATACCACCAACACATCAACTTCAACACACGAGGGGACCGGGTTTTGGATCATTTTTATTCTTCTTTCCGGGATGGCTACAAATCCCTCCCCATTTGGCAGATCAGACCACTCTTATGTCCTGTTTCTGCCCACTTACAGGCAGAAACTGAAACAGGACACACCCACCCTCAGAACGATCCAGTGCTGTTTGGACCAATCAGACTCTGCCCTACAAGACTGTTTTGATCCCGCAGACATGGAGATGTTCCGGTCCGCCTCTGATGGCGACATCAAGGTTTACACTGATAGCGTAACGTGTTTCATCAGGAAGTGCGTAGAGGACATTGTGCCAACCAAAACAATATGGATCTACCCCAACCAGAAACCATGGGTTAACAGCGATGTTCGTGCGGCACTTAATGCGCGGACCTCCGTATCTCATAAACAAGCCAGTTATGCCCTCCGTAACTCTATCAGAGCAGCCAAACGCCAGTACAGGCAAAAAATTGAAGGACAGTTCAACACCACCGACTCTAGAAGTATGTGGCAGGGAATTAACATCATCACGGACTACAAATGGAATAAAAACTCCACCATGAACACCGCTGCCTCTCTACCGGATGAGCTTAATACATTTTATGCTCATTTCAAGGAAAATAACACCACCCTCGCGGAGAGAGAGCACTCACGGCCGACACTGCAGAGGATGGTTCACTCTTCGTCTCTGTTGCAGATGTAACCCGATCCTTCCGACGGGTGAACATCCATATAGCCGCGTCATCAGGGCATGCACGAACCAACTGGCTGGTGTTTTTACAGACATTTTCAACCTGTCCCTCTCCCTGTCTGTAGTCCCCACATGCTTCAAAACGTCAACCATTGTGCCTGTACCGAAGCAAGCCAAAATCACTTGCTTAAATGACTGGCGTCCTGTTGCTCTGACCCCCATCATCAGCAAATGCTTTGAGAGGCTAATCAGAGATTACATTTGCTCTGTTCTGCCCACCTCTTTGGACCCATTGCAGTTTGCCTACCACAACAACCGCTCCACTGATGATGCATTGCATCTACAATACACACTGCTCTCTTCCATCTGGAAAAAAGGAACACATATGTGAGAATGCTGTTTGTAGACTACAGCTCAGCATTCAACACCATAGTGCCCTCCAAGCTTGATGAGAAACTCTGGAATGTGGGCTTAAACAGCTCGCTGTGCAGCTGGATCCTGGACTTCCTGTCAGGCAGACGTCAGGTGGTTAGAATGGGCAGCAACATCTCCTCATCACTGACCCTCAACACTGGAGCCCCTCAGGGCTGTATTCTCAGCCCACTCCTGTATTCCCTGTACACACATGACTGTGTGGAAACACATATCTCCATTGCGCCATCATTAAGTTTGCTGATGATACAACGGTGGTAGGTCTGATCACTGACAATGATGAAACAGCCTACAGAGAGGAGGTGCACACTCTGACACGCTGGTGTCAGGAGCACAACCTCTCTCTCAACATCAGTAAACCAAGGAGCTTGTAGTGGACTTCGGGAATAAAGACAGAGAACACACCTGCTAAATCTATCTCTCTATCTATCTATCTATCTATCTATCTATCTGTCTGTCTGTCTGTCTGTCTGTCTGTCTGTCTGTCTGTCTGTCTGTCTGTCTGTCTGTCTGTCTGTCTGTCCGTCCGTTCGTCCGTCCATCCATCCATCCGTCTATTTATCTAGTACCCTATACAGTAGTAAAAGGCAAAAAAGAAGCATCAAAAACTAGCAGGGGTCAATCAATCAAATCAAATACCTTTATTGTCACTCAACCATATACACAAGTGCAACAGTGGGTGAAAGTATTGGGTGTGGTTGCAAGCAACATGGCAGTATGACAATTACAATAAACATCTGATTTACACATAACAAAGTTTACACAGGGAGCTCACCTCCGATGATGTGTCTGCAGGGCTTTGCGGTTGAGGGCAGTGCTGTTGGAATATGAGGTGGTGATGCAGCCAGTCAGGATGCTCCCTACAGTGTTGGTGTAGAACCATGTGAGGATGTGGTGGTTCATTCCAAACTTCCTCAGCCATCTCAGGAAGAAGAGGCGAGTATTCTTCACAACAGCCTCAGTGTGATTTCCTCAGTGATGTGGACACAGAGGAACTTGAAGCTGCTGACTCTCTCCACTGGTGCCCCATTGATGGTGATGGGGCTGTGTTCACTGTCTTTCCTCCTGAATTTCACCACAAGCTCCTTGGTCTTACAGACGTTGAGGGAGAGGTTGTGTTCCTGACTCCAGTGTGTCAGAGTGTGCACCTCCTCTCTGTAGGCTGTTTCATCATTGTCAATGATCAGACCTACCACCGCTCCTTCAAGTGTTTTGAATGCAAGAATGGTGGAGGACATTGCGGTTTCTATATTGAAAGACTCTTGAGCACTTGGATAGCTACTTTTCCACTGAGAAAGTTGATCTTCAGAAAGCTGACAGTACCTCTGCTTGGGTGTGGCAACAGGTGATCGCACATGCTCTGTCTCTCTCTTTCTCTCTCGTGCGCATGTGCGGTGTGACTGGAGAGTGTGTGTCTGGAGTGAGCGTGTTGCTACTGTGTGAGGTACGAGTGATCTTTCTCTATCTCTTTTTCTTCTTTATTTTGTTTTCATTCTTTAGTTATAGTTTTTTTTATTCTTTTTCTTCTTGTGTAGATTTATTTTGTAAAGAGGAAAGTTAGTGTTGTGTTCTAGCCGGGGTGTCGGTTCCCACCTGTTGGGAGCATGTCTGCCCCAGGCAGCGGGAGTTTTAACTCCCTGACAAGGCGTCATGGAGTAAAAATAGATTCAGCTGTTGGTGTGGAGGGATGCAGTTTAGCGGTAGGAGAAGTAATTGGTTACGAGAACATCATGTCAGCGTCCCGTATGAACAGCGCTGTTGTTGTTTTTGTGAAAACTGTAGATCTGGCAAATGAGTTAGTGCAACACAGTGTTGTGATTAATGGCATTCTTACTCCAGTGCTTCCACTTTCCACACCTTCAAAAAAGGTGACGTTGTCCAATGTGCCACCCTTTATCCCAAACGAAGTGTTGGTCAAAATGCTTGCCCGTTATGGCAAAACGGTTTCTCCGATTAAGTTGATTCCGATTGGCACTAAATCTCCCCTCCTGAAACATGTTATGTCTTTTAGGCGCAATGTTTACATGATTTTGCAAGATAACCTCGACGAACTAGATTTGTCGCTAAGTTTCCGATATGAGGATTTCAACTACGTTATTTTTGCAACTACAAACAACATGAAGTGTTTTAACTGTGGCGAGATGGGGCACTTGATCCGTGCGTGCCCAAGCAATGTTAAACAAGACAGACCAACTGAAGACCCTGTACAGGTGGCAAATGATAAGGATGGGGTAAATGTTACTGAAAATCAGAATGTCGCGGCGGTGGTTGTTGATAATGAGGTGCCTGGACTAAGTTCAGTGCAGACAGCAGCTGCTGTGCCTGATGCAGAGGCAGTGGACGTAGAGCTGGTTGATCGCTCTGTGGAAGGTGACAGTTTGATGGTTACTGTGGGTGAAGAGATTGAAGTGAAGAATGAAGCCGGTGTTGCTGATGCTGCAGATTTACTTTCTGTTAATGATGACGCGGTGTTAATGACTGAACTAAATGAGTGTGCTTTTAAGACACCACAGAAGCGATGTTTAGAATAACGTCCTTCAGAACAGCACGCGAAAAGAGGTTTAAGTTGTGATCTAAGCCAAACAGATACAGAAAGTGAAAGCGACTTCTCTGAATTCAGTGTGACGTGCAGTTTGCCGCAAAGTGGTTTTTCTAATAAGAGTTATAGTGCAGATGATATTAAATCATTTCTGAAGACAACAAAGAATTTAAGGAAAGTTCGTATTGAAGAGTATTTTCCTGATATATTACAGTTTATTGACAAAGCAAAAATTTACAGGAGTGAAGGGTGCTTTAGCAACTTAGAGGTTTATCGCCTGAAGAAAATACTCGCTAAACTCAATGCTCAATCAGAGCTCAATACTAGCACCGAAAAATGAAAAGTACATTCACTTTGTTTTTTATTCTGAGTTTAATTGTTTTTTTGCTCTCTTCATTTATGGGAGAAATATGTATTGCTTCTCTGAATATTAATGGTGCAAGAGAAGGGAAAAAACGGTTTCTTTTGTTTGAAACCTTTAAACAGAAAAAGGTTGATGTTTTATTTGCTCAAGAGACTCATAGCGATGAGCTAAACGCGAGTGACTGGGCAAGAGAGTTTGACGGTTTACCTATTTTAAGTCATTTGAGCCCCACCAGTGGAGGCGTTGCTATTTTGTTTTCCAAAGGTTTTATTCCTTTTTCATATCATGTGGAAGAGCTCATAAAAGGAAGACTTTTAAAAGTCAGAGCTCAGTTTGAGAATTGTTTTTTTGTTTTTATTTCTGTATATGTTCCTACCAGATCAATTGACAGAATGTGTTTTTTAGATACTTTGAGTCAGGTTTTAGCAAACTGTGACACAGAGGATGTTTTGGTTTTAGGGGAGGATTTTAATTGTACAGAATCTTTCTCTGACAGAAATCATGTAGAGCCTCATATGCCATCGCAAAAGAGGCTTATCGAACTAATGAAGTCTAATGAGATTTTTGATGTATGGAGGAATTTTAATCTTACTCTGAGGCAGTATACTTGGGTTCACACTAGAGACAATTTAATATCCTTAGCGAGGTTAGACAGATTTTATGGCCACAAACACCAACTTAATATGTTCAGGGGATGCTCTATTATCCCAGTTGGTTTTTCTGATCACAGTTTAGTTAAATGTGCTATGACAGTGAGCTCCATTAAACCAAAAAGTGCTTATTGGCACTTTAATAATAACCTGTTGTGTGATCACTTCTTTCAAGCTCTTCTTAAGCAATTTTGGGTTGACTTTAGATCCCAGAAATCTTCTTTTCAGTCCATCCAGCAGTGGTGGGATTTTGCCAAGATACAAGTTAGGCAGCTGAGTCAACTTTATACTTTCAATGTTACAAGAGACAGAAACATTGAGATTGAAATGTTGGAAAAGGAACTAAATAGTTTGCAAGAACTTGCTACCAGTGAGTTTTCGGGAAAAAAAGATCTTTCTAAATGACCTTTTGGAAGTATCCACACAAGGAGCACTCGTCAGGTCCAGATTTCAAAACACAGAGCTGATGGATGCGCCCTCCAAATTTTTCTTTAACTTAGAAAGAAAGAATGGGCAAAGAAAGCTCATTCACTCTCTACGCTCTGAGGCTGGAGTTTTGTTGTCAGACCCTTCTGAGATCAGAAACAGGGCAATTAGTTTCTATAGAAAATTGTATGAGAGTGAGCTAACTCATGTTGAAACAGATGTGAGTTTTTTTGACGGTTTGCCTCAAGTCTCAGAAGAAATCAACGCTGAACTTTGTAAAGCTGTTACTTTAGTTGAACTGGACAAGGCACTTAATAGCATGGAAGGTGGTAAAGTGCCGGGTTTCGACGGGCTACCAGTCGAATTTTACAAGACATTTTGGACAGAAATTAGCCCAGATTTATTGCAGGTTTTAAATGACAGTTTGGCTAATGGGCAGCTACCATTAAGTTGTAGAAGGGCGGTCCTCACTCTACTACCTAAGAAAGGCGATTTAAATGAAATTAAAAACTGGAGACCTGTGAGCTTGTTGTGCTCCGACTACAAATTACTTTCTAAAGTCCTAGCAAATAGACTAAGTGAAGTTCTTGGCCGAATTATCCATCCTGACCAGTCATATTGTGTTCCTGGGAGACGAATATTTGATAATATCTCCTTTATTAGAGACATCCTAGATATTGGTAAAAATTTTAAATTAGATTTTGGTTTACTATCCAGTGACCAAGAAAAAGCTTTCGACAGAGTGGAACACATGTATTTATGGAATGTTTTAGCAGCTTTTGGTTTTAGTAATGATTTTATTTCTTTGATAAAAGTACTGTACAATGATGTTGAGAGTGTCTTGAAGCTTAATGGAAACTTGTGTGCCCCTTTTAGAGTTTTTAGAGGAATCAGGCAAGGCTGTGCCTTGTCTGGTATGCTTTATACTTTGGCTATAGAGACCCTTTTAAATAAAATAAGAACAAATTTGCATGGTTTACATGTCCCTATGTGTATGCATGTTTTTAAGTTGTCAGCTTATGCTGATGATGTTTTAATTAATGGACAAAGAGATGTAAATGTTCTGTTGGGGATCCTGAATGATTTTAATAGGATTTCTGCTACTAAAGTTAATTGGTCCAAGAGTGAAGCAATATTGGTGGGTAATTGGGCCAATATGGAGCCAAGGCTCCCAGAAGGTTTATCTTGGACCAGGGATGGTTTTAAATACTTGGGAGTGTATCTAGGAAACAAAATTTTCATGCAAAAGAACTTTGAGGGAATTGTTGAGAAATTTAAAGGTCGCCTCAACAAGTGGCTCTTTTTACTCCCTAAAATGTCCTATAAGGGACGAATCCTGATTATTAACAACCTAATTGCTTCTGCTCTTTGGCACCGATTATTCTGTGTGGATCCTCCACCTGATTTACTACCAAAATTACAGTCAATTTTAGTTGACTTTTTTTGGGACAAAATGCACTGGGTACCAAAAGCTGTCCTGTTTTTACCCAAAGAGGAAGGGGGACATGGCCTGATTCATATACAGAGCAGAATAGCGGCTTTCAGGGTTCAATTTACTCAAAGACTCTTGACTGGACCTTTAGACTCTAGCTGGAAATTCGCTGCTTGCATCATTTTGCGGGACTTCAGGAATTTAGACTTTGAGAGGTCATTATTTTTGTTGAACCAAGAAAAAATGGATCTGTCTAAGATGCCCACATTTTATCAGAACCTTTTTAAAGTTTGGTCTTTGTTTAAAGTTCAGAAGCTAAGCACCACAGTTTCTATGTACTGGCTACTGCAGGAACCTCTGATTTTTGGGTCACGTTTGGACTTATCCAGTGAAAAGTTATTTCCTGCATTTTCTGATATTCTCATCAAAACCAGGTTGTTAACACTGGGACATTTGCTTAATCTGGCTGGACTGGCTTTTGAGAACATCAATGCAGTTGCTGGACATTTAGGGGTAAAGTCAAAGCGCATCACAGCCAAACTACTTGAAAAGTGGAAGTCAACACTTATACCAGAAGAATTTAAGTTACTGGAAGATTACACTAAAGGCTTAATTTCCCCAAATTGCAATGACCCCTTTCCTGATCTGCACCTGCTAGCAGACTTTGAGGATTGTGAAAGTGTTTTTTTTTCAAACCAGCACGTTGATGCTAACGGGTTCGAATCCAGTGTCTGGAAAAGTCCTGTACAAGAGCTGTGTAAAAGTTCTGAACAAACAGTCTTTCCACAAAAGAGTTGACACGCCTTGGCGCTCTGTCCTCCATCTAGGGGAGGGCGATAAACCAGAATGGAGAGCGTTGTACAAGTCACCCTTGCCAAAGAAGGTGGGGGACTTACAGTGGAGAATCCTGCATGGCGCTATTGCGGTGAATGCACTTGTTTCAGTTTTAAACCCCGGTTCTACTGATGAATGTCCCTTCTGCTTTCAGAAAGAAAATGTTTTTTATGCCTTTCTGCATTGTAGCAGACTTTTACCTTTGTTTCAAGTTTTAGAGAGTTTATTTGATCATTTTAATGTGATTTTTACCTTGGAGATTTTTATTTGTGGTTTTAAATATACTCGGAGTCGTCGTTTTTGTTGCCAACTACTGAATTTCCTTTTAGGGCAGGCGAAAAAGGCTATTTATGACACCAGGAGGATAAAAATTGAGTGGAATTCAAGCATTAATTTATCAATTATGTTTCTTAACCTTGTGAAATCCAGAGTTTTAATTGACTTTCATTATTATAAGTCTATGGGGGATCTTATGTCTTTTGAATTGATTTGGTGCTATAAGGGAGCTCTATGTGAAGTTATTAATGAGTGTTTGCATTTTGTACACACTTTAAAGTGACAGTTTGATAGTTCTGATTTTTTGACTTGTTTTTTTGTTGTTATGATTTGAATGTGTTTATTTTGCACTTTCCTTAGGTAGGAACTGTTTGTATTAGTTTAGGTAAAATGTATTAAAGGTGTGTTAAAATTAAATTCTCTCTCTCTCTCTCTCTCTCTCTCTCTCTCTCTCTCTCTCTCTCTCTCACACACACACACACACACACACACATCCTTGTTTATACAATAATTTGTTAGAAACAGCACAAGCCGTGATTCTATTTCCGAAGTGACATTTTTGAGTCTTGGACACATCATTTGGTAACCAGCAACGTCAGATTCTGATCCACTGCATAATAAAGTAGTTCCATGCACAGATGCATTTATGACCGTACTCAGTTTTTCCTAATTTTAAAACATTTTCTTCATAATAAACAGTTCATTTAACTGTTGTATATATAAGCAATGTCACACTCGCAATCATTCTAAATGGCCCTAAATCAGCACTGCTGTGATTACCTATGGCAACACAGCAGTGCTGATGTAGGGCCACGTCGCACTCTTGCGCGTGTGATTATTGCTTAAATATACACATATATATATACACACACATAATTCACTCAATGGTGCTGCAAAATCCTGTTAGTAGATTGAAAATAAAAGGCATTACACTTAAATACCTTCCTTGTATTTTAAATACATGAGAGTGTACACAGGGGTTGAATTGGGATGTTTAAGTTGGGGGAACGCTAAAAAATAAGCATACTTGCTAAATGGAGATGGAATGCATGAAAAAAAAACTGATCTGGATATATTTTTTAATCGGAGATTCCAGAACGCTGTTCCGGACCATGAGTGTCACATGATTGACCCACTAATGAAATATACCTCTGAGCAATAATCTTCTGGGAAATGATGACCCCCAACTCTCAGTCATTATCATTGTCTATTTCTTTTGTGATATAAAGTTGGAATAGAGCACCGCTGATCTGACCCCTGGTTATGACAAGCAAGAGAAAGCAACTATTCAGCCAGTTCACACACAATCACCACACTCTACTCTGGTCTATAACGCTGAACAAAATGTTGAAAGCAGAATTGGAGTCATTGGGTTGAGATCAGGTGGCCTGTACAGTAAGAAGTGACCTCATACTATTCAACTCCTCTGAACTTGATAATAACCTTTCTTAGCTGCTCCGAGTAGCTGAGTCTCAGCAAAGCTCTCTGTTGGAAACAGGATAGTCTTGGTGGACATGGAAACAAAGATGCCCAGTCGCAAACCTTATGATGTGTCAGAACTCTATACCCCTTCAGGGATTCTGAGATGCTCTCTCAGTAATGCCCAAGCAGTAATTGTGAGTTAAGTTGACAGAATATGCTGTAAAATCAGATTCAAGTCATGTTGATTTTACCTGTATCCATGGCCACATATTGCATTTTTTTCTTTCCTCAAATTTAGATAATCTGGGTTCTTTGAAAGAGCCTTGAGCAACCATATATTCCTGTAGTTAATGCAAACAATTGTTTTGTTGCCTTCTCATTATCTTGCAGAGAAATTAAAGGGCTTTGAATTTCATGGATAGTTTTCATTGCAGTGTGGCACCAATACTTCGGTTGGTATTGTGTAAAACATTAATCTTCTTAGAGATCTACATGTTTTCCGCTGTTTGTGGATTTTCGTTCATCAGATCTTTAAATATCTCAGAGGAGAATAGAATTTAATACTTAATCTCTGTCCTTTAAGGATTTGTAGACTGATTATATTGTGGTCCTCTGCACACACACACACACACACACACACACACATGCATACAAAGATAGATAAAAACATTACATTCTTCAGCATAATACTGAGATATGTGGTAACTTGAACTCTACCAAGTAACTTGAACTCTTCATCTGGAACAGACTCACTCTGAACAACTGTCAGTCTTATTGTATTGAGGAGTAGGATAAGACTGCTTCACCTTGTGGGTTCAGGATGCTTGAGTATCAAAATGGAGAGGTCACAACAACAGTGGGGGATTTGATGCCAGCACACTGAACTGTCCTTTTGGTGTCATCATTCAACTTACAGTTGTATTGGAGGGCTATTTTTACCTGCCTGAGATATATCTTATATATATATATATATATATATATATAATTGTATATATACTATCTAAGCATTTCTATATAGATATATAGAAGTATAGAAGTAAATATAAATATGTATATATACACACACCCACTCACGCACACACAAAGAGTGGTGTTTAGGGGTACCGTTTAGGGTTAGGGGACAGAATTTATAGTTCTTTCAGTATAAAAGTAATTATGTCCATTGAGTTTCCTCATAAGGATAGCCGCACCAACGTGTGTGTGTGTGTGTGTGTGTGTGTGTGTGGATATGTCGATTATATAACAATTATATATAACCAAATATTTGTTTACATATGTATTACTATTACAGTATGTTTATTATATATTTTAATGTTAATTTTATATTACTATAACAATATATTTATTATATATTTACATGTTTATTGTATGTTAATATATTAAAATATATTTAATATTTAAATATGTAGCTATAAAACAGAAAGAAAGCTTTAGAATTTTTAAATTGCACTATTTCTAGGACACTTTACTCAAATAAAAGCACATTTGTGACATTGCCTATAATAGCCCTTGCTCTTTGGCATGTGTGAGGCTGTCAATCAGATTTGGGCGGAGACTCGTTCCAGCTACACCTGGAGTCCTGCTTATGTTAAGTCCTTTGTACAAAAGGTCAGATTTTCTTGTTTCCACTCAAGATGCTTTTTAGAACCTTCTTAAATCATGCTGGATTACATGGATCACTAGGTTTTGACCAGTCCATGCCAGTTTGAATACATGATGTCATTAAATCAAATGGGGGCTTTGATGTTATTTTTTTAATTAAACATTTTCTCTCAAACTTTTATGCTGATAATAATATGAAATGTAAATGTTTTCATTAAATTAGAAAAACTAAATGTGAAAAAGAAACATTTTCACTGGTGTCAGACTTTTAGACAGTTTTTCAGGGGATCTCAGAATAAAAAAAAATAACCACAATGTTCTGCAAATGTAATTTTATTTTGTATGTCTTTATTTTAAATAACAGACATCTACAGAAAATCATTTGGCAAATAACAATGTTTTGTCCATTTACATTGCAATGAACAGTTCTATACACCCCCGCGTTCCTTTGCACAATAGGAATGTGGGTCATTTCGCATTCAAGTCCATAATGCATAGAGGAGATATCATACTCCATGCCGGCATCTGTGCGACCAGCCTACAATGTATGAGTCAGCAGGGGCTGTGAGTCAGACACCACTAACACACTCAAAATGCAAAGGCTGTTTTAAAGGGTACCAAGAGGTCACAGCAAACAATTGTGCACAGGAGATGAGAGAGAGAGAGAGAGAGAGAGAGAGAGAGAGAGAGAGAGAACAAAACAAGTCAGCAATTATGGAGAGAGAGACAACAAAACAAGTCAGTAATTAAGGTCCACAAGCAAATAAGCAGTCTCTGATTCACTTTGTACAACATGAAACCATTAACATGTCTTTCTTATATTACAGTTCACATTCTTTAATTAGATTACCACTTAAATGAAAATTTTGTCATCATTTATTCACCCTCATGTCATTCCAAACAGTGAGGAGATGTTATGCAGAATGTTAGGGACTGACAGCCTCAGTCACTGTTCACTTTTACTGACTGGGAAAAAAAAAGATGTAATGGAAGTGAATAGTTATTGAGTTAATATCTGTCCTTTACATTCTGCCTAACATCTCCTATTGTGCTCCACTGAATAAATATAGTTGGAACAACATGGAGATGAGTACATGATAACAGAACTTTCATTTTTTGGAGAGCTATCCCTTTAAATGTGTTTCTGACTAAGCCTGAAACAATCACCAGCACAAAAAAATCACACTCGTTAGAATGAGAAAAACTTTCATCTACAGTTCTCCATGACAACAGTCCAGCATTTCCAAAAGGATTAGCACTTATCCCCAAAAAACTATACAGATTTTCATTGTTGAAAATATATTTGGGACGGAAAATGGCCCCTGCATAACACTGTCATCTTTGTCTTCTGTAGCAGACGTCTCCTCTTTTCTTCCTTGGTGCAAAGGATTACTCTATTCATTTCATTTCAGCGCATTTATCCTCATGACATTCACCACAGGTTAGAGATCATCCAACATATTTACAATACATAAAGAGCATTCACAGCAAAATGATTATCTTCAAACAAACATTAATCTGAGATGAGTAGAGTAGATTGTATGACTACAAATTTTCTTGTTTTTTCCTAATTCATATAAAAGAGTACAGCTCATTAAACAGTTTCTGAACATTTGAGTAATATACAGATAGCAACATTGTTAAAATAGCTTTTTAATAGCATGGTCCCTGATGGCATGGTAAATACAAAAGTTAAAAATTAGGTATTGTCAATGAGGATTTTAAGATCACATGAAATCGCATGCCAAGTAGTTTTCTTGCCCGTGTTGATGGATGTTCTTATTAAAACGATACATTATGGAGGGATATATAAAAAAGTGCATCCTCCCTTTTGTTTGAATAGCCATTATGTGGTTATATTGCACACATTGCGGCAGTTTTGAGGTAAAAATTCCATAGAGTGGTGCTAATGCAAGTTATATTTTAGTTATATTTTCCCAAACAGACGAGGTTTTTAAGGTTAATGCTCTATCCAGTTTTAAGTCAACAAACCTACCTCCCAACCTTAACCCTTCAAAAAACCTAATCGATAGTGTCAGAAAAAGAAAATGTGAGATGAAAAACGCAATGCTGAAGCAACTACGTCCTTTTGTGGTGCTTCCATGACACTTTTGACTCATGTGTCGACACTTGACACTAGTTGAGCAACCCCTACATACAAAACGCCAGCTCCAAAAAGCATCTGTTAATGTGTATGTCCGTACAAAGAGTATAAGCAATGTGGAATTACAACATCTGCCATCAAAAGCTGAACTTGCTCCTTCCTTTAGTTATAATTTGTGCTTGAATGTGCTTATAAATGCAGCTGGTCACCTTACAAGTCATATACATTGTAAAATTGTTTAGATGTCATAAGATCACATTGTGTGAGGAAGCGGCTGACAAGTATGTGATTATGAACTGATAATCTACCCTTTAACTTCATGTAAAAGGGAATGAAAGTAATTTTCGTTGTAGCACCTCTGCCGTTCATTTCACCAGGAAACTGCTGCAATACATACAACATGCCACGTAGAAATAATTTAGCAAAAATGGAGGTGGTACAGTAACATGTTCCTGTATGACTATTTAAAAAATCCTTAGGGAACCCATGGCTCAAAAATTCTAATTCTCTTCTGGGTCATAAGACTTTAGGCTAGAAAGAGTGTAATGCATAGCTTATACCAACTGTAAGATGATTTTGTCAACATTTATGAGTAGACTAAAATAAAAATGGCCTCAAAGCAAAAGAGCATTGAATGAAAGTCACAAAACTCCAATTCTGATTTCATTGGGTCTTTCAGTAACCCACAAGCATTTGTGTTATTCAGGCATCAAAACAGCGAGAATTGAGCCTATAAATAACCAATAACCCCTCATACAAAACGCCAGCTCCAAAAAGCATCTGTTAATGTGTATGTCCGTACAAAGAGTATAAGCAATGTGGAATTACAACATCTGCCATCAGAAGCTGAACTTGCTCCTTCCTTTAGTGATCAATAATGGACTTCTCCACAGAAACGCTCATCTAATATTAGATTGATTCTGCTTATGTAACCATAAAAAAACAGTCTTGCACCTTTAAAGGAAGGCTGATCTGAGAAATGCGATGGTGTGAACTCCAGAGCAAAAGATCAGAGAGAAGCATCTCTTTTGAGAAAGCAACTTTTGGCAGCAAACATCTGAAACTGGAGCATTGCTTTCTAACCGAGACAAGATGGCAACTTTTCATTCCAACACCAGATTGTGTCTAAATTGGAAAAGTCAGTCATTATGCCTCTCACATTATGATTTCATTTCACAAACTGTACAGAGCGTCTACTCTTTTGGCAACTTTGGGAGAAAGATTTTCTGCATGCCTGTGAAATATGGCACCACCCACACATGACTGTATATATACAGTATTAGCCACTAGTTCTCAAATCTACATCTCACTGTTGAACAAAGGGAATGTAACATTTAAATATTTAAAAAACAGCTTCACAGTACTTTTGAAATGTATCCAAGCCATGTAAGCTAATTAACAGTGATATAATCAGCAGTTATACAGTACAGTAAAACATTATTATCATCAGCAATGACACTCCTACGTTGATCACTATGGTAAAAAATGAGTGCGTTAATTGTCGTGCAAAACATCATCCATACAAAACCATGGAAATGGAAGGTAGGGTTCCTCAAAATACACACAATACTCATTACATTTACAGTACATGGACATTTTGCACAACAAAAGTTTTGTAAACACTGCATAGATGACTAACATGTACACAACTATGGTTTAAATAAAGCAAAAACATATCTCAGTTACAAAAAGTGCTCTGTTGCAAAACATTATTGTCTCAGTGGTACCTCTTGGATGTGTACTTACAGTAGGTGTATGAGAAAGCTTTGAACTTGTGGAATTCAACTTTAAAGTCATTTTGGTTTAAAATTAGCTTCTCAAACACATGCTTAAAACAAAAAGCAGAAATAATACAAAATTATAAATTATAAAATGCATGATTTGCATCCAGATTAATAAATATGCATGAAAAAAAACTGACCTCAAAATAAATTAACAACTTTTTTGGACATTATACAAAAATAAATTCACATGTCTGTAAGTGCCTACAACAGGCCGTCACTGGAATTCAGTAACATGAAGTTCTTCTTGTCGAGCAACTTTTATTAAGCTGGTCCAGAGGTTTATGTGTGGATTAACCCCAGTACCACTTGTCAAGGTTGTTAATTGCCTTATACTCATTGTGCCTTCTCACATAATCACAAGCAAGACATGTATGTTCAGCCCAGAAGTATGCCTTTTTCACCTTAAAGTGTTTATGCCAGTCAAAGAACTTCAGGTAAAGCTCCTCATTTTTGTCAAGGAACAGGAGGTAATCAGCCAGCTCCTTTGGAGAAGGGAAATCATCGACATGAATGAATGCATTTCCCTGCACAAAGTTCTGATAGTTCTCCCTTGGTGGTCCGAGCACCACTGGTACCGTACCAACAGAGAGCGGATTGTACAATTTCTCTGTAATATAGTCTTTGTGAATAGAGTTCTCAAATGCCAGATAGAACTTACAGCTTGCGATTGTTGGGAAATAGTCTTGGTCAGAAATGTACTCACCAAACGCTTGCCCATACGCATGAACCTCAATGTGTTTGTACAATTCGTTGTAGTACTTCACTCGTACGTGATCCGGATTCCAATTGCTGACAATCCAACAAATTAGCTTATTCTTGCTTGGTGGCACAAAGTCCTCCTCTCCTTGGGTTGTGACAATCGACCCATAAGGCACTTCTATATCAGCATCCTGACGATAGTTAAGAGTTAAATTAAACAGGTTTTCAATACCAGCTAACTGAGATGAATGCGAAGGTGACTCAAAGTTCATCCATATCCATCTTTGCAGCATAGGGCGATATGCAGGTGGCATGTTGGTCAGGTCACTGGTGATGTCCCTGTGATGTATGACGACGGCATCGGATTTGTTGTAAAGGTTTCGGTCGGCGGTGATGAAGCAGCCATCGATGCTGAACAAAGTGCTGCAGACATTCAGGTCGTAGGTTTCCCCAAATGGCCAAAGCCAGACTAGGATTGTGGTCTGGTTCTGGTCACTTCGGTTGGTAAGGAGGCTTTTCACTCGCACCATGGATGTTTCAGAATCAACGGGGCCTGACAACCAGCTTGTAGATGGCTTGATGTACATTAAAAACAGAGTCACAAAGCATCCCAGTAAAAAGGTACCAAGCAGGAGGGGTCGCAGGATTCTATACGTTGGTGAAGATGGCATACTCTGGCCTTGAAAGAGAAAAATGGAAGAGGAAAGTAGAAAAGATGTAATGCACTGGTAAACACTGTTAAATCCAATATGGATGCAATTAAATTACTTCTTAAAGGGATAGTTTACTCCAAAATTAAATTTCTCTCATCATTTACTCACCCTCATGCCTTCTCAAAGTCACATTACTTTTTTATATGTGGAACACAAACAAAGATATTTCTATGAATGTATGGTGTAATTTTGTCCATTAAATGCAAGTCAATGGGGTCCACAATTTTCAAACTGCAAAAAGGACATAAAGGCAACATGAAGGTTATCCATTTGACTTGAGTGGTTTAATCCATGTCTTCTGAAGAAATACGATCTCTTTGGTTGAGAAACAGATCAAAATGTAAGTCTCTATTCAATATAAATCAGGTCTTCTATCCCGCTATCATTGTACATTACATTTACATTTATGCATTTGGAAGACGCTTTTATCCAAAGCGACTTACAGAGCCCTTATTACAGGGACAATCCCCCCGGAGCAACCTGGCATTAAGTGCCTTGCTCAAGGGCACAATGGTGGTGGCTGTGGGGTTTTGTACCAGCGACCTTCTGATTAGCAGCCCTGTGCTCTAGCCACTACGCCACCACCACCTCATGTACATCAATGAGATATTGCATTTTCATTTTCTAGTGTTTACCATCAACCTTTTGTCAGCTGCGGAACATTTTAAAAGTATCCTGAAAAAACTTGTGACTTTAATCATTTTAACTCGCATTTACATTTTCAAAATACCGCAACTGGGCATGAAAACCGCTAACCTGGGAAGACTGTCTGGTTTTTGTACAGCACTCTACATGTGCCAAGTGTGAGAAAGTGTGTTAATGAGCTTGGAGACTATGGATGTCAAGATATATCGTGAATAAGGACTTTTTTGTCAGTTTCTCATCCAAAGTGATTGTATCGCTTCAGAGGACACAGATTAAATCACTCAAATTGAATGGATTACTTTTATGCTGCCTTTACGTCATTTTTGGACCCCATTGACTTACATTGTATGGACAAAAACACTGCATACATTCTTCAAAATATCTATCTTGTGTTCGGCAGCAGATTGAAAGTCATACGAGTTTGACACGGCAAAAGGGTGAGTAAATGATGAGAATATTTTTGGGTGAACTATTCCTTTAATGGGCAATATAGTGAATAATATTAATAGTTCACCTGATGGATTTGCTGATATCCAGAGGGTAAACGTATTGTATGTTGCAGGTTTTTCTTTTAATTACCAGAATGTCTGCCTTAAAATCATAGGTCTTCTCATTAAGGATCCAGGGAGAAAAGACAGGAGATTGAATAGATCACTTAAACAGCACAATCAAATATCAGTGGTTTTATATAAAGCATTTAAAGTCTTAAAACTGCAGACTGACTGAAACTGATTTATGTGACACAAAGGATAAAGCTGACCACTTTTCTGAATGTATATGCGGTAATAGCCCTGTGTAAAGGACTGTATCCTCACTAATAATAGATTAGCTCATGACAGTCTGCATCATTACAAAAAACACCCAGACTTTTCACATCACAAGGTTTGTGGAAGAGGCTATGCATGGGAGCACTGCCATCTTCAGGATATCAGAAGATGGTAGAATCTAAGACCTACTCGAACCAAAAGCGACTTCTTTGGACATGGAATGATGTTCAAATTAAAGAACTAAAACGAAAGAGCTCAAGAAACAGTAGCTTTTGTTTCTCTGTATACATTCCCAGAATATTACATTTAAGGTTTGTTTTTGGTTGCCCAAAATTTTTTTTTTTTTTTTTTTTTTTTTTTTTTGTAAACAGAATGTTTGCTTGGTTGTTTACAAGGGTAAGCCGGACCTCTAAGTGTTGGTAACCTCTCTGCAACCCTGCTGCAACCTTACTTTAAAGTAGCGCAAGTTTAGTAAATTTGACACCATACAGCAGCATTAAAAACTTCTAACTTCATCCAAATGACACTTCTGCTGAAATAACTGAAAACAGTGTCCAGGTTTCCAGTTCTTACTGTATGTCCCTACTGTAACTGTTGTCTAAAACTGCACAGTATCAGCACAGTACATGGTATGCAAATTCTTCAAATGCTGACCAATAACTTAAACACAAGTGTTTAAAAATCAGTTTTAGTAGAAATCATCATTTTATTGACAGACATTAAAAACTCTAAAGAATAAACAACTCAATTAACTGTACAATTTTACTAGCATATCTCTGCCTCTCTTCATTTTTAGTATAAACAATTATTTAGTAATAAACAAACACTTCCCAGTTCCTCCTTCTAACATTAATTCCTTTATAAAGAAAAAATAGTTAATCAGAACACACATCTGACCATCAATGTACAAGTTGAACTACATGTGGATTTCTGTGGAGGTACATGAACTGGAATACAGTGTGAGTGAATAAGAGTAGAGCAACAGCCAGTTGTGGCGCAACACAGAAAATGAAATGTCTAAATACAGTATTATAAATTCTTTATGATTCTTTAATATCAGTCAGTGTTTCTCAATCATAAACTTAAAGGTTTATAAGTGCTTTTGTGACTTAATCATCTCACAGAAAGAGCACTCTGGAAATGAGTGGGTCACAGACACTGTAATAAAAAATGACAACTTGTGAGATATAGGTTATGTATATGTATGGCTTTAAACTGAGTTGCTATTAAATGACACATCAGTCAAGTTCAATACAATATGTTACAATTATTGCAGATGTATGAAATATCTTTTCTAACTTTAGGCTTTTACTGGGCCATTTAAAAGTCCTGTTATTACTATGCAACTACAAAGTGTTTGACATTCCACATCCTCTTTCCCCCAAACTTGAATGAAGTGTATTCACTTGCAACTAACAGATATATCTATACATATCTACTGCATAGCAATACACATTTTACATGTGATGCATGATCATATGTAAACAAATGACAAAGGAACACAGTTGCATTGTTGAATTTTGTTTTAAATGTAGTGTGATGTATTTGGGACACTCAGAGTTGCATGCTGGTTGTTGGCTACAGTGTTCACATCTAAAAAATTCAAGAAAACAAGAAGATGCAAAACAAGTACACATTTAATAGTCAACTGGATGCATAAGTAGGCAATACAAATGAGTGTCTATCCCATCGGTGATATGGTGTTAATTGCCAGAGATGTTTAATTAATAGAGATCTAATAATGCAAGGTGAGGTTTGCTTTAGCCAGTGATGCTGAAGGTCATCTTAAAACACACTGTCACGTTTAACATGTTATTCCTTGAGTTTTGCGCTTAAATATTGCATGCTCTCTCTCTCTCTCTCTCTCTCTCTCTCTCTCTCTCTCTCTCTCTCTATCTCTATCTCTCTCTCTCTAATATATCCAGAGTGCTTGTTCTATTTTAAGCAAAACCGCATTATAGCTACCCAAAAAGGACGCATAAAGCATCCCGCGGAGAATTCATGTCCCCGCGCTCGTGCCATGTTCAATTATTATAACAAAAAAAAAAAATAAAAAATTCCCCCCCCAAGGGATGAATGAAACACTGACGGTGCATGCAGCGCGGGCACTATATTTCCATGCATTCCTTGACTCATTGGTGCAATATATGAAATAAATAAATAAATAAAAATACTGGGACACCTTTCTTCGGTTTCAGTAAATAATTTTGCTCACCTCTCCATAAGCAAACATTCTCGAGGGAAAGCCACATGTTCTTCATTTATTTAGCCGCAGAAATCCCACACACCTCGCATTTATATGTATGGTGCAGAAATATCTCCGATGGTGATTCTATTTGATAAACGATCAGACAGGAATAGGATGCACCTGAACCCATCGCCTTCGCCTGTGCATCAATGCATGTTGGAACGTGTCCGCAATGATGACACAAATCTGCGCGTGCAAGTCAAAATATTAAATTGTCTATGGGTGAAAAACAGCAAATACAAGCAAGTGCGTCGCTGGAAAAGGCGCCATGTAACGCCGTGTGATGTGATGTAGAATAATGTCACCCTCTCCTCCTCCTCCTCTCTACACGCGCCCGGTTACCTTTCCAGTGTCACTGCGGGTAACGCCTGGATACAGTGACAGATTTAGTGAGAGAGAGAGAGAGTGTGTGTGTGTGTGTGTGTGTGTGTGTGTGTGTGTGTGTGTGTGTGTGTTCGTGTGTTGATGCAAATGCAAGAATGCAAAAAAAAAAAAAAAAAAAAAAAAGGAGGCATGGATTGGGGATGAAAGATGTAACAGTATCGTTTTATTTATGTACTCACGGATTATCTATTTGTTCATCGTTTCTATTTTAATCTATGCTTTTGCGGTTCATGTCAGTTAGCATGTTATAAACATAACGGAATCAATCAAGGAAGACCGGGGCTTGTTGTCACAATGGAACTTGGTATGAAAAAGCCAATTAATAAATATCATTTAAACAGTATGCTACAATTATAAAACTCAAAACAATTAGTAAAATAATAACTCATTTGGAATTAACTGTTTGTATACTTTTGTAATAGTATTCCCTACATTAAAGCACATGGGAATTTTGACTCAAAATAGTTACTGAGTTACCCTGTGACAACATTCCCAATTGTGTAAATTAGCCTTTTGCGCCTTTAAGAACTTCACTCAAGCCATTTCTTCTGCTCCTCACTGAATCATCTAGCCCACTTCTGCATTGTCTCCAAATAAAGGAAGGTAATCAAGATATGTAAGTCCCATGTCTTGGGGATGGCTCTTTAAATTTGTGTTCCTTCATGTCATTAGTTAAATGAAGTTATAGAGATGATCTGTGACCTTGCCTCCACTGCCATATTAAAAGAGGTCTCGTAATATTTCCCATTAAAGAGTTCCAAGGCCTAATGCTAGTGTCGGTTTAACCTGGCCCTACACTCGGTATGAACACCAAGTCATTATAATCATTGAAGGTTTTCATGGCTCTCCAGTTGGGATGTGAGCCATAAGTAAAGCTATTGGTTGCAAAGTAGGTGTAGAGTCCATCAAAGCCAGCAGTCAGTATGTTCTTCTTATGCCTCTCTTCCAGGAGAACAGCAATGAAGAGGCCATCATATGGTGTGTCCCTGATGGTGTATTTACCATCTGACTTCAGCAGCTGTGCTCAAACATCTGGACTTTCTAAGTAGGAGTCATATATATAGAGTGCAATGGCAGAAACTTGCCAGTGTTTGTTTTGTATCTATAAAAAGCAGGTTGATTTCCATATCTGTGAAGAACAACGCATTCATTTAATTATTTAAAGCATACCTTGGGTCTTTAGTGAGCCATGGACCTCATTTCACACCCTGTATCTCATCCATTTTTTTTGGAGTTATGCCCACACATCTTTAGTATTCCTCAACCTTTCTTTTCTTAATAGTGTTTCTAAAACAAAAAGGGAAAAGTGCAAAAAAAAAAAAAAAATCATTTTTATAGCTGCTTAGTTAGCGTAAGTGTAAAGGGTCATTATAGACCAGAGATATGAAATAGTATAATTTATATTTTTTTTGCTCATTTCATATCCATTAGCAAGTTTGCTATCACAGGATATATATATATTTCTTTGTTTATTACAGGACAAATGAGTACTATATTCATGAAAAATGTGTACTATATTTCTGTGTGACAATAGCGAATGATCAGTATTCCATTTGTGTGTATACAGATTATAAATGCTATTTCTTCTTCTGTTTCAGTGATTGACTTGATTTACATTTGATATTGCTATTTAATGAAGAAGCAATGAGGAAGTAAACTATAACAAGTACAACACATGAACAGTCTGAATTGGCTTTAGTCATTTGAGTGTACTAATGAATTTATCTTTAGACTCAATAAGTGCCTGAGAAAATACATAAGTGTATCTTGTGTTATGTGTAGCTCAATATGCCTTTGACAGCCAGTTGTGTCTCATGAAATTCCAGTGTTTAAGTAAATTCTGTTCTATATTTATTGCATCATATCTTTAATTTATTAAAAATAAAACATATATATATATATATATATATATATATATATATATATATATATATATATATATATATATATATATATATATATATATATATATTTATTTTTTTTTTTTTTTTTTTTTTTGAATAGTCTTGAAATTGTTTTGAAAATGTGACTCTATTTGGGCATTTTATATATCCAATTGTGATAAAGAAATTTGCTGGGTTGCTGAAGCTATATATATATGCCCGAGGTATATAATAATGTTTGCCAAAACACCCATGCATTTAAAGGAATAGTTCACCCAAAAATGAAAATTCTCTCATCATTTGCTCACCTTCATGCCATCCAAGTTGTGTATGAAGTCTCTCTCTTTCAGCAGAACACAAATTTTGAATTTTAGAAGAATATTTTAGGTCTGTAGGTCCATAAAATGCAAGTGAATGGGTGCCAAACATTTAAAGCTCCAAAAAGTACAAATAGCCATTATAAAAATGGTCCATACAATTAGGGCTGTCACAATTAATCGATTCAATTTGATTACTTGATTAAAATTGCCTTATCCGCTAATCGAAAATAATGCAAAAACGAAGCAGACGATGGACGAGGGCGTGAACACATAATGGCAAGGGGTGTCAGCTGTATGACAGTACATCACTTTATTTTTCAACAGATTTTATAAGCAATGCAGGACCTAAAAAACATCACTTAAGCAATGTAACAGCATTTTAAAAGATGACATCCAGTTTTCACAAACCCGCTGGACAGTACACACACACACACCCACCCGGTAAGATCATCTGCAGTGCTGTGTGTCCAGATACGTGAGAGAATTCTTCATTGTCGAGCGGAACACGCTGAACTCAGCAAAAACACATTGGAATGCAATCTAAACCGATTTATCTACACAATCATTTTGCAATATAGGTGAATTTTGCTTGTTTTTATCCCCTTTTTCCCCCAATTTGGAATGCTCAATACCCACTACTTAGTAGGTCCTCGTGGTGGCGCAGTTACTCACTTCAATCCGGGTGCCGGAGGACAAGTCTCAGTTGCCTCATGTGCATGATATCGCGGTGACGCTGCATGTGGAGGCTCATGCTACGCTCCATGATCCACGCACAACTTACCACACGCCCCATTGAGAGCGAGAACCACTAATCGTGACCACGAGACCACCTGGCTGGAGACACTCAGCATACCCTGGATTTGAACTTGGGACTCCAGCATCAATACTCACTGGGCTACCCAGGCCCCGCAATATAGGCTTTTATGAAACAACTTAAAATAATTTAATGACGTCAGTCGGACTTGATTAAGAAGGTTATTTTTAGCACATTATCATTTGAGTTACGTTCTGTGTAAATTAATTACCATTTGAATGAAATGCAATCCTAGTGTAAATAAGATTTTGTGATGATTGTTTAAAAAATGAGAAGTCAATCTCTGTCAGTTTGAATTATTTACATATTTTTATATTATAGCTCTGATATGGGTGTCTGTTGGCTTTAGATATAGTTTGCACAATTGATTTGTTGTTGTTATTCAATCGTAAAACACATCAAAACTTAGGCTAATTAATGCATTTTAGCCAAAAGTGACTTTACTTCAACAACTTTCAGCAATCTGAGCTATATTTTTTTCTGATTACACAATCGTCAGAATAATTGTTAGATTACTGTACTACCAAAAGAATCGATAACAGCCCTACATATGATTCCAGTGGTCTAATTAATGTCTTCTGAAGCGAAACACTAGGTGTGTAAAAATAGATTAATATTTAAAACTTGCATCTTTTGTTTATATATACAATGAAAGTGAATGTTGTCTGAAGCTTTCATTCTGCCTAATATCCTTTACTGGTTTGGAACAACAAGAGAATGAGTGAATGATGACAGAATCTTCATTTTTGGGGGAATGATCCCTTAAAGGGTCAGGGATAAGAATAATGCAAATTATATTATCCTATAAATAAAGTATTATACTTAAAGGAATAGTTCCCCCAAAAATGAAAATTCTCTCATGATTTACTCACCCTCATGCCATCCCAGACGTGCATGACTTTCTTTCTTCTGCAGAACACAAATTAAGATATTTCGAAGAATATTTCAGCTCTGCATGTCCTCACAATGCAAGTGAATGGGTGCCAAAAATTTGAAACTCCAAAATCAACATAGTAGTAAATATAACATACTTTGTGTCAAAATGATTGACAGGTGATGATTGATGACTTAATTGATCACCTTTGACCTTTCCCCCCTCCCACATCCCCACACCCCCGTCATACTTTGTGCCAAAAAATGATTGATGATCTATGATTGATGACATGTTTGGTGCCCCCTTTGACCTTTCCCCCCCCACCCCACCCCTCCCCTCCCCATCCCTCCCCATCCCTCACCCCTCCCCATCCCTCACCCCTCCCCACCCCGCCTCACCCCGCCTCACCCCTCCGGCAGTTGTACAGGCTGTGGTATGAATTGGTTGGTCAGCTGTTTTGATGCCCTCCCAGCGCTGTACCCGGCCCATCTGTGTATTTAAAAGAGGTTAGGTCTGTTCATTGCAACAAGTACGTATTTTGTGATTCCCACTTGAGCAATGGCATCCCCCAGAAGTCCTAAAACCCTGTTGGTAAATGATGTAGAAACAAATGCTAAGCTAGATTGGGCTCCGAGGAAAAGATATGGGGCATGCATAACCAGGGATCTCCATGCTCCTTTAGGAGCTCTGAAATGTGAATTTCATCTCGACGATGGTCGTTTGTGCGTGTACGACTTTGACAGAACATCTCATTCTGTTAAGTTATTCAACAGGGACGATGCAATGCATTTCACGGAAAAGGACTGGGATGTGTTTTACAATCGTGTTTGGAGGGGTCTGGATGATTCTGGAGATGCACCTTTATTCATTGCAGAGGATGTTGGTGACCATACTATCAAGAGGCTGGATGACCATGGATACGTACTTACCAGGGACAGAGTGTGTCCTTCCACAGAGACAGATCACATGAAGTTTTTATTTCAATGGAAAGATGTGTCTATCCTGAATGATGTTTTTTCAAAGATAGACAAACTGTTTAAATGGAATGATGCATATGACCAATACAATATAATTAAGGTCAGACTGTTTGACCCCGAAAAGTGTGGGGAAGTTCGCAGGACGCCGCCCTTGTAACACCGCCCACATTCTATAGACCTTAAAAGCGGGATGGTCCCCATTCTCATTTCAAACCAAAAGAGCGAATCATCATGTCTCAACACGATACTACAGAATCTGCTGGGGCCTTCGCATCATCCGATGATGCATCTACTTCAGCAAGGTGTAACCCCCCTGGAGGTGATCCTATCATCGGCCATTGGCTCGACAAGTTTTGCATGGATCTTGGCTATCACAATCTAACGTTCATTTCATCTCGCGGACCAGGACACACGCTTCCAGATGCATCGTCTCTGAAGGAGGGTGATGATACCGATGGCGTTGTTGATGTAAAGAGCGTCAATTTTATAAAAGCAGTCATAGTGGTCATTCTGGAGCATCTCCTCGGCTTGAAGTTAAAAGAGTTGTGCTACGGTTGTGAAGTAGATCACCCCAGTCAGGTACAGCACACGTGTTTGTATGATCCTGACAAGTATTTCTTTTTCATACATTTTGAAGAAATTTGTAGTAAAGTGTTTAAACCGATGTTAAAACAAGTCATCGGCACTGCTTTGAAATCATTTGGATTGACGCTGACTCCTCAGAGAATCCATGGAATTATCGAAACCGTGTTGTGTGAACTAAGAGAGGAGCCACACATTCTACAGAGACTGCGTGAAATCCGTGAGAAGCTGGTGAATGATAGCGGTGAACAGGCTGTCTATGACACAGTGGACTGGTGGAAAGACAGTCCGACTGGCTCCTTATTTTGACGCTAACATGGGGATCTGTTGCAGTGTTACTGGTCTGCTTAAATTTATTCTGAGACGTCGTCTTCATTGTGAAATTGTCAACATGCTGTGTAAGATCATTAATGATAATAGTTCTGGACAAAACAAGCTTGTAAATGACCCCTATATTAACAAACGGGTGATTTGTCTAAAGAAGCACATGGATATAGTCAGAGGTATATCAAACGAATGGACTGAAATGATACAACGCTGTGTCTGCCAGAATGATTCATCCTGTGTGTTTCTTAAAAACATCGTAAATTCATTGTTTGAATGCAATAATGATTGTAAAATTGGCAATATAATATGTTTATGTACATATGTAACTGATATGTGTGTGATATTATTGTCAAGAAACGATCAGAGTTCTAGACATGTCTTTGAAAATGTTAATATTCTGGTAAATCACCTGATTGATAAAAATTCTGATACATGTGTTAATTTCCTACAATATCTCGACAATGCATGATGTTGGTCTTTCTATTTTAAATGTATAAGCATGCTTTGTACTGTGTGATTACCCTGATTTAAAATAAAAGGGGTGTTTTATAGAATCACTGTCTCATTATTTACACGTGTCTGAGCTGGTAACATGACCGAACAACTGCATAAGGTGTACTACACACCATCTAACCCCGGCTCTTTAGGGGGTGTAAATAGATTAAAACGCGGTGTATTAGAGGAAAGTGGTGATTTGCTAAGTGGTAAAGATGTTTCAGACTGGTTAGCCAGTCAAGATGCTTATACACTCCACAAACCACTACGTCACAATTTTAAAAGGAATAGAGTCGTTGTTTATGGTATTGACACACAGTTTCAAATGGATCTGGTAGATATGTCAATATATTCTATGGAAAATGACAATACTAAATTTCTGCTTACATGTATAGATGTCTTTAGCAAATATGCATGGGTGCGTTGTATAAAGAACAAGACTGGATTGGCTGTGGCCAATGCGTTTAATTCAATACTACAAGAGGGTAGAGTCCCTCAGAAAATTCAGACTGACAAGGGGAAGGAGTTTTTTAACAAGCATTTCCAACAACTAACTAAAAAGCACAACATTTACCATTTCAGCACAGGGAGTGAATTGAAGGCAAGCGTTATTGAACGCTTTAATAGAACATTAAAAGGACGGATGTGGCGATATTTAACGGCTATAAACTCTAAACGCTACATCGACGTTTTACAAGACTTTATTCAAGGATACAACAGTAGCTATCACAGAAGTATTAAAATGCGCCCTGTAGATGTCAACAAAGAAAATGAACCGATCGTCTATGACAATTTGTATGGTAATGTGTGTAAGAAGAAGCCTATATTTAAATACAAAATCGGCGACGTGGTTAGAATATCAAAGATGAGGGGCCCTTTTACCAAGGGGTATGAACAAAACTACACGGATGAATTTTTCACTATAACCGAATGTATGCCACGTCAACCACCAGTCTACAAGCTATCTGATTATGACGGGGAGGTTATCGACGGCTCATTTTATGAAGAGGAGCTACAAAAAATTATTATGGACAAGGACAATGCTTTTAAAGTAGAAAAAATATTAGACAAGAAGAAGTGTGGTAAAAAAAACATGGTTCTCGTACGGTGGATGGGATGGCCTCCGAAGTTTGACAGTTGGGTCAATGAAAAAGATGTTGTAGATCTACAGAGCTCTTTAAGCATATAAAGAAAATACAATTGACATCTGAGTTCATTTCTACAGTGAACGGTCATGGATGATGCAGGGTTTTATGTCACATTGCCATGCAATGCTTCATTAGCTCTTTACCCCGAAAACCAAATTTCGAATTACAGAACAAGATTAGCCAGAACTATAAACTTAAAAGGTAATTGGGAGGTGGGTCTGGCCGAAATTGAATACCCTAGATCGTGGTACACTATTGATGATGATGATGCGAAAATCATCTTGAGAGATGTTGGCGACAACAAAAATTTTGTGACCATAAATCTGAAAACCGGATATTATGACAAAATAGCATCTGTAATTAGGGAGCTAAATGTTTCTCTACCTAGTCATGTACGTTTCGGTTACGACCTTGTGAAAAACAAAGTTTACATGACAGCGCCACTAGGAGTAGCCTTAACATTCTACGGTAAACTAGCCATTATTTTGGGTGTAATACCGGAGAAACCATGGGAAGCTGTAAACGATCATAGTGAAACCACTTTTACAACAGTGTATGCACCACATCAAACCGACATGAACGGAGGATTTTACAGCATATATGTGTACACAGATGTTATCGAATATCAAACTGTGGGGGATGCACACGTTCCGCTTTTGAGATGCGTACATATAACCGGGTCGGGTCGTGAAATGATCAGTGTGACATATGACAGAACGCACTACGTGTCAGTGAATAAAAATTCTATTGGAGAGATTTGTATTGAACTCAAAGACGACAGAAACAGGGGGGTTCCATTTGCTTACGGTAAAGTTGTCGTTAAACTACACTTCAGGCCTGTGAAACAACCGATCCTTTAAAATGGTGTATTATAACCCGTACCAAATGGATCCTGCTCATTATGTAAACTATTATAAAAATCAAGCAGGCGGTGGCCTGCCGGGGTATGCGGGTGGAGGGGTTATGTATGGGGCAGGTCTCGGAGGACTTTTCAGGGGGTTGTTTAGAATGGCTCTTCCATTGTTAAAAAGAGGTTTCAGCATTGCCAAACCACATCTTAAAAATGCTGCTAAAAACATAGTCAGCGATGTTGTCACCAATGCCATGTCACATACCTTTAATAACAATAAAGCCCAAGATGGGTCGGGGTTAATGGTTATGTCACGAAAACGAAGGTCTAAACCACCAGGAGTGAGGAAGGTGAGGAGGAGTGGTCAAGCGGTAAATAAAACCAGGAAACAACCTAAGATATCTGCAGTTAGACAACAAAGACGAAAGAGAGCTGTGAAGCGCGGCTCATCTGGATCGGTGAAGAGCTCTGTTAAAACGATATTCTAAACCATGGCTCTGCTACATACCATGTCCGAAGAATGTATTAAATCAGAACTGGATCTGTTTACGGTACCGATGACTCAGACGGCTATTGAAAAAAACACATACGTTGAAATACCTCCTCTATCTGCAATATCGAACACCACCCCCTTGGAATTTTTCATAGCAGGGAATGGTGAAGATTATGTAGATAGAGGAGGTATTTCAACGTATGTGTTTTTTTCAATAGCCGTCTGAGTCATCGGTACCGTAAACAGATCCAGTTCTGATTTAATACATTCTTCGGACATGGTATGTAGCAGAGCCATGGTTTAGAATATCGTTTTAACAGAGCTCTTCACCGATCCAGATGAGCCGCGCTTCACAGCTCTCTTTCGTCTTTGTTGTCTAACTGCAGATATCTTAGGTTGTTTCCTGGTTTTATTTACCGCTTGACCACTCCTCCTCACCTTCCTCACTCCTGGTGGTTTAGACCTTCGTTTTCGTGACATAACCATTAACCCCGACCCATCTTGGGCTTTATTGTTATTAAAGGTATGTGACATGGCATTGGTGACAACATCGCTGACTATGTTTTTAGCAGCATTTTTAAGATGTGGTTTGGCAATGCTGAAACCTCTTTTTAACAATGGAAGAGCCATTCTAAACAACCCCCTGAAAAGTCCTCCGAGACCTGCCCCATACATAACCCCTCCACCCGCATACCCCGGCAGGCCACCGCCTGCTTGATTTTTATAATAGTTTACATAATGAGCAGGATCCATTTGGTACGGGTTATAATACACCATTTTAAAGGATCGGTTGTTTCACAGGCCTGAAGTGTAGTTTAACGACAACTTTACCGTAAGCAAATGGAACCCCCCTGTTTCTGTCGTCTTTGAGTTCAATACAAATCTCTCCAATAGAATTTTTATTCACTGACACGTAGTGCGTTCTGTCATATGTCACACTGATCATTTCACGACCCGACCCGGTTATATGTACGCATCTCAAAAGCGGAACGTGTGCATCCCCCACAGTTTGATATTCGATAACATCTGTGTACACATATATGCTGTAAAATCCTCCGTTCATGTCGGTTTGATGTGGTGCATACACTGTTGTAAAAGTGGTTTCACTATGATCGTTTACAGCTTCCCATGGTTTCTCCGGTATTACACCCAAAATAATGGCTAGTTTACCGTAGAATGTTAAGGCTACTCCTAGTGGCGCTGTCATGTAAACTTTGTTTTTCACAAGGTCGTAACCGAAACGTACATGACTAGGTAGAGAAACATTTAGCTCCCTAATTACAGATGCTATTTTGTCATAATATCCGGTTTTCAGATTTATGATCACAAAATTTTTGTTGTCGCCAACATCTCTCAAGATGATTTTCGCATCATCATCATCAATAGTGTACCACGATCTAGGGTATTCAATTTCGGCCAGACCCACCTCCCAATTACCTTTTAAGTTTATAGTTCTGGCTAATCTTGTTCTGTAATTCGAAATTTGGTTTTCGGGGTAAAGAGCTAATGAAGCATTGCATGGCAATGTGACATAAAACCCTGCATCATCCATGACCGTTCACTGTAGAAATGAACTCAGATGTCAATTGTATTTTCTTTATATGCTTAAAGAGCTCTGTAGATCTACAACATCTTTTTCATTGACCCAACTGTCAAACTTCGGAGGCCATCCCATCCACCGTACGAGAACCATGTTTTTTTTACCACACTTCTTCTTGTCTAATATTTTTTCTACTTTAAAAGCATTGTCCTTGTCCATAATAATTTTTTGTAGCTCCTCTTCATAAAATGAGCCGTCGATAACCTCCCCGTCATAATCAGATAGCTTGTAGACTGGTGGTTGACGTGGCATACATTCGGTTATAGTGAAAAATTCATCCGTGTAGTTTTGTTCATACCCCTTGGTAAAAGGGCCCCTCATCTTTGATATTCTAACCACGTCGCCGATTTTGTATTTAAATATAGGCTTCTTCTTACACACATTACCATACAAATTGTCATAGACGATCGGTTCATTTTCTTTGTTGACATCTACAGGGCGCATTTTAATACTTCTGTGATAGCTACTGTTGTATCCTTGAATAAAGTCTTGTAAAACGTCGATGTAGCGTTTAGAGTTTATAGCCGTTAAATATCGCCACATCCGTCCTTTTAATGTTCTATTAAAGCGTTCAATAACGCTTGCCTTCAATTCACTCCCTGTGCTGAAATGGTAAATGTTGTGCTTTTTAGTTAGTTGTTGGAAATGCTTGTTAAAAAACTCCTTCCCCTTGTCAGTCTGAATTTTCTGAGGGACTCTACCCTCTTGTAGTATTGAATTAAACGCATTGGCCACAGCCAATCCAGTCTTGTTCTTTATACAACGCACCCATGCATATTTGCTAAAGACATCTATACATGTAAGCAGAAATTTAGTATTGTCATTTTCCATAGAATATATTGACATATCTACCAGATCCATTTGAAACTGTGTGTCAATACCATAAACAACGACTCTATTCCTTTTAAAATTGTGACGTAGTGGTTTGTGGAGTGTATAAGCATCTTGACTGGCTAACCAGTCTGAAACATCTTTACCACTTAGCAAATCACCACTTTCCTCTAATACACCGCGTTTTAATCTATTTACACCCCCTAAAGAGCCGGGGTTAGATGGTGTGTAGTACACCTTATGCAGTTGTTCGGTCATGTTACCAGCTCAGACACGTGTAAATAATGAGACAGTGATTCTATAAAACACCCCTTTTATTTTAAATCAGGGTAATCACACAGTACAAAGCATGCTTATACATTTAAAATAGAAAGACCAACATCATGCATTGTCGAGATATTGTAGGAAATTAACACATGTATCAGAATTTTTATCAATCAGGTGATTTACCAGAATATTAACATTTTCAAAGACATGTCTAGAACTCTGATCGTTTCTTGACAATAATATCACACACATATCAGTTACATATGTACATAAACATATTATATTGCCAATTTTACAATCATTATTGCATTCAAACAATGAATTTACGATGTTTTTAAGAAACACACAGGATGAATCATTCTGGCAGACACAGCGTTGTATCATTTCAGTCCATTCGTTTGATATACCTCTGACTATATCCATGTGCTTCTTTAGACAAATCACTCGTTTGTTAATATAGGGGTCATTTACAAGCTTGTTTTGTCCAGAACTATTATCATTAATGATCTTACACAGCATGTTGACAATTTCACAATGAAGACGACGTCTCAGAATAAATTTAAGCAGACCAGTAACACTGCAACAGATCCCCATGTTAGCGTCAAAATAAGGAGCCAGTCGGACTGTCTTTCCACCAGTCCACTGTGTCATAGACAGCCTGTTCACCGCTATCATTCACCAGCTTCTCACGGATTTCACGCAGTCTCTGTAGAATGTGTGGCTCCTCTCTTAGTTCACACAACACGGTTTCGATAATTCCATGGATTCTCTGAGGAGTCAGCGTCAATCCAAATGATTTCAAAGCAGTGCCGATGACTTGTTTTAACATCGGTTTAAACACTTTACTACAAATTTCTTCAAAATGTATGAAAAAGAAATACTTGTCAGGATCATACAAACACGTGTGCTGTACCTGACTGGGGTGATCTACTTCACAACCGTAGCACAACTCTTTTAACTTCAAGCCGAGGAGATGCTCCAGAATGACCACTATGACTGCTTTTATAAAATTGACGCTCTTTACATCAACAACGCCATCGGTATCATCACCCTCCTTCAGAGACGATGCATCTGGAAGCGTGTGTCCTGGTCCGCGAGATGAAATGAACGTTAGATTGTGATAGCCAAGATCCATGCAAAACTTGTCGAGCCAATGGCCGATGATAGGATCACCTCCAGGGGGGTTACACCTTGCTGAAGTAGATGCATCATCGGATGATGCGAAGGCCCCAGCAGATTCTGTAGTATCGTGTTGAGACATGATGATTCGCTCTTTTGGTTTGAAATGAGAATGGGGACCATCCCGCTTTTAAGGTCTATAGAATGTGGGCGGTGTTACAAGGGCGGCGTCCTGCGAACTTCCCCACACTTTTCGGGGTCAAACAGTCTGACCTTAATTATATTGTATTGGTCATATGCATCATTCCATTTAAACAGTTTGTCTATCTTTGAAAAAACATCATTCAGGATAGACACATCTTTCCATTGAAATAAAAACTTCATGTGATCTGTCTCTGTGGAAGGACACACTCTGTCCCTGGTAAGTACGTATCCATGGTCATCCAGCCTCTTGATAGTATGGTCACCAACATCCTCTGCAATGAATAAAGGTGCATCTCCAGAATCATCCAGACCCCTCCAAACACGATTGTAAAACACATCCCAGTCCTTTTCCGTGAAATGCATTGCATCGTCCCTGTTGAATAACTTAACAGAATGAGATGTTCTGTCAAAGTCGTACACGCACAAACGACCATCGTCGAGATGAAATTCACATTTCAGAGCTCCTAAAGGAGCATGGAGATCCCTGGTTATGCATGCCCCATATCTTTTCCTCGGAGCCCAATCTAGCTTAGCATTTGTTTCTACATCATTTACCAACAGGGTTTTAGGACTTCTGGGGGATGCCATTGCTCAAGCGGGAATCACAAAATACGTACTTGTTGCAATGAACAGACCTAACCTCTTTTAAATACACAGATGGGCCGGGTACAGCGCTGGGAGGGCATCAAAACAGCTGACCAACCAATTCATACCACAGCCTGTACAACTGCCGGAGGGGTGAGGCGGGGTGAGGCGGGGTGGGGAGGGGTGAGGGATGGGGAGGGGTGAGGGATGGGGAGGGATGGGGAGGGGAGGGGTGGGGTGGGGGGGGAAAGGTCAAAGGGGGCACCAAACATGTCATCAATCATAGATCATCAATCATTTTTTGGCACAAAGTATGACGGGGGTGTGGGGATGTGGGAGGGGGGAAAGGTCAAAGGTGATCAATTAAGTCATCAATCATCACCTGTCAATCATTTTGACACAAAGTATGTTATATTTACTACTCAACATAAAGGGAGCAAATTTGTTTTCCGGTCTCTGGTGTTTTTACTTGCAACGGTGTATGTTCTTAATGGATAATGTGATGTTTAGCATATTAAATTTGATAGTTAATAGTTAATAGTTAATAGTTAATAGTGCTGATACTTTTCAGAGTAGTGAGAACCATTTTTTTACAGTCTCTCACTGGTCAAAGTTTAAGGAGTGGGTGGATGAATTGAACCGAGGTGCGTAACGTTGATTTTAATACCTACTTCAAGTTATGACAGCCAATGGCACAAGTTTAGCCTGAACTGATTTTTACTCCAACTAACAATTAAAATGGTTAGTGTTAATTATCTGGAATGCTCGTATTGGTAGTTTCTTAGGAGACTGGAACCAGAAAACACTCCAGTGCCAATTAGAATCATCATGGCACCGCCCGGTACTTACATCTAGATGACATATATCATACTTACCTCTCTACAATATTATTAATATTTCCATGCATATTTGCATCATCTCATCCTTTGTATGGCTCAATATGAAAAACAACCCATAAGGGACACACAAATCGATGAGATTCAACAGTCAAAAGCCAAAGGCTATACATTTCATACCTCAATCTGCTTCTTCAACACCTACAATTGATATTTGCCAGCTGCATCCAAAATCAAAGGTACCAAGGTGGCAATCTCTTCACCATTGTCGTCCTTCATACTAGGTGGATACCAAGAAATTGTGAGAACACCTGAAATGACAAAGAATAAGAAAGTCCTCCGGCCCCTGGCAGACAGAACGTCCTGCCACTTTTTTGGTGGATGGTAGGGGTCTTCCCCGTCCCTGGCAGCGGTAACCTCTCCAGGCGGTTGGTTGGGAGCCCCTCCTCCCCTTGCCGTTCCTCCACTTCCAGGCGGCCAGGCTCCTACGTCCTCCGATGGATGGCCGCAGCTGCTCCTTTCAGGTGGATAGTAGCGGCGAGAATTCCACTACGGCACATCCCTTCTCCTTCCCGGGTTTTGGCACCAGTGTAAAGGGATTAATGGAAAGTACGAGGCGAGAACCGGCTTGACAATATAAATAATATTTTAATATAAAACTCAACCAAAAAGACAGGACATTTAACGGACAGCTGTCCATAAATCTCTCTCTTTCTCGCACTGCAATCCTCGGTCTGCCTTTATCCCTCTCGGAGGCTTGATTAGCCTGATAAGCAGCTGGGTGTGCAACATCACAACCTGGCCCCGCCCTCCGCCCTGCCACATTTATATATTATTGTGTGTGTATATCTCTATATATAATATATGTATATAATATGTATGTTAAGCTACCATTGCAATGTTTGCTGTATTTCCTAAAGCTAGTTATAATATACTAGCTATTTAACTTTTTGTTTGCGGGGGACATCATGGCTTGCCGGTTTTGCCAATCAGTGATGGATCCCCAAGGATGTGGATAATCCCTGCAGTGCAGCTTGTGACTTGCCTAGGGAGGAGTGACTATGCCGCACTACCAGGGTTCACAGCTCTGTGCCTGAGCATGGTAGGAAGAGAGAAAGATCTCTAGACAGGACTGGTGATAAGCGATCTTGCAAGGACTCACATGATCATCATAATGAATCCACTCACAGGTCAAACCGTGAGAGTGTCTGTGAAGTGACTAAGCATCTTACCCCTGCTGCTGGTGCCTCAGCGCCATCTTGTAGATGATGACACAGATGAGGTTGATATGTTGTCTATTTTTGCTCCCCACTCTCTGCAATCAGAAAGGGAGAACCATGGAAGAACAGCATGGAAGAAACCATCTAAAAATCCCCAAATTAATGCAGGCTGTAGACGATTAGCTAATGCCTGTTACCCAGTAGAAACCAGTCTTGGGGATTTGTCACCGGTAGAGCAGTCAATAGCATCATGGACAACTCTAGGACCAGCCTGTGTATATGCTAATCCTCGCTGTCCTGGTAAGGAGTGTGCTAAAACAATCACAAGATCTCACACTCTTTTAACGCTGCTGCACGTTCGGCTCATATGGGAAATTTAGGGTGAGCCAACAGTGGGCCAACATCCCATAGTACATATTTCGCATCAAATTTAGGGTTTCCTTACCATGCATAGTAGAACGCATGCACATTGTAGTTAAGCTCAGGTAAATCTTGCAGTTTGTCCTCCAGGTTACCAGCTTTCTATGCAGGTATCATATTTGTTATCATCTGCGCTGCCATAGTGGATACAACAACACTGGTGATATTTTTCAATTTCTCAGGAAGGTGGAATAAGTCTTAATGCAAACTGACTGCCCAAACTGTTATCTTCAGGGCTCAGAGACTTTAGAATGATTGTTTTAATTAATACAAACAGGGATAAAGTGATCAGAGCACAATCCAATTTCTGTTTGAACCGTGCTATTTTCCCAGAGGTTGGTTAAAGTTCATTCCACAAAAAGGGAGCACTGCCAAAGTATTAATTAAAACCCTTGGTATCTGACTTTTCCTGGAATACACCATTTCTAGCTGTTAAAAAACAAAACAAAACAAAAAAAACAAAACATTTAAACACCTTACAATCTGTAGTTTGTCAGAGGGTGTTGTCATGTTAAGCTTGCACAACTAGCTTTTTTCCCTATACAAATCTTTAACTTTTTTATCCAAATCTTTAACATTTTTATCCAAAGGGACAAACCTTATATAAACTGCAAGGACAGTCAACCAACATCTAAAAACATTAATTTAAACATCATAAATTATTTGCAAAGCTGAAAGTGCAAAGATCTGTCTGTACTAAGTGGAACCCATATACAATTTATGACAAGTTTTACACGAAAAGCCATACAATAGTGTTGTTAGAAAATAATGATCATGCATTAAAACCAAAACAAACAAGAAACACCGTTGACCAAATAATGGCAAACGAGTTTAACTAATGCAAATGATTTAGTGACTGAACTTGTATAGTGAAAACATCACACCTCCGCTGACAGACATTAAGCATAAACTATTTTTAACGTTGTACATTAACTTATAATTTAGAAATAACGCGGTAGTGTCAGTGCATATTATTTTCTTGATTGTAGCGAGATTTACTCTCATCTACTGGACGGGAGGCGAAATCATAAATCCTACTACTGCGAGTCAAAGATCATGAATATTAAATAAGTTTGATTTGTTAACAAATAAGCGGGCAGCCACCTACTAAATATTCATGAGCAAATGCTTCATCATAGTAGGATTCGTCAATTTGCGGATTGGACTAGAAAGCAATGACTGTATGACAGCTTTCAGACGGATAGGTGATACATATTGTCTCATTCACTCATTGTCTGTTTCAGTTGGACCGTTTTTCTCGCTTTCTCTTTACTTTAACTAAAAAAAATTTTAACTAAGAGTTTTTTTTAGAGCAAAATAAACACGTGCAACATCAGTCTATGTAGTTTACATGTATTATAAATGTAAAATCAGTTTAGGATAACAGAGGTTGCAAAAGTGATACAGCATTTCTAGGGTTGTGTTTTTTATTTGTTTATTTTACAAGTAACGGGGAAGCCCGATTCACAAACGTTTGGGGTATTTATTTTATTTCAAATTCCAAACGCATTGCATTCTCAATCGTTGCCATAAGGTGGCACTGATTGCATTGAAACAAGGGAGTTGAGACGGCAGTGAGAGCATACAGTAGCACAGTTAGTGATGTTCAATTAATGTTGTCAAATGTATGCTGGAAGATTAACCACCTTATCGCTTTTAGACTGCTAGTCTAGTGTAGTCTGGTCTATATATATATATATATATATATATATATATATATATATATATATGTATGTATATGTATATAAACTTCATATTTAATAGGCTACAATCCTGCATATGAGCCTACACAATAAATATAAATCTACATGTTTTAAACCCAGCAACCTTAAGTAAGAAAATGAACTTTGTAATTATTTTAATCTAGTAAAAACAAATCCATCAACACACGTGGAATAGAGAAAAACAAGGAAATAAAACTTTTAAAAATAAAATAAAAAATAGAGAAAAATAAATAAGTTTAATTTCCTAATTTTTCTCCATTCGATACGTGTTGCTGGATTTGATTTTTACTAGTTCGTCGATTTTCCCTGCAGCTTGCTGGTTTAATGAAGTTGCTCCAGAGCAACTCTAAAACACAAATTATTAAAATTATATAAAAATAGAAAAAAATAATAATAAAGGAGAAAATGTCATAGAAGATATATGCCACTGTCAACTGTGACTGTTGAGCTGCTTCATAAATGACAACCAATACCTTGTTTGAAATGAATTTAATGACTCAAATAAAGCTGGAAAGCAATCTTTTCCAAAGAGCATCATGCACACTGCTGTGACAGGTTCCACGGATGCTTTGTGATGTGGATGGAGAACCGAGGCATTTTTAAGGTCTCCATTATCTGCTGTAAAGATGACTTTAATGTCAGTGCCACTCTGCGCCTTTGAGAATCAGTCACAGTTATTTTTAAACCTAACTGTGAAATTATGGATAGTTTGGATGGGAATCAAAGGAGAAGCAAGGACTGTCTGCGACAACCTGATAATTCATATAATTGCTTGCCAGCTCCTTTGGGGTACAGTTAGATTAAGTGTTGCTATATGCTTACTCTAACATAGTCTGGCCTTGCTCTCATCCATACAGCATATACCACAAGAAACACCATGTTTCTCTGATTTCCCCAGATGTTTTCTGTTTTCATACAAGATAACTTGAATTGTCATTGCACTCTAAAAATCACATTTCCTTGTCATATTAAAATGTTAAAAATAATATATGTGTTTAAAATGAGGGAAAATATTTTGGATTTATTTTAAAAATAAATTAAACAAAATAAAGAAATACATGAGAAACTTTGGACAGCAATCACATTTCTCCCTATTTAAAGACTATTTCTAGACTATTTTAAAATTGTCAGTCCACTTTTAAATTTAGCTTAATTTAGCTATTATATAAGTTCTGATTAGTTACTATTTATAGTTAGATGTGATAATTAAATATTCAAAAAAAATTACAAATAATGTATTGAAATAATACATAATGTACATATGCATGCCTACACAAAATACTTTCAAATAACATAAATAGTAGGCTATATATATTTTTTAAATGAATCTTTGCATTTATTAATAATAATAATACAATCCATTGTATCAAAAATGTCAAAGTACATTTTGCATGAAAGATGCATGAAGTGTAAAGATCCCATTATCTATGAAATCATTAGCACGCACAATGCGCAATATTACTATCCGCAGTATGTGGCACTTTAGAAGGTGAACCTGTATTCATTAATACAGGTGTGAAAATGTAAGATTTACAGATCGTAGAAACACTGAATGGCACACAGAATTGTTTCTTCTAAACCGGGGGCGCATCGCCATGACGTCATCGCCCCAATGTCAACAATGTAGCAATTTAGAGGAGGCGCGTGCTAGAAATGCCACAATCAGCAAAGAAGCCAAGCAAAACCACGCGGTATCGAATGTAACTAAGCATAGTCTGCGCGCGATTCCTCCCGTTTCAAAGATAGCAGAACTGAATAACCGTGTACGCTCCTCCAGCTGTTAAAGGTGGTCATTTAAATCGCGGAGAAAGAGACCATGTGAAGGCGTCTTGCAAAATATATTCGTGCAGGAACAAGTGAAAGTTAAGGTGGGTGATAAAGCCGACTCGTGCACTTTTATTACAGTTTATTTATGTTTTTGTGTGAGCGACTTGTCTGTCATAGTAAGTTGATTGTGGTCTTAGCCTTGAATAGAAGAGGCAATGTCTCAGCAGCATTGAGAAAGATTACGTCAACGCTTTTGGATCCACAGTCTGCGCTGACATTTTTAGGTCTTGAGGTTCGTGTGCATTCAGTCACTAGTGGAGGGCAGGTACAATTATGGATTGGACCAGATGCACTCTGAGATAATGGGAAACAGTGATTCAGCAACCTAATATGCAATGCACTGTTGTATGATTTCTTTAAAAAAAAATATTCAATAGAATATATCTATCTATCAACCTACCAGCAATAGTGTTTTGCACTATTGTATGTTATTTTGTGTACAGTATGCTCATCTATCTATCTATCTATCTATCTATCTATCTATCTCATAGTAACTAATCTGTACTTGTCTCATAGGCTCAATGTAAAAGTTGACTGATGTTGACAATTCTAAAACCATGAAATTGTGTAAAATTGGCTGTTTCATTAGAAGCGTGAAGACTTTGGGGAAAGCTGTTAAAGATAAAGTTATAAACAAATCCAAAAGTAAATAAAAAAAATTATACACTTAACTAAATCCCTGTTACACAGATTTTCTCATTTCTTTTGAGGATGTAGGATGTTGAAGCGTCTATAACAAATAAGAGGAGTTGCATCACTGTTGTATGAAAGAAGTAGTGTGACAGGGCATTGGTTGGTGGCTTTGTGGACCTGTTCTGCCAGCCTGTCAAAACAAGGTTTTGGTTTAGCCTGTGTTATTATCATGTTTTGAACTGGATTCATTAAAAGATACGGCACACAGATGCTACAGAATCCGTTGAGCAGAAATATCTCCTTTATTCAACATCGGATTTACTATTGTGTCATGTTTTATATTATATCTAATGCTTAACTGTTATCAAACAAATTATCACACCACGTAGACCAAGATTTGATGTGCTTTTTAGCAGAGAGCAGATATGATACAGTCAATATGGGTGGAAGAGGTGTTAGTGGTTTACATCCTTTGAGATGTTCACAGGTATTTTGTGGTGCAACACATAGAGGTGTAGCTCATTTCCTGTTTACTTTTTGTGGAAATTTTATTCAGATTTATAATTTATAGCTTTATTACCCTTTTATGTTAGAAGTTAATCAGAGCGCTTTTCTCTGACACTTTTCAATGTCTTTATAGATCTTTATTTAAACATGTGACCTAATGTGATAATGAGTTTCAGCTTCACTGCTATTACATCTAATATATATAGTGCTATCATGACTTTTTACACACACACACACACAAAACAAAAACAACATCTGATCAAATCAATGGTTAGTCTTCACTATTGACTGTAACACAATGTCTCCTTGTTTTATAATAAAAGCACCTGTGTTACAGATGTGTGTCTTGTCAGCAGTTGTGGGTTTGTCGCTTATCACCGGTTGAGAAACCGACATACTTTGTCTTCTGCTTGTGTTTGCAACATCACAATGTTTCTTCATTGGCTGGTAAAAAATGCTTCTGTAATAGTCTATAGTTTGATAGAGCAAGCAAACAGAAGTCAGGGTCTGTGTCATGAAAATATTGAGTCACCATATATTTGACCTTTAGTGTTCAACAGTGGAAGGCAAGCATGTTACTATTGATCATATTTACAATTAGGTAATTGAACAAACCCATAACACATAAGTATTTGAATCCTGAGCCTAACTCATCCCAAAACAGTTATACTATAGATATGAATGGTACCTCAATTTGTTTGGCTTGTTATGGAGAGCTGCACTATTTATTTTCACATGGCAGTTGATGAAATCTCATTGAATTACACTGAAGGAGGAACTCGAGCCAAATATTATTTTAGAATATCATATAAACTTAGGGGTGGACTCTTCTGACTTTGGCCAATAAGTAACCACCTAGCCACCACCCATACCACCCTGTCAACCGTATATAAATGCGCAAAGAATCACCAAAGTCCCTTTCAAGCCCACTTGGTGGCCATCTTTGGAACGCTCTTGTGCAGGAAAGAAAACAACATTTTCTCTTCAAATGCTACATATGTACATGCATAATAAGAACGAGGACTGCGATATGGACAATACGTGAATTTTATTCAATGTCTACACTATGAAATCACGTTTTCAGAGTTTTGTTTTTGCTCATGTAGTTTTAGTTTTGCTAACTGTATGTTGTGGTATGGTTTTTCACCACAGTATCATTAACTCATTGTTTGCCCCCTCTGTAACCCATACATTGTAATTAAAGTGGTTCACAGCATATAATGAAGAGCTGGGTCATGATATAAGAAGACTAATGCCTTTAATGCCCACAGATATGCCAAAGGACTTGGGTGACTTGGCCACAGCTGACATTTATTAACTGTACAGACTCAATGAACCGATCAAGTACTGATTAATTTCCTGCAGAACAGTCTGAGAGATTGACTCTGTGTGCGGTCTCAAGAGGATGGCTGTGAGAGAGGAAATTATGCAATCCAAAATAATACAAACACTGCTAATGGGATCATTAAGGGAATATTTAACCCAAAAATTTAAATTCTTTCATTATTTACTCATCCTTATGTTGTTTGAAACCCTTATGCGCTTATTTTTTCAGTGGAATACCATGTTTTATGGTGCTTTTTTTGTTCTTTTTGAAGCTTGAGGGATGTGGTCACTAATGAACTGTTGTTGAGTGGAAAAGAGCTGCATTTCCCTTTTGTGTTCCACGGGAAAGAGTTACAGAATATGGGTTTGGAGTGACATGAGAAATAGTAAATAATGGCAGAATTTTTATTTATTTTGTTTATTGTAAAAACTTTGAAGCTCCAAAAAGCAGAAAGGCAGCATGAAAGTAATCCATTTGACTCATATGGCTTCTGAAGATATGAATTTAACCACTGGACTCTTATATCCTGTCTACACCGGGCATGTCCGTTGACATTTACAACTATTTAAACAAGGCTTTGTCAAGCTTACATCAAAGTTTGATGTAACAAACTGACCTGTCTAGTTTATAATTATCAATTTGAATTGGCTCTAAGATTATATATTGCCTTTAATTCTGGCATTGTTATTTGGATTCACCTTTTCCAAAGTCATGCATCATGTAGATTTATGCATCATTTGACAGGGCATAAGTTGTCTAAGACAAGTCTGTATCTTGCTGTGTATTTTAAGCAGATTCTACATATCTCAACCATTGTAGCCTCAACAACCAAATCCAAAAATGTAGCCTCGAGATATATTCCAACGGAAATATCGCATAAGAATCGGCAGCTACACCCCCATCTCATGTCTATTATTCCTTTGAATATAAGTGTTGTGATGCTTACTGCTGCGATTTTTAGATTTTACTGGAATCTTACCCTTTGATGGACAGATAAAAGAGGAGTCTTTGACTCTCATCCTGTATTTGAAGTAGGTCATCAGCTGACTTATGAATGCAGGAAACCAGCTGCGTAGTAAGCAGTAAACACACTGGGGTTTCAGTAAACATGTGGGTTGTATAGACCTACTATACTGAGAGTGAAATATATTGTTGGGTTACTATCTATCACAGGTGTGTCTTTCTGTACGGCATATTTTTGGAGGGTTAAAGAAACAGGTAGACTTAAAGTTACAAAGGAATATGGCATGTCACACTTTCTAGTTTTCAAATAGGCTATTTCATATGGTATTCACAGTATAGTACAGTCTTATTCTCCTTATTCTGTATAAAACAGTTACTTCATAATAAAAATGTTGAGGACAAAATATTTTACTTGAACTTTGCAAATTAAGCAGCATTCCCTTGTTAGAATATATAGTTTCTGACATATAAACAATAACAGTTATTCTGTGGGTGCTGCTCCGTTGTATATATTGTTTGTGTGTGTGTGTGTGTGTGTGTGTGTGTGTGTAATATATATACAAGTATCTCACAAAAGTGAGTACACACCTCACATTTTTGTAAATATTTCATTATATCTTTTCATGTGACAACACTGAAGAAATGACACTTTGCTACAATGTAAATTATTGAGTGTACAGCTTGTATAACAGTGTACATTTGCTGTCTCCTCAAAATAACTAAACACACAGCCATTAATGTCTAAACCGCTGGCAACAAAAGTGAGTACACCCCTAAGTGAAAATGTCCAAATTGGGCCCAATTAACCATTTTCCCTCCCTGGTGTCATGTGACTCGTTAGTGTTACAAGGTCTCAGGTATGAATGGGGAGAAGGTGTGTTAAATTTGGTGTCATCACTCTCACACTCCCTCATACTGGTCACTGGAAGTTCAATATGGCACCTCATGGCAAAGAACTCTGAGGATCTGAAAAAAAGAATTGTTGCTCTACATAAAGATGGCCTAGGCTATAAGAAGATTGCCAAGACCCTGACACTGAGCTGCAGCACGGTGGCCAAGACATACAGCGGTTTAACAGGACAGGTTCCACTCAGAAGAAGTTGACTGCACGTGCTTATCATTATGTCCAGAGGTTGTCTTTGGGAAATAGACGTATGAGTGCTGCCAGCATTGCTGAAGAGGTGGAAGGGGTGGGGGTTCAGCCTGTCAGTGCTCAGACCATACGCCGCACACTGCATCAAATTGGTCTGCATGGCTGTCGTCCCAGAAGGAAGACTCTTCTAAAGATGATGCACAAGAAAGCCCGCAAACAGTTTGCTGAAGACAAGCAGGCTAAGGATATGGATTACTGGAACCATGTCCTGTGGTCTGATGAGACCAAGATAAACTTATTTGGTTCATATGGTGTCAAGCATGTCTGGCTGCAACCAGGTGAGGAGTACAAAGACAAATGTGTCTTGTCTACAGTCAAGCATGGTGATGGGAGTGTCATGGTCTGGGGCAGCATGAGTGCTGCCGGCACTGGGGAGCTACAGTTCATTGACGGAACCATGAATCCCAACATGTACTGTGACATACTGAAACAGAGCATGATCCCCTCCCTTCGGAGACTGGCCCGCAGGGCAGTATTCCAGCATGATAACGACCCCAAACACACCTCCAAGACTTGCTAAAGAAGCTGAGAGTGAAGGTGATGGACTGGCCAAACATGTCTCCAGACCTAAACCCTATTGAGCATATGTGGGGCATCATCAAACGGAAGGTATCCACCAGCTTCGTGATGTCGTCATGGAGGAGTGGAAGAGGACTCCAGTGGCAACCTGTGAAGCGCTGGTGAACTCCATGCCCAAGAGGGTTAAAGCAGTGCATTAGCAAAGCATAATGGTGGCCACACAAATTATTGACACTTTGGGCCCAATTTGGACTTTTTCACATAGGGGTGTACTCACTTTTGTTGCCAGCGGTTTAGACATTAATGGCTGTGTGTTTAGTTATTTTGAGGAGACAGCAAATTTGCACTGTTATACAAGCGTACACTCACTACTTTACATCGTAGCAAAGTGTAATTTCTTCAGTGTTGTCACATGAAAAGATATAATCAAATATTTACAAAAATGTGAGTGGTGTACTCAATTTTGTGAGATACTTTATAACAGGAGCAAGGTCAATATGTTTTGTGTTCTAACAGTTACCATATTGTGTATTTTAGCACTGCTGGAGCGCTTTATTATCCAATCAGCATTTGGGACTGCAGTTATCCATTTCATAAATTGTAATTTATTCTTAAATATACTATATTTCACTGGAAAACCTTATTTTGCTACCTTTTTCTGGTGCCTCCAGAGAATGCTTACAGAAATCTCTTTTCATTGACCGACTAAAAGTGAGTAGTCGAGTTGTACACTGGCTTCAGGCAGGAAACTTACCTCAGGCTAGATGTTATGTCAGTGGCTCTGCTGAAATAAGAGAGGAGCGGGGGACATCCTAGGAAATGGAGTGACAGGAAAGAAAGGTCATTCCCAGTAGATTAAAATACCTGTTCTTATTTTGGGAACAATCTATTGAAATGACAACACTGAACAACTTCTCAGCTTCAGGGTGGTGATCATAAATGTCATTGTAATATCGGTTCCTGAGTTCCAAACACAATTGAGACTTTGAAATCAGGAGTTATAATGCTTGTGAATATTATCAGGGAAATCCTTATAAAACAAGTTCTTAAATACACTGAAATCTCTAAAATAAGTTGACTTTACATAGTTGATTGAGTAAACTTGTTCCCTCAATTCAACTGAGTAATGGCATCTATAAAACATATGTAACTATGTTAATTTAAAGGTGCAATCGGTAACTTTTTGTTGTGTCTACTTGGACTTGTAGTGATACCTAGTGGTGTGGATGCAGCATCATTCAAAATCAATAGTTTTCCATTACAGATGCCATTGTAGAAATTCATTATTCACAATCAGCCATGGTTAATTTAATCCAAGAGTGAAATTGTCCAATAACGAGATGGTTACTGAGATTAAGCGAGTAGTATTCAGCTGGTCTCATGATTTTAAAATGGCAGCCCCCATGAGGGCCCCTACCACATGAAGGGCCCCTACGGCTTTAAAAATGTTACTGATATGACCGGGAGTCCTCATCTCATGTGAGTGGTCATGATTTGTTTCAAAATTACAATTCATTTCTTTAAAGAGTAAAACCTTTTTTTAATGGGGGAAAAAAGAGTGAGTGCCCCTTTAACTTTAGTAAACAGTAGGCACCATAACTATTAAGTATGCAAGTAAACTAAGTAGACTAAGATTTCTTGTTTAAAAGTTGTTGTGTCTACATAAGTTTGATTGGATGCTTTAAAAGTTAGGTAATAAAATAACAGTTTAAACAAATATTACCACTAATTATAGGTCAATAATTAAAGAAACTTTATTCTCCACAGAAATACATATATATATATATATATATATATATATATATATATATATATATATCTGAACATCTAGTGCACATGCACATGGAGAACTAAGACAGTGTTAACAGGGTCCAACTTGACCAATGGGGACACCAATAACCCTAATGGTGAGATCACACAAAGCAACTATTTGCAACAAAACAACATAAGTAATACTAAAGATACAATACAAAAGAGCTAAAACCTAAATTAATTTTTAATAACAACTATTTAAATGCCCCCATATGTTCCCTTTGACCAAGGAAACATAATTAAACGTAAGGCATTATGGGTATTCCCCATAACCTCAAATTAGCACTTTAATTGTTTAAATTAATCCATAATGGGTTTATTATCCAAAAGTCTCCAGTGTTTTAAGACATCTTCAGAAGTGATATGATAAGTGTGGGTGAGAAACAGGTCAATATCAAAGTTTTTTTTGCTAGAAATTCTCCTTTCCCAGTAGGTGCGTTATGGTGAAGAATGTGAATCACCAAAAACACTAGAAGAACAATGTTAACGTAAACGTTAAAGTGAAGACTGACTGAGTTAGTTGTCCCAATGTGTCTTTTTACATGTCCAGGTTAAGGTGGATGGAGAAAAAGTCATATTTTTGTTTAAAATGCATGTTTATATCAAACTTCTATATCTTTAGTAGAGTATGATGAAGATTTAACAAATGCTCAAGCAGAATTTGCCTTTTTGCATCCCTTCTGTGGGATGTTTCACAATCAGTCAAGAGATCACAGATAAATGTAATCTTCAAAGCTTTTCAATGATTCCTAGTTCATTGTTAATCATTTCTGCTGAGATGTTTGAAAATGCAGTATGTGTAATATTCATTTGAAATTCATGATATGAATTGCAATATTTAACTCTAGTTAGAAAATCAGGTGTAACTGCTGTCTGAACCCAGACTGTTAATACCTCCCATGCTTGTCTCAATTACCATCTGTTTAGTGAGGATGTCCAGACCATGGTCATGCTGACAACTCTTACACTGAGAATGACCAACATGATGCAACACCTCAAAACTAGAACATTCCCATAATCAATGTAGCTGAACTGTAGTCGAACTGCAAAGGTACACTTGTGCTGTAAGCAACTTTGCTGATTATAATGGGAGCTTTCTAGTTCTAGACGCAGTATAGGGCTTATTTTCTTGTCGCTCAACTAGCATGGCACTAATAGCAACGCCAATGTCATGGAGTCAATTATAGGGTAATGCATCTATTGATAAAAGGAATGAACTGTAAATCACTTTGAATTAAAGCATTTGCCAAATTTGCTTTACAATCTTTAGTCTAAAATCTGGTTGATATATTTTTCTTATTCGCTCGTGAACATCTGCTGATTGTATTAAATGCTGCTTGTACTGTAGTATGTTTATCAACCACACTGTGAGCTGCTGTGTGTATTTATAGAGTGTTTCTGTGTCACAGATGCCTTTACCCATTTAAAGAGAGTTATGAGTCACTTCTCACTCCAGTCTGAGAAATCAGGTTTAATTCAAGCTATGTTTCAGCAGCCAGTGCCCAATATAATCTGGCATGGTGTTACCCCCTATCTCTTCACTGGAAAGTCTTCTTAGGAATACCCTGTATGACTTGGGGAGAGATATTTCAGCTGTTTAGCTAGAATAGATTAAACTAACACCTGATTGTATTTTAGTGAAAAAAATTTACTTTGCAAAACCTTAAAGGAATATTTCGGTTTCAATACAAGTTCAGCTCTGTCTGGCATAATATTAATTACCACAAAAACATAATTTTGACTCTTCCTTCCGTTTCTTTAAAAAAAATAATAATAATAAATCTGGGTTCCAGTGAGGCATTTACAAAGGAAGTGAATGAGGGTCAGTTTATTAATATTTAAATACTCACTGTTTCAAAAGTATAGCCACAAAACATAACAGTATGTGTAAGCTTCACATTTCTGCCTTTAAACCTTCCAAAAATTGGCCACATTCACTTCCATTGTAAGTACCTAATTTTAACCTCGATTTTTGCCTTTCTTGATAAAAAGGTGGGATGATTCGAAATACATTTTGTGTTGTAATCGGCATTATGCCACAGATGCTGTTAATTTAGCTTAACTTGTTCTGAACCCTCCCTTAAAGAGGCCCTATTATGCTTTTTGGGATTTTACCTTTCCTTTAATGTGTAACATGTCTCTTTGTGCATGTAAATGTTCTGCAAAGTTACAAAGTCCACGCAAAAGGAAGTTTTTCTCTCCCACAGACAACACTGCTCAAGATCTACAAGAAACGGCTGGATTGTAGTCCAGCCATTTCTTCTGTAAAGTATCTACGTCACTGTGTAACACATTTGCATAATACCCACCTAAGGGCTACTTAGGCCCGCCCTCAAACAAACGTAGTTATAACAGAGGCCAGGATGAGTTGGGTTAGTGATGTCGAGAAGACGCTGTTTTCTTCACTGCAAAAGCAAAACCTCTTTGTTTGGACTTCCAAAGGTAGACGAATTGAAGAATCAGTGGTTAAAATTTATTTACATTAATTTATTAATTTATTTGCAGTACAACCAATGCCAGATTTTCAAGACGGTTACTCCTGAAAGATGTTGCAGTTCCCACTATGTCGGGACAATCTGGCACTTCAGTATGTTTATTTGTGGATTTATCTGCTACCGAGAGTTCAAGTACGGAGTTTTGTGTTGTAGCTACGGTGTGCATCCAGTGCACAGCTGTAGGCCTCTGCTAACCTGCTAGCTAATGTTATTGTGTTTAACTAGTTTTGCTAATCAGCTGCAGGCCCACTTTTACCTATAATTGTGTAGAATCATGCAGATTGTTTTTCGTTTTACTATCATGAGTAGTGATCAAGTGTGGAGATGGATTTATTTTTACAAATGGTTATTTTACATTTGCAATCCACGGTAGTGCTCGGCTAACTTGCTGTGTAATGCTATTGTTTTGGTAAGGATTTACTACTCAGCTATGGGCTGGCATTTACCTAACACTGTGTAACAAAATGGTTGATCTCGAGAGTCTTATATAATTTCAAGCTGTAATGTTACGGCCACTAACTGTAGTCTACGGCTAACGCGCTCAATAACTCTCTAATATCCCTGGTAATGTCCAACCGGGAGTAAGCCTCTGTTCCCCGTTCACAGCTTGGGCAAAAAAAGTTTGGCTAACATGACTAACTTAGATGCACTACATGTCTTTTACTTGAAGCTTTGTTAGATTCAAAATAATCAACAGTGTACTTGTAAGAAAGCTACTAAATTAAAACTTGCCACTGTGAAATGTCCTGCTCAAGTCATGCTTGCCAAGATGGTTTGGGTCGATCAGCTTGTTCTTCCAAACTGTCATTATTTCAATCATTATCGGACTCGTGCTAGAGCTGGAACGGCAAAAACTGTTGTCACTTACCATAGTTACATTAGTGTTTCGGGAGCTGAAACTCTGTTATGATAAGGGGATTTACATTTCCGACACACGCTCTATGCGGTTAAACAATCACAACAGACTAGGCCAGCTGACCAATCAGAGTAGACTTATCTTTTCGGTAAATCGGAGCATTTCAGCCAGAATATGAAGAGCGGGGAAAAGAAATGTGATGATCAAAGCATGTAAATCTATTCTAGTAGACCCCTAAAATAAAATGATGAACCTGTAAATTAGCATAATATATAACACCCCACATTTTTATTAGCAGTCGGCTGTAAGCCATTAGTTAGTTGATTTCCCTGAAAAGTGTAAACCCTGTGGCACTTTTAAAACATTGCTCTGTTTGTTTAAGCACCCTGATGAGTTGAAAACAGCAACATTGGGGCTGTTTCCATGTACACCAATATGCTGAATACTCCTAAATATCATCTTATTTAAAAAAAACTCTGATGGGAAAAAAAAAAAACATTCTCTGCCTCACATCAAACTGCGAAGAGGCATGCACACAACATGTGCGCACATTGGATAAGCCGGTAAGAACGCCGGTTAAGGTGTTTACATGCAATGTGAAATTGGGTTAGTGGGCAAAAACCTACCGGTGTCAATCGGTTTATTCTTAAGCCATTTATGATCTAACACCGATAAAGGAAAGCCGTTTAATTTGTATAAATGACCACATACGTTGTCTGCTAATTAAGCATTATTGCTGTAAGAACATGCATGCAAACACACTCATTGACTCAACCAATAAAATGTTTGGGGCAGGCCTGTGTGGTGTGTTTTTTTTTTTTTTTTTTTTTTTTTTTATATATATATATTTATACCAATGGCAGTCGGCAGGGAGTTTTTTGGAGACTTGTTTGAAAAACATTAAGTTGTTTAAACAATCTAGTTATTTTTGCACATACATTTGGTGACAAGAGTGACAGATATTACACACAACAGCTTGATTCATTTAAATTGACAGAATTACGTTTACTCCAAAGGTTGTACTAAGGACTTTTTAGCTCAAGCAGGGAAGATGTGTTCACGATCATGAATGTATTGTGGAAAATTTCACACGCGGTACCAAAAATTAGCTTGCATTTTTTCAAAGAGGTCCATTCTTCCAAACTTCATTTGTTCACATCCTTTAAACTGGATTTTGAACATGACTGTGACCCCCTGAAAAGAGACAGCTAACCTTATTTTGAACACAATAGTTCATTGTTAAAACTAATGATATCATTGTTGTATTTCCTGCTGGAAAATCCCCCCAAGATGAGCTTCGATGTGAATTGTGTTGCCTCTTTGTTGGGTTCTGTGTGGGTTTCACTGCTAACCTGAAGGTTTAAAAGTAGCAGCCAGCACTAGATTACTGCTCAAGCAACCTGCCACGTCCAGCAACAAAAAAGATGAGCTCATGGAATCTGCAAAGCAGCCATAGTTAACCTATATATTTTATGAGGATATGTTCATTCACTCTCTTTTAAGTATACATCAAATCTCACCACAAGAATGCTAGACAGTTGTAGAGTTCATATGTAGTTCAATGAGATATCTCCTAAGATTTAGCATTAATTGGAGGTGGCATAGTGGTTAAAGATGTGGGTTAGTAACTGGGAACTGTAACTGAAATCTCAATTTAGCTGTTTATAAAAGACAATACACTCTTTATTATTCTCAGAAAGGTTTTAAGTGCTTGGAAATGAAAGAATATCCTCTAATCAGGTCAGGATGAAATTAGGCCAGGCTTCTCTTGGTGGTCATAACAGCCATATTACCCCCTGAAGTAAGGAGGCCTTAAATTATATGTACTTCCTTTAATGTCTTGGTGATCATGTGGAAAATGGGGTCACCACGTTTGTGCCTTGTAATCAATTATTTAATGTTTGTCCGTGAGAGATTTAATGAGCTTCATTTAATTTTTTTGCAAATCACAGGAATTATTTATTTTATTTTTTTATGAATAATTGTTTAAGTAAATGTATAATATGTATAACAAATTGAGCTTGATTTTTCCAGGATTATACTGTAGATTTTTGTTAGCACAATTATTACACAATAATTTGTTTCCTAGAGTTTGCACATGCTGATTACAGTGTCTTGTCCATCAAATGAATTATTACAGCTTAATATCAAGCCATATTGATGTTGGCTGTGGATCTAGGTCAGGGAATTAGGGGCTTCATAAATTAGTGAGACTGCAGGGCTGGTCAACACAGTGGACATTTTAGAAAATGCTCTCTAATTATATTTCCATTCAGTCCTGGAGGACCAGAAACACAGTAGGCCAGCTCTGTATTACAGATAACAATCTAAATAAACCTAGTTTTACACTTGTGTGTTTTTCAATAGATGACTTTTCTCAGCGGTATCTATTCCAAATGTATATTTTCGTCTTAATCTTGTCTTTTACAAGGTTCATCTCATCAACAAAATTACTGATGATGTATTTGTTTCTCTATATCCACAAAATAAATATGATTTTACAGCTTTTGCATCAAGGCTGCAGAAAATGCACAGGTTAATGAACTTAAGTTGTGTACTGGAATGTGAAACTCGCATTGTGAATATTTTGTTGCCGTAAAAATATGCTACACATAAAGCTATGTCTTAAATAGTCTCTAAAACACGAAAAATTAATAACCGTCTCTAAATTATGAAGAATTCACTATACATTATCTTTTGAAAAGTTACTATTATTTTAGTACACTCATGTTATCTTTTAGGAACTCGAGTTATTACAACAATAACAATGCCTATTTTGTTTGTGTTGATGAATGTTTTATATGTTTGGTACATTTTTTAATTAATAAATGATTATACATTTTTAAGCATGTTTGAGAATTATTACCTGAAGTTTTGTCACTTTGCTCAAAACTAAAATGTTTCCATTATCTAAAATTTTACAGTAGGCCTACAGTATGTCATTTCAATCAGACTAAGATGAATGAATAATACATGACAAAATATTGACTCAATTCAAAGTCAAAAGACAAAAATGGACTTAAAAAAATGAACATTGCTTTTGATATCTTTGTTTATTTTGCTGTGCCAAGTTGTTACTTCAAAAAGCTCCATTGTAAAACTGCTCATCTGTGTTATGGTCATGGTTGTCTGCTATGGATATGCACCACAGTGGTGTTGTTGATGATGATGAAATATCATGTAATTCCTTGAGTTTATTTGCATGTTATTTTTTTCTCTCTTTTCAGAGCAGCATCTCTGAATTAATTGACATAGTGTTGATATCTTATTAGTCTGGGTAGAGCATGTCGATGACAGCTGCTATCAGACATTTCTGTGTGTGTGTGTGTGTGTGTGTGTGTGTGTGTGTGTGTGTGTGTGTGTGTGTGTGTGAGAGAGAGAGAGAAGTGCTTTATTGGGAAGTGTAAATGATTCACAAGCTGATTCTGAGATTACCAAGGTCAAGATTCTGAGATGGTGTGATGTGCCTGTAAGTGTGTTAGAGAGAGTAATTGTAACCCAAAAGCTCATCTTCAGTAGACTGGTTCAAAATAATTGGAATATCCCCTTCAACAGTTCCTTCTTTCAGCTTATCAATGCCTGTTGTAATGAACAATCGAAAGAGGAATTACAGAATTATTTGAATTCATGTCCAGAAGAACAGTATAGTTAACGTACCCCTTGAAGAAATGCAAGATGTTTATAATGTTTTTTAAACAAATAAGACTACCCTTAATTTGACTTCTTTATTGTAGGACGGTCATGATACTTGACACATTACATACTGTATGTAGTAGACGAAACAACAGAATGTCATGAATGCAATAACTATCGTTATTGTTAACCATTGGCCTTGACATTCTTGGAAAAGGTTTGGAATCTGTATGTTTTGAAACGCTAGCTGCATCTTGTTGCTTTTGAAATCATCAAATCAAAGTGCTAGTTGTCAGCCCACTTTCATAGCTGACACAATCTGCTAATTGTCCATCAACTCAATGTGAAACATCTGTGCAGTTGCGCTGACATTTATGATTTAGTGCAATTTACTCCTTTTATTTGTGTGGTGTTCTGTTAGTGGTTACAACAGTAGGCGTTGGATTGTAGAGATACCAGCAATCTCTTTCAAATAAAAGACTTCTTCCCTGGGTTAATGAGTTGTAGTTTATGGTTTATGTTCAGCTTTAGTTAACTGTACTCTCCTTTCTTTGTGATATGATTCGGTGATTGTATTGCTAGATTGGTTCAGTACGCCCCAGCATGTTTTGTGGGCTTTGAACATCAAAGGGATGAATTTGACAAAACCTGCATCTGATTTTCTAACCACCCACGATCTGGTTTAACCAGGGGCTAAATGCTCTGAAATAGCACTGTGCTGTATTTAAAATAATTCATTGCCATTCTTTTCAGTGCAAAGGCTGAAATAATAGGCTTATTATAAACAGACTGCATGAATAGTGAATATCTAAAATGGCATTGGTAACTGAAAACATTTGCATTTAAATGATGCCGCATCCATGCCCCTAGGTGTCCATGTCCAAGTCCAAGATGACAAGATGACATCATAATTTACTGAGTGCTCCTTTTAATAAAGAAAGATAAACCTAAAAGATGATGAAAGCCAGAATATTAAATGGCATGGATCAATATTTACCGAGTAATGCATGCTCAGGTTCAGGAAAGAGCAATAGTCCATGTCATGGCTGCTGACCTACTGCGGCTCCTCTCGTAAATGGATCCTGTATGTTTGCTTTGTCTCCAGGCTCTTAGCGAGGAATGTCTACAGAAGAGAAGCCTGAAGCTCCCATGTATGTGTATGAGTCGACGGTGCATTGTGCCAACATCCTACTGTGCCTGAATGAACAGCGGAAACAGGACATCTTGTGCGACGTGACTGTGCTGGTGGACGGGAGGGAGATCCGTGCTCACAGGGCAGTGCTGGCAGCCTGTAGCCAGTATTTCTCCCAGCTGCTCGGAGCCCAGACAGAACATGAGCCAGTCATCAGCCTGCCACAGAAGGTGAGTGTCCTCATGTGGTGGTGCTACATATTTTGCATACATTAACGGCCTGCACAAATGCACCTGAATTAACTGCAAGGCATGAGTACTTGAGTACTTCGAAGTGATTGCAGTGATTAAGCAAGAAATCAAAAATTTTAACTTTTTCTCCCCAATTCTCTGCATCTTATCACGTGGCTTGTTGAGCACATTACCACGGAGATGTAGCGTGTGTGGAGGCTTCACGCTATTCTCCTCGGCATCCATGCACAACTCACCACGCACCCCACCGAGAGTGAGAACCACACATTATAGTAACCAAGAGGATGTTATCCCATGTGACTCTACCCTCCCTAGCAACCGGGACAATTTGGTTGCTTAGGAGACCGCAGCATGCCCTGGATTCGAACTCACGACTAAAGGGTGGTAGTCGGCATTAATACTCGCTAAGCTACCCAAGCCCCCTTCAAAAATTGTAACTTCATTAACGTTTCTAATTGATTACAATGGTGTTTTGGGTAGTAATTTGCAGTCCGAAGGATCCTTTTCACATTTCCCAGTTTGGTACATGGAAGTAAACTACAATGTAAAGTTCTATAGAGGTACATAATAGTATAGAGGTACATAATTTGTATTTCTATTTGCTCCAGCAGCAAAAGAAAAATCCACTATTGCTTTTCCACAAATTTCCAAGAGAAAAGAAAATGGAAAGTTGTGGTTTACACTAGTCAGAATAGTAAAATATGCCAAATGTACTCCCTAAGCAGCAGTATATGAAGCCCCATCGGAGCAGTGTTGCCTAATTATTATTTTACTAATGCCCGGGCAATATAACAAAGTAAAATGTCATAAATTTACATTTAATTATTAAAATATTAAAAAGTTTATTAGATTTACACTGCTAAATAATGTGGAAACACAACATCACAGGCTGTGAAAAGGAGTAATTCATAGTGAAGTATACAGAAAATTCTGTATGTATATTTTAAAACTATTGTGTCATACAGTATACTTCAATGTACTGTACTTTTCCTTCATGGAGTCCTGAATTGAAATTCATAATAGATGTATAGAAGGATAGAGAAGCAATAGAGAGAAAGTGTCAATGAAGAAAACGTGTTTATCTTCTGCAGCTTATTGCTGGTGTAATGGCATCTTTTGTCTTTGTCAGGGGTCTTTTAAGAGTTCCCTTTCAGAACTTCACTGTGAGAGCTGCAGGATGTATAATTTATTAATGGTTAATTCTCTGTATTGTGGTAACTCTGTAGGTGCTTTGTGATCTCAAAGCACAGACCTATCATAGAATATCCCAGATATGTCAAAAGGACCCCATTTGCCTCTGCTTGTATGTTAATTATCGTTTATCTTCAAAATGCTTAATGTCGAATTGTAGTCTGTAATGACAGAGAAATGGGGTTCATATCTCATTCTCTCCTCAGAGCCATGCTGAGTTGATTCCCTATTGCTTAATAGTGTAGAGTCTTTTGCGTGTGTGTGTGCGCGCGCGTACGTCGCTGCCTGCTGCCCTCATTAGGATCGCTGGTTATAACATTAAAGGAGTCTCATATGGTGCTTGGGTTCCATAAAGACATGCTTCTGCAGGCGGCAGCTGCTGATGGCAGCTGAAAATAGATCCACAGAATGCTCAGCATTTTCCCCCCTAGCTTTTCTATTTATTAGCAGCTCTGGGAGGACCGGCTGTCTGGGGGAGCCGTATGACTTTCTATTTTAAAGATGATGTTCTTGATGTGGCTGTGCTGCCCCAAGCATTCATGGATACCTACGAGAGTGATAGGATGATTGAAAGTGATGAGAAGGACGGTTTATTTTAGTTCCATAGACACACTGTGATTCTCTTCATCTTTCTCTCCAACACAGAGCTTGTAAGCCTTTGATAAGGAGCTTTTTTTTTTTTTTTGCAAAGATTTTTTTTTATTTCTAACCTTTATCGGTTGGCTTGATGATAAGAAGCATGCAAAGTAATTTGGTCTCTAGCAACTTGACTGTGCACCAATTGTCTGCATTTAAAGGTGACACATCATGAAAAAAAGGATTTTCTTGTGCTTTTTAATTAAGAGTTCAATCTACCCGTGGCAATTTATGGAAACTAATCTGCAAAATAATTTCTACTGTACTCCAACCTTATGAATGACAATGTGACCTACACCGATAGTTTTTACTTGCAAAGAGTTATCCATAACAGAGATCACCTACATAAAGATGTCTGTACAATAGCAAAAACAACCTGTTAAATTCCGAGGGTCAGGAAATGTAAAACTGCTTTGGTGCAATAAACTTTGACTAACAATATAAGTGGTATAATGAATAAATAAATCCTATAAATTAAATAAGAGCATGGCCCCATTAATTTGATTAAAGTTAATCTGATGTCTGTGAAATGTCAGCTTCTATTTTTTTTTTTTTCTATAGATCACAGAGAGAGGCTTTGCTCCACTGTTGCAGTTTGCCTACACAGCTAAACTGTTACTCAACAGGGACAACATCCAGGAAGTCATGTGCTGTGCAGAATTCTTAGGTGTGCATAACCTGGAAGACTCTTGCTTCCGCTTTCTACAGGCTCAGTTGAAAAGTGAGGGTGATGACATGCACAACAGCCAGAACCCCCTATTACCTCATACACTGGGTCAGAACCATCATGGAACAAAGTATGGAATTGTGCGACCAAATGATTCCAAACCACCACTTTTTGGATCAAGGCTGCACTCTTGCGACCTCAGCCCTTCCAAGGACATAAAGCAATTGCATGTCCCAAACAGCCTGCATGAATCAGACCAAGCTTCTTCCTTTGATCTCCCTCGTTGTCCCAAATATAGAAAGTACCATCAGGTATATGCGAAGCACAACTTAACCACCTCGTCAAATAGCAGTACCTCAAGCTTACACGGATCGATGCAAGATACCGTCACCAATAGTGATGCCCGGGGACTGGATCTCTCCAACGTGAAAACAGAACCAGCTGGTGGGGAGGAATGCCTACCACTGGACCTGTGCCAGGTGGAACAGGATGTTCTGGTCAGGGGTAGAGGGACTGACATGGAAAAAGACATGGAAACAGAGTTAGATGGCAGGCAGCTTAGTTCAACCCCCACTGAACTGCCTCCAAGCAAACGTTCACCAGTGTGCCTGCGCTCCCTTGTTAAAAAGGAAGTAACAACTTTGGATCAGTGTCTTTCCTCTGATGTGCAACTTGCCAACAGACCCTCTCATGTTCGAGATGGACAAGTTGCTCAGGGTGACTTTCAAAAGGACTATCACGCTTTCGTTGGTGGACTTGTGACTTCCTCAAAGAAGGTTGAGAAATTAACCGATGGATTTTCCTTCAAATCACTGTCCTTTGAAAGGATCTGTTCAACTGAAGTTGAACAGGAGAGTGACCGAAGGAGTGTCATTTTCTCCTCTCGGGCCCCCAACCATCTGAAGGCACCAGCTTATTCCTACCCTGGAGAGAGCTGTATGGGGAAGGAGACCCCGGAAGACCCATGGGCAGGTTCCAGCCAGTCATTCACATGCTCCCTAACACTGTCCCCTACTTCTGTCTCTCAAGAGCCTCCATTGTCCTATCGCCATCACCCAAAAAGCAGCTGTCCAGTGCCCATCAAAATGTGTCCCCGTTCGTCTCGCACTGAGTGCCATATCAGAACCTCTAGTTCTTGCTCTTCCTACTCTTACGCTGATGATGGCAGTGGAGGGTCGTCATCCAGCCTGCCCCAGTTTGAGCTCTCTACATCTCCTTGTTCCACCATGGCTCGGTGCCTGGCTCTTGAGCACCAGGAGCACAGCATGTCAGGGCCACCGAAGATCAAGTGCGAGATGTCGTATGACACCAATTCCAGTGACGAGTCTGGATCCTTCTCTGATGGAGATAGTGAATCATGTCCCACCAAAGAGCGCAGGCAAGAGGTTGGTATACAGTTTGTTCCACTCTTGAAAACAATTTCAAATAACATTGATAGAGAAACAAGAATATCCTCTTTATCCCAAAAACATTAGTTGAAATTAAAACTTTTCTCAAAGATGTGGTTCAAATCAAATCAAATCAAATCACTTTATTGTCACCCTACTGTGTACACGAGTGCAACAGCAGGTGAAATTCTTGTGTGCAGTTCCGAGCAACATTGCAGTAATGACAGTGACAAGACATAAACCACTTTACAATAACAACATATTTACACAAAACAATTTACATAACAAATGTACACATACTTACACAACAATTTACATAACAAATGTACACAATACACACAATGTAGAATACACATACACTAGATAAGGGTATATATATATATATATATATATATATATATATATATATATATATATATATATATATATATATATACACTAACTGAATTGGGAGAATATATTGACAGAGTGATGATGGTTAGTATCATAACAGTATCATCAGTATCCTCAGTGGTTAGTACATGTGTTTTCCAGCCATGGTGTTGTCATAAATGCATAGATTCTAATCCCACTCCTGATCCTATTCTACCACAATGGTCACAAACCATCAGGGCCTTAAAATCAAGGGCCCTGGGACAAAATTTTGTTGGTTGCCCTAAATACTTTGTGACTAATGGTTAGGCTATAACATAAGTGGCTTTTCCACCACTGGGCTGAACGATTCGCATTGCAGTACCATGCTTTTTATACTGATCCGGGCTCATTATCACGATTACAGTTTCGTTTTGCTGTGTGTTAATGCAAAATCAGGATTAGAATAGACTGAGCAAGTGACTAATCGTGAATCGGCACGTACTATATGCGTTCCAACACCACAATTCTCTGTCTGAGTTAGCACAGTTAGGCAACCATTTTGAAAAGTCCAGGTCAGGAACGATTTGTAATCGTACCGAACTGTGCTCAAGTGGAAATGCTACTGAATCCATGACTTAAAGTGCTCACCATTTGGCCCGAAAGTGGGGAAAAAAAGCCCTACATCTTTCCCAGTCCATCTGTGCTGTCCCATTAAACAGCAAATTGCCAATTGACCAAATATGCCATTTTTGTGGGCTATCAATCAAAAAAAAAAAAATCATCTTTACAAAGCATTTGCATATTGTTTGATACCCAAGTTTCATATACTGAGTATCAAGCTGCAAGAACTTGGCAAACACTGTAGTGTTGCCATGGCAATAAGCTCTGAGCTGTGTTCCGTAGGTCTCATTGACATAATTGTACCTCCTCCTGACAAGACTGTAAACATTGGCAGTTCAAAAATCTGTGTATGATAATTTGCTGTCTCAATTAGTCGTTTGATTTCTGATGACCCAGTTTAAAGGGAAGATTTCATTTTTTGTGTCAGAACATGAATGAAACAGAAATAACTTATTTTCTGGTATTGTCAGAAAGGGATTTGCAGGTAACTACATAAAAACAGAGGTATTTTCAAAGCAGAATTACGAAATGGATAACTTCAGATTTACAATCTGATTGGATGAGCCAACTTCATTTTCAAAGTCATTGAAAAATAGCAGATATGCACACCTGGGACAGCATTCAATATTCTAGAATAAGTAGCGTGTTAGCGCACTGATAAAGATGATGTCCACATATGTTGAAAATTGTACCTTATAAAATATTTGTTTTGTTGTTTTGAATCCATTTCAACATTTACACATCTGTGGGTCATTTAGCTTTTAATTTAATGTAGTTATATTTCATTTTTTTATCACCGCACAATATGGTTATTTATTTATTATTAATGTTCCGAGTTCAATTTAAGTTAAGCTCAATCAACAGCATTTATGGTATAATATTGATTACCACAAACAATTATTTAGACTTGCCCCTCTTTTTCTTTAAAAAAATAAATAAATAAAATGGTTTACAGTGAGGCACTTTCCACGGAAGTGTATGGAGTCCAATTTGTTTATTAGGTGCTACTAGTTATAACTCAAATGGAAAACCCACACAGCATGGGTCTCAGAAAGTTTTTTATATTGATTATTATTAATTATAAACTTGGCTTCTTCTTGAACTTTGATGGTGTCATAATGCTGTTGCCAGTACTTAATACTCCACTTTGCTTTGTGCCTAAGAACATTTCTTAACTGTAGTAAAATCACTGTAATGTTCAGGCTCTTATGGCTTATATGCCCATTTTAGAGGAAGAAATATGACGCATCAAAAAGTTGTTCCTTTGTTTATGCTGAAATGCAGGACTTCCTTTTCAGAGCAATTTCACCCATTCATTTGTGGTCCTTAAACTGTCTCTGTTGCCATATACATGCACTTGCATTTATTTCCTGCTGCTACAAGGAACTTCAAAAAATACAATGGTGTTACCAGAGGGCCATGACCATAAAAAAAAAAAAAACATGATAAAACCATATTATTATTATTATTATTATTATTATTATTATTACAAATGTTTTAAAGTGAAATGCAATTAAGTTACAGGGATAGTTCACCAAAAAATAAAATATTTTATATAATTCACTCACCTTTACGTTGTTCCAAACCCATATGATTTTCTTTCGTGGAACACAAAAGGAGATGTTAGGTAGAATGTTAGCCTGGCTGGTCATTCACTTTTTCTAGCATCTTTTTTTACCATAAAATGAAAGTGAATGGTGATGGAAGCTAAAATTCTGCTTAACTTCTCCTTTTGTGTTCTACTGAAGAAAAGTCATAGGGGTTTGGAACAACATGAGGGTGAGCAGTGTGTTGTATTAAGTATCCATTTGTCATACTTGAGTAAAAGTACTCAAGTAAAATTTAAAGTAGCTCATGACAAAACGACTTAAGTAAAAACTAAAAACTGATATTAAATTTACTTAAGTATCAAAAGTACAGGTAAATTTCATAAATTAGGGAACAGTTCATTAAACCCATGGCAACTTATTTGATTGTTGGTGCTCATTATTTACTCTCCCTCATGCCATCCCAGATGTGTATGACTTTCTTTCTTCTGCAGAATGCAATCAAAGATTTTAAAAGAAAATTTCAGCTCTATAGGTCAGTTCAATGCAAGTGAATGGTGGCTAGACATTTCAAGCTACAAAAAGCACATTAAGGGAGCATAAAGTTATCAATACTACAACAGTGGTTCAATGAATTTCTTCTGAAGACATTCAGTTGGTTTTGGGTGAAAACAAACCAAACTGTAACTCATTTTCACTGTATATCTTGCCATTGCAGTCTCTAGGCACGATCATGATTTCAAGCTTGATTTCACTTTCTAGTGCTTGATGCATGAGTAGAGCCCCAGGTGGCGTTATAGGAAGTGTAATCGAACTTGAAATCCTGATCACCAGGAAGACTGCTAATGTAAAAATTTATAGTTGGAAAAAGGAGTTATATTTTTGTCTATTCTCACCCAAAAACCAATTTTTTTTCCATTCAAAGACATTGATGAAACCACTGGAGTCTTATGAATTATGCAATTTTGGTGCTTTAAAGGTCTGGCCACTATTCATTTACATTGAATTGACCTACATAACAGCAATATTGTTCTGAAAATATTTTTTTTGTTGTGTTCTGCAGAAGAAAAAAATTTAAAGCCATACACATCTTGGATTGAATGAGGGTGAGAAAATTATGAGAGAATTTTCATTTTTAAACAAATTATCCCTTTAATGGCACATTCAATCACATCAGAGTAATCATATTTATGGGATTATGGGGCCAATAAGCAACCACCCAGAACACCCTGGCAACTGCATAGCAATGTGCTGAAACACAGTTAAAACAACAGCATAGCAACAACCTGACAACCACCAAGAACACCCTGTCAAGTGCAAAGCAATGTGCAAAAAACACAGAAAACAACTTAGCCACAGCATAGTAACAACCTGGCAACCACATACTGTAGCAATGTGCCAAAACACACAGCAGAGATCACCTTGATAACTGCATAGCATGCCCTAGCAACAACCCAGAAAACACTAGTTACCACATACTGTAACATAAATGTTCTACATAGCAAATATAATACTTTAGCAACCACCAGAAAACTAGTTTTGCTTCGGCAAAAACCATTCACATCTTCATAAAATATAAAAATAAATATTGTTGGACATTTTCATGAGTGCGGGTAATTATTCATACATGTCATAGCTTGTTTAAATGTAAAATCTGAACGCACGTGATTGACTTTTATATGAAGAGGTCTCTGGAAAGGCGGGAGACTGATCGCACATAACTTTATTATTTCACAGCTCTCATAATGTTTAAGCCTAAACTTATAAATTTAAATAGTCAAAAAAAAAAAGAACTCACATGAGCAGTTTCTTGTCTTCCCCAGAGGAGACCGACGACAGATCACAAAATCTTCGCATGTGATTTTGATTCAGATTCCTGATTCTCAAAGTGAATAATTCAGACTGCTTTTTGAATCTTTTTGTTTAGTTCAAAGGAATCAAATTTAAAAGATTTAACTCAAATGATTCTTTCAACGAATCACACATCACTATCTCCAATCTGCATGCATCTTTGCATGTACTGCTGTTTTTTTTTAATTATTATTTATTTATTTTAGGTGTTCAGTCGCAAAAGTAACGGAAGGGTCTTGAGAAATTTATCAGAGTAAAAGTAGCAATTTTCTCTTCAAAATGTAGTAAAGTGAAAGTAAAAGTCCAAAGAAATATTTATACGCAATAAAGTACAAATATTAAAAAACAATACTTAATTACAGTAACAAAGTATTTGTACTTTGTTACTATACACCTCTGAGGGTGAGTAAATGATAATAGTGATTTAATTTTTAGGTGTACTATCCCTTTACAACTAAATACAAAATTGATCAATTCCAGTCTAGTGTGGTCTATTGTAGCAATCCCTGCAGAAACACTATTTGTAGCCATCTTTATTCTGCCCTTCATTGTGCCAGCGTTTAAAGCTCCCAGCTGCAGGTCCCCAGACAGAGAAGTGGGGCAGTGGCCCCCAGACTCCCATCTGATGATGGGCTGCTTCACCTCAATGACTAACAGATGAGCCCTACTTCACTGTTTGAGCGCCTTCTCCCAGAAACAACCTGACTGCAGAGAGGAGAAAACGTGCATGTGCCGCTGGAAGCCTAATCTGTCATTCTAGCCTTATTACAGAACTCGCTGTAGTAGAGTGGTTAAATATAGACTTCTATTTTACACAGACTGAGCAGTTGCACAAGGTCACAGCAGAAAGAGGGAGTTTTTGTCACCGTGATTACTATATGATGGACTATCTCAGCATAGCTTTAAGTCAAGTTTCATTGCTGTGATTGCACTAAATGCAGTCATTATTTGCAGTAAATGTAAATGAACTGTAATGTGACTTGTGCATGTCTTGTGCACTTCATTTGCATGATTGTTTTTCAAATCTGTGCTGTGATTGGCGGAACAATCTGAAGACAAAGTAAACTGAAGCTCTTTGCAGTTTTTGTTGCCGTGGGTTAGTAACCTGAGCATCTGAATGAAAATTTAAATTCAGGGTGTATCATTTGTGCGTCTAATTTTATTATCATATAGCAGTTGTAAGGAATCTGAAAATATGAGAAGATGCGCAACAAAGACAAACGCAGTTAAACACTTCTGACAGATAAGATTCACAATATGTAGACAATTAAAATGTCAATTAGAAATGTTGTCTTTGTATTCATTCGTTCATTCATTCTTAAAAAAAATTGACTGAAAACAATTTTTATAACTGATCATTTAACTTTTGTAACTGGTGATATTCTGATAATTTAAGTCTTCAAATATTTATTTATATTAATGTATATATTTTATTATTATGGATTCATACCTCCATTCACAGCATTGCTGTTTGAACATGTCTAAAGCACTTATAAAGTACTTACCACTGTGCCACAGCGTAGACTTGAGTATTATATATATATATATATTTTTTTTATTATTGATGAAAAAACAGTTTCATAATTCAAAAGAGTTTTATCATTATGATTGACAGCCATTGTTTCTTCATTAGCATGCTGAACACAGATAATAAATAGAGGGCAGTGTCATCTAGTGGTGAACCATTGTATTATTTTCAGTGGTTTTGCCTAATAGAGATTTTATTTTTCAGTTTGTTTGGTAAGATGTGCAAGGTGTTGAATGTGCATTCTTAAAATTTGTGTTATTTTTTGCAAGTTTTGCAGTAGAATCTTTAATGTATTTAATTCGTAAAAATGTAATGTATCCTACGCAAAACAACAACAACAACAACAAAAAATGTTTTTGTATATTTGCAGGTGAAACTGCCTTTCTCTTTAGATCACATCACAAAGCTTCCACGGAATGACTTTCAGCTGATGATAAAGATGCATAAACTGACCTCGGATCAGCTAGACTTCATCCACGACATGCGACGACGCAGTAAAAACCGTATCGCTGCTCAGCGCTGCCGGAAAAGGAAGCTGGACAGCATTCAGAACTTGGAGTGTGAGATTCACAAACTGGTAAGCCGCACTAACAACCATGTAGTGTTTGCTTGTTCAGGCTGCCAGAATGTAAAAAGTGTCATTACTGTACATGGGTGATTTTTCAACTAGGGGCTCTTTTGACTATTTCTGACTAAAATTAAACTTCTGATCTGCTCTTTGCCTTGATGTACTTTTTTATTATTATTGTGAATTTTAGCATGATGTATGTGACAGCAGTATTGTGCACAGAAATTCTTTGTTATAAAGAAAAAATGTACAGTAAATACACAAATTAACAAAATATTATTTAAGTTCTCAACAAAAAAGGCAAAGTAGATTTTCCACAGTGAATGCATTTTTGCATCTTTTGTGCTAATTTTCAGTTGTATTTTCATGTAAACATGCACTTAATAGACATATTTGATGTTTGCGCCACATCTTGCTTTATCTTTAGCATCTTGTACAGATGTGCTTGTTTTTAAGAAGGTGTGTCAAGTTAAAAAGAACTTCAACTTTTACATTTTGAAGCACTGCTTCCAACTTTTTTCGGTTTGAAAGGCCTCTTATAAAAATGTGAAAAAAGTTTACATGTACAATAAATGATTACACAATAAGACATTGTAGAGCTGTAGCATTCTACCCTATAAAACTGGAATTTAAAAAAAGTTTAAATTATTCTAGTGGACAGAAGTGTCCCCTAATTGAAGAATCACCCTTTTATGGTTTTATTTTTTTACTGTCTCATTCATTATTTTGTTTGTGTTTTGTTTCCTGTTAAATTAGGTTTGCGAGCGACAGAAGCTCCTAACCGAACAGAACCAGTTGAAGGTCTGTATGGGAGAGCTCTGGGAAAACTTTTCATTTTTGTCTCAGGAGGTCTGCAGGGAGGAACAGGGGAGTCCAGGCCAGACCCTCACATCAGTATCATCTCCATATCATCTGCATCCTGGGCCTGTTTCATCCAGTTCAACCAGTACAGACCTTAGAATCTCTCCCAGTCCCACCAGTATAGATCTCACGCTCACTTCCAGTGGCAGCATGGTGTCGTCCCAAAACTTCTCTGACTGCCAGGCCATGGCTGAGTCACCATGTCCACACCTAAGGGTGACCAGAGAGGCTGTGCTGTCCCAGGACAGTGGCACCTCTTTGAGGTCTGAGTCCTCACTCCAGACAGCCAACTCGAGCGTGACGATGGATTTCTGCCAGGAAATGACTGAGAAATGCACGACAGAAGAGCAACCACAGAGGAACTGAATCTAGTTTCCTGGATTTTTTTTTGTCATCATTTACTTACCCTGATGTTGTTCCAAAAGTATGGTTTTCTTTCTCAGTCTGAGTCCCCGTTCACTTTTTTGAAAAAAAATAAAAAATAAATCTCAATTTGTATTCCACTGAGGAAAGAAAGTCTTGTTTGAATCTACAGGAGTAGATGAGGGTGAGTAGTTCATTTGTTTGTGAACTTTCCCTTCTTTAATACACAACTATTGGTTTAATCAGATTTTTAAATGTTACACTTCTTTCATCAGCATTAAGTTTTGTTTGTTGCTTTTGTTTGTTAACTGCATGTTATCAGGTTCATGATGTATTACACCTGTATATTATAGTTGTGCGTGCGTGTGTGCGTGTGAGCGTGCGTGTGAGCGTGCGTGTGAGCGTGCGTGTGAGCGTGCGTGTGTGAGCGTGTGTGTGCGTGTGTGCATGCATATGGATAAAATCTTGTATTTGCTGTATAGGATGCAAAAATCTTTCTTTTTCTAAAATCTTTTACTTTCCATCCATATGTATGGTACCTAAATCTCAAAATATTTATCTCAGGTGTGTGGTTAGGGGTGTGTGGGTGTCTGTCTGTCTGTCTGTCTGTGTGGGTGTGGGTGTGGGTGTCTGTCTGTGTGTGTGTGTGTGGGTGAGTGGGTGTGGGTGTCTGTGGGTGTGGAAACATCAAATCAAGCAACATAAACCAATGTGATTTTAATGTGTTTCAAACTGTTTTGTACCTGTGCTGCATCATTTTTTTATTTTACATGCAAGCTTTCATTATGTACACCAAGAGAAAATGTTTGATTGAAACATTTGCACATGAAAGCAATTAGCTTATCTTTTTTTTTTTTTTTTTCTATTTCTTTATTTTTTTTTTTTTTTAGGATTTATTTCCATTCTTAATAATAACAATTTATAATTCTTTATCTTCAGGCAGAAACCTAGTCATTTTATCAGATAAGTGAAGAAATATAACCTATTTGAACATCTGATCTCCTTGATATTTTATAATGATCGTTTGATTAGATCATTAACCATAAAGCACTCCGATCTCGATAAGCTGCATTTACTATTGTCCTCTCATATATTTTGTAATGAAGTAGCATTATATATAACAGCAATTTTCTAGAGGTTTTTTGAAGCTCAGATTTCTAGACTGTTAAAAAGATTTGGTTATATCATACCGACTTTGTACATTTTTGGCAGCTCACATTTAGAACTTTTAGATCTGCTTTGATTCCTGCAGGGTGTTGATGTGCACACAACGTCATTTTGCTATTGTCAGAATCAAATCAATATTATTTTCCACTCTTATGTTTGTTTATGGGGTTATATTTTGTTAGGGATGCTGACTTGTTTGTCTCAATCACCTGAATGTTCTGAATGTAGTCTAATTTAGTATGTAAAGTTCCTGATGTTAAAGAAATAGTACACGTCACACTCCTGGTGTAGATAATGTTAATCTTACGTTAAGCTAAATTCGGTCCCTCCTCCAATTATCTATGTTTTTTTCCTTGTTACTCCCTAAACACAAAAACACTTTGTTCACAATTTAGTGGCTCTAACCATGTTTATGAGCACTCACCTGTGTGCCGTCACAGTACTGAAGTTTAAAGGTGGCATTTTTAAGATGTAAGTAATTTAGCTGATTAATTTAAAATTATATAGTAAATTGCATGATTTTAATTAACAAAGCATTTTTCGTATTTTGTTTCTACAAGGCTTTGGCACTCATAAATGTTACAGTATGTTTGCTTAAGTCGGTTTCTATTTTTATATTAGGCAAAAAAATAAAAAAATAGCTTGGACATTTATGAAATCGCATCCAGTAATATTGGTTAATTTGTGCACTCAAATATGTGACTATCAAGTATCCAAATATCCTACAAAACATTTACAAATTACCATAGAACATTTTTCAGAATTTGTACATTTGCTTAAGGATGGATTTGGACAACGCTTTTTGTCATGCCTTTGTTATATGCAACACAATTGTGATATGAAGTAAGGGCGGATATGATGATTCATCTTTCTTGAGTTTACATAATAAAAGGAGAGTTTGGAAATTCACAGATCTACCTGTAAAATCGATATACCTCTTGTCTCAGACAAGGTCTGAAGCAGAACTGGTTTACAACCTTTTAACAAGACGTTTTACAGTCATTTTGTTTATGTAGATTTTGTATTTATTGTACATATAACGATTCTGTTTATAGTTATTTGTGCGATTCTTTGAAAAATTATTGTTTTGCTCTTATTTGTTAATTAAATCTTGAAAAGTTGTGACCTCAGTGTTCATAATCTTATCAAACTGTATTTGTAAAATTCTTGAACGTGTCCACGTTTAATTTGTCTAAATAAATTGCCAAGCATGTTTTATGCAGATTTAATGTGTTCATAATCCTCAGACCACATGATTTAAAAGTATCAGTATTGTCCAGAATTCAAGCACAAACACACTTGGAATCAAGAATATTTTCTTAATTTGATGTACGAACTCAATAGCTTGCATCACATTTTGTGGATGTAAGCTAAAATGTTTTAAAAATGTTCTTATTTGCCAGCTGTCTGTAGGTATGAAGCTCTTATAAATATGCACAGATGTCCTTTATATTCCATCATTAGAAATGGAAAAGCTTGTACTCCATGCTTTACTGGTAAATTAAGGTACTTATAATAAAAAATAAACGGTAGAAAACAGCACTACTTATACCAAAATAAAGCTGCATTAAAACCAGTGCTTCCCAAGCAGAGCAGATCAGAGTTGAACTCTTTGTCGCTGATATCTCCATTCATTTCTGCCCATGAACGGACTGTTACATTCCTGTTGTCCTTCCTGTCCTTCTCTCTTTCATTTTTTCATGATGGAAGAGATATCCAAGAACACACTCTGTAAAAACACAAACGTTTCCATTCAGAAAACAAATTTGTACTCCAAGAATACTTTTATAGAATTTATGCATAATATAATATCATTGTTTATTTACATAATTCTAAATATTCTGACATTTATATAATTTTATATTTTTATAATTATATAAATGGTATTAAAATATAGAATGAAAATAGGCTACATTCATTTTGTAGCTGAAAACTTAGGAGAATGTCACACAAAAAAGTAAAATTATGTATAATAGTTATATTAGATTATCGTTCTATATAAAAAATGTTTTGCGGATAGTTTGCAAATCAATGCATTTTTCTTTTCCAAAAGATACAGCTGAAGCATATGGTAGCTTTTTACTTACAAAACACTTTTTGTTTCCTCCAGAATAAAAATAACAGGCATAATATTACTCTAAAATGTTATACTATATATATATATATATATATATATTGTATATAGCCTATTTTATCATTTAAAAAATATATGGAATAAATATACATTTCCTTTTGTAGCTGAAAATTTCATTTTGTAATTTAGTCAAAATGTATGGTTTATGTCCAGAATATAATTGTTTTGTTGATAATTGCAAAATCAATCCAATTTTGCTTTTCCAAAAAATAATTGGAATGAAAATATTGAAGCTTGCAGGTATGACTCGAGTCAGATTGTTTGAGTCTTATTTTTAAAGAAGTTAATATAAAGAGACCTGGGGGCATCTTACAGAAAGATCCTAATTTATCTGCTTGGTTGCCATGGTAATTTCAGTAAGGATCTCATTTAGGACAAAAGCTATTAAAGAATAGAATTTTCTAAGTGCATTATCTTATCTTAACAATAGATAGGATTTGTTTCTGTTAAATAAATGTTTTAAAAATCATGACTTAACTGATCAGATCTTAAATTAAGTCTTAAGATAGGAAGTTTTCTGTAACACCTCCAGGACTCTAATTGACCAAATCAGTAGCCATGTGTCTTTTGCCTCTACTTGCCATAGACATCCGTCGTCCTCCTGGAGGTGGGTTCATAGGCAGGTCGTTGAGGGAGCCTAGCTCGGACTCCGAACTTCTTGTGGATGGACAGGACGGACTGCCGGACATGCTATCTGAGGGCATGCGGGCCATGAAACTGGCCTTCCTGTTTTGTGGATGGTAGTCGCTTTCAGAGGAATCCATACCATCATCCCCCAGGTCCGGCACATGACTGGGCCTGTGCAGAGTGTTGCGAAGGCAAGCTGGTATTTCAGGATGGCAGGGCCCTTGGGCATATTGACCCTGATGACCCGAGTTTAAAGGCCTAATGTCCCTCTCCGCATCAATACTGTTTTCTAGATGGTTTTGGTTGTCCCTATCCTCGAGCTGGTCCATGGAAGCTTGGGAGTGCAGTTCATGGATCATGCCCTGGCTGGGTTGTAGCATTTGACGAGGCTGTTGTGTTATGCAGGACACTGGGAGGGTGGCCGCAGCCACGCTGTTGTGCCTCAGCACATCATTGCTTGAACCTGAATAAGCACTGGTTTGAAACATTGGTGGAGGGTCCATTTGCCCCTTTTGGATAAAAGCTTTCAACTGTGTTTTATTGTGGGGTGATAAGTCTGTCATCACGCACAGTTGCTGAATGGTTGAATGGTGCTTTGGTTTGCAAAGACCGTCGTCCTCAAGATGGAGACCGGTTAGAGTCCGTTTAATTTTCCTCACCCCTAAGTGAGATATTTCCAGTAGGTTCAGGAACAAAGAAACCCCTGCGATGACAATCATGAAAACCATGAAGAGGGTCTTCTCTGTCGGTCTAGACACGTAACAGTCCACGCTGTTTGGGCAAGGCAACCTCTTGCACTTGTACAAAGGATCCAGACCTATCCCATATAAGATATACTGCCCCACAATGAACGCCACTTCCACCACTGATCTGGTAAGGATATGAATGATATATGTCCGCAGTAAGGAGCCCCTCAAAGGAGCCTTTTTCATTTTCTTTTGTTCGTCTAACCTTCTCCGTTCCTTCTCCAACTTCTTGTACTCCTCCAAAAGGGGCTCCGTCTCTTCTAGCTCTGCTCTCAGCTGGATTTTTCTCTTGTGCCGCTCTTTTTCCAAAGTCCTCAGCTGGTACAGAGCATGTCCCATGTACACTAATGAGGGTGAGGACACAAAAATGATCTGTAGTACCCAGAAGCGAATTAGCGATATTGGGAACGCCTGGTCGTAGCAGACGTTCTTGCATCCCGGTTGGTCCGTGTTGCAGACAAACTCACTCTGCTCGTCCACCCAAACGTCCTCTGCCGCTACACCAAGAACCAACATCCGAAATATGAACAGGATTGTCAGCCAGATTTTCCCCACAATGCTGGAGTGAATGTGAACCTCTTCTAAAATGCTCCCCAACAAGTTCCAGTCCCCCATCTTCACCGCCACATGTCCGTGCTTGGTTTAAGAAAAATAATGTAATTATTTAAATACGTTTATCTTACTGTTCAGCATGGGTGAATCACTTTTTCATTGTTTTTCTTCATTATGCATTGGTGCATGATTTTGTGCATGGATTCAACAAACAAAAAGCATATTTTGACGTAGTTTGCAAGTTCAAATGTCATGAAGTCGTGCACATGCAGCTACAAGATTTGGAAAAAATCTACCTGTAGCATGCTAAACTTTTCACAAATTTACAGTACTTAGATGTAAACAAAATGACAACCAAACTAATTAAAGTGCAGATGATTAATCAAAACAAAAGTAAACTTACATTTCAGTGAGATGTGCTGTCTAGTTTCCAAACAAGCATGTTGTCCCCAACTAGGAATATCCTTCCCTCATTTTACAGCCACAGAGTTCGCCCATTAAAACACAGCCAGTCTCTCCACATAACGTTGGCCACAGTGAATGTTCCCCACAGTTGTTGCATGCAGCAAGTTCACAGGATGTATAAATTGATCAGAAACTGATGGGACAATGCCCCATGGCAGATCTTGTCACGAAATTGCTGAAAGCAGCACCCCCCCACACATAAAAAGTTGCTTGTGGTGCCAACCAACCGAATGACCCTCATGCAGTCAATACAATGTACTGCTCAACAAAATATCATGAAATTGCTCTCTAGCAGGCCTTTTGCTTGCAATCCTGCTCATTTGAGTTCAGCTACGACTCAAACAACAAAAAGGGCAAGCACACATATCTATCATATTAATCTAATGTACAATTGCTTTGTCTGTCAAAATGGCACAAAAGGTGCCGTTCATATCCAACCCACCACACTGCATGAAACAAAGACAAGAATGGGAAATATATCAACTCTGTTTCATCTTTTCCTTTCTGTTTCCATTTGAGTTGTTGTCGAAGCTTGCAATGTTGTTTACATTTGTCAGCACTCAATGTCAAATGAAAGACCTTGCGCTGGATTGCATCAGCCCCCAACCCCACTCCACCCCCCACCCCTACTCACCACCACCACAACCAAATTCATCAATATTGCAGTGATTTTTATTAGCTCGTTCTTTTCAGTTTTATGCAACGGAAATCTTGTTAAAAGCACATTTTCACAATATTGCACATTTCCCCTAAAAATCCAGTAGCAATTGATCTAAAAGAAAAAAAATGGGGAGCAAACAGAGACCCACCAATCAGCATGTGCATGTGAGTTGGGTATCCTGATTCGTCCCTGCCTTGAGCCTTTCAGGCACTGCACAACTGGATCATGGCGCTTATCACACTACATGCTTCATAAAATGACCAGCCACCCCTCAAGGCCTTTAATTAGCTTTCCATCACATGTTGACATTGTCAATGAGGGATTGATTTGATTTTCCCTTGTTGAAGCTTTAACTGCAAATGCCAGAAGTCACATCAGGGACATTACATAATGAGTTCATACGGCATGAACTATAAAAAAAGCATCCATTGGTGTTTGTTTTGTGGTGGTTCATTTGAGCTAATTGCCTTCAACGTGTTGGGGGGATGTGCTCAGTGAATTTCAGGGATGTTTTGAGGAACATTTTGTATGGTATTTTGAAAATAGGGCTATTTTGAGTTTTGCAGGTCTAAATGCACTAAAGTGTAAGAGAAGAGTAGCCATGATTTTTTACTTTACATTTGTATTGAAACATGCAATTGAAGAAGAAAAAAAAACTAACAGGATTTTATATTTGTTGTGGTGTAAAGACAGTGAGGGGGGCTGGGAGTTAGAAAATGGATGTTCGAAGCAGTGGGATGAACATCCACCATGCTGATAGATTACTTCACTGTGATACATTTCAATCAATACAGGCTCGTGCAGTCCTGATCTGCCTGTTTGGAGATAATGAGATTCCAGCATGCCCGTGGATATTTAATGAAAAGAGGTTTAGGGTGTGAACGGGGTAAAGAACAGGGTGTGAACGGCATTCACTTGAAAACATCTAAAAATAATGTTAGATCATCATAGAGAAACATATTAAGAGTTTTATTACCTCAATTTTCTTTGTGGCACTCTTCGAGTTGTGTTGTGTTGTGTACCAATAACATAATCATGAGTCATTTGGTAGAAAATATTATTTTTTCTTTATGAAAAAAGAGATTCACACATTCACTTCATCATATACATTATTAAATTTACAACCAAGTATGATCTGGTAAAGTTACTGTATATACTGTTTAAAATAGAAACATGGTGCTACAGAGGTCTCCGTAGGTCATGAACTATGTGTTGTACAACATATGACTGGCCAAAGGTTTAATTGCTTTGACATGTAATAAATATGTATTATGACAAAATATACAGTTTTGCATAAAGTTCAAAATAATATTTTTTATTCTCAAGCTTAACTAGTATCACATTGCAATGCAGTTCTCTCCATCTCATACACACACACACACACACACACACACATGTTGGTGAAGCTATCTTTATGAGGACTCTCCATAGACATAATGATTTTTATACTGAACAAACTATATATTCTATCCCCTAACCCTACCCCTAAACCTAACCCTCACAAAAAGCTTTCAGCATTTTTACATTTCCATAAAAGCATAATTTAGTTTTAGATTTGAATTATTGGGACACTAGAAATGTCCTCATAAACCACATTTATAATATAATACCAATGAAATTACCAGTTTGTAACCTAAAAACATGTCCTCGTAAACCACTTAAACCCGCCCACACACACACATAATATATATATATATATTAGTATGTACAGGTACACAGACTTAACAACTGAACAATATAGATATCTTACTTACAACATCAACAAAAAAATCTAAATTATTAGAACTTTTCAGTGATTTAGTCTAAGGTAAAACATTTATTTTCTGAGCTCTCTATTAATCTGGCCATTACTAATTCATTAACTAATAACATATACACTACCGTTCAAAAGTTTGGGGTCACATTGAAATGTCCTTATTTTTGAAGGAAAAGCACTGTACTTTTCAATGAAGACAACTTTAAACTAGTCTTAACTTTGAAGAAATACACTCTATACATTGCTAATGTGGTAAATGACTATTCTGGCTGCAAATGTCTGGTTTTTGGTGCAATATGTACATAGGTGTATAGAGGCCCATTTCCAGCAACTATCACTCCAGTGTTCTAATGGTACAATGTGTTTGCTCATTGGCTCAGAAGGCTAATTGATGATTAGAAAACCCTTGTGCAATCATGTTCACACATCTGAAAACAGTTTAGGTCGTTACAGAAGCTACAAAACTGACCTTCCTTTGAGCAGATTGAGTTTCTGGAGCATCACATTTGTGGGGTCAATTAAACGCTCAAAATGGCCAGAAAAAGAGAACTTTCATCTGAGACTCGACAGTCTATTCTTGTCCTTAGAAATGAAGGCTATTCCATGCGAGACATTGCTAAGAAATTGAAGATTTCCTACAACGGTGTGTACTACTCCCTTCAGAGGACAGCACAAACAGGCTCTAACCAGAGTAGAAAAAGAAGTGGGAGGCTGCGTTGCACAACTGAGCAAGAAGATAAGTACATTAGAGTCTCTAGTTTGAGAAACAGACGCCTTACAGGTCCCCAACTGGCATCTTCATTAAATAGTACCCGCAAAACACCAGTGTCAACATGTACAGTGAAGAGGCGGCTGCGGGATTCTGGGCTTCAGGGCAGAGTGGCAAAGAAAAAGCCATATCTGAGACTGGCCAATAAAAGAAAAAGATTAAGATGGGCAAAAGAACACAGACATTGGACAGAGGAAGACTGGAAAAAAGTGTTGTGGACAGATGAATCCAAGTTTGAGGTGTTTGGATCACAAAGAAGAACGTTTGTGAGACGCAGAACAAATGAAAAGATGCTGGAAGAATGCCTGACGCCATCTGTTAAGCATGGTGGAGGTAATATAATGGTCTGGGGTTGCTTTGGTGCTGGTAAGGTGGGAGATTTGTACAGGGTAAAAGGGATTCTGAATAAGGAAGGCTATCACTCCATTTTGCAACGCCATGCCATACCCAGTGGACAGCGCTTGATTGGAGCCAATTTCATCCTACAACAGGACAATGACCCTAAACACACCTCCAAATTGTGCAAGAACTATTTAGAGCAGAAGCAGGCAGCTGGTATTCTATCGGTAATGGAGTGGCCAGCGCAGTCACCAGATCTGAACCCCATTGAGCTGTTGTGGGAGCAGCTTGACCGTATGGTACGCAAGAAGTGCCCATCCAACCAATCCAACTTGTGGGAGCTGCTTCTGGAAGCGTGGGGTGCAATTTCTCCAGATTACCTCAACAAATTAACAGCTAGAATGCCAAAGGTCTGCAATGCTGTAATTGCTGCAAATGGAGGATTCTTTGACGAAAGCAAAGTTTGATGTAAAAAAAATCTTATTTCAAATACAAATCATTATTTCTAACCTTGTCAATGTCTTGACTCTATTTTCTATTCATTTCACAACGTATGGTGGTGAATAAGTGTGACTTTTCAGGAAAACACAAAATTGTTTGGGTGACCCCAAACTTTTGAACGGTAGTGTATGTCTATACAACACAGTACCATAATTAAAATTTCCTTGACAGCTTAATTTTGTTGGAGTGAAGATACTTTAAGTCACATTTAAGAAACTTAACATGGATGAAATGAGGTTTGTGAATGGCAGCTTAGTAACTGAGTTTAGTAGTACCATCACAGTGTTAATAGTTGTTTTAAAGGGCCTGGGTAGCTCAGCGAGTATTGACGCTGACTACCACCCCTGGAGTTGCGAGTTCGAATCCAGGGCATGCTGAGTGACTCCAGCCAGGTCACCTAAGCAACCAAATTTGCCCAGTTGCTAGGGAGGGTAGAGTCACATGGGGTAATCTCCTCATGGCTGCGATTAGTGGTTCCGGCTCTCAATTGGACGCGTGATAATTTGTGTGTGGATCGCAGAGAGTAGTATGAGCCTCCAAGTGCTGTGAGTCTCCACAGTGTCATGCACAACGAGCCACATGAAAAGATGCACGGATTGACTATCTCAGAAGTGGAGGCAACTGAGACTTTACTCTGCCACCCGGATTGAGGTGAGTAACCGTGACACCACGAGGACCTACTAAATAGTGGGAATTGGGCATTCCAAATTTGGAGAGAAAAAAATTTAAAAAAAGTAGTTTTAAAAGACCCCATGAAATTAGCATGCCAAGATTACCTTTTTTGGCTATTCTAGTGTACTTTCAAAAGTGAGCTCAGAGGTTGTTAATTGATGGTATATGATTCTGCTGAAGCCATCAGTCCATTTTGTTTCAGATTTTCAAGTTTATTAGTGGAAGTTCTAGTCAAGAATTACATTACCCATGATCCCGAGGGGGAAATCTACCAGAAACTATCAGAAAGTTGGTGCAAAATAGGCGGTAAAAGAGCTCAGCAGTAACCGCCCACTCCTATGATGCACTGCGAATGAAGCAATTGAGTTGTTCTTCCTACACCTTCAAATTTAATTACAGTCTACATATGTAAATGTATGAAATATTTTGCAATAAACTAACACAACCGGTCAAAAGTTTTGAAACACTCGTGCTTTATTTTATATATATATATTTTAATCGCAATTAATCACAAATGCCCCCGGACCCTAATAAGGAAGATTCCTAAGAAATGCAAGCTTGTAGTACCACCTGTAGTACTCCAGAGGGCAGTAAGTGAAACTTCAGCTGTGTGGCAACACACAGTTTATAAAGTGAACAAAACAACCCTTCAGCAGCAGCTCAACACAAACATGTGTTACGTTCTTGCATTCAAAACACTTGATGGAGCGCAAATCCGAACTAAGAGATCTCAAGATGTGTTCTAAGTATTAAACTATATTTAACTTAAGACAGTGACCTAAAAATTTATGTTTATGACGCAACACACCCAAGACGCTACACAAGCATGTCTGACGCAGGTATACATTGACGGGCCCTTAAACAAGCCCTCATAATAAATCTCCAACTGATTGACAAATTCACTTGTGAAATGGATTGCTGTGAACTGTATTCTCAATTATGTTCAATAATATGGTAGTAAACAATAAATTGTATTGTACAGTGTATTCTAAAACCGCCTTTTGTGTTGTCTTATAAAAGATTAACTCTTCTGCCACAAGAATGTAATGCATTTGAATTATCTGAATATTTTTTATTTAATATATATATATATATATATATATATATATATATATATATATATATATAATTTTTAAATATTTAAAGATAACTATGTATAATCATTTCACAATTATTTATTGAATTATTTCAATATGTTATATGTGGGGCTTTCTCAGCAAATATTTGTATATGCAATTAAATGCGATTAATCGCAATTAATTAATCGGGACACCATGTAATTAATTCGATTAAAGTTTTCATTCGATTGACAGCCCTAATATATATATATATATATATATATATATATATATATATATATATATATATATATATATACATACACATTCTTTTTCACATTTTACAATAATAGTAGTCATCAAAACTATGGAATAACATAACTGGAACTATATGACTAAACAAAATCCAAAATAAATAAAAAATGTGATCTATTTTAGCATCTTCATAATCAACCTTTGCCTAGAATTTGCAGACATGTACTCTTGACATTTTCTCAAGCAACTTCTTGAGGTATCATCCTGGGATGCTGGGCACTTATTAGCTGCTTTTCTTTAATATTTGGTCCAAGTCATCAATTTCAAAAACGTTTTTTTTTTTTTAAATAAAATTTTTGTTTTATAATTAAATAAATTAATATGGTGGCACGATTATATTTTTTGTCTACAAAACTAATTTCAAACATTTAAGCATACGCCTCATCAAAAGATCATTTGATGTTAAAGATCACAAGAAACATTTCAGTCAAGTGTTTCAAAACTTTTGACCAGTAGTGTATATAGATATAATACATTGATTCAATACTTATAATAAACCACTTTAAATCAATAGTTCTTAATTCAATTTCATCATTTGCAATACTTCATGGAATTACAGCTCATTCTCTCAAGAAACACATTAAAGTTCACAGGCTTGTACCGTTGTCTTTTTGTCCGATTTTGAAATACATATTTGCTTCAAATCAAAGTTTGTAATGTTGTGAATCATCTCAGGTTGGTTGTTTTTATGGCTTAGAACTATTTTATGAAAAATTACAAAAATATTTCTGAAACAAGGACTGTTAAAAAACGGCACTGTTGCACTCTATAGCAAGCAGCAAATCCAAACTTCATGGCTATAATGTAAAGTAAAGCCTATTGGATATTTTATAAGCCATTTCATGGGGTCTTTAATACTGGAAAACTATAGTTTACAAAGCTGAAAGCTCTAAACTAGTTCATATTGCCACCACTTTTCTGAGACGGAAACCAACACTCTGAACCTATTCAATGGTGTCAAGAGTTGGTTTTAGTTTTAGTGTTAGTGCGAAGCCTCTGTAGCTCTTCCTCCAGTATGTTGATTTTCTCCAGCAGGCTGGCTCTGTCCTGCAACGCTTTCTGTTCTGCCACCTTCTGGGCCTCAAAAATCTTCCTTTCATACCAGCGCTCCAGCTGCGTGGATACAGTCTCAAAGAAACGGTGCGTCACTTCCATGGCATGCAAGTTTGCTCGCTCCTGGATGAAGGTGGCCTCTGTGGGCCTATCTGCAAAAATCTCCAAGGTCTTCATGGCCCCACCATCTTGGGAGTGAGCGTGATGTGCTTTAATCCTGTCCTTCAGGTGTCTGGGATGTTTCCAGGCTGGACCGGGAGCCTGATCTCTATCACTGTTATTGAATTGCTTGCTGAATGTGGATTGGCTGCTGCTGGCACTGCTGTCAAACAGTTCATCCCTCTTGTCTGGCCTGGGCTTCGAGAAATCTACCTCCTGTAGTTCTGTTCTCCGCCACTTGGGGCCAGCCAGCTTCCGTGATAACAGTTTGTGTTTCACCATGGATAGGTCTGGCAAATTATAGTAATCATATGTGTGAACATGGAAAGAGATTTTAGCAAAACAAAGTATTAACTATTTGTACGATTGATAAAGAGTCATATATTCCAGAGTGCATGAAATATGCTTTGTTTTGCTAAGAATGTAAACTAGGTTCATCTAATACATCATAAACCCACAGAATGGCTTTAGGATATAAGAAATAAGATATTAAAAAATATTATATTGAGAGGAATTTAATTATTAAAACAAGTGAAAATATCGTCCATTTGTGCATGCACAAGCATGCACTATTAAAGGAATAGTTCATCAAAATGTCTCAAACCCAGTCCTCTGCTCAAGCCCCTCCAAAATGGACAGCATGGAAAATATGTTTACCTTAGTGAACTCAATGGACTAAATGTACCAGCAAACTCATGAACGAAGATTTTTAGAAGAATATCCCAGCTGTGTAGGTCCATATAATGCAAGTTAACAGTGTCCAAACTTTGAAGCTGTAAAAACATATCAAGGCAGCATAAAAGTAATCCATGTCTTCAGAAGAAATATGATAGGTGTGAGTGAGATATAGATCAATATTTAAGTCCTTTTTTACTATAAATCTACATTTTCAAAACAGCCCTCATAAGTGCTCTTCTCTCCTAAGAGTTCTTCTTCTTTTTGGCAATTTGCATTCTTTGTGCATATCGCCACCTACTGGGCAGGGAGGAGAATTTATAGTAAAAAAGGACTTCTGAAGACATGGATTTAACCACTGGAGTTGTATGGATTACTTTTATACTGCCTTCATGTGCTTTATTTGAGCTTTAAAGGTGTGGTCACCATTCCTTTGTATGGACCTCCAGAGCTGAGATATTCTTCTAAAAATCTTTATTTGTGTTCTACAGAAGAAAGAAAGTCATACATATCTGGGATGGCATGAGGGAAAGTAAATGAGTGAATTTTCATTTTTGGGTGAGCTACTCCTTTAACGTGACCACAGAAGTATTTAACACTTAAGCCACACTTAAACCGTATCATTGCATTTGATAAAATACCAAACAAATATACTGTTGTTCAAAATGAAGACAAAAAGTGTTTGGACACTTTCTGGTTGTTAAACATTAGTGGAACATATAATTAACTACAACTGTGGTTACTGTGCTAGGACACATGTGTGAACTTGATGAGAACTGACTTCATTTGCTACATCTACTAACACTCACCTTTGGACCAACTGGTTAAAAGTCATTGCTCAGAAAATTGAAGAAAGTTCTGAGAAATGGTCAGGCATCATATGTTAGCAGATGCCACTTGGTTTGATATTTTGATTTCAAATGCAATGACATTTATATATTTTAAGACTCAAGATATTTTTTGCAGCCACCGCATAATCAAGATACATACACTGAAAACAAATATGTTATAACAATTACATTTTTTCTGTGAAAAGTATCTATTTTTATGGATGTTTAGGTGTTTTTCAAACCTGAAGAACCATCCAGCTTCATCTCAATGTATCTCTTCCCCAGCGTGTCCTCAAATTCAAGACTTTTCACATCCGAGCGTGGCCCTGCTCCTGGGATGGGTAACACGTTGACGTAGTTGGCCAGCGTGCTAGAGCTCTCATCAGAGATGAGTGATAGCAGTGGGAGACCCTCTGAGTCTGTGTCCACCAGAGAGTGATCCGCAGATGGAGACCGCAGGAGTTTGTAGCATTGTGTCTCAGCAGGCATTCGCACTTCAAGATCATGTATCTTAGACATGCACCAGCTTTTCACCTCATTGGTAGCAGCTACCTGCTTGAAAGACAAAATAGAGCAGCATCAGTTAAATTAAGTCTAGATCATATAAAGGAAGGTCACCACAAAATGTCATTTTGTAATGGTTTTCTCACCCTCATGTCATTCCAAAACCATATGCCATTATTTTTTCAGTGGAATACAAGAGTAGACTGTTGAACTAATATGGACTTCTAATTTTATAGTGCTCTTTTTTTATTATTATGAACTATTGTTGGATGCCCGAGTCACATAATGTTTCTTCAAATATTTCTACGTTTGTGTTCAACAGACAAAATAACAGCATATGTGTCTGAAACAGCATGAGGGTGAGTAAATAATCATAGAATTTGTATTTTGGGGTGAACTACTTATAACTAAGTTATAAGTCTGATTATCTTGATGTTGGAGTTCTTCACTTGTTCTGTTGTACCTGTCTTCTCTCGCCCTCCATTCGTTCCACTGTGGCTCTCTGATTGATTCGATAATGACACTCCATCCTCTCTGCTGATACACGCTCCTGCGTCAGTTTCTCAAGCACTTGAAACTGATCACAACAAAGATACACAATATAACAGTCTCTAATAGCACTGAACACAACAATCTTATAAATTACTTGAGATATTTCACCCTTTCCTGTTGTTTGGCAGACCAGGGCCACAAGGGGGCAATTGTAACACTACATTTTTTGTATCAAAAATAAGAAGTGTTCTCTGCCTGAGAAAAAAAAAACTAGTGTAGTTGTTTTTTATTTTTTATTTTCAGATGTCTAATTTTTTTTCTACATATTGGATGCCTTTACATTTTACGTGCACTTAATCTAATATATCTCTTGGTTGTTGCTTGAAAGTTAACTTCAGTGACAGATTCACTGTTGCAGGTAGCAACCATACAAGATTTTACATTAATTTTGTTACACTTGTTAACGACATAAAAATTGTGACTAAACTGAAAGATCACTCAATCTTTAAAGCATGTCATGAGCATTATTTCTTTAAAGTATCTATCCTCTAGATCCTAAAGTACCGGACTTATCAACTGATCAATATATTTTAGTAAAAATATTTCAAATGTTTAGAATGTATGTACCGCTAAGACATTTGCTTTAAACAAATATTATTCCTGACAGCTAAATTAATTGGTACCAGATAATGGAGAAAAATATTTTGTAATATAATTATTAAAATTATTATATTATTCCTTAGATCTGTGCAGTTATTAGAGATACAGCAGGAAAAAAATATTTCTTATGTTTCCCAACATAGTAAAATGCATTGTAAAAAAAGCTAAATCATGCTTCTTTTGTTTTTTGTTTTTCAAATCTACTATTACTGTAAACTAATATTATATATTTTACTTGAATCAAACCAACATGAAACACATTTTTTGTTACCAGAATTTTATATTATTTTTTTACAGTGTGTTTTTTTAATTTTTTTTATCTTCTCCCCAATTTAGCATGCACAATTCCCAATGCACTCTAGGTCCTCGTGGTGGCATAGTGTAGTGACTCACTTCAATCCGGTTTGCGGAGGACGAATCTCAGTTGCCTCTGCATCTGAGACAGCCAATCCATGCATTTTATCACGTTGCTTATTGAGTGCGTTACCGCAGAGACCAAGATCTGTGGCGTCCACACACAACTCACATCATGCCCCACGAGAGCGAGAACAACATTATTGCGACCACGAGGAGGTTAACCCAACGTGATCCTACCCTACCTAGCAACCGGGCCAATTGGTTGCTTAGGGGGCCTGACTGGAGTCACTCAGCATGCCCTGTATTCAAACTCGTGACTCCAGGTTTGGTAGTCAGTGTCTTTAATTGCTGAGCTACCCAGGCCCCCTTGTTTGTAACATTTTGACTTCTTGTATTAAAAATCTTTCCCAATGTAAACACTTTACTGGTACAGTGCTATTAAAGTATATTGGGCACATATAAATGTTATTATACCTAAAGATTGCCGCTAGATTTTTTTGTAGTCTGTGAATTCTGAGGGAAAATGTAAAAGTTAAGGCCTTGATATAATTCCTACGAAATCGAAGAATTGAACAGGTGTGACGTCATTTAGAATTAGATCTGGCCGAAAAGAATGTGTTTTTGTGTTCGTTTTGGTGGTTTGTAACAGGTTGCGTGGGGTGAACATTTAGGAAAATTTCTATTTGATAGCAAAACACCTTCTTACTGCCATTGGTCGACAACATCTGTAGGTATGGCCTAGAGGTCCACCTACCTTGATGGTAAATGGTCTGCACTTATATAGCACCTTTTTAACTTTAAGGGTACTCATAGCACTTTACACTGTGACTCATTCATACACCAATGCCGCTGCCATGCTAGCCTGCCATTGGGAGCAACTTGGGGTTCAGTGTCTTGCCCAAGGACACTTCGGCATGTGGAGTCATGTGGGCCAGGATTCAAACCACCAATCCTGCGATCTGCGGCTGACCCACTCTACCAACTGAGCCACAGCTAGTCTTTTTTTACTATAAATCTCCATTTTCAAAACAGCCCTCATAAGTGCTCCTCTCTCTTAAGTTTTTGGCGAGCACTTTCTTAGTGCATATCGCCACCTACTTGGCAGGGAGGAGAATTTATAGTAAAAAAAAAAGACTTCAATATTGAGCTGTTTTTCTCATCCACACCTATCATTTAGCTACTGAAAACATGGATTTAACCACTGGATTTGTATGGATTATTTTTATACTGCCTTTGTTTTTTTGTTTTTAGTTTTTTAGCTTTAAAGTTTTGGTCACCATTCCCTTGATCTCCAGAGCTCAGATATTCTTCTAAAATCTTTCTTTCTTCTGTAGAACACAAATAAAGTCATACATATCTGGGATGGCATGAGGGAAAGTAAATGAGAGAATTTTTGGGTGGACTATCCCTTTAAAGTGACCTCATAAGCATTTAACACATAAGCCACACTTAAACCGTATCATTGCTTTAGATAATCTAGCATTCGCTTAGATATATTTTCCAAGACCATGCGATTAGTTTTTGGATTATTTAGTCTACAAAAGAAATCAAATCTTCTCAAAACCCTCAAGTGCCAATTCAGTCATGTGCCATCTGCAGCAAAAGCCATTCACACTGTCTAAAGTAAGATATGCTCATGATCATTCTTTTGTCTTTGTTCTGAACATTATCACTTTTATACACTTATCTTTCCAATAGTATCAGCGTCATTATAAATCACAATAACAGGCGCATTTAATGGCCACGTTTAGCATGTTAGAGCATTAGCGTCACGAAATCAGAATGTAAACAAGACAACTTAAACATTTTCTACTGCACATATATGACTTTAAATGATCATTGAGTGATAAAACAGCTTCTTTTACTGACCTCGTGCGAAGTCTACTCATAGAATGAGGCATAAAGTCATTGATAACACAATTTAGTTTAACACATTGGTTAAGATTTTACATGTAACGTCCTCATATTTAAATGTACTTCTAAACGCCTCCCACAGGGTGTCTGAAACAGTACACCATTGCTTGTCTGTTTAGAACTTCTTTTTACCCCTGATTAAAGAACAAAAAGAACTTCTCTGGAAGTATATCTAGACCTTTAAATTCCACGGTCTCCTCTAATGTATGTTTAAGACTGAATTCAGCGTTAATATGTACAATGTATGCCAACAAACCTGATGCTTGTTTTTATGCTCTATTCTGCCCAGTTTGCAGTTGATCTCCTCTTGCACAGTGTGAATTTGTGATCTCATCTCCATCTTTGTGGCTTTCAGCTTACTCTCCAGCTTTTTGATGAGGGGCTTACAGTGACATGCGTTTGCAGGAGCCTGTGCAGAGTCACTGGTTAAGAGGTTTAAACAGACAAATGCATCACAAGAGCCCTAATTCACACTTTACCTGCTTTATCTGACCATCTTTGTCTCGATACAGAGTATAAAGCTGAAAGGCTTTGTCATGTAGAGTTTCCTCTTCTTCCTGAGAGCTGGGGCTGCTGTGTTTTACTCTCAGAGATGGCGATTCTCTCTCATGGAGGTGATACTCTCTCCGGTAAACATGCTCTGACTTTTTAAGTAGTAAAAACAGCAGTTAATAGCAGTGAGTTTTTCTAGGAAAACCAAAAATTTACAATAAAATTGTATACCTTTACATTAATAAATACAAGGGATGATATGAAATAACAAAGCAACTATGAACAATACATTTATAGCATTATTAATCTTGATTAATGTTCATTTCTTCATACTTTTTAACATTAAAAGGTATATACAGTTTGTTAACATCAGTTAATGCATTTTGAATGAACATCAACAATGTACAATATTGTGTAAAGTTAATCAAGATTAATAAATGCTGTAAAAAACTGTCCATTATTTGTTCATAATGCCTAATGTACAAACTAATGACAACACATATATATATATATACACTACCGTTCAAAAGTTTGGGGTCACTTACTCATTCTTTATTTATTTATTTATTTCACATTTTAGAATAATAGTAGTCAGCAAAACTATGGAATAATAGAAATGGAAATATGGGAATTATTTTGTGACCAAAAAATCCAAAATAAATCCAAAACTATGTAATATTTTAGCATCTTCAAAGTAGTCACCCTTTGCCTAGATTTTGCAGACATGTACTCGTGACATTTTCTCAACCAACTTCTTGAGGAATCACCCCGGGATGCTTTTTAAACAGTATTGAAGGAGTTCCCATCTATGTTGGGCACTTATTGGCTTCTTTTCTTCATATTTTGATCCAAGTCATCCATTTCAAAAACTTTTTTTTTTTTTAGGAAATTTTAGATTTGTAATTAAATAAATGTATATGTTTTGGCAGAATAATATTTTGTCTACAAAGTTAATTTCAAACTTTTAAGCATACACCTTCAGATCAAAAGATTTTTAAGATCATGAGAAACATTTCAGACAAGTGACCCCAAACTTTTGAACGGTAGTGTACATATATATATATATATATATATATATATATATATATATATATATATATATATATATACACATTTTTGTAAAGTGCTACGGCAATTAAATGTATTTTAAGAATATATTTATGTAATAGAATGAGTTCATGATAGAACTTAATATCATTGTTTACTATAAAAGTTGATTTAATGCATTCTGGAATACTTGAGTCTGATTGGCCAGCCAATGCATTTATTAGTAACATATTTTTGTTGTCCCTGGCAACCAATTTCCAAAACTGCTTGTGTCATGTCTTTCGTAGTACTTATGTAATAAAATAATTTCAACTTAATTCAATATATCATGTACATTTGTTTATTTATATGTCATGTACATTTGTTTATTTATTACAGTAAGTGGGTTAATGTTCAGCCAGCTTTTCATTATCACCCCTTCAGGATGATACAAGATCAAATCACCATATGACATACTGGTACATTATACCTTACGGAGTATTGCACATAATATAATAGTAAACAGTAGTACCTTCCTGCTTGGTTTCTTGATCTTTCTCCTCGTGCAGGGGCTCGAAACGTCTTTGTTACGTTCGGGTTGTATCCTGTGAAATACTTGATCACTGCTGTTTGTATCTCCAGCCACCTCAGCAGAGTCCTGTAATGATGGGAGCACTCAACATGAGAATTATTTTTATTCTATAAACATCACATGTCCTCTGATCTCTTAGGGTAATAGAAGCTTAGTAGTCACATGACATTTTCTTCTTCCTGCCCTCTAAACACCAGTCAATATTATAACTGATGAATCTCAGTGGGACAGATGTGATATTAGATTTCTGAGCCTCATCTGAAGTTCCCACCTTCACTCTGGTTGCTTCTGGATCTCTGGGGAGGGACTGAGCTCTCCTCTGTGCCCGCAGTATGTCTCTTCTTTTTCTCACTGTCTTGCCACGTGCAAACCTCTGGACCAGTGCAGAAAAATACAGTTTTGGAGTTAGAGAAAGTATCAATATTAATCAGTGAATTGGTTGTAAGCAGGGGTGGACTGGGAAGAGAACTCACTTACGAAACAAAAATATATGTGAATATATTGGAAAATATAATGTGATAAATTAAATAATACATTTTCATATATGGGAATCTAGTGCTATTTTTTTTTATATTCTGCTATATATGCATGAACCATGTCTGGCTATATATTGATACATATAAAAAATATATTTAGCAATAACAAGACAAAAACTGTACTATGTACTGCACTAATATATATATATATATATATATATATATATATATATATATATATATATAATGAATACATATGGATATATATTACAAAATATATTTCTCTCAGAATTGTGTGTATATACAGTATATTTACTTAACATACATGTTCCCATATATATGTTAAAATATAGTGCATATTTGTTCAAATGTATGTATACTCAATATAGATATATTTGTAACTATATGAATATATATATATATATATATATATATATATATATATATATATATATATATATATATATATATATATATATTTTTTTTTTTTTTTTTTTTTTTTTTTTTTTGGTTACCCCTGGTTGCAAGTGGTAAAGTGAACACTTTTGATTATCCATACGTACCTGATTGGATTTTGCCAGAAGAATTGCTAAATCTCTGCTGTTATTGTCCCGGGCTTTATCAAGAGCAGTGTGTCCTGCCTGTTGGTAGATTTTGCATATATATATATATATATATATATATATATATATATATATATATATATATATATACACTAGTAAATACTTTCATCTAAAGCTCATTGCAGTATACTTATAACTGTTTACCCCCATAAAAAGACAATTCTGCTATCATTTACTCACTCTAATTATGTTCTTAACTTGTCGGACTTTCTTCTGTGGAACACAAAAAGAAGTGTAAGGCAGAATTTTATGGACTGGAAGTTTGAGTCATCATTTGCTTTCACTGAAGGTGCAATGAAAGTGAATGGTGACTGAGGCTGACATTCTGCCTAACATCTTATGTGTTCTATGGAAAATAGAAAGTCATATGATGTGGAACAAAATAAGGGAGAGTTAACGACAGAATTTACATTTTTGGGTGAACAATCACTTTTAGTCTCTTGGTCAAAGGTAAAATGTTGATAGCTTCATAATCACCAAATTACAAATCATTACAGTTCAGGGAAGTTTTTTTCCCAAATTGACACAGCATTCAAGCCTGTCTTGCGATTCCATGACTTACATTGTTTTTTATGCTTGCATCCGCTCCAGCCTCTAGTAACAGACTGACAGTTTTCTTGTGATTTAAGGTGGCAGCGACATGGAGAGCAGTGTCCCCTACCTGTAAGAAAATGTAGATCAGGATGACTAAATTAACAGGACAAGGCTATTATCTAAATTGTTCAAATTCCTTTATGGATATACAGAATATACAGTAAATTATTAAGACATAAGCAGAGAAAAAACTGTTAATTTTTTCTTGAATTTTGTGCAAAATGGCCCCCAAACTGAGTGACAGATATGATGACCTATAATATAATATAATATAATATAATATAATATAATATAATATAATATAATATAATACACTCCAAAAATATTTCAAATTATATTTATGATTTACGCATTTCAATTGAAAGACAATTTTCAATGAAACTGAAGTAAGCAAGTAATCTTTAATTGACATCATAAATTCAGAATAATTGTGAAGTAGCCTATTTAATTAAAATGAATGACATGAATGAAATTTTAGTAAATGACAAAGAAACTACATTTGCTTGGCATTAGTTGAACTCATTGTATATGTATTATAGTATAAATATATTTTAACTTCCCAGACACAAACAAATTCATAAACTGTACACAGCAGCAAAATAATAATGTGGACAACATGACCATTCTTGGTGTTGGATCCATAACAATCACAATGAGTGAAGGAGCACCAGACCTGGTTTTTCTCAGCCACAGAGCAAAAAGAACCCAAGAGGATTTTAATCACGGCCAAGTGATTGTAGCGGGCAGCAATGTGCAAACATGTATCACCTGCCTAGATTGAATGAAATAATACATTTTTAAATCTACATACATTTTTTGACTCTACATTTTAAATTAAACTAATATTAATAGTTAATTTCTAATGACTCTAGCTGTAATTATATATATATATATATATATATAAGGTGCACATGCATTGTTTTTGCTGTCAGGCATAGCTCCACCAAGCAGAAGCACTCGAGCAGACTGTAAATGTCCATTCTGACATGCCAGATGTAGAGGTGTGTTTCCTGCCTTTACAAAATACAAAATGAAGACAAAGATCATTCATTAGAGTCATCCATTAAAACTGAATTTCTATATTAATGATAAACTTACAGAACATTTAAATTGGGAAATGAGAGTTTTGTGACTTTTGGTCCAAGTCTGCTAGCTGTTAGCTGAGGATATCCACAAATATGGCAAACTTTTAGCAGATACATGCATTTAAATAATAGTATTAGGGAAAATGTAAAAATGTTGTCAAATATACTGTTTATGCTCTCTAGACTGAGAATGTCTCCTCACTCCAATACCACATGTTACCGACCAGCAATAGCAAGTGGTAATGTTTTTGCTGGGCTGTAATGCAAATGAAAGGCTATTGGCTTTTTAAAAACTTCCTGTTTCAGACCATTTCTTGGGGTCTTTAAAGAAACTTGGGGAAAAGATCCTTTAAGAAATAATTAAGAAATTCTATAAAAAAATGCACTTGGAATCTACATACTTTGTTTTTTACATGAACATTGGCTCCAGCCTTGACCAGCAGCTTTACACATGGATTGAAGCCATGCCATGAAACCTCGTGTAAAGCAGTGTTACCCTCCTGTTGAAAAAAAATTGCTGATTGTATCATTGACAATGCTATTAGTAAATAGTTTTTCAGGAAACACAATTGATTGCATATCAAAACAAAAATATGTATTATACTCTTGAGTCTGATGACTTTTTGTCTCACAGGCTAATAAGAATTATCTTTGCATACAAAAGAACTGTGGCTCTGATCTCATCGTGTTTTACATCAGGGCCCAGACCAAGAAGACATCTAGTGGGAACCCAACACTTTACAAAACGTAACCAATATTCCATGTAGTTTTGGTGATTTTTTTTTACCTTGCATAGTTTTGTTCATGGATTTTGTGGATGAGTTTTAAAAGTAAAGCATATTTATTTTGCACCAAAATCCAGGCATAATTATATGGTTGCAGATACCATTGCTTTACACAGCAGTTTCAAAACCAATTTTTGGGTTGCGACTCACCAGTTGAAAACCACTGTATTAGAGCACAACAACAGCACACCATCTCACCAAGTTTTGTGAAGTAAAATAAAGTTGCTAAAGTTGCCAACCACATAGTTCTGCTTTTACTATATTCAAGAGCTAAGAAGCATTTTTGGGTTTCAAATGAACACACCTTGTCTTGTAGATCAAGTGCACAGCCTCCAAGGATGAGGGCGGAGATGGCATCATCATTTCCCACCACGGCTGCCCGGTGGAGGGCCGTCTGGTGACCCTGTATGGGAAAATGAAAAACACAGCATTTGAATGCAGTTAACATAAAACAAGGCAACACGGTTTTGCGCTTATACTGTACATTCTGCACATATTCCAATTATATCTCAGCTAAAGGCCACCAGAGATCATAATTCTCATCTTTCCCAGTGGAAAGAAATTGTGAAAATTGCAGCCTTTTGCGAATAAATCTTATCTCAGAATATGGGCTTCTCTAATCTTTTAAGCATTTATAGTATTGTCTCAAGGGAATAATAGCTCAACACAGACACAGAAAGAGAAACAAAAAAGATAGACCATGAGTTTACATGTTCCAGACTGCCCTGATTGTCGCCGACTGCTCTTTGTAGAACGAGCACTGTCTCCGTGTGACCGTTACATGAGATCAGGTGCACTGGACAGCAACCGTCCTGTGGAAAACAATTCACGCATGTTCGCATAAAAGAAATCGCAAATTGATGCAGCACAATCCAGCACATGGGGACTTACGGACTGAGTGTGTGTGACCAGCTGGCTTTTCAGACATTAAAAACATCACGTGGGTAATCCCTTGTGGAGATTCATTGTAGTCTTTACTCCAGGTCATACAAACGGGGGAGAGGGGACATTTCTGGAGAAGAATTCTTAGAATTAGATCTCTGTGAATTCATTTCAGGTCTGTCTTAACACCCATGAACCAATATGGACTTCTGACCCACAACTACTGGCTCAAATATTTCTCGGAAAGGGTCACATCATGAGTAAAAAGTCTATGATAAATAGACAGTATAAACTGATGTATTAAAGAGATTTGCATCTGATGGAAAAAGCTTTAAAATATGCATTAAATAAATGATATATTAAAAGCCTTGACTAAATGTGCTGTAAAAACAAACTACAGTAAGACTACAGAGTTTGATCTCGTGAGAGGGTTTAGCAAGATATCCCAGATGTTTGTCCTAATAGCTACAGCTGTGGACATGGTGGAACAGATGGAGAAAAGCTCTTATGACTAGTTGCATAGAAGAAAAATAAATAAACATAAACTTATGTTAGTATTATGCTAAGACAACAGACAAACAAGAAACAAATACGTAAGTAAATAAATAAATATGTATCTGTTCCTGATCTGTCACTCACTCCACGTTGTGTCGATGTACTGACACTAGGGGTCGCCCTTGGGAGCCCCAAAAACCTCTGATCTTTGAGAAAAGGCCAATGGGAATTGGCGAGTGGCGCTCCCCAACCGGTAGCGGTGGCTGATCAGGACCGTCCAACGGCTAAGCAATTCAGTTTGCCAGGCACCTGCCCAGGTTCAATGGCGTCCGCTTCACCTCGGTGAAAGTCGAGAAAGCCGCTGCCTTGCATGCAGAGTTTGTGTCCCTTCTACCGAAGGATGCGATAGAGCCTGTCCCTTCAGCCAAGATGAAGAAGGGATTTTACAGCCTACTTCATCATACCGAAAAAAAGATGGTGGGTTGTGGACAATCTTGGACCTGCGAGTTCTGAACCGGGCCATGCACAGACTCCCATCCAAGATGCTGACGCTTTAGCTACCGTACGGCATCAAGATTGGTTCACGGCGGTAGACCTGAAGGATGCGTACTTCCATGTCTCAGATTTACATTGACACAGGCCATTCCTACGGTTTGCATTCAGGGGCCGGGCATACCAGTACAAAGTCCTCCCCTTCAGTCTGTCCCTGTCACCTCGCGCCTTCAGCCCTTGTCCCATTAAGGGAAGTGGATGTTCGTATCCACAACTTTCTCGACGACTGGATTATTCTAGCTCACTTGCGGGATTTGTTGTGTGAGCACAGGGACCTAGTGCTCAGGCACCTCAGCCGGCTGGGGCTTCGGGTGAACTGGGAAAAGAGCAAGCTCTCCCAGAGCATCTCTTTTCTCTGCATGGAGTTAGACTCAGTCTCGATGATGGCACGCCTCACGAGCGATCGTGCACAGCCATTGCTGAACTGTCTGAAGGCATTCGGGTTGAGAACAGCGGTCCCACTGAAACGTTTTTAGAGGCTCCTGGGGCGTATGGCATCCTCGATGACAGTCACGCAGCCCGGGTTAATGCATATGAGACCGCTTCAGCACTGGCTTCAGACTCGAGTCCCGAGATGGGCATGGCGCCACGGGGCACACCACGTGCTCATCACATCGGCCTGCCCTCATCTGTTCAGCCCTTGGACAGACCTGGCGTTTCTACGGGCAGGAGGTCCCCTAGAGCAGGTCTCCAGGCACGTTTTGGTTACGACAGATGCCTCCAAGAATGGCTGGTGTGCCATGTGCAACAGGCATGCAGATGGTCCCTGGACTAGCCCGCGACTGTTTTGGTACATCAACTGCCTCGAGTTTCTGGCAGTGTTTCTCGCCCTGCGGAGGCTTCGGCCATTGATCCAGGACAAGGATGTGTTGGTCCAGACGGACAACATGGTGACGGTAGCATACATCAACCACCAAAGCAGCGTGTGCTCTCGTCGTATGTCCGAACTCGCTCGCCGTCTTCTCCTCTGGAGTCAGCAGCGGCTCAGGTTGTTGTGAGCCACTCACATCCTGGGCTAACAGCACAGCGGAAATGCTGTTGCAGCAGGTCATGCTCAGGGGAGAGTGGTGGCTCCACCCCTAGGTGGTCCAGCTGATTTTGAGTCGATTCGTTCCAGTGCAAATAGACCTGTTCACTTCCCAGGAATCCTCCCACTGCCCGCTCTGGTATTCCCTGACCAAGGCTCCCCTCGGCACAGATGCGCTGGCACACAGCTGGCTCCTGGGGCTATGCAAGTATGCCTTCCCCCCAGCGAGCCTACTTGCACAAACATTCAGGGAGGACAATGAGCAGGTCATCCTAGTAGCACCCTGCTGGCCCACCCAGACTTGGTTCTCGGACCTCACGCTCCTCACGACAACCCCATCCCCCTGGCGAATTTCCCTTGAGGAAGGACCTTCTTTCTCAGGGACGGGGCACCATCTGGCAGACCCTATATGGCCCCCAGCTGAACGATTTTTTATGTTTATGTATTGGCCACATTCACCTTAGTAAGTGCTTCACTGTAACTCAGATTTTCTTTTATTATTTTTTTTAAGAAAAGTAGGGACAAATTGAAATAAAATTCTGAGGTACACTGTTAGACCTTATATTACATATTACTGTAAAAATACAAATTGTACAGTAACTAACTGTAAATATCTCTTTATTTTTATATTTTATTTTTATTATATACAATTTATTAATAATAAATAAAACACATAATTGTTTTTGGAGCATGACAAGAATAGGAAAACTGGATCACGACATACCGTAATTCTATATAGTAAAACATTAAAGGAATGGTTCACCCAAAAATTTGAATTCTCTCATCATTTCCTCACCCTCATGCCATCGCAGATGTGTATGACTTTCTTCTGCAGAACACAAACAAATATTTTTATAAGAATATTTCAGCTCTGTAGGTCCATATAGTGCAAGTGAATGGTGGCCAGATCTTTGACTCCCCAAAAATCACATTAAGGCAGCATAAAAGTAATCCTCCAGTGGTTAAATCCATGTCTTCAGAAGCGACATCATAGGTGTGGGTGAGAAACAGATCAATATTTAAATCTCCACCTTTGACCAGCCCCAACCAATAGGTGGTTATATGCACAAATAATGTGATCCGGCAAAAGAAAAATAATCTAGAAGTGAAACTGGAGATTTAACCACTGGAGTCTTATGGATTACTTTTTTGCTCCCTTTATGTGATTTTTGGAGCTACAAAGTTCTGGTCACCATTCACTTGCATTGTATGGACCTACAGAGCTGAAATATTCTTCTAAAAATCTTCGTTTGTGCTCTACAGAAAGAAGAAAATACATATCTGGGACGGCATGAGTGTGAGTAAATAATGGGAGAATTTTGGGGTGAACTATCCTATCGTTTAACATTTCATCGTGAAACTTACCTGCAGTTGTCTCTGTGTGTACTCCACAATAAACGCTGATGGCAGAGGTGCTGACGGCTTATTTTTCCTCTAGAAATGCTCTGAGATCAAACGGAGTCTGCCTAGGTGAAGGTTAATGCAAATAATTACCAGAATTTACTAATTAAAAACAAAACAAAACACGAATGAACACAGAAAGACATAAACCCAAAGACATTATGGATTTTGCGCCGATATACATCTGCAGTAATTTTCTGTATTTAGTTACAGTTTTTTACTGTTATTAATGAGTGACGTCACAGAAATTACCGACGATGCAATGCATATTACAGTTAAATACTGTATGATTATATTATAGTAATTTACTGGTTATTTTACAAGTTATTGACCATATAAACTACAGTAAGGGTTAACAGTGTACTCAACATTATGCCAAAAATGCTGTCAATTGAGCTTAACTTGTATTGAACCCAGAAAATTCCTTTAAATTGATTTTCATATTGCATGCAATCACAATAATAACGGAAATATTGTATCTCTCAACCCACAGGGGAACTATGGTGGTAATTAAAACATGAAAAGTTAAATGTTAAATGATGTAACATGAAAGTTAAATGTTCTATAGATGTTTCCAGATGGTGGATCAGAGGTAGGACAACTATAAAATGGTGCTTGCTTTAGCCACTAGCATCACACATCTGAACAACCTCTGTCTACTCAGCTAGTGCCTGTGCCCTGACCCACTTCTTTCTCTCTATGTCAGATTAAATCAGAGATAGAATTAGTACCAACTTCAACCTGATCTGTACACTTGGCAAATTAAAACTTAAAATACCTAAATATCCATTGACAATTTCTCCTATTGTTATTTTACTTTACAGGGATAGTTCACCCAAAAATAAAAAATCCTGTCATCATTTACTCACCCTCATGTGGTTCCAACCTTGTATGATTCTGTTTGTTCCGTGGAACACAAAAAGAGATTGTTAACCTCAGGCGCTCTTCAATTTATTTCCATATTTTTGCCATACAATTATTTTTATTGTAATCATATTCCCTTAAATAATAGAAAAATATATTTATTTTCTTACATCTAACATTTTTCTAACATTATACAATAATGTATTATATATTACATTTTAGTGCTATTGGAATACAGTTTCAATATAATACGAAACTATGATCAACAGTGGTTCCTTTTGTAAGTCAATATTTTGTCAGCATATATTGTAATGTTAAAACGTTGTTCGGGTCAGTGACACAGGTCTTCAAAACTGTCCTATATGAAAGACCTTGATCCTCCATTTACTGTTTATGAAAAGTGAAATCATAACAGATGTAAAGCTTCTTTTGTTTGCGACAACAGCAGTCTTGCTGCTCATAGTGTGAGACTCATTATAAGCTTATCTTTGATAAAATTATAAACTGACCCCAAAGCTTAGATTGAACCATGCTCTGCTATGAACAAAACAAAATGACTGATAGCACGTTCAGTTTTGGCTATTCACATCACTCATTACCAGTTATTAAGCAACAACATATGATCTAAAGTACACACGTTTGAATATATTTAATCAAGTATTTATTACATTATATATATATATATATATATATATATAGAGAGAGAGAGAGAGAGAGAGAGAGAGAGAGAGAGAGAGAGAGAGAGCATGTGTAACAAAAATATACACTGCAAACTTTAGTGTAAGTGTATATGGTTGAGTTAGTAGTTTTGTCTACATAAAAGTAATATTACACATAATCTGACTGAACCATGTACTACAAATATACTCAAGTAAACATAACCACTTACTAAACTGTATACTATATTATTAACTATATTGCACTGTGTGAGGACTAGTCTGTAATATAATAGTGTACATTGATTCGTTTAAGTCTACATTATGCAGGCATTACAATTAAACTTCAGAATTAAGATCAGTGACCTAGAATCACCACATAGGCTACATACTATAAAACTAGCCTATATCATCACAGCAAGTAACCAGTCAAAGCAAATAATCACTCTACAGCATGAACTTCAACTAAATCAGAAATCATTAATAACAATAATAACGTACATATTACCTCTTTAGAATCTCCTTATATTTTCCATTGGGTCAGAAGTGGTACCAGTATCAGTGCCATGACTGAAAGAGCAGCAGAGGGCAAAGTTCACACACTAAATATCTGTACTACTTCATCTAACCACCAGTGCCAGAGGAAATTACCATCAGCAGTCAGTCTACAGGCTTTGTGTCAGCACAGAAGATGGCCCACTGCAGAGGGTTAAATCCTGAAAGACCTCAGACACTATAATATGATGGTTTTCCAGAGAGGGGGAGTTCTTATGGGGTGGAGTTAAACAATCCGAATACTATATCTCACTATATAGCTATAAAGCTGTTTCTGAGGCAACCTTGAGCAGGAGCCTATGTTAATTAAATCTATTATTATTTTTTTTATATATATTTATTTATTTATTTTAATTTTGCGACAAGGCTAGTATATTTTTATTTGTTTTTTTTGTTTTTTTACTTTTGAAACTGTATTGCAGTAGCTACTTCAAAGTTGACATGACTGAATTGCTTGTGTTGCACTATTCCACACATCGCACTGGATAAAAGCTATTGTTGAATGAATAAATATAAATTATGCTTCAAACTCTTACATGCATACAAGCTCTCTGACAAGAGGATCTAGTACTATTTTCAGGATGCTGGCTGAAATAAATGTCTATATATTCCTTTGAAACTCAGCAAACAGTTTATGAACCTGAGGAATCTGAGACTGAGAGTGTGTAGCTCTGATTCAGTTGTTATCAGGTCCATAATAGGCAATCGATTGATGAGTTTCCTTATTTGGATGTAAAGCTCAAACGTATAGGAACGACCTAACAAAATATTTGATTATCTATGTACAGTGTAGGTTGGCTAATAACACGTCTAGGTTATGGATGTAGACGTTGTGTCGAAGAAACGACACTAGGGGTCTCTCTTGAGCGCCGAATATAACTCTGATCTATGAAAAAAGCCAATGAGAAGTTGGCAGACAGACTTTGCATGTCCCGCCCCCAGACATATGGGTATAAAGGCGGGGAAATACGTCTAGTTCATTCAGGATTTTTCTGAGGAGCCGGAAATGGTCCGGCCACAACAGTGGCTCGGCTCAGCGATGTGGCCGGGAGGACACAATGTCTCGTTCCCTCCATCAGGGAATGGAGGTTACATCCGTAACCTAGATGTTCCCCGTCTGTCGCTCACTTCGACGTTGTGCCGAAGAAGCGACACTAGGGGTCCAATTTAAATCACGCCATGTGCTGAGCCGTGTACGTGTACTGCTGACACAGGAGCGGGCAGGTACTTGACGTGCCAAAACGACCAGCTGTATCAGACTGCACGTACCCTTCCCCAATGCCCCACAAAGTCGTTGGAATCCTTATAGTTACCCTAGACAGGGGAACAAGGCGACGCTTGCCAACCTGGGAACGGGCCGTGCCTAGCCGGGCCTCTTTTCTCTCTATGTTTCTCGCATAGAGTCAACAGCTGGGGCCCTTACACGCACCGGGGAAGGGGGTCTTACTAGTTTCAGGGAAAAGACCCTGCGGAGACCTCACCTGCCCAGAGAGGGGGAGGTAAGAGTGGTGAATACACCACAAGGGCTTTTAGGTCACATGTGGGAAATGGACGCTGTGGAAGATCCCGCCTCTTCGGAGGGAGGAGTTGCTACAGGCACGGCGACCGGGGGGGCAGCGGGAACTGCCCAAGGGAGAAGCGGATCCACTCATAAGGGGACCGCACCACGGAAAATACACACAGGGAAGTCCACATCTGGGCGTCAGCCTCAGCCTGGGCGTGCTGGCCTGAAGGCTGCAGCCCAGACAAGTCATCCGCCCCAGATGCCGGACCACTCTCCGATGCAGCGGCGAGCTCATCCAGCTCGAGGGGCTCCAGAGGATAGGCAGGCTGGCTGTGAGGACGTACCCAGCGAAGACGTGCCCGCTGCCATCCCCAGATCGCCACCATCACCGAACGCATCGTCCTCAATCCCGTGGGAAGAAGGAGCGACGCGTGGGGCGGCTGGAGTGGCATTCCTTCGGTTGAAGGAAAAATTTCTGAATGAACAGATGTATTTCCCGCCTTCATACCTGTGCGGGGTGGGACATGCAAATTCTGTCTGCCAACTTCTCATTGGCTTTTTTTCATAGATCAGAGGTGTATTCGGCTCTCAAGAAAGACCCCTAGTGTCGCTTCTTCGACACAACGTCGAAGTGAGCGACAGACGGGGAACTGCATGCATGTATAATTTAGTTTACACAGTTGGCTGGATTCTCTGATGCTCTGATCGGTTGTCAGCAAATAGTACAAGAATGTGACGAAATGTTGCTGCGCAGCGAAATGCCGGGCAGAACAGAGTAAACGCGGGACCGGTCACACTAATCTGATGAACCTTCTCTGCGCATGCGGCGTGCTGTCCCGAGGTTAAGAGAGTCGCGTGCGACCCATTTGAATTTGACACAGAATTATGTTATAAACAAATCTGGTAAGAGACACTTAAAGGCTCTGTGCTATATAGTTGAATCAAGTATAAACAGCCCATCATATTAAACAACAGTGACGAGGTAAACAGGAAAATTTTTCAAACTAATTATAGGCTTTTCATTCCTCAAAACAGCACCCTTATAGAAATATACCTGACAGGTATAACATGAACTGTAGTAGTATATGGTATTTTGCCAGAAATCGTGTATATATATTTATAATAAATGTTAATATTATTAGCCTACAAAAATATGAAATATTGTATATTAGGGCAATAAAAGTAACTTTTATGGAGGTTGATTTTATTATTTCTACATGCATTTAGCATATTGTTTTCATTACAAATTCCACAGATTATTTTTTTTACAATTCATAATCTAACCATGGTATAAAAAATAAAAAAAAGAAAGAAAGAAAGAAAAAAAAAAAGCATTTTACCTGTGATTATCATGTTCTTACTAATACCATAGTTAAACTCTGGATACTATGCACGAACAATGGCAAATTGTCATAAATGCAACTACACAGCAGAATTTATATATATAAAAAAAAGCTTTAAAGCCGGGACACTCGTGATTCATTTAATCCAAGAGTGCAAGTGTCCCATAACATGATGGTTACTGAGATTAAGCAAGTAATATTCAGCTGGTCATGTGATTCTAAAATGGTTGCCCCTGCCATGTAGAATAAAACAGCTTTTTATAAGGTCACTGATATGACTAGAGTCATCATCTCATGTGAGTGGTCATGATTTTATACATACGTTTCAAAATTATAATTCATTTCTTTAGGAGTAAAACTTTTTTAAAGGTGAAAATATTACTGAGTGCACCTTTAAATAAATAAGAGTCTGGCAAAAGGAAAACAATTGATTGTTTTGTATATTATTCACCTGTAACAGAGTTAATATAGCCCAATTAATTGTTAATTAACTTTAGCTGATTTCTAGTTAGTTTGAGTACATTTTGCTGCCCAACTCAAAATCAATGCTTTATTGTCAAATGTGCATTTCTATTAGACAAAAAAATCAGTATTAATATAGTTAATTGCATTTGCGATTACAAAATCATTTCTGTATTATTATTGGTTTCTGTCCTTTAATTTGTATATTTCCTTTGTATATATAGAATATGTTGCGTTTGTAGGTGAGATTTTGGTAAAGACACCTCACCGTGGACCTCACTAAATTTCCAACCCTGGTTACGGCCCTGCTGATATTCACCTGGGAACATGAAGAGCTAACCTCGGCTCTCAAAACGTGCATAAATGTTCTCCAGAAATAGATGTTGAGACGTGATAAATCACAGTAGTTACAGCGCCACCCGGCGGATCCTGGATGAATCATATGGAACCGTCAAACTGAAACACTGTGATATGTCCTTGGTTCTGAAATCAATATTTCAGTTGACTGCAAGCGAAGCTCGTTCTATATGAAGCTCAATATAATGTGATCTCTAAAATAATCAAGAAAGTTGATCAACAAAAGCAAAATGATAATAGGCTAAAGATAATAATTACTAGTTGTTGTAGTAGCAGTAGCATTAACAGTATTATCATATAGTTTTATAAAACACAATTTATTATGCATCATGTATATAATATGTTTTATGCTATATAAATATATAAAAAGTAATATGCAACATATGTAATGCATAAATGTATTATACATATAACGTATTTCTTAACCAATATATTTCATTGTTGTGTCGTAGTTTATGTATTGACTATATAAATAATTGTAATATATATATATATATATATATATATATATATATATATATATATATATATATATATATATATATATATATATATATATATATACACACACACACTCACCTAAAGGATTATTAGGAACACCATACTAATACTGTGTTTGACCCCCTTTCGCCTTCAGAACTGCCTTAATTCTATGTGGCATTGATTCAACAAGGTGCTGAAAGCATTCTTTAGAAATGTTGGCCCATATTGATAGGATAGCATCTTGCAGTTGATGGAGATTTGTGGGATGCACATCCAGGGCACGAAGCTCCCGTTCCACCACATCCCAAAGATGCTCTATTGGGTTGAGATCTGGTGACTGTGGGGGCCATTTTAGTACAGTGAACTCATTGTCATGTTCAAGAAACCAATTTGAAATGAGCCTGCACAGTGGTAACAAGGCATGATGGATCCATGTTCTCATTCTGTTTACGCCAAATTCTGACTCTACCATCTGAATGTCTCAACAGAAATCGAGACTCATCAGACCAGGCAACATTTTTCCAGTCTTCAACTGTCCAATTTTGGTGAGCTCTTGCAAATTGTAGCCTCTTTTTCCTATTTGTAGTGGAGATGAGTGGTACCCGGTGGGGTCTTCTGCTGTTGTAGCCCATCCGCCTCAAGGTTGTGCGTGTTGTGGCTTCACAAATGCTTTGCTGCATACCTCGGTTGTAACGAGTGGTTATTTCAGTCAAAGTTGCTCTTCTATCAGCTTGAATCAGTCGGCCCATTCTCCTCTGACCTCTAGCATCAACAAGGCATTTTCGCCCACAGGACTGCCGCATACTGGATGTTTTTCCCTTTTCACCCCATTCTTTGTAAACCCTAGAAATGGCTGTGCGTGAAAATCCCAGTAACTGAGCAGATTGTGAAATACTCAGACCGGCCCGTCTGGCACCAACAACCATGCCACGCTCAAAATTGCTTAAATCACCTTTCTTTCCCATTCTGACATTCAGTTTGGAGTTCAGGAGATTGTCTTGACCAGGACCACACCCCTAAATGCATTGAAGCAACTGCCATGTGATTGGTTGATTAGATAATTGCATTAATGAGAAATTGAACAGGTGTTCCTAATAATCCTTTAGGTGAGTGTATATATATATATATATATATATATATATATATATATATATATATATATATATATATATATATATATATATATATATATATATATATAGGCCTATATGTATAGGCAGGGTTGGGAATTAACAGAATACATTTAATGGGATTACGTATTTAAAATGCAATATATGTATTCTACTACAGTTACAATGTAAATAATTGGTCATTAGAATACAATAAAAAAGTATTTTGATTACTGAATAATTACTTTGCATTTTATTGTTGTTTGTTTCATTTAATATTAGATAGATAGATAGATAGATAGATAGATAGATAGATAGATAGATAGATAGATAGATAGATAGATAGATAGATAGATAGATAGATAGATAGATAGATAGATAGATAGATGGATGGATGGATGGATGGATGGATGGATGGATGGATGGATGATATAGGCCTATATCATCCATCCATCCATCCATCCATATTATATTATATATAATTTTTAAATATTTAAAGATAACTATGTATAATTATATATTGATATAAATATGTATAATCATTATATATTGAATTATTGTTATATAAGGGGCTTTCTCAGCAAATATTTGTATATGTGATTAATTAATCGGGACACCATTTATTTAATTCAATTAAAAATTTGATATATATATATATATATATATATATATATATATATATATATATATATATATATATATATATATATATATATATATATAAAATAATGTTATATATTTATATTTTTTATTTTACTATTTAAAAAAATAAACTGATGGGAAGTAATACAATAAATATATAATAATACGTAAAAAATTAGCATTTTAATCTACAGTAGCTATGTCCCTTTTTTTTAAAAGAAAAAAAGGACTACATCTCCCGAGATCCACAGCCGTTCCAAAGACTCCATGCCTGGTCCCTGTTTGTGTAGTGAAGGGAGGCGTCCTCTTTCTCACAAACTACTTATGCATTGGAAGTTTATGGGACTCGAGCTCATCATTCCTTGTCTGATAGTGATGAATAGTCGCAGTGTGCTGTGATTTATCACGCAGGCGGGCTGGTTCTGTATGTGTGTCTCACAGTATGGAGGAAAGTGGGGAGGTGAAAGTTCACCATGGCTTGGGAATATCAAGTGACAATGTGGAAAAGATTGGCTGCCTCCGCAGATTAAATGTCTCAAACTCGCAGAATGACAAGCGAAGGGAAATACAATGAAGTGGACGGAGAAAACGAAGCGCTACCGTTCGATTATTATGACGATGAAAACTATTTTGACACGTTCGCGGACGGGGACGGAGACTGCGGGTGTGATGACGGAGGTAAGAGGGGAGTTTTAATTTATGTTTACATAAATAGAGCAGGGCCATGTATATTTTATAAACGACACCAAAAGGGCATATGAATAAAAACTAGAAAACCCTTGCAACAATTTCAGACATTGTTGATATGCCTTCTATAATAAAACAAGACTAAGTTGGTATTACAGTAGCTACAACTATAATTACAAAATAAATTATAATGTCAGAAAGCTTCTTACACAGTTTGATAATACACAATTATATTTCATAATTTATATACTATGTAGTAACAATAACTAGTATATTACAAAGGTAACTAATTCAACTAATTATGTTTTAATTAGGATATATTTAATTCTATATTCAGTACATTTTAACAAGAGTGCTGCAGACACCTTTTCGTGTTTCATTTGGTTTCTTTTGAAGACTAATAAGACCTCTTGGAGGGGTTTTCTGATCAGTTTGTCTATTTGACCTTTGGTTAAATTTCCAACTTCACCTGTTGGCAAGGTTTGTCAGAAAGCATGTGTATTTATAAGCCAAACTTTGCTTACATCTGATCCCAAAATGTACATACTCTGCTTGAGGTGCCGGTCAATCAGAGTTTTCCTTTGTTTGTCAAAGTTTTCCTTGACTGTTAGTTCCATGATTTTTCCATTTGCATATTTAACAAACACAGATACTTTTTGACACTATATTATATGTGGTGCCCTGCAGTTAGACACTTGGAAAAACACTTGGGGCTGTATTTTGAGACTAGAAGTGACTGTCAGTCTCACCAAATGCAGTTCACATTCCTCAGCTCACAGCTAGCAAGGTCACAGTCATTAAAATGAGCTGCAGCATGTGATATGAAGCATTGGAATGCCAGTGTAGGCTGTGCCCACAACTCTACACATCGTCCCCGTCAATCATTCTAGTAATATCATTCAAACTCATGGGATTAGTAGTATGTCATTTCTCTTTTCAATTATAACTTTGTATGCTGCATGTCTAGTTGTGGGTCTGTGAACTTGACCTCAGCAAATCTTAATAAGGGGAATTTGTGGCCATGTTTATCCCTTTATTGCATGCTCAAGTATGAGCAGCATGAAGTGAATTGATGCAGAAATTATACAGTTTTGAAATTAAATGTAAGATTCAATGGGGTTTAAAACGTTTTCATGTTAGACGTTCTGTGCATTACAGTTCCCCCAAGTAAACGTGATCAAACTTTATTATTTTTTGTCCTTCAATGAATTTCAGTTTCTTTAAACATCAGATTAAGACCAATAATTTGCAAATATTTTCAGTCATTATTGCTTATTGCTTTCAGACCACATGACAGTCTTCTTATACTGTATTAAAGGCTAGATTTATATTCATCATTATGTTGGCTTTACAAAGACCCATAGACTTACATTGATTGAATGTTCAAATGGACCATTGGAATTCACGTTAATGTAAAAAATTGAAATGTATACAAACCCACAAAAGTTTCTGTGTTTGTTTTGCTGGCCAGTACTCGGGTTCAGTGATCCGTTCAGCAGTGAGGTGAAACCTCGTATCCTGCTCATGGGCCTGAGGCGAAGTGGCAAGTCTTCCATTCAGAAAGTTGTATTCCACAAGATGTCGCCCAATGAGACTCTCTTTCTCGAGAGCACCAATAAGATTTGTCGAGAGGATGTGTCCAACAGTTCCTTTGTCAGCTTTCAAATCTGGGACTTTCCTGGTCAGATAGATTTCTTCGACCCCACATTCGACTATGAGATGATATTTCGTGGAACAGGGGCTCTGATATTTGTCATAGATTCACAGGTGAAATCTATATATCCATCCTTAATTTTTTCACGCATACATCCATACATTTATTCATGCATGCATATTATGTATGTCTTAACTGTGTAGGATGATTATGTAGAGGCATTGAGTAGACTTCACCTCACTGTGACAAGGGCCTACAAGGTCAATCCAGACATCAACTTCGAGGTGTTCATCCACAAGGTGGATGGACTCTCCGATGACCACAAGATTGAGAAACAGAGGGACATTCACAAACGAGCCAATGATGATCTAGCTGATGCTGGTTTAGAAAGGATACACTTAAGGTGTGTTTCACATATACTCAGATGGTATTGGGTAATCCTAAAATTATATAATTACTCTGATTTTTTATTTATTTCAGCTTCTACCTGACGAGCATCTATGATCATTCAATTTTTGAGGCCTTCAGTAAAGTTGTGCAGAAACTCATCCCTCAGCTTCCAACCCTTGAGAATCTGCTTAACATTTTCATATCTGTGAGTAGTTGAACATATCTTGGTTCCCAAAGTGGCCCACTACACCAGTGGGTCTCGCTCTCTGTTTATCTTGTTGTTAAGATATTGGCTACCACCCATGGAGTTTCACTAGTTAGAATCCCAGGGTGAGCTGAGTGACTCCAGCCAGGTCTCCTAAGCAACCAAATTGGCCCGGTTGCTAGGGAGGGTAGAGTCACATGGGGTAACCTCCTCGTGGTCGCTATAATGTGGTTTGTTCTCGGTGGGGCGCGTGGTGAGCTGAGCGTGGATGCCGTGGTGGATGGTGTGAAGCCTCCACACTCGCTATGTCTCCGTGGCAACACGCTCAACAAGCCGCATGATAAGATGGGTGGGTTGACATCTCAGATGTGGAAGCAGCTGGGATTCGTCCTCCGCCACCCGGATTGAGGCAAATCACTACGCGACCATGAGGACTTAAATCACATTGGGAATTGAGCATTCCAAATTGGGAGAAAAAGCGGAAAAAAAATTGTTATTACTTATGGATTGTTATTTTTTCTTTGGAGTTATTTAAATACCTCATGAAGTTGCTTGACAAGCACAATTTTATTTCCTATCGAAAAAGGAAGTTGAACAGGACATATCAATCGGCTCACTTGTTTTTAATATTATATAAACATATTTTTATTTTATTACCTAGATTTCACCATGATAACAGCCAAGGAAGCTGGTATTAGTATTAAAAAGCCAAAAGGCTTTAATTACATCACATAATCCATGATTTGCTACTTGCTTGTCAGGTGCAGGTGGGTTTGGGGGGGGGGGGGGGGGGGGGCTTCTCATTCTATGAGCATTTGATTGGAAATAAATGTGTGTAGTGCAAGATGAGCCATCAATATTTTTGGTCCACTTTCCTGGAAGAAAAACATTGTAAATTTGAAATGTATACTGTATTTCTGCTAGATATGAATTTTGTGGCTTCAAAACTAACTGAAATGGACTCAAAGCCACCAAACTCCCATTTTGATTTCATGGGGTTAGTCATACATTTGTTTTGTTTGCATTTACTGAGGTAAAGAGAACTTGACAATTATGACGCCATAGATTGCTTAAAAGCTGATACAGTACATGGTTTGATTTAAAGACACTGAACTTTTAAAGCATGCAACTTTAAATATTAACAATTTGCAAAGAGCTTTTACTGTCATACTATCAAAGAAGTATTGTATTTGATCTTTTTTGCTATTCATTGTCAAGTGTGTGTACAGACAGAAAGCATAATTTGCAGTCCATTAAGCATCAAGCCTTTCATTTTAATTTGGCAGTGTTCAGCCATTAGCATGGGTACATTAGCACTGGCTTGTAACTCCCTCTTGCAGATATAGAGATCACAAAACAACCCATTATTAATTGTGATCTCTCCAACATAATATCATTTCATAATGCACTTGTTTTATTTAGCAAATATTAAATTCTTTTTATAGCCAGCTGGTGGCAGCAAATAATAAACTTATAAGGTAATATGTTGATGTGGTATAGTATAAAGATTGCTCAAATATGAGTATGATATAGCAGAACAATTTATAGATTTGAAATAATGAAGACTAAAATCCCTTCACCATCTGCCACTCAAAGCGTTGTGTAATGATTGTGTTTTAAATTGTCTGTTTTGATTGATTTATGATCCTCTCTCATTTTCTTCCTTTGTTTTATTTATATATAAGAAATGGAAATATTTTTTTTTCATGTGTATATATTCATATGTCAGAATCATATGTTCAGATATGCATGTGTACACGTACGTATTGTAATGTTTTTAATTATTAAAATAATTGTAGATTTATTTTTATACATTAAAAAATAGAATTGAAGTAAAATCATTTCAAAATCGAATTAATTAATGCATGTACCTGATTTGATGGCAATTAAAACATTTCAATCACAATTAATCACTAATTTAGCTAACTTGGGGAAAAAGCTTTATATTCTTTAAACAGCCTTTATAGAATTAGATTGTTGCGTTTTCTAACAAGAGTATTTGCTATGCAGTTGATTACTTGGTTGCGTAATTCATTTCCACTTCAAAGTGGTCTTAGATATGATGTCCTGTTCCGCTGTATTTCTTCTTAAGAATAACAGCTGACCCCTAACCCCATCCTGTGCACTCTCATTGCAGAATTCAGGGATTGAAAAGGCTTTTCTCTTTGATGTGGTCAGCAAGATTTACATAGCTACAGACAGCAGCCCGGTGGACATGCAGACCTACGAGTTGTGTTGTGACATGATAGATGTGGTTATTGACATCTCATGCATCTATGGGTGAGTGGCACTCAGATTTCCACCTCAATCCGCTAAAGTGTTGGTTGTGATTTTGTTTCAAGTACCCATTTTACATTGGGCAGCAAGTGGCGACCCAACACCGCACCAAAATTGTTTCCCATACAAAAGTGAAATAAAATGTCTATTCAATGGTTCTGTCATTATTTACTCCGTATGATTTTCTTTCCTCTTGGAAACTCAAAAGGTGAATTTTTAAAAGACTTTACAGGGATGTTTTGGACAAAAAAGAAATTGCAACTGAATTGACTGTGGTCTGTCAAGCTTGTAAAAAGGACAAAACGACAGTAAAAGTAATTGATATGACTAATGCACTGTATTGCAAGTTTTCTGAAGGCATACAATCACTTTGTGTCAAGAGAATAAAATGTAAATTGGTAGTCATTCTTCAAATAAATCAAATAACCGATTAAGCGCTGAAATCAAATATGTCGACTATGTTAATAAAACCTAACGGAGCAACATTAGGGTGTGTAATTATGACAGAATATTCATTTTTGGGTGAACTATTCCTTTAACATGAAATGGGCTGAATAGAAAGACATTTGTCAGTCTATTTATTAATGTATAAATCACAACATTTCACTTACAAAACATATTTTAGTTGGCACAAACCATGTTGATCCATGCTGCGAGTGAGGCTCTGTTTATTGTAGATTGAGGATGAGGGTATGTCATGCATACTTTTGCCAAAATATCGTTGTTCGATTTGACAAGTTGGGAACCACTGTCCTATAGTTTCCTCCACAATCACATTACAGAGTAAATGTGTACTGCTGGCTCTGATTGCCTGTGTCCTCATTCCTATGGCTGAATCACAGCCGTGCTGATATTCATTACAGTGGCACTCCTGCTTGTGTTATTGCTTTTATACAATACTATTTAAGTTCATATTAAAAAGCTTCCATTTCAGACACAATATGGCCAGTAACTTTGACTGTTTTTGCTCTGCTAACAAAAATATTTCCCAAGGAAGAACAACCATTGCATTTTGTGACCAACACACAGACAGACAGATTGTCTGGAGCGCCATGAACAGACAAGCGCAGTTGAACACACAGTGAAGTGTTCTAAATATCAGAACTCTTGGCATGCCTCTTGTCCAGTCAGATTAGAGGACTTGAACTAACAGATATATAATTAAAAATAGACAAAAAATCCAACATTCCCCATGCTGTAATCTTGTTTCCCTACAGCCTTTGCTGGCTGTGTTTTAATATTTCTTGGATTAGCAGTATATAACTGGGGGATATGTATGCACAGGCTCTAAACATTGGAAGGGCGGAGAGTGGCACCTCCAGCGCCTTTGACCCAGTTCATCCTATGATTCGGCAGAACTCTGGGGTCTAGGTAGGTACAGAAATGCAGGCCTGACCCGGGGCCACACAGCTGTCTGTTCACAGTGGCCTGCACGAGCAGATGAGCCACCTCAGCACTATGAGATGAACAGGGCAGCAGCCTTAGTCAACAAATGTGAGCCATGGAATTTAAGCCCAAACTTAGTCATGTTCAATTTGGTCCAGTTTGACATGGTTGCTTGCACATGTTCTGTCATGGATTGAAGACTCATTTGTAATGTTCTAGTATATATTTTGTTTTTGTTTTTAATTCTTTCTCAGAATTTTTTGTCTTGTTTTCCAATAAAAATATCTAAACAGCCTTAATACAAGTTAGATTTACTTGAGAAGGCAAATTGCATAGAATAGTGCATTGAATATTCTGGGTTCAATGCAAGTTAAGCTCAATAAACAGCATTTGTGGGATAGTATTGATTATCACAAAAAATATTTTTTTGTCCTTTTTCTTAAAAAGCCAAAATCTGAGTTCCAGTGATAAGGCACTTACAATGGATGTTAATGGGCCAATCCGTAAATTTTAAAATACTCCGTTTCAAAAGTATAGCCACAAGACTAGACTTAAACTATATGTGTGTTAACATGATTTTAGTGTGATAAAATCACTTCTATCAGGAAGACTTGCAGACTTGAGTGAGATTTAAGATGACATTTATTTGATGAATATAAAACAGAAGAGAGATAGGAGGCAGGGGCGAGGAGCCTACCCCTGTGCAGGACGAGACTCAACTGGTGGTGGTGGGGTGGTGGAGGTTGCCGTGTTAGCACACTGAAACAGCAATGTGATAGATTGTGAGCAGACTTATAAAGCAACAGCTTACATGTGATTGGCTGGGAATTACAATGGGAATTACCCAGCTAATGGTGCGATGATAGTCTTCCCGCTAGAACTACGCTGCGCTTACATTTACTAACCTTTTCTTTGTAAATTTATAGTTCATTTTACAACTTTGTTGCCATGACGATATAATGTGAGCAAATCCTAAAATTACTAAAAATGACTATTTAATCAAGTTTACATCTTAAATAATAGTGTTAACAGAAGAATGAATTGCTTTTATAAAATTATAAGCTTCACTTTCTGCCTTTAAACCCTATCACAATTAGCCCAATTCACTTACATTGTATGTGCTTAACTGTAACCTTGAGTTTTGCTTTTTTTTTAAAGGAGACAAAATACATTTTTGTGGTAATCAACATTGTCCGACAACAGCTGTCGTGTGAGCTTAACTTGTATTGATCCCAGAATATTCCTTTAATTGACAGCATTTGTGGAATAATGTTGATTAACACAAAAAATTATTTTGACTCGTTCCTATATTCTTTAAAAAAAGAAGAAAACATCTTGGTTACAGTGAGGCACTTACGATGAAGTGTATGGGGCCAATCCATAAACATTTAAAACACTGTCTGTTTCAAAAGTATAGCCATAAATAAACAAGATGCATGTTCAAATTATCACCTTTTATTGTGATAAAATTGCTTGCCAACCTTGTTTATACAAAGTTATATCCAATTTTACAACTCAGTTGCCATGACAACGTAACGCTGTAAACCTAAATCCCCAAAATGACTGTAAAAACAACAATTTAAACAATTTCACAACTCAAATAATACACCAGTTTTAACAAAAGTATTAATTTACAGTAAGTGACTTTATAAAATATAAGCTTCACTTCTGCTTTTAAACCCTCCTAAAATGGACCCCATTCACTTCTATTGTAAGTACCTCACTGTAACCGCAATTTGTGTTTTTTATATAAAGGAGGGATGCATGAATTCGTTTTTTCTTTCTTTCTTTTTTTTGGTTGTAATCAGTATTGTGCACAAATGCTATCGACCGATCTTAACTTCTGTTTATCCTGGAATATTTCTTCAATACTTGCTTTCAGAGAATGTTTCTTGAATTGTTTATTTCTCTTGCCCACCTGGCAAATAGTTTTTCTTTCCTTTGTTTATGAACCTCACAACATTTCTGCTTTAAAAAAAGGAAAGAAAAAGAAAACATTTTGCCAGTGGGGAAAGAATAAGAATAAACTTAAGGTAAATAATTATATTACAATAAAATTCTTGCATCTTACAATTTTTGCTTATCAAAAAGTATTGATTTGACGAAATGCTTTTTACCGTGTGGTTATTATTTTAAAGATATTTGGCAAGCTGCTGTGAAATTAATTTCTAGCAAGCCCTGACTTGTTTTTCACTCATTGAGTATTGCATTCATTTAAGTTAATGAGTCACTGATTTGGCTTCCTGTTCATCATGTTCACATCAATGTTCCAAATTTAAGGAAGCTTAAAATTAGACACTTTATTGTGTGAACTCAATGTGTTCATCATCTTTATCAGAACTTGAAAAGCATCTTGCTTTTTGTTTGAAAATATTTATATATTTTTTTAATATCCATACATAGTAGCATAAATATATTTGGCAAAAAAGCTGGGGATTATGACAGGGCATCTGTTCATTTAGATAATTATGATATGAATCAACATCTGTTCTGCGCTGCTAAATGTAAAGATTTTTTATTTGTATTTTTTGCTGTATACAGTTTTTTCTTAAGCTGAATTGGGGAAGTGGCTTCCTGATGGAACAGCAATGCATACTACTTAGTGTCCAAAGAGGACGCCGTCAGGGATGCGTTTATTACATGCATTTGTCATACAAATTTAAGGACAAGTGCAAAAACAGCATGCAATGCCTCCGGTACAAGCAAAACCAAATTTTGTTATTAGCAGATTTCAAGTAGCATTCAAAGGAAAGCTGTTAAAGGGAAAGTTCACCCAGAAATGAAAATTCTGTCATCTTTCATATTTTTTCAGTGGTATACAAAATGAGATTTCAGGCAGAATGACAACCTCAGTCACCACTTTCATTGCATGGAAACAGATGCAATGAAAATGAATGGTGAATTAGGCAGTTTTAGGTGAACAGTTCCTTTAATGTCAGTTTTTTTTTTGTTTTTGTTTTTTGTGATATGAATGCATTATTGTGGTTTTTCATAGGTTGACTGGCGACGAGGCTGGAACTCCATATGATAAAGAATCCATGGCCATAATCCACCTTAACAACACCACAGTGATGTACCTGAAGGAGGTCACCAAATTCCTTGCCTTGGTGTGTTTCCTCAGGGAAGAGAATTTTGAGAGGAAAGGTGAGGTCACATTCTGGACAACTAACAAAAACGTTTGGAAATGAAAATTGGATTAATCTGTCTCATTTATTTTAGGGCTATTAATGTTCCTTAACAGCAAAAAAGCTATGAAATTAAATATGCAATGTGCATTTTTGGAATATCTATTACAGTAGTGATTTCAGCCTTGTAGCACTCTTTCAGTCTATTGGTCTTTCAGTCTATTGGTCTTTCAGTCTATGCAATGCAGTGGTCTCGAAAAATGTTTAATTTAATTTAATTTCAAAAGGTTGTTGGGTCAAAACTCGCATGACTAAAATTTGAACAAACCATTTAAAATAGCATTTTTATGTCAGAATATGTATATCCAACATAATCTCATGAGTTTTCATAGGTATTCTTATGCAAAGTGTGGTTATAGCACACTTATGTTTGCATAGACACTGAAACGTACAATATTGACGTATTCACAGGATCCAAAACATGATCATTTTACGTAAGAACAACTTTAGAGATGTAAAAAAGTTTCAAATCCTTATTGAATTTAAGAATATTTAACTAATTAAATTAATCAATGGATTTTGTTGTATTTATAATCAGTGAAATTAATTAAATGTTCAATGCTATTACATATCTGCAACGCTGTTGATGCATTTTTCAAATTTGACATTATAATGGTTTAATTCTATTCTGTGTGATTTCTGGTGCCGTTTCCAACTTTTTTTGAAGGATTCCATCACTTTAACATGCATGATGAAACAAACAAAGATACTTGAATTATGTAATCATTACTTCATTCATTTATCGTTACATTTTTATTTTGTTTACAGTGGGACACAAAGGGAATTTTCTGAATATGTTGCAGCCAAAAAAAAAGCCCATCAAAATACACCACAAAAGCACCATAAAATGATCATAAAAGTAATCCTTTTATATGTGGGCTATAACCCAAGTATTCAGAAGCCATATGATAGCTATGTGTGAGCAACAGATTTTAGTTGCTCAAATAAATATATATCTAATATTAAGATTTTACAAACCTAAAAACATTTACGTTTTAGCTGCTGTCAGTATGTTTATAACATTCAAAAATATATACTGTATGTTTAAATGTTATGTATGAATTATAATGAGATCAGGCTTGTGTATCAGCAACAGATACATTCGGTTGCTTTTTAACTAGAACAGAGAGCAGATCGCAATTGTTTTGGTAGTGCTGAGATGACAGACAGGTACTGAAGCCCCCAGAAATAGTCTAGAATCGCCTATGATTCATAAACAACTTTGTTGACTTTGTCTATATCCTGTTTGGAGCATTTAAAGCTGCAGTACATCAACAGGAATTTTTCAGGGAAAAGAAGACAAAGATCAGCTTCTTTCATTAAATAAATGTACATTTTCTATACAACAAGCAGTAACAGTGGGAATTTTAATGGGTTTAATTACAGTATTTTAAACATCCAATGTTTCACCCTCAAGTTGATCTTTGTTAACTGAACTGAAAACTGAGAACTTTAACTCAGTTGTCAAAAGATAAGATGCTATGGGAGCTTCGACCCACCGGTCCGGTTTAATATATTATTATTTCTGTGGTAACCTCTAAGATCCAAGTTACGCTACTGTCTGATAGCATGACAACCGTCAAGCAGTATGTTTTACATCAGCCTTCTGTTTTTATTATTTTTCTCCATATAGACGTTAGTAAATGTTTTATGTTAGCTTTTTTTTCTCCTGATCAAAGCTAGACGACATCTCGATGTGGTTAGAACGTTTGGAAGAAGCAAACCTTGTCATGTCACTCTGATCGTCTGCAAGAACTTAATTCAAAGCGCATTTATGTAGCGATCCAATTTAGGAATGGGCCGAGCTGCTTTTCCTATTGCCTGCTGATTAAACCTGTCGTTGCTCCTGCAGGACTTATCGACTACAATTTCCACTGTTTCAAGAAAGCCATAGAGGAGGTGTTTGATGTGCATTTGAAAGTGCAGAGGAATCGGAAGCTTCTAAACCAGAGGAGATGGAGTAGGCAGACCCTGCCTAACGGAAATCCGTTGCATCCTCATTAAAGACAATCGGACAGCCGGCCTCAAGAGTGAAGGATTCATGCAGACTATGCTTGTGCCCTTATTCAGGGTCACTTAATGCTCTTCAGCAATCTAAAATGTCAATGCAAACTGCATTGTGTGTGAAATACCTTGCACGGCTAATTTAGCTGTCCATGTTTGTCTACAAGGAAAGCAACAATTTTCATTTTTAATCGTATTTTTTACAGACGAAATCCAACAATAGTAATGCAGTTTCTAAAAAAACATTTTTTTGTCACATAAATGTTTTTTGTTACAATCATGTTTTTCGAAGTAACGCTTGAAACAAAAAAAAGGGCGTGAAACTTTTTTGAAAGATTTAGAAAAGTGAAAAATCCTATTAATTGTTGGGAAAACTTTTTCGATGTTAAAATACTTTCTCCCATCCCAGCTTATGATGCAGGGACAACAATAAGTAAAGCTTTTGTAGAAAGTGTAAACTCTGTAGTGCTATCATAACTTTGCTCTGTTTGTTTGAGAATCCAAAGTACCTGACAGAGCAACTTTGGCTGAACCAATGCTGTGAGTTTGTGGTGAGGAATTGGGGTGGGGTGGGGTGTGGTTAGGGAAACCTGTTTGAAAACAGCCATTGTTTTTTCAATTACATTTGGTGATGCTAGTGACAGTAATATCACACTTCAGTTTAAAATTATAACTTTTTCACTAGTTTAATCGTGTAATTTTCCCCTTTCAATGCATAATGACCTGTTTTGATTACCCCTGCAATATCCTGCAATTTAAATTAATAAATGATTCATATTTATTTGTATTTATTTCCTTAAGTTTAAAATTGTTTATTTTCTTGTGCTATCAATTTAAAATAATAATAGTCATATTAATACAGATAACAAAATTGTTATAAAATTGTACGAGTTGGCTCATACAAAAACGTACAAATTTTATCCCCATAGAGAAAAATAAACGAACCAACGAGGTTATAACAATTTTTCCTAAATTTATCCCCAAACCCTAACCTAACCATGAATTTAATAGGAAAATAACACCACAGAATAAAGAAAACATTGGGGTTTGGAATGAGACGAGGGGAGCGTTTTACAGGTTATTGACATACACCGGTCATTTCTATTGCAAAAATAAATATGGGATGAGTAACCCAATTTTTCACAAACGTTTCCTTCTTAAAATAAAGTGTTGGATTGGAGGCAAGCTAAAATAGTTTGTTGGATGGTTTGTCTTGATGGGAATAAAACCTTTTTGTGCGTGTCAAGTCGGACATAATCTGAAGATTTCGCCATCTCATACGAATTGTTGTCATGAGACTATTTTGGATTGTTTTGCACATACAGTTGGCTTATTGCCTACATTATAAGCATGCAAATATTTTTTTGTGTATTTTGTAAAAAAGAATAATAATAAAGTGCTATTGATTAAATGTAGTCTCTTAACTATGGATAAATAATATTTCCCTTCCTTTCACTTTCTAAATGAGTATGTGCATTTTCTTTTCAGGTTTACATTCAAATTATACTCTTTCTCACACTTAATAAAATTCAGCAAGTACCAGTACTCGTAAGGGATAGTTCACCCAAAAATTGTAATTCTCTCATTTACTCACCCACCTGGCATCCCAGATGTGTATGACTTTCTTTCTTCTGCAGAACACAAATTATGATTTTTGAAGAATATTTCAGCTCTGTAGGTTCCCACAATTCAAATGAATGGGTGCCAAAATTTTGATGCCCAAAAATCTTCATAAAGGGAGGATAAAAGTAATCCAGTGGTTAAATCCATGTGTTCAGACATGATATGATAGGTGTGGGTGAGAAACTCAATATCAATATTCAAGACATTTTTTGTCATAAATTCTCCTCCCTGCCAAATAGGGGACGATATGCATGTAGAATGTGAATCACCAAAAACAAAGTAAAGTGAAAAGTGAAGGAAAAATGACTTTAAAATTGATCTGTTTCTCATCCACACCTATCATATCACTTCAGATTTTATGGATTTAACAACCAGAGTCATCTGGAGTACTTTTATGTTGCGCTTATGTGGATTTTAGAGCTTCAAAATGTTGGCACCCATTCACTTGCATTGTATGGACTTACAGATCTGAGATATTCTTCTAAAATCTTTGTTTGTGTTTAACAGAAGAAAGAAAGTCATTCATATTTGGGATGGCATGAGGGCACGTAAATGATTAGAGAATTTTCATTTTTGGGTGATCTAACCCTTTAATGCAAGCACACTTTTTCCAATTACCACCAATGTAGCTTTGGCTCCTAGAAACAATTAACTTCTGTGTCGTCACAGTTAGTGCATGGGCACGCCTCCACTCCTAGCGCCTAATATCATGTAACTGATTTCAGTGGTTGGTGTGTTGTCAGGGTTTTAATGCCTGTGCTGTGTGAAGTGTCTCACTGCGGAGTTAGAGCACCAGCACTAATCCCGGGGATACCTTTGCTACGCAATGAGGGCTGCTGGGTAAATCTCATGAGGCCAGAGCCTCTTACGCAAGAGCTACTCTTCTTTGGATGGACACTAAATCATCTGTAGAGAAACTACAATGTGTTATGTAAGAAAATTCCATGTTTAGTATTATAATCTCTTTCAGCGGGCCAAGCTCTATTTATGCTGCAAAAGCAGGGACCCATATGTGAGCAAGGGCTTTTCCCCTCGCTTTTATGTATTTTAAATGGTTTGTGTCTCCGACAAGTTTGTCGTCATTTACTAAACCACACCCATGTTGTTCGAAACCCATTTGATATTCCTTTCGTGGAACACAAAAAAGGGTTTTATGCTAAATGTTACCATCAGTCACCATTCACTTTCATTGTTTGAAAAAAAATACTAAGAGTGTGAATGGTGACTGAGAGCCCCATAATCTCCTTTTGTGTTTACAGAAGAAACTAAGTCATATGGGTTTACAATAACATGAGTGTAAGTAAATGAGGACATCATTTTCATTTTTGAGTGAACTATCCCTTTAAAGCAATAGTTAAGCTTCAACTCTCTCTCACTCTCGCTGTCTTTCATGTGTATGTTTGAATATATTAGACTCCATCTCAACTGAATAGCAGCATTTTTAATTGAAAAGCTTTGCTGTTGCTATGTG